>CAKJTW010000029.1:11620000-14020000 GCA_917880005.1 Nanger dama | reverse complement strand
TCCCTTATCTTGGTGGAAGGATTTTGATGAAAACAACCCCCGCCCTCCACCCAGGGTGGCTACAGCCTTGCTTCCAGGCACATAGTTTGACAAATGGGATATGAGCTGACTCCCAGCTCTCACTTATTCTCTTGAATAAATGTCTTTGAGCAAGACACAAACTGCACAACTGTATGCTGCTGCTGCTGCTGCTGCTAAGTCACTTCAGTCGTGTCCGACTCTGTGCGGACCCATAGCCTCCCACCAGGCTCCTCTGTCCCTAGGGTCACCCTTTTGAGATTTAAAGTCTGGGTTTAGGCTGTTGATTTAGAGAACGTAAGATGGGAAGCCTTTCTGTGTCAGTCCTGTTTACACCTTTCTCTTGGCCCTGTGTTGCTGTTCTTCCCACAAAGGAGGCATTGTTACCACTGGAGATCAGAACTTTTATAAGCACGTTGCCCACAGTTCCCAAATATTGGTCCCAGACCCCGAAGAACATTACTCTCACCCAAGGAGCTTATCAAAATGCAGATTCCTGTTCCCCAGACTTATACTGTGTGTAATTCAGGAGGCAAGACAGAACCCAAGAATCTGCATTAATTTATTTATTTTTATGGAGCTAGGAGAAGGCAGGGGCACCCCCACTCCAGTACTCTTGCCTGGAAAATCCCATGGATGGAGGAGCCTGGTAGGCTGCAGTCCATGGGGTCGCTAAGAATCGGACACGACTGAGCGACTTCCTTTCACTTTTCACTTTCACACGTTGGAGAAGGAAATGGCAACCACTCCAGTGTTCTTACCTGGAGAATCCCGGGGACGGGGAGCCTGGTGGGCTTCCGTCTATGGGGTCGCACAGAGTCGGACCCGACTGAAGCGATTTAGCAGCAGCAGCAGCCTATTTCTTCAGTTTATAGATGAGGAAACACCTAGAAAGGGATGCTGACTGGTCCAGGCACGTCTGGAGTAGGGTGGAGACCTGACCCCACCCTGCTGATTTTCAGTGCAGGCTAACCTTGCACCTACACACTCCTCTCACCCCCCCTCACACCAGCTTATCATCTTAATATAATAAGGATAAGTAGGTGAAAGTATGAATAACCTTGAAGTATGGGTATAAAATGCTGAAGAAATAAGTAACAAAAATTTACCCGTTATTTTCATACAACCTGAGTCATCTAATTCATGAGAAGTGAAATCTTGACATTCTAAACAGTATTAATTTGAGTTATAGAATAACGTCATTGTTCTGCTTTCTCCCCAAGCAGTAAGGGCCCTATAACAGTCCATCTTGGCTATGTAAAAGACCATTTCTGATGCATACATCAGCAGGTATGCATAAGCGAAAAGTAACAAGTGGGACTACATCAAAGTAAAAACCTTTTGCATGGCAAAGGAAACAATCAAGAAGGTGAAAGAGCAACTTACCAAGTGGGAGAAAATCTTTACAAATCATATATCAAAAGGTGACATCCAAAAATATTAGGACTTCATACAACAAAATATCAAAAAACCAAACGATCCAAACAAAAATTGTGCGGAAGACTTGAGTTCAGTTCAGTTCAGTCGCTCAGTCGTGTCCGACTCTTTGTGACCCCATGAATTGCAGCACGCCAGGCCTCCCTGTCCATCACCATCTCCCGGAGTTCACTCAGACTCACGTTTATCGAGTCAGTGATGCCATCCAGCCATCTCATCCTCTGTCGTCCCCTTCTCCTCCTGCCCCCAATCCTTCCCAGCATCAGAGTCTTTTCCGATGAGTCAACTCTTCGCATGAGGTGGCCAAAGTACTGGAGCTTCAGCTTTAGCATCATTCCTTCCAAAGACATCCCAGGGCTGATCTTTAGAATGGACTGGTTGGATCTCCTTGCAGTCCAAGGGACTTTCAAGAGTCTTCTCCAACACCACAGCTCAAAAGCATCAATTCTTTGGTGCTCAGCCTTCTTCACAGTCCAACTCTCACATCCATAACATGACCACAGGAAAAACCATAGCCTTGACTAGATGGACCTTCTTCGGCAAAGTAATGTCTCTGCTTGTGAGTATACTATCTAGGTTGGTCATAACTTTTCTTCCAAGGATTAAGCATCTTTTAATTTCATGGCTGCAGTCACCATCTGCAGTGATTTTGGAGCCCCCAAAATAAAGTCTGACACTGTTTCCACTGTTTCTCCATCTATTTCCCATGAAGTGATGGGACCAGATGCCATGATCTTTGTTTTCTGAATGTTGAGCTTTAAACCAACTTTTTCGCTTTCCTCTTTCACTTTCATCAAGAGGCTCTTTAGTTCTTCTTCACTTTAGGCATTTTTCCAAAGGAAGACACACAGATGGCTTATGGGCACATGAAAAGGTGCTCAGCACCACCAGTCATCAGAGAAATGCAAGTCAAAACCATGATGAGGTTTTCACCTCACAGCTGTCAGAAGTGCTATGCTGCGCTTAGTTCCTCTTAGTCAACTCTTTGTGACCCCATGGACTGTAGCCTGCCAGGCTCCTCTATCTGTAGGGATTTTCCAGGCAAGAATACTGGAGTGGGTTGCTATGCCCTCCTCCAGAGATCTTTCCAACCTAGGTATTGAACCTGGTCTACCCACCATTGCAGGCAGATTCTTGACCGTCTGAGTCACCAGGGAAGCTCAGAAGGGCTATCATCAAGAAGTCTACAAACAGGGGACTTCTCTGTTGGTCTGGGGGCTAAGACTCGGCACTCGCAATGCAGGGCTTCTAGGTTTGATCTCTGGTCAGGGAACCAGATCCCACATACCTGGCTCTTTCCCAGCTCCTCCATCTCTCATAGTCTTCAAGGTGTAGAAACCGGATGTGTACCATTTGGTTTGCAAATCACACTTCCTGTAGCCATCAGTGTTTTCTTCCCTCTCTCTTAATAGTAACAGTACTCTACTGAAGTGTAATTTATGTACAGGATAATGCATGAGTCTTAAGTGCATAGCCTGAGGGATCTTGACAGATGTTTATATTTGTGTAATCATTGCCAAGATCAAAATACAGATCATTTCCATCACCCTGGAAGATCATCAGTGGTTCTGAAAGCAAATTAGCAGGGCTAGTGAGGACAGAAGGCTCCTGTTCAGGGCACAGCGACCACCTCTCCCATTTGGCCCCTGTGAATCTTGTATTCTCTGCAGTTTCCCTTGGAGGGCTGGGGCCTGTGTAGGGGACAGGGCTCAAGGAGCGGCTGGAGTGAGTCGTTGTCATTTGCCAAATTTCTCAAACCCTAAACACCTTCCCATACCAGGGCCAGACCGAGCTGTAGGATCAAAGTGGTACATCTATTTGGAGTGTCAACAGCACTAGAATATTGTATGAAAAAAATCTGTCTTGTTGAAATAAAAGCATTGAGAGCAGAACAAAAATCACTTGGATGCTGAAGATAAAAATTACCTTTAAAGAAAGCTTACATTTGGCCTGCACGCCTCTCAACCCCACCTGGGACCCGCAGGGTGATGCTCCCAACCAGTGCCAGCCTTGGGAGTGTTTGTGGAGTGCCAGTGTGTGGCGTGGTGGGGGCCCAGCAGGGGCCCCTATGGCTGTCTTTGAAGTTGGGATGGGGCCTGGGCACCCAGCCTGAACACCTACACCACCCATGCCCCCGGGGATGACCTGCTGGGCAAGATGCCAGCACAGGCTCCCATGAAGACTTGGTGGATGGCGCATCCTCAAAGGCTCGCTGTGAAGAGTCATCATACTCTTAGGACACAAAGCTGTGCACAGGGACCTGTGGGATTCTCATTCCATCCATGATATTCCATCTAAAGAGATGCAGTCTGCTCCAGCCTTGAGAGGCTCCCTGAGACTTTGCTAAGGGACGCTGACCTTCGTTCCCACTTCCCAGGGGCGGAATCGGCTCGGAGCAGATGTCGTAGCTGCTGAGAAGTCCTTCTGCTCAGGGATGCTCTCCTTCTGTTTCATACTCCCATTCCTTCATGCTCTCTTTTCCTGTTTCAACTGCATGACTCTTTATAGCTGAGCTAGAAAACACAATAGCACGGGGTGGGAGGTGGGAGGGCGGTTCAAGAGGGAGGGGACGTGTCTACCTAGGGCTGATTCGTGTTGATGCATGGCAGAAATCAACACAATATTGTAAAGCCGTTATCCCTCAATTTAAAATAACTAAATTAAAAAAATAAAAAGCAAAAGCAATAACAACATGTAGATGTTTCTCCCTTGGGGGAACTCTCATTTGTGAGCATTGTGAGTTGGTACCCCTGCTGACTCCCAAGTGCTAAGGGCTTGAAGGAAGGTGCCTGACCTATGGGCCTGGCACAGCTGTACCACTGGCACAGTCCACACAGCCTCCACCACTTTGTGTGGCCAGTCTGAGTGTTAGACAACTGAATTGAGAAGGTTAGTTTTGAAAATTACATTGAAAAACTCCAACAAACTATTGGATTGTGCTCTTTTCACTGTAACTGAACTTCCCAAACTTCAGACAGGGGCATTGCAGTGTTTTGAATGGAGTTTGAATTAGGTCATTAGCCTTGGTTTGGTTTGTGTTGCAGCAAGACACATGGGTTCTAGTCCTGACTTAGTTACTAATTAATGATGTGATTTGTGACATGGGGCAAGCCAGCTGACTTGATGGGCCTCACTTTTCTCACCAGGAAAATGAGAGTCTCTGACTAGATAAACTTCTAGGTCATCCTCAGCTCTAAATATCTATGATTCCAGTTCTAACCATATTTTTTTTTTACAAAAGATTATGACATATTTAAGACAGTTTTGCTTTATTTTTTCTTTAGCCTCTGGGTTATACAAAAGCAAAAACATTTGAAAGCCCTGTGCACGTGTTTTTCTGTCTCCTCCAATTTCTATCTGATTTAGTTGTGCTCTGTCTGTGCAGAAAGAGAAATACTTCGACATAACCTCTGCCCCTTCCACGTTTTGCTGAAGGGCGTCTTCAGGGTCTGTGGCGTTGCTGATGAGAGCGTGTGTGCATTTGGCAGTGGAAAGCTGTGGTTTGGTCAGTGTCCTGGGTCATAGCATCTCTTCCTTCTTTGCTTCCTCAGTTACCAGGTGTGCGTTTCTTTGGTGAGACCTGGAAATAGTGCCTTTGTGGAGCCTTTGTGGAGCCTCAGTGCCTTTGGGGAGCAGTGACAGGAGCCTGAACTTGCTGGGACCCCCCGTGTCCAGTCTGCCTTTGCTCTGTTTCTCACTTGGTCTCCCATGGAGGACACCCTGCACACCCAGCTCCCTCCCACTGCCTTTGCCTCTGTGTCCCCTGCCTTTCTTGTCCCCCAGACCTCCCCACAGGGACCTGTCTCTGGCCGGGTGAGACGGGCTTCACGGGGCCCTGTCCCAGCCCCTTCTCCTCTTGCCCTCCTCCTGGGCCCTCCTGCCCCTGGGGTGGCCCTGGCTTTGCCCCAGTGCCCTGGACCATCTCGTCTGTTCTCCACACCAGGCCTGCCTTCTGATCCCAGTCCAGCGCGCGCTCGACTGTTTCCAGGACACTTTGGCCTGAGGTGCCTCCCAAATCCAGCTCCTGGTCCTTGTAGCCCACAGCCCGGGACACACGTTCTGACACTGACACACACACACACTCACACTCACTGGCCTGACCTACTGCTGCCTGCACAACCGTCAGTGCATCTTGTCTTCGTTCCTCCTCCTCCTTCCGGAGTCTTCCCGAGTCTAGCCTCCTGCAGGGCCCTCTCCACTGCTCCCATTCTGGTCTCTCCCCCTCCTGATCCTGCATTATTACTTTGATGCGAATGTGAGACAAGGAAAACCTCTGTCCTGTAATGACTCCCTTTAGAATCTTTGCTCTCTCTCCTGTAACACTGTCTTGTACAGGGCAGGATGCAAGCTTGCAAAGATGAACTTGACCCATCCTTTATCAAGGTAGGCCGTTCCCCTCTGAGTGTTTCTGCATGGTCAGCCCAGCGTGGGCAGTGGGAGACCACCCTCTGTTTTTCCCCATCCTCCCCTGCCTCTGTCCCCCGCCCTCCCCACCATGACCTCCTCCATCCTCCTGAGACTCAGTGGATCAGGGAACCTGGAGGTCAGAGCTGGAAAGGACTACTGCCCCAGCTTTTTACATTTTACAGAAAAGAAACCAAGGCCCAGAGAAGGGGCATGTTCAGGTCACAGAGCTGGGAGTCTGCAGTGGATCCTCTCCGAGGTGTATTTCCTCCAGTTGGAACATCACCATCACCTGGGCGGCTGAGAACAGCAGGTGTTTATTCCCCTGCAGCTCTGGAGGCTGGAAGTCTGAAGGCAGAGTGCCAGCCAGGCCGAGCTTCCTCTAAAGTCCCTGAGGGAGGATCCCTTCCGGGCTCCCCAGCTTCTGGTGGGTGGCTGGCAGTCCTTGGGGCCCCTTGGGTTGTAGCTGCAGTCTCTCTCCGCCTCTGTCTTCACATGGCCTTCTCCCAGTGTGGGTCTCTGTGTCTGACTCTCGTCCTTGTGTTTTTCTTTTTACAAGGACAAGATCCACTGGCTTTAGGGCCCATCCTCTGCCAGGAAGGCCTCACATTTGATTGCATCTACAAAAACTCTACATCCAAATAAGGTCACAGTGACACTTGAGTGGGGAGTCGCTGACACTTCTTTTGCAAAGGACCTTTCACCCTATAGCAGTGTGGCAGGCGTCACCCCGTCTCTGGTGCTGAAGAAGGGCTGTGAGGTGGGGTTCACTCTGGGTCATGCTGGAGTAGGACTCCTCCTGGTATTTTAGGTTGAAAACTCTGAATACTCAGCACTCTACTTGTTAGACCTGTCCTTCTAGTAAACAGTTTGTTAGTGGTGAGTTTGTCTTTGTCTGTGTGTATGAGACGGGGGGGTGGTGAGAGGGGTGAAGGACTAAAGTCTTAGCAGCCTTCTTTTAAGATGTGACCCTACATTTTCAGCCCAGGGGAGGGGAGAGACACCTCATGGAGGCATCATCTTTATTTTGTAGTGTTTGTCATTGTTCGGCTCTGGGAAGTCAGCCTGAATATCCTCTGAGGGTAAAGAGCTTTATATCCCTCTCTGTTACTAAAACCAGCAGGCTGGTTCCCGTGTTCCTTTGCAGGCCGGGGCCTTGTGCTGCCGGCTTTTGATAGCTCTGGAGGTTCATTGTCGCTCTGGTGCTCTGACCTCTGTCTGGCCCTCGTTCGGTTGCAGACTTTGTGAGTCAGCATTTTGGGCCAGCTGGAGGGAGACATGACGCTCCGGAGCCGCAGAGGTTGGGCCCTCGGCCTGCAGGTGGGGGAGAAGCCTGGGCCGGGACTCCATATTTAGCCTGGAATCCAGTCCCAGCTGCTGCCCCGAGGCCACCATGGACGCCAGAAGGGGAGGACCAGAAGGGGCGGAGCACCTGCCCTGAGCCAGGGCCTCCAGGGCCTGCCGTGTGGGCCTGCCAGGAACAGCGGTGGCGGCCCATCCATGCCAGGCCTGGCTCTCTCCTGCCTGCACGTTGACTGGCAAACCCCACCGGCTCAGAGAGCTGACTTGCCTGAGGTCACATAGGCAGCCGATGGCGAGCCACTCTATTTGGGTGTCTGGAGTCCGAGTCCTTTACTCTTGCTGCCCAGGAGACCATGCTGTCGTCGGGATGGGGTTGCCTGCACGTACCAGCTTTCCCAGAGACCAGGACGAGAATGACCGACACCCCCTGACAGCACCCTAACTGGGAGACGAGACGCATTCCATCCTTTCCAATCCCCATCGGCTCTGATACCCCTCGTCCCCTCCTCCCCGCTCACTGAAAGCTGTTCCTCTAGTCATTTAGACCACAGTGCAGATGTTAGGCCTCTCCCAGGGAACTCAAAACAGCGGTCACAGCGTGGGACCTGGAGTCGGACAGACGGCATTCTGGGGCACGTGATGAGGCACACGTGGATGAGAAGAGGCAGACCTCAGAAACGGAGGAGGCGCAGGCCCAGCTCTCGGAGCCTCTTGGCTCCTGTCCGCCCCGTCTCCCTGCCCACAGACTGGCCACCCATCCCATGCTCCGTATTCCAGACCTGCTCAGGAGCCAGTCTGATAATCTCGCTAATTCCTCTTGCCCTTCCCAGGCAGGGATATCCCATCAAGCCGCCTGCAGCAGGCGTGGGTGGACCACCCTTGTCCGTGGTACCCACTGCTACCGGCAGTGGCTGCCTGCAGGCCCTGAACAGCCTGGGCTGGATCTCTGAGCAGGACATGTGAAAGGGGATCATTTCAGCATCAGGAAGAACCTGGCACTGTGACAACAGTCCCTCCGGCCCCATGTCCGCATGCCCCTACCTGTCTTGTGGCCATCGTGTCTGGACCTTTCTGGGCCTCAGTTTCCTCATCTGTAAGGTGGGACCCATCTGACAGACTAGAGGGCGGGCACTGCAGAGAGTCCATTTAAAGGCTTAGCTCTCAACAGTCACTCGCATAGTTATTGTGATGTGGGTTGCCTCAATTAATTCTCACGGCAACCGTGGGAGCGTGGACAGCGCTCTTAACCCCACTTTGCAGATGTGGAGGCTGGTGTCAGAGCAGAAAAGGGACCCACCAGCCTTTTGGATTCCTGGCGCTGTGCTCTTTCTACGGAAACACCCCGGCAGTATCTGTAGGCTTTAGTGCAGTTTTCTCCCTTGCCCTGATTCTCCTGGACACCAGTGAATAAGCTAGTGTGAAGCTCCCCCAACCTGCAGGGCACCTTACTTCCCAGGGATGGTTTGGAAATAGCTCTCCCGGGAGTAAGTAACCCAGATGGCTCAGACGCAGCGAAGAAGCCACAGGCCTTGACGGCTGGGTGAATGGGATTCATAATTGGCACGAGCTGACCTTACAGCCCGGATCCTGTGATTCCCATGACACGCAACTCCTGTCACCGGGAACAGTCGGCGGCTGTGTGCCGGCAGAGGGCCCTGGAGGAGTGGACGGGAGGGCTTGGCCCTGCTGAGGACAGCAATTAGCAGGGAGTGACGGCTGCTAATCGCTCTGATCAGCCAAGCGGAAGCCCAGCCTGCCATTCACCGGCTGCCTCTGGCTCCTGGGGCCCCTGGGGGGCGGGGTTGGAGAGGAACAAAAGGAGTCATTGCAAAACTCCATGGTCGTCTTCTTACCCTGGAGAGGCTGGCTGCCTTGGGAGCAGGGAACGGTGGGCAGCTGGGAGTGGGGAGGCCTGGAAACAGGTGGGGCCTGGCCAGGCTGGACGACTGCACTCTGCGCAGGGCCCACATCCTGTCTCCAGATGAGCCAGCATATTTTTGTAATGAGCCCGATAAACTTTTCTCCTGCCCTGGCCCCTCGGGAATCCTCAGTGGCCGGAAAGACCCGGGGGCACTGTGTGTGTGCAGGAGGCTGCAGGAGGGCTGCCTCAGGTTGGTGCACACTTGGCGGGCGTGCACAGGGGAGGCCCTTCGATAGGAGGGGATGCTCTCGGGAAACAGGGGTTTCAGCCAGAGTCAGGGATTCCCCGGAGAAGACTTGGCAGAAAAGGACAAGTTTGTCGTGCATGTGAAAGGACTCAGTCAAAGCAAAGTGATCTTTATTGTCATTATCACAGGTGTTAATAACATGTCTTCAGAGTTCTTTAGTATTTTAGACCTGGTATTTATGTTCTTGACAACCCTGGGAAGTTTAAAAAATAAAAGATTGTTCTCTTCTGAAGGTATACAAAGAGGCCTAAACAGGCAGGGGATGGATACAGGTGATGAGCCAAGGTGAGATTGTCCTTTTGCCTCTGGGGCTGAGGCCAGCCCGAGGGATGCTAGACGGTCATTAAGATAGTTTTTCTGAGTATCTTCATTAAATTATCTACTATACAAATGATTTAGGGGACTCTCTTCCATCAATCAGGTGCCACAGACCAAAGAGCTGACTGTTTACCTTGCCGGTACCACGGGGCCCCCGTGGAACAGGATCCCCCTCCCCATTCCACCTCTTGGGGGGACTCTGCAGTATGTGGCTGGGAAGGAGAGAGTTAATTTGGCAGCTCTGGGGTGGGCGGGTGGTGGGTGGCGCGTCATGGTTGCAGTCTGGCCTGTCTCCTGAGCAGGCAGGCCTTCTTCCTGGGTTAGCTGTGCTCTGACACGGGGTGGGGGTGGGGGCCCATGCTCAGAAGGGTTAGTGCCCAGCGAACACTGGCTGTCAGTGTCTGGAAATCCTTACATTGGAGGAGAGGCTTCACTTGCATTCTTCTTTTGCTCTGGGGGAGGGGGGGTGGCACGAATTACGCAGTCTGGGTTCCACAGCTGTTGTCAGGGGGCGTGAGGCTAGGGTCCTTGGGGTCTGTCAGTAGCCGAGCTGCTGGGGTGGGGGCTGACAGCGGCCCGGCATTTATGGCAGCTGCATGTGGACACCAGCCGGCCAGGCAAGGCCAGGCAGGGTTTCTGGCATGAACGCCCACATTCCCTGGCTACCATTCTGCACCCTTCCCTCCCTGCACCCGTGCATCCGGGCTCTCCCTGCCCTCCTCACCTGGAGACACCACTTGCGCACCATGACCTTGCTGCAGAGGGCAAGGAGTCAGAAATCCTTGCACCCACAACAGACAGGCGTGCCCCCCACCCCGCCCTGAAGTTGGCTCCATCCGCCTTCGCTCAGGGTTTGTTTTTGATGGATGGGGAAAGAGAACGATCCAAGGAATGAGGGGCTGTGCGTCCAACGGCCCTCCTCTCCTGGTGCTCGGCAGGCTGCCGCAGGCCCCAGCATGAGTGGGAGGCCCAAGAGAGGCAGAGCCACCCCACAGCCAAACTCTGCTGAGCTCAGTCCTCACCAGGGCATCAAGTTCAGCAGGAAAACAATGAGAGAGCTGAGAAGCAAGGTCAGAATCCTGGATCCCAGATGGCAAGGACCAGGGGGAAATCGATGGATAGAGCCAACTATATCACCTGAAACTAGTGGACTCCAGGTGGGGGCACCTGGAGAAAGTGCTGGAATTCTTATGCATACGTACTTCTTCATCTTTTAATTTCTGTTTGGGGTTATGGTTTTGTAATGTACACGATGTATTGTCAGGGTGAGTGTGTATGTGTGTGTGTGGGGGGGTGAGCGTGTGTACAGAGGTGTATCATGCACAAACTGAGGGCATCCGAGGATGAGGTAGTTGGATGGCATCACCGACTCAATGGACATCGACTTGGGCAAACTCCAGGAGATAGTGGAGGACAGGGAAGCCTGGCGTGCTGCAGTCTATGGGGTTGCAAAGGGTTGGGCATGACTAAGCAACTGAACAACTGCTAGGACCGCTTCATCAAAGTACCACAAAGTGCAATAGAAGTTGATTCTTCCGTAGTTCTAAAGGCTAGAAATCCAAGGTAAAGGTGTCAGCAGTGTGAATTCCTTCAGAAGGCTGTGGGGAGCTTCTGTGTCCTGCCTCTCCTCTAGCTTCTGGCAGTTTGGTGGCAGTCTTTGGCGTCTCTTTGCTGGTAGTTGGCATCACCCCAATCTCTGCTTTTATCCCTACTTGGCATTCTCCCTGTATGTGTGTCTGTATGTACAAATTTTCCCTTTGTATAAGACCAGTATAGTCTCTTATGGGCTTCCCTGGTGGTTCAGACTGTAAAGAATCTGCCTGCGATGCAGGAGACCTGGGTTTGATCCTTGGGTCAGGAAGTTCTTCTGGAGAAGGGAATGGCTCTCCATTCCAGTATTCTTGCCTGGAGAATTCCATGGACAGAGGAGCCTGGTGGGCTACAGTCTATGGGGTTGCAAGAGTCGGATATGACTGAGCGACTAAAGCACACACACAACCTCTTAACTAAATATATTTTCAGAGACCTTGTTTTCAAGCAAGGTGACATTCTGAGGTATGGGGAGTTAGTCTGAACTTCGGGGGATATGGCTTCCCTCATAGCTTAGCTGGTAAAGAATCCGCCTGCAGTGCAGGAGACCTGGGTTCAGTCCCTGAGTTGGGAAGATCCCCTGGAGAAGGGAAAGGCTACCCACTCCAGTATTCTGACCTGGAGAATTCTATGGACCGTATAGTCCATGGAGTTGCAAAGAGTTGGACATGACTGAGCCACTTTCCCTTTGGGGGATATAATTCAACTCACAGCAGATGGCATACGCAGTGAAACAAGCTGGAGTACTAGTGGCTTAGCTAAGCCATTTGCTCTCTGGTCCACTAACCTTGACTGTGTGTCAGCCCAGCCTCCTCCATTTCTCATCAGGAGGTTCTGCTCAGGGAGCTGTCTTGACAAATAGCAGGAGTCACTGCCAGGGTTTGCTGGGTCCAAGGCCTCCAGTCGGCTAAGAGGAGAAAGTCCTATGGTGAGAGCTGCAGGGCCCTGTGTGCTGGGCACAGGGAGGAGAACCTTGGTCTCCTGCTTCTTTTCCCTGCCGTGAAGCATCGTGTCACAGTGAACAGAAGAAGTAGCACTAAGCAGTCATGGTTGGATGGACTCCTGAGCCTGACTGCCCAGGGAAGGAGGTCGAGACAGCTAGGTCTGTTTGGCATGATTGTGAGTAAGTTGCAGGCTTCTGGGATTTTAAAGTGGCAGGCGCCTTTGAAATGACCTGGTCCTGCCCTCCTGTTTTACAGACAAGGGGAATGGAAGCCAAAGACGGGGAGGGTCCTGCTCATGTTTCGTTTAGGGATCAGGATCCGCAGCTGTGTCAGTTCTCTACTGCTGTGTAACAAACATCCCCCAAATGAAACACACTTGTCTCCCACTTTGTGCTGCTCAGAGTCTCAGTTTGGCCTGGCAGGACTCTGTTTCCAGGACCTCTGCCAAGGCTGTAGAAGACGTGTTGACTAGGACTATGATAGACTGTGGGAGTGTCTGCTTCCTGGCTCCCTGGTGTGGTTATTGATGAGGTTCAGTTCCTTGGGGCTATTGGGTTGAGGCCTCAGCTCTTCACTGGCTGATGGCCAGAAGCTGCCCACAGCTCCTGGCCATGTGGGCCTCTCCAACATGGCAGCTTGCTTCATCAGAGTGTGCGTGCCGAAAATGCAGTAGTGAGTCAGCACGATAGAAGTCAGTCTTTTCTAACCTGATCACAGAAGTGACATCTTATCATTTTACCATATTTGTTTGGAACACAGGAGGCAAAAGTCACTGAGGCCCATCTTAAAGAGGTGCTTACCATAGCAACTATAACAGGAAACCTGAATAACATTGGTTTAAACAATGCAGAGATTTATTTTTATTTAATGTAGAAGGAATCTAGAGGCAGGAATCCAGGACTGGTGTGGGGGATTCTGTGGCTATCAGAGGCTTAGGTTATATCTTTCTGCTTTGCCATGCTGGATTGGTGGCTACTTACTAGCCTCAAAGTTGCCTCATAGTCTAAGAGAACTGCTGGAGCTCCAGACATCATGCCTGCATTTCACACAAGGTGGAAAAAGTGGAAAGGACAAAAGTTATGTGCCGGCCTCAGTCAATCCCTTTAAAGTGTTTCTCATCCATTAACTTCCTTTTACATCTCATTGGCCTCTACTTTCCGTGAGGGAGATTGGAAAATCTCCATGAGGTCACAAGAAAGGAGGAAGAAAAAGATGTAAGGGACCTGCAGCATCTAAGAGGAAACAGATGTGTGAGTGGGTAATTGACCATTCAACAGATAGCTCACCAGAAAATCAGGCCTGGCAGAAGGGTCTTGACGAGGGGATAGGAGTTGTCTGGGCAGGAATGGGTCAAGGATGCAGCCTGTGTGCTGGCATGCAGATCCATCCTCCTGGGCTAAAGGAGGGCCTTGCTGGGTTCTCTTTTCTTGAGCCTGGGAACTTGGACTGATTCTGATGAGGAGACCCAATGGCCAAAGCAATAGACAGAGCTTTACCTACAGCCGGGCCCATGATGGGGCCTCCAGCACCTTCTATTCCATTGCTTCCTCATCCTTTCCAGCCTGTGCTTTGGCTCCTAGACCCTTCAGCTGAATTCCTTAGACCTCCAGTGGGCATCACCACGCTCGAGTGTCTTAAATGTTAGGCAAGTAGCATGGGGGACAGGGAAACCCCAGCTGAGGTTGCTGGGGAAATTGGGGAAGATTCTGGGGTCTTTACCAAGTTTCCAGGTTTGTCCTGCTTGGCAATCAGAGGTATCCCTCATATTTGGCTTGTTTTGGAAATGGCAACCCTTTCCAGTATCCTTGCCTGGAAAATCCCATGGACAGAGAAGCCTGGTAGGCTGCAGTCAATGGGGTCACAACGAGTCGGACACAACCAAGCGACTTCACTTTCTTTTCTAAGTCCCAAGAGACGAAATGGGAACCATATAATTTAGTCTGTGAAATTCTGCTCATTAACGTTTAAGAAGGTTTCAGAGGCCTCGGTGTGAAGGAAGTTAGACGTGTGATGTGATTAGCAATGCAGGAAGGGGTGGCAGGCACCTCTCCCATCTGAGGCTGCTCAGAAAGGCTGGAGCCTGCCTGGTCTCTAGACTGTACCTGGAAGTAGACAAGGGAGCCTGCAGGGCAGCAGGGGGGTTGGGTAGAAGCTCACGGCATGTGCCATCTCAGGGCATTTAAAATCAGAGCATGAGAACATATTTCCCTTTGGTATTTTGCCAGCAGGAGAGTCCACTGCCGGGAAGTTTTTGTAATGATGTCACAGCACTGCTGTGTGGGCAGGCCGGCTCCTGAACGTCCCATTGTGGTTTAAAAAAAAACAGAGAGAAGGAATGCTGTAGCAACACCCAGAGCAGGAGCGAGGGAGGTGGCACCGGAAATGACAGCACTGGGATTTATGGACTGAATTGACGCGTTCACCATGAGTTACAAGGGCTTTATGGGGGTTATTTCTTGGTCCTTACCTCCCACCCCCAGCCTTCTTCCCGGGGGAAAGGGCCATGCTGGGGTGGGGGGCAACCCCAGCGTTTCTCCCATTTCCCACCTTTGGGCTCTGCATGAGTTCAGCAGATTTCTAGATGAAGTGGTGACGCGCAGGGTGACAGGTGGAAACCATGCCACCCACCCAGCAGGGGCCCTCGTGCAGTGCCAGAGTAGAAAACGACCTCTGTGCCAGACGGCTCGTGGACGTGGCAAGGTCTTGCGCATGAGGCAGTGTCCCTGCAGGGGGTGTGAGCAGAAGGCTCTGCTGGCCTGGCGCATGAGGCAGTGTCCCTGCAGGAGGGGTGTGAGCAGAAGGCTCTGCTGGCCTGGCGTTCCGTGTGGCAGGCGCCTCCTAGCAGGGGTTACCCTCCAGGTCCTGCTGCCCCAGGATGGGACAGCCGAGGTCCTCCCAGGCAGCGTTCTAACCCAGTGATCAACAGGCCAGAGGGACCCCACAGCCAGCTTTTTTTTTTCTTAAACCGAAGTTTGTTGTTTCTTATAAAAATGCCAAAATCTTATTTGTGTTATTTACCTACACACACACACACACACACACACACACACACACACACACACACACACATTTATGGGGTCTTCCCTGGTGACTCAGATGGTAAAGAATCTGCCTGCAGTGCAGGAGACCCGGATTCAAACCCTGGGTTGGGAAGATCCCCTAGAGAAGGGAATGGCTATACACTCCAATATTCTTGTCTGGATAATCCCCATGGACAGAGGAACCTGGCAGGCTACAGTCACAAAGAGTTGGATGTGACTGAGTGACCAGCACAGTCACTTTACTTTCATATATATATATATATATATATATATATACGTTGAGTTCAGTTGTTCAGTCGTGTCCACTCTTTGTGAACCTCAGCATGCCAGGCCTCCCTATCTATCACCAACTCCCAGAGTTCACTCAAAACCATTTCCATTGAGTTGGTGATGCCATCAAACCATCTCATCATCTGTCGTCCCCTTCTTCTCCTGCCCTCAATCTTTCCCAGCATCAGGGTCTTTCCAAATGAGTCGGCTCTTCACATCAGGTGGCCAAAGTATTGGAGTTTCAGCTTCAACATCAGTTCTTCCAATGAACATCCAGGACTGATCTCCTTTAGGATGGACTGGTTGGATCTCCTTGCAGTCCGAGGGACTCTTCTCCAACACCATAGTTCAAAAGCATCAATTCTTCAGCGCTTAGCTTTCTTTATAGGTCAACTCTCACATTCATACATGACCACTGGAAAAACCATAGCCTTGACTAGACAGACCTTTGTTGACAAAGTAATGTCTCTTCTTTTTAAAATGCTGTCTAGGTTGGTCATAACTTTCCTTCCAAGGAGTAAGCATCTTTTAATTTCATGGCTGCAATCACCATCTGCAGTGATTTTGGAGCCCCCAAAAATAAAGTCAGCCACTGTTTCCACGGTTTCCCCATCTATTTCCCATGAAGTGATGAGACCAGATGCCATGATCTTTGTTTTCTGAATGTTGAGCTTTAAGCCAACTTTTTCACTCTCCTCTTTCACTTTCATCAAGAAGCTCTTTAGTTCCTCTTCACTTTCTGCTATAAGGGTGGTGTCATCTTCATATCTGCGGTTATTGATATTTCTTCCAGCAATCTTGATTCCATCTTGTGCTTCCTCCAGCCCGGCGTTTCTCATGATGTGTTTGGCATAGAAGTTAAATGAGCAGCGTGACAATATACAGAGGAAATTTATGGTGGCACTGCATGGCTTATGGGATCTCAGTTCCCTGACCAGGGATTGAACCCAGGCCCTCAGCAGTGGAGACAGTGATGTGGCCCTGGCCCTGGAGGAGCTCAGGGCCTCTTGAGGAATAACTGACATAGAACATTATGTTATTAATAGTTTCCAGTGTACAGCATAATGATTCAATAATTGTATATACTGTGAAGTGATCACCCAGACAAGTTATTATTGCTATTTTTAAAAATTTTAGTTACTTATTTGGCCGCACTGGGTCCCAGTTGCAGCACGCAGGATATTCTTAGCCAGGGCATGCTATTTCTGTGTATGGTATGTGGAATCTAATTCCCCGGCCAAGGATTGAACCCGGGCCCCCTGCAGAGTCCTAGTGACTAGGGAACAAATTATTAATTATTTGTTAAGAATATTTGTTATTATTCACCAGGCAAATCATTAAGCGCCAATGTTTATGGAGCTTCTAATGCATGTTTGAGATAAGCATCCCAAGTATACACATCATGTATTGATGGCCTACTGTTTGACTGGAACTGTGCTCATTTTACATGTTTTTACATAATCTTCTCAACTGACTTGTCAAGGTTTACCCCTTGGGGAGACTGAGTCACCGAGGATCCAGGACCTCTGTGGGGGTCGTGCAGTGTGTCTGTCTACCCAGTCGCCCTGGGCTGACTCCTGAGTGTCCCTTTGTACTCATGTCTTTGTGGCTCCTGAGTGGGAATTCCAACCATGCCCCATCTTCTGCCTGCCACCCCGGGGATCCTCAGGGCAGACGCCATGTCTCACCTGGTACCCGGGGTCTAGCAGGGTGCCTGGCATGTGCTGAGGAAGTGGCAGGTGTGTGTGGGCTTTGAATCAAGGGCAGAGCCAGAATAAAGGACAGGGGGTGAGCGGAAGGGCTATTCCTTTGGAGCTCTGACAGCTTAGCGTCCCCAGCTGTGTTCCTGGCTTGCACTACAAATAGACTGGAATGTTGGTTGCTTTCTTCTCCATTGACAGTGCTGGATGCTAGACAAATTCTTGGTTACCTTTTGCACCATAGCTAGTTCTTTCTATTTTCCCCAGTCTTCCAGCCCTGAGTGGCCTCTTGTTACATCAGTCCCAGTGCAGCTCGCCTCTCATTAATTCCATCTTGCACTGGTGTCCCTGGTGAGACCGTGACCCTTGCTGAAATCTGAGCTGTGCTCTCCTAGCTCGCCGCCATGCAGACTGGCTGTTAACACAGGCCACTGTCCTCATCCGTGTCGGGCAGGCCTGGTTCTGGTTCGGTTTTCAGGTTTCTGTCTTCTGCTCGTGGAAGTGTATCTTAGTTCCATTTAACTGGACCTGTCCTCACCTTGAAGACTTTAGGCTCTTTCTTTTATCCAGCTACAGGAAAAGAAAAAGAACTTTTTTGTTGAAGCAAAGAGGACTTGACTGTGTTAATCTGTGTTCATGTCAAGGCGCCAGCTCTGCAACCCCAGGCTCACAAAAGAAAAATGTGTTTTTCCCCCATCTTGATCCAGTGTCCTGTAAAAGACACATATACTGCCAGGATGCAAACAGCGTGTTTAGATACTGAGAATCAATTTAGCAGTTTCCTTAACTCCTGATATTCTATCTGCGTGCAACAGACATGGGGATTTCTAGCATCAGGCTCGGCAAGGGCGTTTCTAGACTCTTCCTAGGCAATCTAATGGGGAGGCTGTCTCCCCTGGGCCCCCACCCACAGAGCGAGTGTGTAACTCAAAGAAAACACCTGGCCAGCCTCATTCATAAACATGGCACAATATTGTTGGTGGCAGCCTGGGGATCCCCCGTGGGGAGTGGAAATGCAGTCTCCTGACAGCTATAAACTAATGGTCCATCTTCGCCTATATACATGTTTAAGGTGCTGCCTTAGATGGCGTTGGAATGAGCCCATCTTCATGGGCTTGTAGGACTGAGACTGTTTGTACTGATATGTTCATCTTATTGCTGTATATGCTCTAAAAGCCTGACTTGTTTATTTTTTTTTAAGCAAGAAAATGTAAGAGAAGCTTAGAGATAGCAGTCTCCTGGAGGTAGCCTGAGGGAGTAGAAAGGAAACAACGTTGGCACAAATCTCAGCTAATAAGGGTTTTAGTCGTGGCTGCCTGCTTTGGGATGTGTCACGTCACAGCTCTGTGCCTGCATTTCCTGATCTGTGATAGGAGGGATTGGCTTGCCCACTTCATTGCTTCTGGGAGCCGTGCTTTCCCCCACCTGTCAGTATCTCTGAAACAAGGATGTATCTCATTACCACTGGCTATTAGCCACATGGCAGAGCCACTGTGTCACATGGCATAGCTGTCACACCTGAGCAGGTGTGAATGTGGTCCTGCCGCTCAGACTGTCGTGACCTCAGCTGAATTAGGTGTGTTGTTGGTCATCCGCCTGTTATGTGAATTGTCACTCAAAATGTCTTCCAAAAGATCTCACTGTAATTTATTATTGTTACCAAATGTTATTGTGTGCACAGAGGGACATGGAAGCAGTAGTGGGGCCTTGATTTGATATTAGAACAGCAAGTATGTGTTGTTGGAGAAAGGGCTGCAATTTCATACTTTTTTTTAAAGCAACAGGGATTATCAGTCTCTTGCATGCCACCAAAGGCAGGAGAAATTCTCCAATCCCTCAGAAGAGATGAAACCTCCTCAGAGCTCATGTGACCAATTTGTTTGCACTCAGGAATGTCGCTAAGGCATTATGTCATAGTTTAATTGGCAGCATTTTTTCTTTTCTTTGTATCTCGTAAAATAATGATGGGTCTTGGAATTTGCTTTCTAAGTTTTCTCCTGTTTTTATATCTAGTAGTTTTATTTGCATCTTTTGGTCACTTAGAACAAACCAGTAAGACTAACATTCCTTCCATGTGTTGATGATGCTCCTCTGGGCCTGTTTAGAGCACCTCCATCCATTGGTTGCAAAGAGTATTATCAGTCTGATTTCGGTATTGACCATCTGGTGATGTCCATGTGTAGAGTTGTCTCTGTGCTGTTGGAAAAGGGTGTTTGCTATGATCGATGTGTTTTCTTGACAAAACTCTGTTAGCCTTTGCCCTGCTTCGTTTTGTTCTCCAAGGCCAAATTTGCCTGTTACTCGAGGTATCTCTTGACTTCCTACTTTTGCATTCCAATTCCCTATGATGAAAAGGACATCTATTTTTGATGTTTTAGGAGGTCTTCTAGATTTTCATAGAGCTGGACAGAGGAGCCTGGCAGGCTATAGTCCTTAGGGTCGCAAAAATCGGACACAACTGGAGCAGCTTAGCACGCATTATGTGTGTACAGACACACACTAGAGTTGTTGGATCATATATTAACTATATGTGTAATCTTTTGAGGAGCTGCCAGACTGTTGTCCAAAGCAGTTGCATCCTTTTTCATTCCCATCATCAGTGTATGAGCCTTCTAATTTCTCCACATCCTCACCACTCACACTTGATTCAGTGTACAAAGACCATTCTGCATCTCAGCTCCCACGATTCTGGGGTGACATCCAGGGACTTTGGAGACAACAGAGGCCCCTTTGGCTTTGTATATTCTCCTTTCTCCTTCTCAGCAGAGCTTGCAGAGGGCTGTGGGGAATCTCTCAGTTAGTTATCTGCCAGCTAGCCACTCAGTCTGCTCCCTGAGGCTGTAACTGGCTCCAGACTGCTCCTGCTGGGCACCCCTAAAGAGGCTATCTGCTGCTGCCACTCTAGCGAGGGGAATTGACTGCAGGGATAATGGGAGATAGAGCCCAAGGACTGTGATGGCCTAATAAGAGCAGCCATCGAGATCTGCCACCAGGAGAGTTCTCTCTTCCCCCTGCAAGGCATCTGGCTGTATCCGGGAGTCCTTCCTGCCACTGTCTCAAATTAGCCCCCAGGGAGAGCTCCTAGGTCACAGAGGCCCGGGACCAGCCAGTCCACAGTACTCCCACCAGAGCCCACGGGCCTTCCACCCAAGTTCTGTGAACTCCTACCCTGCCCTGAAAGTACAGGGATGGGAGAGACCCAGTGATACTCTAGAAGGTCCACAAGAACGCATACTCTCATGGGTGCCCAATGGGAGTGATCTGGACTCATGTTTTCTGGCTGCCTGTTTTCCTAGATACATGGCCTTAGCACATCCCAGAGAGAAACACTTGGGGAAAACCAGCCCAGGAGAAGTCTTGTACCTGAGCCTGCAGTGTGGCCATGGCGAGTAGCTCTCATCTCTGGCTTGGCCGTCACTGCTGAGAACTTGGTAATTGGTTTCTGTGCTCTACAAGGTAACAGCCATAGCCAGCAGAGGCCTGTGGTCTGCAGAACTTGGCTTTCCCATCCTTTCTGTCCTGCAGAAGGCTCTGTAGCACATAGGGCTTTCATTCCTTCCAGCCAGTCCCTTTCCCCTTCATCCCTCAGTTTCTACCCCATCACAACACAAGCTGGTAGGAACGGTCAGTGATTTATTGACTCATACCACAAGGCAGTGGGACCCTGAGCTGTTGCTGGTCCTGGGGAAACCCCGGGGCTAGAGTCAAGATGCCTGGGTTGTGGTCCTTCCTGTTGGGAAGCCATATGCACATTGTTCCAGGGTCCCCGTGTGTAAGAGGTAATGGCGATGCACACCTGTCTCCCTTGTACATGGGGTGACAGAGAGACGACTGGCAGGATGGTGTTGGACTGTGCAGACCCAAGGGCAGGAGGCCCAGGGCCCCAGCCCAAGCTCGACAGATAATTTAAGACCTGATTCAGTCGTCCATATCCAATAGCAGCTTACTCTGTTATCCTGTGAAAGACACAAAGCCTTAACTGGCAGTTCCAGGGCCCGCTTCAGGAGTGACCGTGAGATCCAGCAGCTCATGGGCGATGTTGGGCCAGGATCAGTTTGTTGAATGGGTGGGGCTCTGGGCTCCTCACTTCAGTTTCATCAGCGTACTGTATCTTGGAGCCATTTGGGCTCAAGACCTGACTCAGCTCACCTCTTCACAGATGACCTTGGGCAACTCCTCTCTGCCTCGGTTTCCTGATTTGTTCAATGGGACCAAAAATGTGCCTACATTATAGGAGTGTCTTGAGGATTAAAGTAAAATATATGACAGGCATTTAACACAGAGTTTGGCACACAGTAAGCTCAATAAATACTAGTTGTTTACTTTTGTGTATCGAGAGAACCATGTATAGTTTAATTTGAAAAGTAAGTATGATATTAGAGGGAAATAGTTTGGAATCTATAGGGGGTACAGTCTGTGGGGAATATAATATTAATGGTTTGCTTTCCTGCTTCAGTGAAGGTCAAATGCAGCTGGCCCTGAATAGAAGCACCCCTCTTGGGGTCCTCCAAGCAAAAGGCAGGGGTAGCACGGGTGTGCTGGCTCAGGGCCTGGAATCAGGGGATCTGGGCTTCCATTTTCTGTGGTTTTTACACTCCTGAGTTCAGTTCTGCCTGCGGTTCCTGGTGGGTGTAGGGATAATAATAAGCGCCCAGGCACTGGGTCAAGTTTTAGATCCCTGTGGTTGCTGTCCAGTGGGCTTCCAGCATCGTGTGTGATGCGTGCAGGCTAGTCAGCCAAAGAGGGGTCTTTCCCCCAGCCTACCGTGCTAGCTAATTTCACTGCTAACATGCCCCCTACCCCCGCCGCATCCTGCCCACTGGCAGCCATCTGCTACCTGCCTGCTGATTACCAAGGGGACAGAGCCTGTTACCTGTCATCCATTTTCTGATTGCGCAGAATTCATCGTCAAATTGCTGTTTAACCCTTTATTTGCGTACTTGTGGTCGTGCTGGGTCTTGGTTGCTGGGAGGGCTTTTCTCTAGTTGTGATGAGCGGGGGCTGCTCTCCAGTTGCGATGCAAGGGCTTCTCATTGCTTTGGCTTGTGGAGCACGGGCTGTAGGGGGCACGGGCTTCCGTAGTTGCGGCTCCTGGGCTCTAGAGCACAGGCTCAGTGGTTGTGATGCACGGGCTTAGTTGCTCCGAGGCATGTGGGATCTTCCCAGACCAGGGATTGAACCCATGTCTCTTGCGTTGGCAGGCGGATTTTTTTTTTAACCACTGAACCACCAGGGAATCCTCAAATTGTTATCTAGTCATTCAGTCATGCCAGACTCTGCGACCCCGTGGACTGCAGCACACCTGGCTTCCCTATCTCTGCCAGAGTTTGCTCACACTCATGTCTGAGTCAGTGATGCCATCCAACTTTCTGTCGCCCCTTCTCCTCCTGCCTTCAGTCTCTCCCAGCATCAGGGTCTTTTCCAGTGAGTCAGCTCTTCACATCAGGTGGCCAAAGTATGGGAGCTTCAGCTTCAATATCGTTCCTTCCAGTGAATATTCAGGGTTGATTTCCTTTAGGATTAACTGGTTTGATCTCCTTGCTGTCCAAGGGACTCTCAAGAGTTTTTTCCAGCGCCTTAGTTCAAAGGCATCAATTCTTCAGCACTCAGCCTTCTTTATGCTTCAGTTCATATCAAATAGTCAGTGATTAACTGAATGTCTGCAGTGGGCTCAGGTCTGGCTCCCAGGTCACAGGGGAAGGAGCAGGTGTGTCTTCGGCCTCCAAGAGTTCAGCTGAGGAAGGAGGCAGCCCCCAAGACTGCATCAGGGCCGAGCTGGAGTGCAATGGGGGCTTTACAGGGAGCAATGGGACAACCCTGTCCATTTACCTGGACCCCCCTCAAGACACCCAGGAGGTGCACCTCTTTCCCTGAAAGAGTGTGGGGGTACACTGCCTTCTGTGGTTGACTGTTTTGTTTTCAGTGCAGCTCAATCCCCGCAGAGTGACACAATCTTCCTATAATAACTCTGTGGCTTGTCTTCAACCAGGTTAGGGCGGCATCCTGCTGATCAGGAAACCTTTTTTTCCCCCTTTGCAGTGACTCTGCATGTTTCTATTTTGAACTGTTGTGTATTGATTTCCCATTGTAACTCCCAGGGGACAATCCTTGTTCTTGATTGCCAGGTTCTGAGGGACACTCCTCATTACTTTCTTGCAGGAGGGTCTCAGACTTGGATATTGGCGAGGACCAGGCAGGTAATGTGTGAGTGAGTGGAGCCTCATGCGAGTGATGGCTGTGGGCCATGGGGAGACTTTAGGGAGCTCTGGGGTCTGTGGAGAGCTGGCCATTGCGTGCCCTGTCCGAAGAGCTCAGCCTCGCTCTGCTCATGCTTGCAGCGTGGGGAGGTGGGCCAGGATTGGCGGACCTCCTGGTCTTCGAAGAAAATCAGAAATGGGGATTTTACTGTGACATCTTCTGGTTTGTAAAATTGGCTTGAATATTTTAAAAATACTGGACAAATGAAATGGCATGACCCCAAATGAGCCTTTGCGATCTCTGCTGTGTGATTACGTGCCTGTGCGGGAAGAGTTGGTCATCCAAGGTGGCTGGGAACAGAGGCCGAAAGGCCCAGCGGGCAGCTGCTGTGGGTGTTCAGGGGGACTCTGGGCTGGGGTGGTCAGGGTGGCATCCGGAGGTGGGCTTGACTGAGCGGCCTGCAGGGTGAGGCGGGCAGAGGGAAGGGATGCTGGTCTTGGAGGGAGCCAGCTGTCCTCCTCAGTGGTGAGACTGGCCTGGGGGTCACAGCCCCCTGCCCTCCCACCCCCAGGGACAAGCTGTGTGGAGTCTGCTCCAGCTCCTGAGACCCGCCCCCCCGCCCCCACCAGCCTCACGTAAACCACCCGGGCCTGTCACTGCTCCAGCTGGGCTGGCTTGTGAAGCCCTGGCCAGGAGGGAGCAGGATGATGGGGACGCTGGATACCCCGAGTGAGGCAGTGGAGAGGGTGTCACCTGAGACAGGCGCTGGGCCGCCAGGCCTGGAGGAGCTCTGAGGCCTTCACCCGAGCTGCTCTCCCAGGTGTGGTGCCAGGCTCCGAGCAGGACACCACAGGGCTCCCCCCGGGCATGCTCTGAGTTTCTACTCTTTGTCCATCAACTCGGAAGCTTTTGAAGGCTGGGGTTGGGACCCACACTCTCAACTTCTCATGAGTTCCTCCCCAGTTCATCCTCCCAACACTTTACCGAGATGGTACTTTTATCTCCAGTCAACTTTAAAGATGCGGAAACAGGCTACCCAAGGTTACAGAGCTTGGTTTAGCCAGCATTGGAACCCGGAACTGTAATGTTCCCCTGTCTTAAGGGGAGGGGGCAGGGAAGAAGCTACCTGACTCCAGCCAGGTATGGGGCTGGCTGACCAGTGACCCTGGGGCCTGTGACTTCTGTGCTTCCTCAAACCTGTGGGGCAGAGCATATAGCAGGTGCTCATTACTTGTGGAGGTGAATTGCCTTAAGAAAGGTCTAGAATGTGGTAGGAAGAGGTTGCCGTCTTGGTTCTGGGACGAGGTAACGCTGGCAGCTGAAGGGATGGGGGATGAGACAGGTTCCCCACCCCCCGCCCTTTCCCTCCCCCAAGCATCCTTGGCTGCACCATTCTAAGAGCTGAAAAGGGGACTGGAGGGGAGCCTGGGCCCAGCAGCACTGGGCAAAGGATCTGAGGAACCCCACTCTTGGGGAAGGAATGCCCCAGGCTGGGCATGAGAGGGCTGGGGAGCCAGAGGCTGGTCTGCCGTCCTGGGCTTGGGATGGTGAGAAATACAGGAAGAAGCAGGGCCCCCAAGGACCGTGAAGTCTTGTCAGGACAAGATAAAACCCCATAAAAATTCAAGAGCAGGATAAGAGTTGGGTAACAACACAAGGGAGGATGAGAAGGTGTCAGGAGGCAGCCTGTGCTTGGCAAGGGAGCAGGTGTGGGGTCAGTGCCTGGAGCCCAGTGGAGGCTCCTGCTGGCCCCGGGAGGCTGGAGGGGGAGGGGCAGACCTGGACAGCAGGGCCGTCCAGGGACAGAGCAGGGGCTGGGCATCCCGAGTCCTAGTTGGTCTGGGCTCCTCTGCTGGTGTAGAGGCCTCCGCAGGGTCGGAGAGTGTCTATTTTACCTACAGTATGCGTTCTCAGTCACTCAATCATGTCTGACTCTTTGCGACCCCATGGACTATAGCCCGCCAGGCTTCTCTGCCTATGGGATTTTCCAGGCAAGAATACTGGAGTGGGTTGCCATGCCCTCCTCTAGGGGATCTTCTCAACCCAGGGACTGAACCTTAATCTCTTGAGTCTCCTGCATTGGCAAGTGGATTCTTTACCACTGCGCCACCTGGGAAGCCCCTTTTTCTTCCAGAGGAAATCCCAGTTGGGAGACTGGAATGTGATGGGCTGTCCTGTGCATAGACCACGATGGGCACATCTGTTCTCTCTCCCCCCGACCCCCTTCTCAGACGCCTCTCCTGGTGCTGCCGTGGTGAGCGTGCTGGGGAGAGAAGAGTTCACAGCATCCCTCCTGCCTTCCAGGCTCATGGTGATCTGTCCCCCGGCTGGCAAAACCAGTCCAGCTTCTCTGAGGAGAGAGCAGTGAGGCCCGGGTCCCGTGGTCTCTCCATAGAAGCTCTGAAAGATCCACAGAGCTTGGCCCACGGCCCTGTGTGGAGTGAGGGCATGAAAATGATGCAATGACTTGGATGTTGTCTGTTATTTAGGAGTAACTGGCTGATGTTAATGACTGTGACCCAGAACTGCACTTGGGGTCCAAAGACGTTGGCAATCACTGGGGGAAGGGAGAGGTGACTCAGCTCAGGAGGGAGTTTCTGGGGATGGGAGACTCTCGGGGGCTTGGGGACCTGCATTACAGGCCAGGCTCTATCCATTAGGCATCTGAATGGCTCCGAGCAGGTCGTCTCCTTCTCTGGGCTCCAGTGTCCTCATCTACACTGTAAAGGACAGCAGGAGCATTCAGAGATAGAGCAGTGGCAGGACTGCCGAATTCTCTTAAGATCTTTTGAGGTCACGTGGCTTAGATTTCAGGAGCCCCTCCAACTCGGTGACAGCAGCTGGGTATGTCTGGCTCTGTTGGACCCTAAACCATCGCTGTTTTGTGTTCCTGATGCTGAGATCCCAGGGTGGAAGTAGGCGGTCCTCAGGCCCACAGATAAACACTCATTCAGCCTGTTGAGGTTCTTCCCGGCCCTGAGTCAGCCATAGAAGAACTTTCCCTTACCCTGAGAGCCAGCCAGCTGGCCAGAGAGTCAGGATGGAGAATCTACCTGTCTTCCAGCCAGGATGGAATAGCTGAATAGGGGATAGAAAGGATGTGACGGGTTTTTCTAGATCTTGGCTATTCAAAGCATGGTCCTCTGACCAGCAGCAACATCACCGCTGGGAGCTGGTGAGACACACAGCCTCTCGGGCCCCACTTGGGGTCCACCAAATCTGAATCTGTATTTTAACAAGATCACCTGTGATCACTGCATAGGTGCAAGTTTGGGAAGCACTGCTCTGGGCCACTTTTCATAAACTCTTTTGACCACGCATCACAGAAATCAAAATATATTTCCGTGATATATTTAGATGAGACAAAATTTCCATGAAACAGTAGTTCCACTTTTAATGTGTGTTACTCACTAGAATTTTCAACTTCATTCTACCATTTTAATGCTGAGATCATGATTTTGTCTTGTGTGTGCTCAATCGTGTCTGACTCTTTGTAACCCCATGGACTGTAGCCCACCAGGCTCCTCTGTCCGTGGGATTATCCAGGCAAGAATACTGGAGTGGGTTGCCATGCCCTCCTCCAGGGGATCTTCCCCAGCCAGGAATCGAACCTGTGTCTCCTGGATTTTTGTCTTGCACTCAGTTTATTTTGCCATCCACAAAAGCCACGGAGACCTGCAGTTAGAACAACACCACCCTAGCTAAGCCCTGTCTGATGTTCGAGTGACAGAGGGTTACATTGGTATCAGGCGTGTGGAGGACCACCGGCTGTCCTCTCTTCTGCAACAGTAAGCGATGCTGATATCTGAGGTAGCCTCAGCTCCTCCTAGTGTTTCTGAACTTTTCCACTTTGGGTGGTTGAGGGTCTGAGGCTCCTGTGCACAGAGGCCTCTTCCGAAGCCCCCTGCTTTTCTGTGGTGAACACTAGCAGGCCCAGAGTTCCTGGCCAGCATTGGCGCCAGTGGCTGAGCATGAGGGCTGCAGGTTGAGGGGAAGGGAAGGCATTCTTCCTGAGTCCTGTCTGTGCAGGAGGTGGGGCGTGGGCTGGACTCGGAGGGGTGGCTTGGCAGTAGGACATGGTGAAGGGGGGTACCCGTGGCTTCCTCGAGGAGGGCTCTGGGCGCCCTCCTCCCCTGGCAGCTGGCCTCTCTCCTCCCACACTCCCGGCGGGACGGCCTGGCCTGGCCCTGCTCTGGGGGCTGTAGGCTCTGTGTATAGGTACCAGTTGTCAGCTCTGTGTGGAGGCGAGAAGGGAGAAGGGCAGGCCTTGGTGTGGAACGGGGTCACCAGGAGCGCCCGCTGGAGGGGGTCTGGGTGGGGGGCTGGGGCCCAACAGCTTGGGAAAGGGGCGATGGAGAAGCGGTGGGTAGATGCGCTTCATTCAACAGTGGTGGGGTGCTGCTGACTGGCTGGGCCCCGCCGCCCACCACAGCTCAGAGGGGCCTGTTATCCGCTGCAGAGTTGCTGTGCTGGGTTTGGGGGACAGACCCGTGAGTCCCTGAGCTCAAGAGCCCACTCCCTATAGTAGGGCCTGTGGGCCAGGAGGCCAGATCCTTTGTGGAGCCGAAAGCCAGGAAATGAGCCCTGGGCTTCCTCTCTGAGGAAGTCCTGGCCGAGCTGTGTACTGAAGGCCTGAGGTGAAAGGGCCCGCTGGAGGGTGAGGGGCACAGGGCTGCCCTTTCCGGGGCCTGGAATTGTTGGGTGCCCCCTGAGAAGAGCTGGCAGGCCGCAAAGCAGAGACTCATCTGGTTGGCAGGTCACTGAACCTGGGGATTGGCGAGGAGGTAATTCCTCTAATGCCTGGCCGTTCTTAAAGGGATTGGCTACATTTACAGCTGCTAATGCCATTTGTCACAGGGCTGGTAGGAAAGGATGCTGAGAGGGCTGGGATGGTTCCAGCCTCTCCTCTCTGGGCCCTGCCTTCTCCTGTAGACCCCGCGTCCTTGATGTGGCTCCATGAGCCCCCTGCGAAGGTTGAGAGGCAGGCAGGCCCAGAGGGTGGGGGGAGTGAGGTTCCTGACCTCAGCCCGAGCCCGCGGCGTCAGCAGAAGTGCCTTTGCTGACGCTGGTTTCCCAAGGAACCACAGCACCCCACGGCCTCAGCCCCTCTGTGCCCCTCCTGCAGCTGTGCCCACCCGGGCCCCGCCTCCTGCCTGCTGGCTCCGAGGCTGCCTGCCCTTTACAGCCAAGTGCGGCCTCAGCACTTTCCCCAAGCCTGCTGCCTGCCTTTTTGTTCCTGGGCATCCATCACCTGGTAGGGGCTGGGGTGAATGGCGGAGCTAGGAGGGGAGCCCCGAAGGCAGAAGGGCGTGTTCCTGAGATCTGGCCACAGCCCCTCAGGCCACATCTTGGATGGCTGCAGCTACAAGAGGTGTTTCTTCCCTTGTCCAACCTCTCCTCTCTTTCTTCTTCCTCTGGGCCCTGCCCCTTTCCACTTTTCACTGATCATTAAAACAGAAGCTCTTTTGCTGGCTCTCAGCTTATCCAGCAGCTTAGCTGTTTGGGGATTTCCCACCTAGATCTATGCTTCCCAGGTGGCATTAGTGGTGAAGAACCCACCTGCCAGTGCAGGAGACACGGGTTTGATCCCTGGGTCGGGAAGCTCCCCTGGAGGAGGGTATGGCAACCCACTCCAGTATTCTTGCCTGGAGAACCCCATGGGCAGAAGAGCCTGGTGAGCTGCAGTCCTTGGGGTCGCAGAGAGCTGGACACGACTGAAGTTACTGAGCACTTATCCTGATCTTGCTGTGAATGAGAAGCGGAGCCAGGAGGAGACCCCAGAGCACCAGAAAGGGAGCGGAACAAGTCCTGGAGAGAAGTATCTCTTTATTTCCCTGGTCTCCACCAGCCTGGAGTTCACTCTGTGCCTCCTCACTGTTTTTACCTTAAAAGTAGAGAGATCCTTCTAGGCTTTTACCCCCAGAGAATTACAAACAGGAACTCAAACATAATTGAACACCCATGTTTGCAGCAGCATTAATCATAATAGCCAAAGGTGAGAACAGCCTTAGTGTCTACTGATGAGTGAAAGGGTAAGCAAAATGTGGTCCATACATAAGTCTGTTATTGTAACACAGTGTATTATTCATCCCCAAAAAGGTGTGAAATTCTGACACATTCTACAACATGATTGAATCTTAGAAACATTAGAAGTGAAATAAGCCAGTCACAAAAGGACAGATGTTGTGTGATGCCACCTAAATGAGGTACACAGAGGAGCCAAGTTCAGAGAGAAAGTAGAGCAGTTGCCAGGGGCTGCGGCAGGGGATGGAGAGCTGTTTAATGGGCACCAGGTTTCTGTTGGGATGATGACAGTCTTCTGGAAATAGTGATGGTGCTTATGTAATACTGTGAATGTACTTCAGTTCAGTCGCTCAGTCGTGTCTGACTCTTTGTGACCCCATGGACCGCAGCATGCCAGGCCTCCCTGTCCATCACCAACTCCCAGAGTCTACTCAAACTCATGTCCATAGAATCGGTAAGGCCATCCAGCCATCTCATACTCTGTCATCCCCTTCTCCTCCTGCCTTCAATCTTTCCCAGCATCAGGGTCTTGTCCAGTGAGTCAGTTCTTCACATCAGGTGGCCAAAGTGTTGGAGTTTGAGCTTCAGCATCAGTCCTTCCAGTGAACACCTAGGACTGATTTCCTTTACAATGGACTGGTTGGATCTCCTTGCAGTCCAAGGGACTCTCGAGAGCCTTCTCCAACACCACAGTTCAAAAGCATCAATTCTTCAGCACTCAGCTTTCTTTATAGTTCAACTCTCACATCAGTACATGACTACTGGAAAAACCATAGCTTGACGAATGTACTTAATGCCACTGAATCGTACACTTGAAAATGGCTTCAGTGCTATGTTTTGAGTTATAGGCACTTTACCTTTATTGAAAGTGGGGAGCGAGAGCCTGGCTGACGGCCTAGGAGATGGATGATGTAGGCCCAGTCTCCTCTCCCACCTCCCTCTTCTCCAGTAAAGAGAGAAAGCTCGGGGCTTTTCTTCTGTAGGAGGGACCTGCACCCTGGTTGGGGCTCATTGTAGAACAGACAAATGAGCCCAACCCAAGTGATGCCCCAGGAACGGGGCTCCCTGCGGGAGAGACCCTGGAGGAGGGGGTCGGCAAAGGGGCATGACGGAATGGTCACCACTGTGGGCCCCTGGGCTCCGTGCCCTGGGTCGCCCTGCGGGACCACGGAGAAGGCCGAGAGGGGAGGATTGTCCCCGTCCAGGGCTGCCACGGCGGCCGTCAGCTCCTCCCGGCTCCGAGGTGCAGGGACCAGCGGGGCTCCTGCTGGGGCTGTTGGCGCCTGTCCGAGGAGCCCCGGGCAACCGAGGGGACGTGCAGCCAGCCTGCGAGGGAGACCCTGCCTGGGCTGCAGTGACGGGAGTGGGAGGGGGTCTCCAAGACCAGCGGCCAGTGTGGGGGCTGCTCCTTTGCCCTCTGACACCAGGATTCTCCAGGCTGGGAATGTATCTCAAGTCCCCCCTTTCCTCAGTGAGCCAGGAGGGGGTGATTTCTGGCCCCCGCCTCCCTCCCGGGACGATGATGTGGCCCCGTGACAGGCCCGTGAGAGCCGGGAGCCCCAGCAGGACAGGGCCGAGCCTGCTGTGTAGGCCGGGCCGGGCACTCAGTCCTCCTGGAAACTCTCCTGTCTAGTTCCTACAGAGCCCAGCCCTCTGCCTGCTCACGAGACAGGAGCCAGAAGCCGGTGATAAGATCTCGAGTTCTTCGAGGAATCATGGGCGCGGCCTTAGGCATCGGCCTTTTCTGCAGGCGGCTCCTTTTCAGCCTTCTCTGGGCACCAACCTTGTCACCCCATCCTGCTGAGGCCAGCTGCCTGCCCAGGGCCGTGCGTGAGCGAGGCAGGGGGCCCGGCCCTCTCGAGCCTGCAGCCCAGTGGAGGTTAGGACACACACACAGAGCACTGAAGAATTCACTGGGCTTTGGTAGGGCAGTGGTAAAGGAGTGGGAGATTTCCTGAGGGCCTGAGCAGGCTGCCAGGAGGTGTGATGATAAAGCCCAGGAAGCTCAGCTCCATGCTCTGTGATGACCTAGATGGGTGGGATGGCGGGGGCGGGGGCAGGGAGGGTGGTGGTGCTGGTGAGAGGAAGGTCCAGAAGGCCGGGGATGAACCTATACATGTACCTGAGTTGGGCTTCCCATGTGCCTCAGAGGTTAAAGCATCTGCCTGCAATGTGGGAGACCCGGGTTCGATCCCTGGACCAGGAAGATCCCCTGGAGAAGGAAATGGCAACCCACTCCAGTATTCTTGCCTGGAGCATCCCATGGACAGAGGAGCCTGGTGGGCTACAGCAATCCATGGGGTCCTGCAGAGTTGGACCTGACTTAGGGCGCAGGCATACCTGATTCACTTTGTTGTAATGAAACTGACACAATGTTGTAAAGCAATTATATTCCAAAAAAAAAAAGAGGCAGTGAGGTGTGGGTGGACCCGGAGCTCCAGCTTGTGATCTTCGGCAAGTTACTTTGTATCAATTGCATAGAGTTACAGTGAGGGGTAAGTGGATGAAGGCCTGTGGAGCGCTGAGGAGGGTGCTGGCCCAGGCTACTTGTGCAGGTCCAGTAGCAGCTCCTGTCATTAATAGGGGTTGCCATATTCATACCCCTAGACTGAGACTGGGTGATCCTTTGTCTACTCACTGCTGTTAAAGGCGGGGATTGGGCTAGTTGGCACTGGCCTCTAAGGGTCTAGCCCCTCGTGAGTATAAGGACCCCGAGACTGGGCAGGTGGAAGGAAGGGGAGAGTGACTTTGGGTGAGCGACACAGTGAGCAAAAGCACAGAGGCAGAAAGAGCGTCCCGTGTTAGTGGTTTAGTGCCAAAAATTTAAGGGCTTAGAATGACGCCTGTTTATTATCTCACAGGGCTGGAAGTCAGAAGCCCCTCTCGGCATAGGGAGGAAGCTGGAAGCAGGATGTCGGTCAGGCTGAGTTCTGGTCTGGAGGCTCTGGGAGACAGAACCTGCCCCCAAGCTCAGGGGTTGTTGAATTTACTTCTTGCTCTTGCAGGCTGGAAGCCCTTTTCCTGATCAGTCATTGACCAAGGATGGCTCTTAGCCTCTTGAGGCTGTCCACGAATCTTGCACACATTCCTTCTCCTTCAGGCTGGCAACTCTGTCTTTCCCTCCAGCCCCAGATGTAAGAGGCTCATGTGATTGGGTCAGGCCCTCCTGAATATTCTGTCTTCAGATCTGCTGACTTGGAGTTTAATTACATTTACAAAATCCTCTCCCAGGAGTTCCTAGGTTAATGTTTGATTGAGTAACTGGGAAAAAGTGTATGCTCAGGGCTCTCTTGAGTTCTGAAGCCTGCCACACTTGACTTACATCCAGGACAAAAAGCAGAGTGGCAGGGGGCAGGAGGCAGCTGTCTGAGCGGTGGGGTTGGTGGTAGGAAGGACGTAAGACCACTCGGGGCCTTGAATGGCAGGTGGAGGAAGGGGGCCTTGCACCACTAGGCACACTTATTTCAGTCTGAGCAAAGTGCCTGCCTGCATGCTCAGCGCCACAGGCCTCCACCCCTGGGTTCCCCCACTCTGAAGAGAGCACCCAAGCCTGAAACCACAGGCTCCCCCTCTGGGGCAGGTGGACACACCCACGAGCCCCAAGGTTACTGAGCTCAGAAGCCCAGCACGTACCCTCTGTAGCTGGTTTGGGGTCCAAGGGAGGCTGGATCTCATGGAACAGCCAAGAGCCAAAACCTGAATCAGGAAATCAGCTGGAGAACGCGTGTCCGCTTGTGTGACCATCTTTCCTGTGGTCAGCACAGCCTCTGGGGAGCCTGACGAGGGTTTGGGGAGTCAGCATTCATGATCTCGCAGCATTTCTGGAACCCCTCGGGCCGCTTCTTGTCCTGTTTTATATTCATTACGATTTAAAACTCAACAAACTCTTACCTATTGGTGAATAACTGTGTCCTTAAAAAGCTCCCAGTAATCCAAGGTTTTGAAATTCAAGTGTTCCTCTAAACACACTAGGAAGTTGTCTTTATTATCCACAACACGTTCAAGGCGCCGAAAGCCCTTTGTGGTCTCAGCCCTGCGCATTTGCTTGGTCTTTGTTGAGCGACCTCACTTCACTTCACTTTGTGTGTCTAAGGGTGGTAATTTGGTAGAAGGGTCTTGTACTAGTTCTGATGGTAAAGCTATGTGCAATCTCTGCTTTTTTCTGCTCAGTGGGCTTCCCTGGAAAGCGCTGATTTCCAAACAGTAGAAGGGATGCCAGACCAGCTTTAAAGCCCCTTCCTGTCAAGAGCAGGAGTGGGGGGCGGGGGTGTCCCTGCTGGGAAGGGAGCTAGTAGTAAGAATGGTTCTAGCTTTCTCAACTTCCAGGTGGCTGTGGGGAGCTTTGGGGACAAGAGTGGACAGTGAAGGTGTCCCTGCAGGCCTGGGCCCCTGCAGCTGCTAGGTTAACCAGTCCTCTTGGAGATGGACGGCTTCTTTTTTTTTTTTTTAGCAATGCCTCAAGACATATAGGGAGAAGGCAATGGCACCCCACTCCAGTACTCTTGCCTGGGAAATCCCATGGGCGGAGGAGCCTGGTAGGCTGCAGTCCATGGGGTCGCGAAGAGTCAGACATAACTGAGCGACTTCACTTTCATGCATTGGAGAAGGAACTGGCAACCCACTCCAGTGTTCTTGCCTGGAGAATCCCAGGGACCGGAGCCTGGTGGGCTGCCGTCTGTGGGGTTGCACAGAGTCGGACACGACTGAAGCGACTTAGCAGCAGCAGCAGCAAGGCATATAGGATCTTAGTTCCCTGACCAGGGATGGAACTGATGCTCTATGCAGTGGAAGTGCAGAGTCCTAACCCCTGGACTGCCAGGGAATTCCTCCTAGGGAACCGCAGTTTTATCCATTGAACACTGGTCCAACTTTATGTCAAGAGCTCAGGGAGAGGGCCTGAGCTGTTAATGAGGGCATCATGCTCCTATGGAGGGTGACCAGGCAGTGTCCGAGGCTGAACCGTGCTCTCCCAGACAACCCTCTGGGCCTTACACATTGTCTCATTAAAAGCTAGTCATGTCCTTAGAGACGGAGTATAGCGTGTGTCCTACTGGACACACCACTAGCAGGGCTGCAGAATCACATTATCGCCTACCGTCTTCACCAAATTTAGGGATGGTCTGGTGTCCAAAAAAGAAAACATGTCTTTGGAAGGAGGTATTCCTTGGAGGCGCAGGCCCTTTAAAGCATCTGTGTCTGGGGACCCCCTGTATGTCTCAATGCTGGAGTCAGGGACATAGACACCTGTGGTCAGTTTTATTCTGCTTTATGATAGATTTTGTTAACTCCATGTTGGGAAATGGGGCTGGGGTGGTAGGCTGGGTCCAATTTTCCTCTTGCTCCTGAGTGGTAAGGTCTAGGTATGGACTGACACCCAGCGTGGCACCAGTTACGATGCTGGACAATACTGGCCCTTCTCTGGGCCTGAGTCTCCTTCCCGACCCCCAGGAGGAATCACAGCTTCCTCTTCACTCCCTAAAGGCCAGCTGGCGCCCTACTGACTGCTCGAGGGCTTGGGAGAGGGGCAGGATGGATAAGGGAGTGCCTCCCGGGAGGGGGAGGGCTTCTCAGGTGGGGCCCCCATCTCTGCCTCCAGCAGCATCGTCTCACCGAGCCCGTCTGTCCTCTGCCTCCCACAGCCCAGGCCCCTGAGCGGGAGGGATGGGAGAACTCTTCAGCAGCGTCCGCCTCCTCCGAGGCCGGGAGCAGCCGCTCCCAGGAGATCGAGGAGCTGGAGCGCTTCATCGACAGCTACGTGCTGGAGTACCAGGTGCAGGGGCTGCTGGCCGACAAGACGGAGGGTGACGGCGAGAGCGAGAAGACACAGTCCCACGTCTCCCAGGTAACACCGCCCGGGACGGCACGGGGCTTGGCAAGCTCAGAGGGGTGCGAGGGGTGCTCAGGGGCCCTGGCTCCAGGCAACGTCTGGTCATGTGGCCCTAGATTGCCAAGGTGGGGATGGCCCCCCAACCAGAGTGTGGGATCCAGGCAGGAAGCCCCTGGCTGTACACTCATGGCCCCTCTGACCCCACTGGACAGCTCGGGCCTGGCAGACTCACAATTCATGGAACGCTTGTTTATTGAGCACCTGCTGTGTACAAGGCGCTGCTCCCTGCTCCATGAGGCACAAGCTCCTGTTCTAGCAGATACCTGATGACTGGAGCTCATCCAGAGGCACACCATCAAAAGTCTATCACTTCTGGACAGGCCCTCTGATGGTGAATACAGGCAGCTGTTGGCAGCCAAAGGATTGTGTCTCTCAGGCTCACCCAGAGCTCTGTGTGCCAGACCTCGTGACGTGCATGAAGCCTTCAGACCAGAATCTTAGGTCTGAAGCTCTGGAGCTTCCTGCTGCTGGCCAGTCTGTGGCAGCCCTGGTGGAAGGTGAACTGTACTGAAAGACTGTGGGTCAAGATTTGGGAGTTTCCAGTTCTCCAGAGTAGGATGTGAACCATTAAGGGGAGTGACCATGTCAAGTGCATCTTTGCTGAACATGATAAATCCTCAGTAGATCATTCTTCAAGAGTTGGTTTCATGTGTGACCTCAGGCAAGCAGACCCCTCAGCTTCTCTGAGGCTTGGCTTTCTTACCTGGTGAGTGAGGATGATCCTGCCATCTCAGGAATGTTGACAGTTCAGAGGTGATAAGAGGAGGAGCAGGGTGTTGTCTGTATCTAGAGGTTCAAGAGGGTCTCTTCTGCCCAGGGCTGAGGCCCAGCATCCATCTCTGGCACTTGTCCAGCCTCAAGCCCAGGGCTCCCTCTCCCAAGTAGAGAGGGAGCCACATGTGGCCCCTGGTTTGGAGGAAAGCCAAGTGCAGCTGTCTGACTCACCATCTGGGTGGGCAGCTGATCAGAGCCTCCAGCTTTTAGAAGGCCAGAATGAACTAGTGGCTTTCCTGGAACTCAGGACCAATTTCCCAGGACCCTGGGAAATTCTGAAACAAAACAGTGCAACTCAGATTGGGACTTGAACCCACACTCTTAGTTGAGATCACACACTTGTCAAGACTTCGTGAAGCTCGGGTTCTTGATGTCTTATCTCAGAAAGAATCCAGTGAGAGACAAAATGATAGGTAAGAAGTGACTTTATTTAGAGTGAAACATACTCCACAGAGTGTGGGCCATCTTAGAGGACCAGAGGCTCTGAAATATAGCTGAGTAATTTCATAGGCTAATGAGTGGGAGGATTCCAACTCTTTAGGGTGGGAGGAAGGACAAGGATTTCCAGGCACTGGGCCACTGCCCACTATTTAGCCTTTTATGGTTAGCTCTGAACTGTCATGGTACTAGTGAGTGTGTCATTTAGCTAATATATTACAATGAGGATATAATGAAGCTCAAGGTCTACTGGAAGTTGAATCTTTCGCCATCTTGGATCTAGGTAGTTCTAATCAATTTTTGTCATGTCCTGTGACTATATGGCTTCCCTGATAGGTCAGTTGGTAAAGAACCCTAGTTCAATTCCTGGGTTGCAAAGGTCCCCAGGAGAAGGGATAGGCTAACACACTCCAGTATTCTTGGGCTTCCCTGGTGGCTCAGCTGGTTAAGAATCTACCTGCAATGTGGGAGAGACCTGGGTTGGATCCCTGGGTTGGGAAGAACCCCTGGTGAAGGGAAAGGCTACCCACTCCAGTATTCTGGCCTGGAAAACTCCATGGACTGTAGTCCATGGGGTTGCAAAGAGTGACTGTAGTCCATGGGGTTGCAAAGAGTCAGACACGTCTGAGCGACTTTCACTTTCATGACTTATGTTGTTCTTCTCGAGGTTGCGCTCTGTCCCCTTCCCTCCTGTTTCAAAGCCATGGAGCTGCATGCCTTATCCCCACTGGAGGGTAGGGAAGGGAAGATCAGCCCTGAGAGAAATGGAAATACATGCGATGCTTTCCTGGGTGTCCGTGAAGTTCTGAGATCACAGGTAGTAGCGAGCCTGTAATCTGGTCAGTATTCAAGCTGCAAGTGTGTAGTGAACACCTGCTCTGCAGCTGGCACTGTCCTAGGACCGTGTATCCAGGAGTGAGCAAAAGAGAGAAAAGCTCACCCCTTGTGGCCCTTATTCCAGGGGTAGATGGCAACTGCTCTGGGGAAAAATAAATCAAGAAAACGGAGTGTGAGGAGTGATGAGGGTCAGGAGGTGATGACAGGAAGATGTCATCAAAGGCGGTGGAGGCGTAAGCCTGCGTGGGAGTGGTCCAGGGCAGAGGGGCTGGTTGCTGGAGCAAAGGCCTTGAGTAGATGAGAGGGCTTGGCCTTGGCTCCAGCCCCACAGAAAGGCACGGGGCTGGTCTGGCATGTGCTGCCTGTCTCCCCCTGGTGTGGGGGACTCCGGTGGCCTCCAGCAGAGCATCCCCTGAAGTTTCCTCCAGGTGAAATGGGCTCTTCCAAGAGAGGGTCTCAGGAAGCTGTGAAGCTTCACCCCCGGTGGATCGCTTTGCGAGTGGTAGAATCTCTGTTCCCATCAGGGAGAATTTGGAAGGAGGGGCCTTCCCAGCACCTCTGCCCTCTCTGTAGGACCAGCTGAGCTCTCAGGACACAAAGCTTTAATCTGGGCCCTGCACTCCCGGCTCCTGCTCCTGGGATAGGTTGGGCCTAACCATGCCCAGATATCCACATCTGGAGCAGCTGTTAAACAGATGTTAGCTGGGAGGCAGAGTGTGGAAAACACTTGCGCCATCTAGAGGCCTTCCTTAAGCCGCCTGCATTCCTTGAGGTTCCCTGGAAGAATGCAAACACCTGGCAGGATCCTAGATCTGCCTGTGTGCTGCTGGCCAAGGGGGATCATTCCAGTCCTGCTCCCATCACCTACTCCCCACTAACCCAAAACAGCTGGAGTCCAGGCTCCAGGGGAGGGGGCAGCTGTGGCGGCTCTAAGCAAGGCCAGGGCGAGAAGTGTCTATATAACTACTCTTTGAAAAAAATACAGTCTCTTTACTGACACCACTTAATGGGAAATGTTTCTGCTAAAGCACTTTCGCTTGTTTTCATTTAACCTGATGACTGTTTTAAAGGGAAGCCAAAGACAAAAGCAAAAAACCTCAGAGAATGTCCCAGGCTGCCTGTCTGCAGTGGAGTTTTGATGTTTCTGGGAGAGAAAATTGTTAAGAATCTTGGAAACCTTGAGAAGACTTGAGGGAGTGGAGAAGAATGTTGCTTTTCAGTGGGTGAGGTCATTTTTAGGATCTGAGAGATGACAGTTGACTCTCAGAAAGAAAATACCTCCCAATTCTTGTAGAGGGTGTGCTCCCTGCTCCTCCCCACCCACAACTAGAAAGGGAAATGAATGAATGGATGGATGAATGGGAGGGAGAGAAGAAGGAGAGAGGTTCCTTTTTATCCTAAATGGGTAACCCAGAGAATGTATGTTCTAAGTTTCCCAACATGTTTGGGATATCAATTTAAAATTATCCCACACATTTTAAGAGTGCCTTCCTTCCAGTGGATTCCAAGTCCACAAAGGCACATCCTGAAAGTTGTCCTTACTCTGTCCTTGGGAGGAGGGAGGTGACAGCTCTATTCTGCAGAAGAGAAAAACTGAGATGCAGAGATGGGACATAGCCGAACCCCACTGCTTGGTGGCGGCTGAGCTGGGCCCCGGGATCCACCCTTTCCCCACCTACTTTTGGTTCCCTGATAGGTACAGGCTTGACTAGCAGGCTGCTGGGAGAATAGTATACTTTTTTTCCCTATGGAGTGAGAATTGGGATTCCAAGTCTCATTGACCAGAAACCTTTTGAGGAAGAGACTGGGATGTTGTAAGTGGGTAAGTTTGGCACCTCTGATATTACTCGATGGTTTTATGGGCCATCAGCAAGCTTTAAAGCACTGTTCACCGCTCTGGCTCTTCACTGGAATTGCTTGGGAGCTTGGGCAGGTCCCACCCCAGAGTTGAGTGGAATGGGGACGGGTCTGGGCATTGACATTCTTGTCAGCTCCCATGTGACTCTGACGTCCTTTTCAGGTTGATGACCACAGCCACGGGTGGATTTGTCTGTCTCCCTTCCCCACCCCTCCACGGTGAAAGGCCTGGAGCTCTCCTGTCTCGGAAGGAGAGAATGTAGGGACATCGTAAAGAATAGATATGTCTAATGAAAGCATGTTCCCCCCAGAATTTTTGGTAACAAGTCACATGAAGAGCCAGTGAGGGTGAAGATAACTTCCTGTAGTTCTTTTGGGTGCTCTGAGGCTCTTGGAAGTCATGCGTTTGGAAGAGACCTTACAGAGAGATGGATGATAAGAGGATTCAGATGAGTGTGAAGTTGCTTTCTCACAGCGTTTTCCTTCCCTCTTTCTCTTCACATTGTTCCTTGCATTCTGCTTTCCCTGTGCACTGTCCCCTCACCCCCTCTTCTACCCCGTTCCCTCCTTTCCTCCTGCCCTTGGACTCCTTCTTCCCTGCCATGGTTGCTCAAAGGAGGAAACGCTCAATGGTGGACCAGCCATGAAAGGCTTAACAGAAGTGAGTTTAAGGGGAACTGTGGGGTGGGTGAATGTGGGGAATCATATTATCTTTCTCCTTATTTAAGAAGATAATTTATTTTTAATTACACAATTACTGTATGCATATATTCTCATGATACTTAAGAATTCAAAGGCTAATTAGCTACTGCCTTATTCCACTGTCTTAGCTCTACCTCCATCAGAATGATGAGTTAACTTCCTCACCTTTTTAATGACTTACAGAAATATTTCCAAATCTTACAGCTGGGGAATATGTTGTTTGGGAACTCACCTTTTTCACCTAGCTGTTTGCCCTAGTGGTTCCTCCAGGCTTGTACATCTGCTGTGTGCTGTTTAATGGGTGCAAAGGAACCCATGGAGGATGTTCCATAGTTTAACCATTCACCTATTGCTGGACATTCAGATTACTTTCGAATTTCCCCTGGAGATACAGGATACATCAGTGAACACTTCTGAACGTGTCTCCTCCTGCACATGCAAAAGCGTTTCTTTAGGTGGATGCTGAGAAAAGAATAAAATTTAGTAGCTGTTGCCACATTGCTCTCCAGAAGGCCTGTTGCGTTATTCACAGGACCACCAGTGGACTGGGACAAATGGTCTCTTGTCCCTGTAATTTGCATTTCCTTGATTTTTAGTGAGGCTGAACCCTTTTAAATCTGATTACCAGTTGTTTTTAAAAACAGGTTAAAATTTTATTTTACTTTTAAAGCAACAGTAGAAAAACAGAGACAAAAGAAAACAGAAAGAAGCCCACCATAATTTTATGATACAAACTAGTATAGTTTCTGTGTATTATTTTTTTTCTTAATACGCCTCTCAAGAGCTGAGCTTCTAGCATACATGTAGCTTTTAGCTTGTTGCCTTATTTAGCTTGGTGTCCTACACATTGTTTGGTGGTTTGGGCATAAAGTACGGTTGCTGAAACCGGCCAGTTACCATTGGCTAAATAACCAAATATAATTAGAGCTAAGAATGATTAATTCAGGTCCTGTTCTAGGCTCTGGGGATAAAGTCATGAATAGAACTTACCTTCAGAGGGAGAAAGACAGGTGATAGACAAAGAAGGAAGCAGGATGTTAGAAGGTGATGTATACGGGAAAGAGGCGAGAAGGGCCCAGGCTGCTGGGCTGTCTAGAAGACTTACTTAGACCTTTGAGTAAAGATTTGAAGAGGGTGAGAGTGCGGCCACTAAGGAACCAGCCTTCCAGGCAGGGGGAATGTCAGGAACTCAGCTCCGGTGTGAGAGGGTTCCCCACTTTGAGGAGCAGCTTTGGGGCCAGCCTGGTGGGGGCAAAGAGCCACATCTGTGGGGCCCGGTCAGTGAGATGCTGGAGGGTTCTGAGCAGAGGAGAGAGGTGGTACTGGTTAGATCGGACCACTCTGGGTGCTTTGTGGACAGCCAGCAACATCGAGGGGCAGGGGCGGAATGGAAGCAGGCATAAGGAAGTCCTTGGTTGGCCAAGGTCAGAGGTGATGGCAGCTTGGACTCGTGTGGGACTGTGGAGATGGTGAGAGGTGGTCAGTTTGTCATACTTTAAGGCACAGACAACATGACCGGCCTTGACAATAGCCTGAGCCTGTGGAAGGACAGACTTTCCAGAAATGAGATGGAAGACCCTGGAAGATCAGTGCTGAGGAGGTCAAGAGTTCAGTTTTCAGGTGTGAGAGGTTTAAAATAGTACTGGATTCAGCTGTACAACAATGGCGGAAACCAACATAGCATCATAAAACAATTTTCCTCCAATTAAAAAAAAATAAATAAGAGAAAAAGATAGTACTGGATGTTTTGGTAGAGATGTCAATTAAGCAGTTGGATATACAGAGTGGCGTTCTGAGAAAGAATGACCTGGAGATTTACATTTGTAAATGGTGACATATGAGTGTCATTTTAAGCCCAAGGAGTGAGGGAGCTTAGACAAAAGGGTCAAAGACTGAGCTCCAAGAAGTTGGGACCCTGAGGAGGAACTACCAAAGGACAGGGAGGGGTGTCCGTGTCAATTCATTTACTTTACATAACAATGCTGTGAAGTTCCGTTCAGTTCCGTCACTCAGTCATATCTGACTGTTTGTGATCCCATGGACTGCAGCACTCCAGGCTTCCCTGTCTATCACCAACTCCCGAAGTTTACTCAAACTCATGTCCACTGAGTCTCTGATGCCATCCAACCATCTCATCCTCTGTCACCCCCTTCTTCTCCCTTCTTCAGTCTTTCCCAGCATGAGGGTCTTTTCCAACAAATCAGTTCTTTGCATCAAGTGGCCAAAGTATTGGATTTTCAGCTTCAGCATCAGTCCTTCCAATGAATATTTAGGACTTATTTCCTTTAGGATGGACTGCTTGGATCTCCCAGCTGTCCAAGGGACTCTCAAGAGTCTTCTTCAACACCACAGTTCAAAAGCATCAATTCTTTGGCACTCAACTTTCTTTATAGTCCAACTCTCACATCCATGTATCAGTTCAGTTCAGTTGCTCAGTCGTGTCCAACTCTTTGCGACCCCATGAATCGCAGCACGCCAGCCCTCCTTGTTCATCACCATCTCTCAGAGTTCACTCATACTCACGTCTATCGAGTCCATGATGCCGTCCAGCCATCTCATCCTCAGTCATCCCCTTCTCCTCCTGCCCCCAATCCCTCCCAGCATCAGAGTCCTTTCCAATGAGTCAGCTCTTTCATGAGGTGGCCAAAGTACTGGAGTTTCAGCTTCAGCATCATTCCTTCCAAAGAAATCCCAGGGTTGATCTCCTTCAGAATGGACTGGTTGGATCTCCTTGCAGTCCAAGGGACTCTCAAGAGTCTTCTCCAACACCACAGTTCAAAAGCATCAATTCTTCGGGCGCTCAGCCTTCTTCATAGTCCAACTCTCACATCCATACATGACCGCAGGAAAAACCATAGCCTTGACTAGATGGACCTTTGTTGGCAAAGTAATGTCTCTGCTTTTGAATATACTATCTAGGTTGGTCATAACTTTTCTTCCAAGGAGTAAGCGTCTTCTAATTTCATGGCTGCAATCACCATCCACAGTGATTTTGGAGCCCCCAAAAATGAAGTCTGACACTGTTTCCACTGTTTCCCCATGTATTTCCCATGAAGTGATGGGACCGGATGCCATGATCTTTGTTTTCTGAATGTTGAGCTTTAAGCCAACTTTTTCACTCTCCTCTTTCACTTTCATCAAGAGGCTTTTTAGCTCCTCTTCACTTTTGCCATAAGGGTGGTGTCATCTGCATATCTGAGGTTATTATATGACCACTGGAAAAACCATAGCTTTGACTAGATGGACCTTTGTTGGCAAAGTAATGTCTCTGCTTTTTAATATGCTGTTTAGGCTGGTCATAGCTTTTCATCCAAGGAGCAAATTTCTTTTAATTTCATGGCTGCAGTCACCATCTGCGGTGATTTTAGAGCCTAAAAAAATAAAGTCTGTCACTGTTTCCGCTGTTTCTCCATCTGTTTGCCGTGAAGTGAAGTGAGGTGATGCTGTGAAGAAGATGCTCTGTTGTTGCCTGCTTACAGGGGAGGAAACAGAGGCTCAGCTAGGAGGTAGTACGTGGTCAGTCTGTGGTTCGAACCAGGTGGCCTTGCTGCAGGTGCCGCACCCTTAACCTGTGCTGTGGCAGTTTCTGTTGTTTTATTACAAGCAAGGTGAACAGTCTGTGGAAGGAAGGGCCTTGCCCAAGGTGATAGATTAAGAGACAGAGCAGGAATATGAACTCAGATTTGCTGCTTCAAGAACTCAGGCTCTTGGGAATTCCCTGGTGGTCCAGTGTAGGACTCGGCACTTTCACTGCTGGACCTGAGTTCAGTCCCTGGTCAGGGAACTGAGATCCTGGAAGCCTGGTTGTACAGCCAAAAACAAAAAAACAACAAAGAAATGAAAAAGAACTCGGAATCCTAAATACTGCATTAAGTTGCCTCCACAATAGAAAAGTTGCTTGAGTTTTTGTTAGTTTGTCTTCAGATTGGAGGAAAAGGTTTTCTCCCTCTCTGAAATCTCAGCCCTTGGGCCACATCCTCCCTGAGCCCCCCACCCTAAGATTTTTCTGGAGTGTCACTGTGGGTGAGAGAGTGAGCTGCCAGGCAGTCTCCACTCCCGCCTCCCCTGGTCCCCTTCTCCTGGTCAGTAAGACCATGGACGAGGACAGAGGACGCAGTCTTGTATGCTCCTGACTTCTGGAAGCCCCCACCTTTAGGCTGTCCCATGCCTGGGCTCCGTGAGGAAGCTCTTTCTCCTCTCGGGCCCCTCGCCAGGAAAAGAGGGTGTTGAGTGAGAGCAGTGGTTTCCACTAGACCTTCAAATCGCCCTTCCCCGCCCGGGTCGTCCTGGCACCCCTTGATTAAGAAGTCCTGGATAAGATGGCTTTTTAGTAGTTTTTCACTTTGAAATAATTTCGGATGTACATAAAAATTATACTAATAAAACAATTCCTGCACATCCTTCACCCAGGTTTTCCACTTGTTAATATTTTATCATATTTGCATTCTCTCTCCTCTTGATAGAGCAACTGATCAATAGATTCTGTATATGGAGAGATTTCCCCTCTTTCCCTAAATGCTTCAGTGTGTATTTACAAAGAACAAGGACATTCTCTTACATAGTTATGAAGCAGATACAATATTATTATTTAATCTATAGACTTTATATTGCCCTATTTCCCCAATAATCTCCTTTATAAAAACACCAAAAAAAAAAAATTCTAGGTTCCTCAGTGAATTAAACATAGAATTACTATATAACCCAGCAGTTCTACTTCTGGGTATATACCCAAAAGAATTGAAAGCAAATATTTGACCAGATGGTTGTACAGAATGTTCACAGCCGTATTATTCACCAGAGCCAAAAGGTGGAAACACTTTTGTTCATCAGTGAATGATTGGATGAACAGAATACAGCCCATACGTATATACAGGAATATTATTGAGGCTTGAAAAAGAAAAAAAGGAAATTCTGTCACACGGATGAACCTTAAGGACTTTATGCCAAGAGAAGTCATTCAAACACAGAGGACAAATACTGCTTGATCCCACTTCTGTGAGGCACGTAAAATAGTCAGATCTGTAGAGAATGAAAGTAGAAAAGTTGTTACCAGGGTTTTGGAGGAGTGGGATGGGGAGTTCCTGTTTGATGGGGGCAGTTTCAGCTTGGGATGAAAAAGTACTGAAGCTGGATGTTGGTGTTGCTTGAATAACAAGGTGAATGAACGTAATGCCATTGAATTGTGCACTTAAAAATAGTTAAAAGTGTAAGTTATATTTTACTACAGTAAAAAAATTTCTGGTTCAGCATCGAATCCATGATCATAAATACATTTAGTTTGCAACATCGTCACTGGCTCTTTGAACTAATACTTGTGTATCCCTTTTACTCATTCTGCCTCTCTCTTGGCTGTGACACCCTGGGTCAGTTACTTAGCTATGCTTTGTCTCAAGTTCCATGTTTGCAAAGTTGAGGGTAATAAACAGGCCTAGGGATCTGTGTGGAGTAAATGTTAATGTATGTAGCAGTCTTCGTGCCTGGGTTTAAATGACATCTTTATATGTCCTGATGAGGAACCCTTTGCTATACATGTTGCAAGGGGCCTCTCACTTGTCTTTGTGTTTGTGAATTTTTTAACACAAAATTTTAGACTTTGATGGAATTTAAAACTTGCGTCTTGGATTTTAACCAACTTGGCATGTGTTGTCCATGTGTGGTAGGAGGCAGACGCTAGGGTCATTTTCCCTTCACTAGCTCGCTGATTGTCTCAGTCCCTGTGTTTATTGTTTATTGATGGTCTCTCCCTCCCCTCATGTGAGACACTGTCCTTAACATATACTAAGTTCCTATGTACACATCTGTTTGTACACGGATGCAGTTTTATCAGCTGGTCTTTTCCTCTCCTCCTACTGATTGAGCCTGCTGGTTTGACTCTGCCCTTGATACACGTCCAGGCTTTCCGGTGGCTCAGCTGGTAAAGAATCTGCCTGCGGAGACCTGGGTTTGATCCCTGGGTTGGGAAAATTCCCCTGGAGAAGGGAAAGGCTATCCACTCCAGTATTCTGGCCTGGAGAAGGGAAAGGCTATCCACTCCAGTATTCTGGCCTGGAGAAGTCCATGGAGAACTGCTGTATAGTCCATGGGGTCTCAAAGAGTCAGATAAAGCTGAGCGACTTTCACTTGATGCACGTCCGTGTCTGGAAGGGCAAGTCCAAGGATTCCAGACACCACTGAAAGGGGGCTCCTGCAGCCTCCCTACCTTGGGCTTTTCTCTTTTCACTCCTCCCTCAGCCTTCAGTGGCGTCCTCTGTCCTCTGTCAAGTCTGCTCTCCAAATATTATCCATCCTGGCAAGCAAATGACTGATAACAGACTTGAGATTCTTTTAGCATGAAGTATTTAGAATGTACTGAAGAGCAGATAGAAGAAGCATCTGTTTTGAGTACAGAAGAAGCCATCTGTGCGCCTTTGTTTGTTAAACCTTAACCCTGTGCCGTCTTTGTTTCATCTTTTTATTTACTTATTTATTTTATTTTACTTTATTTTACTTTACAATACTGTATTGGTTTTGCCATACATCAACATGAATCCACCACGGGTGTACATGAGTTCCCAATCCTGAACCCCCCTCCCACCTCCCTCCCCATACCATCTCTCTGGGTCATCCCCATGCACCAGCCCCAAGCGTCCTGTATCCTGCATCGAACCTAGACTGGCAGTTCATTTCTTACATGATATTATACATGTTTCAATGCCATTCTCCCAAGTCTCCCACCTTCTTCCTCTCCCACAGAGTCTAAAAGTCTGTTCTATACATCTGTGTCTCTAACAGTTATGGTGAAAACCCCAAACCACTCTGAATTCCATGGTCGGTGTTCCCCTGTACACAGATTTCCCACCTTTTCCCGCCTCTTTGTGTTCCACAACCTTTTCAGGAGGGGCCACCTTACCCCCAGGGAACTTGCTCCCAGCTCTAAACCCTTTACCCCAAAGGAGAAACGCGCTGGGCTGATCCAGGCATGGGGGCAGGGCCGAGGAGAGTGTTCCCCAAGGGGGCCCTTCTCTTGTTCTGGAATCATCTCATGCAGATGAGGATGGTTCCCGGAAGGCCTGTGTTTTCTCTAGGCAGTGGCTCATTAAAGGCAAAGGGGACGGAGGGGGTGGTGGCTTCAGCCTAAGCAGGAAGAAGATATCTGGGCAGCAGGATCCCAGCAGATGGTGGGGAGCCCTGAGCAGGGAAGGAGAGCTCCCAGGGGCTTCAGGCAGCCGCAGAGGGCGGATGTGGCTGGAGAGTTGGAGGTGGGGTGCCGCACAGGCCCAGTGGGTGCAGCTTCTGGTGCTAAGCGCAGGGTAAATAATCCGCCTGACATGCAGGAGACCCAGGTTCAACACGTGAGTCGGGAAGATCCCCTGGAGGAGCAATGGCACCCCACTCCAGTATTCTTGCCTGGAGAATCCCATGGACAGAAGACCTTGGAGGGCGACAGACCGGGGGTCACAGAGAGTCAGACACAACTGAGCAACTAACACTTTAACTTGGGGCATCAGGAAAGTTGTACCTTCCTCCAACAGCTTTCCCCAGGGCCACAGCTGGGTCTCTAGGGTGGGTTTCTGTGGACTTTCCTTTCTTGCTAGCTTTGCTACACACATCAGCCCTCTGCTCACTGCTTGTCCGTACGATGCTCTCAGAGCCTCTCCATTTCCATTGCTGCCTGCTCGCCCAGGAGACCCGAACGACTCAGGACGCTAGTCTCCTGTCCAGTGGACTCCCCACACCCACACTCCCGGCCAGTTCAGCCTTCTAACTCAGCACTGATGATGCTCCCCATCCCCACGGCTCCCCGCCGCCCCCGCCACCCCATCACAAGCCTTCCACCCCCTGTGCACCCAGGAGGAGGCTCTGACTGCCTGCTTGCTACCCCCTGCCCCTGAGCTGGCTGGTATTCCCCTGCTGGGTCCACACTTGGGCTCACTCTCCTCCAGGGATCTGGCTTGACTGCTTTCCTTCCCCAGAGAATCCTTCGAGAGCACACTGACCTTCTTCTCAGCCTTGCATCCCCCTCTCCCCATCTTACTGTTCCTGGGCATCTCACCTCTCCTGTGAAGGGAGCGCTGGGTGCAGGTCCCACAGCAGAGGCACTCGGGAAGGTTGGCCGCTGTAAAGTTGAGGGCGACCTCTGACAAAGCAGAGATGTCTCCTCCAGGGGGCTGAGGCGGCACGTGGCTGTGTGGAAGCCTCGGCCTCCCCCTCTGTGACTGCCTGTCTGGACAGCCAGAGTCGCTGCCTGCCTCTGCCCTGCTGGGGATCACGCTGACTCCAGGAGGAGGTGTCCCCACTCTCGAGTCACTGTTCTGCGGGGTGTCACCTTGGCAGGTGTGCAGCTGGGGTTGAAGTGTTTGGGATGCCCCGGGAGGAAGCCTGTCTCTGCAAGGCTGTCCTGGGATGGGACGAGGCATGGGGCACGGAGCCCTCCCCTGGCTGTCAGTCACTCTGCATCCTGATCATCCTCCCTGCTCTCAGCCAGGCTCCAGCCGGGAAAGGAGACACCCCTCAAGTATGGGAAGCAGTAAAGCAGAGGGATTGCTTTTATAGTAGTCCAGATATCTTACAAATGTGTATATCTAAACACATATATACATACATGGATTACTTTTTTTTTTTTGCCATACCATGCGGCGTGCAGGATCTTAGTTCCCCAACCAGGGTTTGAAGCCATGTCCCCTGCAGTGGAAGCATGGAATCTTAATCTTAAGCCCTGGACTGTCAGGGAAGTCCCTGGATTACTTTTTGTTTTGAAGTTCCTTTTGGTTTATAGCCGATGCACAAAAAATAGTACAGGTGTTCCAATGCGCCTGCTCCCTAATATGAACATCTTATGTAACCATAGTGTGCAATGATCAAAACTGAGAAATTAGCATTGGTAAAATGAGATTTTACTTGAAAATCACCAGTGTATCTACTAATGTCCTTTTCCTGTTCCAAGATCCAAATTTGCATCGAATTGTCTTGCTTTCTTACTTTCCTCCAACCTGTGGCACTTCTGTGGTCTCTTCTTATCCCTACAACCCTGGCACTTTTGAAGGTCATTTATTTTTTGGAAATTTCATCAGTTTGGGTTGCCTGATTGACACTGTGCATTTTTGGCAAGAACCCCTCAAGAGTGACATGGCCCTTCTCAGGGCATTATGCTGGGAAGTGGTGGTTATATGTTTTATTACAGATGATGTTATCCTTGATCACTTGGTTTAAGGTGGTATCTGATGGACTTCTTGGGTTTTTTTGCCCTTTTTCCCCCTGTAATTTAATAAACATCTTTGCAGAGATGCTTTGAAACGGCAAGTATCCAGACAGGGAATCCAACCCAAAGAGTTGATTATCCAGATGATTAAAGAGCTGAGAAACTAGACAACCACAGGAGGCCATCGCCTCCTTTAGGCCTGAGGCAGAAAGGGTGGAGGTGGTATTGCCGGAGCCCAGGGTTAGGAGTCTTGCACAGAAAGCCTGTCTGGTGAGGCTGGAGCCTTGCAGAGACCCGGTCGCTGCTAGTAACACTGCCTGAGGCACAGAGAGAAGGGGGCGAGGTTTCAGGGCTTCCCTCTGTTCTTCTTGTCTGCCACTGGGCCAACCCAGCTGGAAGCCCCTGAGTCTGCAGGGTTCAGCCCGTCTGCAGTGCAGGGATGAGCAGGAAGCAGCTTGGAGGGCACACTGTTTGGGGACTGGTACCTGGCCTTTACCTCTTCCTTTACACTGAGCTGGACTGTCCAGTATGACAGCCACTAGCTATGTATGGCTCTTGAGCACTTGAAAAATTGACAAGCTCTGGGATTCCTGGTAGTCCAGTGGTTAAGACTCTGCCCTTCCATTGTAGTGGGCACGGATTTGATCCCTGGTCTGGAACTAAGATCTCACATGCCGCATGGCACAGCCAATAAATAGCTAAATAAATAATAAAAAAATAAATTGACAGGCTCTAAGCAGATTTCAAAATCTTAGTATGGAGAGAAGTATGTAAAATATTTTGTTGATAAATTTTATATTAAGTAATTATTAAAGTAAATGGGTTGTTAAATTTAATTTTACCTTTTTCTTTTCCTTCTCTAAATCTGGCTAATCATTTAAAATTACATCTGTGGTTCCTATTTATTGGCCAACACAGCTGTAGAGGACATTTGTACCAGCCTGTATCATCAGCATTGTAATAAAATGTCTTTCTTACATAAAAGTCACATCCTTGACCCACAGTCTTGAGGGTGTGTCTTGCCAAGTTTTTACACATCCAGGTTGGTAATGGCCTTGAGCCATCCACACTCATTCACAGTTCTGACCAAGTGTGTCAAACAGAGATTGGGCTCCTCTGGTTTTTGTGACTCATACAGGTTGTAGTTCGAGGTCAGTGTTCAACATGAGCTGGAGAGCCTGCCTCACATTTAACACAATAGTACAAGCACCTCCATATACCTGGGTAGCTCATTACAGTGGAAGAGCTGTACTGTTACTACTTCTCTATATCTATGCATAGGTTTGTTTGTGTTTTTTTTTTTTAGATTTATTTATTTACAGCTGCTCTGGGTCTTCATTGCCGCATGCAGGCCTTCTCCCAGTTGCGGCGAGCTGGGGCTACTCTCTAGTTGCACTGAGCAGGCGTCTCGCTGAAGTGGTTTCTCTTACTGCGGAGCACTGGCTTTAGGCACAAGGGCTAAGTCGTCCGTCCCTTCGCATGTGGGGTCTTCCCGGACCAGGGAGTGAAACCATGTCTCCTGCACTGGCCGGGCGGATTCTTTCCCACTGGACCACCAGGCCTGTGTATAGATTTTTATGGCTTACAAAGGCCCCCACCTTTGCAGAGTCACCCAGGCTTGCTGTCCCCATATTATTGATGACAAAGTGGAGCCTGGGAGATAACGTAGATTTCAGTGGCTCTTAAACTTCTCTTGGAGGGCTCGTCCAAATGGAGAAGACAGGTCCTGCCCTCAGAGAGTGATTGAACTGGTGGAGGGTGGGTCCAAACACCCCCTTTGTGGCAGGCTCTGGGGACGGCCACACTGCTGGTGGTCAGACCACCATGGGGGCCAGAGAGGCCCCTGAGCTCTCATGAGGTCAGTGGTGGGCCTGGGCTCGAGCTGGGCTTCTGATGGCCAGTCTGGGGCTCTTTCCCAATGCCGTACCCTCCTGTCAGTGCACAGGTCCGCCGTATTTGGGGGCTGGGTGAACGGGATGATCCCCACATACGTGCCTCACCTTTAGCTCCAGCCTTGACACTCTCAGGGCTTCCCTGATAGCTCAGTTGGTTAAAGAATCCACTGGCAATGCAGGACACCCCGGTTCGATTCATGCGTTGGGAAAATCCACTGGAGAAGGGATAGGCTACCCACTCTAGTATTCTTGGGCTTCCCTTGTGGCTCAGCTGGTAAAGAATCTGCCTGCAATGCGGGGAGACCTAGGTTCGATTCCTGAGTTGGGAAGATCCCCTGGAGAAAGGAAAGGCCACCCACTCCAGTATTCTTGCCTGGAGAATTCCAGTGACTGTGTAGTTCAACAAAGAGTTGGGTGCGACTGAGCCGTTTTCACTTTCTTGACACTGTAGGGGCTGGTATGGCTGAAGCAGGGTTAGGTGTTCAAACATGGTGCCATTTTCTTAAAACTCCTGTTTACCCTGGGTGCTGTCTGGTTGGCTTTGGAATGTAGCTGGATCTTCATCACATCGGTGGGCTTAGGCAAAGGAAAATGAGTCTGCCAAAGGGTCACCTCCATGGAATTTGGAGGTGCCAGCTCGGACCTGCTGGTAGAGAAGATTTGTCATTGGACATGGCGAGCAGGATTTCATACAGGCTATACTTCAGCAGGGCGGGACCCTGCCTGGGGCCCAGGGCAGAGTGAGGATGAGCCTGTGTGTCCTGCCATCACTGACCACTCCTTTCTCCCCTGCAGTGGACGGCAGACTGCAGTGAGCAGCTGGACAGCAGCTGTTCCTTCTCCCGAGGGACGAACGCCTCCGCAACAGGTAGGGAACCAGGTCTATGCTCTGGCAGGGGCTTACCGTGATCGTGTCTGTCTGGGGTCCTAGGCTGCTCACTTTGGTGCTCCTCAGAGGTGGAGATGTGGGGAGAACAGGAAATGGCACACAGGAGTGTGGTCTGACATCTGGAAAGTTCTCCCTGAATATCCAGCCCACAGTGAAGCCTCCACTCCCCAGAACACATGGATTCATAAGGTTTATTTTCAGTAGCAGCATTATTTATAATAATAAACTTCTGCAAACAACTCATGACCCATTGAGAGGGGAATGGATAAATGATGCAGGAAAAGTCCTTAGAGTGTAATGTAACACAGGAGTGAAGTGAGTGATGGGTGCTACAGCTTCAGTGGAATATTATTCAGCAGTGAAAGGAGTGACGTGGAGGCTCGCACATCAGCACTGGTGATGGAGCCTATGAGTAATGGGTCTCCTAGGGTGTTGGTGCTGGTGGGACACTTTGGAGACGACTTTCCTCCAGGTTTGCAGAGGACCCGGAGGGGCAGCCCGTGGGGCTGAGGGAAGCCAACCAGTGTCCTAGGACCAGGGTGGAGCCCCTACTTCGCCCCCTGCTGCTTCCCTGTGAGATCCCAAGAGAACCCCTGAGCGGGTCCTATGACTGGGAGGGAAGGAGGCAGCTGCTTCTTGAGAACCGTCCCTGGTGACCCCCCGGGTCCCACATACCTGCTGGTTGTCGAGCTGTCCTTGTTGAGAACTTATTCTACTTGTGGGAGATGGTGGAGTCGGAGGCTGAAAACACCGTGCTTCTGTTCCCAGCCCGCAGCCCAGCCTCACGCTGTGCCTGTTCAGAGAGATAAGGGAGGCGCACGGACTTCAGTAGTAACTCGCTCCCAGTTCCGGAGCGGCTGCGGTGACACATCGCCTGGGCCCACTTGCTTGTGTCTGACTTCAGTCCGTGCTGCTGATGAAACCAGCTCTCCTCTGTTCTCTCCTGAGGGAAGGTGGTCTGTCCTGAGAGGGGTGTCGGGCTTTGCTGTGCCGTGGTGCGGGGGGTCAGCTCTTCTGGGCGGCTCTCTCACGTGCGGGTCCAGCTGATTCTTAGGTAGCACGCCGTGTGCAGCCTGGGTGAGGTGCTCTGCCGCAAACTCAGTGGCAGTTCTCTTTTGTCCTCAGCTTCGTCGTGTAGAAACCAGAAGGCTCGATGGCCTCTGAGGGTCCTTCTAGCTTCTCCATGCTATCTGCAGACAAAGAAGCTAGGTCTATGGAGATGTCCTGACCTGACCGAGCTGGGACTAGACCCCAGGCCTCTCGCCCACCCTGTCCCCTCATTGGCCCTTCTCCTTCTCTTCCTGTAGTAGGTATCCTCCTGAGGAAGTCTTTTGTCCCCCTCACTAGACTGCTGATGCTTGGTCAGGGACCCTGTTTATATTCCTGAGCCCCTCCAGCTCTTGGCCTACGACTTGGCATGTCAGGGGCACCAATCACTAGTATCTGGGGTTTCCTACATGAAGATCCCCTTAACTCTTCAGTGACAAAGGTAGTCTTGGATTTGAGGACTCAAGAATCAGAGAGAGGGCTTCAGGGGAGGGTTGAAAGTCTTGGATGGAGACATAAGAGGCTGGTAAATGAGAGGCCAAAAAAACAGCTCTCTGTTAGTAGGTATCTCTTACTAGAATCTTCTGGAATCTTCCTTTTGGTCCTTTCTTCTTTATCTTCTTTTGTCCCTACTCTCCCTCTCTGGCCTCATTTTCCCATCAGTCCGTACGTGTTTCTAGGGGAGAGAACGGTTATCCATTGAGTCGGTGATGCCATCCAACCTTCTCATCCTCCTTCACCAGGGCCAGGACTTGTGGGAAGGGGGCAGCCTGGCACAGTGAGGACCAGCTGCCCCTCAGTCCAACCTTGGGAAGCAGCTCAACAGTTGGCTTGGGGTAAGCAGAGTATGAATGAAATGCAAGATGAAGTGCAGCTGAAGTTAAAGAAGAAACTGTAAAGGCGCATGTTAGGTCCTTTCTTGTCAGGATGAACTGAGCATAGGTCCATTGTAGCGGGGAGCGCCAGAAGAGGAGGCGGGCTCTCAGAATATAAGCCTGCTTTACTCCCCGATGTCCCGAGGCAGGCGGGCTTCGTGGCCTGGCCCTCCTGGATGGCCCGTGGCCCTGCACGCTGCACTGCAGTGCCTGGAGAGGCAGGAGCTGGACTGAAATGAGGCCGCCTGAAGTCAGGAGAACCTTGGTTTGGTGATGAAAGGCCTGATTGTAGACAATAGTGACTCAGTTAATGAGGGTACCCTTGAGGCTCAGCTGGTAAAGAACCCGCCTGCAGTGCGGGAGACCTGGGTTCAGTCCCTGGGTTGGGAAGATCCCCTGGAGAAGGGAAAGGCTACCCCCTCCAGTGTTCTGCCCTGGAGAATTCCATGGACTGTATCAGCCATGGGGGCGCAAGGCGTCGCACACGACTGAGCGACTTTCACTTCGCTGATAAGGGTACCGACAGCGGAGAGGTGTTGGCAGGATGGAGGTCCTTCTTGCCCCCAGCGCAGGAGCGTGTTCAGAGCTGGCGTGGCGGCTCAGCAGTGTCGGGCCGGCGTCCGGCCTCCTCTCGGCTCTGCCCTCTCTCTCGTGTTGCCTGTGTCCCGTGGCCCGTGCTGGCTCATGTCCTTCTTCCTGCCAGGCCTGCACCCACCCTGGGCCTCGTCTCCAGGAGCCTCTGGTGTCCCCTCATGAAGCAGCCATTTTTTTAACATTTTTGGGGGCTGCGAGGTATGCGGGATCTCAGTTCCCCAAACAGGAATAGAACCCACACCCCAGCAGTGAAGGCGGGGACGTCCGTGAAGCAGCCATCTTCTGACGCCCTCTGCTGGAGGGATCGAAGCTGGTCAGCATCCTCTAAGGAACTGTATCACAAGGAAAGCCCCACAGCTGGCCGGAGGCAGGGCCCCTTCCCGCCCTGCCCTGGGGTGGGCCCCCAGTGGAGCTGCCCACTGAAGAGCGCCTCTGCGGGCGTGGCTCTGGTGGGATGGTGCTGCCCAGACATTCCTCAGGAGCCCCTTCAGCCGGGCCCAGCAGATGCAGGAGTCCCGGACCAGCTCGTCAGGACGCCTGCTAGCCCTGTAAGCACCCACTGGCCTCCTCACTGCACCCTCTCTCCCAGACAGACACCCTCCACCTCATGCTAATCCATGCTGTGGTCGGGATGTTCCATGGAAATATCTGCCTGCCCCCTCAGCCTGTTGGCCAGCCCTGAGCTGGACGCCAGGGCTGCCTCTACATCCCTGACTCCCCTGGCCCAGAGCTTGGCGCACAGGGGGTGCTCAGTAGTGATTCCCGCGATGGCTCAGAGCTGGTCTATGCAGTCATTCCCTTGCCAGCCCTGCCCCTCTGGCCGCAGCAGCTGTGCTGAGCTTTCGGAGGTGGGGAAGATGGTTGGCTCTACTGTTCCCCTGGGAAGAATTTCAGGGGGAAACTGAGGCTCAGTCGAGGTAGCTGGCTGCCCTGGCACTTTCCCCTGACTGCCACACCTTGGCCACCTGTGCCCAGAATAGTAGGGCCGTCAGGAGGGTGCTAAAGCATTGCATTCTGTCCAGGAAGCTGTGTGGTGATGGGTCTCAGACCACAAGCCAAAACGGGCCAAGGGCAGGCCCCATTTAGGGATTACTTTATCACTGGGATTATTTTTTGTTGTTTTAATTAATGTAAAAAATTGAAAACAAACAAACCAACCCTTGCCTTCTCTGTACCCTTTCAGAGGCACGTGACAGAAGCAAGCCAGGGTAGGCAGAGACCCATGAGATGGGAGGAAGGGGGCTCGGGGAGTCCGGAACAAAAAATGGGCTCCGTGTAGCCCTGAAGAGGACCGACAGCTGCCTGCCATTGGGGATGGGCTGTGTTGGGGACTGTTTGGCATCCTGGCAGCATCTTTCCCAGAGAGCTCGTCCATCACCTGGTCAGTTACTCAGGAGGTTGGAATGCAGTTTCTACCTTCCTATTGTAATAGGGGAAGTGCCCCGAGAGGACTTAGAGGAAAGCACCTGGATTAAGAGCGTGTAGCCCAGTGCGTTTAGACGACATCTCTGACTGAGACTTAGCATTCGGGAAAGGAAGCTGAAAGTGTATGAAAGGCTGTTGTGAAATCAGGTACAAATAGCTTTTCTCCATCAGCACAGAAGTGCCAAGGAAGGGAAATTGATATGCACAACAGCAGCAGGGCCTCTGATTAGACCTTGAGAAGGACTTGCTGACCGAAGGACTGGTTGGCCCACAGTGTTGGCTGTTGAGCAAGGGACGAGATCTTTGCTGGGAACCTGATGAGCACACATCTTACCAGACAGGTTTGTGCAAAGCCCTGGGAAAGGCGGGGGTGTGTCAGAAATGTGTCCTGAGTCCTGGCTGAGAGCCCGTGACCCCTCACTCCCTGGAAAGAAGGAGAGAAGGCCACTCGCCTGTTCCAGCGTGGTGCCCAACCGCGGATTGGAGCATTGGGGTGAAAAGAGCCCTGTCCCGGGGGTTAAGAGAGCCAGGCATTGACCCGGGTGTGGCATACACTCCAGTGCTCCTTCCACATGTGAGATGCTGGGCTGCACAGCCTTCTCTCAGCCTCTCTGAAAGCCTTTTTCACTGTTCACACCCACTGTCTCCATGAAGTGGGACCAAATAGTGGCTCACATCAGCAGCATCTGGATTTTCCTGATTTCTCTACTCTTTCCTCCACCTCCCCTGGTAGCTCTGCCAACCTGCAGGTTAGGTGCATCCTAGGCGTCCGCAGTGACTGTGACCCGAGGGGTGACAGGTGGTAGGCAGAGGTGAATGTCAAATGTACTGCTTACCTCTGGCCCATGGAAAAGGGTAGAAGGAGCTTTCTGCCAGTCGTCTTGCTGCCCTCCAGGAATTAGAGTATCTTGTTCAGAGTCAGCCTAAAAACTCGTTAGTACAAACGGTATCTGAGTCAAAGTGCCCAGATTTTTAATCAGCTTCTATGGATAATTAAGAAATACCATGTGTAGGTTCATGGCACTGCTCTCTGCTCACTCAGCATGTCTTGATTACCTGCTGTGAGCTTGGCTCACACATGAGCTGGAGCCTTCCGGCTCACTACCTGTTGTGGAGGAGAAGCTAAAGGCACACGCAATATGTGCCCCACTCCTACCAAGAGATGCCCTGACCGCAGACACTAGTTATTCCAAGGAATGGTAATGGTCCTGTTTGTCTCTGAGGGTAGGGAGATGCCTGCAGGGCGTGAGACTTGATCTGAGCCTTCAGGAATGGGTAGGATGTCAGACGAGATGAAAGGGAAGAGAGAAGAATCCGAAGAGAGAAGAAGCAGCGTCAGCAGAGACTTACACTGGCCGTAGTGTTGGGACGCTAGGGAGGCAGGAGAGAGCAAGCTGGAGTAGCTGGTTAGCACCAGGTGTTACTGGAGTGGTGGGGGGGCGAGGATGGTGAATGCGGAGGTGTCTTCGTGCCCCACTGAGATGCTGACCTGGTGTCAACCCACCCAGTGTATACCTTGTATATCATGTTTTCTCTGGTGTCCACCAGGGAAAGTTTGTCCTCTTGTATCAGTCGGGAGAGCCCAGGAACTGCAGCAGTAACTAGCAGTCCTGAATCTCAGCAACTTTAAACCTCCCGTTCAGGATGCCGCTTGGTGGAGCAATTGCCATTTTCACCAGTTATCATGGCACAGGGGAAAAAAAGTCTTGCATTGGCAATTCAGCACTCCAGCCGAGGTATAACACGCGTCACTTCCACTCTTAACCCATTGCCCAGAACTAGTCACACTAAATAGTATAATGCCGCTACGTGCCGGAAGTGGGGAAACCAGAACTGTTTGGTGACTGGCTAGAAGGACTCTCACATGCCCCACGTCTAGAGGAAACTCACCAGGGGCTGTGGCTGACCTCCTCTTCCCCGATCTCCACCATCCGGATCCGGAGCTAGGCAGGCGTCCAGTGAACCCTCAGGGCGTGGGCTCTCAAGATGAGAAAGAGCTCAGAGGTCACCTGATCCAACCCCTTCAGTGCAGGAACCCCCTACCCCCCCGCCACCAGCACCTCCACCCTCCACCTGGTGTGTCCATTGAGCTGCTGGAGGTTTCCAAACATGGGGAGCTCCCTGCTTCAAAAGGCGTCTCAGAGCATGTGAGACAGCCTCACTGATGACAGTGTCTCTGATTCAGCCTAAACCACCTCCTCGTAACTCCAGTTGATGGTTTCAGTCCAGTTGATGGTTTCAGTTTGATTCCCTTTGTCCGTGGCTATTTAGCCTCTGTCCCCATAGCCCATCATGGCAAGGCTGCTTTCGGAGCTAAAGGTCCTCGGTCCTGTGGTGGTTCATGCATTGCTTTTCATCCACTGATCCAGTTAGCACCTCATAGTTGTGTGCCGGGCACCGAGCTGGGAACCGGGATGGCAGACTCTGTGGGTGTGTCTCTGTTCTCAGGGAGGGTTGAGTGGGGGCGGGGCCAGGCACTTATATCGCAGGGCTGAGAAGTGTGGGGCAGGACATGGTAGCTCCCAGGCTCCGCCTTGGGTTGCCTTGCTGGGAGCCTCGTCAGTATGGACTGCATTCCCTCACAGTGTGATCTGTGAGCCTCCGCTTCTCTCAGCATGGGAGCCTCTCTCTTCCAGAAGATGCCATCTGTCCTCAACCTTGCAGTGACATCTGGCTCCAGTTCATCTGGAGAAACCAGGGTATAACACTGGCCCAACAATATTGATGATGGACTCTTACAGGGAGAACAGTCAGCAAACATTCACCAAGCGCCCACTGTAAACAAGATGAGCCGTGTGGCCTGGTATCTGCCCTCAGAGTACTTAGTGTCTGGGTAGAGAAAGAAGGCTTTCTCAAGAGGAAAAGCAGCAATCCAAAAACCAAGCATTTGTAAATATGGAGAGGAAGGGAGCTGTTGTCTGCAGGGCGCCTGGCATCTGTAGGGGGATGGGCTACGCTGTCATGGTAACCGCATCCGACTGGAGCTAGGAGATGTGAGTCCCTGTCTCTGTACCTCTGACTTGCTGTTTCATCACTAGTGAGATACATCATCTCACTATGGCCTTGGCTTCCCCTCTGAAAAAATGAGATGACTAGACTTAACATCAAAATGTTTTGTGAAAAATATAGACCTAAATTTCCACTTCTGGGAAGATAGAATAGATGTTCTTTTCTATATTCCTTCTGCTAAGTACAGCTAAAAGCCTGGCCATTCTATGTAAAACAGACCAAAAATTCTGAAAGGTGGAGAGGAGGCAGACTCGCGTGGGACCTTGGAAGCCGAGAGATGCCGCAGGAGTGGCCTCCCTGGGCTTCCTTCTTGCCTCCTATCTCCCAGACTTGAAGCTGAAGAAGCGAGTAACCAAGCAATGCCAGTGGACACGGATTTTTCCTTTTAAGTCCCAACAAAAGACTACTTTCTCCAAGTTTAGGTCTAGGAAAAGAGTGACGAAGCAAGACAGAAAAGTTGATAGCCCAGGAAAAACCATGGTCCCGCCCTCACCCCCACCAGCAGAGACCCAGTGGGAGCCTGGATTTCCCCTTCCTCTGGGCTGTAATGAGACCCCCGAACCCGCTCACCAGGGTGGTGTCCGTGAAGGTCAAGTAGGAAGCTGCAACTTTCATCCCTGCTGGCTGGTAAGAAGGCCCTCGCCTCCCTCCATGGGCCTGCAGAGGGGGCTTGGACGCTCACCATCACTCAGTGGGTAGAGATGCCTCTCCTGTCCCTGTTAAGGTGTGTCGGAGGAGGGTCTAACAAGGAGTTGGGGCTGACGCTGTTGCCGGGTGGTCCTAAGGCCACCATGGCAGGGTCAGCAGGGGCCATGTGGAGCCCTGGGACCCCACCTCCACTGAGCCGCAACGGGCCCCCGAGACTTTTCTGCCTCCACTGGTGGTCGCGAGGCTGTGCCCTTCTTTTCCCTGCCAGAGTGGTACCACAGAAAGCCAGCTAAAACAGAAGATTTATATGAGATTCAGAGTCTCATTACATAACACGGAAGTGTCCTGATTCCAATAAAAAATCATGTGTCATGCCAAGAATTGCGAAGATTTCAAAGTGAAAGAATGAAGATGATCAGTAAATATCAACACTGAGATGTGAAATTGGACTTCATCAAAATGAAAAACTCTCGCTCTGGGTAAAAACCCTTTTAGAGCACAGATTACAAAGAGACAGATTACAAAGGGCGAGAAGATTTTTGCAAAACATGTATCTGACAAAGGACAAACATCTAGGATATATGAATAACACTCAAAACTCAGCATTGAAAACGGTGCAATTAGAAAATGGTCAGAATATACAAAGAGATATTTTTTTCGCCAAAGAGGATATATGACAAACTTAGACAGCATATTAAAAAGCAGAGACATCACTTTGCTGACAAAGGTCCATCTAGTCAAGGCTATGGTTTTTCCAATAGTCATGTATGGTCATATGTATGGATGTGAGAGTTGGACCATAAAGAAAGCTGAGCACCAAAGAATTGATGCTTTTGACCTGTGGTGTTGGAGAAGACTCTTGAGAGTCCTTTGGACTGCAAGGAGATCCAACCAGTCCATCCTAAAGGAAATCAATACTGAATATTCATTGGAAGGACTGATGCTGAAGCTGAAGCTCCAATACTTTGACCACCTGATACTTTGACCACCTGATACTTTGACAAACTGGCTCATTGGAAAAAACCCTGATGGGAAAGATTGAAGGTGGGAGGAGAAGGGGATGACAGAAGATCAGATGGTTGGATGGCATCAGTGACTCAACGTACATGAGTTTGAGCAAGCTCTGGGAGTTACTGAAGGACAGGGAAGCCTGGCGTGCTGCAGCTCATGAGATTGCAAAGAGTCAGACATGACTGAACTGAACTGAAAAGATGTCAAATGAGCACACAAGATGTTCACTGTAGCTCTTTATACACCTATCAGAATGGCTAAAATTTAAAAAAGAAAGTGACAACGCTGAATGTTGGCGAAGATACAGAGAAACTGGATGACGCACACATAGCTAGGGGGATGTTATATGGTACAGCCACTCTAAAAAACAGTTTGGCAGTTTCTCATAAAACTAAACCTACATATGATTCAGCAGTTGCACTCCTGATTGTTTATCCCAGAGAAATGAAAACTTATGCTCACACAAAAACCTGTACTCAGATGTCTATAACAGCTTTATTCATCATAGCCCCAAACTGGAACCAATCCAGATGTCCTTCAACAGGTGAATAGTTAAACAAGTTATGGCAGTCAGCAATCAAAAGGAATCGATTGCTGACACACGCTGCAACATGGACGAATCTCTAGGGAACTGCGTAGCGCGAAAAAAGGCCAACCCCCAAAGTTGCGTGATTTCACTAATATATCCCAGTCTTAAAATGCCAAGTGGAAAAGGAAATGACAGCCCACTCCAGTATTCTTGCCTGGAGAATCCAAGGGACTAACAGTCCATGGGGTCGCAAAGAGCTGGACACGACTTAGCAATTAAACAACAAAACAATACAATTATAAAAACAGGGAGCAGGTTAGCGGTTCTCCAGGGTTACGGGAGGGCACAGGATGAAGTGGGTGTGGGTACAGAAGCGCAGCAGGAAAGACCCTCGTGCCAGTGGAAATGTTCAGCTTCCTGACATTACCGCTGTCAGCACCCTGGATGTGATGCTGAGCTGTACTCTGCTACAAGCTTCCCCACCGGGGAAACTGGATAAAGGATACATGCATGTGTGTCGTGCTAGTCACTCAGCCGTGTCTGACGTTTTTGACCCCATGGACTGTAGCTTGCCAGCCTCCTCTGTCCATGGGATTCTCCAGGCAAGAATACGAGAGGGGGTTGCCATGCCCTCCTCCAGGGGATCTTCTCGACCCAGGGCTCCTGCATTGCATGCAGATTCTCTACCATCTGAGCCACTGGGGCCATGAAATCTCTATTAAAATTTCTTACAACTAGATGTAAATCTGCTGCTGCTGCTGCTGCTGCTGCTGCTGCTAAGTCGCTTCAGTTGTGTCCGGCTCTGTGCGACCCCATAGACGGCAGCCCACCAGGCTCCCCTGTCCCTGGGATTCTCCAGGCAAGAACACTGGGGTGGGTTGCCATTTCCTTCTCCAATGCATGGAAGTGAAAAGTGAAAGTGAAGTCGCTCAGTTGTGTCTGACTCTTTGTGACCCCATGGACTGCAGCCCACCAGGCAAGAGTACTGGAGTGGGGTGCCATTGCCTTCTCTGAGATGGGAATCTACAATTCTCTTTAAAAAAATTTTAAGTACAGAACCTTTTGTTTCATCACAATATTTCAAGGAAATCTCCTGTAGAAAACCGAGAGGGCAGAACTGTTTGGTGAGGCAGGGGAGGGCACCCACCTGCTCTCTCCCCAGCTCCATCCATGTCGTCACTCTGGGAGCATCTCTACGGACCTCCCAGGTCAGCCTTGGGCCAGGTGACCCCTCAAGCCCTCTCCTCCCTGCCCCTCTGTGGTCCTGAGTCTGGTGCTGGCAGGAAAGGGAGGTATCTATGGGGGCTGGGGAGTTCCAAGAAGGCCTCCTAGTGAGGAGCCTTGGAGATGGGATCGTTTCTCTGCACACAAGTATGAGACAAGCTGAGTGGGACCCTATTCCTTCAGCAGATGCTGGACAGGCGGCCAGCCAGAAGTGGCCTCTGCTGTAGCCCAGTCTAGGATAGGCACTAATAATATTACCATTTGAAATTTTTTATTTAGTTATTTGTTGGCCATGCCTGCAGGATCTTAGTTCCCCGACCAGGGATCAAACCTGGGCCCCCTGCGGCAGAAGCATGGAATCTTAACATTTGAAATGCCAGGGAAGTCCCAGTGTTGCCTTTGAATCCTGGTGGTGGTGGTGGTGGTGGTGGTGTAGTCACTGTGTCGTGTCTGACTCTTGTGATCCCATGGACTGTAGCCTCCCAGACTTCTATGTCCATGGGATTCTCCAGGCAAGAATATTGGAGTGGGTTGCTGTTTCCTTCTCCAGGGGATCTTCCTGACCCAGGAATCGAATCCGGGTCTCCTGCATTGGAGGCAGATGCTTTAGTGCACTGTGCTGTGAAGGAAGCTTGGTTAATTAGCCGAGAGACTGGAGAAATGAACTTGGCTTGACTTTAGCAACTGTCTCCCTCTCCTCCCTAGCCTTTGGGTCCTAATTCAAAGACAGGGTAGAGAGAGAAGGGACAGATTGGACAAACAGGCAGGAGAGGTCCAGAATGAAAGGAGTGGCCTTGTCGGCTCCTGAACTCATCTCTGGTGCCACTCAGGAGGCTTTTTCTTCTGGTCTCTGCTCTCTTGTTCTCCTGCCTCTGGCCTTTCTATTGTCTCACTCACTCACTCAGTCATTAAGTCGTGTCCAATTCTCTGGGACCCCATGGACTATAGCCCGCCAGGCTCCTCTGTCCATGGGATTCTCCAGGCAAGAATACTGGAGTGAGTTGCCATTTCCTCCTCAAGGGTATCTTCCCAAGCCAGAGACTGAACCTGCCTCTTCTGCGTTGGCAGGCAGATTCTTTACCACAGAGCCACCCAGAGGGATTGAAACGTTGGAGGTCCATCACTGTCTTTCACTCCAGCATGGGGGGTGGGGGAGGTGCTGTCCTTGGTGCTGAACACGAAACCCCACCCCCCACCCGCAACACACACACAGGCACGCACACACACCTGCACAGGTGTCAGGACAAGACTGTTTCTCCTTGGGCCCTGCCCTCCCTGACCACCTCCTTCGGCACTTGACTCTTACTAATTCTCTGCTCAAGCAAACCCAAATCACCCTCAAAATCTGAGGGACCAAGAGGAGCCAGCCTGCTGAAAACCCCTGTTTTAGCCCAGGAGATGCCATTGGGGTCCTTTGGTCTTCAAGTATTCTGTGTAATGTAAAACACTCTCCCAGTGTCTCCTGTTTCACTTCCTGCCCCCACCCTGACTTGGGAATCACTAATTTAGTCCAATGTTCATGGTACGGAAGAGGCAGCTCAGGTCCAAGGAGCTGGAACAACCCTCCTGGGGCCCCAGGAAGCAGCTTGCAGACCCTGGGTCCTGCTTTCCCATCCATCCATGCAGGAAGTTTTCCCTGGAGTCCAGAGTCATTGGCATGCATTGTGTCATTGTGTTGTTGTTGTTGTTGTTTGGTTGTATTTTCTTTTTCTGTGACTCCCCATCTAGGTGGTAAGACCTGCGAGGCAGAGACGAGTGCCTTGGGCCTCCTGCAGCCACTGGTGGCTAGCGCTGTGTTAATCTACTATGTGGGTGATAGATTGAGGCTGGGGGCAGGGGACTTGGGAGAGCATCCTTGGAGAGGAAGGAAAGAAGTCTTATCCACTGTTTAAAGGGACGGCCCACACTGTCAGCTCCCCTGGGAGCCCCAAGCCTGTGGGGTTCCTTGCTCTTTGTTCCTGTGATGGACGGAATCTGTTGGAAAACATTTTGCACCCAGAGAGGGAAAGGGACTGGGATTATGAGCCTTCTGAGGAGCAGCAACCCACCTCTCTCAGTACCCAAGCAGGGCCCCTTAGAGCTAATGACCAATAGCTGGCCTCTGGGGCTGCAGGCCTCAGTCCTGGGCTGGCCAGCTCTGGTGCAGCTGGCACAGCAGCAGACATCAGACTGATGTGCTTGGACATCCTCTAGTTGGAACTTCACTTGTGACCCCGCAGATAAAGGCGAGAGTCCCCCTGCTGCCCCCTGCCCTTTTCAGCCAGGTTCTGCCTTATTTCCAAACATTTGCAGCCTAGGGTTGTCTACACCTGTGCACATGCGTGTCGTGTGCAGAAGCAAATGACTCTGCAGTTGTATATTAATAAAAAACAGCAGCGTAGAAGAGGGTCGTTTTTTCCCATTGTGCCTGACTTGGCATGTTTTTCTCCTGCGCAGTGACTCACTCCCATCTCGTTCCGTTCACTCCTGCATGGAGCCCTCCGTCCCTACCCATCCCAGCTCACACCCCCACATTCCCTTTCTCTCGCTGCAGGTGATTTACTCCCTGCCCCAGTGCTTGCTTCCCAAGAGACAAGCTCGGAGAACCCAGGTATTGGTAGGAATGTGGACGTGTGCTTGCACTATGGGAAACTCTGCGGTGGGATCAGAAGTTACCTGACTCATGTAACGGCAGGGTGCAGTGGCTGAGGGTGTAAACGCTGGCCTCACACTCTGTGCATCTCCATCTGGGAAGCGAGCTGTGATGCGAGCAGGTTCTCGGAGCCTCGGTTTTCTCATCCGTGAAATGGGCATAGTGATGGCAACAGCTGCTTCCTAGGGCTGCCACAGATGTCAAGTGCTCAGGTGGTGCCTGGTGTGCCAGGAGCGCACCAGGGTTTGTGCTCATTCTCCGGAGCCTGTCATCCCCTGAGCTGGGGCAGCCATGCACCCAGTGTGGCCCTTTGAGAGGCGGCTTCAGTCCCCTGACGGTGAGCAGCCGTTTCCACTTCTTTTCCCACATGGTGTAAAGTGCTCATTAGCCCTTTGTGATGCTCTGCGAGCAGCACGACTCACCCTGGCAAGGGGCCCCCTAATTGCCAGTTAAAGGGGCTGTTGTGAAGCCTCCAGCAGCATTTAAGTGCTAAAAAACAATCCACTGGAAAGCGTGATTGTTTCTGAGAAGGCTCCTCAGAACCTTGGCATTGCAACAACTCGGGGGCTGCACCAAGTGACCTCAGGGCCAGGGAAGGGGTGGGACTCGGGGGAAGCCTTGGTCACCAGGGCCAGCTGTGGATCTGCAACTTGGAGAATGTTCTTGAAGAAGCCAGTGAGGCTTTGTGGAGAGCTTTCAGTGCCTAACGACGGAGTCCTTGCAAAGAAAATAATAATGAATGATGCTGTGTCCCAAGACTCAGGAGGGGTGGGGGTGAGTAGGCAGGAGGACACAACAGAAAAGTGAAGCCAGGGCTCCTGCCATGGAGGGGATGGCAGACTAGTTGGGAAAGAGAGTTTACTGAGCGCCTAAGATGGCCATTTCCCAGTGGGGCTTCCTCTAGGGGGGCCACAGTCCCATGAGGACTCTCTGTGGAGCAGAAAGGAAGAGTGGGGTGGATTTCTGGCCAGAGACATTTGATGAAAGCTGTGTAGTGTGCTGGGCTTCCCTGGTGGCTCAGCTGGTAAAGAATCTGCCTGCAGTGCAGGAGACCCCGGTTCAATCCCTGGGTCGGGAAGATCCCCTGGAGAAGGGGTAGGCTACCCACTCGTCAGTGTTCATTGGCTTCCCTGGAGGCTCAGATGGTAAAGAATCTGCCTGCAATGTGGGAGCCCTGGGTTCTATCCCTGGGTTGGGATGATCCCCTGGAGGAGGGCATGGCAACCTACTCCAGTATTCTTGCCTGGAGAATCCCCATGGACAGAGGGCTACAGTCCATGGGGTCACAAAGAGTCAGACACGACTGAGCGACTAAGCATGGCAAAGCGTGCTGCCACCTACTTGAAGAATCAGCATCTAAGACCAATAAAGACACTGAGAAGTTCTGCAGTAAAATACTTTTCAGTCATGTGACTATGTGCATCCCAAATATTTGACTAAGGAGCCTTCTTAAACTTTTTGACCCCCAGGAAACTTTTTAATATCCACTGTTTCCAACAGCATATTCCATGGACCCCTCCGGTTGCCCTACTTTTAAACGACCAGCCGTCCTTTCCCTCAATGATTCTGATGCACACTGACATCTATGAGCCGGCGGCTTGGTGTTGTTTCTAGAACACGCTGGGAGCACACAGTGGATCAGGAAGGAAATCGGCCACCGAGGTGTGTGCTGCACAGGGTTGGTGCAGGCTTGTGGGGCACCAGCTGATGAGAAAATGGCAGAACCACAGGAAGGAAGGCTCTTGAGCTGGATCCCAAGAGAGAGAAAAACCGGGGGTGGGCGGGAAGGAGACTTGTTTTCTCTGAGTGCAGGAAGAGCAGAGCAGCCCAGCCTACAATAAAGCCAGGGCCTTTGAGGTAGCCTCCAAGCCCTTTCACAGACAGTGTCTGAGCCACACAGCCACATGGAGCCTTGCCCGTGTGCCAGGGGGCCCAGAGGCCCCTGTAGCAGCAAGGGTAACAGCCACGCCCCCCACCTTCTTCCCTGCCCTTCTGTGTCTTGGGGGTTTCATGGTTTGAGGACTGGAGCCCAAGGTCAGGAAGACCCACTGGAGAAGGAAATGGCAACCCACTCCAGTATTCTTACCTGGAGAATCCCCATGGACAGAGGAGCCTGGCACGCTACAGTCTCTGGGGTTGCAGAGAGTCGGACACGATTGAGCGCCTAAATAGCAAGCAGCCCGGGACTCAGGAAAGGGGAGCATCTAGGCACTTGATGGTTTCAAGGGCTTAGCCGGGACCTGACTCCACACAGCAGGTGGCCCCAGGGTTGCCTGGGTGCTATCGACCCGGAGCTGACAGGCGCTGGGGTGGGCATGGGAAACCACTAGGGTCCTGGCTGGCAGTTCAGTGGCAGCGGTCACCCCACCAGTGAGTGCTGGCCCCTCTGGGCAGCAGCTGGGTCACCACCTCAGCTTCATCAGGGGACCAAGAAGGGAGTCTCTGCTGGTTGAGGCTCTTCCCTTCCTGCGCTGAGACTTGAAAGACACAGACTTTGCTTCCAAGAGCCAGGCCCTTTCTCCAGCCCCGGGTGGTAAAAGGTCTCATGCAGTGATTATATGCCTGTCATGCCCCATCACCCAGAACTCTCAGATGCCTAGGTTCTTGGTACGTGCTGCAGTCAGCATGCCAAAGGGAGCAGCGACAAGTAAGTCATGCCCGTCACTGGGATTTGCGCTGTGCGCTTCTCCAGACACAGCCCTCTGCCCTGTTATGACGCTGGCCTTAGTGGGGGTCACCCTGCTATTGTATTCAGCAAGAGAGGCCACAGGCTTGCCCGCTGCCCTCAGCACATCCTGTTTAGCAGTCCCAAGAGTCCTGGTTCTTGCCTAGCACTGTTGCCTCCTCCAGGGATGCTATGCACATTTTGTTTCCCCGGGACCGTGGGACGCCAGGGCTCCAGGCCCCTGGTCTAAAAGGGGCTTGTCCTGCCATTTCTGTTTCTCAGCTCGGAGAATCAGCCATGCTGTGGGGGAGGGAATGGAGGCAGAAGGTAGACCTGAGTGAGCAGTGGAAGTGGAGGGGAGAGATGGAGGCTTCCTCTAGGTGCCGGATGCTGCTTGCTGAACCGGAGGGTGAGCTGACGGGAGGGTGATGGGGGCACGGTTGAGTGGCAGGGTGTTTGCTGGGGACTGCAGTGGTCTCAGAGCTTTCGGCATTTAAAATAGGTTGTCTCCGTCAGCTCAGGAGTAAGTTCTCCGGGTTGCTGTGAGGGTGCTTGGGAATTATGAGGACTCCATGGTAGCTCAGTTGGTAGTCAATCCGCCTGCAGTGTGGGAGACCTGGGTTCCATCCCTGCGTCAGGAAGATCCCCTGGAGAAGGGAACGGCTCCCTACTCCAATATTCCAGCCTGGAGAATTCTATGGACAGAGGAGCCTGGTGGGCTGCAGTCCATGAGGTCACAAACAGACACGACTGAGCAACTTTCACTCACTCACTCACAGACATGAGGAAATGTGTGGAGAGAGTCTATAAACTGTGAAGTACTGAAAAAAATAGAGGCTTCTCGCCTGCGAATGGAGCCGGTGCTGCAGCGTGTGGTTGAAGGGGCGGGGCCTCGCTTTACAGGGACTCCCCTGCTCAGGGGCCCAGGACGCCGCTGCTGCAGCTGCCCCCGTCACTCTTCCCCACCAGCAGCCAGCGCGGCCTTGACCTGGACGCCCAGAATCCAGAGGCTGGTAGGTCCTATGCCGGGGACGCTGCTTCAGAAGAGGCTGGGGCCCGAGCTTGCGATGCCCAGGCTCCTTGCGATGCCCAGGCTCCTTGCTCAGGCTCCTTGCGATGCCCAGGCTCCTTGCCCAGGCTCCTTGCTCCACCTGCACGGGGCAGGTGGTGGAGAGCCTCCCTCGCTGCTAGGAGGGGTGCTGGTCTCATAGCCACCACCTCCAGCCCAGGAGGGAGCTTAAGTGCATTTGGACTGCGGTGCTGGAGAAGACTCTTGAGAGTCCCTTGGACTGCAAGGAGATCCAACCAGTCCATCCTAAAGGAGATCAGTCCTGAATATTTATTGGAAGGACTAATGCTGAAGCTGAAGCTCCAATACTTTGAATACCTGATGTGAAGAACTGACTCATTGGAAAAGACCCTGGTGGTGGTGAAAGATTGATGGCAGGAGGAGAAGGGGACCACAGAGGATGAGATGGCTGGATGGCATCACCAACTTGATGGACATGAGTTTGAGTAAGCTCCAAGAGTTGGTGATGGACAGGGAACCTGGTGTGCTGCAGTCCGTGGGTTTGCAAAGAGTTGGATTCGACTGAGCAACTGAACTGAACTGACTGGAGTGTTCATGAGCTACCTTCAAGATGAATCACACTCCTCCCTGTGAGATGCTTGCGGCTTCCCCTTCCTTTTTCATGATGGTTCTCTCTCCATCCTATGTTCTTCCTTCTTTCAGGGCCTCAGACCTCAGGGCGGTCACTCCATCCTGACATCCTAATCTGTGAATCAGTCTTTCAGGCACAGAGACAGCAGGGCCTCTGCCTCTCGGGGTGGAGTCTCTTCCACCAGTTGGCAGGCATCGGAGGTGGACCCTACTCTGTGCCCAGCCTTCCCACTGTGGGGGTGCAAGAACAGAAGGCAGGTGCAGCCCAGGAGCTTAAAATGTAGTTGGAGTCATGGATGAACCGTGAGGACGTGACGTTAAGTGAAGTAAGCCAATCACAGAAAAAGACAAGTACTGTGATGTTACACTTGTGTGAGGTACTTAGAGTCATCAAAATCACAGACAGAAAATAGAGTGGCTGCCAGGGTCTGGGGGAGGGGAAATGGGGAGTTATTGTTCAATGGGGATAGACTTCCAGTTTTTCAAGATGAAAGGAGTTATGGGCATGGATGGTGCTGATGGTTGCAGTGTTAGAAATGTATTTAGTACCACTGAACTGTACAGTTACAGTGGTTAAGATGGTAGATTTCACATTATGTGCATTGGGCCACAATAAAAATGTTTTGGAAAAATCTTACTTGTGGAGATCTAACATTCTCTGGGTGTAAGAGAGTGATGACCTAACAGTGGTCCACTCCAAGTAAGCTGAATTTGTAAGGCCGTCCTGGAGGAAGGCGTGAGCTTCACTCTGGGTATCGTCTCAGATGTGTGCTTTGGAAGCAGGGTTGGGTTTGTTTATTTTTTTTTTTTTTTTTTTTGACCTTTGCTTTAGAAGTCATTTGGAAATGCTACACTTACTGATAATTATCTTGGAGGCCTGGGAAGGGTGTCGTGAACAAGCCAGTTGACGTCTCAGGAGGATGGAGGCTGTCCTCATGTGGGGGTTGATTAATATTAATAGAAGGTGAGTCGCTCCAGCTGCCTGCAATGTCAAAGCTGCATTTGAAGCGAGCAGGACACCAGGAGTTGGGGTGGGCAGGGTGATAAGGCAGTTCACAGAAGGACAGGAGGGACTGATCCTGGAACACAAGCGTCCACCTAATAAGAGGATGCGAATCAGGCCACAGTTGATTAGTGATGTCTGCCGCTGGTGGGAGAGGGGGGTGATCTCAGCACAGCCAATGAGGAGCCACCCACAGCAGTTGGCCCCTCATGCTCAAGTATCTTTTTATTCGAGTATGAGGACTCTGAAGTCCAAAATGGTGACGTAACTTCCCTGAGGTCACGTGGGTCATTATGGCAAGAGGAGAACACGTGTTTGAGGAAAACGGTGAAAGTCTCTTGAAGGGTATGAATAATGGTGTTGGCAGGGTGGGGCAGGGACACAGTTCGATCCACAGCAATCACTGAGGAGCACTTGGGTGGCCCCTAGCAGGCCCTGGCCAGGACTGAGAGGGGGTGATGTTGGGGGCCGCTGACTCGCCTGCCTGGGGCCCCCCTTGACACACGGCTGGGCTCCCTGTGCAAACCCAGGAGGCCTTCAGTCACCCGGCACGCCTCGCCATGTCCTGCCAGGCCCCTTTCCACCCCCGGCCCCCTTTTCCAGGATGACTGCGCCCCTCCTTTTCCCTCTGCTCACCTGACCCCCTGAATGCTCACTCAGGGAGCCCCTCTCTGTTCCTCAGGAAAGGTGCCCCTGCCTTGGCCCCACTGTGGCAGCTTGAATCAGTGATCATTTATCACGTGTGTGTCATCCCCTGACGCTCTTCGCTGGCAAGGCCTGGGAAACACTTTGGTGTTTTCAGCGCCTGCCCAGGCCCAGGCCTGTGGAAAGGTCTCAAAGGAAGATTTCCTGGTGTATGAGCTTGCGGACCTGAGAAGTGACAAGTCCCGGGATAGATCATCATAAAAATAAAGCTGGGGATTCTACCAGGAATCCAACCAGAATGTCATAGCACCCAGAGAAGAAAGAGCATCCAGCTCAGTGGATTTTCACAAACTGGACACACTCAGGAAAGCAGCGCCTAGATTCAGAACAGACGTTACCAGCCCCCAGGACCCCCTGAGGCCCTTTCTAGCTACTGTCCAAGTTCCATCTCCATACGTTAGTTTGGAGATGTTCTTGAACTTTATATAAATTGAGTGAGAGAGTGGGTGCTCTTGTGTCTAGACTCTTTCATTCCCCTCTTTGCTTGTGGGCTTTGTTTCTGTTGCTGCGTATTGTTTTAGCTTGTGTATTCTCACTGTTGTGTCATATTCCAGCAGGTGAACACACCACAGCTAATCTGCCTGTCTCACCTGTTGCTAGGCATTCCAGTGGCCTCCAGCTGGCAGCTGTAATGAATGAGGCAGTGCTGCATTCTGTGCTGTAAATGGCTTCTGAACATCTGTGCACATTTCGGCTGTGTTTGTACCTGGGAGTGGAGTCCTGGGTTATAAGGCATGCACACGGTCAGCTTCAGTAGAGGTGAAAGTATTGTCTAGTGTGGTGATGGAAAATAGACTGTGGGGGTCATGACGTTACTGAGCCAAACTTGGGTCTGCTTGCCTACGTACACAAAAACCAATGTACCGATTCTGGGTTGTGGTGAAGCCAAGTGAAGTGAAGTGAAAGTCACTCAGTCATGTCCAACTCTTTGCTACCCCATGGACTACATAGCTATGCAGCCCATGGAATTCTCCAGGCCAGAATACTGGAGTGGGTAGCCTTTCCCCCTCCAGGGGATCAAACCCAGGTCTCCTGCATTGCAGGTGGGTTCTTTACGAGCTGAGTCACAAGGGAAGCCCACTCCAGTACTGGAGTAGGTAGCCTATCCCTTCTCCAGGGGTTCTTCCCGACCCAGGAATTGAGCTGGGGTCTCCTGCATTCCAAGTGGATACTTTATTAACTGAGCTATCAGGGAAACAAAGTGATGAAGCAGGGTGCAGCGTTTATTACAGTTGCCAAGTAAGGTGTCCAGGAGAACTAGTGCTTAAAAGTCCCAACGTCCCCACAGGCCTTCAGGGAAAGGATCTTAAAGACAGGGTGAGGGAGGGGTGTTGGGGGTGTGTGATCAGCTCAAAGACATTCTTCTGATTGGTTGGTGGTGAGGTAATTGGGCGTCAGCATCACCAGCCTTCTGGTTCCAGCCCATCTGGAATCTCCGTGCTTGTGGTCAACATGCAGTTAACATCTTCCACCTGGTGGGGGTTAAGTGTCTGCAGAGCAGCTCAAAGGACATGATTCAGAATATTATCTATAGACCTTGAGGAAGAACTAAAGGTCCTAGCATTTTTTTTAATGGCTATTTTATTTCGCTTGTGCATTTTCTCATTTCTCTGTTAAATTTACTTGGGAAAGGCCTAGGAGGCTAAAGTCTTCCTGCAAACAGAGGCATGAGGAGGAACATAGGAGGGGGTTGGATCTGTTCTGGGAAGGCCCCATAGGGTCCTGCTTGGTTTCAAAGAGGGATGGTGGCATCTGGAGTGAAGACGGGGAACTGGCAAACTTGTGTCAGAGGCCATCAGGCAAGGGGCAGATCGCAGAAGCTGGGTCATGTCTGTGGGAAGAATCACACAGGGAACCTCAGAGGACAAAGACCAGAGCATTGGGAAAGTTCCTTTGCTGGAAGCATTGGTCCGTGGGGGCTCCTAGGGCTTCTCTAGCGGCTCAGCAGTAAAGAGTCTGCTTATGATCAAGGAGATCCTTGGTCAAGAAGATCCTCTGAACAAGAAAATGGCAACCCACTCCAGTATTCTTGCTTGGAGAATCCCATGGACAGAGGAGCCTGGTGGGCTACAGTCCCTGGGGCCACAAGAATCGGACAAGACCGAAGCGACTGAACCACCACCTTGGGGGCTTCTGCCGCTTGCTTTCAGGGTGTGGGGCTTAATTCCAAAGGAAGTCAGCCTCCCAGCAGACCTTCCTGCATGCCTGGCTCCACAGAGGCCCTGCCTGGGGAGACGCCCCACCATCAGACTGGCAGTGCTGGAGGCAGCTCACCAGTGCAGGGGCTTTGAGGAGAGAGCCACGGGCTGGCGCGGCAGAGCCCTGGGGTGCCCTGCACCCGACCACACAGGTCTGCCAAACACTGTCGAAGTGAGGGCCTGTGCCTGGGGGAGGCCAGGGTCCCCCTGACTCATACACGCTGTGTACACCCGCTGGGACCCTTCAGCGGCCCCCTCCAATGTCCAGGCTGCTCAAGGGGACAGGGCTCTGCCATCCTCTCTGGGAGTGGGCCTTCTGCCCACTTGTTCCGTGTCCTGGCTGGGCAAATAACACCCCTCTTTCATCCTCCATGTCTTCCAGAATGGCAGCAAAGACACCTCTCTGGACATGCTGGGCACAGATATCTGGGCTGCAAACACCTTCGATTCCTTCAGGTGGGCTCCCCTTCCTCTTGTGTGTGTGGTTCCAGCTGGGACCCCGGCTTCCTGGTCCTCATTCCCTGAGGGACCCTTTGGGGGCCAAGTTCGTGTTGAGAGTTCATTGCCCTAGAAGTGGAGGGGGGTGAAGTAGAGAGGATGAGGCTGGAGGAAGGAGGTGAGAGAGAGAAGGAAGGAGACAGCTGGGGTGGAGTCCAAGGGAAGGAGAGGCGGAGACGAGAAGATGCAAAGAGAAGAGTGTGAAAGGGAGAGACAGATGCCCCCAGTCCGACCCCAGGGAGAGGGGTTGGGGGTGCTGGGGAGGTGGAGGACAGAGAGTGGCAGCCGGGGCGCGTTAGACAAGCTGGGGTGGAGCGGGGGGCTGCCCCAGGGAGAGGCCCGGAGAAAAGGAAGGACTGTCAGTGCCTCCAGCTCTCGGAGGTTTCTGACGGCCAGGCTGCAAGGGCAGGTGTTGGCCAGACTTCCGAGGACGTGGGCTCGGTGCCCCCTGAAGGGTTTGCTGATGAGCACCTGTCATGGTGTCCGGCCCTTTTGGGAGTGACAGCTCAGGCCACAGATGACCCTTTAGCTCAGCTGTGCCCCCGTCGGCGGAGCTGGTCAGCTCTGGGTGTGCTCCAGGCGCACCCTGGCTCCGGCTTGCTCAGCACGGAAGCGCCATCGGTCTCCCCGGGGACCGGTACTTGGGGACTTAGCCCCCTGCTTCCCCACTGACAGACTCAACCCCAGACTTTCCGGTGTTTCAGGGGGACCACTGAGAGCCGGGGTCAGGCCCACACTTGTGTGTTTTATAGGCATCCATTATCTCAGAGCAGGGTTAAAGAAGGGGAAGGCTTCGTAGGCAGGCCCCTGCCCCATGATCCGTGAGCACAGGGCTGACGTGCCAGGCTCCGTTCCGAGTGAGGGGTCCCCGCCTGGCCCTGCCTGTGGCCGGTGGGCGCCTCCCCTTCCTGCCCACCCCCTTTCTGAGCTGCCTCTCCGCCTGGCGCCTCCCCCAGGGTGTCCCCTGGGACATCTCATCTCCGTCACTAACGGGACTCGTCCTCTTTCTCGCCCTCTAGTGGTGCCACTTGGGACCTGCAGCCTGAAAAGCTGGACTTCACCCAGTTCCACCGGAAACTTCGACACACGCCCAAGCAGCCCCTGCCACACATCGACCGGGAAGGGTAAGCGGCAGCCAGGGGCTCTCACAGAGCGGCCAGTGAGGAGGGGGACAGCTGTGTCCCTCCGGGAGCTGGGGGGTGGGGGGCCTTTCCCCTGCAGGCTGATGCCCAGAGAGGCTCACTGGTTCAGACCTGCAGGTACACTGGCCTCTCCGTGGAGGACCCTTCACTGCCCAGCCCCCGTGAGCCATACTGCCTGCTCGCCTTCCTGTCCTCTCACAGTGACCCTGCTTGGCCGTGGTCCAGCCCAGCAGCTGAGACCCGCTGATGGGAGGCGGAGATCGATGGGTCCACCCCCAGGGTCTCAGGTCCGGGAGGTCTGGGGGTGGGGCCCGGGGGGTTTGCATGTCTAATGAGTCCTCAGGAAATGCTGCTGCTGCTCCCCCCGGGGCCCGCTCTAAGAGCCTCTGCAGTCCCTGCTGCTTTTCCTCGGTGTCCCCTTTTACTTAGTTCATGAATCACGGTTCACTTCCGCTTTGAGAGATGGTTTCAGGGACTTCCCCGGGCAGTCCAGTGGTTAGCACTCTGTGCTTCCTCTACAGGTGAAACGAGTTAGATCCCTGGTCCAGGACTTAAGATCCTGCATGCTGTATGTTTCAGCTAAAAAAAAAAAAAAAAGATGGTGTCAGGGCCTGGGCTGACTCTGGACAGGAAAGTGACTCCAGACAGACATGGGGCAGGGGGTGGTGGTGTGTGAGACGGATGGTTGCTTTTCTTCCTTACTTTTAAAATAATTTTTGTTGTTGTTCCCTCACTCAGTTGTGTCCGACTCTTTGCAACCCCATGGACTATAGCACGCCAGGTTTCCCTGTCCTTCACCATCTCCCATAGTTTGCTCAAACTCAAGTCCATTGAGTCAGTGCTGCTGACTTAAAATTCACATAACATAATATTAACCCTTTGAAGGTATTCAGCTCAGTGGCATTTAGTACATTGGTGATGCTGGGTACCACCACCTCTCTCTAGTTCCCAAACTAGATGGTAATCCTATGTTTGAACTTTCTGAGGAACAGCTAAATTGTTTTCCACAGCAGATCAATGTTTCACATTGCCAGCAGCAACACGCAGGGGATCCCATTTCTCCACGTCCTCACCAACACTTGCTGTTTTCCTTTTTTTTTTTTAGTCTACTCATGGCTTTTTAGTTTTTCCTTCCAGTCCTTACCCATCCACCCTTCTCTCCCTGTCACTGCAGATCTAAATACAACTGACATTCTGGGTTACATTCCTGCATCTCACCTGTCCCACCGCTAACTCTGCCCACCCCACCCGTCCTGAGTGGTCACCCCTCGTGGCAGTGGTCTCCCTGCAATGTCAGTGACAAAACCTGGGAGGGAGACCCTCGCATCCTTATTTCAGAGATGAAACGCAGCTCAGAGACACACAGTAACCTGCCCAGGAACAGAACCGTGATTTAAGTCCTTCTGATACCATCCAGTGTTCAGGCTCAGGGATACCAGAGTCTCCTTGAGTTGGCTTGATCTCCTTAACTTTTTATGTAAAAGGACACGCATGTGCATATTTTGGGGGCAGAGGCCCAGACACTCGTATCAGACTTTCCCAGGGGACCTCATCTTCTTGCCTGTCCTGCCCCTGCTTGTGTGGTTTCTATACGAACTTTTGGGATGATTTTTGGGGATGGAAAGAGGAGGTGCCCGTGAACATGGAGGCATCCTGTTAGGAGGAGATAGTGCCAAGCAGAGACCCAACCACAGGGCTTCCTCGACCCTGCCTTACTCACGCCTGTCCATCCGCTCACCTGCTAACCGTCCCCTCCGTCCTCGCCATCGGCAGCGCCGGGGGCATTTCCTCCTGAGCTGCTGGACTGCACAGGGCTGGGCCCTCCAGGCTTCTGAGTTTAGGAGAGCTGACCTTTCTTCAGCTTAAGTTGGCTTAAAGCTCAACATTCAGAAAACGAAGATCATGGCATCCGGTCCCATCACTTCACAGCAAATAGATGAGGAAACAGTGGAAACAGCGAGAGACTTTATTTTGGGGGCTCCAAAATCACTGCAGATGGTGACTGCAGCCATGAAAGCAAAAGATACATACTCCTTGGAAGGAAAGTTATGACCAACCTAGACAGTATTTTAAAAAGCAGAGACATTACTTTGCCAACAAAGGTTGGTCTAGTTAAGGCTATGGTTTTCCAGTAGTCATGTATGGATATGGGAGTTGGACTATGAAGAAAGCAGAGCGCCAAAGAATTGATGCTTTTGAACTGTGGTGTTGGAGAAGACTCTTGAGAGTCCCTTGGACTTCAAGGAGATCTAACCAGTCCATCTTAAAGGAGATCAGTCCTAGATGTTCATTGGAAGGACTGATGCTGAAGCTGAAACTCCAGTACTTTAGCCACCTGATGCAAAGAGCTGACTCATTGGGAAAGTCCCTGATGCTGGGAGGGATTGAGGGCAGGAGGAGAAGGGGACAACAGAGGATGAGATGGTTTGATGGCATCACCGACTCAATGGACATGAGTTTGGGTAGGCTCAGCGAGCTGGTGATGGACAGGGAGGCCTGGCGTGCTGCAGCTCATGGGGTTACAAAGAGTCGGACATGACTGAGCAACTGTACTGAACTGAACTGACCTTTGCCCAGGTCAAGTTCAGGAGCTGTTTTTCTGCAGAAGTGATGCTCCTGCCTTCCCTGAAGTGGGGACCGGCCGGAGCTTGCCGTGTGCCTTGGGAAAGAAAGGAGTAGTCTGCACCTCTGAAGCCTGGTCACAAGGCTGGCTGATTCCCCAGATGGTGAGGAGCACACACAGTATACCATACAGTCCCTTCCCCAGAAGTGTTTTTATCCACTCTACTGTTAAAAGGAGACATGAGCCCATTCATAATTGAGACTGTGCGTACACACTCAGAGTACACAGTGTAAACTTAAGGGCCAGGTGCGAGTTAAATAAAGTAAATGCAGAGCAGGGCAGAGAAGCCAGCAGTGGAAGGGGGCTGAGGCACAGTGTGGGAAGGCTTCCGAGAGAGGTGGCATTTCCCTGGGCGCGCCCCTCTCTCCTCTTTCCCCTGGGAGCACATGGACGGTGAAACTGCTGGGGAAACTGAGGTCCAGAGGACAGGAGTGATGACGCTGCCTCATGGACTGAGGCCGTCCAGTGGGGATCGAGTGGTGAAGCCAGGCTTTCTGAAGGTGTCTGCACCAGTTCATGCAAATTAACATCCTAACAAAAGACAGTTTGTCAGCAGTAACAAATGACTGTCCAGGAGAGAAAGTTTCCCCTATTGCTGAGGGCCCTTGTCCCTTCTGGATCTGGAGGAACTGGCCACACCCACACATCACCAGGCTTACTCACTGGGAGGAGCCTCCCAGATTTGCTGACAATCTCCCCACCCCTCACCAGACACCTGGTGTGTGTGTGTGTGAGAGACACCTGGGAGGTGTGTATGTGTGTGACACCTGGGGGGGTGAGACACTGTGTGTGTGTGTGTGTGTGTGTGTGTGAGAGAGAGACACCTGGGGAGTGTGTATGTGTGAGTGACACCTGAGGGTGTGTGGGTATGTGAGACACCTTGTGTGTGTGTGAGACACCTGGTGTGTGGGTGTGTGGGTGACACCTGAGGGGGTGTGTGGGTGTGTGTGCACGCATGCTCTGTCATGTCCGACTCTTTGGCTCCATGTACTGTAGCCCACCAGGCTCCTCTGTCCATGGGATTTCCCAGGCAAGGATACTGGAGTGAGTTGCCATTTCCTCCTCAAGGGGATCTTCTGACCCAGGGAGTGAACCCGCATCTCTTGGGTCTCCGGCAGATTCTTTACCACTGGCTCCCTGGCCAAATCCCATCTCTCTTGGGGGCTGGGGAGTTTGGGTGCAGCGCCCTGTGGCCACCTTGTGGCTGAGCCAGGAGCTGTGTTCCCCCTTAGGGTCTGGCGATACTGGGGATGCCCTTGGCATACCCAGCCTCTGCAGCAGCCCTAGAAAGTAGGGTACCACCTGGTTGCCAAGGCTTCCCACAGCCCGCGTTTCCATGGAGGGACAGAAATCAGAGAAGGCTGTTGCCTTGGAAACCCTGTTGGCAGCAGTGACTCAGCTGGTCTGTAGCCACCTTAAGACCTCCTCCAACCTGCCTGGCCCTCCAGGGAGTTCTGAGCCCCAGACCTAGGGAGACAGCAGCCCTCCCTGCCGATTGGACCCTAGAGGCTGCTGAGGTGAGAATAAAGGGCCCAGGCAAGCTAGGCAAGTGTCTGCGGGGGGCTGGAGTCAGAGGTGGGGTCCCTGTGCACGTGACCTGGGGGTGGAGGGTCAGCCGTTCCCCCGGCCAGAGTCTCTGCTTCCCTCCTTCCGCGCTGCCAGGACTCACAGGGAACACGGGTGACTTCAAGCAGTCGGTTCCTTTGCAGGCCAGCCTGTTTCTACCAGGCAGATTTGTTAGCTGAAAGGCATGTTTTCCAGACCTCTCTCCAGCTCTGCAGTCCTGCACCCTCACCACTAGGGTGAGGCCGGAAGGGGCGAGAAAGTCCCCTAACACCCCTCTCCCACCCCAGCCGCACCGGCGGCGGAACCGCGCTGTGCTTCCAGAGCGGGCCCTGCAATTCCTCTTGCCCCTGGGCCCCACGCTTGCCCCCCATCCACCTCCCGCTAGAGCCCGGGCCTCCTTGCTGGCTGCGCGGCGTTTCGCTCCAGGCCTCTGCCTGGGACGTCCTCCCAGATGCTCTGCTGGGCCAGCTCCTCTCCCTCCGCCCTGGGGCCGCTCCGGGTGCTGCTCTTCTGAGCTCCGCCGCGCTCACCCTGCTCTTGCTGCCGGCCTGTGACCCCGAGGGCCCAGCCAGAGACAGATCCCCCAAGGACAGAAGCGTGTGTTGAAGGGGGCGTCGATCATACCCCCGCCCCGACCCCCAGACCTCCACCAAGCCCTGCTGGGTTTTGCAGCCACCCCCCGGTTTCTCTGGGGGATCCAGGGCTCCTCAGTCCATAGGACTTTGGGCTACAGTCCATGGGGTCGCAGAGTCGGACAGGACTGAGCGACGTCGCTTCGCTTCGCTTATCTCGTGCTGCCCCCTGCTGGTGCTCAGGCTCAGCGCCCTCTTAGTCCGAGTTGAGGACTCCTGTGAGCAGGAACCACGTGGGATTTATTTTCCACGACCCCAAGAAAGGTCGGCAGATCCCCAAACACAAGAGATTCTGTGAAAAATATTTGATGAAATAAACTGATTACTCTGAAATTTGAGAGTTGCATTAACTGCAGCTGGAGAATGCTGCCATCAGCCCACTGGGCAGCTCTTGCCACACCTGGGCTAATAATAATACGTTTCTCTGGTGGCTCAGTGGTGGGGAAAGAACCCGCCTGCCAATACAGAAGGTTTGGGTTCGATCTCTGGGTGGGGAGGATCTCCTGGGGAAGGAAATAGCAACCCGCTCCAGTATCCTTACCTGGGAAATCCCATGGACAGAGGAGCTTGCTGGGCTACAGTCTACCGGGTTGCGAAGAGTCAGACACGACTGTGAGAAAATAACCGCAGAAGTAGGCTCTGAGCACAAACTAGTCCCAGTCTAACTGCTTGCCGCCCATCGCCTAAACTCAGCTCAGCTTCAGGAGGTCAGAACTGTTGTTATTTTCACTTCAAAGGATGATACACTTGCAGAAAAACTGAGTAACTCGCATGAGGCTGTGTTGGCTCTAGAATCTGAGCTGCTGTGAGTCACTGCGCTGGTGCTCAGCCCCGGCAACGATAACAGCAATGACAGGAACAGCGGCAGCAGCGTTCCTAGCAGCACTGACATTTTTACCTTGTTATTATAATTTTACTTAATTATTTCCTGTATTTACTGGTACAATATATTCTCTACATGTACATTTGTAATAGTGTTTACTGTATGCTGGGCACAGTTCTAAGCACTTCAGTATATTAACTAATTTAATCCTCCAACTGCCATATGATGTTCAGTTCAGTTGCTCAGTCGTGTCCAGCTCTTTGTGATCCCATGAATTGCAGCACGCCAGGCCTCCCTGTCTATCACCAACTCCCAGAGTTCACTCAAACTCACATCCATCAAGTCAGGGATGCCATCCGGCCATCTCATCCTCTGTTGCCCCCTTCTCCTCCTGCCCCCAATCCCTCCCAGCATCAAGAGTCTTTTCCAATGAGTCAACTCTTTGCATGAGGTGGCCAAAGTATTGGAGTTTCAGCTTTAGCATCATTCCTTCCAAAGAACATCCAGGGCTGATCTCTTTTAGAATGGACTGGTTGGGTCTCCTTGCAGTCGAAGGGACTCTCAAGAGTCTTCTCCAACACCACAGTTCAAAAGCATCAATTCTTCAGCGCTCAGCTTTCTTCACAGTCCAACTCTCACATTCATACATGACCACTGGAAAAACCATAGCCTTGACTAGACAGATCTTTGTTGGCAAAATAATGTCTCTGCTTTTCAATATGCTATCTAGGTTGGTCATAACTTTCCTTCCAAGGAGTAAGCGTCTTTTAATTTCATGGCTGCAATCACCATCTGCAGTGATTTTGGAGCCCAAAAATAAAGTCTGACACTGTTTCCACTGTTTCCCCATCTATTTGCCATGAAGTGATGGGACCAGATGCCATGATCTTCATTTTCTGAATCTTGAGCTTTATTTAAGCCAACTTTTTCACTCTTCTCTTTCACTGCCATCAAGAGGCTCTTTAGTTCTTCTTTGCTTTCACCCATAAGGGTGGTGTCATCTGCATATCTGAGGTTATTGGTATTTCTCCCGGCAATCTTGATTCCATCTTGTGCTTCTTCCAGCCCAGCGTTTCTCATGATGTACTCTGCATATAAGTTAAATAAGCAGGGTGACAATATACAGCCTTGACGTACTCCTTTTCCTATTTGAAACCAGTCTGTTGTTCCATGTCCAGTTCTAACTGTTGCTTCCAGGCCTGTATATAGGTTTCTCAAGAGGCAGGTCAGGTGGTCTGGTATTCCCATCTCTTTCAGAATTTTCCAGTTTATTGTGATCCACACAATTAAAGGCTTTGGCATAGTCAATAAAGCAGAAATAGATGTTTTTCTGAAACTCTCTTGCTTTTTTATGATCCAGTGGATGTTGTCAATTTGATCTCTGGTTCCTCTGCCTTTTCGAAAACCAGCTTGAACATCTGGAAGTTCATGGTTCACGTACTGCTAAAGCCTGGCTTGGAGAATTTTGAACATTACTTTACTTGCGTGTGAGATGAGTACAGTTGTACGATAGTTTGAACATTCTTTGGCATTGCCTTTCTTTGGGATTGGAATGAAAACGCCTTTTCCAGTCCTGTGGCCACTGCTTAGTTTTCTAGATTTGCTGGCATACTGAGTGCAGCACTTTCACAGCATCATCTTTCAGGATTTAGTAATTATCCCCATTTTACTAATGAGAAAACTTAGGTACAGAGAGAGACAGTGACTTGTGCAGCATTTCCCAGTTAGTAAGCGATGCTGTTGGGGCTTCAACTCCTGAAGTCCAGTTCCAGAGTCTACACCTGATGGGGAAGACATGGACATATGCCAGTGAATCCAGGCCAGCACCTCTAGCCTGGAGGTGTGCCCACTCACAACAGACGTGCAGACAAAACGGGGTTGCTGGACTGGCCCAGAGGCAGGCCCAGAAGGGAGGAAGCCGAATGGGGGCCTGTGTGACCTCAAGAAAGTTGCTCGGTCTCTCTGTTCACTTGGTTTCCCGTTGGTGTACCTGGGAGGATGACAGGCTTTGCAGGATCTGGGATGCACATACACTCTGGGGCATTCATTGGCAAGGAGTTCAGCATCTTTGTCTGGAAAGATCGAAGGGAACTCTGGTACCCTTCACCTCCCTAGGGGTGGATGTCATGTTAGTGCCCCCACCCCACCCCCAGGCCCCACATTCTTGCCTGCATCCAGTCCTTTGTCCTCAAGGAAGGTCTGTGTCCCCAGGCTTGAGGGAGGAGGGTGCCGTCTCCTCCAGGCGGGACAGGGCTGGTTCTGAAGCCTTGAGCAGGGCAAGACCGAGTCTCTCCCGCTCATCTCTGCTCTTTCTCCTTGCTGGGCTGGGACGTGATGCTTGAGTGAGCTGCCCTTTCAATGCCCTTATGTCTTTTCTGGCCCAGGTGTGGAAAAGGGAAGCTGGAAGATGGGGATGGAATCAACCTGAACGACATCGAGAAGGTCCTCCCAGCCTGGCAGGTAGGTGCAGGGCAGCGTCTCCTACAGCCGTCCCCCGCTCTCAGCCTGGACAGGGCCAGCCACGGCCGCTGGGCCCTGGCTCTCGCAGGGTATAGCTGGATGTACTGCAACGGTAGGTGGGCCGAGTTGGGTACCCCACCTTGGTACAGAGTGTCCCATGGGGATGTGTGTGTGGCAGCCTGCGCTCAGATGCTGGGGGAGGATGGATGAAATGGCTGGTGCCCTGCAGCCCAGGAAACTGGGAAGTTTTTGTCCCTTGACCTGAAACCTCTGAGGTGAGGCAAACTGCAGTGTTCTGGTGGAACTGGCAGGGCTGCTTCGGTTTCCAGTGTGGTTAGGGCTATTTTTAGATCTCTGAACAGTGGACTTGTCCTACCAGCCTCCAGATGTCTGCTGCACTTGGTGATTTTGTCATTGATTGGACTCCTTTTCCTGAATGGGTCCAGGCTCCAGAACAAAAGGACTCACTCGGCACAGAGACAGTGAATCCAGGTCCCTAGAGGCTTCTGGTGCTGGGCTTTGGGCAGACACAGTAGGAGCGTAGCTGCTTCTGGGAAAGAGGCGAGACCTCTCGCAGAGAAGAGGAGGAGCTGGGTGGCCGGGCTCCGTGGCGGCCTGCCATGCACGCGCCACACCGCCCCTCCTGCTCTCTTCTGAGTCAGTTTTGATATGTCACCTGCATCTATTCTCTCCCCTCTCCCTTTGATTCTTTCCCACTTTGTTGCTGAATGATTATGGGCCTCTTAATAGAAGGCGATAGAATGTATAGTCAAGGCCTCAGCAATCTGACTAAGATGTGACTTGGGCTCGTTTTTCCTTGTGTTTGTATCAGTTCAGTCCAGTCGCTCAGTCGTGTCCAACTCTTTGCAACCTCATGGACTGCAGCATGCCAGGCTTCCCTGTCCATCACCAACTCACCAACGCCCAGAGCTGACTCAAACTCATGTCCACTGAGTCGCTGATGCCATCCAACCATCTCATCCTCTGTCGTCCCCTTCTCCTCCTAACTTCAATCATTCCCCAGCATTGGGGTCTTTTCAAATCACTTGGGCTTTATTGAGCTTCTTGGATCTGTAGGTACATAGCATTCATCAGATTTGGAAACATTTCAGCCATTCTTCTCCTCACTCCCACTGGAACCCACCCACCCGCTATAATTCCAATTATATGCATGGTTTGCTTCTTCATATTTTCCCGTGGCTCACCAAAACTCTGCGTATTTTTTTTTAATGTGTCACGCTATTTCAAATTCATTTGTTTATTTATGGCTGCGCTGGGTCTTCACTGCTGTGAAAGCACAGGCTTTCTCTAGTTGTGGCAGGGGGTGGCCACTCTCTGCTTGTGGTGCTGCTGCACACGGGGTCTGGAGCGTGGGCTCAGTGGAGTCGTGGCCCGTGTGTTTAGTTACCTCTGGCATGTGGGATCTTCCTGGACCAGGGGTTGAACCCATGTCCCCTGCTTTGGCAGGTGGATTCTTTGGGTTTTTTCCTTTTTTTTTAAATTTAAATTTATTTATTTTAACTGGAGGCTAATTACTGTACAATATTGTATTGGTTCTGCCACACATCAACATGAATCCAGCACAGGCGTACACGTGTTCCCCCATCCTGAACCCCCCTCCCACCTCCCTCCCCGTACCACCCCTCCGGGTCATCCCAGTGCACCAGGCCTGCCAGATGGATTCTTAACCACTGAACCAACAAAGAAGTCGTGCACGTATTTTTTAGTCTTTTTCTCTGTTTCATTTTGGAGAGTTTCTATTGCTCTGTCTTCAAGTTCACTGAGTTTTTCTTGTAGTGTCTGATCTACTGTTAATCCTGTCCTCTGTATGTTTCACTTCAGACATTATATGGGTCATCTCTGGAAGTTCTGTGTGGGTTTTTGTATTTATCTTTTATTTCTGTCCTCTTCATGCTCACGCATTCTTGTATCTTCTTGGGCATATGGAATATTTGATTGTAGCTGTTTTAATATCCTCTACTAATTCTGTCATCCATGATGTTTCATAGTCTGTTTCTATTAATTGATTTTTCTCTTGAGTATGGGGCATATTTTTCCTTACATGCTTGGTAATTTTATATTAGATACAGTATACTAGGAATTTCACATTGTTGGGTACTGGACATTATTATTATTATTTGTTAAAATATTTTGACCTTTATTCCAGAATACAGTTCGATAGAATAGAGTTTGATCCTTTAAAGGCTTGCTTTCTAAGCTTCGTTAGGTGTGAAACCTTTCAAGCAGATTTTGCTCAGGCAAGAGTCTTCTGAAGTTGCCACTTGGTGCCTTATGTCCTAGGAGGCATTTCCATCATGTTGGCTGGGAATACAGACTCCTTCCAGCCACATCAGATCTTAGGAGATTATTCCGTCAATTCACTGCAGATAGCTTTTCACCAGCCCTGGAAGTTCCCTCACACACATGTGAATTTTGTGCTTAGCTAAAGACTCAAGTGCCTACAATTTCTGGATTTTGCTCTGTGGTCAGTTTTATCCTCTCTGGTTCTCTGCCTTCCAAATTCTGGTGGCCTTGCACTCCCTGAATTTTGAACTCTGTCCCCTTAACTTATTGAGACTGTGGGACTCTGTTTGGACTCCTCCCTGCCTAGTAGACTGGAAACTCACCAGTCACCAGACTGAGGCACGCATGGGGTTACCTCATTATAAAGGAAAGTGTGGTGACTTTACAGTGGAGAAACCTGTCAGGCTCCAGCCTGACCAGGCGATCAGAATTAGCATCTTTAGTGTGAGATGGGTGGACACCTTGTGCCCCTGACGTGCTGCACAGAGAAAGCTCAGCATCATTCCTGAGGTTTTCCTGACAAGAAAATACAGCCTGCGTCTGATCCCGAGGAACCAAATAGAAGGGCCATCCTTTAAAACTGCTTGGATATGAAAGAGAAAGACTGAGGGTCTTCAAGAATAGAGGGAATTGAAGTGGCAGACACCAAAATGCAATGTGTGTTCCTTTCTGAGATCCTGGACCAAAACAAAATAGAGACCTTGTTGGACAGCGGAAGAATGTGAATTGGGGTCTGTGACAGTCCTGTTTCTTAGATAGAAGTGTCCTGACTTAGGGGGCTATGTGACCATTAGATGGATGAGTGTTTTTGAGAAAAACTCACTATGATAATTTGAGGGATATGTGATCTCATGTCTGCAATATGTCCTTGAATGGTTTAGAAAGAGATGAGTCATGATGAGTATGTGGATCCACAGATAGGAGGAGGGAGCAGATGTGGTGTGGTCTTAGCAGTCGGGGAGTCGAGTGAGCAGGATGGGGATGGGGTGGGGATCTCTGTGTACTGATTTTGCTCAGCCTAAGACTGAGTCACTTTCCTGTGTTTGAAAGAGAACTAATGAGTAGGGCCTAGGACGTGGTGTGTAGGTCAGAGGCACAGAGTATCTGCTAATGAAATTCCCTCTGCACTAATGAAATGTACTCTGGTGGATCTGTACTCAATTCTCATAGTTAATACAAAGCTAACCCTGGTGCCAAAGACAAAGGTAAAATACTCAGAAATCGCTGCTTTATTACTCTATTTCTAAATGCCAACAGTGCCCGTTATTGGTAGAAAATATACATTTTCAAGGCACTGGTGTAGGTGAGGAGCACCCCTCAGTGGCCTTTGAGCCAGAGGCCTGGGGCATCCTGGAAGTTAACAGGTGTGACCGCACCTCCTGTTGGGGGCTGTTTGCCAGCTCCTTGGAGAGCGGAGTGGAGGGCCTTGCAGTCTAGAATGGAGAGGAGAGCTGGGCGGGCCCTTACTTGGGGAAGGGAGGTGCAGCAGACGCAGAGGCGAAGGGCTTGGTGCCTGGACCTCATGGAATGCTGGCCACGCCACTGAGTAGCCAAGGAGCCGGGCTGGTTGCTTCGCCTGCCCTGCCTGTTTGCTCCTGTGCACAACAGGAGGATGAGAGTGGACCTCCTGGGGTCATCCGCGAGGTTGAGCGCATGAATTCACTGGAAGCACCGGCGGCACCGCCTGGCTCGTGGGAGGGCCCCCCTCAGCTGGTGGACGGGCTGAGGGGCCCCTTTGTTAGGAGGTGGGAGAGGGAACACTTTCCTGTCCCCCCACCCAGCATGTGTGCATTTGTCCTGAGAGGCCTGCCATGGAGAGCGGACACATCGCATCAGAGGTCACGAGACTCACTTTCGAAGCGTCCACCACAGACGTGCCACGTGACCTTTCCTCCGTGGGCCTTGGTTTACTCACCAGTAAAATGATGCAGTTGGATTAGATCAGAGGTTTGCAAACTGTAAAGCTCTGGGGTTTTCCAGAGCTGTCTCAGGGGCTCTGCTGGTCAGGGGAGTGGGGCAGCTGAAGAAGCAGGCTTCAAGGGACCCCCGCTCAGCCCCACCCAGAACAGCTCTGCCCGTGTCTCTAAGCGAGTTTTCTATGAATGGTTTCATTTGAAGAAATGGCTCCGTACTAAGCAGATTTTAAAAATCATCAGACCAAGGTCTCACTCAGGCTTCATATCCTAGGGTTTACCCTCTCTCAGGAACAGTCCATCAGCAAGCATTCTTGGTCTCCAGGGCCCTTGTGGGACATAAGCCCTTAGAGGTGCTGGGGTGGAGGTCTTCACCTCTCGTCTCCACTGCGAGTCACGATCCACACGGTGGATGGGCTTTGATACTTGGAACTTACCTACACCACCCCCCCACACACACACACGCACACCACCCATACCACACACCACAACTTACCTACACCACACACATCACCCACGCCACACACCACAACTTACCTACACCACACACACACACACACACACACACACACACCACCATACACATTACCCACACCACACACCACAACTTACCTACACCACACACATACACCATATACTATACACCACACACGTCACCCACACCACACACCACAACTTACCTACACCACATACACACACACATACACACACACCATACACCACACACATCACCCACACCACACACCACAACTTACCTACACCACACACACACACACACCACCCACGCCACACACCACAACTTACCTACACCACACACACACACACACACACACACACACACCATACACCACGCCACACACCACAACTTACCTACACCACACACACACACACACACACCATACACCATACACCACACACATCACCCATGCCACACACCACAACTTACCTACACCACACACACACACCATATACTATACACCACACACGTCACCCACACCACACACACCCTGAACCTGCTTTGCCCCCAGGAAACCACCAATATTTAAGTCTCAGAGCGGCTTTCTGGGTCTTACCCTAGATCCAGTGTATTAGTTATCTTTTGAAAGCGAAAGTGTTAGTCGGTTAGTCGTGTCCGACTCTTTGTGACCCCATGGACTGTAGACCATCACGCTCCTCTGTTCTTGGAAGTCTTCAGTCAAGAATACTGGAGTGGGTTGTCATTCTCTTCTCCAGGGGATCTTCCCAATCCAGGGATTGAACTTGGGTCTCCTGCATTGCAGGCAGATTCTTTACCATTTGAGTCACCAGGGAAACCAAGTTATCTACTGCTGTGTAATCAATTCAGTTCAGTCCAGTCACTCAGTTGTGTCCGACTCTTTGCGACCGCATGGACTGCAGCATGCCAGATCTCTCTGTCCATCATGAACTCCCTGAGCTTACTCAAACTCATGTCCATCGAGTCAGTGATACCATCCAACCATCTCATTCTCTGTCATCCTCTTCTCCTCCCACCTTCAATCTTTCCCAGCATCAGGGTCTTTTCCTATGAGTCAGCTCTTCGCATCAGGTGGCCAAAGTGTTGGAGTTTCAGTTTCAGCATCAGTCCTTCCAGTGAATATTCAGGACTGATTTCCTTTAAGATGGACTGGTTGGATCTTCTTGCAGTCCAAGGGGAGTCTTCTCCAACACTACAGTTCAAAAGCATCAATTATTCAGCACTCAGCTTTCTTTATGGTCCAACTCTCACATCCATACATGATCACTGGAAAAACCTTGACTAGACAGACTTTTGTTGGCAAAATGTCTCTGCTTTTCAATATGCTATCTAGGTTGGTCACAACTTTCCTTGTAAGGAGTAAGTGTCTTTTAATTTCATGGCTGCAGTCACCATGTGCAATGATTTTGGAGCCCCCAAAAATAAAGTCTCTCACTGTTTCCACTGTTTCCCCATCTATTTGCCATGAAGTGATGGGACCAAATGCCATGATCTTCGTTTTCTGAATATTGGGTTTTAAGCCAGCCTTTTCACTCTTATCTTTCACTTTCATCAAGAGGCTCTTTAGTTCTTCTTTGCTTTCTGCCATAAGGGTGGTGTCATCTGCATATCTGTGGTTATTGATATTTCTCCTGACACTCTTGATTCCGGCTTGTGCTTCATCCAGCCCAGCATTTCTCATGATGTACTCTGCATATAAGTTAAATAAGCAGGGTGACAATATACAGCCTTGACATACTCCTTTCCCGATTTGGAACCAGTCTGTTGTTCCATGTCCAGTTCTAACTGTTGCTTCCTGATGTGCGTACAGATTTCTCAGGAGGCAGGTCAGGCGGTCTGGTATTCCCATCTTTTTAAGAATTTTCCACAGTTTCTTGTGATCCACACAGTCAAAGGCTTTGGCATAGTAAATAAAGCAGAAGTAGATGTTTTTCTGGAACTCTCTTGCTTTTTCAATGATCCAGCAGATGTTGGCAATTTGATCTCTGGTTCCTCTGCCTTTTCTAAAACCAGCTTGAACATCTGGAAGTTCATGGTTTGTGTACTGTTGAAGCCTGGCTTAGAGAATTTTGAGCATTACTTTACTAGCATGTGAGATGAGTGTGATTGTGCAGTAGTTTGAGTGTTCTTTGGCAATGCCTTTCTTTGGGATTGGAATGAAAACTGACCTTTTCCCGTCCTGTGGCCACTGCTGAGTTTTCTAGATTTGCTGGCATACTGAGTACAGCACTTTAATGGCATCATCTTCCAGGAGTTGAAACAGCTCAACTGGAATTCCATCACCTCCACTAGCTTTGTTCATAGTGATGCTTCCTAAGGCCCACTTGACTTTGCATTCCAGTATGTCTGGCTCTAGGTGAGTGATCACACCATCATGATAATCTGGGTCGTGAAGTTCTTTTTTTTTTTTCCTGTGTATTCTTGCCACCTCTTCTTAGTATCTTCTGCTTCTGTTAGGTCCATACCATTTCTGTCCTTTATTGTGCCCATCTTTGCTTGGCATGTTCCCTTGGTATCTCTAATTTTCTTGAAGAAATCTCTAGTCTTTCCTATTCTGTTGTTTCCCTCTATTTCTTTGCATTGATCACTGAAGAAGGCTTTCTTATCTCTTCTTGCTATTCTTTGGAACTCTGTATTCAAATGGATATATCTTTCCTTTTCTCCTTTGCCTTTTGTGTCTTTTCTTTTTTTCAGCTATTTGTAAGGCCTCCTCAGACAACCATTTTGCCTTTTTGCATTTCTTTTTCTTGGGGATGGTCTTGATCACTGCCTCCTGTACAGTATCACGAACCTCCGTCCATAGTTCATCAGGCACTCTATCTGATTAGATTTAATAATCTAATCCCTTGACTCTATTTCCCACTTCCACTGTATAATCATAAGGGATTTGATTTAGGTCATACCTGAATGGTCTAGTGGTTCTCCCCACTTTCTTTGATTTAAGTCTGAATTTGTCTCCTCCTTCACAGGAGACACCCAGACACAGTTCTGGCTCAGTCTCTGTGGGGTCTCTGGGTCCTGGTGCACACAAGGTTTGTTTGAGCCCTCCGAGCGTCTCTGGTGGGAATGGGGTTTGATTCTAAATGTGATTTTGCCCCTCATACCATCTTTTGGGGCTTCTCCTTTGCCCTTGGATGTGGGGTATCATTTTTGGGGTTGGATAAATGGCCCAAAATTTAGCAGCCTGCAACAGTAAGCATTCATTACCACACAGTTTTTGAGAGTCAGGAATCTGAAGGCACTTTAGAATCCCTGGTTCTGGGTCAGGGCTTCTCACAAAGCTGTGACCCGGGTGTCATGGGGCCACAGTCAACAGAAGGCTGGGCTGGGGCTGCTGGACCCACTTCCATGCTCCCTCCCACGGCAGAGGGCAGGGGCTCGGTTCTTCCCTGGCTGCTGGTGGAAGGCTTCATCCTCATGAGCCTCTCCCTAAGCTGCTTGAGTGCCACAGCATGGCTCCTCCAAAGCAAGAGCTCTGAGGGAGAAGGAAGGGGGAAGGAGGAGAGGGAGGGAGGGAGACAGACATAGAAATATCATGGGTGAGAGAGTGGAGAGTGTCCAGCACAGTAGACCTGCTCTTTTCTAACCTAAGCTCAGAAGTGACACACTCACCCTGCCACACGCTGCACGTTGATTGTACAGACCAACCCTGGTACGGCATGGGAGAAACTATACAGTGGTGTTAATATCAGAAGGGGAGGGGCTTGGGGGCCATCCTGGGGGCCTGTGACCACACCCACTGAATTGTACTCAGGAATGTGTGTTTGTTAAAGCATCACAGAAAATCTACAGTTTTCTCAGAATTATACACAGGAGTTGAAAAGCTGTAGCTGATTGTGCTCACGGCCTGACCCCTCTTTAGGGGTATTTGCATTTCATATGGTCCCATTAGGACAAGTCCATCAGCTTTCCTGATCCCCAAACATACAGCCCTGGTGGCAGAATCTGAGGTTCCATGGGGACACATGTGGATGATTGTTTTCTGAACTTTCCTGGTGGTGTTCAAAGCCGCTCATACACAAGGCCGGCTGGTCCTGTTGTTTGGCCTTGGGGCCTCTGGGTCCGCTAGCCTGGCGTTTGGGATGGAACAGATCTTAATTATATGTACCTGTTTAGTATGTGCAGGCATCTAGGGTTTCAGCCACTGAATGCCAGTCACTGGGGAGAGAGCAGTCATGGTGACCTCCCCGCCAAAACACCTCCCACTTCCAAATACATCTCAGAGACACCATGCACACAGCTGAAGATCGCTGAGTGGAGGGGAAGGCCCAACCCATAGGCCAGGGGCTCCCAGCGCACCCGCAGCACTCAGGGGCCTGAGCAGAGACGAGTGGGCTTCCTGGAGTCTTACACGGAAGCCAGGGTTTGGGGAGTATTAAGAGACCTATTGCCTCCTCTCCCCATCTGGAGACAGGAAGGAACAAAAATGGATGGAGGGAGGGCGAAGTCTGCCCTGAAGCTCGTTGCCCATTTGCCTGCCACTTCTCCCACCCAAAAGAAGGGGCAGACATTTGTCTTTACGTTCAGTCCGTCCCCTCTGCCTGTGAACCTCTGCCATCATTTCCCAGCAGAACTTTGACACGAACCTGGTTATGCTCTTGTTGGTATGATATCCAAGGCGTGTGTCTTTTTATTTATTTATGTATTCATTACAAAACAGGAGTTTTCAATCATCTGCTGTGTTAGAATACTCTAGGCCATGGCATGATATTAAACAGATGCCCAAATCTCAGAGGTTTCACACACAGGATCTTATTTCTCACTTACTGAGATTCAGCTGCTCCATAGGGCAGCTCCTTCCCCAAGTGGGGGCCCAGAGTCCCAGATGGATCCCATTCTGTGGACCTACTGTCTCAGCCCACAACACCCAGGTCACCCTGGCAGAGACAGAGAGCTAGAGAGTCGTGCTCTGGGTGTGACGTGTCACTTGTACTCACAGCCCATTGGACAGAACCGGACACATGACCCCACCCAGCAGCAAAGGGGCTGGTGGGGGGTGGGAAGCAGGAGGCAGTGCTTGCTTGCCTGACTTGTCTTCATGGACACTTTGCACCAGCCTTTTAGAGAATGAGAGAATTGCATCAGAGAAGGCGATGGCACCCCACTCCAGTCCTCTTGCCTGGAAAATCCCGTGGACGGAGGAGCCTGGTGGGCTGCAGTCCATGGGGTTGCTGAGGGTCTGACACAACTGAGCGACTTCACTTTCACTTTTCACTTTCATGCATTGGAGAAGGAAATGGCAACCCACTCCAGTGTTTTTGCCTGGAGAATCCCAGAGATGGGGGAGGCTGGTGGCTGCCGTCTATGGGGTCGCACAGAGTCGGACACGACTGAAGCGACTTAGCAGCAGCAGCAGAGCTGCCCAGGCGGGGCCCAGTCTAGACGAGAGAGGAGATGGTGCTCTGGTGGTAACTGTGCAGAGTTGCAGCTGTCAGTGTCTGAGTGAACGCTGGTGCTGTGCCCAGGTCAGAGACCCCGCAGAGGGAAGTGCGGTCCCCTCCCTGCGTACTCCTCCACCTGCCTCCCCAGGGCTGTGCTGTCTCTGCAGCCTGGGACCTGGAAGCACAGCTGAGTCAGAAGCTGAGGGCCCCAGTGGCCCCCAGCTTCATGCAGTTGATCTCCGGGAGCTCCAGCTTGTCTCTTTCACTGGGAGTCACACATGGCACATGGCACGTGAGTGGTCCTTGGCGGGAGTGCCTCGGTCAGAGCTCAGCCGCTGACACCTGGGTGCCTGTGTGCTCTCCGCTCCAGCCAAAGCCGAGGACTCTATCGGCTGGTCCTCAGATGGCCCGCCTAGCTGTAGCTGCACAGGGGAAGGGAGTCCAGGAACCCCCACTGCTGGGACTCAGGCCCCTGGAGCCACACAAGAACCTGGGGCAGCAGATATGACCGTAGGTCCCAGTACCCACACCTGCCAGGCACAGCTCTCCATGCTTAAGAGGCATTTTTAGTTGGTTAGTAAAGGCTGATGCTTTTCGTAAAGGTGATGTTGATTATCCTGAGGGCCTGCCTCCCTGTAGTCATAGTTGAAGGGGAGGAGCAAGTGAGCTGGGCTGGGTGCCAGCCAGCAGCCAGAATTTTGCGTCCCCAAACTCAGCTGCCTCAGGTGAGCTGAGGCAAGAGGTTTTCCCCGAGAGCTCAGATTCAGGATGGGGGTGGGGGGCAGCTGGAGGCTCTCAGCACGGCGACCTGGATTCTGGGGGTCATCCTTCATGGCTCCAGGCTGTGTGGCCACAGGGCAGGGTGGGAGCCCTGAGCTTAGAATGGAGTCCTGGGGGCGGCGATCCCGCCTGCATTTTTGGCATCTCTGTTGATGCCAAGGGAGTTGGCCAGCCCGCTGTGTCAGCAGTGATGTTGGCATTCCGGCCCTCATCTTTTGCCCAGATGCTCCAGGTGTGGCCCCAAGGTCAGGTGTGGCCAGAAAGAGGCACAGATGGCCACACTGCCATCCGCTCCCACTAGAGGGCACCAGCGCGCCGCCCCAGAGGCCCCGCCAGCACATTTGCAGCAAGAGGTCCCTCGTCCTCAGCAACCAAAGGTGTCCTTGCCTTGTTGCCTTGTTGGTGATGCAAACGTGGCACTCAGCACTGTCCCCCAAAGGACCCAGGCCCTCCAGGCTCAGGCCTCCTCCCCGGAACAAAGGAGAGGATGAGATCGTGAATGGGGAGGGGAACACCTGTTTGGTCAGAGTGTCCCTTGTTGGACACAGGCCTGACGTTCCTCCAGGGACCCCCATCCCCACCCCCTCCAGTCCTCAGACCCACGGGAACACGTGGCAGCTTCCAGGAGGGCACACCTATCTATCAGCTGCACAGACAAGGAGGCTGCTCACCCACGAAGTGAGGGGTGCTGGTGGTCTTCCCCACACGAGACAGCTTCATCTATAGGCACCCACTTCACCTATAGGCACCTGCTCCTGCAGCGGGGGTCACAAAGGGCTGACTTCTGCCCTTGGACAAACAGGTCCTGAGTGGGTTAAAAGTGTGATAGTTGCTCAAGCTCTTTGAGACCTCATGGACTGTAGCCCACCAGGCTCCTCTGTCTGTGGAATTCTTCAGGCAAGAATACCAGAGTGGATCGATGGAGCCCCATGAACTTGACTGAGAGCGTGAAGGCAAGGGCATCAGCCTGAATGGATTCTGGCCTCCCCTCTCACTCCCCTCGCCTCACCTCTGGCCCAAGACCTCAACTCAGACACCACCCCCAGCTCCTTCCCCCTGAGATGTGGTAACTTAACAGTTTCTGCTCAGCATCTCCTTGGGGCCCTGCAGAAATACTGTCTGTCTCTTCCGCACACACCGCCCTGGATGCTTTCGCATCTTACACAAAACCCCAGTGGAAAGACGTTGTGGTTGAATTACCGCTTATCTTGCCCAAGGCTTTCTCAAAGGACACATTTTAATAGTTTTTTCTTTGACTTCTCTATCAGACAAATGTTGCATCTGCTGCCTTTTGTCTGTCAGTAGGAACTTCTTAGCTCAGCTTATTTCCCTTTTGCTTTCCTGTTAGGAAATTTTGAAACTAAATTCTGTGACTGTTTGCGATTAATGTTGAGCTCACCCTGACCCGGTCAGGTCCATTGCTCTGATCCTCTGGTGACTGACCTAGTTTAAAGTACTTAACGTGTAGGCCCGCCGTTGTGAGGTCAGCGTGGTGCACACAGCGGGCAGGGAACATGGCTAAGTTGAGTGGGATTCCTGGCCTCACGGATGTGCCCAAGTACTCTCCGCACATCAGACCCAGAGAGAGGGCAGGAGAAGGGGACCGTGAGACTTGGGGTTAAGCGCTCCATTTACCTGCTTGGCCCTGAATGAGTCAGGGTGAGAACCACCCCACCCCCTGCCCAAAATCTGAGAGATATGAGCTTTCAGAATGAAAATCACCTCCCTCCAGAACGATGATCAGACTTCCTGGACTCCTCTGAGTGCTTGCAGGGATAAAAGGGATGGCGGACACGGAAGCAGCCTGGTTCCTCCAGCAGGTGGCGCTGTTGCAGTGTGGACCCAGGGTTGGTGGAAAGCAGGCTGCCCCACGCTGGACTGAAGCTGCCCGGTTCCCAGCCCTCCAAATAGGAAGGAGTAACTTTATCATTCCCGCGAGCAATGCCAGTTCTGTGGCCAAGTCTTCTGGAAACGTCGAGGATGTGCTAAGTCACGGGCATAAGGATTATTATTAAAATGCTCTGAGATGACAAGAAGCAAAGGCACGTGGAAACAAAGTCCCCGTCCACCAGCTCACGCCTGCCCTCTTCCCCAAGTCCTGCTTCACGCCCCTTCTCATGCCCCACGGGTGACTTCATTCCCCGTGTGACTTCCCGGGTGAAGTCCCAGTCTGACTTCATTCACCGAGGCCGCCAGGATCGACTGGGCCCTTTTCTGCAGACGAGGCGTTGTTTTAGTCGTGACAGACTGAGTTTAAATGTGGGGCCACTCCTTCCAGTGAACCAGGACGTGTAATTCTCCTGCTGCCCCTGTGATGAGCGTCTAGCAGGGGCTGCGTCGCGGTGCAGGCGCTCACCGGGTGCCTTCTGGCCTACAGGGACTGTGCCGGTGCTTTCTTTTGCTGCCTGACTTCCCTCACATAGCCCCGGGAGGCTGTGCTGTTACTCATCTCCTTTGACCTTGATGCTGTCTCTGGCCAGATGTCCCCTTCTCAGTGAAGTTTTCTGAGCACTCCGTTCCATCTCCGCCATCCCCCTGCCCCCAGTTAATTTTTCTGCACAGTGCCCGTTGCACACTTGCTTTATTTCTATGATCCCCCTGCGTTCTCCCACTGGCATGTTCCGTTCTCTGTGGGCTCACACAGGCGCTCATTAGGTATCAGGTGAATGACTAAATGAGCCCTGACTTGCTCCTGCCCCAGGGGGACCCCCAGCACCCCCAGAGTCCTTCATAGGGGCACACATGAGCCTCGCCCCATCTGAGCTCCGTGTCTGCACGCATCAACTCTGAATTCTCATAGCCACCCCGTGGAGTGGAGGCCCTATGTTATCATCATCTTGCAGACACGAAAACGGATCAGCTCCCTGCCCCAAATCACACGGCTTACAAATGGGGGAGTGGGATCGGAATTCAGGCAGCCCGGCGCCCCTTTGTGAGAAGTGACGGAGAGGAAGAGGTGATGGAAAACCGTTTTCTAATTCTAGGCGACTGTAGTCACGTACAGGGAGTTAGGGGTGAATGTCATTTCCTTAATAAGCAAGAACAAGAAAATGGATATCTTTTCTTTTTTTCCCCCTCTACTGCTGTAGGCACTAAAAATGGAAAGAAAGGAGGAGGGGGTGGGGAGAGGGGGAGAGGAGCCCCTACTGACACCTTTGACAAGAGGAAGAGGTGTTTTTACTTTTGTTTTGATCTGAAAGGTTTCCAGTGGCCTCCCCAAGCCCTGCTCACTCTCTGAGCGGGGGGCTCACCTTGGAGACCCCCTCTGCTGTCTGACCACCCCTCCCGCACAGTGCTTCCTCCCTCAGGATAAAAATAGGCGCCCACACAATGAGGAGGAGACCAGGAATTCTTCGATCTGTGGTTTCCTATCTGAGGCCATCAGGTAGCTAGACCTGTGCGTGCTGTGAGGCCAGCCTATTTTTATTTTTTGTTGTTTGGGGGTATTTTTATAAGAAGATTATTGGGGAGTTCAAGAGTTTTGTTGGCGGCTGCTTCGAAAGTTCCTGGGAAGCGGCCCAGTGGCTGAGTCTGCACCAGATTCTCAGTCTTGGGGTGGGGGGTAGAATGCAGAGAGGGCAGTGACTGGAAATATCATGTGTTTTCTGGCTCCAGGGGGCTGTCAGAAACATCTGCCTCCCTTACATGACAGTCTCAGTAATCCATAACACAGTTGGGGTCTTAGAGAGGGGTTGGCAAACTGTGGTCCACAGACCAAGTTCAGCCCTGCAGCCTGCTTCTGCAAATAAAGTTTTATTGGCACACAGCCATGCCCATTCGTTGGTTTGGTGGCTGTGGTTGTTTGTGTTACAAGGCAGAGTTGAGTAGTATGATGTGGACCCTACCACCTTCAAAGCCTAAAATATGTCCCATCTGGCCCTTTATAGGAGAAGATTGATAACCACTAATCTAGAGGCTAAATAGAATGAAAAGCCCTGAGAGTTAACACAGGTGACAAAATCCTGAAGTTCATTCTGTTGTCATCTGAGAGCCCTTGGGTTCCACCTGCAGAGCATCTTGGAATCCATCCAAAGTGATTCTCCCCCGGCTCCCATTTCTTCACCTGTAACCTGGGATTGTGTTCAACTTTGACTTCATCGCAAGGGTTTGCCGCGGTTCAGAATATAAGCCAGGTCATGTGATGACCACTCTACCAGTCTGCAGCAGTCTTACTAAGTGACCCAGTTACACCTGGAAACAAGCACAGAACTGGGGAGCTTGACAGACAAGAAACTTGCTTGGGAACCACCCACATCCCTTCTGTGCCTCGGGGATGGGAGTTGGGGGGGCGGAGGATAGCGATTTGGTTGAGCTTCCCCAACTCCTACGAAGACAGAGATCTCAGAGAAGCCCCGTGTGCCGCGTGAGACCTCGGGCCGCGTGCACAGCTGCCTCCCCGCCGTGTGGAGCTGCCCTTTGCTCACCCCGTCCCGCGTCCCTTTAGTGTCCTTACTGCTCCCTTGGCCAAATCTCCCCACTCTTTGGTGGCCTGGTCACACTTCACCTGGATGAATCGGACCGCCTCCGTCCTCAGGGTCTTCTTGGGTGTTTGGAGGACTGGGTTTTAGGCCAGTTTTGAGGTTCTCTAGTTGTTTCCTGGCTCTCCTTGGGCTTGTGCTTTCTGGAGGAGACAGACCACAAACTGGCCTTGAAAGATGGCCAGGAAGATGGATCTCGAGAGAGGAAAGAAAAGGTGTAGCCTTCAGGGTGCAGAACTAACTGTGCTTCAGGAGACATAGAGGCCATGAGAAGGGGGTCGGGAGGGGGTCCCGGCATCCTGAGCGGACGTGTCCAGGAGCAGAGAGAGCAGTTGGTGCAGAGGCTTCAGGCCTTGGGACTTGACCGATGGAGACTCAACCGGATATTCCTTGAGCAGAGAAATATGCGAATGAAGGAGGTTCTAGGAAGTCAAGAGCTGAGTCCTAAGGCCGGATTCACCCTGATGCTCTCTCCTTGGGATATCTGAGGAGTGCCTAGGCTTGTATACATCTTCCCACACTGGCCAGGGAAGGGAGTTTTGTTCTTCATTAGGGACGGGGTAGGGTCTCCTAAGGAGAAGGCAATGGCAACCCACTCCAGTACTCTCCAGTACTCTAGCCTGGAAAATCCCATGGACAGAGAAGCCTGGTAGGCTGCAGTCCATGGGGTCACACAGAGTCGGACACGACTGAAGCGACTTAGCAGCAGCAGCAGCAGGGTCTCCTAAAAGGAATGTTGCCCCTGTAGCACTTGGTTCATGCCCTGCTTTGCTCCAGACCATGTACCCAGACTCCTTTGCTCAGTGACAGAGAGCTTGATCCATCAGATGGGGGAGGGTGGTGGGTAGCAGGCCCAGGCAAGGCCAGACTGGAGATGGCTCCCTCTCCAACCCAGACGGACCCAGGACATCTCATAGACGGCAAGAGCTGCCCTACCCGCACCCTCCCTCAGGTCTGGAATGACTGGGGCTTGGGACGGGGAGGCCACAGGGGCGCCAGGTGCCCAGAGCTGAGAGCAAGCCCTCCCCTGTGCCCAGAGGCAGGGCCACCCTCCTGCACACACCCACCCCGGTGACCTAGCCGTCTTTCCAGGAGAGGTCCCCAAGCTCAGGATGAATGAGGGTCACCCCACGTGCAGCCCCACCCTCTATCTACTCCTGGAGCTGTGTCCAGGGCTGCTGGAACACCCCGGCAGTCTCGGGGGTGTCCCAGGGACCGGGGCCAGTCCTGGTTCAGAAAGGTTGCACTCTTTGTCCAGTGCCTCCCTTCTCCGCGTCCCTGGGCGGTGGAAGGAGCAGCGGAGGCCCGTGGAGCAGGGGGGGGTGTGGAAGGTGTTGGTGCGAGTGTGAAGCATCCATTATTCCTTTATTGGCCGGGGTGCCATTTCTGGTTTTGTTCTTCCTGGCGGCGGAGGAACCCGGTTATTTTCGTTCGCCCCAGTCCTCTCGCTGGGAGCAGCCGCAGGCCGCAGGGGTGGGGGGCGGGGCGGGGGCGGACAGGGCTACGTGCTCTCCTGCAGGCCTTGGTGAATGGGCCCCTGCTCCCAGGCTGCCCCGACGGCGGGCGCCCCCAGGCTGTGCTGACTCTCCCGGCTGGCCCGCCGGCCCTTCTTGGCATTGCAACGGCGAGGCAGGAGGAAGCTTTCTTCTGGCCAGAGAACAATACCAGGGTCAGCCTGGGGACCTCCCTCCTACACCCTCTTCCTTCCATTGTGAGCCGCTGCTCCATCCCAGGCCGCTCGGCTCTCCAGCCGGTGGGGGGGAGGGGGGTCAGCACGGGCCCAGAAGGGTTAGCAGTGTGTGTGACTCCCCCAGTCTCCTGCCTCCACTTCCCAGGCTGGCCGGGGTTCTGGAAGCAGCAGATGGACAGACAGGCCGAGCATGTGTGCGTGGCTGTTGGGTGCCTGAGCCTGCAAGGGGCTGCCAGCAGGGTGAGGCCGCTGGCCGGATGGCACCATGCCTTGTCCTCTGCCCCCATGGAATCACAGCATGTGGGGGCTGGAAAAGGCCTGCCCAGACCTTCTGCCCATCACACCCCGTCACACAGACAAGGAAACTTAGACCCAGAAAGCTAAAGGTCGGGCCGAACGTCCTATCACCCCTGCTCAAAACTCTTCCAGTGACGCTCACCTATAGGAAAATCAGACTTTGCGTTGTTCCCAGCACCTGCTGGCCTCCCAGCCTTTCTCCTGTGACTTCCCGCCTGTTCTCCAGCCTTGGGACCAGTTCATGGACCCTGAACAGCAGCCCTGGTCCTCTGCCTTAAATGTCCTTACCTGCCACATACCTATTCTTCAAAGACGACTTGAAGGTCGCCTTCTCTATGCAGCCCTCTCTGATAACCCATTTCCTTTTTGCTCCTCCTGGACTCCCCGGAACACTTAAATATATCCCTGGAGAAGGACTGCCCTCCACATCTCTGGGGTGCCCATGTGTCTCCCCACACTTCTCCCCACACGCCACACTCCAGATCCTGGGGGCTGAAAACATCTTACTCACCTTTGGAACCCATAGGACCCTGGTTCTCACAGTGTGGTCCTCAGACCAGCAGCTTGCAGAGATGCAGTTTCGATCCTTGGGTCAGGAAGATCCCCTGGAGAAGGAAATAGCAACCTACTCCAGTGATCTTGCCTGGAGCATCTCATGGACAGAGGAGCCTTGCGGGCTATAGTCCATGGGGTCGCAGAGAGTCAGACACGACTGAGTGACTGAGCGACTGGGCACGCAGCATTTGTTTGTTCGTTCCCATCATTTTGCTGAAATGGAGAACAGAGAATTTTGCCCTAATTGACAGCCAAGGGTGTGGATTGGCAAAGGGTTGAGGGACTCTGGAACGACACAGTTCCCCAGACACGGAGGCCTGCTCTGGCACACCCCAGGAGGGTGACCTGTTGGCCCTGAAGGTAAGCCCCTGTGGATGAGAGTTCCTGGGGGCTCGTCACCTCGCCGTCAAAGGCAGACACATTGGTGGAGCCACCAGTGACGTAGCACGTTTGCAGCTGATCAGAGCCACTGCTTTGGGTGCGGGCGTGGGGGCAGCCTTTGTTTGGAGAGGTGGGGGAAGCTAACTAACGCCTCTGTTCCTTCTCCTTGAATCACACCCCCGTGTGGGTGGCGAGTTTGTGGCCCACACCGTGCTGGACAGCGGCTGAGGGTGAAGGGAGCTGCTCCCTGCGCTCAGAGCCCTGTGGGCCGCCGTCAGTGACCCTGATGTGTACTTAGTTGCAAGAGGAAGCTGCCCTGGGGATAAAGCAACAAACACTGACTTCTGTCTACAAAGGGAATGATCAAAAGTTGATGTTAAATAGACTATAAATAATAGCTGTAACGTCGTTGCAGGCCTAGTAAACAGCCTGTGGAGAAGCCAGACACAGCTCTGTCCAGAAAACAGTTCTGGCCTTTCGCTCCGAGGTTCAGTCTCATGACTTTGGGCACGGAGGGCTCATGAGGACGGAGCCCTGCAGGGCCCGATGAGCGAGTCGCCCCTCCGAGCCCCACTGTCCCACCTCCTCTGCGATAGGGGAGGAGGCTGGACCCAGCCCTGAACCCCTCTGTGACCCCCTCTTGGGGTGCTTCTAGAGGAAAGACCCCATTGGATTATTAAAGCGTGACATGGGTTTTTGTGTCCCCTAGCATACTCACTTTTCCTTGTGGTACCCCCCCACCCCACCCCGCCCCGGAGGATTCAGGAAGAAGTGCCAGGCCCCTAGTCCCACCGCGCGGCCGTAGGCATCTGTGTTCCTTTCCCCTTCCTCCTCATCCCCAGGCTCCTCTCAACTCCCCAGAGTTGAGTTTCTTCATTACCGATGAAGAGTTTAATTTAGCATCTTGCTGCTTGGAGTGTGTTTGGGCCCCAGAGGACCGTCAGGCGGGACGGGGATCCCGGGAGAGGGACGTGGGGCCTCACGCTCCTCCAAGCCAGCTGCGGCATGCTGAGGGCTCTGGGCTCCAGTGGTCTGTCAGGGCTGTGAGCCCACACGTTCTTTGTTGAGTGGCCGCGCTGGCACAGACATCACCTTCATCCCACACGAGGCACTGCAGTCTCAGGCGGGGTGCAGGCCAGAGGCGCCAAGGGCCCAACCCGGCTCATCCCCTGCCTCTGTGGCTCAGCGTCCTCATCTCCAGAGTGAGCATGTCAGAGCCAGCGGTTTCAATAACCGTTCCTACCTCGTGCACCCTGTGGCTGGGATTAACTGACAGCTCCCTCAGACCTGTCGGAATAATGCGATGCCATTGGTGCGGGTAGGATTCACAAAGGGTAGACTGGAGAGACGTCAAGCCTTCCTGGGGAGGTGGGCCCGCAAGAATTAGATCCATCCACCCCGTCATTCCCAAAGTAGTACATGTCGTTGTTCACAGAAATAAATGACTATATAGCATTTAAAAAATGTGTGTGTGTGCTTAGTCACTCAGTCGTGTCCAACTGTTTGCGACCCCATGGACTGTGGCCTGCCAGGCTCCTCTGTCCGAAGGGATTCTCTAGGCAAGAATGCTGGAGTGAGTGGCCATGCCCTCCTCCAGGGGATCCTCCCAACCCAGGGACAGAACCCATATCTCCAGCACCGCAGGCAGACTCTTTACTGTCTGAGCCGCCAGGGAATACTGAAGATAAAATAATAGTAAATAACTAAATAACCCAACCCCAAATAATACTAAAAATTAATAAAAACTGAATAATCCTGGAAGATCTAGAAAAGAAAATAACCAAGTGCATGCCTCATTCTTCTACAATTACCAGTTCCATCAAAGCAACTGCTTTTTTTTTCCCCGCTGTTTTTCTGGTGTGCCACCATATTTCTATCTAAAATACATACTGCTATTATCTTGTATACTGTTCCTGTTCTGCTCTTGGTTTGGTCTAGTCACTAAACCGTGTCTGACTGATCCCATGGACTGTAGCCTGCCCGGCTCATCTGTCCATGGGATTTCCTAGGCAAGAACACTGCAGAGGGTTGCCATTTCCTTCTCTAATACCGCTCTTATTATTATTATTATTATTTTTTTAATGTTAGCTGTTTTCCCCTGACCTGTCTTTTTAAAACATTTTTTGTTTGTTGATGTGTTTGGCTGCGCTGGGTCTTGATTGCAGTATGAGGGATCTTTGATTTTCCCTGACCAGGAATGGACCTGGGCCCACTGCTTTTGGAGCACAGAGTCTTAGCCACTGAATCAGCAGGGAAGTCCCCTGCACCTCTTAACTGTATTGAATTTAGACATCCTCTGCTGACTTCCTATTATGGTAGTTGCGAGTTTTGTTCTCTATACCCCTATCTTATCACTCTAGTTACATCAAATTTTACTTACATTTTTTTAGTGAGATTATTACTTCATTTTTGAATCCTATTTTAAGTTTCTTTTTATTTTGAAAAACCTTCAGAAGAACAGAAAAGTTACAAAAATAAAATATAAAGAATTTCTGTGTACTCTTCACCAAATATCCCAGAGTGTTAATGTTTTTACCAGGTTTGCTAAATAATTTTTTATTTTTCTCTTATTGTTTGAAGAATAAATTGTGGACAGGTGCCACTTTATTCCTGAAAATACCTGTGTGTTTTCCGAAAAACAGGGTCATTCTCTTATATAACTACAGTTTCATGATCAAAATCAGGAGATTAATATTGATGGAATACATTATATAATCCTCAGACCTCATTTGGATTTTGCCAGTCGTCCCACTAATGTCCTTTATAAGTAAAGAAAAAGCTTGAGGTTTTCTTTTTCTGGTTTAGAATTCAGTACAAGGTCACACTCTGCTTTAAACTGTAGTGTTTCTTTAGCCTCCTCGATCTGCCTTTGTCTTTTATGACCTTGACATTTTTGAAAGAATACAGGCCAATTATTTTGTAGAGTGTCCATCAGCTGGTGTTTGATGTTTCCTAACAAGTCAGTCATGCACCATATCCTCAGTGCTTCATACCAGGAGGCATAAGACGTTGCCTTGGTGATGTAACACTGATGCCTTTTCAGGTGGTAGCTTGTAGGCCTCACCATCACGAAGGTACTGTTTCCCTTTGTAATTAATAAGTATCTTCCAGAGGGATAATTGAGACTATACGATTGTGCTGTTTCTGATAATATCTTTACCTACCAGTTTTAGCATCCATTGATGGTCCTTGCTGAAATATCATCAGGATGGTTGGCAAATGGTAACTTTCCTAATTTCATCTTCCTGTTTTAGTTGACTTTCTACTGTAAGTGAAGTGAGGCTTCCCCTGTGGCTCAGACAGTAAAGAATCCTCCTGCAATGCAGAAGACCCAGATTCAATCCCTGGATGGGGAAGATCCCCTGGAGAAGGGAATGGCAACTCACTCCAGTATTCTTGCCTGGAGAATTCCATGGATAAAGGAGCCTCGTGGGCTACAGTTTACTTTGTACATTTTAGATGACCTTGTACTATAATGAAGGTAGCTTCTTTCTTCTGTATTCATATGTGTGTGTGCGTGTACTCAGTCATGTCTGACTCTTTGTGACACCATGGACTCCTCAATCTAGTTATATCAAACTTTACTTAAATGAGAATAACTTCATTTTTGAATCCTATTTTAAGTTTGTTTTTATTTTGGAAAACCTTCAGAATAACAGAAGAGCTGCAAAAATAAGATACAGAGAACTTCTGTATACCCTTCAGGGAATATTTCAGAGTGTTAACGTTTTCCCAGGTTTGCGTTATCAGTCTTGGTACATAATTTTCTTATTTTTTTCTCCTTGATGATTTAAAGAATAAGTTGTGGACATGATCACTTTATTCCTAAAAATACTTCAGTGTGTAGCCCGCCAGGTTCCCCTGTCCATGAGATTTCTGAGTCAAGAATACTGGAGTGGGTTGCCATTTTCTCCTCCAGGGTATCTTCCCAACCCAGGGATCAAAGCCGCGTCTCTTATATCTCCTGCAGTGGCAGGTAGATTCTTTACCAACTGCACCATCTGGGAAGCCCCATTTATTTATATATCTTGGCTTATAGATTTTTATGTTACTCTAGGCAGGATTATAATCCACTACTATTATTTATTCTGATGCTCTGTCTCAGATTTGGCAAGTGGGAGCCCCTTCAGAATCATGTCTGGGTCTTTCTGAAATGTTCTCATTATTCTTTGAATACTTCCTGACTTGCTGGCACAAAAAGTTGCTCCAGGCTTTCTAGGTACTTTCTCTGCCCAACTCTGGAAGCCATCGGTATCCACAGAGCCTGATACTTTTTCATGGACTTATTTTAGAAACTCAGAGCCAGGTGCTAAGTACGCTTATTGCTACTGGATCTCCTTGTCTTCTGATTCATTTTTCTCTCCCATTTTCTCAGAGACTCTGTCCCCAGGTCAGAGCTTCTCTTATTCAGCTTCTCCAGGAAATAAAATCTTTTGGCTGAGGGCAGGGACCGAAGGCTGCTTGCTTGGCCATGTAGGGGTGCAGAAGGACACTTGGCAACCCTGTATTCAGCTCCACTATTTCCTCCCAGCACCTGGACCCTGTCCTTTGTGGTCCCTGATACCTCCAAGCCCTGAGCTCCCTGAAGGAGAAGACTCAGTACATTTTTTATCAGTATCCCTCTCTGCTAAGTCACCTGCATTTACTTTCTGTCCTCCTGAAGTTTGTCAAATCTCTCTCTTGATTCTCTGTGCTTTTGTGGGTTTATAACTTTTTTATTAATGAGAGAGGGGAGTTGAAGTAAAAGCATGTCTCAGCCCATCCTGGTCGAGTCAGAAGTCTAATTGGGTTGGATTCAAATCATCAGGGAAAGAAGGGGAGCATTGCTGTCAGAGATGCTGAGCTTAAGGTGCTTGTCAGGGCCACGGGGGTAGCAAATGTGGGCGCAGACATCTGTATCTGGGAGGAGAGGGCTGAAGTGCCCTGGCCTCTGAGTCTAGGCGGCAGGATCGGCGGGCGGCTGACGCCTTGGACGTGTTGTTACCGGGATTCGAATATAAAGGGGCAGCAGGATGTAGCTGAATGTCCATAAAGAGGTTATTTTCTTTCCTCTCATTCAAAGAACTCCAGGAGGGGAGACACACAGACACACATACACACAAACTAGCTTATACACACACACACTAGCTTACACACACACACTAACTTATACACACACACTAGCTTCTACACACACACACACATACTAGTTTATACACACTCACTAGCTTCTACACACACCCACACATGCTAGCTTATACACCCATGCACACACACTAGCTTACACACACACTAGCCATACATAACTAGTTTGTACACACGCTAGCTTATACACGCACACGTACTAGTTTATACATGCACACAGGCTTACACACACACACACACACACACACACACAAGTTGTCTGAGGGGCCAGGGAAACTGCTTGGATTCAGACCTTAGAGAGACATTCACTCCCACCTGAGTACCAGGAGCCCCCAGGGCAAATGCGGTCTGGGACCAACCAGGGATAAGCGGCTCAGGATCCCAGCCACGTGCTGCAGGCTTTATACTTGACCCTTCCCGTGGGAAAGACTTCTTCCCAGCAGGTGTCCAGGGTCCTGGGAGCAGGACCAGAGCCACACCTGGGACAGGGCCGGGCACGTGGTCAGAGCTCAGTAGGTCACAAAGCCATAGAATAGTGGCTTGGATGCCGAGGCAGACATGGGAGCCCACTGTGTGCAAAGAGAGGGCAACGTGGCTTCTCACAGTCACCCCTGAGAACCTGCTGGTCATTGCTGGCCTCTCTTGTGTGGAGCTGTGGGGTCTCTGCTCTTTGAAACGGGACCGCCTCCGCGCCCAATGGTAGGCTGGCTCTCGAGGGACTCCTGTAAAGTGCAAGCTGTCCCTGCCTTTGGCCAACTGGCATTTCAACAATCCACACGTTCTGCAGTTCCTGAAAACCATGTGTGTACAACTTCTGGTCGCTTCAGTCTCCTTGCCTGGGAGTTCCTGCTCATTTCCAGAAATGTTGAAATAAGCAAGGATGCCCTGAAGGACAGGCAGGGCAGGTTTTCCGGCATCTTTGCACCCAAGTGATAAAGGGCAGCACCCTGAAGAGCCAGCCGGGCTGGCGGAAGCCTGGTCCATGGGCACCTCTGCCAGCGGCTCCTCATGTGAAGTGTCAGAGCCCCAAAGGGCAGGCGCTCTGGGTGCACCCTTTCACGTGGAAATGCTCCATTTCCAGCTGATCGCTGGCAAGATTCATCCTATTGACAGGCTGGGATCTCAGGCTGTGATGTGCAGGATAAAACTGGGGCTGGTGGGGTGGAAAAGGTCAGATAAAAGCAAGCTTTGTCCCATCCAAAGGAAGATGGGACACCGAGGATGGGGATTCGGACCCGCTGGAGAGACCCCCAGGCCACCTGGCTGCCCTGCACTAGTGCTGGTGTGAGTCAGTGGTGGGCTGGGGGCGAGAGTCGAAATCTCCCTGAACCTCGACCTTGGAGACCACCTGGTCAGCACTCTAAACCACGAAGAGAGGGTTCTCAACCCATCGTGCTCAGCTAGGAAGCCACGCCCCGGGGGCACTCAGATCTGGACCCACAGGCCACTGCTCTTCCTGTACACGCTGCAGCTGCATTTCTGAGGGCTTCTAATGATGGGCCCTTGTATCAGGCTCACAGGACGGCTGTTTAATAACTGCTTTGAGAATTTCCTTGGGGATCAGCATCAGTAGGTGTCTCTGAAAAGGCTTTATCACTGAAGTGTCTGCACATGAAGCATTCTGTAGAGAGGAAATTAGAAACAAGAAGGAAGGAATGGAAATCACAATCAGAGCTGCCTCTCCACCCCCGCTCCCCCCATGCATGAACCAGAAAGGCAAGGCCGTGAAAGCTGCTTATGGTGACCTTGACCCCAAGCCAGGTGCTCCCCGTGGCCCCCCCTCCTTGCCGGGTCTGAGGTGCAGAGAGACGGAGGGCCGTACAGAGGGACACGGGGCATGCCAGGGACCTCGGTCCGTGCCGGGAGAGCTGTTTCCAGTGTGTCCTCTGCACATCCCACACTGGCAGCAGCACTGTGTCCTCTTACTGTCTGTGTTACGCTGTCGGGCAGGCCTGTAAGGCCTTTTTAGCCCCGAAAGATGGCTTTTTGGAAAGTGCACACGGCCCAGCCACTAGCCACTGTGGCCACTTTGTACAGATTAGAGAGCTGAGTTCCTTCCTCTATGCATATGACAGCCTCTGCCTGAAATGATAAAAATGCCTCACATCGATGAAACCGAGAGGATCGTCCCCTGAGTTGCGCAAAGCTCATATAAGCGGCAGCTGTTCCTTGTTTTAAGCAAATTTCACACCCAGAAGCCTGAGTTGAATACCCTGGCCACTAATTCATTTCGTAGAAAGCCAGACTTTGAGTTTAGAACGTTTCCAGCTAAAGACAACCTCCCTTGGAAAGAAATTATCTTAACAGCGGAGAAGGCGAGGTAACCCTTTCTGTTTCCTCGGGAGGAAGGAGTTCTGGCCGTGGAGTGTTCTGGAATGTTACAGTGTGAGTCCTGAAAGGAGCCTTCTGGTCGTCTAGTCTATCGCCTTTCATTTTGGGAAGATTGAGGCCAAGGAAATGTCCCTGATATGAGCACAGGGCTGTGCTCCCTACCCACCCCACCCCGCCCCCAGGACAGAGGTGATGAGCTAAAGTCTAGAGGCTGCTGTGGGTCAAAGAGCTCTGTACTTGGAAGAATGAGTCCTGCTGACAGGGAGGGACTGGATGCAGAAGTGATTGGCAGAGAGGAAAAGCTGTTGCCACGTGCCTCAATTCTTCTGAGCCCTGAGCAGAATGCTCGTGGAGTGCCTTGACCCTCTGCTGAACGATGGTCATCCACTCACCATGGAGATTCTACTCGTGGGAATGTTAGTGAGATCTGATCATGCATGTCATTAGTGTGTGATTCCTTTTAAGGAATTTATTACAAAGATCCTCAGCAAAGTTGGCCGTAAGAAGCAGGCGTTCTGAGGGCAGACTCTTCATAGTCCTGGCCATCCACCCTGCTTGGCCCGGTCAGGGCACAGTGACTGGTCAGGGACCACTCACACAAGGAGCAGTTGTCCCTCTTCCAACTCATCCCAGTGCTCACACACACACACACACACACACACACACACACACACATTATTCACAACATGCTAAAAATGTTGGGAACAATTCATTCCAGTGCTTGACCTTTAGGGCAGCTCAGTGACCTCTGGGTCATTATTTTGCTTCAAAGTGTACCCTGTGGGTCAAAGCAGAAACATTTGTTTGGCAAGAAAAGAGAAGATGTTCCTTTATGTGGCCTTTCCTGGCGGCAAGAAAAGGGACATTGTTCCTGCAGGCTGGTGTGTGGTGTGGTCAAGGAAATGCATCACACCCCCCTCCCCGTGAGGTCCTTTCAGGACACCCCAAAGGGCGGCAGCACCAGTGGCTGGCCACGTGGCTCAGGCCGGCTGCTCACGTTGGGCAGGATGTCCATGCACTGGAGGAGAGAACCTGACCGGTGGAAGACAGGTTCAGGCAAACCAATCCAGTGGGCCGGGGGCCAGGAAGGAACTCTGTGGCTCCCTGGGAAAACTTAGCAGGCCACCTCTCTGTGTTGCAAGAAGAGAAGATGCGAAGATGTTGGGACAGAAAATCAGAAGTTCGTCACTAGCAAGAACATCATCTTCCTTCAGTCCTGGCACTGAAGGTGTGAAACTGCAGTTCCTTCTCTGCAAAGTGGAGAAGACCGTACTTTAAGGTCTCTGAAATGACATGCTGCATCACCCCATCAGCCCTTGCTGCTTGTTAGAATCAGCTGGGGAATGCTTAAAATATACCCCTGCCTGGACCCACCATAGACAAATCAGAATCTCTGGGAGTAGGTCCTGGGCATCGGTCATTTTTACAGCTCCCTGGGTGAATCTGACAGACCACCAGCCAGAACATCTGTGCCCTAAGATATTGAAGATGGATCCTATTTCCCCATCCTGTAAGGTGTTTGCATCCTAGAAAAGCAAGGGGTTAACCAGGACTTGATCCAAACTTACAGAACCTTTGCCTTCCTGATGTTAAACACACTCGGCCGTGCATAATGCTCTTTCATTTTCTCTTATGAGGATGTAGGATTCCTCCAGAGGAGGGATCTTGTCATATTTGCCATTGTGTTTCTCAAGACGATGCTCTGTCCTCCACTCCCAGCCCCATCCTTCATCAAAACCAGTCCATTTTAGTCTTAAATATTTGTTGGCTCTTCCTCCATCCCTTTGTCATTTCCCCCAAGTTCCTACCTTAGCTGTTGTCACATCTTAACTATTGTGTCAGTCTCCCCAAATCCATTCTTTCCACTGCCTCCAGCATGATCTAGACCAGGGGTCCCCAACCCCTGGGATCTAATACCTGATGATCTGATGTGGAGCCGATGTAATATTAGTAATAGAAATAAAGTGAAAGTCGTGTCCAACTCTGCAACCCCATGGACTATACAGTCCATGGAATTCTCCAGGTCAGAATACTGGAGTGGGTAGCCTTTCATTCTCCAGGGGATCTTCCCAACCCAGGGATCGAACTCAGGTCTCCCACATTGCAGGTGGATTCTTTACCAGCTGAGCCACAAGGGAAGCCCAAGAATACTGGAGTGAGTAGCCTTTGCCTTCTCCAGTGGATCCCTGACCCAGGAATCTCTGCATTGCAGGCAGATTCTTTACCAACTGAGCTATCAGGAAAGCCATAAAGCATAATAAATATGATGAGCTTGAATTATCCCCAGACCATCCCCCCACCTTGCCCCCTGTGCCGTATGTGGAAAAATTCTCTTCCATCAAATTGGTCCCTGATGCCAAAAAGGTTGGGGACCTCTGATTTAAGTCCTCAGATCTAGCTGATTTCCTGTCTGCCTAAGTCTTTGCCTGCCTCCCCTGCACACGTGGCATCAAGCTCCCTCTGTGCACAGTCTGCCCAGCCACCCTCTCCAAGCTTGATGACCTTGACCAAGTACCTGACTTGGCCGTTTTCCTTCTATCTGGACTGGGGATAATTAAGTCTCCGCCCTGCCGCCACCGTCTCGGAAGGCTGTCGTGGGAATTAAGCACAACGGTCACTGAGGAGGGACTTTGAAAGCTCTGAGGCCCCAGTCAGATCTGAGGGTTTCCACGAGAGCCTCAGGAAATAGGTGTTGCACATGGCAACTCCCTGGGGCCCCCTGTGCTCATGCTCCTTGTGAGCAGGGCAGCCGTGGAGGGGGCGCTGCCGGCCGGTTCCCTCCGTGCTTTTGTAAAGGGAATCGGGTGAAGGAAATGTCTTGGAATAGACAATCTTCCTAAACTCCCCCAAAATAACCTCAGTGGAAACAATTGTGGTAACGTCCACCCTGCAGTATTGTTTCAGCCCACAGCAATGGGAACAATCTCCCGGCCTTTCCAACTCGACTGGGAATCAGCTGGACTTCCAGGGGCCTGGAAACAAAGCATTGTGCTTTGAGGGCCTCTCTAGGTCTTCAGGGCCCACTAGGGCTGGAGGCAATCCCAGGGTCTGTGTCCAATGTTTCTTTTCCTCCCAGCTTCCCCAGGGAGTCTTGTTTGCTAGCGATTTTCATGTTTTCCCATAGGTGACCTTGGGGAAGTTACCTCTTGTCTATCTGAAGACTTCAGGAGAACACCTGGGCTCTAGCTTTTCCTCCAGTGAGTTAGCCCTGTGCCCCAGACTGGAGACCTCGGGAGGCTCGGGGGCTCTTGCCCACCCCCTCCAGAAACAACCAGCCCCTCCTCTGAAAGTCTGCCTTGACGTTCCTCTCTCGCCCTGCTCACAGGTGCTCCTGTCCCCTGTCCCTGTCTGTTCTTCTTACCGGTCTCTTCAAAGCGTTGTCCTAGCATTTTCAACTAGTCCCCTCTCCTGCCTCCACCCTGCCCGACTCCAGGCGGCATGCAGCTCTTCACTGGCCCTTGGGAGAAAGTCTGAAACCCTCTGCAGGGCATCCGGAGTCTGGAGTCTTCCCTCATGACCCTGAACATTCTTGCCACCTGCCACTCTCTAGGTGTTGCCCCCAGTCTTCCAGGACAGCCCTGTTTTCTTGGCATTTTGTCCCTTTTTGAAAAGCTTAGCCTGTTAAATTGTGTGGCTAAATTTGATTTAATTTTCTACCTTTGTTTAAAAAAAAAAATCATTCTGACCTGTTCTCCTTATCTCTGGCTCACCACGCACAAAGAGCAGCCTCCTCCTCGCCTCTGTGTGCTGAGTCCTCCTTACTGTCTCTCTGCTCCAGTTCTCCCACCCCTCAGCATCTCCTGTTTCTTGTTTCCTCTAAGAAGCGCCCGGCTACTCTGCACTCTAGAGTCAGCTCTTTCTGGAACATGGTTCCCTGCAGCATCACTTCTCGAACTTTGTGTGCAGACAGCATGCAGATCTGCTTCACGTGCAGATTCTGATTCCGTAGGACTGGCCTGAGGCCAAATTCCTGCATCCTTAACCAGCCTCCAGGTGATGCCAATGCTGCTGGTCCATGGACCACACTTAGAGTTGCAGGATCTCATAACCATGGCTTTCAGTCTTTGCTGCACACTGGCATTACCTGAGTGGCTTTTTTTTTTAGATACCCATGCCAGTCTTCTACCCTCAGACAGTATGATTTTATCGGCATGGGGTACATCCCAGGCATTGGCATTTTAAAAAAATCTCTCCAGGTGATTGTGTGTGCTGAAGTGCGACAACTACTACCTTATTACATTGTGTGAATATGGCTAAGCCTGTTATGAGCTTGCCCCAATTTTCTAGGGCAGCCCTATTTTCTTGGCATTTCATCCTTTTTGGAAAACTCGGCCTGTTAATTGTGTGATGAAATCTGATTGACCTTGTCTCCCTGCAGAGACTGTGTGCGTGCGTGCGTGCGTGCTGAGGTGCGTCAGTGGTGTCTGAGTCTGCAAGCCCATGGAGTATAGCCCACCAGGCTCTTCTGTCCATGGGACACTCCAGTCAAGAATATTGGATTGGGTTTCTACTTCCTACTCCAGGGGTTTTACTGACCCAGAGATGGAATTCGGGTCCCTTATGTCTTAGACATTAGCAGGCGGGTTCTTTACCACTGGTGCTACCTGGAAAGCCCGCATAGACTATAATTCCTTCTAAAGCAGGACTTGGTCTTTTTTTTTTTTTGGAGAATTGGCTATTGACTGATGGTTAAATATTAGGCCCCTAAGTTTGTTTGTTTGTTTGTTTTAATGATTAAACAGTGTTAACAGAGCTCATACTGCCAGTAGGGAATCATACTAGATGTCAAGAGGGAAACAAAAATAAGAAGGTCTTGGATTTTGCAGAGCCCAGTAAAATCTACACAGCACCAGCCCTGGCAGGGAGTTGCCTGCCTGGATGGCGTGTTTTCAAGGGCTCCGGATATGTTTCCTCTTCTGCCTCCTCCATCCGCGTCCCCACCCAAGAGGAGTAAAAGAAACAATTTCTCCCTCCCTGGTCACTTATTCCAAAAACACCGCCACTAATGTTTTGGTTTCCCTTTCAGTCTGAGGCAGTGGTTGCTGACCTGACCATCCTTTAGAACTACCTGGAGAGCTTTGAAAATCTCCACTGCCTGGACTGCACCCAAGTGTGTGCATCAGAGCCTCTAACGGAGCCTGAGCCTCGGGAATTTAAATCTCCCCAGGGGGCTGTCCGTGAGCCTCCAGGGCTAAGAGCCACTGACCCAGGGTTCTTATTGACTGAAATGTAGGTAACACTCCAGTTATCCTCCTCTCGGGGTGGAGGGGACTGAGTTTGTCAGAGCCTTTCCTGAGAGCAGGTTCTGATAGCAGGAGGGAAGCAAATGTGGGGATGCCAGGCACCCGTCGGACACGAGAGCTCACCACTGCATCATGGGGAGGCCAGAGTGGGGAGACACACTGCTGCAAAGGGCGCTTGGCCACCCAGCGCTTCTCTAGAGCAGGGTCGCCACGTCATGGTCCGTGCACCGATCCAGCCCCCACCAGTTTTTATCATTGGGTTTTATTGGAACACAGCCGCCCCTTCATGGGCTTCTGTTGCACACCGCAGCACTGAATAGTTGTGATAGAGACCAGACAGCCTGCAGAGCCTAAAATATTTAAGGGCCTGACCCTGCACAGAAGAGGTTTGCCAACCCCCTGCTTAGAGAGTCTATCCTGCATGACCCCCCACCCTGGACCTCCCAGGAGGCTCAGTGGTAAAGAACCCGCCTGCCAGTGTAGGAGACGCAGGTTTGATTCCTGGGTCGGGAAGATCCCCTGGAGAAGGAAATGGCAACCCGCTCCAATATTCTTGCCTGGAGAATCCTGTGGACAGAGGAGCCTGGTGGGCTAAGGTCCATGGCGTCACACAGAGTCAGACACACCTGAGCATGCATGGCATGAGTCCCCCCTCTGGATGGTCCTGTAGTCTGTCCATCAATACACAAGCTGGGCATTTCAAACACCATTTCTTAAGACTCTGTAATGTTGTAGTTGCTCTTAAAGCAGGGCAGGGTGTCCTCAGAGATGTACTGAGAGCTAAGTCCTGGCTGGGCTAAGTTATGGCTCCCTTCTCTCAGCCTTGGGGTGACAGGCCTTTGGTGGCCAGTACTGTGGGCTGCCACCCCTTGGCCCCAAGTAGCCTCTGTGGGTTCCCCCAGGGGTCCATACCGATATCACTGTGTTCCTGATGGGCTGTGAGGTGGGAGGGCTGGGAAGCCCCACACCAAACCTTGACAGATTGAAGAGGCTGGAGCTGGGAATGGACTCCTTTCCTGCCTGAGGAGGATGGAGTCGGGGGAGGGGCTGCAGGCATGAGCTCTGTAGATGGAGGGAGGAAGGGATGAGACCTGTGCTTAACCAGAGCCCTCGCTGCAGAGTCCTGTGTCCAGGCTCTCACGTTACCCTCCTTTCTTCTCCGGCCACCACTGTGCCCCTGAAAGTAGGTCAAATCGCTGTCTGCTCCAGAGGCTCAGAGGGAAAGAGATACCAACTAGGTCATCAGAGCTGCTGGTGCCTGGTGAGCCAGCCGAAACCAGTGGCCACCCAATTTAAGAGAGCCCATAAAGACTCTTTTATGTGGCAGGGAACCCTTAATGGCCCACATCCACACAACAAAAGGTCAGCCCTGCTTTCTGGGAATGGAACAAGTAATTGAATTTCTGAAATGGTCCATTTCCTGTAGTCAGAGAGAGGTATAACCCGTGTCCTTAAAGTATTCACTTAAAAATTAATAAGCTGGAGGCAATTATTTCTTTTACCGAAGGTATCTGCCATAGGACATAGAATTTCCTAATATAGTGAAAGCACAATTCTATACAGAAAAATTTTTGCATGCCAGCAGATTTTTAGGAACTTGTTTCTATCTGCTGCTTTCCCATCTTTCTTAATTAGGAACCTCAGTAAGGCCGTGTTCCTTAGACTTTATCATTTTTGATGGCACACCATCAGGGTGGTCCATTATTTTTGCACGATACCGACCATATTAATACTTAGCATGGCAGCTTTGCTGTTAGTGACTTAACGTGGAAGGAGGGAGAGGGAAGAAGCAAGAGCCCACTAACAACAACCCTGTGAATTTATGCTATGATGGGGGCTTCCCTGAGAGCTCAGCTGGTAAAGAATCCACCTGCAATACAGGAGACCCCAGTTCAATTCCTGGGTCAGGAAGATCCGCTGGAGAAGGGACAGGCTACCCACTCCAGTATTCTTGGGCTTCCCTGGTGGCTCGGCTGGTAAAGAATCTGCCTGCAATGTGGGAGACCAAGGTTCGATCCCTGGGTTGGGAAGATTCCCTGGAGAAGGGAAAGGCTATCTACTGCAGTATTCTGGCCTGGAGAATTCCATGGACTGTGTAGCTGTGTAGTCCATGGAGTCACAAAGAGTTGGGGATGACTAAACGGCTTTCACTTTCCCATGCGGTGATGATCTGCAGAGTGAATCCAGGGAAAACCACGCGTGGGCCTGCCCCTTCCATGGCTCGTTGAAAATTGTGCTTGTTCCGTTAGCCAGTGCCTGCTGAGTACCCGCTCTGTGATGTCGCTGTGCACAGTCCACTGGGGTGGCACCTGGGGGTCTGCAGCCCTGAAGTTCTGGATCAGCGCCTGCTTGGTTGGCTCTGGGTCTCAGATCTGTGGCTCTAACGGGCATTCTGTTACAGGTCCATCCCAGGCCTCTGAGTTAATGTCCCAGCTTCACCCGCCACACACTCACTGTTTTTAATTAGATCTACTGTTAAATCTGCTTAATCTATCCTCCCAGCTTCCTTTTCCTCTCCTGTAGAGAATGGATAATAATAGTATCTCCCTCTCAAGGTTCTGATGAGGTTTAAATTAGTTAATACATGGGAAACTCGGAACCCTGCCTGCCTCCGTAAGTGATAGACACTGTTATTATCATGATCGTAGCTCGAGATCCTGGCAGATATAACTTAGTTCCTTCTATGGTAAGAAGACTTTTGAATACCTTCCAGGAAAACAGAATTGCTCACTCAGTAGAAGGGAGCATATTTCTCGGGCAGGACTGGAGGGGAAGGAAAGACTTCGCAGGCTTGCTTCCCCTCATTGTTGGCCCAGCTCATCCACATGAGACTCTAGCCCAAGAATGCCCTTGCCTTCCCTACCTGCCCATCTCTTCCTTATCTTCTTGCTGCCTGGAGCTGGCCTTGGAGATAGCGGTAGAGCCAGTTGCCAATAGCTAAGGAGTGTAAAGTTATGAATAACCTAGATAGCATATTAAAAAGCAGAAACATTACTTTGCCAACAAAGGTCCATCTAGTCAAGGCTATGGTTTTTCCAGTGGTCATGTATGGATGTGAGAGTTGGACTGTGAAGAAAGCTGAGTGCCGAAGAATTGATGCTGTTGAACTGTGGTGTTGGAGAAGACTCTTGAGAGTCCCTTGGACTGCAAGGAGATCCAACCAGTCCATTCTGAAGGAGATCAGTCCTGGGTGTTCATTGGAAGGACTGATGCTAAAGCTGAAACTCCAATACTTTGGCCACCTCATGCGAAGAGTTGACTCATTGGAAAAGACTCTGATGCTGGGAGGGATTAGGGGCAGGAGGAAAAGGGGACGACAGAGGATGAGATGGCTGGATGGCACCACCAACTCGATGGACATGAGCTTGAGTAAACTCCAGGAGTTGGTGATGGACAGGGAGGCCTGGCGTGCTGCGATTCATGGGGTCGCAAAGAACCTGAGCTGAGCTGAACTGAAGGGTGTAAAGGCAGGGTCTCTCTCGAGTCTGAGCTATCTGCCACACCTGTTCTACCTTTCACGTCCCCACCCCCAATCATTAGTGTCATCAGACAAGTGGAAGATTCTTGTTGTACCTCTGCAACAGGTAAGATGCTATTTTGGACGTGAAACTAAAGGCTCTGACAAGGAAGGTCGGACCCTGAGGTCTCCCCTGGAGTCCCCTATGCTTTACCTGGGCTGTGGTTGCGCCTGTCATCCTGAATTCCCCCTTCACCCCCAATGCTTTCACACCATGCAAAGAGCACAAATCCGGGGCAAAAAGCAGTGGCCAAACCCAGGAGTGGCCATTGACCGGGGAACACTCCCCCACCCCCCACCCCCAGGAGTGGCCATTGACCGGGGAACACCACCCTGGCCCCGCCCCCACCCATCAGTGCCTGCCTCCCACTCACAGTTTGGGCCAGCCTCCCTCACAACTGCCTTGAGCAGGAGAAGCTTTGTTTTGAGTCTCTTAAGGAGACCAGGTCTGCCTCCTTGGAGCCTGTCACCCAGTCATCCCCCTGCCGTAGCAGACTGGGACTCCTGGACTCTCTGCAGTGTGTGATCCCTGCAGATCGCGGTCCTCCGCTGGGGGACCGACCCCTCTCAGCCTGTCTGGCCTCAGCTCTGAGGACCTCAGGGTCACTTGGGCCCTGCTGTTTCTGGGCTAGGCTGGTCATAGGCACACCCCCACTTGAGTCCAGTAAACTTGTGTGGCAGGACTGGCCAGATGTGTCTCTGTATTTCATCTCATTTGACTCCCAGCATCTCATTTAATCCTCATGACGGAAGTAGGTTTAGGCTCTCCATTTTAGAGAGAGGGGACTGAGGGTCAGCGAGGGGAAGCAAGCCCCCTCCTGCCTGGCTGGCCCTGCCTCTGGCCTGGCACGTGGAGTGGGCAGCAGTGAGACAGTTGTCACAACTGGCCAATCCGTGGGCCCTGAGCACCCACAGTGCCATCATCCCAGGGCAGGCCGGCCAAGGAACAGTAACCGTGGTCCTCACGGAGCCTGCGGTGTAACCAAGGATTGGGCGATCCACGTCTTCAGTGCCTTTTCCATGTCCACTAACCACAGGGGAATTGCTGAGCACTGGGCCTGGTGGTTACAGATGGAGGACCCACCGGTGAGGCAGTGGAGCAGCCTGGCTCCTTGCAGCACGGGATCTTTTTCCTGGTGGACAGCCATAGTCTGTGAGTTCCGTGCCCATGGGCCACCTATCTATCGGCGACCACCTGTTGGTGATAGAGAATGCAGGTGGCCCAGCTCTGCTCCATCCAGGGCTGTCGGTCGTCTTAACTTTTCATCCAACAAGCAGTCATGGAAGACTGTGATATCTAAGCCACTGTGGGGCCTGTGGAAGTGAAGGCAGCATGGCCCCTGAGCCCCTGAAAGTTGGCAGAGTGGCTAGAGAAGCAGGCTTGCTAGCAGCTACCTAGTCTGTTAAGACACCTGGCTGGAGTGTTAAGAAGAGTGTGTCTGACATGCTGTGTGATCACACGGGTGAATTCCCCTGGGTATTAGTGTCTGCGTTGTAGGGCAGGGGTAGGTGTTTATGCCAGTGGCTCAGCCTCTTCTGAATGCAACCGGGGAGCTCAGGACGTGGCTGGTGGACACAGAGTGACCTCGTTCTAGGATGGTGTTACTTGGGGTTTGGGCTGCGGATTCCCAGCAGGTGCTAAAGGGGCTTGGATAGAGAGTCAGGAAGTCTCAGAGCAGGGTCTCTGTGTGCACGTGGGGTGCTCCCGAGCCTGGAATTTCAGACTGTGCCCTAAAGAGGAAGAGGGCTGTGGGGGTGTGCAGAGGATGGGAGCACAGTTGGGAAACCACTGGCGCTGCCTATCCTTTGGTTCAGTTCAGTCACTCAGTCGTGTTCGACTCTTTGTGACCCCATGGACTGCAGCACGCCAGGCTTCCCTATCCATCACCAACTCCTGGAGCTTACTCAAACTCATGTCCATAGAATCAGTGATGCTATCCAACCATCTCACCGTCTGTCATCCCCTTCTCCTCCTGCCTTCAATCTTTGCCAGCATCAGGGTTCTTTTCAAATGAGTCAGAATCGCATCAGGTGGCCAAAGTGTTGGAGTTTCAGCTTCAGCATCAGTCCTTCTAGTGAACATTCAGAACTAATTTCCTTTAGGATTCTCTGGTTTGATGTCCTTGCAGTCCAAGGGACTCTCAAGAGTCTTCTCCAACACCACAGTTCAAAAGCATCAATTCTTCGGTGCTCAGCTTTCTTTATAGTCCAAGTCTCACGTCCATATAGGACTATTGGAAAGACCATAGCTTGGACTAGACAGACTTTTGTTGGCAAAGTAATGTCTCTGCTTTTTAATATGCTGTCTAGGTTGATCATAACTCTTCTTCCAAGGAGCAGGCGTCTTTTAATTTCATGACTGCACTCACCATCTGCAGTGATTTTGGGGCCCAAGAAAATAGTCTCTCACTGTTTCCATGGTTTCACCATCTATTTGCCATGAAGTGATGGTGTCCTTATCCTTACGCCTATCCTGATGCGTCAGATAATCTCCTTTGAGCCTCCTGCTAGTCCTCTGAAACACTACCTTTTCATAGAAGAGGAAAATAGAAGACTCGGGAGGGTAGGGATCTAGCCAGGCTCCCACAGTAGGTGGCAGTGATGGTATTTAAAGCCAAACCGATTGAGTCCGAGCTCTGCCCGACAGCCCCGAATCTGTCGCTTAAAGCGCCTGGGACTGGCTCTGCCAACCCTGGGACAGCCACTCCGCTGCCCTTGGTTGCTCCTTTGTTGCAGTCTCCTGCCCCGTCCCCCAGACCAGCCAGCTTTGGCCCAGCACTGCGGATGCAGAATGATGAACCATTCGCTCACAGGGGGCCTTGAAGGCCCTCCCTGCCCAGTGGAGCTCACCTCAGGATCTCAGTGTCTCTGGCAGAGGTGTTTGGGGCAAAGGCCCCTTCCGTGACCCACCAAGGTCCTCACACTTACTATATTCTGACCGCTGCCCGCTTATAAAATGAGCCATGCCAGAGTACTTTCAGGAGAGGCAAGAACAAAGCCATTAAGATATTCTTCCTTGTAGCTTCCGCTGGGGCCTTTGCCTTTCTGGTTCTGCTTTTGTTAACTTCAGAGCCTTCCAGTAACTCGAAGGGTAGTCTTGGGCACCCCTTCCTTCCTCTACCAGTTCCTTGCCCCATGGGTGTCCTTGTGCCTTCCCTGGGTCCGGAGTAGTAACTCTGCTTGTGTATCTGTGCTCCCGGTGGCCTGGGGACTTCTTTGGGACAAAGGCGGAGTCTGGGTTTTCTCTGTGACGCACCGTGTGCTCACCAAACGTGGTGGGCATCTTCTGCTGTAGAGTTCTCACTCCTCCAGAATCCACTGTTGCCTCAGTTCCCAAGATGCTTTTAGCCTCCCCAAGGACATAAAACTATTCACAGCTTTCCTCCCTGACAAAGACTATCACTTGCCCTCAGAGACCAGAGCGTATTGGTCTTCTCTTGAGTTTTAGATACTGGTATTAGTACTAGGATGAAGAGGATATATTTAATAGATGCTAGTTGTCCAGCAATGATGAATGGGAAAGCTTTATGGGCTTTTCCAGGGTTTGGGTCTTATGGACGCACCATCCAGTTAGAGACCAGAATTCAGGCCACATGTGTCCAAAGGTGCCCAGGCAACTTTTCCAGAGGCTGCAGAGCAGACCCTGTGCCTTTCCCGTGGTCACTTGTACCTGGTGTGTTTCTGGAGCACCTTCCTGCCTCTGGTCTGCAGCAGCAGAAAGCTTTTGCCCTTACAGGTTAGCAGCACTTCCAGGACCCCCAGTAAAAACCACTCATCCAGGATGTGGGGAGCATCTGGCTGCCAGCTCCATTCTCATGGGGCTGTTCCTGCATCAACAGGAGCCTTGGAGGAGGGTATGGTGGTGGGGGGAGGGGAGGGATGAAGCTAGGATTCCTTCTAGACTCTTGGTCCTGGGCTTGTCACTTGGATGAGATCCTGAGCCACTGGGTCTCACATGGTCTCAGCTCAGAGAGGGTTATAATCACCATCCAACAGCCCTCCCTGTGGAGGCATGCATGTACACACACACACACACACACCCATCACAGGAGTACCTTGGTTGCAAATGGGAAACTGATTATGATTGAAAAATCAGGACTTTAGTAATTGTTTCCTTTACATTTTATACCTCATAACATAGACATAATTCCCTAAGATTTTTCTGTTAGCTTGAGGTCCTGTCTTTGGCATCAACGTTTTCATCTATTTATTCTGTTCACTCAGAAATTATCAAGCCCATGTCGTTTGTATTTGGCATTGCCCAGGGGACCCTTCCTGACGTGGCTGGCCACGGGAGGGGGCAGGGACCTCCATGTTTACTTTGCTGGACTGCATGGATATACTAAGATCAGCTGGAACAACACCTAAAGTTGCATCATGCTGAACTATTTAGGACTCTTTTGGTCACACGTAACAGAATCCCAACTCAATATATTTAAAGATACATGACGCAGGAGGTAGGAAGAGCAAATATTTTCATCCTCATTTTTCACAAGAAGGAGCAGAGGGCTGGGTGAGATAACTGCCCAGTGGTATCCCAGTCAGGCAGCCGTGCTGGAACCCAGGTTGCCTAAAGGCTCTGTGGGGTTTACTAGTCAAGTTATGAGGCTGTTACAGTGAGAAACCCAACTTGAAGGAAAAAGGAGGGATGGGTTTTGTTAGCTCAGGGCATCTAAGGAAGGCCATGTTCCAGCAACCTGACCTCTGTAACCGCACCCCTGTACAGGCTCAAATCCCTGCCTTCTGGATGAATGCTGAGGGTCCACACCCCAAAGACCTCCACAGGCAGAATATTCACGTGCAGTAGACCCCACTGGGCTTCCCAGGTGGCACCAGTGCTAAAGAACCCACCTGCCAATGCAGGAGACATTAAGAGACCTGGGTTTGGTCCCTGGGCTGGGAAGATCCTCTGGAGGAGGTCATGGCAACAGAGGAGCATGGTGGGCTACAGTCCATGGGGTCCCACACGACTGAAACCACTTTGCAAGCACGTGTGCACAGACCTCACTAAACCCCTGACCAGAGAACTTTGGTTACACTCCTTTTCTGCAAGAATGTCCAGGTCTTGTGGAGCCAACATCCAGTCTTTCCGAGTGGGTAAAGGGGAGATTTACAGTTCAGGGTGCAAATGGGGGTGGCCAGAGGCAGGGGGTGAGCGTGGATAGCTCAGAGGCAATCTCGGCACCTCTGCCCTGTTGACCTTTATCTGTGTTTTCATATTGGGACTCCAGCTGAGGTATTGTTCTTAAAAGGGTCTCTGCTGATTAAAACAAATAAATTAAAAGAAAAATTAGAAGATCACGAACTGAGACATGAGTTAGCCCGCCCGACCCCCACCTTTTTTTCTGAAACAGGTCAGCTGCTCTGAATAGCTGTGCAGCCTAGAGATTCCAGGAATTTTAGAAACATTACCTGTTTGTTTCAGCTTGGACGTGACCCACACATCCTGCCCACGTGGAGCTTGGTAGGATAGCTTCTTAGAAGCTATGAAAAAAAAAAAAACATGACCCTAGCAAGAGGAAGGCTCCGCTGTTGAGACAAACTCATTGTCAGGGGAGCTGTACTTGGTATTTTTATGGCCCCTTAAGTTGCCAGGTGCTCTTTCCTTTGTTCTGTTTGCCTTCGGGTGCCTCCCCATGTTGGGCTGGAGACGGAGGGCCTGCGGAGCCCAGCTGGCTTGGCCTGAGTCTGTCCTGCCTCTGTGGGGCTCCAGCTCCCCGGGCTCACCAGTGGGTGCAGTAGAACCAACATCCAGTTCTTCTGGGTTGCTGTCCATGGCGCCCTCCACTCTGGGTCATCTGGAATTTTCTGGAGAGAAGGAAGCCATTAGTTTCCAGGCGTTTCAAAGCATTCTCAGGAGTGACAGGTGGGACTGATACTCAACCTAGGGAAGAAGAGGGAGGGGGCTGTGGTTTCCAAGAGGCCAGGATGGAGATTCGGTTGTCGAGGAGAGATGGATAACCAAGCGGGCAAGTGTCTGGAGAGGGCGGGCCTGGGGCCACAGGGCTTACCTCTCAGGACACTGCAGTGTGCTAGGAAGGGCAGCCAACGTGTGGAAAAGGGCCACGTTCTGCAGTCCTGGCAGTGGAGTCCTGGGACCCTGTATTTCTGGCTGGGGTCACCTTGAGGATGGCTCTGAATAGTGCTGCGCGTGGAGCCGCCTGCCGCCGCATGGCCTGGGCCGGGATCCTCAGCCTTGCTTCCCAACCGGACATGTCCCAAGTGCACCAGCTCCCCCTGAAGGCCTGTCCAGGTCAGCCACAGTTGGGGTGGGGTCTTCACACAGCGGGAAGAAGCTCTCTTGTCTTTGTGTTATGCACTTTCCCTTTGCCAAGAGCTGGTGTGTAAGAAAGACACGGATCTGTGAGAATAGGTCTGGATGATTTCTGTCAGACCCAGGTCCGAGGGGGTTAGTGGTCAGAGGTCACGGGAATATCAGGAAAATCTTTGAGGAGAAAGTGGGCCTGGAGTTCTGTGAAGCTTCCAGCCGTGGGACTGAGCTCTGTGTGGCCCTTTGAAACCTCGTCCCGCAAGACTGGAACCAGGCAGGAACCAGGCAGAGCAGTGACCGGGAGCCCGCAGAGACAGGGGGTAGGGGCAGGGCGAGCTCCCCTGGAGAGCTGGGGGATGGAGGCCTGCCGATGGAGCCGTGATCAGGTCGTCTCAGAGGTCGTGGGTGCAGCAAGAGTGAAGTGGGTGTGGGGGCCTGGCCCCCGCCCTGGCTGACTTTGGAATCTCAGCCCCGGGTGAGACACGGTCCTGGAGCCCTTCCTCGGGGCCCGAGAGGTGGCGAGGGGTGCTGTGTTTGCACCACCACTCCTCTTGGTATTTCCGTCCAGAGACCTTGCTCAGTAGAGGCTCAACCAGCACGAGGCTCCCACCCACTTTCCTTCCCTTCTCTTCTTGAACAGATACTTAGTTAACACCTACCTGAGCCCGGAACCCTTGCAGGGCTTCGTGCACGTGGTCCAAGAGCCAGATGGATCCTCGCCCTTTGAACTCACCTAGGGGGTGAGGTTTAGGATTGGGGGCTCGTCTGGCAGCTGCCCAGCCAGGGACCCAGGTCCAGGGCACCACCAGCTGGCCAGGGAGCAAAGGAACTTGCAGCCTCGGGTCTCCTGCACTCAAGGTGTCTCCCCTTTTCCCTCCTGTCTCCTGGTCCCTCCAGGTGAACTAACCTGGAGGGTGGGGCCCGGCCAGGAAGCATCATCCCAGAGCCAGGTCACACGCTGCCTATCCTGTAGGAATTTTGCATCTCATTTCAAAGAGATCAGGACCGTTGTGAAGGCTGAGACCTGGGTAGCAGACTGAGCTGTTGGTTTGATAGGGGGCTGGAAGACTGCCCCCGACCCAGACTGAAAGTGTCTGGCGCGGAGCCTGGCATCCCACCACAGGAACCGCCTGTGAGGTTTCCAGAATAGCACCGCGTGGGGTCAGTAGCACTTGCTCACCGGGGAGAATCAGATAGACTCAGGGACCTCCCGCATCAAACAGGATCTCAGAGGAGAACCTGGGGATGCTGAGAGTCCCTGGAGAGGAGGGCCGTCGGGCAGGCCCCGAGCTGTGGACGCCTGCCTGGTTGGCTGTGTAGGATTGAGACAGGAGGGCCAGGTGGATTCGTTCCCTAGGGCTGCAGGAACACAGTACCATCAGCTGGGTGGCTTGAAAGTAACACACATTTGCAGTCTCACAGTTCTGGATATTAGAAGTCTGGAGTCAGGGTGTCAGCAGGGCCACCCCCCACCCCACCGAGGGCTCCGGGAAGAATCCTCTCTTGCCTCTCCTGGCTTCAAGTGGCTGCCAGCAATCCTTGCCCTTTTTCGGCTCAAAGCTGCCCGCCTCCAAACATTACCCCCATTTTCACACAGCCTGTGTCTTGGTCTCTAAATTCCTTCTTGTAAGGACACCGGTCATTGGGTTTAGGGCCCACCCTAATCTTTAGAATGACCTCATCCTAACTCCATCCTATTTGTAAAGACCCTGTTTTCCAAATACGGTCTTGTACCCAGGTGGGGACTCCAGCTGGTCTTCCAGGGGCACCTGATTCTGCCCACTGTAGGGGTGAAGAGGACGGTCCAGATGGCACTGCGCGCGCCTCTGCAGTCGGGAGCCCCTGCCCCACCCGCGGAGCGCCGGGTGCCACCCCCCTTCCTGCAGAGCCGGCTCATTCTAGACACCCCACCCATGCTGTGGGTATTGCTGGCCCGCAGGCTGAGGTCCTAACATAGCTTCTTCTCTTCCACCATGCGCCTGTCCACCCATTAGCACTCAGCTCAGGGAGCACCCAGAGTGAAGGCCTCCCTGCCCCTGCCCCTGCCCCAGGCAGAGCTGCCTGCTCCTCCCCCACGGCTGCCAGAGATGTCCCGTGCATGCAGCGGCCTGCGCATCTGCGTTCCTCCGAGCTCCCAGGGTTGGAACTGGGGCTCTCCGTTCTGCTATTTCCCCTCTGATGCACCTGGCACATGGTTGGCCTTCAGAGCTGCTTGGGTGAGAAAGAACCAACGATGGCCAGATGGATGGATGGCTAGTTGGCAAGTGACGGAGGCGTCTCCCCTGACCACCCCCCACCCCTGTGGCCCTCATCCCTTTATCCTGCCTGGTTCTGCTCCATAGGATTTTCCATCACTGATCATATTATCTATTTATTTATCCTTTCTCTCCTATCATTAGAAGGTGTGCTCTGTAAGAATAAGCATTTTGCCCATTGCTTTTCCGCTAATGTATCTGCAGTGTCTAAAACAACAATATTTGTAGGGTGTGTGGATGGGCAGGTGGATGGATGGGTGAGTGGATGGGTGGGTAGGTGGGGAGTATGGGGCACCGGCGGAGGGGAGCTATGGCTGGGTGGTACATCACTCTTATCACAGAGTCAGCTGGTCTCAGCGCCACCCATCACACATGTTGGCTTGCTCAGCATGCTTGCATGACCCTCCCTCCCGAACCCGAACCCTCAGACCCAAGATGCTTGTTTATAGCTGCCATGTGAGGGTGAGGCCCCTGTATTCCCAGCCTAGGGTCAGCAGCTCTGCTGCGCCTGCCTGAATCCCCCAGAAATACCTGCTGTCCCAGGTTGTGAGGTATTAGCCCCAGCCTGCCCTGGGATGGGCAGATTTTACATAACGGGTTTCTGCAACCCAAGCAGTAACATGGTGCCCACACTGCCACATCCTAGGCCAGTGCTGACCTCTGGGATGGGAGTGTGTGTGTGTGTGTGTGTGTGTGTGTGTGTGTGTGTGTGTGTGACGTGTCCTCTGCTTGAGCTGCATGCAGAAGGAGTATTATCTTCCCTCCCTCCCTAGAGAGGCTTGGTTTATATAATCTACTTGTCTCCCAGGCCCGCTTAGTTATTGAAAGTGGTCAGAGGGTAGACAGAGGGGAGCTGCAGCCAGATCTCAGAGCTCAGGGAGAAGGGTTCTTATGTGGAGAGGTAGGAGAGAGCAGGGGGGCCTGGGGGGTCCAGGGGAACGCTGCAGGGGCCCGCCTGACTGGCTGACCAACTTCACACACCAGCTGGTGATCAAGAGGCTGGTGGGGCTCTTCTTCATTTGCAGGGGTCGGGGTGGGGGTGGTGCTCATACCTGGACTGATGTCCACATGGGGCTCTTTCGGAGCATGGGATAGAAGGATTTATTGAGTAAAGAAATAGAACAAAGGCTACTATATACTCTTAAATGGTCTTTCTGACCTGATAAATTTCCCATTCTCCACGCAAGGGGTACATTCTATTAATACCTAAAGAGCAGGGAGAAATCTCTGGTCTAAAGCCAGAGCCCCGTTGTCCCTGGCCAGGCCTGGGGATACCAGTTCATGCTCCTTTCCATGTTCCTTATAGTCCTTCCTGTCACTGGATGCCCTGTCCCGCACATTCCACCCTTTCCAGCCCTTGTGTAGGAACTGTGTTTTAGGGCAGCTGCTTTCTGGAAAGTAACTGAATGGTAGAGGGGGACATTTTTCACTGTGGCTGGATCTTTCTTTTTAAACACTTGCTATTCCCTCTACCTGGAAAATTTTTTCCACCTTTTAAAAATTAGGATATAATTCACATGCCATAAAATTCACCCTTCAAAATAATATGAGTGAATGGTTTTTAGTATATTCATGAGGTTATGCAGCTGCCCAGATTCTAGAATGTTTTCACTGCCCCCAAGGAAACCTGGAGCCCACTGGCAGCCACTCCCCAGTCTGCCTCTCCCCAGCCCCTGGCAGACATGCATTTACTTGCTGTGCTTGCACATTTGCCAATTCTGGACATTTCATAAAAACGAAATTGAACTATATGGGGATTTTTGGTGATTAGCTTCTTTCCCTGAGCATGATGTTCCCAAGATTCACCCATGCTGCAGCCTGTACCGGAATTCCCTCCCTTTCCATGGCTGTGTAATACTCCATTGTATGGCGCCATCACATATTCACGCAGCCATCAGTTAAAGGACATTTGATTTGTTTCCGTTTTTGGCTGTTATGGATACTGCTGCTTTGAACACATACCAGCCTCACGTCTCACGAGGGGCTTTGAAGAACTTGGGCTAGCCTGGGTCAGCAGCTAATCTGATGGCAGATCTTAGCTAAATTCAGTCTCCCTCGTTCTTCCTCTTTTGGCCTCGTGTTTCCCTCTCTTGACACCCAGATGCCCTTGTTCTGGGGGTAGTGGGCAGCATATTGGGTTGTGTGTGTCACGTGGTACCCCTGCCAGTTTGAATCTGAAGAACGAAGGGGCTGATTGAAGTAGGTCCTCCGGTGAAGCCTGTATAAATACAGTGCACCCCGTTTCACACAGGACGGCTTGAAAGTTCTACACAGGTGCCCCAGGCATTTATTCGTTTATTCACCATGGTGCCAGGAGGCTGGGGCCCAGGTGGCCTTGCGGGTGAGGCCAGTCCTCCGTAGCGCTGGCCTTGGGGTGCTCCTGGGGAAGGAAGACCTCGGGAGTCCAAAGCTTGGCCCTGTCACTCTTGTAACTTTGTTCAGCTGATTTCTGGTCTCCCACTGGGGTCCACCAGCTTTAGACCAAAGAGAACACAGGCAGAATTCCTCCACCCTTTCCTAGCACGCTGCCTGGTCCCCACACTCTGCTAATTCCTTCCATCTTCCCTAACCTGAGTTTTCTTCACTCTCTTCCCCATAATCTGCCTCCTTGGGACTCTGTCTGCCAGGACTGGGGGCCTGAGAACAGGAAACAGAGCAGCCTTGCTTGTCCTGGTACACTCAGCTCAGCCCTGAGCAGAGAGGGTCAGAGTGGCAACACCAGTGATGCTCACTAAGGTTTACTGCATACTAGGCACTGCTCTACGTTCTTTACATGTTTATCAACACGGTCAACCCTCAGAAGAACCCTAGGAGGCGGATGCTATTATTATCATCCCCATCTCACAGATGTGGAAACTGAGGCACATAGAGGTCAGGTCACCTGTTCAAAGTCACATAGCTGTCAAGAGGAAGTGTGGCTCCAGAGCCCAGACTTTTAACTACTCTGACATTTTATATAGACGCTGGGAAAGATTGAAGGCAGGAGGAGAAGCGGACGACAGAGGATGCATTGGTTGGATGGCATCACCGACTCAATGGACATGAGATATGCTGCCCACTACCCCCAGCTCCAGGAGTTGGTGATGGACAGGGAAGCCTGGTGTGCTGCAGTCTGTGCAGTCGCAAAGAGTCGGACACGACTGAGCGACAACTGAACTGAACTGAACTGAACTGAACATTCATATTAGTGATTTGGAGGCAATGGAAGGACACAGAAGCCAGAGCAGCTTTGTTAGAAGCCCTGAGTGGTCCTGCCTGCCCCCGGGCCACACTGAGTCCTGGCAGAGAGTTGGAACTCCACGAGTCTGGGTCACCAGGGCAGCTCCCCTCTGCTACGGCCATGGGAGCGGGGAGGCAAGGATGCAGGTCAGAGCCCAGGACTCTGGAGCCTGGGCAGGGGAGGCCGGCCCTTGTGAGCTCCTGGAAGGCCCGGCCCCAGGGCTTAGTTCCCCATCCAGGCCTCCAGCTTGAGAGGGAGCCTCGGCTTCCTGCCATTGTCTGCACTGAGCCCGCCCAGTGTGTTCCTGCTGTGACCTGAGGCCGGGAGGGAGGGAAGGGGCCAGCCCAGAGCTGGGTCAGGGTGGGAGAGGGGAAATGAGAGGGGAAGACTTGGTGTTTTTCCTTGTTTGTGTTTTGTATTAAAGAAAGCAAATAATATCCTTTGAGAAAACCATTAAACAAAGCACATCCTCAGGTCGCAGGGGCCCATTGTGGCTGCCCGGGCAGGAATTCATTCATGCCTTCTCGGCCAACTGTTGGGGACGAGAGACAGGTTGTGAGGGAGAGACCCACGATATAAATAATGTAAATTAAATTAAACTTGAAGTGTGCCATTCTCTCCCTGGACTCAACAGACGTCTTAGGGTCGGGCGTCTGAGAGGCCAGGGTCCCTGTGTCCTCCTGAGCCTGTTGTCTCCCCAGCGCCCTCATTCTCACTCCAGGAAGCACCTCGAGGCTGACGGGGTTACCAGTGTCCAAGGCTGTCCAGCCCTGTGGTCAGGGGCAAAGCCCAGATAAGGCAGCCCACTGGGACCCTCCACTGTGGAGCCCGAATCCAGAGGGCGGCATGCACTGTCCCCATCGAGGGTCTGGGCCTCAGTCTCCTTGTCTATAAAGTGCAGCTAGGGGCTAAATGGACTCTCCCTGAGCCCTCTCCAGCACACTGGGCCTGTCACGCCCTCTGACCCTGTGCCCAGGGCCCTATGGGCAGCATGGGGACCAGGCTCAGGCTGTGTACTCTGCATCACGACCCATGCCCAGATGTCCCGGGTCCAAGCCACGCCACTGCCTCCCTCCCTGAAGACTGCCAGCCTTAGGTGCGCTCAAGCCCTCCCACCCTGCCCCAGCCAGACCATAATAGAAGGGCAGTGCTCTCCTGCGTCCCACCAGAACACACTTTCCTGAGGAGAGGGGAACAATAAGAAGAGAGCTGGCTATCAGCCCACTTTCTGCAAATAATTCTGCCTGCTGCCTGGCATTTTACTCCATCAGCCCTGCATGGTAAGGAAAGGGTTTCTCTCCAGCCTCAATGTAAATATATTGGTGGCTCAGGTGGTAAAGAATCCACCTGCAACGCAGGAGACCCAGGTTCGATCCCTGGGTCGGGAAGATGCCCAGGAGAAGGGAATGACAACCCACTCCAGTATTCTTGCGTGGAAAATCCCACGGACAGAGGAGCCTGGAGGGCTACAGTCCATGGGGTCGAAAAGAGTCAGACATGGCTGAGAGACTAACATTTCTCTCCAACCTTGATGTAAACATATATGTACATAGTTGCTATCATGATGACAATATATGCAAAAGACCAACCTTAACATTTTCCACAGTTTGACATTTACAAAGACATTAGCTATTTGCATGTTTCCCCTAAATACACCCCAAGAGTATAAGTAACAAGGATCTTTGGTTAAAAAAAAAACTGCATGATGCCTTCTGGACTAGGATGAGGAGAAAACTGGATCCTAGCACATTCCGTCTGCATGAGGCTCAGGGTTTGCAAGGAGGCTGTGTCTCCTTGGTCCTCTCCACAGCTCAGAGAAGATAGTCACATTCCCTGGTGTTAGGAGTCCTGATGTTGGAGGGTTGGCTTGTCCACCATCAGTTCCAGTCTGATTCTCTTGCTAATTCTCTGCCACACCTTGCACACCCTCATCCATTTCTCCTGAGTGTTCTCATTTGAATGGCTGGATTTGACAACGTCTAGGGACCCCACTGTTCTTTGGTTCTATGATTCGAGCATCATCACCTGGTGGGAAATGCGTGGACTCAGATATTCTCCATTTTTCAATCTGGATTTGGCAGTCAGAGCCTAGCCTTTCCAAACTCTCGATTTCGTTTTGTTGTTGTAGATGTTGTTGTAGGTTAGTTCAGACCTGGAAGTTCTTTGCTGTCTTTCAGATTTACTGACGCCCCTCTTCCTTCCCCCAACCACACAGGGCTACCACCCGATGCCCCACGAGGTAGAGATCGCGCACACGAAGAAGCTGTTCCGGAGGAGGAGAAATGACCGAAGGTAGGAGACTCAATCGCCAGCTTTGGGTTTTCTTTGCCTTCGGTCTTTGTGTATCTGCGGTCCTGGCCTGCATTTTGCTTTTCCTGGTCACTAGCCGATACAATAAGAGATGATGTGCCTGCAGGGGGTTGGTTACGGGGGGGCAGGGGGGACACCCTTCTCTTGGGTGGCCCCAGGATTGGATCCCCGCAGGAGTCCAGGGCAGGTTTTGCAGTTGAGGAAGAGGAAAGCTCTTTGCACCGACTGGGCAGCCACAGTAGCAGTCCTTGGGGGACTCTGACCTGCCGGCATGTGTTTTGACACACGGCCTCCAGGAGGCTCTGGAGCTCACAGTTCCAGGACTCTCTGTCTCTCCTCCGCCCCGTCCCTGGCCTGTGCTGGGCCAGGCTGTGACAGCGACACACAGATCAGCAGTTGCACACGCTGCTTCTCTCAAATGCCCTGGGATGTGTCAAGGGGAGTGCTCTCCTAAACTACGGAAGAAACTGGGATCTCCCCTGGGATGCCAACTGGGTGACAGCAAGGGGCCAAAAAAAGTGCCTGGGGTAGCTCTGGATGGGAGCAAACAACTGAGGCTGGGCCTCTGGGAGGCTGAAACTTTGTTTCCTGAAAGGCTCTCCAACAAGGAAAGACCTTCAGAGTGTGTTTCGAGTGGAGAAGTTCAGCTGCAGAGCATTTCTTTCATGTGGCCACTTGTGCAAAAGCAGGGTCAGAGTGTTAAACCTGCCTAAATGATTTCTGGATGAAAATGAGGGAGGGAGGAAAACAAAGAGGGAAAGAAGGAAGGGAGGGAGCAGGGAAGGCTCTGCTTGAAGAGTTTCTCCTCTACAAGGTATTTCTTTATAGATAAAGATGGTAACTGCAGCCCTGAAATCAAAAGACGCTTAGTCCTTGGAAGAAAAGTCATGACCAACCTAGATAGCATATTCAAAAGCAGAGACATTACTTTGCCGACTAAGGTCTGTCTAGTCAAGGCTATAGTTTTTCCAATAGTCATGTATGGATGTGAGAGTGGGACTGTGAAGAAGGCTGAGTGCCAAAGAATTGATGCTTTTGAAGTGTGGTGTTGGAGAAGACTCTTGAGCGTCCCTTGGACTGCAAGGAGACCCAGCCAGTCCATTCTGAAGGAGATCAGCCCTGGGATTTCTTTAGAAGGAATGATGCTAAAGCTGAAACTCCAGTAGTTTGGCCACCTCATGCGAAGAGTTGACCCACTGGAAAAGACTCTGATGCTGGGAGGGATTGGGGGGCAGGAGGAGAAGGGGACGACCAAGGATGAGATGGCTGGATGGCATGACTGACTCAATGGACATGAGTCTGAGTGAAATCCGGGAGATGGTGACGAACAGGGAAGCCTGGTGTGCTGCGATTCATGGGGTCGCAAAGAGTCGGATATGACTGAGCGACTGAACTGAACTGAAAGGCAGTAGCTTATGGTTTTACCTTTACTGAACAGAGACTGTTCTCAGAGAGCTAAGAAACAGCCTAGCCAGCTTGCTTGCTCAGAGAACTAAAAATGCCTCTTCTTGTGCAGCTTCTTGGAGGCAAGGTTTGCCCAAGGTCCCTGATTCCCCCTACCCCTCGCTCTACACACACACACACCACACACACACACACACACACACACACACACACACCACACACACACATACCATCCACACACACACACACACACACACACACCATACACATACCACACACACACACACACACACACACACACACACACACACACACAAAGGGCCTTGAACAACGGATGCTGGGTGGTGGCCACAACTCGGGTGGATGGAGGTCCAGTCCCCAGGAGTGTTATCACCTGGTGGATTTAGTGGAATGGAAACATTCCCAGAGGACGGTGAGTGTTCAGCCAGCTGGGAGGCAGGCGGGCTTAGAACACAGACCCACCGGCACTTCGTGTGGTGGCATCAGAAGGGAAAGTGGAGCAGGAGGCTGGGCCCAGCTGCTCCTGGCCTGGCCAGCATGCAGCCTTTGTTCTCTGTGTGCTGCCTTTTCACTGTGCAGCCAACTCCTGGTTTCTGGGTTCCCCTCAGAGGGAAGAGGTAGGGAGCACCCCCCCAAAGGAGAAGTGGGGTTCACATGGGAACTGAGGAGGTGTCAGGAAGGGCAGAGGCTCCGTGTCACTCCTCCCCTGCCTCCTGGTCCCCAGAATGTGCGTGGAGCTTCAGGGAGTCCCCGAGCTTCCGCAGGAGAAGTCACCCCCTGGGCCCAGGCAGGGGTGGGCTGCTGTGCGTGTCCACGTCAGCCACACCTCCGCTCGGGGGCCAGGTCACCCTCTCAGCCCAAGCCCCTGGCCCGTGCAGCCTCCAGAAAGCAGCAGCGTGGCCCAGGAACGTAGGGAAGGGGAGCCTGACGCGCAGGCAGCGGGAAGCCAGCCTTCCGCTGAGCCGCGCGCGTTAGCAAATGCCCGGTGAGGTCAGCACACCTCACAAAGGATGTGGACCCGGGACAGGGTCCAAAGCAAGGCAATAAAGATGATTAAAGGGATGGAAAGTATGTCCTGTGAGGAGAGGCTCCCGGCCGGGGCCAGGGGAGAGGAGGCTGTAGGGAAAGAACGTTCGTGCCAGTAAACTCTTGAAAGATTTATACCGAGCGCTGAGGAGCAGCCGCCCCACCTCTCCCGGGCTCTGAACTGGAGGAAATCAGCTGAAGTGAAAGGAGAGAGTGTTCCTCTGGACCACAAACGGGCTCAAGGAGCAAACATCCTGACCATCAGGGGCTCAGACTCTGCCATTCAGGGCGGCAGACGCGCGCAAAGCCCATGCTGTGCGCCAGGCGGGGCCCCACCTGTATTCGCAATCTGGACTACGATGCCGGGCAACGCTTGGCCACCACGGCCTCCCCAGGCGGTGGGGACTTTCAGGAGAAGAGCAGGCAGCTGACGGTTTCAGGACGTTACTGTCCGAAAGCAGGCAGCCAGCACCAGGGGCCTTCCGATCCCTTCTTGATGGAGCGCGTGATTCTGATGTTTGAGGAACAGCTGCAGAATATCTGGTCAACCCTAACCTTCTAGCTGTTGATGGATAGTTGAGGCCTTGCTGCACCTCAAAACTGTATAGATTGACCTTGATGGTTAGCACTTTTGTAGGTTAACCCTCTCGGTCGTGGGGAGGCCACGACCGAGAGAGGGTTGCATTCCTTGGGTGGCAGAGTGGGAGGTGACCGGAATCAGGTTTGGTGGCCGAAAGCACAGCCAGCATCTGCCTGTGTCAAGCCTCTGATCTCTCCCCTTTTGCTGCAAGGGAGAGAAGGCGCTGTTTTCCCCTTTTAACAGATGGAATAACTGAGGCCAGGGACACTAGCCAAGGTTGTTTAGCTAGGAAGCGGCCGAGCTGAACTCACCTGTGCTGACTGCAGTTCTCAGCCCTTTGGACTCCACAGCCACCAGTGGGCCTGTGATCTAGAAAAGGCCAAGAGCAGGGAGCTGGTGGAGGCGGAACTGGGGTGGGTGGTGGTGGCTGCAGCGTCACTTGAAGGGAGGTGGTCGGCTCCATCCCCTCGCTCTGTGGGCTCCATCTGAATGCAGGGTAGCTGGTCTTGTTGTCTGAGAGCTGCAATCACCCGGCAGCCAGGCGGATTGCGGATCCTGGGGGCTCTGTGTTTCACCCCGAAGCCTGAAACAGGAATTTCTAAACTGGGCTCTAGAGCCCTAACCCTGACGGAAGTCCAGATCGCATCCGAGTTCCCGTGGCTCCCTGAGGTCTCGAGTGGGCCCTGACTGCTGTTATTCTCCAGTTGTTCAAGTGAAACACATGCCCTGGAATTAGACATGGGATGTGAATGCCACCTCTTCTGCTCATGACCTCCGTGATTTTGGCAAATTACTTTATACCTTGAAAACTTTCTCTCTTTCTTCCTTAAAATGGGTCCACTAACTGGGAAGCTTAACCAAGCTCATCCTGTAAGGTCTTAGCGCCAGCCCACTCTTCAGATCAGAGGGGATCCGAGCTGCTCAGAAAACACCTTAAGGTGGGAGTGGACTGCGGATGTCTGCCAAGCCAGGGGAGGGGCAGGAGAACAAGAGGGGCTGTCCCAAATCCCCACGGTGCCAGGGTTGCTTGTGAGCCCAGGGAGGTTTCCTTGCATCCCTCCCAGGGGCAGAGCACCCGGGATCTGTTGTTTCTCTTCTTGGAATCAACTGTGAGAGCTCCGCCTCCACTATCAGTGGGCAGGGAAGGGCCCCCGGTAGCAGCCATCTGCAGACTCTGCGCCCACGTTCTGTGTGCGGCTCCGAGGGCCTCAGTGTCTGAAACTGAGTCGTGGGCGTCTTTTCCTCATTTTGCAGAAGGAAAAGGTTAAGCTCGTGAACGGTTCAAAGGTTTTCGCCTTTAAAAATGTTCTCAAAACACGGGCAACTGGTAATCGCTTGTTTATTTTCGGGACCGAGTTAAAGATGTTTGCCCATTTCAGACAGAATTATGTGTCTCACGATGCGAATGTGCTAAGTGGCTGTTTCGTGCGTCCCTGAAAGAGTAGCCTGCCTCCAGGTGCTATGCCCCAACTGGGGCCAGACACCCGCTGATGGAAGCGGGGGGCTGTGGGGGCTTGTGTCCTGGGGAGCTCCCTGCCCTCAGGCTACAGGGCAGCAAGGCAGGGGGCAAACACTGGAGGGCCAAGTCCTGGCTGTGCCGCTGACCTGCTGCTGGTGTTGACCTTGAGCGAGGTCTCACCTCCAGGGGGATTTCCTTCATCTCCTCCCCCACCCAACTCTCACCCCCACTCCTGAAGAAACGGGCATCTGAGGCCAAGGATGAAGGTCATGGGCTGTTTTCCCGGGAAGCAAGGTCCGGGATGAAGATGAGCTGGCGGGATGCTGACTCAAGAGTGCCCTTAGGGTCCCGGAAGGAAGGGGAGTGCATTGGGCAAGAGGGGATGGTGAGCTGCAGTGCCGTCTGGGTGGGGAGTTCTCATTCTACAAGGAGTCTTGAAATTGGGGTGACACTCTGTAGACTTGTCCCCAGATGAAGAAAACAGGCAGGTCTTATATCCGTGTATCTGCTCTAGTCCTCAGATGGGGACGGCCTTGACCTTGAACCGGCGGCTCTCCGCCCCAGTTTTTGTAGGGCCGACCGGTGCATGCATTGTTCTTGAACCCGGCCCTGGGCGCACATCACAGCCAGCACCACGGGGAAGCACCTTCGAACTCTCCAGCTGGGACTGATGGAGCAGCACTTCGGGCTCCAGTCTGTGCTTGGGAGGAACCAGACAAGAGCCCAGCCGTAACCCCTGCTCTCAAGGGCCTGAGGCAGAGCTTGCACAGCAGGCCCCTGAAGCCACCAGCACGTGGCCCATGACTGTGAGGCATCCTCGTGTTCCTCGAGGAGGTTTCAAGAAAGGGGCCAGTGGGGGTAATTATGGGATGCTTCCTGGAGGAGGAACATTGAACTAGCCTTTAGTCACAAGGAGGACTTGAAAGAGAGATGGGAGGCCATTAAGATGAGGGGACTGTGAAGGCCTTAGGGAAACAGGTGTAGGAGCAGGGATTCCCACTGCCCCGGAAGCCACCCTCACAAAGCTCCCTATAAACAGAGCCAGGTGGGGTGGAGCCTATAGCATCCTCTACCCACGACTGAGAAGGAGAAGAGCTCCTGGCTCGGACAGGGCCCAGCCCAGACTATCGGAAGCCTCAGTCCCCCAGGCACCAGAGCCAGCCTTGTAGCAGTGAGAGCAGGACAGCTAATGGAGGCATTAGCGGTCCCTAGTGCAATGCCTGTGCGGCCAGGGAGACGGGAGAGCCTTTCTCCAAATTAATTTGTTTCATTAAGTGAGGTCTCAGAACGGTTCATTTACTCCACGTGCAAAGCGGATTTGAGAAGAAGGAAAGAACAGCACGGTCATCCCAAGCTGGCATCAGATGCTCTGCTGGACGGGAAGCGGGAGGGAAGCTGTCCCCCGTCAGACTCCACCTCTCCCGGGTCCCCAGATGGTGCAGCAGGGTGAGCAGAGCCCCTAGCCCCTCTTGATGCCTCTGTCCTGTGACTGACTGTGACTGCGGCGTGGGGTCCTCCAACAATCAATTTCAGTCTCCTCCGTCACCCTCTTCCTCTGCCACCACGTGCCTAGACCCTCCCTGGGGGCCAGGCTCTTTCCCCCAGGGCTGGCATTCGTGCCAGCCATCAGATGTGATTTTGCAAGCTCTCTGTGACATCATCTAGGTCACTGATAAAAATGAACAAGGCATCTGGAATTGATGGTGATGGGTATGCAACTTGGGGAAGATACTAAAAATCCTGGATTATGTATTCCAAAGGGGGATTCTGTGGTATGTGAATTATATTATCTCAACTTTTTAAAGTTTTTTAATGGGTAGGGGAGGTCCTGGGATGGAGCGATGGGGCAGGCCTCTGTAAACCCTCCCTGAATCTTGGTGTTTGTAGTGTATCAGAGTAGTGTGTGTGTGTTAGCTGCTCAGTCGTATCCGACTCTCTGCCACCCCATGGACTATAGCTCTCTAGGCTCCTCTGTCCATGAAATTCTCCAGGCAAGAATACAGGAGTGGGTTGCCATTCCCTTCTCCAGGGGATCTTCCTGACCCAGGGTTTGAACATGGGTCTTCTGCATTGCAGGCAGATTCTTTACCATCTGAGCCACCAGGGAAATCAGACTGTCAGAGTAGTATCCCTTTGAAAAAGGACGTAGATGTGGCTTGGCCCTGACTTGTTCTGTGGGACTCTGTGCTAGCTATTAATGATTACACCTTTTCTTCTGTATCATCTGTTTGGGAATCTCTTTGGGAGAGATGATATCTATGTTTTTCTGATTTTTAAAACTGGAACTCTGTACGTCTAGCTGCAGACCCTAATACTTTGTTCCTGACATGTAGTCAGGGGCTGTTTATGACCTCACATGGAGAGCTCCCTTTTTCTGGACCATATAGCTCCCTCCCTTGGGCAAGAGGATGAACATTCCGAGTACCTGTCTCTCTCTCCCACGATTCCCTCCGAGGCCCTCAGCATCTTCCTGAGGATGTTCTAGCTGGATCTGCCTTCCCTGATCCAGCACGTGTTCTCTGACAGAAGGCAAACCTTTCTCTTAGCAACCCCCTTAATCTTACATCATCCTCCCCATCAGCAGCCTCATGCTTGCCTCCTCCTTTCACTCTAAATGCAAAAGTTTAATTTTAGAAATGTCATTAGCGCTTGTTAAGCCCACTGCTTGACACACTCTGACGGCTCTTCCCCACCCAGTGATGCCCTCACTGGTTATGGGAGATTCCTTGTTCCTTTCTGGAACCCACGCCACCCTCCTCCTCTTCACACTTGGGTTCCCAGCAGGCACTCTGAGGGACACCAGCACTGCCTTTAAAACCCTAAGTCGCAGTTGTTTTCTGGTACTTACCTTTCCCTTTAGCCCCTCACCTCTCTCCTGCAGTTATGGACTCCTTCATCTATGAAGATGACTGAGCCCCAGATCTTGCCCATCAGGAACTGATCAGAAATCCATTCAGTTCAGAGTCCTGGATTTATCCATCAGCTCATTCACAGGGCTCATTAAGGTAGCCCAGATGGTAAAGCATCTGCCTACCATGCGGAAGACCCTGGTTCAATCCCTGAGTCAGGAAGATCTCCTGGAGAAGAAAATGGCAACCCACTCCAGTATTCTTGCCTGGAGAATCCCATGGACAGAGGAGCCTGGTGGGCTACAGTCCATGGGGTTGTAAAGAGTCGGACACGACTGAGCGACTTCACTTCACTCACTTAGGAGGTTCAGTCGGTCCTCATTACTCGCAGATTGTATATTTGCTCATTTGCCTCCTTGTTAAAAGTTTCTCATTTGTGATTGACTCAATACAGTGCTTTCACAGTCATTCATGGACACACCCAGAGCCCAGAGCCGTAAAGCACTCTACACTGCGCGTTCCCAGCTGAGGCTGAGCCCGGAGACCTCTGCCTCTTGCTCCAGCCTCCCACTGTAAACAAGTGTCTCCCGAGACCCACTGAGGGCTCTGTCTTTCGCGCTGATGTGCTTTGGTTGGCAGATTTGCTGTTTAAAATGGTGCCCGAGCGTAGCGCTGTGGTGCTGTCTCGTGTCTCAGAGCCAGGAGGCCGTTGTGCACCTTTTGAACAAAGTATGTTTGTCGGATGAGCTTCCTTCTGGCCACAGCTATAATGCTGTTGGCAGTGAGCTCAATGTTAGTGAATCGACAATATATAGTAAATAAGGTGTCTTTAAACCAAAACACACATAACACGGGGCTATGTATTGGTCAGTTGGAAAAAAAACATTGTGACCGGAGGCTCGCAGGAACCTAACCTTGTCTTTCTCCTGGGAGTGGCTCAGTAGCCGCTACTTTGGTGCACACTTCAGTTATCCAGTTGTACAGAGCGTTAACTACCATGGGTGATGAAAATGGACTGTGCTAGCCCTTTAAAACAGTGGGAGAGGGACTTCCCTGATGGTCTAGTGGCTACCACTTCACCTTTCAAGGCAGGGGGTGCGGGTTCAACGCCCGGTTGGTGAGCTAGGATGCCCCCTGCCTTGTGGCCAGGAAATCAAAAACAGGAGCCATGCTGTCACAGATTCAATAGACTGTTAAAATGGTCCACATCAAAAAAAAAAAAAAAGCGTGGAGAGATGCTAAAGATAAAGGACTGTGTTGTGAGTGATGGGGTCTTAGGCTGAGTAGTCTATCCCGTCTGTGGGGTGGTGGCAGAGATGGGGGAGGCAGGGAGTGGGAGCCACTCCCTCCACGGCTGTCACCCGGCTTGGGTCTCACTGAGCCATCACTGCTTCATTTTTTGCCCATCCTGGGCTGACACTGTCCCCCAAGCCCTCCAGACGGCTGAGCCCTGAAGTGACCATCATTGTCATCCTGTCATCAGGAGCCCAGGGGACAGCGAGACGGATTACACTCCCGTTGCCCGCAGTTTGTCTTTATATCGCAGCAAGGAAATTGCCCTCATTAAGTCCCTGCTAAAGATAGATAAGAAAATGGGACAGGCAAACCCCCCACCTGGCAGGCAGCCCTGTCAGATTCTAAGCAAAATGAGTCAGATAGGAATTATTTTTAGGCTCCTTCTCCTCCTCCCCCACGCCCACCCCCAAGCTCTCTTAGAAAGAAGAGCAGCTCATTTCATGAAGCCAGATGTCCAGGTCTGTGTTTGATTGACACGGGGGCCTGGTTTACACTGAGAGAAGACCCAGGCCTTTGTATAGACCACGACGGCCAGATGATCATCCTTTGCACAATGGCCGTCTCTCTCAGGCTGCCAAGAGGGCCCCAAGGGCTGGCTCACACCCGCCCTTTCCTGTCCCTCTTTCCTGGTGTGTGCTCTGCTCAGAACCTGCCCTCAGCATCACACTTTGTAGGAGAATAAGCCAGTCCCTGGGGTCCTTCTCCCCGGGAAGGACCAGTGAGTCCCTGGGCCCAGGACCCAGGTCCATGCCTGGCCATGTCGTGCATTTTGGCAGAGCTCCTGGTACCAGGCCTGCTCCCTCCGGTCTGGGCCCACTTCTGGGAAACTGAGCACTGCTCCTTCTTATTCATTCTGTGCTCCTTTTTCCAGCTATTAGGATTCATCCAGACCCCTTAAACCCTGGAAGACAAAAAAGGAGACCTGGGGGCAAGGAGGCTGATGAAGAGGAGGCAAGGGCATGTGCCTAGAGGCTTAGAGAGCAGAAGGGATGCTGACAAGGACAGTGGCCGTCTAGAGATAAATGCCCGGGACAGAGCGTAGAATGGACACCAGGAACCAGCCACCTGAGTTGGTTTAATTACAGCTCCTTAGAGGTCTCAGTCTCCCTTTTTTTGCAATGCTGGACATTTGGGGTTGGCTCACAAATGTTAACCCCAACCCTCTCTCCCTTGCTAGCATGGAGGGACACAGACAACTCCTTCCACCCCAAGTGCCCAGGCATCTGACGCCAAGTCTGCATAGCCTTCACCCAGGGCAGCCGACGTGGTGGGTATGAGGGCCTTGATCAGGCTCACTTGGCTTCTAGGCCTGTTCATCCCTCTCCAGCCAGGGGATCTGAGGCAATAAGGACCCTCGCCAAGCTCGTTCTTCTTCTTGCCCCCAAAGACACTCACTGTAGCCTGCAAGAATGCCGGTAGATGAGGTGTGATGAGGGGTACACGAGAGACCCCAGCTCCATGCCGGCTCCAAGTGCCGAGGCATGAGTCCCCTCCTTCCTGACGTTTGCTCCTGGGACCCCTCCGTCCTGGGCCATGTGAAGGGAAGGAAGGAAGATCAGGCCAGCAGTTGTGGAGTCTAGGTTTTCATCTTTGTGCAGCCCAAGGCACTTTTCTCTTAAACACTTTTGGAGCCAAAACTTTCAAATGTATTGGGGAGAGTCCAGGGTTAAAGATGGCAAAGAACACTTACCAGGAATATTCCATTCCTTCGCTGTGGGCCGGAAAGACAGATACTCCAGAGGCCAGTTGGGGCTTTCAGTACAAATAACTTGCTCCCCTTTTATCTTTAACGCAGCACATTCACCCTCTCCAGAAAATTCCAGAAATCTGGGCCATGTCTGCTGCTCCTGTGTACATTTTTGGGGACCAAATTTGGTCTAGGTCTGTACACTGGGCACCCAGCTGTGCCTGGTTGAGCCTCTATTGTCCCAGCATTCCAGCTACCCGAGATGGAACACTTCCTGGGACCATCTTACCCCTAGAGTGGGGTCTGCAGCCCCTTAATTCAGGCAAGCCTGGCTCAGCCTGAGTCCTGCCCGGAAGTTGCTCAGCAATTTAACAGGCATGGTGTTCAGGATGTGCTGAACCCTTTGCAAATATCTGCTGTATAATCTTCCCAACAACCCTAGGAAGGAGATAACTGGTTTTATTTCCATTTTATAGATGAAGAAAGTAACTAGCACAGAGAAGGGGAGTAACTCCCCCAAAGAGAGAGCGGGGAAGTTGCTGAGCCTGGCTGCAAACTCAAGCAGCCTGGCTCAGAGGCTGGACCCCTAACCAGTTATCTCCTGGAGAATTCTGTCCCCTGGATCCCTCACTACTTCCAACATCCACCCCCTGACTAAGCCCCTGATTAACTCTGTGTCAGGGTAGTAAAGGCAGCTTGGAGGCCACTGTCTTCAAAAGTCCTGAGGAATGGGGGTCTTGAACATCATTCAAAGAAATGAACAAATGGTGAGATTTCAGCCAAGAACCACCAAGCGAGGTTGCCCGCCCTCTGCCCTCTGTGCCCTGCCCCAGGTTAGTCATGCCTGTAGCTCCTTGCCCTGGTCCAGATGATTCATACGTGGACCGATTTAGGAAGTTCCTGTAATAGCCCAGAGATGTCCCAGGTTGTGGGGGCCCCACCTGCTGAGAGGCTGGAGGAAGGGTGCTGTGAGTTCCAGAACAGTGAGCAGTTCTCAGGGGAGGGCAGTCTGGGATGGGGAGAGAGCTTCCTATTTCCACAAGCCCCCTGCCCCAATCCCGGGAGCATAGGCCAGGCCAAGAGGGTGCCCTTCACTCCCCAAGGCTCCCAGCAGGGACGGAGCACAGGTTTTAAAAATATCAAGGAGCCTTCCTGCCTGGGTCAGCATTTACCCTGAGCTCCAAGAGTTATTTCTGAGTCTTCCCAGTAGTTTAATTTTTAGCCATTTATTCCAATGCGTGTGTTTTGGGGGAAACCAAGGTGGCCTCTGTTATGGTTTGGAGTATTTTTGGGAGGTCCTGGTTTCCAGAAGTGATGCAGGGGTTCAATTAGGCAAGACATCAGTGAACGGAATTAAAATAACTCCAGAAGACAGCCCCGCGGGTCCCCGGAGGTGATGCTGTGCTGAGCTCCCCCGGCGGCGGGGAGATTAAGACCCAGGTGCCCCTGGCATGCCCAGTCGTCATCACTGAGGCGGCAGCTTGTGTCACTTTCGCCAGCTCTCCCGGCCCCTGCAGGCATCTTGGTGCCCTTCAGAATGCAGAACGGATGGAGCTGCCGGTTCCTAACTCGGCCTGGACACGCAGCCCAGGCACCAGGAGCAGACAAGCTCACATCCGTGGCGAGCTCTATAGCTCCAGCTTGGAAGCGGACAGGTGGACTCACCAGTGCCTTGTGGGGAGCTGAAAACTTTCAGTCATGAGCACACTAACATTTCAGGGTTTGCGGACGAATTATCCTAGAGGAATTCTTGAACCGCAGCCAAGCAGACCTTCCATTCCCCACCCCCACCCCAGCACCAGCCATACCTGACCACCCCCCACCCCTAACTCCCCCTTCCCCCAAGACAGGCCTGGCCCACCTCCTACCACCCCTTTCTGGCCTCCTCCTAAAGATCTGCCCCCACTCACTGCATTTTCTGAGCTCAGTCTGCTCTCCGTCCCCGAAGCTTCCCCAGTCTGCCCCCAGCGGCTCCCTCCACCCAGGCCCTTCCTCACCCGCCTTGCTGGTCCTTTTGCATGTGGAACCCACTTGTCACTATTCAAGCTCTTTTTCATGCTGCCTTGATCCTCTTCCCTGACCTTCCCCACGAGTTACTGGCAAGTGTCAGGCCCCGCCCGGCATGGACTGAAAGAGCTCTCCTTGCCACACCTGAGGTCCCTCGCCCACCTGGCGTGCAGGTGCAGCAGCTGAGGGATTCAGGGATGGGGCGGGCATGGGGGTTGGGGAGTGTGCAGGATGCTCGCTGGTGGCGGGAGGCCAAGCCGTCTCCTGAGTCATCTCTCCCAGTGGCCACCCGAGCCAGCGTTAGCCATCGCTCACCCCTCCCTCGAGAATATTCTGCCCTCCAGTTGTCTTCAGATGCCTCTTTTCAGCTTAAGGAGAGGATTCTGTGGACAAAGGATCCCGTTTTAGGCTTTCTGTTTGTTGAAGTTGACAATGAACTTGGGAAAGATGTGTGTCGACCCAAGAATGAGAAATGTTTTTAGGAAGATGGGAAAAAAAACGCTATGGGGCTGTGTGCATGTTTGGCCCAGTGTCCTGAGCGGCCGCAGCAGACTGGCCCCTTGCGTCAGAGAGCAGATGGTCACCCTGAGCAGGCAACCTGGTGCCTCTGAACCGTGGGCCGCAGCCGTGGCTCAGACAGGCTGGGCAGGGAGCGGGGTGGCACCGGGCAGAGGGCAGGCTTCTGACTTCACCCTGATGATCCAGAAGGTTGGCACACACTCGGTCAGGAGTATGGGGTGAGGGAGGTAATCATTAGGACCTCTCTAAGTGGGACCCAGGGGGCCCAGCTCCCTCCCGAGGAGCCATCCAATTCACTGTCCAGGTTCTGTCTCAGGCACCCTTTCCTGGCCAAAGTTCTAGGTCCGTATTCTTACTGTGGTGCTTAAAACTCTGCTCGCAGTTGGGGAAAACCCTCTCTCTCCTCGCCCACCTCCCACTACTCTCCAGCTGCTCCTTGTGTACCCACGTGTACCACTCTTGCATTTCATCTTATGAACTGGAGTGTCAGGAATCAGTCCAGCCTTAACCCAGGGCAGATCACTTTGCATTTTCACTAGAGCCTTCAGTGATGACCCAGAGTTGCTAGTCACCTCGGGCTGAGAGCTTGAGACACATTGAAAATCCAGTAGAGGCTGAAAGAAGGTAGGGAGGATACGTGTGTGCGTGCATGTGTGCTAAGTCGCTTTTGTCGTGTCTGACTCTTTGTGACTCTGGACTAGAGCCCCCAGGCTCCTCTGCCCATGGGATTCTCCAGGAAAGAACACTGGAGTGGGTTGCCCTTCCTTTCTTCAGGAGATCTTTCCAACCCAGGGATCAAACCTGGGTCTCCTACATTAGTAGATAGATTCTTTACTATCTGAGCCACCAGGGAAGCCCACCAGGAGGATACATGGGTTGTTATTTTTTGAGGGCGGAAATTTTAGCTCCTAGAAGCCTGAAACTATGCTACTTGAAGCAAACATCCTTTTGCCTCTATGTTCATTTTCTGGAAGTCACATAATATGAGCCACTGTGGATCCCAGGTTCCAGACAAGTGTGTAGGTGGCCTCTTGGGTGTGCTGACTTGTCTAGACTTGGTTCGGGCCTCGTTGCTAGACATGGAGCCTCCGGGGCAAGACTTGACCTGAGGCTTGTGTCTCATCTTAAAAACAGTATCATGCTCTGAAAGCCAGTAAAATATCAAGGACTTCTCAGACGTGAGGGCTTACTGCCTGTATATGGGATGCACACATCTGTGTTTATAGCTGTGCATGTGTGACTGCTTTAGGGACCTCTGCCAGTTATCATTTCCAGTGATTGTTTGCTGGAAATGGAGCTTGGCCTGCCTGTTTGTATTGGTTATCCATTGCTGCATAACAAATTATTCCAAAACTTAGAACTTCGAACAGCAAATATTTATTATCTCACACAGTTTCCAAGGGTCAGAACCCCGGCCATTTAACTGGGTGCTCCTGGCACAGGATCTCTCTTGAGACTGCCATCAAGCTGCTGGCAGGGACTGTGATCATCTGAAGACTTGGTTCAGATGGGACTGGAAGATCCACTTCCAAGCTCACTGACGCGGCTGTTGGCAGGCCTTAGTTCCTCACTGGCTGTTGGCCGGAGGCTTCATTTCCTTGCAATGTGGGCCTCTCTGTGGGGTGCTCATGACAGAATGAGCGTTGGGGGTGGGGCGGGGGGGTGGTGGAGAGCCTGTCCTGTCTTTTGTAACCTAATCTCAGCAGAGACGTACCATCCCTTTTGCTCTTCTGCTGGTCCCATAGACTAATCCTTGTACAGTGTCAGAAGGGACTGCAGAGAGTGTGAATGCCTCTGGGTGGGGACCACTGGGGGCCGTCTTTACCTGATTCTAGTTTTCCTGCAGCATTGTTTTTTTTTTTTTCTCCTGTTTTAAATGAACTAGTAAAATGCACCAATAGCTTTGAATGAGTTGAAGTTTTTGTTTTCTCTTTTCTGATTCAACCTCAAGTCTTTCCAAGAATGCCTTCCTTGTCCTGTGCTCCCCTCTGCACGCCCCTGCCCATGCCTCCTCTCTCCAATGGCGCATGTGTTGGAAAGTTTCCTCCCTGTGGAAAGTTGTTGTTGGCCACGCCATGCAGCACGTAGGATCTTAGTTTCCGGGCCAGGATTCGAACCCCTGCATTGGAAGCGTGGAGCCTTAACCACTGGACTGCCAGGAAAGTCCCTGAGGAAGCTTTTTAAACCAGAGGATGACTTTATCCAGCTTTGGGACCTATTTGTTGTGCAGGGGTACAGCAGGTTCCAGGAAAAGGGAACTTTGCAAGATACACTCACACACACACCTTCTCTCTCTCTCACTCTCACGCATACCCTTATTTTCCTCTAAACTCTTTAATCTCAATGATTATAAAAGATTAGGCTTTAATTAGGAGCATATTGAAATACTAGAGTCTGTCCGTTTCCAAGGGTCAGGAACCCAAGGGCGGTTTAACTGGGTGCTTCTGGCTCAGCTCTCTCTTGAGATTGCTCTCAGGCTATTGGCAGGGATTCACTCTGACAGGGAAGTCTTCCTTGGGTAGGAAAGAGAAGAATACAAATATTAACAATGCAAATAAAGGTATCTTACACAGCCTTTCTCATAGCATCTCTGCAGCAGGCTTGAGGGGGCAGATAAGACAAACGCCCCCTAGTATAAGAGCAATGTAGGTGAGACTCAAGAAAGGCCACGTGATTTGCTCAAGACTTCGCAAAACTGACACTGGTTCCAGACATCAGAATGTCCAGACTCTTTGCCTTGGGGTTTGGAGACGTTGGTAAGTAGGGGGACACGTGCTTCTTTACGCCCACTCCAGGGTGACTGGTGATCCGGAGAGAGAAAAGCATTTAGGCTTTGAGCGCCGTGTGGTCTCACCCTGATTCCACATTGCAGGGCAGAAGCAGCCGCTGAATGAGAGGGACTGTGGTTCAACAAAGCTTCATCCACGAAAACAGGTGGGGGCTGGACTCAGCCCATAGGCCACAGCTTTCACATCCCTGATCTAGATGATCACAGGAACACTAAGGAGAACGGGATGGCTGCCTGCACCTTACCCCAGGTGACGTCACCTCTCTGCCTGTGCTCTCGTGGGACACTTGGGGCAGATCCAGGCTGAATGACCGACCTCAGTCTGCACCTCCTGTCCCTTCATCCCGCCTGGGATGGCATGCCTACCCAGGGTCACCCCCGGGACGGAGGTAACAGGAAAACCAGAGGAGAGGCCCTGGTAGGGGGCAGGAGGGGGAGCACCAAGCTGTCCTTCCCCACCTGTCCCCAACGTGCTCAGGTTCTTGAAGACAGTACTGCACTTCTCAGGAAGCAGGTCTTAGGGCGGGTGGGCTGCTGGCTCAAACTTGAGCTCCAGTGCTTGAGCTCCGGTCGGCTAAGCCTCAGAGGCCATGTTAGACAAAAGTCCCTGGGGATGTATTTTGGCGTAGAGGCTGCAGGAGGCCCTGGTGAAGGCTGCTGTGGGAGACCTGAGTTCGAGGTGCCTGGAAGTAACCACTCTAAGGAGCAGAACTTGGAAGGCTGTAGGAAGAACGGTGTCCCCTGCCTCCCTGAAGCTATCAAGGCAGGACTGGAGAAGGCGGAAGGTGGAAGGGAAAACGGGCCAGCAGGGCAGGGCACAGACAGGACAGGCCTTGCCTCGGAGACAGGGCTGGTGAGCCCAGACCCTGCACTGCGTGGGGCTCTGCCCACCACAAGGCAGCTACCCCCGGAGCTGACACCGCAGCCCAGAGCACCTTGAGCCTCAGAGGGTCTCTTGCTCTTGGTGAGAGGTCTTTGAGCAGCCCCTCTGGAAACAAAGCTTCCCATTTAGCCTCTCACGATCCTCAGATCACAGCCTCTCCTGCAGCCAACGTAGCCCAGCCAGCAGAGCGTACACCAGTCTGGAGTGTAGACAAAAGGGGGGTGCTGACTAATGTGAGCAGCGGTCTGGGGGCTTTATTCGCCTTGTGTCTGCAGTAGAGGCATGGTATGTTCTCTGGAAATATCGGATCTACTTGTTAATCATATTAATAATCATAATATGAAATGTATGGGATTTTGAGAGGCCCTAGGACCTTGTTGTCTGAACTTACGTGAGTACCTACCTCCTTTGGACTTCCCTGGTAGCTCAGCTGATAAAGAATCCACCTGCAATGCAGGAGACCATAGTTTCATTCCTGGGTCAGGCAGATCCCCTGGAGAAGGGAAAGGCTACCCACTCCAGTATTCTGGCCTGGAGAATTCCATGGACAAAGGAGCCTGGCAGGCTACAATCCAAGGGGTCGCACAGAGGTGGACACAACTGAGCGACTTTCACTTTTCACTTTTCCACTGGATTAAAATTTTTTTGTTCCCTGTGATCCCTTCCAAATCATAGCTACCTTGGGCGAGGAACTATCTTGATTCTCCTGGACACTGTCCTGGGATTGACTTGTCAGGTGTATGAGTTACAGACAGGGGAGGGGTGCAGAGAGGATGGCATGGGGTGGGGGAGGTAGGAGTGGGCATGAAGACCCATCTGGTCACCTGACGATTGTGCCTCAGCCCTGCCTGCCTCTCTGGGGGAGTCTTGGGCTCCTATTTTCGTTAAATCTTTAAAAACGCCCCGCCCACCCCCCACCCCCCCGCCGAGCCTAAGGAGTTAAAGCAGGACTAGCTGGGCTCTTTGCCACCTCTGCTCTCCTGGGGAACCCCCTCCCCTGCTGAGCACTGGATCAGGGGAGGGGCTCTCTGGGGACTGGCTGCCATGCCCAAGTCCCAGGGAGCATCCTGCAGTTGGGAGGAGCACCAGGGACACAGAGGGTCTGGCAGGGGATCTGGTCCCCATCAGCCCTGCTGCCAGGGCGAGGGTGTACCAGCTCCCATGGAGTGCTTCTGGGGGAATGTTTCAACACAGAATGTCTCGGGGGTCTGCTCTGACCTGTCCCACCGTAGAGCAGCGGGAGGTTGAGAGGGAAGAAAGTCCCCTGTCGGCCCAAGGCTTTTCACCCTGAAAGAGCATCACTGTGAAAGAAGATGGCTTGCCTCTGTCTCCTTTGGGCCATGCCTGAGGGGACCCCTCTGCACCAGCCCTGCTTGGCTTCCATCAGGCTTTCTAGCCCACCTTGGAGTGCTCACCCTAACCCCCTCTTCCCACCAACTGTCTCCCAGAAATCCCACCAAATGCATCTTTCTCCACGTCTCTCAGGACTGGGTCTCAGAGGGAAGCTGTTCCATGGTAAAGGCCCACCTTTCCATCCTAAGAGTCCTCCGGGCGTCTTAATTCTGATGAATGTGGTAGCAGCTTGGGGTCCAGTGAAGGGGGTGTTTGGAGACAGAGCTGGCCGTCTCCTGAGGAAGGGTTAATGCTTGACAAGGCCATGAGGGATGCTGGATTCTTCAGAGTCTGCTGAGCCCTTCTGTGAGCCGTGGCTTAGACCCAAGGTGGGAGCCCCCCGTAGGGGAAGGGCCCAGGCTAAAGCCTCACCCCGTCCCTTGGGGGCCAGGAAAGGGGGAGACCTTCAATGCTGCGCCTTCCAGCAGTGCCTGCCCACCAAAAATAGGTCAAGGCCACCCCCTCCCCCCACCCCCCCACAAGCGTTGCTGTGGTCAGAGAGATGATGTCAGGCTAGCTATATTAAAATTGCTCCATCTCAGGATTCCTCAGGATTTGTTTGCATCCTGTTTATCACTGGGCAGCCTTCTGGGGCGAGAGGGCCATTTCCCTTCAGAGGCTGAAGCTCTGTGTAGTGCTGGCCTCTTCTGCCTCATGGTAGCCCTCGTGGCGGGAGCCCCCAGCCCTGGCACAGATAGGGGAGTGAGGTGGACACGGGGCTTTGGTCAGGAAGGGAAGGTCTCCTGAGGACTTCTCGAAGGCCTCTGTGTGTGCCAGGCCTTCCAGGAGCTCATAGTCTAGTTGGAGAGAGAAGGTTACTGAACAGTTCACACGGAATTAACATGTCGTGTGTGTTACGCGTTTTGTATGTATACCCGTCTTTCAGGGCTTCCCAGGTGCCTCAGTGGGTAAAGAATCTGCCTGCCAGTGTAGGAGACCTGGGTTTGATCCCTGGGTTGGGAAGATCCCCTGGAGGACGGCCTAGCAACCCCTCCAGTATTCTTGCCTGGAGAATCCCCATGGCCTGGCCAGACAGGCTGCAGTCACAAAGAGCAGGACATGACTGAAATGAGTGAACACGCGCACACGTATGTTCCCATGTGTGTATATGTGTGTGTGTGATAAGACAATGCCAGACCACAGGCCCTGGGACTTCAGAGAAAAGAAAGATTTCTAGGGTTTAGAGTAACCAAGAAGGCTTCCAGGAGGAGGTGGAGGGTGGTCTGTGTCCTGCACGGGCCAGACAGAGGGCAGGGACCCACGCCTTCCTGGTCAGTGACCGAGCAGAGGCAGAGGTCCTGAGGTGGCATCAGGGACAACGCACAGGCCGGCCTGACTGCGGACGAGACCGCCAGGAGGCCGGGGAGAGAGGTGTGTGAGGAGGACCCTCTGGGAGGCGTGAGAAACCAGCCAAGAGCTGGGGCCCGGCACACGAGCTCCCGACACCTCTCTCGACACCTTATATGCCGATGTCCGGGATAGGAGAGGGCGTCCCTGGAGGAGCTGCTGCGCCACGGCTTGGGGTGGGGAGGCCCCTCATTTGTGGAGGGTAGAGAGGGGGAGGAGAGTGGGTGTCAGAGAGAAGCAGATGAGCTTGGAAGCTGGAGCGAAGGTGAGATGTGAGGGCAGGCTCCATGAACAGGATCTATATCTCTGAGGCAGCCTCAGACTTCCGTTTTGAGTCCAGAGCCCACTTCTCATCCTTTTAGGCTGGAGTCTGTGGAACGTTTGTGGGTGATGGGGCTCCTCACATCAGGACAGGTGGTGGTCAGAATTTACAACATCCTCCACCCCAGGGGCGCTTAGGCCGGGGGACAAGGCATCTTTTGCACCTGCTGTCCTTTCTAGACTTGGTCTCGTGGACCAGGCAGAGATAGCAAACTCCCCGACCACCTTGGGGCGGGTAGGATGGATGGCTCTGGGGGGCAGGGCTGGGCTGGTCTTGATTCCACGTTTCAGAGAAGCAGAGGAGTCGAGCAGGGCCCGCCCGGGTGGTCTGGTGGCTGGGATGGCCTCATTCCTGGGAACAGTTTCCACGAAGCCTTTCCCCTAGCTTCTCCTTAGCAGCCACTGTTCCTTCCTGGAGTATTGGTGAAAACCCGCAATCACCGAGCCGCCCCTGGGTGGGAGTGTTCAGACCTCCTCTTCCTTCTTCCAAGATACACTGAGTCAGGCCCCAGTCAGTGCAGAAAGCAGAGTCCTCCCCCACATTTCTTCCCGCGCAGCCCCACGGGGGCTGTAGGCAGTGAACTGGGTGATGATGTATCACGCGTCTGGGATTAAAAAGGTGCAGAGCAGGTGGGGTGCGAAGGGGTTTGGGGTGGGTGCCTGTGCCTCCCCACAGCTCTAAAACCGCTCCTCCGCCTGCTCTGGGTCGGCTCAGGGCTTGACTCAGACCATCCCACAAGGTCCTCGGAGTCTGGGCCCCCCATCTGCCTCCAGCTGTACCCAACGGAAGTCCGAGCTGCGGACGGAAGCTTGGCGGAAGACTTGGGCTGGAATACGTGATGCGTGGTTTAGTGGAATGCTCCACCCAGGCTGCTCTTGGGGATGGCCCAGAGTTTTGCTCTTTCTTGTTCTTCCAGTGATTTTTTTTCTTCTTGGCATATTTATTTCCTGGCCCCTTGCCTTTACTTGTGTGAGTTGTGTTTGAGGGTGTGGGGAAAGAAGGAAAAACGGGTGGCTCTAGGTTTGAAATTTTCTCCATAGAAGAGAGAATAAAAGCAGTTGGAAAGTTCATGCACTGGGAGCTCTCCGATCTGCTCCAGCGTGGCCAGTTACCCGTCCCCCACCCCCACCCCCGGGCTCTAGGAGGCCCTCCTGGGGAAAGTAGTCTTGGTCCAGGTGGGGGTGGCAGCGGTACAGAAATCTCCTGTTGGGACAGGCCAGCCTCCAGGCTCAGCCTCCTTGTCCCCGAGGGAGCAGTCAGCCCTCTGTCATCCTGATCATTGGCCTGGTCACCTGCTGTTCCGCCCTGCTAACGTCTGTGAACTCCTTAGAACTGTCCCTGCTTCCCTGGCTGCTCCCTGCTGGCCCCCTGTTTGCATGCACACGCCCACCTCCTGCTCACAGCCCTGTCCCCAGGCCACTAAGCAGCTCCACGTCTCCCACGGTGCTTTGCCTGTGCAGAGAAGCCGGTGATGGGCACTGAGGCTGTTGCGTAATGAAACAGTTTTCTCATCTTCTCCTAAGAAGGAGTTGTTTGCTTGCATGGTGTGCCAGGAACAGGTTTGGCTCAGTCTCCTTTACCTGGTCCTGCTATCAACCTGTAAAGCCCATAGAGATCCTCTTCTCCAGGGTCCTCATTTTGCAGCAAGAAGGGGACTCCCTGAGGTCAAACACTCAACATGGGCAGGGCTGAGCTGGTCATTTTCTTTCCAACTCCGACCCTGATGCTTCCAGCATTTGGAACCCCCCCGCCCCACTGTCACCAAGAAAAAGGGAGTTCTAGAAGTTCAGAACAGGAGGAAACCCCAGAATAACTCATCCTCATAAGCTGTTGCACATGGATTCTGAGGAATATTTGCCCCTTATCCAGAGTAGTGATGCTTGCTAGAAAGCAGAATTGCGCCACCTTGGTACAGATGATTTTTAAAGTAAATAAGTAGAAATAGTTTAAAAAAAAAAAAAAGCCCTAAAAGTGAAAAGCAGAGAGAAATAAATGACTTTAATTGAAAAAAGCAAAGTGAAAAAAGTACATGTACTATGTTACTTTTCTCCCTGGAAAGCAGATATAAATGTGTATTCGCATTTACTTATATTAAAGAAAATGAAGGGATGGATAAACCATAGAATCAGGGTGTGCATGCATGTGTGCCAAGATGCAAAAAAGAAAAGCAAATAAAAATTTACATATTAAAACACACACACACATACATGTGGGGAAAAAGGTAATAAAAGTAAGTCCATATCAGTAATCAGAAAATAAAACTGGATTAAAATCACCTATTAAAAAACATTCTCAGATTAGGTAGAAAGAGAAAAAAATCCCAACAACTATTGTTACGTGCACTGTGCTAAGTCTCTACAGTCGTGTCTGACTCTTTGTGACCCCATGGACTGTAACCTGCCAGGCTCCTCTGTCCATGGTGATACTCCAGGCAAGAATACTGGAGTGAGTCGCCATGCCCTCCTCCAGGGGATCTTCCCAACCCAGGGTCTCTTATGTCTCCCACATTGGCAGGTGGGTTCTTTACCACTAGCGCCACCTGGGAAGTCCCATTTCACAGGGGAATAGATGGAGGAACAGTGGAAACAGTGTCAGACTTTATTTTGGGGGGCTCCAAAATCACTGCAGATGGTGACTGCAGCCATGAAATTAAAAGACACTCCTTGGAAGAAACGTTATGACCAACCTAGATAGCATATTCAAAAGCAGAGACATTACTTTACCAACAAAGGTCCGTCTAGTTAAGGCTATGGTTTTTCCAGTGGTCATGTATGGATGTGAGACTTGGACTGTAAAGAAAGCTGAGCGCCGAAGAATTGATGCTTTTGAACTGTGGTGTTGGAGAAGACTCTTGAAAGTCCTTTGGACTGCAAGGAGATCCAACCAGTCCATTCTAAAGGAGATCAGTCCTGGATGTTCTTTGGAAGGACTGATGCTAAAGCTGAAACTCCAATACTTTGGCCACCTCATGCGAAGAGTTGACTCATTAGAAAAGACTCTGATGCTGGGAGGGATTAGGGGGAGGAGGAGAAGGGGACGACAGAGGATGAGATGGCTGGATGGCATCACCGTCTCGATGGACAGGCATTTGGGTGAACTCCGGGAGTTGGTGATGGAAAGGGAGGCTTGGCGTGCTGCAATTCATGGGGTCGCAAAGAGTCAATTCATGGGGTCGCAAAGAGTCGGACACGACTGAGTGACTGAACTGAACTAAAGGACCAAAATCCCTTCCATGGTCTGCAAGGCCCCAGGTAATCTGGTTCCCATCACCTCTGACCTCATCATCTACCACCACCACCACCCCACCCCCGAGTCTCTGAACTCCAGATGCACTGGCCTCCTCAGGGGCCTTGAGCACACCAGTAAGCTCCTACCACAGGCCCTTTGCACTTGCTGTCCCCTTTACCTGACTGCTCTGCCTGTGTTCAGATATTGCAGGGCTCCTTTCTCAAGTATTTGCACCATCAAAGTGAGATCCGTCCTAACAGTTCTTTCTAAAATTACAAATACTCACAGGTGAGGGACAGTAAGAGGTACAAACTTCCAGCTATACTGTAAGTCACAGGGATGCGATGTACAGCATAGGGAGTGTCGTCAATAATATTGGAATAACTTTGCGTGTTGACAGATGTAACTAGACTTATCATGGTGAGCATTTCATAATGTATACCGAGTCACTGTGTTGTATATCTGAAATTAATATAAGGGTGTAAGTCGATTATTGTTGTTGTTCAGTTGCTCAGTCATATTTGACTCTTTGAGACCCCATGACCTACAGCACACCAGGCTTCCCTGCCCTTCCCTATCTTCCAGAGTTTGCTCAAACTCACGTCCATTGAGTCGGTGATGCCATCCAACCATCTCATCCGCTGTCACCCCCCTTCTCCTCTTGCCCTCAATCTTTCCTAGCATCAGGGTTTTGCCAGTGAGTCAGCTCTTTGCATCAAGTGGCCAAAATATTGGAGCCTCAGCATCAGTCTTTCCAATTAATATTCTGGGTTGATTTCCTCTAAGACTGGACTGGTTTGATTTCCTTGCTGTCCAAGGGACTCTCAAGAGTATTCTCCAGGACCACAGTTTGAAAGCATCAGTTCGAAAGTCAATTGTACTCCGATTTATATACTGATTTTTGTTGCACTGGGTCTCCATTGCCACACTTGGGCTTTCTCTAATTGTGGTAGGTGGGGGCTGCTTTTCCTTCCAGTGCACAGGCTCCTCACTGCGGTGGCTTCTCTTGTGCAGCACGGGGTCTAGGTGCCAGGGCTTCAGCAGTTTCACCGCGGGGGCTCAATAGCTGTGACACACGGGCTTAGTTGCTCCATAGCTTGTGGAATCTTCCCGGACCGGGGATCAAACTTGTGTCCTCCGTATCGGCAGGCAGATTCCTATCCACTGTACCACCAGCAAAGTCCTGTGCTTCAGTTTTTAAAAAATTTCAGATAAATGTGCAGCCTCTCCCACAGATTTCCCACCGCACAGCCGCACTCCCAGTCCCCTCTCCTGGCTTCACAGTCTCCGTAGAACTGAACGCCCTCTGATATTCTGTGTGATGCATTTATTGTTTATTATCTGTGTCTGCTCATTAGAGAGAGGATCCACAGGGCTTTTTGATCAGTTGCTCCCAGCCACACCCCCAGTGCCTACAGTAGTGCCTGCATATAGTAGAACTCTGTGGGTGTTTACTGAGTAGATGATGCAAGGATGCAGCGCTGGGCTAGGTTACTTCACTCGTTTCTTCTTGGGTCCTTTCAGCAACTTTGTCACGTTGCTGCCAGCCCTCCCGAGTGCCTTCCCACCACAGGGCTCCCTGCCACAGCCCAGGAATTGGTCCATTAAGCACTGGAGGGAGAGTGAATTCCCCCTGCCTCCCCAAGCCCTGCCCCATCCCGGAGCTTTGCCCTCTTCACCCTTGGCCACGTCACCTCCCCTCCGCCCAGATTTCCTGCCTGAAAGGAGTGAGCTTGCTGGGCGGTGCTGAGACACCCTGTCCATCCACCACCCCCACCTTCCCCTCACCTGCCCGCAGGGCCATGCTTGGCCCAGGAAGGGTACAGAGAGCCAAAGGCTGCTGGGACCCCGGCGCGAAGAGAGTCCTCCAAAACTGCCCTGCTCTCCCTGCCCATGTCAGAAACCACTTCCCCACAGCCCCACAGTAAAAACCTAGCCGTCCGTGTCTAGTGGAGTCTGACACCTCCTGGAGTGAGGTTGGCAGGGGCTGTCTGCCCACCAGGAGTGAGCTGTGGATGGAGACCGCAAACGCACTGAGCTTACCAACAGCTCCAGGCGAGATTCCAGGGACAGACAGCGCTCACGCAGGCTGGGTGACCAGGGCATCTCCTCGAGGGGGTGGGCTTGTGTGCCAACATCTAAGAGAGGATATTTGGAGGCAGAAACAGGGGGAGGGGCAGTTCCAGCAGGGGGGTGGCGTGGATGCCCTCAGGGCGCATGGCGGAGGGGTAGGAAAGACGGTGCCGGTGAGAGCTCCATGCTCAGGCCTCCAGCAGGTTTTCAGGTCTTTAAGATGCCTCCCGGGGGCCAGCTGGAGAATCCCAGCACTTCTGAACATGCCGCACAGAAGGTGCAAACCTGAGGTTGTGTGGAGGAGGCCAGGTTTGCAAGGAACACGGGAGTGCCAGAGAAAGTATCTCCCGGGCTCACATGCGGGGTAAGAGCACTGTGCCCAGAGTCCTGACTGGTCACAGCTGCTGTTTCTGAGTAAAGCTATGACAGTGGACGTGGGAGCTCCCCCTGAGCCCTTGCTTTGTCGGGCACGGGCCAATTTCTGCTCATTTAACCCCCAGAACCATAGGCAACACCCAGTTCATGACCATTTCCTCATGTAGCAAATGGGAAACTGAGGCAGAGACTAAGAAGAGCCTTGCGCAAAGCACACAGCAAGGAGGTGACAGAATCCTGACTGGAGTCCCAAAGCTGGGCTCTCACCCCCATTCCAGGGGTCTGTCACCACCTTCGGAAGCTCAGTGTGAGACCCTGCCCGTGGGTGTGGACTGAGCCCCAGCTTAACCCAGACGAGGGGGGCCCACCCAAAACCCAACCCCTTGGCCAGCTCCCTCAGCAGCCTGGAGAGCCACTTTGGTGGTTTTGAGCATTACTCAGTTTGAAAAGATTTTTATTCTTAGTCAAATATTTAATTTTTACCCATAATGGACAGTTGGTTAAAGGCAGGAAGCATTAAAGAACAGCGATATTAAAAGGCTGGTTCCTGAGGAGCAGGCACGCGGTCACGACTCCGCACGCTTGTCTCCTCCTGGGTCCGGGAGTCCTGCGTGTCTGGACAGAGTCCTGAAGACCCCGAGCCTGGCCGACGGCCCACTCTGCTCACCAGAGTCAAGACCCTCCCTGCTCACGCCCTGCTATTTGGACAAAGTGATTGCAAGCCCTTCCTGAAAATTCTCACGTCTCGTCATTTGGAAACAAAGCAAGAAAATTACAAAAACAAACCAGTTGATTTTTATTAAACAAACATACAATTTAAGAATTCCAAACAGTGGGCCACGAAATCAGCTTTTGCTTTTTTGTTTCTTTCTCTGCCTTATTTAGTCAGTCGTTAGCCTCCATGTGAGCGTGTATGTGGTGCCAAAGCCACAGTGACATGGTAATATGTCATTTTGAAATTTTTTTGTAGAAAATTATGCTTTCGCTTTCGTAACTTATTTACAATAAATGAAGGAGAAGGCATCACTTGGTAAGTAGGGGAAAGTTAAATATTGCCTTTGATCGGAGATGTTATTAAAGATCATATTGAATATGAACTTTCAGTATTCATTCCCCATATTAATCTGAATGCTGTGTTTTACATAAAATAGCATTTTGTCATGTACCACCGGAAATAACAAAATATTGTGTTAATTCCTGAGGGTGTCTGCAAGGTGATGAGAGGAGTTCACAAGTCTAAAACAGTGGATTAAGTCTGCAGCCAGCACGCTAAACTGCTTCAGTTTCCAGAGGTGTAAAACTAAGTATAGAAATGTGTGCATTTTCCCACTCACTGAGGGACGAGGTCTCCTGGTGGGTGCTGTATAGGCCCACCCTGGGAAACAGTCCTGCTGTGAGAGCAACTCTAAGTGTTGCCCACAAGGGCAGGTTGACTTGCTTATGACAGTGCGAGGGGTCCGCCTGGGCTTCTGTCCTGGAGAGGTCGGCGTTTTGCGACCACTGCCCTTCAGACGATGCCCAGCCGCTCGGGCTCCGTTAAGGAATCTTCTCGGTCTTGAGGACACGATTGCACAGTGAGCTGGGTGTGCACCTCCGTTGGGGTCACCCCTACCTACAAAATGAGGGGTCTCTGCAGTTTTACCTGCTGCGAGGTGAAGCAGGACCCTCAACTGATTGACCGAAATTAATTTTATTGTATTTTATTTAGTTTGCCTGGGACATAAGAAACTGACTTAGGAAAAATGGCCAGCCACCCTTTGTGAAGTCTGGGCTTCTTCTGGAATGCCCTCTCCACTTCTTCCCTTCTAACCAGATCCTGCTCATCTATAAAAGCTTCTGCTTTCAACGAAATCTCAAACTCCCAGAAAAGCTGTGGGAATTGTGCAAAGAATCCTGTGTACTCTTCACCCGGATTCCTCAACTATTAACAGTTTATCTCCTTTGCTTTATCTTTCTCCCTGTCATACACTTTTTTATGACTTGAGTGAGAAGGACTTGCCCTAGGAATGCCTTTTACCGCTAAATACTTCACAGTGTGTTTCTTTAAAAAGATATTTGTCTTTCATTGCCACAGGACAAAGGTGGAAATCAGGAAACTAACGCCAATACAATGTAGTTATCTACTCCACAGTCCTTACTCATCTTTCTCCAGTGGTCCTAGAGCAGGGGTTGCATTCAATTATCCTGTCTCTTTAGGTTCTTTTAATCTGGGGACAGTTCACAAGTCTTTGTATTTCGTGACATTGGCTTTGTTTTTTGAGGAACGACTCGCTGTTTTTGTCGACGGTCCCTCGTTTGGATTTTTCTGATACCTCCCCACGGTCAGATTCGGCTTCTCCGCGCCTGGGGGACACTGTGTTCCCCTCGTGCTTCCTATCAGAACACTGGTGCTGTCCCTTCACCCTTCACCTTGACTTTGCTTCCTTGGTTAATGGCCATGACTGCCAAGTTTCTCCACTGTAAAATTATGAGTTTTCCCTTTGTAATTAAGAAATAGCTTGCGGGGAGGTCCTTTGAGATGAAGCCAATATTCTGTTTTCCTGTAACTTTCACCCACTAGCCTCCACTCATGATTCTTGCTTAAGAATTGCTATTCTGGTGACGGCCAGATGATTTTCTAATTCCATCCTTCCTTCTAAATTTGCTAGCTGTCTTTCTGCTCTCAGGGAGAGTCCCTGGTTGATTGTAAACGTGCTGCTCTAAGCTTCGGGACCCTGCGTTTGGGAGCTAGGGAGAGGAGGTCCTGGTCACCTGTCTGAATGGCCCTGAAGGTATTTATACACCGAATCCTGGCTGATGGGTGTTTAATGAGAAAGCTAATAGCACTGTCCTTACGTTTGAGGAGATTCTAGCCCAAGAACCCAGCCCAGTGTCCCGAGCAGGCTCCGTGAGGTGGGTGAAGCTTCTGAGTGTTTCTCCCTCAGGATGGACCTGTCAGTCCCACCAGCCCCGGCTGAGAAACGTGACCCCAGGGGACGCCCTACTCCAGCTAACTGCTTTTCACATTTGCTTCAGGGACACAGCAGACCTGTCAGTAATGAAGTTGCGAGGGGAGGAGGCTGTCTGAGGAGGGTGGCTGAGGGAGAGCACAGGGGCTGGTAGCTGGAAGCACAGCGGTGCTCCTCTGCCCACAAAGCCAGACCAGCTCAGGGACCACCTGGGGGTCCTCCACTTCCCCCTACTCAGCCATCATTCCTTCGCCTGGCTCCCCAGGACTGGCCTCAGACAGAGGAGCCAGCCGGTGAGGCTCCATCGCCAAGCCCTGGGGTTATCTCTTTCAGCTCCTCCCCACCTATTTTCCAGTTGTGACATCCATTTGATTAAGAAAACAGCTGAGGGGCAGAAAGGCCAGACCAAGACCACCCAGCTAGACAGGAGCAAAACCAGGACGTGAACCCAGGTGTCTCAACTTCCGTGTTATCACTGTGTCCAGCTGCATCTCCAGGTAGGGACTCCTGCTCAACCCAGTAGGGCTTCACGGAGGAGGTACTGATTGCAGAATGGGCAGGTTAGGGATGGGAGGTGTTCAGAGCTAACGGTCGGTCCGTGTTTGGACACCTCCAGTGACGGGGAGCTCACCACATTTCCAGGCAGTCCCTCCCCCGTGGGGCATTCTCCTGAGGACCTCCTGAGGTCATCCTGGACTGTGTCTCTGGCCTTCCTCCTCCATAGTTCAGAAGGACTCAGCGGTTGGTGACACTTGGTATTTAAACAACTCTCATGGGACTTTGTCCTGATCCTTCCTCCTCCTTATCTTGTCTTGGAAAGCCAGTTTGAGGCTGCTGCACTGCCTGAAGATGGTGAGATTAAGACATGGTGAAAAGGGCTAGTTTTATTGGGCTTCTAAAGTCAGTCAGCCCATGGAGTAAGTGAGCTAACCAGTTGGCCACCCGCTGGCCAGCTGTGGTGGACTCGATAGCCAGGCTTTATTTAGGCTGGGAATCCAAGAAGTCACTGGAGATAGCCCAATAAGCCTTGGGCAGCACTTCCCTTGGGATGATGGTGGTATTTGGTGATGAGAACTTTCACAGTGGGAGATTACAGCCTTTAGACACCAGAATAAAAGCAAAACTAGAAGCTGGACATCTAGTGTTTCTTCCTTGATTGCTAACACTTGAAAAAGCCCGTTGCCCCACAGCCTCACTTTTCCCACCTGTATTATGGGCACACCTGTGTTCATTACTTCCTCCAGCCATCTGATGGATTCAATACTATGTTGCTTGGAAAGCCCACACTAACATTATTAGAAACAACATTAATATAACATGTATATCAACTCCTTTAAAACTCACAGGAACCCCTATGTAATGGGTCCTCTGTCCGCATTTTACAGGTGAAAAAGCCAAGGCCCAGAGAGGTTAAGGAACTTGCCCAACATTGCACAGCTCACAACTCAGAGCCTGGATCTGAACTCTGGGTGTCTGTCTCCAAAGTCCAGACTTTTGAACTACGACAGTGTTGCCTCCTGGTAAATACCCTGGGGGTTTGTATTGGGCATTTTCTGTATTCCAGGCAGTGAGGGGCTATGGATGAAGGCCACACAGATGGGGCAAATTCATACCCATAACCAGGCTTCCTTGGTTCTTTAGAAAAAGCGGGTGGGAGTGGGCAGACTCCAGAAGGATGGCACGGCCACATTGTGCTTCCTGATGTTGACTGGCATGACTTGGTCGGTTTAGCCCCAGTTTCAGCTTAGCTGGAACATGCAGGATCCCAGCTGGGATTTATGTGTATCTGTGCCTGCTGTCCACCAGACCCAGAGTGCGCCCAGCATGGGCATCCAGCTCGGGGATGCCTGACCCCGCCAGCAGGCTGCACTGAGGGTCCCTGGGCCAGATAGGAGACTGCAGGATTTGGCTGGGCAAGGCGGAAGGGCGAGGGCCTTTCCCTGGAAACAGTCCTCTAGGGCAGCCGCGTGTTCTTCCCATGACATCACGTTGCCTCAGACTGTATGAGGCCAAAGATTCTTGGAATGCCTGATTCACCCTGGAACCAAAATAATACCTCATATTTATAATGTGCCTTTGTTCTCCAAAGGCTCTCCTTGGTTTGACTGTATTGTAATGTCAGTTAGCCTTATGATCTTGGCAAGAATGCGGAGAAGGCGGGAAGCCACCTAAGGAAATGTCTTGAGTGAGGATCTGATGTTCCCATTCTGTAGGCAGAAATGCTGAGACATGGGGAGGTGGGTGCTTTGCTCAAGCTGCCCAGCTGATTGGTGCTGTGAGCTCTATATTTCCAGGGGTGTTTGAGAGGAGGCCCTCAGAAATGCCCTGACTGTGGAGTGAGACTCAGAGACCCATCTAATAGCCCAGAGAAAGTGGTTTCCGCACGGCATCTGTGCTGCCCTAGGATAGAGGTGGGTGGAAGGAGCCCACAGCTCTTCCCCACCCCGAGTGCAGGGCTGAAGCCAGCGGGCCACCTGAAAACTCCAGCTCCCCATAGCCCTGTCCCACGGGTCCTAGCCACAGGAACTGGCAGACTGTGGTGGGGGAAAGGACTGTTCCCAGCGCAGATGGAAACCCGAGGGCCACATGCGGCTTCTGTGGTTTTCCCCAGACGCACTGGAGCCAAGGCTGGAAGGCCGGATTTCCAAACCTCGACCCAGAACGCCCGGTCCAGAGCGCTCCCAGGCTTTCCCCTCTCAGGCCTCTCAGCCTCCTTTGTCCCCAGTGGCCTCCGGCTCAGCCTTTGTTTCTGCACCACGTGTGTGGTGTGTGCCAAACCCACGACCCCTCCCCCACTGGCCTTGGCCATGGCCTGGGGCTCTCTGCATTTGGGTTCCTTGCTCAGCAGTGGTGTGCAGGCTGCCCCACGCCCTCAGGACTCAGATGGGTGCGTGCATGCTCAGTTGCTCAGTTTGTCTGACTGTTTGTGACCCTGTGGACAGTAACCCACGGAACTGCTCTGTTCGTGGGCTTCTCCAGGCAAGAATACTAGAGTGGATTGCCGTGCCCTCCTCCAGGGGATCTTCCCAACCTCGGGGTCAAACCCAAGTCTCCTGCGTCTCCTGCATTGGCGGGCGGATTCTTTACCGCTGTGCCACCTGGGAAACCCCAGAACCCTGGAATAAATGGAAAACCTTGAGGCAAGAGAGCGTGGTGGTTGAGGGCACTCATTCTCGGGCCAGGCTACCTAGGTTCAAATCAAGTGCTGCTTCTTGCAAGCTGTGTGGCCTTAGGCAAGTACTCACCTTTCAATGCCTCACTGATGTCTCTGTAAAGCAGAGTAAACAGCGGTCCTGCCCTCCTGGGCTAAATGAAAGCTCTGCTGGCCTGAGGTTAGCGCTCCATACGTGTTAGCATGTTTTCGTTACTGTCGTTCCGCATCCTTGTGATTTCGGCTCCAGTCCCGTTCCTCAAGGCAGCCCTCCTGGCAGGGCTGGCTTCTCGGGTGTGCAGTCTGTGGTTTCACGCTGCGACTCGCGCTCCCAAGGGCTGTGCTTGGGTTAATGCTCTGCTGTAGCTGCTAGGACAGTTTTTGAATAAGAGGCCTACATTTTTGTTTCTGCACAGGGTCCCACAGATTGTGGGTCCAGTCCTGTGTCCAGGATCAGACTAGAACAGACCTCTGTGCTATTCTCTGCCTCCCTTCCTCCATGACTCTTGTGCCTAGTTGTAGCCAGATACCTGTTTCCGTAATTAATGGAATGGTGTCTGTCTCTCTGCATGGATCCTAAGCTCTGTAAGGACACAGCCCTGTATCAGAGTCATTGCTGTGTCCCCAGGACCTGGCTCGCTGGGGCTCACTTCAGGCATGAATGAGTGCCCAGCCCCACCACAGACCCCTGGGGGAGATTTAGAAAAGGCTCTGATTAAAGTAGACGCTTTTAAGGGTATGCAAGAGGAATGCACAAGGCCATAGGCGGCAGAGACTAGGGAAGCCAGACTATGGTCTCATTAGGAGTTTAGAGATAGTGGAGGCATCCCGGGAGCTGGGGGAAGGCTTCTTGGCAGATCTGGCCCTCAAAGCCTGGGTAGGGTAAGTTCAGTTCAGTCGCTCAGTCGCGTCCGACTCTGTGACCCCATGAATCGCAGCACGCCAGGCCTCCCTGTCCATCACCAGCTCCCAGAGCTCACTCAGACTCACGTCCATCGAGTCAGTGATGCCATCCAGCCATCTCATCCTGTCATCCCCTTCTCCTCCTGCCCCCAGTCCCTCCCAGCATCAGTCTTTTCCAGCGAGTCAACTCTTCTCATGAGGTGAGGAAAGGTGTTTAGAGACTCCTTAAAGCCAGCTGAACAGCTTTTGTCATACACACCGCCCCCGCAAGCCCAGCTTCCCTCAGAGTGTTCGAGGAACTGCATGGCCTTGGGAAAGCCCATTGATACCTCTGCTTAACCTCCAGGCAGAGCCAAATCTCAGAACAAGTTTAATTAATGAAGCAATAAGTGAACCTGCCTTTTCCTCTCTTCCTTCCTTCGTTCATTCAGTTCTGTAGTTGGTGAGGAAAATCTTTTCTCTGCCTCAGGGTCCGGAGTCAGACTCTCTCACTTCCATTCCAAGCATCCCTTTGGCCAGGTGACCATCTGGTTTCTAAAGCCTTCCATCCGTTCCGTGGAAGACTGAGCTCCTTCCATGAACTTTTGCCCCAGATAAGCAGGGACCTCAGTCCTGAATCATTTCCCACCCAACTCTGAGCGAAAGGGGGCCCCACAGTCTGCTGGAGTGGGAGCCTCTGAAGCTTGGCTGACCGTCCACGGTGGCAAGAGTGTTCCTGAAGCACGTGACGCCGCTCGCGGGCTGTCAGGAGACCCGGTGCGGGAGCAAACCGGCCAGGGTGCTGCGGCCTCTGCATCCTGTGGATGATGGCAATTGCAGGCGGTTCCGTCGTCTAAGTGGCTAGTGATGCTCCGGTTCTCCAGACCTGAGACCTCCTGAGGCCTCAGAATAGTCATGTGAGATCCAGTCATGCAGTGTCCCAGGCAGCACCTTAAAGCAGAAACACAAATCCGAGGTCCGGGACAGGCTTTGCCACTGACTAGCTGGACAGCCTGAAGGGAAGCGAAGCAAGCTCTCTGAGCCTTGGTTTTCTCATCCATAAGACTGTCGTGCTGGCCCTTGTGTATATCTTCACAGCCACCTGTGAGCTGGAGGCCAGTACAGCTAGGGACAGAGACACAGAGGGGTGAAGCCCTGGACTCCCCACCCCCCCCCCCCCGCCCCTGAGCCAGGCTCGGAGCTGGCTGTAGTCCCACAGACAGACAGACAGACGGACAGAGGAGGAGTGTCCTGCAGAGCAGACTCTGGATTTCCAACACTTCTTTAAGCCCCGAGTGTTATCTCAGTGAACGCAGGCTACTCTGATCATTGTGGTTTAAACCAATGTCATGTCTCCCTCCGCTGGCTCCCTGAAGAGAGAAGTGTGTCTCCTCTATGCTTTTCCTTACTAAGCTTCCCATTCTCTGCAGACTGGGGCAGCCGTGTGTGGCAGGCGGCCCTTGTTTCCGCGCCCCGCCTGCCGAGCTCATTTCAGCGCAGCCCCTGCCCAGCTCAGAGGCTGGGGCAGAGGAGGTGGGGCCCGTGTGGGGCATGTGTAGGTGGGCAGGACTGGAGGCGCCTAAGCTAGTAATGAGCAGTCATCACTTTTTCTGAAGGGAAGAAATATGAGCCGGTGCATAGTTTTCCAACCGCTTGCCCTTGGAATTTTGCTTTCAGAAATTTTTAAGCAGACCTACAAATTATGTGGTGAAGTGTCCGACATTGTGAGAACCATAATAAGTTGGTGGCCCTCTGAATATCTAGTTGGGAAAGATTATGAAATAAAAAATGAACAGAGAGACGTTTGTCTGCCTTCGGACTGCTGTTAAGTCGTTTTAAAAAACAAAATCTGAAGTTATTCTCCCTACACCCACCTCCCAAAATGCAGCTGTGGTCTTCCCGAGAACTTTTTTTTTTCTTCTTAATAAAAGAGAACAGTCTGAGAGTGAAATAAGACATCTGATTTCAGAACCCAAAGAAGAAAGTAAACTAAATGAGTGATGGAAAAAACATACTGACAATTTCCATTTGCAAAAAAAAAAAAGGCATTATTTTCCTAACAGCAGGTGTTGCCAGGAGTGCAAATGGAATATTAATCTTATCTCCTAAGCCACTCCCCCTGCCCCGCCCCCACCAGAGAAAACTACCCCCACCTCGAGATTCGAACATCCTGAGCAGAAGTCCTCAGGAGGATTTCTGCCCTTTTGGCTGGCATGGCTGCACGTCTAATATGTCTCCAAAACCTGGACCCACATATCCGGGGATCAGAGACCAAACGCGGCTTCCTTCCTCGCTGCTGGGAGCAACAGCGGCTCATCCCGGATCAGCCAAACCTAAACCCACAGGTTTCGTGGTGAGCCGCCAGCTGGCCCCTGAAGGAAGGTATCGACGAAACCCAGGGCCAGCAAACACAGAAGAGAGGAGTTGGTTTTGGCTGGCTCAGCCAGCGACCGCTGACAAATATTTGTGAATGGCCAGAGCCGGGGAGCCGGGCCTCCATTGTCGGAGCCCGAGGCCCAGCCCCAAGTCTGGTTCTTGGGCTAAGGCCCTCTCAGTCTGTTCCCAGGCCAACGACATGGGCCTCATGGGGTCATCGGCACAGCGGGTCTCTGTGATCAGCCCTTCTCTATTCAGGGGGCTGGATCTGAGGGCACCTGGGAGACAGGAGGGTGGACGCTTGGGAGCTGTGACCTGCCGACTTGGCTGGACACACTCCTGAGAGCCTCTGCGAGGCCCTCTGCTGTGGGACTTCTCTTCAGTGAGCCTCAGTTGCCTTATCTGTAAAATGGGAAGAAAGGTTCTTGACTGAGCTGCACATAGAGACCAGTCCCAACAGTCACTAACCCTGAAAACTAATCAGGAAAAGGGGCTCCGTGCCCTGTGGCCCTCCTCCAGGGACAGCTTCCCTGCCCTCCTAGGGGCCGCCCAACCAACCTCACTTGCCGTCCACCCCCATAGCAGCCCACCTCCTTTTGCATTCATGAGTTTTGTCTCCACATTTAGGAGCAGACTCTAAAAGGTGGACCCCCAAGCCTCTCCTTCCCTCCTGCAGACACCACTCCATGTGTGCAAAGGAGCTGCCGCTCAGGCAGAGTGAGTCTGAGAACACCCTCTGGTGCTCAGCAACCTGGGGCATCCTTCCTGGTCATTGCTTTGTTGACAGGACTGGCTGGCTCCAAGATCTTGTTTTTATTTTTTTGTTTGGCTGCATTGGGTCTTAGTTGCAGCACGAAGGATCTCACTGGGGCACATAGCCTCTTTAGTTGCGGCAGGCAGGGTCAGTAGTTGTGGCGTTCAGGCTTAGTTGCCCTATGGCATGTGGGATCTTAGATCCCCAACCAGTGATCAGACCTGAGTCCCCTGCATTGCAAGGCAGATCTTAACCACTGGACCACCAGGGAAGTCCTTCCAAGGTTTTTGAACCAGAACATGGAGTTCCAGGTCCCACACAATTTCCAGAAAACAGTAGCAGAAGCTCTGCAAGACCTAGGCTGATTTCTTTCCAAGATCTTGACTACCATGTAGAAATTACCTCCTTTCTCCTCTGGGTGAAAAGAGGTGGGATTTTTTTGAGAGGTGGGGTGGAGGACTGGGAGGATGCTGGGCAGAGAGAGGGGAATTCCTGATACAGCAAGTGGGAAACCAGTTTCAAGACAGATTCTGGGAAGGCCTTGGTCAACCGGCCTTTGGGGGGCATTCTTTGGGCCATAGCTGCAGGCAGCACAAAAATTCTAAATAAGGATGACAGAAGTTGTGAGAATCAAGCATTATCTGCCAGGGAATTTCCAAGGTTCTTCTCTGGGCTTAAAAATTACTCACACTCAAAGAACAAAGAGAGTGGAAGGAAAAAAGGTCAATCAGTGTAAAGTAGCTATTTAAAATCATAAAAGATGACGCCGTTTAAGTGGTGTCTTCAATATGTCAGCAAATTTGGAAAACTCAGCAGTGGCCACAGGAATAGAAAAGGTCAGTTTTCATTCCAGTCCCAAAGAAAGGCAGTGCCAAAGAATGTTCAGATTACTGTACTGTTGCACTCATTTCACATGCTAGCAAACTTATGCTCAAAATCCTTCAACCTAGGCTTTAGCAGTTCATGAACCGAGAGCTTCTAGATGTACAAGCTGAGTTTAGAAAAGGCAAAGGAACCAGAGACCAAATTGCCAGCGTTCTCTGGATCATGGAGAAAGCAAGAGAATTTCAGAAAAAACATCTTCACTGACTACGCTAAAGCCTTCGACTATGTGGATCACAACAAACTGGGAAATTCTTGAAGAGATGAGAATACCATACCACCTTACCTGTCTCTTGAGAAAGCTGTATGTGGATCAAGAAGCAGCAGTTAGGACTGGACATGGAATAACTGGTTGATTCAAAATTGGAAAAGGAGTACAACAAATCTGTATAGTGTTCCCCTACTTATTTAACTTCTATGCAGAGTACAGCATGTGAAATGTAAGGCTGGATGAATTACAAGCTGGAATTAAAGATTGCCAGGAGAAATATCAACAACCTCAGATATGCATATGATACTACTCTAATGGCAGAAAGGAGAAAGGAACTGAAGAGCCTCTTGATGAGGGTGAAAGAGGACAATGAAAAGGCTGGCTTGAAAGTCAGCGTTCAAAAAAAGTAAGATCATGTCATCCAGTCTCATCACTGCAGGGCAAACAGAAGGGGAAAAAATGGAAACGGTGACAGACTTTATTTTCCTGGGCTCCAGAATCACTGTGGACAGTGTCTGCAGCCAAGAAAAGACACTCAAAAGGAAAGCTATGACAAATCTATACAGCGTATTAAAAAGCAGAGACATCATTTTGCTGACAAAAGTCTGTCTAGTCAAAGCTATGGTTTTTCCAGTACTCATGGATGGATGTGAGAGTTGAACCAAAAGAAGACTGAGTGCCGAAGAATTGATGCTTTTGAACTGTGGTGTTGGAGAAAACTCTTGAGAGTCCCTTGGACAGCAAGGAGATCCAACCAGTCAATCCTAAAGGAAAGCAACCCTGAGTTTTCATTGGAAAAACTGATGCTAAAACAAAACGCCAATACTTTGGCCACATGATCCGAAGTGCTGACTCACTGGAAAAGACCTTGATGCTGAGAAAGATTGAAGGCCAAAAGAAGAGGGCGGCAGAGGATGAGATGGTTAGATAGCATCACTGACGCAGCGGACACGAATCTGAGCAAGCTCCTGGAGATGGTGAAGGACAGAGGAGCCTGTTGTGCTCCAGTCCGTGAGGTTGCAAAATGTCCGACACAACTTAACAACTGAATGAAAACAAAATTTAAAAAATAAAAAGTAGAGAGAATTTAGAAAAAGTCTCGACAAAAGTCCTAGGGTGTTGGTGGACCATGGAATTTCGTCTGCTCTCCCAGGGCTTCTCCGAATAAGGGGGTCCAGACCCCTGAGCTGACCTGTGTCTCGGGCGTCCGGCACACGTGAGGGCAGGTGGTGGTCTTGGGAGGAGCCCAGCTCAGTGAGTCACCTTGCTGGTGGGGTCCAGCTGGTCCCTGTTGCCCTTTGCCCAGGTGCCCATGCTGATGGATTCCCCCTGCTATGGATGCAAACTTCTTCCAGAACTTAGTGTTAGGCCTGTGCTGACTCCTGTGTTTCGAATGAGACCATTAGGGAAGGAAACGAAGGCCTTAGGCCTGTCGGTGGTGGGCTTGGATGAAGGAGCTGCCTTTTTGACTCGTGCCATGCCACGCTGTCACTTCAGTCATTTCCGACTCTGTGCCACCCTGTGGACTGTAGCCCGCCAGGCTCCTCTGTCCGTGGGATTCTCCAGGCAAGAATACTGGAGTAGGTTGCCATGCCCTCCTCCAGGGGATCGTCCCGACCCAGGGATCGAACCCACGTCTTCTTATGTCTAACCTGCGTTGGCAGGCAGGTTCTTCACCACCAGCACCTGGGAAGCCCTATTGACTCAAATCACTAAAATAAACACATCTAAAACCCTGGATTTTTATGTATACAGTCAAACACAAGAGAACACTGAAGGGCAGAGAGAAGGCAGACTGGCTGGGGCCTTGGCCCTGAGGGGCAACACAGCAGTGAGAGAGTTTTCTTCTAAGCCTCATTCATCTCAGACTTGGAGGGAATGTATTTAGCAACCCAGAAACACCCACAGGTGCAGACAGACCAAAATGGCCCCAACGGAAGGCTGCCCTCTGCAGCCAGTGAACCAGAAAGGAGCAGCCTCTTAAGACAGAGAACTCTTCGGCAAACGCCCTAGAAAAAAACTAGCTCCATCCCACCTGTGCCAGAAGGGACAAATGAAGGACCAGGATTCCACCTTCACCAGGCTGTGATGAGGCACCCAAAGCCCGCCTGGGTGGGGTCAGGGCAGCCGAGTGGGCAGTTGGGACTCATGCCTGGGGGTCACTGACCAGCCCTGCCTCTGTGTCAGTGGAGGCTATGTGGGGGGCAGCAGGGAGGCACCCTCCTCCTCCTAGCCAGGGAGCTGTCTGTGTGAGGACCCAGAACCCCCACCGTGGGCGGCATGAAAGAGTACCTCCCCTTGCTGCATCAAAGAAGGCCTGGCGGGGAACCTGCCTTCTCCCTCAACCTTGTAGTAATGAGAGAGTGCAGCTCTTTCTACTACCAGACCAAGGTCAGAGGACGCCAGCAGAAGCCAGCCAAATGGGAAGAGTTGATTAAGTCGAATGCCATAACATAATACCCAACCTGTCCAGCTTTCAACCAGAAATCTCCTGTCATACCAAAGCCTTGAAAGATATCACTTGAGTGAAAAAAAAGACAATACATGTCAATACCGAAATAACAGAAATATTAGAACTGTGTGACAAAGCAGCATAAAAATGCTTCAAAGAGCAACTCCAAACCCTCTTGATACACCCAAATATGTGTGTGTGTGTGTGTGTGTGTATGTGTGTGTATATATGTGCGTGTGTGTGTGTGTGTGTGTGTGTGTGTCTCGGCAAAGAAGTAGGAGATATAACAAAGCATCAGATGAAAACTTCAGAGTTAAAGGAAAACTCAGTTGGATGGACTCAACACCCAAATGGAGGACACAAAGGGGAGAACCAAGTCCTGGAAAAGAAGCAATAGAAATGACCTAGTCTGAGCAACAGTGAGAAAATAGAAAAGAATGAAATGAGCTTCACAGACCTAGAGGACCATAACCAAAAATCCAACAGACAGGTCATCCGGGAGGTAGCAGAAAAAAAAGGGCGTAACTGAAAATGACCCAAAGAAACAATGGTTGAAAACTTCTCATGCGTTGCTAGTGGGAATGTAAAATGGTACAGCCTCTATGGAAAACTGTTTGATAACTTCTTTAAAAATTAAATATGCAGTTACCTTTCAACACAGCAGTGGTCCTCACAAGCATTTATTCAAGAGCAATGAAAACTATGTCCACACAGAAACCTGTGAGCAGATTTTCCTAGCTGCTTTATGCACAACAGCCAATAATTGGAGACAACCCAGATGTCCTTCAGAGGGTAAATGACTAAACTCGCTGATATGTCCACACCATGGAACACTACTCAGCAGTGAAAAACGAACAACTGTGGATACATGCAATCACCTGGATGGATTGCCAGGGAATTATGCCAAGCGAAAAAGCCAATCCCATTGGGTCACATACTGTATGTATATAACATTCTTGAGATAATAAAACGGTAGAAATGGAAACTAGATTTGTTGTTGCCAAGGGCTCAGGAGGGAGGGAAGTAAGTGTGTCTATGAAAGGGCAGCACAGCACAGGAGATGGTGGTGATGGAAATGTTCTATATCTTGACTAAGTCAGTGTCAAAATCCTGGTGGTGATCTTGAACTGTAGTTTTGCAAGATGTTACCATGGAAGGAAGCTGGGAAAAAGGATTCAAAAAAATTTCTTTGTATTCTTTCTTACAACTGCATGTAAATCTATAATTATCTCACAATAAAAAAGTTTAGAAAAATAAATTTGTGTTCATTTAGAAAACACAAAAGAAGAAAAATCCTCACCCCATTCCCCAGGGATAATGACTGTTAGCATTTTGTTGAGTGTCCTTCCAGATTTTTCTATGCGTATATACACTTGCCATGAAAACTAGCACTGTGCCACACACACAACACGCTCGGCACAGAGTGAGCTTTCTCACCTCGTTCGTTGTTTCACTGTCCATTTTTATCTGTTCTAAACACAACTGTGATGAACATCCCTATGCCTTGATCATTTCCTTTGGATAAACTGTCACAAGTGGATAAATTGCAAGGGCTAGCGGTTTACATGTTTTAGAGGCTTTTGTAACAAACTGTCGAATTTTCCTCCAAAAACATACTCATTTCTGCTTCTAATATACAGTATGTTGTAAGTTACTGCTTGTGTGGAAACGAAAAGAAACCTATACACTTGTCATTCACTTGGCAGCTTTATTTTTAATTTTTTTTTAAAGCGCTTTTTTACGTATTTGTTATTTTCAGCCGTGCTGAGTCTTCATTGCGGCGGGTGCTCGTCTTTGTTTGCGGCGAGCGAGGAGCTCCTCTTCGCTGTGGTGCAGGGACTTCTCTGCCTGGTGCCTTGTCCTGTGCAGCACAGGCTGTAGATGCGTGGGCTTCAGTAGCTGCGGTCCCCAGGTGCTAGAGCACAGGCTCAGTAGTTGTGGCTCAGGGGCTTCGGTATTCTGCAGCATGTGAGATCTTTCCAGACCAGGGATCGAACCTGTGCCTCCTACATTGAGAGGTGGAGTCTTCACCACTGAGCCACCAGGGAAACGCTCACTTAACAATTTTAACTCCCCCTGTAAACCCTGCCACCTAGGGAAAGCTTTTCTTTTAATTTCTTAATTTTTATACAGTGTTTAAAAGTTACTTTTATTTACAATTATTGCAAAATATAGATTGTATTCCCCAAGTTGTATAGCACATGCTTGAGCTTATTTTACACCCAAAAGTTTGTGCCTCCCACTCCCCTGCCCTTATATAGCCCTTCCCCACTGGTAACAGCTAGTTTGTTCTCTATATCTGTGGGTCTGCTTCTTTTTTTGACCAAACGAGAGATCGAACCTGTGCCCCTTGCAATGCAAGGGCAGAGTCCTAACTACTGGATCACCAGGGAAGTCCCTCTTGTTTTTAGTTATATTCATTAGTCTGTTGTATTTTTAGATTCTACATATAAGCGATATATCAAGTATTTCTCTCTGTCTTTTCCTTCTTAGTATAAGGCCCTCCATGTCCATCCATGTTGTTGCATATGCAAATGGCCATCGTTTTTCTGTGGCTGAGTAGTATTCCATTGTGTACATACCACAGCTTCTGTTGATGAACACTTAGGTTGTGTCCATGTCTTGGCAATTACAAATAATGCTGCTAGGGAACATTGAGGTGCATATATCTTTTCAAATTAGTGGTTTTGGTTTTTCAGATATATACACAGGAGTGGAGTTGCTGGGTCATATGGTAGCTCTATGTTTTATTTTTGAGAAACTCCAATACTGTTTTCCACTGTGGCTGCACCAATTTATATTCCCACTAACACTGTATAAGAGTTCCCTTTTCTGCACATCCTCACCAACATTTGATACTGGTAGAAGAAAAGCTTTTCAGTGAAAAAAATTTCATTAATTTTAATGGGAAAATGATCCATTTAACCCCAAACCCAGGATACCCCCAAATTTTCAGAGATACAAAATGATCAAGTGGACATCGAAATTGAGTTTATGTGAGTAATGATAATTTTAGAGCAAGTAAATACAGTTTGTTCCTAAAGTGCAGTGCAGTGAAGGCAAAGAGATGGATCACAGAATGGGATGGGACCCTCATTTGCTAGAATGTGGAGCTTCTCTCCGTAAATTTTCTTCACTCACTTTACAACTTTGAGAGGCTCATGGTTATCCTGTTCTCCAGCTGCACTTCAAATAAGGTTATGATGTGGAGAACACCATTAGGGAAAAACAGGTGGAATGCAGGAGCACTTCAGTGATGGAAGCAGCCCTTTGGTGCAAGACTGAAGGGTCCGCAGGATACCCCCAACCCCCTTGCTGTCTTAGTCTGCAGATCAAAACATATGGGTTTTGTCCCATGATGCACAGCCCAGATTTCTGTATGAGCATCTCTGGCTTCCCTGGTAGCTCAGCTGGTAAAGAATCTGCCTGCAATGCAGGAGACCCCAGTTCGACTCCTGGGTCGGGAAGATCCACTGAAGAAAAGATAGGCTACCTACTCCAGTATTCTTGGGCTTCCCTTGTGGCTCAGCTGGTAAAGAATCTGCCTGCAATGCGGGAGACTTGGGTTCAATCCCTGGGTTGGGAAGATCCCCTGGAGAAGGGAAAGGCTACCCATTCCAGTATTCTGGCCTAGAAAATTCCATGGACTGTATAGTCCATGGGGTTGCAACAACTGAGTGGCTTTCACTTACTCAAGAATGAGACTCTCTGCTTTGAAAGTGTCAAGTAAATCAGTGAGCCTGTTTGCGGAAAACTACCGTGTTAAATATCACATCTGTAGCCCAAGGCTCAGCCTGCCATAAGGTGATAGTAATAGACTGAGGCCCACCCTAACAGCTCCATTTTAACGTAGTCACATCTTTAAAGGCCCTCACTCCAAATGCAGTCATGTTCTGAGGTCCCAGGGGTTGAGTCTTCAACATACGAATTTGGAGGGAACACAGTTGAGCCTGTAATAATTTCTTATAGCATTTAAAAAATTTATTTATTTATTTATTTATATTCGGCTTCGTTTGAGTCTTTGTTGCTGCACAGACTTCCTCTAGTTGTGGCGGCTAGTGGGGCGGCTGCTCTCTAGTTGCACAGGGCTCTCACGCCGGTGGCTTCTCTTGTTGCAGAGCTCACAAGGGCATTCAGGCTTCAGTAGTTTCAGCTCATAGGCTCATGACTGTGGTGCACAGGCTAAGTTGCTCCGTGACGTGTGGCATCTTCCTGGAACAGGGATTGAACCCGTGTTCCCTGCATTGGCAGGCAGATTGTTAACCACTAGACCACCGGGGAAGTCTTCTTATAGCATATTTTGTTCATGGCTTAGGGGTGAAATGTCAGTGTACCTAAAGAAAGGTTGTTTAACAAATGGTATAACTGTTCACGGGCCATGATGGTTAAAACGTCATTAATAGACTGCTTGTTAGCTGAAGCTTCCCTGGTGGCTCAGCTGGTAAAGAATCTGCCTGCGAGGCGGGAGACCTGGGTTCGATCCCTGGGTTGGGAAGGTCCCCTGAAGAAGGGAAAGGCTACTCACTCCAGTATTCTGGCCTGGAGAATTCCATGGACTGTATAGTCGGACTGTAAGAGTCGGACACAACTGAGAGACTTTCACTATCCAGTGCAGTTCTGTGTACACATCTTTATTGCAACACGCATAGAATATGTTCACAAAATGGGAATGGTTGCTTCAAGAAACATAGTGTGTATCTGGGGACAGGCAGGAGTGTTCGCTGTATACTCTAATTGTATCCCTTTAATTTTGTTTCCTACACATGTATTAATGCATATTCTAATAAGAGAATAGAATGCTTATTTTAAGTCAAGAGTTGACTTAAATCCTGAGTGATCATAGGGACCTATCTGTCATATTCTCTCCTGTAACCCCAGGCCCCATTGCAGAGCCTGGTGCATAGGAGGCCTTCAGTGAGAGTACTGAAGGAATGAAGAAATGAATTCCTCTGCAGGTATTTGGACATAGGGACCCTGGCCAGCGGCCCCAGTGACCCTCTCTTGTCTTTCCCCTTTGTTTGGCAGGCGGCAGCAGAGACCTCCAGGAGGGAACAAGCCCCAACAGCATGGTGACCACCCGCCGGGCAGTGCCAAACACATCAGGGACCACCAGAAATCCTACCAGGGGGCTCGGCGCCCCACCCCTCAGGGAGGTCCAGCCACCACGGCTACAGCCAGAACCGGCGCTGGCACCACAGCAACATGGAGCATCCTTCCGGTGACAAGGGGAAGGCAGGCGCCCACCGCAACGCCAAAGAGACCGTGCCCACGGAGGGCCCCAGACTCGAGGATGCCCTGGGGGACGCTGGGCACGGCGGCCTCGAGTCCCCCCCGCAGCCCTGATGCCCTGGCCCCAGTGGCTTCCGAGAGGCTCACCCTGCTGCAGCCGGGGTGTCCAGAGGCTGAGACAAAGCTTAAAGACAGTATTATTCCCGAGCGCGGCGGGGAGCGCCAAAATTACCCTGCTCCAGTCTTCCAAAGACAGGCTACGGCGAAGGCTGAAAGAAAAGGTACCGGTAATTGAATTTTCCTTGTTCTCTTGCACCAGGGAGGACAGCACGAGGTAGGCACCTGGGTGGAAGGGCTTGGGGGTGTGGGCCTGGGGAGCCTTGTGGAGGCAGAGACCAACCAGCACCTGCGGTCTGCTGCCCAAGAGACCCCTGGTCTCCAGAAGGCAGACCCATGGCCAGCTCTGCATGTGAACTCCCTCCAGCACATTCCACCCTCCAGGAGGCTCAGCTGGACACCTGGTACCAGTCCCCAGCATGAGAAGGGAGGGTGGGGGAAGAGGCATGTGCCTCCAGGTGATGGGAAGGTGGCAGAGAAGGCCTGGTGCCCCCCTAGCATTATCTGGGGGCGGTTGCTGCCCTGTTAGTGCTAAAGGGCATCTGGGGGAAACACAGAGCCTATGAGATAAGCATGCTTCTCCCCAAGGTGAGTACCAGCCAGGCTGTGCTTCCTGCCAGGGAAGAGCAAAGGTGAGCTGGACAGAGTGCAGCAGGCTGGCTTCAGCCTTGCCACTCCCCTCCCCAACAACCAGCAGCAGGGAGGGGTGGGGAGTGCGGGGTGTTGATTTAAGGAGGCACTCACTCTCAGCATCACTCAGGTGCCCATGCTGCATGGGCATGGCCCTGAGAAGGAGGGCCTCCGTAAATTTGGAATGAATTCTCATTCCTCACCCTACTCCTGCCCTGGCCTCCAGAGCCTGGTTCACACATTCAGGAAGAAATGCCCCGAGCCTCCAGAGGAGAGCTGGCGCTCTATCCCTGGCAGCATTAGGTCCACTCTGCTCACCCTAGCTCCCCATCCCCAGCCACAGGTGTAAGTAAGGTCACCTTGGAGAAGAAGTGTTCCCAGGAAAGGCCAGCTTGCCCTCAGCTTTCCCAGGCATGAGGAAACTACATAGAGTCCTCCTTCTGGGGCTTCTGCAGAGCTCGAAGTTCCGGGCTTCTCCCCAGCCCCTCTCTCCTGCCTTCTCTCCTCCAACTTTCACCTCTGAGGGCCAGGTCCACACCCAATCAGTACAAGGCAGGTCCGACCTCTTCCCCGCTCAGTTCCTGAAGCTGACATGCTGCTCCTGGTGTCCCTTACAGCCCTGAGTGCCCACCCATACTCCCGACAGGGCAGGGGCTGTGAGGTCCTGGAGAAAAGCATCCTTCATTTCCTTACATCCCAAAGGTAGGAGCCTGGAGAGGTTCTCAAGTGTACTCTGTGTGTGACCTCTGCCTGAAGAGTTTCCTGGACAGATTGCTCCAATCCAGCCAGAGAGAGAATTGCTAAGTTCTCTTCCGTTCTGCTAAATGCAGCCATGATGCCACAGAGCGAAACAACACAGGCTTTAGAGTCAAGCAAACTAGCTGGGCAAGCCACCTCACCTCTCTGTGTCCCCAGTGTACCCATCTGTAAAATGGGTGTCACACAGTGGTGTAATACTGCCTTGTAGACAGACTGAAGGTCAAATGTCATAACCTGTCAGAAGACCTTTGTGGGTGATTATTCTACATACCGACCACTGTTCCTGCCCATGGTTGGGATGGGGCAGGAAGAGAGAGAGAGAACAGATAAGGTAGATCCGTGATGCCCGTATTTCAGCTGCAAAGACTGCCCTCAGATCCAGCCTCCTGAATTCCTGGACCAGGAGAATGTGGGCTCGGGCGATGGCAGGACTCAAAGAAAGCTATATAGACCATCTAATCTAACCTCCTCATGTTTCTGGGAGGAAACTGAAGCCCAGGGAGTGAACCCACTTCCCAGAGCCATCCAACTAGAGACAGAGACTAGGTTCAAGAGCCCCGGGCTGAGCCTCCCACCCAGGATTCTTCTGTTGATGACAGAATGGCAAACATGGGCCCCCCTCTGTGTCCCTGACCCTGCCCTTCAACCCTGGTTTCACATCCCAGCAGTTAAGTCCATCACTTGTGGCCACCAGTCTCCCGTGTTTGAGTACATACTTCTGAGACTGTCAGATCCATTTTCTTCCTCGTGCAGCGCAGGTCTGGTCCCAGTTATAATGAAACCTCTAGTGGGTGTAGGGTTTTTCATCTGAAATTTCCCTCTGAGAAGTGCCAGTTGTTTCTACGGCACTTCGGAGGATTCCTTAGTGTGCAGTACTTGTTGTAAAAAGCCAGCACACAATGCCAAGGCCGTGTCACAGGGCTCCCTGTACCTAGAGAGCATGACAGTCCTCGGGCTGACGTCCATCATGAGTCCAGAGCCGAGAGTCTGGAGGACTAGGTATAGCCGCTCTGTGGGCACCTTTAACCAACACAGCAGGCATTTGGGATGCCACCTCCTTCCTGACCTACTCTTCCTACCCTTGTTTTCTCTTGGCCCAATTTCTTATCTGTTAGTTTATTTGTTCTTTAATAAGCCCCATTAAATCATGTCTACATTGAGACATCTGATGGACAGGTAGATCCAACAAACCAAGCCAATGTATATGAGAAACCTGGTCAAGAGCTAGAGCTCACCAAAAAGGGATCCACTCAGGGTGTCACAGGGGCCAAGCAGAAGGGGAACAGGGAGCCTGGGGCCCGAGGGTCCTTGCTGGAGGTCGGGTCCCAAGGGGATCAGACCGCCAGTTCTAGAAGTGGCACGGGTCCTTTCTGAGGGTGACTGCCCTCCCTGCATGGAAACCTGGAAACCCTCAGCGGAAACCCGGGCCCCACTCAGGCACCGCTCGATTTGTCCCCTACGCCTCCCCCCACCCCCCGCCCCCACCAGGATGACGTGGCCGTGGAGACCACCAGCCCTCAGCAGAACAAGATGGACAAGTTGATTGAGATTCTGAACAGCATGCGGAACAACAGCAGCGACGTGGACGCCAAGCTCACCACCTTCATGGAGGAGGCCCAGAACTCCACCAACTCGGAGGAGATGCTGGGGGAGATCGTACGCACCATCTACCAGAAGGCCGTGTCTGACCGCAGCTTCGCCTTCACGGCCGCCAAGCTCTGCGACAAGATGGCGCTCTTCATGGTGGAGGGGACCAAGTTCCGCAGCCTGCTGCTCAACATGCTGCAGGTAACGGGCGCCGACAGCTGTGCCTCCCGCCCCGCCCGCCGCGGCCGGCTCTGGAGACAGGGCTGCGGATTCTGACCACGGTCAGACTGCTCCCGAGTTCCACCCTTGCCCGATTAATTATAGAAAATAAAAAGGCACTCAGAGGGCAAGGGATGAGTGGCCAGATTTGCGTGTGTTTGTGTGAGGGCTCCATGGTTACGATGGACCAATATGATTTTATAGGTGCTTCGTGTGTGAGCAGCCTTCCCCTCTGTTTCCATGATAAGAGGGCTGCCTCTTGTCTTAGACCCGTTCTGTGCTTTGACCTCAGCGTCCCAGCGGACACACAAGGTGCCATGGACTTTCTTTTCCTTCTCCTCCTCCCCCACCCCAGGACCACCCCCAGGCCCTGTATTGATGCACTGCATATAGGTGGTCCTGAGATAGGTCTCAGCAAAAGGCTTTAGCAAAAGGGCTTTGAGTTGCAAAGCTGCGGTCTGTCTGCTGACTTGCTGGGCTTCTTGAAACCTCTTCTGGGGCAGAGAGAGGTCAAAGGCCGTCTCGTTTCTTGGTGCTTCCCCACTCCAAGCCCCTCTACCCAGAGAGCTTAATCCTTCCCCTCCCCTTTCTTCGTCTGTGGGTGCTGATTCCAGCGATGGTTTTACTGTGTAATGGCTGTGGGCCCTTAAACTGAGTGCGGGGTTTTGTGATCTCCCAGGTGGGGAGCTGAAGGCTGTCTCTTTACCGTGGTCACAAGGGAACCGGTCCCAGCACTGGTGGCATCATGAAGAGGCAGCAGGTGGCATAGGATGGCGGCCGTGCCAGGCCTGGGACTGTCCTTGGAGACTTTTGGCTGGGGAAAAAGTCATCTCTGCTCCTCCTCTGTACCTTAGACGGGTTGAGATATGCATTGAGTTTCAGCCCAGGTAGGGTAAAACAGGAGCTTGAAAGTTCCAGAAGTAGGATCATAGAGCCGGAAGAAACACCTGCAGGTCTTTCTTAAGGATGGTGACCGTGTAATAGATCATCCAAACTGTGACATTTCTGAGAGTCAGGGGCTGTATTCATCAGGCCTAGAGCCCCCTGGTGTCGACCAGGACATGTGGTCATCCTGGTCTTAGCCCCCTGATTTCACAGTCTCTGCCGTCCCTTCCCAGGAACAGGGAGGGAAGAGCCCCTCCGAAGGCTGCCCGTGGGCTCCATCCTGCCGCCCTCCCGTCTTCCCAGGGTGACTGCTCACTGCAACCCGAGCCGCGCTGGCCAGCCCGGGCTGCTTCTGTCCAGCTCGCAGCCCGATCAGGTTCCCATTCCTGGATCGCCCACGCTCCCCGGTGACGAATTCCCGCATTACCTGAGGGATTTGCACGCCGGGCATGTTCCTCGTGGGCCGGAATGTCCTGGGAGAGTGTGGAGGGTGATGGCAGGGAGCAGCCTGTCTGCCACGTATGGCCAGGCCTGGAGGGGGCGGAGTGGGGGTTGGTCGGGGACCGATCAACCTTTGGCCTTGGCTTTTGTGAAAAGAAGGGCCAGGATAGGGCAAGACTTCTGACGGTGGTTGCCAGCTCTGCGTAACCAGCCGGCGCCTGCGGTGGACACACACAGATGAGAGGCATCCAGCTGGGAAGGGCAGCTGGCCACAGGGGTCACCTGAGATCCTGCCCAGGTCAGGCTTCCCTTCCAGTGACCCACGGTTAGAGCAGCCTTGTTCACAGTGTCCGGCAGAGCATCCGGGCTGGGACGTGCTCAGCCTCAGTCAGAGCCCTTTGGCTCCCTACCCCCTACCTCTGCGTCCCCGGAGAAGTGGGCTGTCTTAGGCCAGCAGGATCAACAGTGTCCCCTTGGCCCCCACTACCCCCTTCATCCCTTGCAGCCTCGGCTTAAGTGTAAGAGGGAGCTCCTTGAAGTGTGTAACCAGAGGGCTGGGGCTGGACCCTCAGGCCTCCTGGGCCATTGTTCAAGGCCGCTTGGCCCCCACGGAAGGTGGGCTGGGTGTGCTGGACTCCTGGCACACCCCCTGTTATGAGACTCGGCCTCGCGGGCCCTGCTCCTCTGCTGCTGAAGAACTGCTGGGTTGGAGTAGGCTTTCCAGGCAGCATCATTCATGGCCATTCACCACCCCAGACCCACAAGGCTCAAGAAAAGAGAGCAGAGGGCATAACTCATCAAACCCCACTTTCCTCGTGACCCACAGAGTGTCTCTTTTCACCTGCTTTCATTTTCTGGCAAGCCTGATTTGTATCCCTTCCCTGAGCCCCAGCCCCTTCCCCACCGCCCCCCCGCCCCCAGCCTTTCTCCTCTGAGGTTCATACTCAGCTGCACGCACTCAGGGTCCACTGTCTCTGGATGCCCAACCAGCCCCCAGTTCAGTTCAACCTCCCTGAGACGCCCTTCACGTGGCGAGGTTTCACCGCTCCCTCCGTGTACAGGTTCTGAGATCTGGCTTAGTGGTGCTGGCTGCATGATGCTGGCTACAAAGTGGACAGGCTGCAAGGCGCCCTGTGAACCCAGCTCCCAGCAGCTGTCTTTGGATGTTTTGCCCTCCTTGGCCGAGTGCTTTCACTGTCTGGGCTTTGGCAGTGGGAGCTGGCAGCCCCAGAGGAGACGGGCAGGCTCTGATGTCGGGGACGCTGGCGCAGAGTGTGGGCTACCTGCCAAGCTGGGACGCAGCCCCCTTGGAGAGCAAAGTGAGAGCGAACCCAGGGAAGGGTCAAAGGACCTTTCACCCCTCACAGCTAAACTCAGCTTTGTCATCTCAAGGAACCCAAAAGCAGCCCCCTCGTGGGGAGCTCTGACAGTGCCAGAGATCTTGGGGTCCCAGGGGACCCCTGTCCCCAGTCCCATGGCTCAGAAATCATCTTCAGTTTTTACATCTAAACTGAGTCTTTTTGCCTTAGGTGTGATTGTTTTCTAAGTAGTATTCTGGTAAATAAAATTCTGCTTATTAAACAGGCATTTCTCAAATGTCTGTTAGGTGCCAGGCATGCATGTCAGTGCTTCTCAAACTTGTATTTGTGTTTGAACCACTTGAGAGTCTATAAATAGAGGTTCTGATTGAGGAAGTCTGGGTAGAACCCTAGATGCTACATTGCTAACAAGCCCCCAGGTGACAGCGGTGCTGCTGCTGGCCCAGGGACCACACTTTGAGTACTAAGACATTGGATGACTGACGGTTTGTAGTCATGGGTCAGGTTCACAGGCAGGCCAACTGACGCGCGCCTTTTAATGGTGTGATGTCAGAAGTGGGGACCCAGTCTGGGAATACGGAGTTCCAGGCACCAGGCTTTCTTCAGGGCCCTGTCTCTCAGCCTAGCTCTTCTTCAGCATCTCAGGGGAGATGTTTTAGAACATACCAACGTTCTCCCCCAGACCGACTGAGTTAGACTCCACAGCAATGGGCCTGGGCATCTTTCTTGAAGAGCTTCCCAGCTGAGTCTGCAGTGATGGAGTGCCCCGTTAGGAAGACGACTCCAGAGATGCACTATCTCCGCCACTATTGCCACTTATGAACCGGCTGGCCCTGCCATCACCCCATGAATCAGCCAAGAAATGGGTCCCAGGTACTGGGCTCTTTGCTGAGGGGGTGAAAAGGAGTCAGAGCCTGAGCTGATGAGAGAGCTCCAAAAAGCAGGAGATGTTGGCAAGCGGCGCATCCCTTCCCCTCGCCCAGCCTCGGGTGCCCCTCTGTGCAGCGAGGAGGCTGGCTTGGGCCATCACAGGAGGCCTCTCTCCCGCGCCTCACTGTTCAGAGGGTCCTCCACCCTCACGGGTCAGCCAGGTGGCTATGGCCTCTCCCCTCCCGCGCGCCTCGTTTCTCTCTGCTCTCAGCTCCATCCCCCGGGTGATTTTTCTTTCTCTTGGCCTCAGACGTTTTTCAAAGCACCTATCACGCATTTTAGGAAAAGGTCCTCCCTCTTCAACCCCCGGGGGTTGCCAGGCTCGGCCATCAGTAAAGCTAAGGAGGTGATTCGTGTCCCTTGCCCCACCCCTTCCCACCCGGCTCCCACGCTGCTTGATCGCAGGGTCCCACACCCATGAAATGTGCACTGCGGGATTCTGACTCCTAGGAGAATGTGGGCGGCCCATAACCCCTGGGCTACGGAAGTCACCAGGACTCCGCCCCGATCTTTACCAAGGAGTCATCGTGGTACCAAGAGGGGGTGGGGGGCTCTGGTGTCACTGCGAGGTGAAGAATGAGCGAGCCTCTTTTTATGGGACCTTTGGAATGACAGGAATTGGAGGCCTGAGCCCCCGCCGCCCAGCACTGCCCCGTCACCACCCTGGACCTTCCGCTCGGGCTCACAGAGTGCTCCTTTGCTGAGATATGCTTGGGCAGTATCAGTTCAAGCCCTCCTGTGTTGAAATGTGTGTGCCCTGTTTAGCCAAGAGGTGTCTGCATCTGAGCTATGCAGAGCAAAGTATTATTAGAGCCGGCATCAGCGTGTCTGTAACTGAACCCCGCTCTCCCTAGCAACCGTTGTCAACAACACATCCAACAGAAGGAGGCGATACCTTTTTTTTGAAGGAAAGAAAAAAGAAAAACTTCATCTCACCAAGTCGTAAACACAGCAGGGCTGTTGTGAAAAGACAAGGCAAAATCAGAATCTGGCATGTGACCAGGTTTCAAAATAAATTGCTCTCTGCCAGCAACTTCTAGAAGACAGCCTCTTAAAAAGCTGACCTGGAGCTAGAAAATGGATAAGTTCTGCAGAGCTTCTGGCTGGGTCACCATTAAGTATCACGTTTGGGGCTTTTGACACACAGAGACTCAATCAGGTGGTGACAAGGGTTCTGTGGGGCCTCTGAAGGGTCTCTGGGAGTAATTTTAACTGGGGCACTCAAGACTTTCTGGTCTGGCTGCCCCATCAGTAAATCAAAATACAAGCTGCATCTTCAAGACTTAGGTGATCCATTCATCCCACTTAAACCCCGTTTCTCCCATCTCTGCCTCCTGGTCTTAGTCCCTTGCTTGCTGGCTTGGGCAAAGGCACTGGGCCATTCCATAATAAGGAACCTCCTTCTCTCCCGGTTATCTCGAGGTAGCAGAAAAATCAAAAGTTGTTCTTCTTTTCCCCAAAATGTGGAGTTCTCAATCCCAGTCTTTTTTGGAGGGAGGGAGAAGGACCGACATTGATTCTTAGGGTTCTAACCAGAGTTGTAAGCTGAGTTGTAAGTTCCTCGAGGGCAGGAATCCTGGCTGTGTGATGCTTGGTCCCCGGCTCCTGGCACCATGACTGGTACACAGTGGATGCCCGGCAAGTGCCTGGGGAAGGGAGGCACAGGGCCATCAGCCTTAGGTACCAGCGCTCCTGGTGCGAGACAGGCTTCTCAGCTCTTCTGAGCGCTTTCCTGTGTGTGAACCTGGAGATTCTCTCCCCAGGGTGGCTTCCAGGGCAGGGCCCATCCCCCATGTGTGCGGAACAGGACAGTGACTCAGTGAGGCTTCCAAGTCATGGAGCTGAATGGGGGCGGTCAGTCCCGCACCCCAGGCTCTTGGCTCCTGTGAAAACGTTACTCAGTCGTGTCCGACTCTTTGCGACCCCATGGACTGTAGTTTGCCAGGCTCCTCTGTCCATGGGGATTCTCCAAGCAAGAATATTGGAGTGAGTAGCCCTTCCCTTCTCTAGGATATCTTCCTGACCCAGGGATCAAACCTGGGTCTCCTGCATTACAGGCGGATTCTTTATTGTCAGAACCACCAGGGAAGACCCTGGGCTCCCAGACCACCCGCCTAAATAGGATATAAGGGTCAGAAAGTTGGGAAAATCAGGAATCCATCTCTTGAAGCTATCACTGGGGATTTCAAAATCTGTGCTCCTAGAAGATATCCCACCGGATTTCCAATGCTGTCCGAGTCTCTGGGTTTTCCAGGTCAGTGGAGGGCTGAGAGTATCCAAGGAAACACCTCCATGCCCCCGTCTGCTTTATCCAGATGAAGCACACAACCGTTCTTCCTGTGGCAGGCTCTTCCCTTGCACCCTCTTCCCTAGGCCCAGAGCTCCGCCCCCACCCCTGCACACCCACCGCTGAGCCGACGTGCACTCCAGGCATGTAAACTAATTTTACTGTTGGCCCAAGCTAGGCATACCCAGGGAGAGAAGCACATTGTTCTGTGCATTCCAGAGCCTGAGCAAAGCCCTGGGCTGTACCCACCCGAGTGCCCCTCCTCCAGTTGCAGGAAGTCAGGAGGGAGAAAGTGAAGGGCTAGCAGGCAATGCGAGCGCTCTCCCTGCGGGTCAATCATGGAAGGTGACTTTGTTATTGTGTTAATCGCTCAGTCGTGTCCGACTCTTTGCGACCTCATGGACTGTAGTTTGCCAGGCTCCTCTGTCCATGGGGATTCTCCAAGCAAGAATATTGGAGTGAGCAGCCCTTCCCTTCTCTAGGGTATCTTCCCAACCCAGCAAGGTGACTTTGTTATTGTGTTAATCGCTCAGTCTGACTCTTCGCGACCCCATGGACTACAGCCAGCCAGGCTTGTCTGTCCATGAAATTCTCCAGGCAAGAATGCTGGAGTGGCTAGCCATTCCCTTCTTGCCCACAAAACATCTCTTTTTCTAAAAATACTGTTGTTCCGATGGCACCCTGGGAGTTGTCGGCACCCTGCACAGGCCAGGCAGAAGTAGCACACACCTTGCCCAACAGTGGGCGCCGGCAGGCTGGCCTCACATGTCCCGTCTTTGGAGCTTGACCTTCATAAGAGTCTGTGGTGGGCACAGCTCCCCCACTGGGGACAGCAGCACCTGCCTGGTACCTCGGCTCTTCGCCCACTGGACCAGAACCAGAACAGGGACCAGCTGTGCCTCTGGCCAGCCTTGTTGCCCACACTTGCTTTGCAGTGAGTAAACTTTTACCTTCTTCCTTCCCATCCTCACGTCTTCCTCTCAACAAGCACCTCTGAGCACCTCCTGTGTACTGCCTGCCGCTCAGCAGGGCCCACACGTGTGTCATCTCTGCGAATGCGCCCTCCCTTCTCGTCTGCCCCTAGTTTGTGTCACTGGGGGCACTGTCCCAAAGTCTGAGTTTTATTCGAGGATCCAGCTGGGGTGTCTCAAAGCCAGTTTTTCTGACTCAGTGTGGGCACAGTGGCTTCTGAAAAGGCTAAATCTAAGGCTCCCTTCTAGAACTTCATTATGCCCTGCGGGACAGAGGCAGCCTGTGATACAAACGGGAAAAAGCATTTTGACTTTTTTTTTTTAAGCTGAAAATAAGCAGAGGAAAGGACAGCAGCCTGCAAGTTGAGGTTTTCTCGTCTCAGAGGCAAGGTCCCACCAAGTCCACCCATGGCAGGTTTCGGCCAGCATCAAAGGGCTGCTTCCAAGAGCCTCTGCCCACGAGGACGAAGGTGCCCTGGTGGGCAGATGCTGGGACACCGGAGGTCCTGCTCCCGCTCTCCTGTCTCTCGGCCGAGGAGCATTCCTGGGGTCAGGAATTATTTCCCCATCACCCATGTCCCTTGCCAGGCCGTGTTCTCTTCCCTGCACGCCCTCACCCCCGACCTGGGCTTCGTTTTCCCTGCTAAATCCCCTGATGGGACTTGGCCGGACACTCCCCCTGTCTGAAGCTGCCACGCTGAGGCAGGCCCTGCAGATAAGTGGGTTATCGGAGAAGGCAGCTCGGGTGTCCCAGGCCCCAGAGGGTCACCCCTGGCCGGCTGGCAGCTCAGCCCCAGCTCCTCCTCCCCGACTCCACCCCAGAGCCAGGCCAGCAAGGAGACAGCAGTTCGTTCCCCGCCGCTCAGTGAGCAGCCAGCCCCCAGCCGCCGCCGGGAATCTGAGCTATGCTAAGCCGTCCAGATCACCACATCGCTGCTCTACCCGGCCCAGACAGGGCGCCTCTACCTGCCGCGGCCGCCGCTGGAAAGCTGGCACCGCCTGGGCCGATGGAAACAAATCTCCCTGCAGGTTATGTAATCGCTAACCGCCCAGGCCCCGGCTCCCTGGGGAGGAGGCTCCCAGCCCCCGCGGAAGGGAGAGTGGTGGCCCCTGGGCAGGGAGCGGACAGAGGGTCATTCTTTCAAAGAGAAGCAAGTCATCCTGAGTGATTGCCCAAGGTCCTTCTCCAGACCCAAGGTCCTCAGTGCCCCCAGGGAGACCGATGTTCCCTGTACTTGCTGGCGGAGCGCGGAGGTCAGCCCAAGACACGAGCCCAAGTGAAGTGAGGAAGGCTCATCAGGAGAGCTGGACTCATGGGAGGTTAAGGCGAGGGATCCAGGTCTTGCTGGGCTTGGTGTTTTGGTCTGGCTTCTTCTTGTAATAAGATACATGCAACTTGAAATCGGCCAGCTTAACCATTTTTAAGTGCGTGTGTCCAGTGCAACCGCAGCTCTGCACTGCACTCCCAGCAACCACCCAGAAACCTCTCATCGCCCCAGTCAGAAGTCGTGTCCCTCCTTACAGTCCCCTCCCGGCCCCTCCACCCCCTCTCCCTTCTGTCTCTGAGGGTTCTCAGCTCTGTGCTTTAGGCATGTAAGTGGGAACCACACAGCGGGCCTTTTGAGACTGGCTCATCTCGCTTAGCATCACAGCTTCAAGATCCGTTCCTGTGGTAGCTCACATCAGATTTTCCTTCCTTTTCGTGGCTGGATAATATTCCATGGTATGGATGGACCGCATTTTATTTATCTGTTCATTCATCCATCACGGATGGCCCCTTGGGTTGTTTCACCTTCGGGCTGTTGTGAATTATGTCGCCATGAACATGCCACATACCTGTATCTGTTTATGCCCTTGCTTTCAGTTATTTTGGGTATGTGTGTCTAGACATGGAATTGCTGGATTCTGTGAAAATTCTACATAGAACTTTTAGGAACTCACTAACTGTGTTCGAGAAGGCTGTTTTTTATGGAGAGAATGTATGAACCAAGGCCCAAGTAAAGGACAGTGAGGATACTGCCTTACTTGGAATCCAGGGTAAGGGTGTTAAGTGGAGAGTCAGAGGAAGTCTGTAAGATGGAACAGAAGGCTTTGGACTTTATGAGGTGGAACCCGGGAGCCATGATGTCCTAAGATTAAGAATCATAGAACAGTATAGACTTGAAGGATCTACAGATTATCCATCCAATCCATTCATATCATAGGTGAGAGCCCAGGGAGGTTAACAAAAGCCCTGCTTTAGGAAGATCTGGATGCTGGGTTATACGGTGTCATGCTTGGAAATCCAGTACATAGAGGACTAGGGGTTTTAAGTGACCGTGGTTGTTGCTTTCATAAGGAAAGCACACACTGATTTGGACCTGCCCCTCAAAGATTCAAGCTGCGGTGGCAGGCCTCATTCCCTCTCCTCCAGGGACCTGCTCCCAGCCCCAGGTAGGCAGAACAATAGCATTTGGCCACTGCCCCCATCACTCAGGAGCTGGAATCTGGAGGACAGCAGGCTGACATGGGAGAATGTACCCCTCTTCCTTCTGCCAGGCATGGCACAAGAGTCTCTAGGAGCCACCCAGGTAAATCAGTGGGCATCTCTGAACTGAAGCTTCCCAGCCAAAGGCACATGGCCTGGGTTTCAAAGCAGGCACCAAACACATGGACTCCTGGCCACCTGCGGGGAGGATGAACAGAACTCACCTCTTGTGCCCCTGACCCTTGTCTAGATGCCCCATCCACACTGCTGTGGACACCTCTCCCTCACTTTCTCTGCCCATACCCATGTGCCCTGGCTGTGCTCTGGACGCCTGGCATGAGGCAGAGTGATTTATTGGAAGTTAGTGAGTGTGGGGCGGGGTAGAGAGGGTTGGGGCATGGAAACGTTTTAAGCAGCCAGCAAGGGTGGCACACTTATCTTGAACTCATTGCTTTCAGGGTGGCTGGGTTCCATCTCCACTAGAAGATAAAAGCAGGGATCCGTTTAAGTGGACATTGGTCACCGGGCATCCCAGGGTACAGAGTGTGATGCAGGGACGCAGGTGGGGGCTCACCCGTTCTTCAGTCACTCCTTAGCCGATTGGCTTCCTGTGACTGATGCAACCCATCTTCACTGCTGCTCGGGCTTTTCTCCAGTTGCAGAGAGCGGGGGCTGCTCTCCACTTGCGGGCTTCTCATTGCTCCGGCTTCTCTTGTCATGGAGCACAGGCTCTCGGGCTCATGGGCTTCAGTAGTTGCGGCTCCTGGACTCTAGAGCACAGGCTCAATAGTTGTGGCCCACGGGCTGAGTGGCTTCGCTGAATCTGGGATTTTTCCCAGATCGAGGATCGGGGATCTAACCCATGTCTCCTGCACTGGCAGACGAATTCTCCACCACTGAGTCACCAGGGAAGTCCCCCAGTTCCTTCTTACTCCAGACCTGTTCCTGTCGGGTGGCATGTCTGTCCAAGAGAGGTTGTGTGACCCTCAGCCAGGAAGCAGGGGCTGGACTGTGTGGCCCCTTGAGGTCACCTTCCAGCTCGGAGCTCTTGCTGCAGCCTGAGAACCATCAGCATAGGAAGTCTGCCCTGAAAGCCCGAAGTTCAGTATTGGGGCTCTCTGCACACCCAGAATCTCCATCCCCTGTTGCCTCCCACCCAGCATGCTGAGTCTTCAAGGAACAGCAGCGCCAGCCCCTTCCTGGCCCCTCCTCAACCCCAATTCCAGCCAGCAGTGCTGGGAAGAGGGTGGCCCCCCACTTTAGGGGAGCAGGCTGTGACCTTCAGGGAACCAGTTTCACTTGACCCTTGGCCCACCCTTTGGGTGGCCTTTGAGATCCCAGTTCACAGAGGGAAAGAAGCTTCAGGTCACTTGGAAACATGGAGACAGGTATGTCCAGCCAGGAGCAGTGCCCTGCGGCCCCCTGCCTGCCAGGGATGGATGTTCAGCTCGTTCCCTTCAGGAAGCCCCTTGCTCCCAAATCATCCCACTCTTGACAGTGCAGCTCGGATCAAATAATGTCCCCAAGGACCACTAAGCAGAGGGAGCCCGGAGGACCGCCACACGGCCGCCACGCACTGCCACCCAGCTCGGCCACCGAGCAGGGGCGATACCAGAGGACGGCGGGGCTTGGGTGGTATCCGGGGATGGCTGGGCTCCAGCTAAAGCTTAGGAATATCTCTATAATTGGAGTCAGTGCATTCCTGGGCAGCTGCATGCACATTGGAGCTCCACACTCCCCATTGACCCCATCAGACAACAGTCACTGCATTACTCTGGGTGTTGAAAAAAGTCTGATTGGAATAGTATCTCTGATGTGGACTTAGAAGCAGAGTCCAGAGTCACCTGGAATTCAGCCTGCAGGCCCCAGAAACTTGCCCTTGATGACGTCCTGCTGTGTTGCATAAGGAATCGTTGACAAAGCCCAGAGTCCAACACCTACCTCCTGACCCTGGTTCTGATGCGTCAGCTGGTGACTTTGGGCACACCTCACAGTCAGTCCTAGCTGCCCTCCACTTACTCTTCCATTAAGTGAGGGTAATCATACCTGCCCCTAACACCTGTTTATCCCACAGTCATAATCACTGTTTAAATCCACTGACACACATCCCATTTTGTCCGTGTCCTCTTAAGACTCCTCCTCCAACAGGAATTTCTGAATTTCACAAAATCATGTTTTTCCTTTTGCCCTTGATGAATCCCATTCATTCAAGGTTCCTAGGAGAGAGGCCCCACGCAGGCTTTCTTCCACAAGCCCAGGGGCCCTCAAGTCATGCTGTGGTTTAGGGTTCAGATTGTAGTAATGCAGATAGCTCAGGATCTGTCCACAACGAAAGCTTGCATGGAGGTCCTGAGATTGGTGTTGAAGCCCTACTGGGTGTGAGTGCCTAGCACTGTTAAATCCCCAGTAAAGCAGGAGCCTCTGGCCTCCATCAGATATCTAGAGGCCTGATGGAAGGGCAAAGCCAGCTCAACCAGAGAACAGTTTAGGAAAATCAGAGGAGGGGGCAAGCCCTTTAAGTGCCAGTGTCTGGGGAAGACTTCCTGGAGGAGGCAGCATGAAAGGAAAGGCCAGATATGAGTGGGCCGAGGAAAGTAGGAGGAAGGAGCCAAAGCAAAGGCTGGAGGGTGGGAGGCGGCCAAGTGGGGGGCAGTGGGCATGACTGTGCAGGAGAGCACGGTGGGGTGACAGTCGTGCCCTGTCAGCCTGGCCAAGGGGCTCTGCAAGTGTTAGCGAGCCCTGGGGTAAAGCTGCCCAGCCAGGCCGTGACCCCAGGTCACAGTCACCACGGTAGCCCATTCATTTGCTGGCACTCGCTGCTCACCCTCTCAGGCCAAGGCTGTTTTCATCCAGAACCCAAGCTTCTGCCTTCAGATTAGGGAGCTCCTTGCCAGCTTTGGGCCCCAGTCGGTCTGAGACCGGAGACAGGGAGCGCCATGCCATCCGGGGGCCCCGGGCCAGGCTGCTGGGGGGCCCAGGGGTCAGGGGTTTCACTGAGGCAGGTAGTGTGGGGCCTGGCACGCAAGGCCGAGAGATACTGTCTTTCTGGACCAGTCCAGTATCTCGTAGGAGAGGTCAGGTCCCAGCTGCCCACCTGGAGTGACCCACTCAGCCCCTTGCTATGGATCAGCTGCCTCCCAGAGCCGTGTAGATGCTGCCCACGCACTTAACCACACACACCCATGCACTTGGTACTGGTGACATCGTATTTTCTGTTAGTCGCTCTGCTGTGTCCAACTCTTTCGCGACTCCATGGACTGTAGCCCGCCAGGCTCCTCTGTCCATGGAATTCTCCAGGCAAGAATACTGGAGTGGGTAGCCAATCCCTTCTCCAGGGGTTCTTTCTGACTGAGGATTGAACCTGGGTCTCCTACCTTGCAGGTGGATTCTTTATCTTCTGAGCCATGAGGGAGCCAGTAGCCTTATGGCCTGCAGGGAACCAGAGGCAGGGCTACCTGTGATGCTTGGGGCTGGACAGGTTCACAAAGCAACCCTCCTCTGCTTCTGCCCCATCCCTCCTCCCCCAGGCACATTTTTTTTTCTGGCCCGCCTCGAGGGGTACAGCAGGAGACAGGAAGTCTGAAGCCGGCATCGAGCCTGGCTCCGTGCCTGTGTCCTCATGTGGTCCAGAGGCGTGGTCAGTCTCCCCCACCGAGGCAGGGCTCATGGCTCCGCCTTCTCTACTCCCACGCCCCGCGGGTGCCCTGGGGTCATGGAGGTTTCTCACATGCGGGTCCAGGACTGGAGAGAGCCTGGGAAACTTGAGTGCAGACTAGGGGCGGGAAGAGAAGATGAGGTACTGCTCAGAGGTGGGGGACTCCGAAGGTACCGTGCAGGAGGCGCCTGGACTGCAGCCTCCCGAATTCACTCCAGCCCTGCCCTTCTCTAGCTGGATGACTGCAGGCCAGCCCTCCTGCCCTTCCCGTGGCTTCCTCGCCCATAAAATTGGGAGATTAGAAGTAATTTCAAAGGTCCCTTTCACCTCTTTGTTAATCGAAAGCAGACATATGGGGCATACACATGGTGCCTTTTATTGTCCACCGCCACCCATGGGTTCAGCGGTGAGGAGCAGACTCTCCCTGCGGGTAGGGGTCCCCAGTCATGGCCGCTCCAGCCCACCGGTTGAGTGTCCGGAGTCATTGGCCACCCGATGGGCCAAGAAGCCTGCAGGGGGCGCCAGTGCTCAAGGCGGGCCTCACCTGCCTGCAGGCCCCTCCCAGTCCACCCCAGCATCTTGGCCTCCTGAGCTTTGCCCCACAGGGCAGTTCAGTCGCTCAGTTGTGTCCGACTCTTTGCGACCCCATGGACTGCAGCATGCCAGGCCTCCCTGTCCATCACCAACTCCCAGAGTTCACTCAAACTCATGTCCATGGAGTCGGTGATGCCATCCAACCATCTCATCCTCTGTCATCCCCTTCTCCTCCCGCCTTCAATCTCTCCCAGCATTAGGGTCTTTTCAAATGAGTCAGTTCTTTGCATCAGGTGGCCAGGTATTGGAATTTCAGCTTCAGCATCAGTCCTTCCTTCCAATGAACACCCAGGACTAATCTCCTTTAGGATGGACTGGTTGGATCTCCTTACAGTACAAGGGACTGTCAAGAGTCTTCTCCAACACTGCAATCCAAAAGCATCAGTTCTTCGGCGCTCAGCTTTCTTTATAGTCCAACTCTCACATCTAGAGATTTAAGCTAAACCATTTAAGATTTAACCATTTAAGTCACAACAGGATGGTGCCTCTGCTGCAAAGCTACCTTCCAGCAATTTCCAGGCCCAGTGGGCCTCCATCCCTGAGACAAGAAACCTTAGGAAGCCCCTTCCAGGTCTCTGAGACAGGCCGGCATAGTGTCCGAAGGTTGCTGTCAGGTGTCTTATCTGAGAGCCCTGTTTCCTCCTCCGTCTCAGCCAGGCAGTCACCCTCCGGGCATTTACTGTGCACTGTCTGTGTGCAGACACTGTGAGCCCTATGTACCCACCAGGATACCTTTGTGAGGTGGGCATTATTCGTCCCGTTCTATGCATGGGTAAAGAAAGTGTCAGAAAGCTTAGGGAACACGCGCCTGACGTCACACAGCCAGTGACAGGAGCGGTGCTGGACCCCAGTCACCTGGTGCCCCGTACCCTCTGCAGAGCGCGCTGCTGCCCTGCGGGACAGACGGGTGTTGCAACAGCGGTGCTGGGGCAGCCAGGTAGCGGGGAAGCGAGATGATATAACGCCCTTTCAATGACCTGATCAGAGCCTCCTTCCCTGCAGGCTGAACAGGGGACTGAGTGATCTCCCCATAGTCGTCTAATGGCTGAAAGAATCTGGAGACAGTTTCCAGGCCAGAGCTCAGTGGGCGCCCGGGCCAGCTGTCCCCTGCCTGTCGCAGGGGGCTGGGGGTAAAAGGGTGTCCCTGTCCATCAGGCTGTCCCCAGCCGACCTCCGCTTCTCCTCTGTGGCCGCCCCACCCCTGGTCTCCAGCCCGTCACCCTCACGATTCATGAAAAAGGTCAAAGAGCTCCATTTGGTTTGATGTGCTCCACTTCGCGGCCCCAGGGGCTGGAGGCTGCAGCCCAGGGTCATAGTGGGTCCTGATGAGTGGGCAGCGCTGGTGTCCTGGGCACCTGGGCCTCTGGGGAGCACGTGTCTGTGTGCAGCCCTGTGGTCAAGGGCAGCTTGAGTTTCCCGTGACAGGCTGCAGCCACGAGAGCCCAAGGAAGTAGATCGTGTCTCAGATGAGGCTTCGTGCCTCCATCACCTCTCTAGACCAAAGGGAGGGGTGGCAGCACTTTTAATGGGTACCTTCCTCACTGCGCCCCCACACACACACCTGAGAGGAAGATACTCCAGGCTGGCAATGTGAGAAGGCAGAAGACAGAGCGCGCACCTACATGCAGCCTTGTTGCTAAAGCTCTAGATTATTAAGCGGTGAGGACCCTGGGGTGTGAGCCGAGGCAGCCAGGTTGCTCAATCCCAAAGGAGCCCTTCTAAGGTTTCCCCGGCACCCAGCCCAGAGTGTCACCACGGAGAAGGAGCCACACTGTGAATAAAACTTCTTTGCTGCTACCGCCATGCCTGACCTTTTTTTTTTCTTTTTTTAAAAACTCCCCCTATACAGCTTGATTTACAGTGACCCCTATACATTTCAGCAGCTGCAGATTCATTTCAGAATCAGGTTAAGTAGTCCAGGGTTCAAACCTAAAAGGTCAGAAGGCAGGGGGCTACGGGAAGGCGAGCGACACTTAATACAGCTCATTCCCACGTGGGCCTCTGTGGCCTGGGGTTCGTGGAGCATCCTTTCCCTGCAGACTTGTACAGCCTGTACAGACACCGCGGCTCCTCTGCCTGATAAAGAGAAGTTCAAAAACATGGCAGGTTGGCACCTGGCACCAACTCCCCCGTGCTTCCTCTCCCGCCAGCCCCAACGGAAGAGGCAGGCTTCTTAGAGCTGGTGGGAATGAGAACTCTCCAGGGCAAGCATCTGTAGGGGCTTCCCAGGTGGCATGGTGATAAAGGATCCACCTGCCAGTGCAGGAGATGCCAGAGACGCAGATTCGATCCCTGGGTCGGAAAGATCCCCTGGAGGAGGGCATCGCAACCCACTCCAGTCTTCTTGCCTGAAGAATCCCATGGACGGAGGAGCCTGGAACGCTGCAGAGCCCCCTCTGTGTTCCTAGAGGACAGAGGGCTGAGGTGGGGCTTCTGTCCCTCCCCTCTGTCCCTGCCGCCCCCATCCCACCCCTTTCTGGCTGGCACAGCTCTCACATCCTCGGGCCAGACAGCCAATGTTTATAAAGCCCCCAGCCCTGCCCTCGAGGAGCTTCTGGCTTTGCAAGCCCCTATTCTTGTTTTCAGGTTCCCAAATGACCCCGAAGTCCTCGCTTGCAGCAATTTTGTTCACTGGACTCTGTGTTTTTCCCCTCCCGTCTGCTCTACCCTCCCAGCGCCTCCTGGCTCTGTCCCCAGCGCCAGCCCCCTGTCTGTCCCTGCAAACACAAGTCAGCTGTGTGTGCAGACAAAAGCCGTGCGTCGCAGCGGGGGCCGGGCCCGCAGAAGGGACATTTCCAGGGAACTCTGGGGGCGGCGGCTGGGAGTTCAGAGGCGACTGTCTGATAGCAGGGACTCGGCGTCACCGTCTAGGGGACTTGGCCTGGCCCCAGGGGCCCGCGGCTGTGGGTGGTGACTGGGAGAGGCGGCCAGGCTGGAAGAAATCTGCTGTGTGAGAAGTGTAGGAAATGGGCTGGAGGGGACAGATAACAGCCCGTTCTCTGTGTGTCTGTGTGCGTCTGCGTCTGCCGGCCGGGTGGCTGGAGCCAGGCGGTCTGAGGCCGTATCTAGTGAGATTTTTGTCCTGGGTTGTGAAAGTGACCTATGGAGCCAGCAGCAGGGTTCAGGGCCTGGGAGACAAGACATGTGGCCCTGCCCCCCCACCTTGTCCTGTGTTCCTGTCGATGTTCCTCTGTCCCCTCTTGCCAAAGAGCGCGGGAGGGGCCGCAGCAGGAGGGAACATTCTCACAGTGCGAATGGTTTAAGGCCTGGGTTTCGGTCTTGATTGTATCAGTACTTTGACATATGAACTTGGATACCTCCCCTCATATTTCTGGCTCTCGGTCTTGTTGGCTGTAAAATGGGGATTATTTTTATATCTGCCCTGCACATTGCTCCGGGTGGTCGGAAAGCTCTTACGAAATAGGACGTGAAGACAGTGTGTAAACTGTAAAGGGATCAGACTAGTTTTTGAATGCTGGAGCTGCTGAGCAAATGCTGGGCTGGAGAAAACTGGTAGGGAGGGGCAGAGGGGAGGGCGCTTGGTGGTCCGTGGCCCCCTGCCAAGGGTGGGCCCTGTGGGAACAGGCCCCAGGGCAGGCAAAGAGGCGGCAGAGGCTCTCGGCAAGTGCTGGTGCCAGTCACAGGTTTGCCAAGATGGAAGGTGGTCTGGGTTGGGCACCCACTTCTCCCAGGAGAAGGCAGGGCTGTGCGAAGCCCTCACCCCATCAGGGGCACAGGGCGTTTTCCTAGCCTGGAGGATAAAGTCCAACAGGTCGTAGAGGGGCGAGGGGGAACTTTGCGTGTCTTTCGTAACATATGCTGACCCCACAGAAGCCGGGTCACCGTGTCCCCTCACCCCCTCCCCATCCTGACCTGGAGTTCAGCCGTCCCCGGTGTGGAAAGTGCGAGAAGGAGCTGACAGGGAGGGGTGACAGGACTGCTAGGCTGAGAGAAGCTGAGCTATTTAAAGTGTGCAGCGAGCACCCGGGGGCGTGAGTGCCACCCACCCCCACGGCCCTCTCGGCATTCAGCTCTCCCCTTCCTTGGCTGGATACCAAGCCCGCGGGGCACCCAGAGGCTGCAGGTCAGATGCCAGGGGCTCCGGGGCTGGCAGGGGAGGCCGGCTCCCCCTCACCCCAGGGCTTGGGTTCCCTCCTGGGGCCTCCTGGCTGAATTGGCGGGGCCACACAGACTTCTTGGCTCCCGGTGCCTTATAAACGGGGCTGGGGACGCGTGGGGAGCTTAGAGGAGGAATGCCCGGCGCCTGGGGCCCAGGGCAGCTGCTGCCTGCCCACCCGCACCCCCCGCCCCCGCCAGCCATTGGCCACCCGGCTACCTGATTTGGGGAACCAGAGCCAGCTGGGGCAGCGTTGGAAAGTGGGGAACTTTGCTGAGTGCATCCTGCCCCCAGCTCGGGCCCGCCTTCCCAGCGCACCCCATGTTACAAAGGGTCTTCTGCTTTCTGCCCGGTTGACCTTCTCCTATCCTGTGTCCTCACCCCTTAGTGACTGATGCACTCGCTGCCCTGGCTCTCCTTTCTGGGGTCTGAAAGGCTGCTCAGCGCCTCGGCCCGGACCAGGGACTGGCAGGGGGCCCGTTAGACACAGGGGCCACACAGGCCCCTGCGTGCGCGCCAGCTAGGAGAGCCTTCACGGAGGGGCTCCCCAGTGCCGAGCCTCAAACCGAAGCTGGCCTACACTGCAAGCCGCACCGGCAAGCTTTACGTAGGATGTGATTTGAGCGGCTGCCAGCTGCCCTGTCCGGAAAGAACTGGCCACTATTCTCAGACTGCATCCTTCCTACTATCTTGGCATAAAACTGTCCTTTCTTTCACGAAATGATGGATGAAAACTTTTTTAGAAAACATCCGTAGCAAAATAAAATGTTGGCCACCCTCAGATTTCACAGGTCCAAGAAATCCGGGAGCCCAGGCTTAGAGCCCTGGTTGGTATCCAGGACAGCACAGTTCATATCAGGTACCCGGCGGTCCCAGGCCTGGGGAGCCCAGGCCTGCAGGCCTGCTTGGGGCAGGGGGTGAGGGGAGAAGTTGACGAGTGAGGGGGTACAGCATGGGGAGCAAGGCCGGCACTCCCAAACCTGGGAGTCTCAGCCCGACACTAACTTGGAGCTTCACAGCCCTCCCACTCTGTTCTCTTGGCAAGAGACGCATCCTTCCATTCAATGGGGATTCAGTGTGCCAGCTGCCTTGCCCGTCAGGGGCTTCGTCCAGCTGAGCACAGCATGTTGACCCCTGCCCTCTTGAACTCTGACCTCAGTCACCAGGTCAGCACACACTGAAGCTGCCTGATTCCCTCTGGCTCCCACACGTCACTCTCTCCCCCACCTCTCTCGAGGGCCTTCTGTGCGTCTTAACGTCGCTCCGTGTGTGGACTGACCTATGACCTTTTCCACACAGAGAGTCATTCGTGTGTTAGCTGAGCACCTGCTGCGTGCCAGCAGTGTGCTGGTGGGAAAACGGAAGAGACCCTCTGCCACCACTGGGTTCCTTATAATCCAATGGGCCGTGCATGCAGATAAACCAGGAACTGCCAACCGCGGTCCTGAGTGCTGTCCCAGAGGCCAGCGCTGACCAGCCGAAGAGCTGGAGAAGGAAGCACTCACGTGGCAGATACTGGAGACGGGCGCTCAGGGGACGGGAAGCCCAGTGGCCGGGTGGGGGCTTCCAGATGAAGTGTGTGTGTGTGTGTGTGTGTCAGTCACTCAGTCGTGTCCTATTTTTTGCCACCCATGGACTGGATAGCCTGCCAGGCTCCTCTGTCTGTGGGATTCTCCAGGCAAGAACACTGGAATGGGTTGCCATTTCCTACTCCAGGGAATCTTCCCTATCCAGGGATCCAACTTGAGTCTCTTGTGTCTCCTGCATTGGCAGGCAGCTTCTTTACCACTAACACCACCTAGAAATCCCAATGGCTGCTTTAAGTAACTGCAAAATTAGGAAAAGTCAGCTGCAAAAAGCTGACTTGGGGTGCCCTTTCATGAAGCACACTAAGGTGGTCTTGACGTGTCCTGAGGCCCCTCTGCTGCTGCCTTTACTCCCAAGAAGGCTCCTGGGACCCTCAGGCTGGGGGAAAATTTCCCCCTATGCACACATCCATCACCTGCAGAACCCCCCCCCCCCCGCCCCCGCATATAGTTCTCATTCTGAAGTAGACAAGGAGCCTGGCCCGATCATCAGGCCACTGGGGAGAGTGAAAGGCTCTCAAAAGCCGGGATCCCCAGAGACCAAACCCAGTAAAGGGGCATTGAGGGGACTGGGAGGATACTGAAGAGACTGCCTGGGGCTCAGAACCAGGCTGTGGTTCATTGGCTTTGCCATGGACGAGCTATGACCTCGGCAGCAGCAACAGCTGCCCTTTACTGAGTTTGCACGCTGTACTTTGGCTGCACCCGGGAACTCTGGATATGCCGGGACCCAGGCTATACCCCAGACCAATTAAATCACCTTCTCTGGGGCCTGGGGCCTGGGGCTTGGGCACCAGCCCTGTTCAGATTTTCCCAGATGAGTCCACCATACAGTCAAAGTTGGGAACTGCTAATTTTAAATCTGTTCACAACCTAAAAGTTGAGCGTTATGTTTTATTTGTTGGGAAGTTTTAGGACTTAGCCCAGGAGACAGTATCTCAAGTAATCCTGAGAGGACTGCTCTGAGGAGGTGAGGAGAGGAGTCAGGTGATGTAGAAGTTTTGCAACACAAGTTCAGGTAGTCTCAACATCCAAAGTTTACTGTTAATCAAAGAAAACCAGATAACCCAAGTTAAAGAATTTAGTGTTTTTCTGTGTATGAGAAGATGTAAGAGTCTGGACTCACTGAAATCATTCCTGTGATATGCGCCTGGGCTATCTGGGGGCAGTATCTGGTTTTCACATCCTGAGTTCCTCCGGGCTTATCATAGGGAGTGGCTGCCATCTGGTATCTACTAGATGGAAGGTATTCTCCTTCCTGAATTCCCTTCGGGCTCACTGGCTCACATTGGAAGGCTGCAGTCACTGTTGATTATGACATCCTTGTTTACTGATATGGCAGGAAATGCTCAATTTCGCATAACCAAAGCCCCACGTATTGCACTTAGGAGTTATAGGTTAAGAGTGTCCTCAAAACAACTCTGCCAGGTTTTATGAATGAAGAAGCTGAGGCTTAAAGAGTTTGGAGAGCTTATTCACTATCTTGAGGCTCTCTTTCAAAGACTGGATATACTTGCGCAGACATCATGCAGCATGAGGGAGGGACGAGGAGTGAATGAGGGGGTCAAGTGAGCAAGTTTTTGTAGCCTGGAGAGAAGAGTTTCTGGTGTTTGGGAGGGGGCTGCAAGCCTAAGGTCTCTACAGCTCCCCTCACAGGGTAGAATTGACCCCCAGCCCTGGGGACTGGAGGGCTAGCTGGCTCTGCTTGAACCTAAGCATCAGTGAGCAGATAACCATAGGGGCCCCCAGGCCCAGCAGTATCATAAGAGCGTGGCTGGACTTGGGAGCTCCATTCCTGCCTCAATTTAAACCCCACCTCCAGTGCTCACAGGGCAGGTGACTTCATTCAGGGGGCCTGACGGTTCTGTCTTTGTTTCCTCATCTGCATAATGGGGACGCTGGTAGAGTTATTACGAGAATGAAGTGAGACACTGCATGTAAGGATTTTAAAGCAGTGCCTGGCAGGCACATAGTAAACAGTCAACAAATCCCAGATGCCCTAAGGATTACTGCTGTCCTTATGTAGTTTTCCAGTGCCAAGCAGAAACTAGAGAGAGACATGGGCCAGCCTTGGTGTTTCTCCTTTGACCTTACCTACTGTTAGCTAGAAGATCAGAACTCGGGGCAGAGTCAAGACTGGAACTCTAAAAGGAGAGGAGGGGTGCAGCCACACTCTCTTCCCTCCTCAGCCTCTTTCCAGCCCAGCCCAAGGGGCCTTCTTCCCCTGTCCACCCCATGATCATTGCCACTTCCACCCCGCAACTGCTGAACTCTAGAGAAGCCTTCTGCTTGGGGCAGGGGCTGGACCAGATGACCTAGCATCCCTGCCCTCCCTGCACCGCAGGAAATCTCCTTTCTCTCACCCTGTCACTCAGTCTGCGTCCTGCCGGGGACCATAGCCCATCCGTCATGCCGGTTCAGCCAGCAGCCTGGGAAGGGCCCTAGGGATGGGCTGTTGTTTGGAGGCGTCCAGACCATGGAAGCAGAGGAGGGGCTGGGGTCAGTAGAACAGCAGAGCCCTTCACTGACTCTCCGGGAGCAGCTGTGCGGGGCGCCAGCAGGACACAGATGCCTGAGACCACCCTGGTCCTTACTGTTTGTGAGGGGTGGGCGGTGGCGGAGGGGACCCTGCCGGCATGGACTGTGGCCACATTGGTTCACATCTTAAGTGTTGGAAGGAAGGGAGGAGGGAAGGGGCCCCTGTCACTCAGAAAAGCAAAACTGTGAAGTTTTTCCCAAGTAATTACCTATCTCCCGGGTAGTTTTCTACTCAGGGCTATGCAACCTCATCCCAGCCCTTAGCTGCCTCCACTCAGGGGGCCTTAAACATAGCTGCCCCCAAACCAGGTGTGGTAACATGGGCCCACAATAGGAGGAGTTCTCTCCCTCCTGGGAGGGAAGAAGGGGCAGGGTGTCATGTGTGTGCGTGTGCGTGCACATGCGTGTGTCTGTGTTCACACAAGTGCATGTATTCATCCTTGTGTGTGTGTCTTTGTTGCCACGTTCTGCATTCCGTCTCCCAGGTAGCATCCGTTTGGCTGCACACTGTCTGGCTGTCTGCTTTTCTTCCAAAGGACAGTTTGCAGTTTAGATGAAGGACTCCTGCTATAAATGATATTGCCTCTGTCCCCACCCCGACTCCCTCCATTGTTTCCCACTCCCCACACACTTTGCTGTGCCCTGGAGGGCACTGGCAAAGCCGAAAGGCTAGGGGAGCTGAGGGCTGGGAGGCCTGCCATGCATATGAGTATCTGTCTTGATCACCTCTTCTGAAGGGGAGGATCTCTGTAGGAGGTGAGGGTGGAGACAGACACTTGCCCAAGTCAAGCTGCTCCAGGAAAGCAGCTCTTTTGACCTTGAGCTGGGAGCTCCCACTTTGCAAAATCTTCAAGTGATAACTCCCACAGGGGACGTTTGGATGGCTGATCTTCTGACCTTTACTCAGGAGAAACCTGAGTTTTTAATTTTGTCTCTGCCCAGGTGTGAGGTCAGAAAGGTTTGGGACCTGCCCAGAGCACCCTGGCATTGGGGACAGAGCCTCACTCTGAGGACCCCATATATAAAGCCTAGTTCTGTGCCCTGAGGAGGGACAGATAGCAAAGCTTCAGCCAGGATTCAGGATGCTGAGTACTAGGTCCTGCTGTGCCCCCGTTCTCTTAAGAGGACTCTGAGTGAGCTGAGCTTCCCCCGCCCCTGGCCTCAGTGTCCTTGCCTGTGAATCAGTGTCAGTGCCAGTGGAGAGTCCTGGGACCCTGTGTCTCCCGTTTTCTGAGCATCTCAGCACCACACCTGCAGCACTTCCCCTTGCCTACCTGTACACCTGCCCTTTGGTGGCTGCATTCCCAGGAAAGATTCATGGAGCTGGAGGAGGTCAGAGGAGCAGCAGGAATAGCCAGAAAGTAGAGAGGTAGCCTTTGTAAATAAGATCCCTGAGTCTGGGAGGGGCAGAGATGTGACTGCAATAGGGAGAGAATACAACTCTCATCACCATCACCATAAATCCTAGAAAAGTGAGAGGCTGGGGTCACCCTTGAACAGGTCACTTACTGGAAAGTTAGAAGGAAGCACTTGTTCTGTTGCACAGGATGGGGAGTGAAACCATCATTTCCCAGGAGGTACAGGTCCAAAGTAGACACAGATGATAAAGAGAAGTGTGATAACTTTGGGATGGGCCGTGAAGGAGCCTGGATAGTGGTGCCAAAGCCCCTTGCCCACCCTCTTACAGTAGAGCCCTTGGCCTGGGAGACCCTGGGCAGACTGAGGAGGGACGTGGGCTCTGCCGAGCATGACAGAGAATGGATGTGTGGTTACTGGGATGGGTGATGGGGTGTTCTGGGATGCAGACCCTCATCCTCCTGTTACTGAGTCCAAGCTCGGTCTGCTCACTGCACGACAGGCCAGTTAACCAAGAGAGATGAGGTATTGAGGCAAGCAGTATGACTTTATTTGGAAAGCTGGCTGATGGAGAAGATGGCAGACTAATGTCATAAAATAACCATCATGTTGGGGTCTGGATGTCATGCTTTCTTATAGAATGGAGATGGGGAGGAGTTGAGGAAGTTAAAAACCCTTACCTTGCAAATATCTCCTGGAATGGCCAAATCTCAGGGAGGGGATGTGTTGATTTCTTCAGGCAGAGGGGCAGGGATCCCTGAGGCAGGTGGTTAGGGAGGAGATGTGTTCATCTCTTCAAGCAGATGTATGATTATAATAACAAAAGTAATGAAAATCAAAGGTTAAAGTAAAAGAAAAACAAAACAGATCCTTCACAGAGTCAGAACTGGTTTTTTCCTGCTACACTCACTTCCTCAGCAGAGTCATCTGAACCTTCCTTCAGTTTCTTCTGCACCCTTCTGCTTAGCAGGGAGTGCTGAACCAGTAGAGAAGCCCCAGCCCCAGATCATTTTATTTGGATTTGGGGATATATTCACCGGTTTTTTATTTTCCTGTAATGTGGTAGGTGATAGTGTGGAGTAGGGAGTCTAGTGGGCCTAGTTTCAAATCCCAACTCAGTCCTTTACTGGTTGTGTGATGTTGGATGAGTTTCTGAATTTTTTTAAGCCTTGATTTCCTTGCTAGTAAAGTGGGGATGATAATAATACTCCATAGGACCGCTGGGGAGATTAAATGAGTCGGTATCTGTAAAGGGCTGGCCCTCAGTATCTGTTCACAATGGCAACGAGTCATCTGGACTTTGCTTGGGGTAATGCCAAGAACTCAGCCTCTGTTCACTGGTGCCAAATGGAGTCTCACAGACTATAAAGTTTTGGGTAAAAGTTGAAAACAATAGTTTTCTTGCTTTGCAGGCAAAGCGGGGGACACAGCAGGCTTGTGCCCTCAAAATGTATGTCCCAAGCTTGGGAGGAGAGGGGATTTGGTGAGGAGTTTTATAGCAGTGGTTTAAGAGCTGGGTTGCTGATAAGGATCAGGGTGTATACAGGGCCCCCCACCCCGCATTCTTTTAATCTGGCCTCAGGTGGTCTCCAGATAAGCTTCTCTGGTTCTCAAGGTTACCAAACTGTGACCTCTCTGAAATGAAGGACACTTCATCAAGTGTATTTCTTCTTCCATTTTTGGGGGAGTTTTAGTTCTGCAGAAGAGCTCAATGATATTGCTCTGTGTATCCCTCAAGGTGGAACCAGGACTCTGCCTGAAGGCTGCACTATTGTTTCTTGACTGCTCCTCTCTTGTCTTTGCATCCCCTCCCTTCCCTGATTAGCAACTGTTTGAACTTGCCCTTTGCAACTCAGGGAGGTCATGGAGGCTAAAGCCTGTTTCTGAGAAATAAGAAATGGGAGACACAGAAAGGCTTCCATGCCCAGAAGTCCCATGGTATCCTGCTTCATTTTAGGAGTAATAGTGAAATGAATCTGTGTTTCCATCAGTTTATCTCGTGTGCACTGATAACCATGGGTCTAACGCCGAGTGAAGCACTGCACAGATACAATCAAGTATAAATCAGGGACATACCATATTCATGGATTAGAAGACTCAATATTGTTAAAATATCAGTTCTTCCCAAATGGATCTATAAATTCAACACAGTCCCAATCAAAATCCCAGCAGACTTTTTAGTAGAAACTGACACACTGATTCTCAAATGTATCTGGAATCACGAAGAACCTGAAATATCCAAAGAAGTCTTGAAAAGGATGAACAACATTGCGAGCATAAGTCAAGGATTGAATTTTGCTGTCAAGAAGCTTAAAGCTCTGTTTGGAAGACGAGACATTATAGAGAGAGGCCTGCTAGACTATAGGGCAGTGTTTGAGTGTAGATGCTAGGTAGAGCCTGATCCCTGGGCTTCCAGTGTCAGCTTTGCCTCTATAAGCTTATGAGCTGGGCAGGATGCTTTTAGTTTCCCTGTTTCTCTTCTGTTAAATGTGGATAATTATAGTGCTGCTGCCATGGGGCTGTTGTAGTTTAAATGCAGTCTCTTGATTAAGTACATTCTACCAGCAGAACACCAAGATCAGTCTTGTTGTTTGGGTTGAGTTAGAACTCTTAATGTTCTAACTAAAGTTAGAAATCTCAAGTCATGACCAACCTAGACAGGTTATTAAAAGGCAAAGATATTACTTTGCCGTCAAAAGTCTGTCTGGTCAAAGCTGTGGCTTTTCCAATAGTCATGTATGGATGTGAGAGTTGGACTATAAGGAAAGCTGATAGCCAAAGAACTGATGCTTTTGAACTGTGGTGTTGGAGAAGACTCTTGAGAGTCCCTTGGACTGCAAGGAGATCCAACCAGTCTACCCTAAAGGAAATCAGTCCTGAATATTCACTGGAAGGACTGATGCTGAAGCTGAAACTCCAGTACTTTGGCCACCTGATGTGAAGAACTGACTCATTTGAAAAGACCTTGATGCTGGGAAGGGCGGGAGGAAAAGGGGACTACAGAGGATGAGACGGTTGGATGGCATCACTGACCCAATGGATATGAGTTTGAGTAAACTCTGGGAGTTGGTGATGGACAGGGAGGCCTGGCATACAATTGCAGTACGCCATGGGGTCGCAAAGAGTCGGACACGACTGAGCTACTGAACTGAACTGAGAACTCTTCATCTGGTGGGGAAAATAAGACACAGAGACACATGGCTGTATCCATTGAGGGCCCTGGGACTAAGACAGTCGGTAATGCTCCAAGGGATTCAGAGGGCGAGAAGGTCTTCAGCTTGGTTGGCCGCAGGCTGTGAAATGGTGAAGCAGAACAGGGTGTAGTTTGCATCTGTGAAAGTCCTTCAGCACCCAGGGCTATCTCCTCAGCGTCCAGGAGGGGACAGAAATGGAATGAGGGCGGTTCCTGCCCCAAGGGTCTCATGGGTCCTGTGGAAGAGGTAAGCCAGCTAAGGGCCTGAAGCCTGGGAGGCCAGCCCTTCTTTTTTTTTTCAAGATTCAGACTAGGGAAATAGCTTGCCCAGGGTCATTTGGCCAGAGGTTAAATATAGAGGAAGTTTCAAGCATGCCTGGAGTGTGAACAAAGATCCCATGGCAAGGAACTTCGAAGGTGTTGTTTGTGGCCTTAGGGGAAGAGGGCTGCTTCTGGAACCCTGAGTTCAAGGGTGGGTGTTGTGGGGAAGGGACGACCCACAGCTTGAGTCACTAAGGGGCAGACTGCCAAGTCCAACAGGACACCCCACAGAGCCCTTTGGCCCAGGCCCAGCTCAGCCACCCCTCCCCACCCCCGGATACATGCACCCCACCAGGCTCGGAGACGTTTCCTGAAAGACTGAGAAAGCGCCAGGAGCTAGAGGGGTGGCCCCCAGCCACCGGGGGCTCAGGGCCAGGTCTCACCCAGAGGCAGACATGCAGGGGAGGACGTGACCGGCAGGCCTGCTTCTCCAAGGCCCTCGATTTCAGAGGAATGCAGCCAGCTCTGGCTCTGAAGTTCTCACTCCAGACCCCATCCGGCAGGGAGCCAAGGGCGCCTCAGTCACCACCCTGGAAGTCAGAGAAGGTGCGTCACAGGCCGCTTCCGTGTGGGGGTCCACATCCTCCCGGCAGCTCTGCGGGCCGGCCACCTCCTCGGGTCGCCAGTGTCCCTTCTCCTGCCGCAGGGCCTGGAGCTTCCCTGATTTCTGTTCCCCTGTGGCCCCACACCTGTCTACCTGCACACCATCTGCCCAGGAGAGGCTTGGCTGCAGAAACAGACCTGCCAAGAATGCCACATCTCGGTCTCTGAGGTCATGAGCAGCCCGGGGAGGGAGGGAAGCCCTGTACCAACCCTGCACCATGGCTTAAGCGGAGAGAGCAGGGGACCCCAGGCTGTCTTTAGGTAGCTCTGCAGGTTTCTGGCCGACCAGACTGTTGAGAACCTCACTCTGGACCTCTGAGGAAGCTGAGGCCAGAGACCGGTGAGGACGTGCCCGAGGCCATGCACCCAGAGGCAGAGCCAGGTCTAGGATCTGGGTCTGAGGCCGGTGCTCTTTCAAGCTGTTTTCGTGGCTTTGTTTCGTTTTCTTCTGTAGAAAGAAAGACAAGTTCTAGACAGACTGGCGGGGCCAGAGTCGGGGTCACTGGAGTCCCAGAGGAAAAAGGAGAATGGCCACGTCCCAGAGTCAGGCTCCCTCCCCACCCTAACCCTTGCCTGGGTAGAAACTGCCCCCTTCCCAGCCCCGCCCTGGGGTGGGGGTGTCTCCTCTGCTGCAAAGCAAACAGCAACAGCCAGGGATGTGCCTGTGGCTCTCCCAGATCACCCCAGCACTTTTACCCCAGCATCTCGCCATCCTCCCCAGGCCTGTCACTGAATTCACTGTAGCTTTCATTGTTCTGGCTTTGTTTTCCTTGAGCCGCGCTATCCCGTCTTCCCGGTCCAGCTGGCCCTGTTTTTATTCCATCGTGTGTGCGTGCGTGCTCGCATGCACGCTCAGTAGCACGCGACTCTGCGACACGGTGGACTGTAGCCCACCAGGCTCCTCTGTCGGTGGGATTTCCCAAGCAAGAATACTGGAGCAGGTTGCCGTTGCCTCCTCCAGGGGATCTTCCCAACCCGTGGATTGGACCCTCCTCTCCTACATCTACTGCATCGGCAGGTGGATTCTTTACCACTGTGGCACTTGGGAATCCCTTGTATTCCATAATTTTTCCAGATTTCCTGGAATCCTCTCTCCTCGGAGCCTGATCTTTGCCCTCCCTGGGCATTTGGCTTTACTGCCTGGTGTTCTTAGCCTCACTTTGTGGGTCAGCTCATGTCCCTGTAACCAAAGTTTAGGCAACTTCCTTTGTGAAGCATTTGATGACTATTTATTAAGAATCTACTGTGTGTCAGGCACTGGACCAGGCCCTGGGCTCTAGTGGGATTCAGCAATGAACAAACAGACTCAACAGCTTGCTCTCACGGAGCTTTTATTTCTAGTGAGGAGGGGGATGAAGACCATCCAGACAATAAATCAATCAGTAAGTAAATTATAAGACTGAGGAGGGGGATGAAAACCATCCAGACAATAAATCAATCAGTAAGTAAATTATAAGACTGTGGAGGACGATGAAACCAGGCATGTTGAGGCAGTTTTAGATAGGATGATTGGGAAAGGGCTCAGTGAGGTGACCTTTGGATAGACCTGAAGGAGTGACCCCTGAAGCACCAAGGGAGAATCCGTGTTGTCGTTCAGTCATGTCTGACTCTTTGTGACTCCATGGACTGCAGCATTGCCAGGCTTCCCTGTCATTCCCCATCTCCTGGAGTTTGCTCAAGTTCATGTCTATTGAATCAGTGACGCCATCCAACCATCTCACCACCTGTCGTCCCCTTCTCCCGGCCCTCAATCTTTCCCAGCATCAGGGTCTTTTCCAAAGAGTTGGTTCTTCGCATCAGGTGGCCAAACTATTGGAGCTTCAGATAGGGAACATCCTAGATGGAGAGAAGCAGCAATGCAAAGGCCCTGAGGCCGGAGTGTCAGTGGTGGAGCATGGTGGGGGCGGGAGCTGGCGGTGGAGATTGTGGGAGGACCTCAGGTGGGGGGCCATGGCAAGGCCCGCCTTGTGCGGGACTCGCAGGCTGTCGTGGAGGCCATCACATCTACTCTAAGAGATGTGGGGCCCCTCATAGGAGTTTGAGCAGATAACTCAAGGTCCGGCTTACGTTTTAATGGGACCGCTCAGGCTGCCGGGTTGATGGTGGTCTGAAAGGGTGAGGTAGGTGCAGGGAGGGCAGCTTGAAGGCTGTAGGAAGAGGCTCTGTGAAGGGTGGTGGGGAGTTGATTTGAGAGGTCAATGTTGTCATGTTCAACTCTTTGCAACCCCACGGCTCCTCCAGGCTCCTCTGTCCATGGAATTCTCCAGGTAAGAATACTAGAGAATACTAGATCTTTCTCCAGCGGATCTTCCCGACCCAGGGACCGAACCCATGTCTCCTCTGTCTCCTGCATTGCAGGCAGATTCTTTACCATCTGAGCTACCAGGGAAGCCCATAGGGAGGGCAGTTCAGTCCAGTTCAGTTCAGTCGCTCAGTCGTGTCCGACCTCATGAATCACAGCACGCCAGGCCTCCCTGTCCATCACCAACTCCCGGAATTCACTCAGACTCACATCCATCGAGTGTGTGATGCCATCCAGCCATCTCATCCTCTGTCATCCGCTTCTCCTCCTGCCCCTAATCCCTCCCAGCATCAGAGTCTTTTCCAATGAGTCAACTCTTCGCATGAGGTGGCCAAAGTACTGGAGTTTCAGCTTCAGCATCATTCCTTCCAAAGAAATCCCAGGGCTAATCTCCTTCAGAATGGACTGGTTGGATCTCCTTGCAGTCCAAGGGACTCTCAAGAGTCTTCTCCAACACCACAGTTCAAAAGCATCAATTCTTCGGCACTCAGCCTTCTTCACAGTCCAACTCTCACATCCATACATGACCACTGGAAAAACCATAGCCTTGACTAGACGGGCCTTTGTTGGCAAAGTAATGTCTCTGCTTTTGATTATGCTATCTAGGTTGGTCATAACTTTTCTTCCAAGGAGTAAGCGTCTTCTAATTTCATGGCTGCAGTCACCATCTGCAGTGATTTTGGAGCCCCCAAAATAAAGTCTGCCACTGAAAGAAGCGCTAACAGAAGTGGCTGAAGGATTTGGGTGCAAGAGAACATGTCAGCATGAAGGACGATCTACGGTTTGGGGCTGTGGGGCCTGGACAGCTGGACGAGGGGGTGGCTACTCACTGAGATGGGAACAGTCACTTGGGAGCAGTCAGAATGGGGGAGAGGGGGCGGCAGGACCAAGAGCTCACTGGACACAGCATATTCGAAATGCATAGTAAAAATCGTTTGTGCTTAGAGTCCTTGGTACCATGATCTGGATAGAAATAAGCTTCTGAGAGCCATTCTGTGGCATTTGACCCCATGACACTGGATGAAATCTTAAGGGAATGAGGATAAATGGTTTAAAAAAAGAGGGAGAGAAAAGTCATTTGCTTTAGCGCAGAACCGAGTCAAGAACGGGTGGTCGATCGCTGGTGGGCTAGCTGCCCCCGTATCACGGCAGCCGACTGGAGGAGGCAGGCTGGGCCCCTGCACCTCTCCCCAGGGTCCTCTTCCAGGCTGACAGGGCCCCTGGGAGACAATTAATTATGCTTGTGAATGAGGAGTCTTCTCCCAGGGAGGAACAGGGAGGGGCAGGCTGCAGCCCCATCTCCTCTAAACCTCTAGACATTTCATGGGAAAACGACGTCATTTTAGCATTTCATGCCTTGGTGAGGCTTAAATTTCAGCTTCCGGAAAACTGACAGGGAGTCCGGGATGGGCGCCTAGGGCTATCTTTGCTCTCAGCGGCTTTATATAACTCAGACCTTTCCCTGCAACCACTTACAACTCTGGCTTCTGCGGTGGTGCCAATAAGATGAAGTATTTAGTGCCCACTATATTTTGTGCTCGGTATTTCTGACAAAATGTTTCCTGCCTCCATGACGATCTCTCAGTAAACAGAATACCTTTGAGGAGGGTGGCACGCGGCATGACAGAGGCTCAGTGGGCCGCTTATTGTATATGCCTTCCCTCCTGCTTAGTTTTCCCTAAAAATCACTCCTAAATACTTCGTTGAGGTCACAATGTAAATGCCCAAGTGGGAATAATGGATTAGTTCGAAAATGTCAGCCTTCCCCAATTTGATTAGATTCGAGTGCCCTTACAGCCAAGTCATTTCCCCAGGAAAAGGGGGAAGGGCTTTTAGGAAGGGCCTGATTTCAGGATGGGCTGGAGCCCAGCTCGCAGGGACTGTGGGGGCTCCGCCCAGCCTTCAGATAAGAAGCCTCAGAGGGTCCCGCAGCCACTCACGCCTGCGTAGGACTGGCAGCGGCCCGCCAGAAATGGAACAAAACGGAGCTGGCGGTCCCCCTCTGCTCCCATTACCTTCTCTCCTGCCCGTGGATGACTTCGCCCCCATCGCCACCGGTACCACTCCGGATCCTTCGGGTCTGCCGACTAGGGGCCCGAAGGGTGACTTGCATTCCCCCGCAGATGTACCACAGGGTGCCTCGGTTCCTGCTCCCCTCTCCTTCCTCACAGAGTTGCACAGACAATGCTGCTCCCTCCCTAGATCCATTCCTCCCAGCCAAGCGCAAAACTGAAGGCCAAGAGTGAGTTTGTAAATGATCTACCGTCATGTCATGTCAGGCAAGGACTCAGCCAGCATTCCAGCACAGAATGATGGAAATACAGGGCAAACAGGAAGAGCCAGAGCTGAGGCATTAGACAATCTCCCACCCAAGAAACGCAGGCTCCCCAGAAGGCCTCTCCAAGTCGGGGGAGAAGCTGAGACCCAGAGAGGGGTAAGCTGGTGGTCCCAGATATGGGGGTTATGGCCAAGCCAGGGGGCTGACCTTTTCAGTAAGCAACGACTTGAGGCAGTGTGTAGAGGGAAAACTTGGAAGCAGAGGGAGGTCTGGGGACATCCTTCCCAGAATAGCTTTAAAAATAGGGCAGCTTTACAAACCACCTAGGATGATTGAAAGCAGGTGGGATTGAAGCAGATGCCCTCTGGAGATGCCTGTCAGACGCGGAGTTTGTCAGAACTCTGTAGGCTTCCCTGATTGTTCAGCAGATCTCAGAACGCAGCTTGGGATGTTCCTTCCCCCGTGCCCCCTGTGTGTGCTGCGTTAGAGTCAGTATCTGCCAGAGAGCAGGCCCACAAAGAGCTGTGGATGGCGGGATGGAAGGAGGGAGCTGGGGGAGGTGGATGGATAGAAGGATGCAAGGTTGTAGACCGAATTCACTGGCTGGAGTTCTATGTGAAAGACCTTGGAAATCGCAAGTGGTTAGTTTTGGGGTTTTTTGTTTTCTTTTTCCCTTTGGCCTTGCCTTGTGGCCTGTGGGATCTTAGTTCCCTGACCAGGGATTGAACCTGTGCCCCCTACAATGGCAAAACGAAGGCTTTACCCACCACTGGACCCTCAGGGAGTCCCCACAAGTAGTTAGTTTGGCCTTCACCCCCTGTGTTGCCTTCACCTGATGGCATTTTTCACGTGAGGAAGAAGCCATGTTTTGGAAGCAGGTGGCATTACTCCAGGCCAGGTATTAATGTTTAGATCCTCAGCCTGAAAGATTGCCTTACCCTTGAGGGAAGGCATGTCCATCCAGGACTTAGGTGCTAGAGAGAGGCCATCTGCTGCCCTTGGTGCCCGGGGAATCGCCATTCTCTCCCAGGGTCCCCGTGGGCTGTAGCTTCTTACCCAAATTCATTTCTCCAAGGTCTCCAGCTCCCTTGGGTTATGATAACTTGTAGTTGGTAAGAAATGGGCTGTCTCATGGCCACCACAGATAGGACCCTATGTATCGCCTGCTCATTCAGCCAGGATTAGGGTAAGGCTGCTGCTGCTGCTGCTGCTAAGTTGCTTCAGTCATGTCTGACTCTGTGCAACCCCGTAGATGGCAGCCCACCAGGCTCCCCCCGTCCCTGGGATTCTCCAGGCAAGAACACCGGAGTGGGTTGCCATTTCTCCAATGCATGAAAGTGAAAAGTGAAAGTGAAGTCACTCAGTTGTGTCCGACTCTTAGCGACCCCATGGACTGCAGCCTACCAGGCTCCTCCGTCCATGAGATTTTCCAGGCAAGAGTACTGGAGTGGGTTGCCATTTGGGGTAAGGCAGTCCAGATCAAAAGAAGTCTGTAGTGAATCCTTCTTTTTAATGAAGATATTTGTTGAGAGGGGAAAAAAATCTTCTTAGTTTTTAAGTTTCTTAAAACAGCTTGTAAAGAGGTGCTTGTATTCTCTGAACTCTTTCAAATACCTGGGTCAATTTTCCCCCGGAGCTTACTCACCTGGGGGTATGACCAGATTGCCTTTCCCTGGATCCCCAGAATGGGGTTCAGCACCTGGCTAGGTACTCCTTTTTTATCACTTGCTTGATGATTCAAGTTTGTGTGTGAAAGAACTTCAGACCTTCTCTCTGTGTAGCAGTTTAATGTTCATGGAAGATGGGATTTTTTCTTCTCCCCAAAAGGAAAGAACCTTAACTGAGCATCCATGCCTTAGGAAAGCCAAGCTCCTTGTTATCCACAGTACTAAGCTAGGGGTCATCTTTCACGTGCAGGCGGTACTGGAAGAGCAGGCTTAGGGCAGGGGAGGGAAACACCCTCTGAGAGACCAGTTTTGAAAATGTGACATATTTCCATATTTCCACACTCAGCTTTTTTTTTTTTTTTTTAATAGCCTTTGGCTCAGTGAGGGTCTATGCATAGGAAAAGGGGGTGGTTAGAGCAGAAAGAAGCTTATTGTCGAGGACCTTATTATAAGCAAGCGACCATCTGACCTTGGAGTGATGCCCTGTACCCTGCCCTGTACACTTGGACGTGTGCACCCCACAGCCACCCTGAGACTGACTGGGCAGCAGGACCTAGAATTAGATCTTATACACCTCTCTTACACACTCACGGCTTCTGGAATATTCGTAAGCACTCTCAAGATACCTGTGCAATGGGAATTCTGAGTTGGAGCCCCGCAGTTTCCTTAGGGCCATCCTTCATATTGTTGAAGCCTTTTCCCTGGCGGCTGGCATCAGAGGTGCCCAGCCCAGAGTAAAAGGGGCCATATGGCCACATCGCCAGCCTGCACCGGCAGCCTTCCCAGGGTCCCCAGTGTCCTTGCCGACGTCCCCCACAGACTCCAGGGCCTCCTGTGGTTGGTCACCCTGTAGCTGATTTCCCATGACTCTCCCCCTCATCTTCTAAACTATCCTTAACTTTCTTCCTTTCAGACCGCACCTGTCTTAAGTCTTGGTTTCCCCATAGAAGGACAAGTTTCTGATCAGCTGAGCTGTGCCTGGGTGGATGTTTTATCCTCTGCAGTTTGACTAGGGAGTTGCTAGGAAAACAGAGCCTTATCCTAAAGGTGCGTTGTGGATAGGGCATCCTCGGGCACCATGCTGTGGGAGGGCATTCTCTAAGGCACCAGGGCCTTTGGGCTCACTCCACGGAGGCCCGTGCTTCTAGGCTGCAGCTCTCCTCTACCCCGTGGGACAGCATTCAGGCATTTGGATCTCACAATCTCTGTGACAGGTAGTAGGGCATGTTGTGTGAACCCATTTTCCAGATGGGATTCAGCAAGGCCAGGTGACTGCCCAAGTTCACGCAGCACTCTCTGCATTCTCCTTGGAGGTTTGCCTTCTGTGGTGGGCAGAGCCGATGGCCCACGAACGGACACCACACCAGGCCCTCCCCATTCCTCTCACGCAGTCAGAATATCACATGTCACCTGGGTAACACTTCCTCCGCCTGCAGCCGCGCCAGAGGCCGCCAGGGGCCGGGCGCGGGGGGAAGGGGGTGCCAGACACTATTGGTACCTCCAGCTTCCTGCCCTTGCCTTTCTGCAGACCTGTGAGCAAGCTGGTGTTATTTTTATCTGGGGACGCAGGCGTGGGAAGTATTTGTCAGTGTCATCTGGTGAACGCAGTTGAATTATCTGTTGTCCAAGGCACCCCCAAATAAGCAGTGTTAAGTGTGCTAAGCTGTTCACATTTAAAAATACAGTCCGACTGATGAAAGATAATTTGCTCAGGGAGCTGACATCACAACCCAAGCACAGAGCCGTCAGTGCCAGAGCCCACGCTTTATTTTTACCCTCTTGGGGTTTTGAATCATCACAGTAAGGGCCTGTGCTATTTTTTAACCCATCATTCATATCTATAATCCACAGGAGGGGAAATGGCCACTGTCTGCAGGGGCAGGTTTTATACGTCTGTGATAGCGTCTGCTGTTAGCACGAGCGCTGTTCTGAGCGCAGTGAAGTAGCTGCTTGGCGTGCAGGTGTGCGTCCCCACGCAGCCCCTCAGAGGTTTCTGATGGCGGTTGCAAGGGTGCCCCCTCAGAGGCCTTACGGTAGATGGAGCCGCTCACTACACTGTTGCCCAGTGTTATTCAAGGAACTCTGCATCTTGCTGGATCCTAACAAGTTGCCCTGGTAGGAGCAGGCGTGTGCAAGGGATTGCACTAGGCAGTGGTTCCCCCGGGACTGATTTTTCCCCAGCAGACACTTGAAAATGTCAAGATATTTTTGGTTTCAACAACTGCGAGTGAGGGGTTGGGGGCTGTGATGCGTCGATGGACAGAAATCTATGATGCACGAGAAAGCCCCAAACCAAAAAGGATAAACCAGTCCACAATGTCCAGAGTGCCGAGATTAGGCAAGCCTGCTAGCGCAGATGGCGGCCCCTCCACCACCAACATGTGGCTTGACAGGAGGCACCTGGTCAACAAGACCACAGGTGGCAAAAGTGACCAGCTGGCAGCTCTTGATCACATGAATCAATTCAGGAAGAGTCTGTTGAGCCATCTACCTTGTGCAAGGCCAGGACCAAGATGGACCATAGGCGCTGATGGACCTTCGGTGATCCAGCCATCAAGACCAAGCACTCAGTCATGTAGAGCACTCTCTGCTTACTGGGTGACTTTCTATCCACTGCCTTATTTAATCTTCACCACCATTCATGGGTTTGATGGACAATTATACCCAGCTTCATTTTGTGTATGACCAAACTGAGGCCCAGTGGGGTGAATAACTTGCTGAAAGTCACATGGCCCCCAAACACCCAGTCTTTGGTTCTTCCCACTAGATCCTTTCTTAGTAAGGATAACATAACCCTTTATGATCTCAAAGCTCCGTCTTCTGTCTTGGGTCACGTTGGATCCACATTAATGAGGAATCCTTAATATGAGTGGAAACATGAATAAGGACAGGATGAGCTTCCCATCTTGGCATCTACCTTTTCCCCCAAGAGGCTTCCCTCTACAAGAGTAACCATGGGCTGGGAAGTCAGAGAGGTCACACCTGCCATGGAGGTCCTTGGGCCCTGGCTGGAAGGCCAAGGAGACGAGGAGAGGCCCAGCATCCGCTGAGTCCCTCCTGGCCAGGCACTGTTCATTCTCCTTTGTCTAGCTCTGTTACCCTTTCCCACATGGGGAATGGGAGACTGTGGGAGGTCTTGGGGCTTGCCCAGGTCCAAAGGCTGGGTAGGAGTCTGATCACCCAGGCCTGTCTGGCTTTTGAGCCCATTATGCATACTCTCGATACACCAGTGGTTTTTTAACATTTTTAGCAGCAAAGTTATTTTTTCCAAACTCAATTTCGGGCATATCCTCCACCATGTGAAACAGACTCAGCAGAGGGGGTTCTGCCTGATACTGAGGCACATGGAACCTGCCCACCCCACTGCCAGTCACCCATCCCCACAGTTGGCCCCAGGCCCCGTGGAACAGCATGAGGGTCCATCTGGTCTGTGCCTGGAGCTCGGGGCCCATTGAGAGGGCCTGAGTGTTTCCTCCAGGGCCACCCCTGACCCCTACAGGGCTGGGCAGAGCAGGCATCCAGATGGGTAGGACCAGAGGGAAAGGCATGTTGCAATAGTGGGGCCCACTAGGTCGGAGCATGACATAAACAGCTCCATCACATCTTTGCAGAAAATGACAGGCGTGGCCACCACTTCCACATCCATGTCCCCATACCGTCTCCAGAGATGGGGCGGGAGCCGGGATTACCATTTCCCAGGTGCAAGCTTTGGCCTTCCCCAAGCCCATGGGGTCTCGTGGCCTTCTCCCCCTCCCCACCTGCCCCTGCACGCCCCACCCATGGCTGTTGCTTGACGTCGTCCAGTAACCATTTGGGGATACAGCTTGATAAAAGATGTGTGTGCCCCATTACAGCTTCCCTGAGGGATAATGCCCCATAAACGTTAATGTGACTTTTGAAGTCTTCATCTGTGGCAAATTTCAAAGTCGCCGGTGGATTTGGGCTTTGGGCTGAATCATTCTGGAATCCCCATTATAGGCCAAATCTTTTCGAGAGCATTTCAAGGGGTTTTTCTCAAATTCTATAAATAGTTTAATAACGCCTGTGTAATCATCTATTTTTATCGCTAGCCTTCCAGAAGGTTTCTGAAGTAATGTGGCTGCTCGATGAAAGTAGGATTTCACAATCAATGAAAGTAGGATTTCACAAGCCTTCGGTTTCCAATAGCTTCCAGAGCGTGGCCTGTGGGCCTGGAACCGAACAGTGGGATCCCGGATTGCATTTCTGCCTGGAGGAGGTGGCCTGACCCCCTGGGAGAATCTGTTCCAGGCAGAAACTCTGGAAGCAGACTCCAGGAATCTCCAGAAAGCTGATTAAGCTGGGCTCTGACCTCAGTTCCCATCTTCCTCCCATAGGAAACCCCAGACGAGACACTTGTCTTCTGTGCACCCTGTTTCTCAAACTGCAGACGGTGGCACTGCCCCTTTTCTATTTAGGGGGATCTTGATTCTTCCCCCGGCTTTTCACATCCGTCTCATCACCCCAGCACGCCACTGACCCAAGCAGTTCAAATCGTTTCTTTCCATTTTAAAGCTGTGGACCCCGAGGCAGATTTTTCACAGATTTGCAGGATAGTCTCCTGATGCCCTATCCAAACCAGACTCGTTGCCCTTTGATGTTACCATGGGTTTGCCCCCTCGAACTGAGACCATGGTGAGCACACTTAAGCCTGTCCCCACAGAGTTCTGCCTAACGGACAAGACCTACAGGGCCAGACCCTGGTAGATACCTGCCTCCAAGCCCATGGCCACTCTCTGGGCAGGTGGGGAGGAGTCCCGGTCCTGCGGAGGGGACAGCTGGGCCCTGTCATCCAGGGGACCTGCAGGGAAAGGCAGGGCAGAGGCGGGCAGCCGCCCTGTATACAAGTGGGTCTTTTCACATTGGATGGCTCTGGGGGAGAAAGAACAGCAGATGTAGAATTAGAGACGTGGGGTCCAGGCCTGCCAGCCTCGGAAGGATGATCAGATCCCAGGACCTCTTCCTCCAGTGTGAAATGCTGTGTGGAGCAGGGCTGCCAATGTTTGGGGAAAGTGCTTGGGGGAAGAAAATGGTTAAATAAAGATATGGTGGTACCATCACACCAAAATCGGGCTGGCCACGGATGAGGTCAGGGCGCCAGCACGCATTCTGCTGAGTGCCAGGTTACTGAGGGCTGCTCTCCGTCTGGAGGAGGGCCTGGCAACCCACTCCAGTCTCACTGCCTGGAGAATTCCATAGACTTGGAGGGCTATGGTCAACAGGGTTGGACACGACTTTGCAACTGACACTTTCACCCTTCACCCGTACCTGGGAAGGGGTACCTGGAGGTGTCTTCCTGAGGCTGAGGGAATCCCGTGACACTCTGCCTGCAGAAATTCCTGCTCACCCACCAGGAGTCCCGTCAGGCAGTCAGCCCTCTCTTCCTGCTCAAGAGTTTTCCTTCCAGTCTCTTCCGAGGGCTTTTCAAGGCCACAGCCGCAGCAGGTGCAGGCTCCCCCTTGCCTGAGAATGAGGCTTCATGCCTGCGTAAGTGCGAGACAGAATTCCCACTGAATCAGCCCAGCTTTCTCAGCTTCTCTCCGCTGCACCCCGTCGCCACCACCCCACCCCCCACTTCCCGCGGATCAGCACAGCTGAGCCTACCTGACCTGATTTTGCCAACCCAGATTTTGCTTACACCCTGGGAAGCTTGGGAAATGTCTCAAGAATATTCTTGATTAGACTGGAAGTGGCGGATGGCAGTTCCCAGCCGCAGTGTCTTCCTGGAGCCAAGTGCCAGGGAGAACACACTCTCAGCCTTGGTGTCCGTCGGTCACAGAGAATGTCTCCTGTGCTCTGTTTATCAATAATGATGTTCATGTCTGTGTATGAGAGCAAATTCAAGGTTATCCCAATAACGTCACTCTCTCTCTATTCTTTTGGGTGGGATTCAGAGGGAAGCAGTTGCCACCAGTACGTGGGCAATTCGACATGACGTTCAGGAGAGTTTCAGGTACTTGCTGAAGCCAGGATGATGGTTCCAAGCCAGGGGTCTGTGTTTGCAGCGGGCAGCTGTTATCTCTGTCTGTGGCCTGGGAACCTGTCACAGGGCCGCACCTTGCCCAGTCACAGAATTGGTCATCTGACTTGAGTCTGGCAAGTCAGGGAACCCCGTCCTCATGCCCACAGTGATTGGCCTGAGGGATGGTCATCCAACCAGTCCATCCTAAAGGAAATCAGTCCTGAATATTCATTGGAAGGACTGATGGTGAAGCTGAAACTCCAATACTTTGGCCACCTGATGCGAAGAGCTGACTCATTGGAAAAGACCTTGATGTTGGGAAAGATTGAAAGTGGGAGGGACGGGGACAACAGAGGATGAGATGGTTGGGTGGCATCACCGACTCAATGGGCATGGGTTTGAGTAAACTCTGGGAGCTGGTGATAGACAGGGAGGTCTGGCGTGCTGCAGTCCATAGGGTCGCAAAGAGACGGACATGACTGAGCGACTAAAGAACTGAAGGGAACTGATGGTCATCTGATGAGCATGGCCAATCAGAATCCTTCCCTGAGATTTGTGGGTTGGATGCACAAATTGGAAGAGGTCTGTCTTCCTTTGACTCACAGGCCATTATGATAGAGACTGGGAGCTCCTGACGGCCATCTTTGCCATTGCAGAGGGAGAGCCTGGCAGGAGACAAAGTGGTCAACATGCCCAAAGCCAGGCCAGGCAAAAGGAAGAGCTGAGAGGACCAGCTCTGGCACTGTCAGCCCTGTGGACCAGCTATGCTCCTGGTGACCCCCTTCCACCCTTGCCACATAAACCAGCTCAGGCCCTGTGTGCTTAAGCTGGCTGGAGAGGGTTTCTGTTGCTTGCAGCCAAGAACGCCATCTGACAGTGTCTGGGGGCAGAGCAGAGGGAAGCAGTGAAGTGACCAGAGCTTTGGTATCATGTGGTGTAGAGGTCAAGGCTACTCAGGGAAAGCTCCAGCTTGCAGTGGAAAGGGTAAGGACACCCCCAAAGGCAGGGTCCAGTGGACATCAGAACCCAAGGTATGCAACCAGTCCGAGGGTGGAGGCAATAACTCTATGCTCAGTCTGACCTCTGGGGTGCTTCTCCATCCAGACAGGATGCAGGCCTGCCACAGACCATTGCCCAAACCAGCGTGACCTGCAGGTCAGGTTCCCACTGTTCCAGAGTCAGAGGTGCCGCTGAACCGCCAGGGTTGGGCCTCAGGGCCCAGCAGGACTGAGCCGAGACTGCAGCTGTGGCGACGATGGGGCAGTGATGGCCAGCTGCGAGCGCAGCCTGGTTCTCCACCCCTTGGCTGGGGCTGCACACCGAGCCTGCCGGAAGGAGGGGGTGGCCAGGTCCGGGGGCCGGCTTTGGTGGACAGAATGACTCAGGACACAATGACCAGGAGGTCTCTCTGCCACTTGTTGAACACTTTACTGTGCACATGTCCCTCCTCGAAGCCAAAGAGGTCTGTCTGACCCAGTCAGAGTGGTGCCAAGACCTGGGCAATCCTCCCACCCTGTGGCCCCGAGAGGACTCTCTGAGACACAGGGGCTGTCCAGCCAGCCCGTTCTCCCCCTTCTCCTCTCCTGACGCTGTGCTCTGCTGGAAGGAGGCCCACCCAGCCTCAGCCCACCCTCCTCCCCAGCTCAGCCCCATTGCGTGCCCCAGCTGGGAGCCACTCTCCCTTACAGAGGAGGGGCCTGTTGTCCTATGGATCAGTTCTTTTGGCCTGGAGTCACAGGAAGCAGCTTACAGTGTCTTCACATCCCTAAATCCTTTTTCATAAGGTCTTTAACAGAGGTATCTCATGGAGCCCAAAGGCCTCCAAAAATGAGGATGGAACATAGCACATCCCCGGTTCTCTCTCGGACTAGGTGGGGCTTGATCTGCTCTGGTGTTTCCAGCTCCCCCTCCAGGCCACCCCTGGGCCTGGGAATACCCCCCTGCCTATGCCCTGGTGACCAGGTGCCAAGAAAGGACCATACTGCCTTCTGTGAAGTGCAAACTTGCCCTGGGGTCCCCCAAATGATAATGACCGAGTGGGTCAGGAACTTCCCAGGAACTACCAGGCCCTGTGTCTACCCACTGGAGGCTGGCAAGCAGGCCCTGGGCTGAGAGAGGGGACAGAGGAGGGAGGTGGAGGGGAGGCAGGAGGGGTCTGAGGACTGCAGCCAGTAGCTCTGGGGGCCAGGTGACTGACGGGGAGGCCCAGGGCTGGGGAGGAACCAGATGAAACCACCGATGACCCTGTCACAAAGGGCGATTCTGCAGAATGACGTGGGCTTATTGACGCAACCTTGAAAAGGAAGAAAAAAAAAAAGCCCCAAATAAGCAAAGAAACCTCACCCTATGACCAAAAAATGTTACCCACAGAAGTGAAACAAATACTGTGAGACAGAGTGGACCAGGGCTGGCACAGTGCAGGTGGGAAGAACACATCTGGGGAGTGAAGTAACCACAAATGAAAGAAAAGGTGGATCCAGCCAACATTTGGGCTCTGTCCTCTCAAGTCTTAAATTAAGAAAAAGAATGGTAGCAGCTTGTTCTCTCTGAACAGATTTGGCCTTTTAAAGAAGAGCTGTCTGCTCACTTACATGGAATCTTTACCCAAGTTTTCACCAAATAACCTGCTCTGAACCACGTTCCATTCCAGGGAACGTGGTGATGGATAAGACAAGATTGCAGAACCAGTGAAACTTTCTTTCAAGCGAGGGGTCAGAATATCAATGAATATAGTACCTGACAGAGGTGATAAAGGCTAGGAGGGAAATAGACCAGGGCCGGGGATAAGCCCTGGGGCTGCTATCTTAGAGAAGCTCTTAGGGGAGCACCCCCAACACACACACCCCTGCACCCTGCCCAGAAGCCAGCATGAGAGCAGAAACTCGAAAGAAGGGAAAAGTTGAGCCGAATAAAAATATAGCACCTTTTATTTGAAAACAACTTTCCTCTTTCCAATATAAAGAATTCTGGCAAATGCTCTTTTAAAACCCTCCAAACAGTGGCCTAGGGGAAGAGCTGGGATCAGCTTCATTGCTGGTGGCCTTTCAGCAGCTCCCCAGTATCCACCCCCTCCCCCGTTTCATCGTGACTTCTCAAGGAAAAAGAAACTTCCTGCCAGCAGTGAATAAAAGGGCACTTTCTCCTCCGCACTGGGGACATGGCAGCAACAGCTACCCCGGCACAGAACAAACCAGAGTCAGCGGGGATGTAGCCTGTGGAGGGGCACATTTCCTTCGGTCATTTGTTTCGGGAGTAGGAAATGATGGTGCGCTTAACGGGGACTGGTGGGGCAGCCATCTGCTTTAGGAAGCTTCAGAACACACTGAGATCCTTGCGCCCTGATGCCTCCCCTTCTCTCGGGGCACCGTCTTCCTGTTGGCGGCTGCTGGCCGCGGCGGCAGGATGGAGGGGCAGGGTTCCCCTTTGCCTGTATGCAGCTGTTTTCGGCTTGGCCGCAGGACTCTGTCATGCCAGAGTTCATGTGGTTATCCAAAGCAGGGAAGAATTTCCCAGAATGCCTTGAGAAAGCTGAGACACTGAATGGCTTTCAGGGCTTATTGATGTGGCCGGTGCAGGAAATAGCAGTACGTCAATAAATAGTTTTAGGCAGGAAACGAAGCTTAAATGGTAGCCTTAAAGTTTGGGGAAAGGCACTAGGGGTTGCTGGGAGGGAGACTGCCAGTCAGATGAGAACCTGAAGCCAGATAACCAGGCTTTGAAATGGCTGCCACCAAGCTGAGGCCCCTTGCTGGTTCTGGATGCAAAAGGCTGAGGCTGAAGGCAGAGCTGGCGGCCTAGGGGATGGCTGGTCTCGGTTGGCAAAAAAGAACTCCTTGTTCCACAAGAGAAGCTGGCAACCTACAACATAGGCACCCGAAGAGACACATAGGCTGGCTTTTGGTGGCCTCAGCTGGGCAAGGTCACAGTCCTTGTAGTGAGAATTGCCACTGGCTGGCAGGTCGCTCCAGGAGTTTCGATGTCTTAATCAAAAAAATCAAGGAAAAGAATCCGTATCTGCCCATTTCTTTTTATAAGTGTTTTTCTTAAAATTTTCACAGAAAAGTAGGGAAATTCAGAAAATAAAAAGTAAAAAGCTAAACATCATCTAAGATTCCACTATTGAGAAATGCTACTATTAACATTTGGACATTTCTCATCATTTTTCTTAAAAAATTTTTTTTCATTCAGGGATGAGATTATACAATATATGCACATTTGCTTTTGCTTTTCTCACTTAGCATTACGCAGCCATGTCCCCAAGAAGTTATGAACTTCTCATATGTGTAATTTTAATGGGCACATGAATCATCATTTACTTAATCATTCCCCTATTGTTGGATGCTTATGTTATTGAATTTTCGTTTGTATTAAGCTTATTTTTCCTGTTATTTTAAATTATTTCCTTATGATAATTATCCAGAAGTGTAATTACTGGATTAAACAATAAGAACACTTTAATGACTTGTTTTAAGAATTTTTTCAGGAAACTGATTCTCATTTTCATGACCCATATTATGAGAGTGCCTGTCTCAGTTCATCTTTACCAGCATTGACAATTACTGGGTTTAAGCTTTGCTAACACAGTAAGGGGAAAATTGATATTTTCACTTATTAAACACTGAGATTTGTTTTTATATATTTATCAGCAATTTATGTTTTCACATATGAATTATCTTTTCATTTGTCCATGAGGGATTTAGTACTTTTAATACCAGTTTGAACAAGCTATTTGTATATTGAAGAGGGCATGGCAACCCACTCCAGCACTCTTGTCTGGAAACCCCATGGACAGAGGAGCCTAGTGGGCTGTGCTCCTAGGGTTGCAGAAGGTCATCAGACTGTTACCTTTTGTCACATTTATCGTAGCCATTTTTCCTGGTGTATCTATTCCCTTCTAAGTGAGTTTATATTTTGAGTTTTGATGCATTCCTTTTGTCTTAAGGTAGAATGCCCTTCTCCATCCAGAAATTTGATAAATAATTTTCTTCGGTCTTTATGGTTTGTGTTTGTTTTTTTTTTTTCCTTGAACATTTACCTCTTTTCTCCATCTGGAATCCATTTTAGGGCCCAGTATTAAAGGAGACTCTAAATAATCCCCCTACCGCACCACCACCCTGATGTAGACAGCTGTCCCAGAATCACTGCCTGAATGAATAATGCTTCCTGAGCTACTGACTTGTGGTTCTCCGGGGGCCATGTGATAAACTCTTATGGATGCCAAATTTGTTTCTAGGCTATCTGATCTCATGTCAGATCCACACCCTTTTAATTATTAAAGCTATAGGTGAAAGTAATAGAACTCTTTCCAGTTCTGTTGTGTTCTGTTTTTAGCTGGGTTTTTTGTTGTTCTTGTTTTTACTGTGCTACGTGGTATGTGGGATCTTAGCTTGCTGTCCAGGGATGGAGCCCACACTGCTTGCCATGGAAGGGGAGTCTTAACCACTGAAACTCCAGGGACATCCCAAGAAATATTACGTGTTTCTTCACTTGTTTAAGACTTTCTTTTCAATCTCTCAGTTCAATTTTGCAATTTTCTTTGCAGAAATCTTGCACATTTCTTAATAATGTCACTTAAGAATTTCTGTTGCTTACCTAAATGAGCTTTTATGCATTAAAATGTCTCACTAGTGTTAAAAAAGTTGATTTTTGTATATTAGGTTCATATCTAAATACTATGAATGAGTTAGTAAACTCTCTTGTTAGTTCTAATCTTTACTGAGAGTTTCTCTTGGGTTTTTCACATATAAAAATCATATCAAATCATTTTACCTCCTCCCCTCCTTCCTTCCAAAGGTCTTGGGTATTACTGCTGGTTTTTTAATCAGAGCTATTGATATTGCGTTTGTAGATTTACTGATACTAAATCACCCTTGCCTTTCTGTGATAAAATCTACTTGGTTATAATGGATCTGTTTGTTATATTTCATTTAGGACTTTTATGTCTACTCATATTAGAAAGATTAGCCCAAAGACTTCCTTATTTGTAATTTACTACCATTATGAGATTTTGGTACTGGGGAACTGGAAAAGCTTATCTCTTTCTGTATTCTGGATCAGTTCACAAAGCAAAACAGGTATCTAATTTTTTGAAAGTGTGAATCCACTTACCTTCCTCTAACAGGTAATTCAGAACTTTTTGATTTTCAGTGTTTTCTGGCTTTTCATTTTTCTTAATAAAGTTTGGTGATATTTATTTTCTTAAAAAGCACCTATTTCCTCATTTTTTTTCAAAATAATCAGCATAGAGTGGCAAATAATTTTTATGTGCTTTTTAATCTACTCCGTATCTGTTAAGGTATATTGCTCATATGTCTTTTTTTTATCATTGCAGTTTTTATTGAAGTATAGTTGACTTACAGTGTTTTGTTAGTTTCAGGTGTACAGCAAAGTGCTTCAGTTACATGTGTTTTTTTTCAGATTATTTTCCCATATAGATTATTACAAAATATTGAGTATAGTTCCCTGTGCCAAACAGTGTATCTTTGTTGGTTACCTGTTTTATGTATGAAAGAAAGTGAAAGTCACTCACTACGGGTCTGACTCTTTGAGACCCCATGTATAGTCCATGGACTTCTCCAGGCCAGAACTTTGGAGTGAGTAGCCTTTCCCTTCTCCAGGGGATCTTCCCAACCCAGGGATCGAACTCAGGTCTCCCGCATTGCGGGCGAATTCTTTACCAGCTGAGCTATCATGGAAGCCTGTTTTATATATAGTAGTTTGTTTATATTAATCCCAAACTCCTAATTTATCCCTCCTCTTCTTTCCCCTTTGGTAATCATAAATTTCTTATATCTACGGGTCTACTTCTATCTTGTATATAGATTCATTTGTATCTTTTTTTAAGAGTCCATATATAAATGAGACGATGTTTGTCTGTCTAGCTTACTTCACTTAATATGGTAATCTCTAGAGCCATCCATGTTGCTGCAAGTGGCATTATTTTATTTTCTTCCTGCTGAGTAGTATTCCATTGTATAAATATGCCACATCGTTATCCATCCATCTGTGGATGGATGTTTAGATTGCTTCCATGCCCTGGCTGTTGTAAATAATGAACAGTGAACTACAGTGAACACTAGGGTGCATGTATCCTTTTAATTACAGTTTCCTCCAGATATATGCCCAGGAGTGGGATTGCTGGATCATATGGTAGTTCTATGTTTCAGTTCAGTTCTGTTCATTTCATTCCCTCACTCATGTCCGACTCTTTGCGACCCCATGAATCGCAGGATGCCAGGCCTCCCTGTCCATCACCAACTCCCAGAGTTCACTCAGACTCATGCCCATTAAGTCCGTGATGCCATCCAGCCATCTCATCCTCTGTCATCCCCTTCTCCTCCTGCCCCCAATCCCTCCCAGCATCAGAGTCTTTTCCAATGAGTCAACTCTTCGCATGAGGTGGCCAAAGTACTGGAGTTTCAGCTTTAGCATCATTCCTTCCAAAGAAATCCCAGGGCTGATCTCCTTCAGAATGGACTGGTTGGATCTCCTTGCAGTCCAAGGGACTCTCAAGAGTCTTCTCCAACACCACAGTTCAAAAGCATCAATTCTTTGGCACTCAGCCTTCTTCACAGTCCCACTCTCACATCCATACATGACTATTGGAAAAACTATAGCCTTGACTAGATGGAGTCGGCAAAGTAATATCTCTGCTTTTGAATATGCTGTCTAGGTTGGTCATAACTTTTCTTCCAAGGAGTAAATGTCTTTTAATTTCATGGCGGCAATCACCATCTGCAGTGATTTTGGAGTCCCCCAAAATAAAGTCTGACACTGTTTCCACTGTTTCCCCATCTATTTCCCATGAAGTGATGGGGTCAGATGCCATGATCTTTGTTTTCTGAATGTTGAGCTTTAAGCCAACTTTTTTCACTTTTATCAAGAGGCTTTTTAGTTCCTCTTCACTTTCTGCCATAAGGGTGGTGTCATCTTCATATTTGAGGTTATTGATATTTCTCTTGGCAATCTTGATTCCAGCTTGTGTTTCTTGCAGTCCAGCGTTTCTTATGATGTACTCTGCATATAAGTTAAATAAGCAGGGTGACAATATACAGCCTTGACGTACTCCTTTTCCTATTTGGAACCTGTCTGTTGTTCCACCTCCAGTTCTAACTGTTGCTTCCTGACCTGTATATAGGTTTCTCAAGAGGCAGGTCAGGTGGTCTGGTATTCCCATCTCTTTCAGAATTTTCCACAGTTTATTGTGATCCACACAGTCAAAGGCTTTGGCATAGTCAATAAAGCAAAAATAGATGTTTTTCTGGAACTCTCTTGCTTTTTTGATGATCCACTAGATGTTGTCAATTTGATCTCTGGTTCCTCTGCCTTTTCTAAAACCAGCTTGAACATCAGGAAGTTCATGGTTCACATATTGCTGAAGCCTGGCTTGGGGAATTTTGAGCATTACTTTACTAGCATGTGAGATGAGTGCAATTGTGCGGTAGTTTGAGCATTCTTTGGCAATGCCTTTCTTTGGGATTGGAATGAAAAATGACCTTTTCCCGTCCTGTGGTCACTGCTGAGTTTTCCAAATTTGCTGGCATATTGAGTGCAGCACTTTCACAGCACCATCTTCCAGGATTTCTATGTTTAGGGTTTCTTAAAAAGCATTTATTTATTTGGCTGCATTGGGTCTTAGTTGAGCCACGTGGGACCCTCATTGCATTGTGCAAGATCTTTGATTGTGGCACACAGTCCCTTTTGCTATGGGCAGAGGGCTCAATAGTTGTAGCAAGCGGATGCCAGGGTGCAAGAGCTTCAGAAGTTGCAGCCCATATGCTCGGTAGTTGTGAGATGCGGACTCGGCAGTTGGGGGACCCGGACTCGGTAGTTGCGGGACGCAGACTCGGCAGTTGCGGGACCCGGACTCGGTAGTTGTGGGATGTGGACTTGGTAGTTGCAACACAAGGGCTTAGTTACTCCGCTGCATGTGGGATCTTATTTCCCTGACCAGGGATTGAACCTGAGCCCATGCATTGGAAAGCAGATTCTTAACCACTGGACCACAAGGAAAGTCCCTTAATTGTAGTTTTTGAGGGACTCTCTATACTGTTCTCCATAGTGGCTTTATCAATTTACATTCCCTCCAAAAGTGTAGGAGTGTTCCTTTTTCTTCACACTCTCTCCACCATTTATTTGTAGACTTTTGATGATAACCATTCTGACCAATGTGAGATGATACCTCATTGTAGTTATAATTTGCATTTCTCTGATAATTAGGGATGTTGGACATCATATTTCTAATTTTATTTTTATTTCTGCTTACTTGGTTTTATATATAACTTCCTTTATTTTCTAATTAATTTCCATCCTTAGCCATATTTTATACTTTCAGGTATTTCCACAGTTAATGATGGTTTTCCAAGGTTTTTGAATTGAATATACAAATTAATATTGTCCAATAGAAGTATAGCATGACTCACATATATACCTTTAAATTTAATATCATATTGTACTATACCTAGTATATTCATAATTTCAACAAGTAATCACTATTTTTTAAATATGAAGCATTTGAATTCTATTTTTAGACTTTATGTAAGTCCTTAAAAACTAGTGTTTATTTTGCACAGACAGCATGCTTCATTTGTTAGGGGCATTTTTAAAGCACTCAGTCATCTGTTTAGAGGAATATTTGCTTCCTTTTTTAATAACCAAAGTATTAACAGTCAAGACTATAACTTTACCTTTTATTATAGCTTTGACTACATCTCAAAAGTTTTTATAGCTCTTTATTTCCTAAGTAATCTATTGTTGTATATTTGATTACACTTTATTCTGTCTTTCAAACAAGTAACTGGCTATTTTTTAAATTGTTCTTCATTCTTAGTCCCAGTATATAATTTGTGCAATCTCTGTATTCTGACATTCATAGAAGAATCGAAGCTTATAATGAGGCTTGTTTCAATTTTGGCTTATTCATTACACTATTTAAGTCATCTGATACATTTTCTATTCATTTAGTCATTGAAAGAATTCTATACTATATTGATTTCATTTCCATTACTATCTTTCTGCCTTTTTGTGTTTTTTTGTTTTTTTCTTTCTCCCTCTTTCTTATAAATGGTTTAGCTGATGACTTTCCTGTCATTTCCCTCAAGGAGCTACTCCTTAAGAAAAAGTTATCAGTATCAGTTTTCTCAGATGCTTTTCATTTTCTAAGATGTTTTTTTAAATTTAAATGTATTTACTTTCAATTGGCTCAGACGGTTAAGCGTATGTCTACAAAGCGGGAGACCTGGGTTCAATCCCTGGGTCGGGAAGATCCCCTGGAGAAGGAAATGGTAATCCACTCCAGTACTCTTGCCTGGAAAATCCCATGGACAGAGGAGCCTGGTAGGCTACAGTCCATGAGGTCGCAAAGAGTCGGACACGACTGAGCATTAGATGGTGGGACTTTCAATTGGAGGATCATTACTCTACAGTATTATATTGACTTCTCCATATGTCAGCATGAATCAGCCAAAAGCATATGTGTGTCCCCTTCCCCTTGAATCTCCCTCCCAGCCCATCCCATCTTTTTATGTCTTAACAGCTTTTGTTTTATGTATTTTGAGTCTGCACTACACAGTATATAATGTTATCTATTATGGATTGTTATTCTTATCTATAAAAATAATTTTTATTTTACTTAATGTTATCTTGCAAACTACTTTGATTTTACTTATGCACGCATGCTCAGTCACTCAATCATGTCCGACTCTTTGCAGCCCTACGGACATGGCCCACCAAGCTCCTCTGTCCATGGGATTTCCCATTTCCCAGGCAAGAATACTAGAGTGGGTTGCTGTTTCCTCCCCCAGGGGATCATCCCGATCCAGGGATCAAACATGTTTCGTGCATCTCCTGCATTGCAGGTAGATTCTTTGCTGCTTGAGCCATCGGGAAAGCCTGATTGTACTCATGTTTTAATTTTACTTTATATTTGCTGGTGGCTACCAATGTTTTAGTATTTTTAAAAGGACACTTTTATGTCTATTTCTCATTTATCAGACTTATGAAAGTAGTAATAATGTGTGGATCTTAATGGTCTAAATGATTAAATCTTGTGTGCTTTACAATCTTCTGTACTTTTCCCACCTGTATTCATCAGTCTTTAGTGACTTAAACTTGGATTATTAGGTTACTACTTCTACTATGAACTTTTTATTCAGATTACATTTAATTATTAAATATCTTCTCTCTCAAGGATTTTTTTAATTTTTATTTTTACTTTATTTTGCTTTACAATACTATATTGGTTTTGCCATACATTGACATGAATCAGCCACAGGTGTACATGAGTTCCCAATTCTGAACCCCGCCTCCCACCTCCGTCCCCATACCCTCTCTCTGTATCATCCCCGTGCACCAGCCCCAGGCATCCTGTATCCTGTATCCAACATAGACTGGCGATTTGTTTCTTACCTGATAGTGTACATGTTTCAATGCCATTCTCCCAAATCATCCCACCCTCTCCCTCTCCCACAGAGTCTAAAAGTCCGTTCTATACATCTGTGTCTCTTTTGCTATCTTGCATAGAGGGTTATCATTACCATCTTTCTAGATTCCATATTACTATATTGGTGCTTTTCTTTCTGGCTTACTTCACTCTGTATAATAGGCTCCAGTTTCATCCACCTCATTAGAACTGATTCAAATGTATTCTTTTTAATGGCTGAGTAATACTCCATTGTGTATATGTACCACAGCTTTCTTATCCATTCATCTGCTGATGAACATCTAGGTTGTTTCCATGTCCTGGCTATTATAAACAGTGCTGCGATGAACATTGGGGTACACGTGTCTCTTTCAATTCTGGTTTTTCGGTGTATATGCCCAGCAGTGGGATTGCTGGGTCATAAGGCAGTTCTATTTGTAATTTTTTAAGGAATCTCCACACTGTTCTCCATAGTGGCTGTACTAGCTTGCATTCCCACCAACAGTGTAAGAGGGTTCCCTTTTCTCCACACCCTCTCCAGCATTTATTGCTTGTAGACTTTCGGATTGCTGCCATTCTGACTAGTGTGAAATGGTACCTCATTGTGGTTTTGATTTGCATTTCTATGATAATGAGTGATGTTGAGCATCTTTTCATGTGTTTGTTAGCCATCCGTGTGTCTTCTTTGGAGAAATGTCTGTTTAGTTCTTTGGCCCATTTTTTGATTGGGTCGTTTATTTTTCTAGGCTTGAGCTGCATAAGTTGCTTGTATATCTTTGAGATTAGTTGTTTGTCAGTTGTTTCATTTGCTATTGTTTTCTCCCATTCAGAAGGCTGTCTTTTCACCTTGCTTATAGTTTCCTTAGTTGTGCAGAAGCTTTTAATTTTAATTAGATCCCATTTCTTTATTTTTGCTTTTATTTCCAGTATTTTGGGAGGTGGATCATAGAGGATCCTGCTGTGATTTTTGTCGGAGAGTGTTTTGCCTATGTTCTCCTCTAGGAGTTTTATAGTTTCTGGTCTTATATTTAGATCTTTACTCCATTTTGAGTTTATTTTTGTGTATGGTGTTAGAAAGTGATCTAGTTTCATTCTTTTACAAGTGGTTGACCAGTTTTCCCAGCACCACTTGTTAAAAAGATTGTCTTTAATCCATTGTATATTTTTGCCTCCTTTGTCGAAGATAAGGTGTCCATAGGTGTGTGGATTTATCTATGGGCTTTCTATTCTGTTCCATTGATCTATATTTCTGTCTTTGTGCCAGTACCATACTGTCTTGATGACTGTGGCTTTGTAGTAGAGCCTGAAGTCAGGCAGGTTGATTCCTCCAGTTCCATTCTTCTTTCTCAAGATTGCTTTGGCTATTCAAGGTTTTTTGGTATTTCCATACAAATTGTGAAATTATTTGTTCTGGCTCTGTGAAAAATACCGCTGGTAGCTTGGAGGATTTTTTTATATATAATTTTATTTAGTTTTATTTTTGGCTGCCCTGGGTCTTTGTTGCTGTGTGTGGGCTTTCTCTAGTTGCAGCAAGTGGGGGCTACTCTCTAGTTGCAGTGAGTGGGCTTCTCATTGCAGTGGCTTCTCTTGTTGCAGCTCACAGGCTCTGGAGCTCCAGGCTCAGTAGCTGCGACTCACAGGCTTAGTTGCTCCGTGGCGTATGGGATCTTCGCAGACCAGGGATTGAACCAGTGTCCCCTGCACTGCCAGGTGGATTCTTAACCACTGGACCATCAGGGAAGTCCTCTCTTGAGAATTATTGCTGGATTTTGTCTCAATTTTATGACCAAATTAGAATTATTTACTATGACTTAACTTTCTATCTGGAGAAGGCAATGGCAACTCACTCCAGTACTCTTGCCTGGAAAATCCCATGGATGGAGGAGCCTGGTAGGCTGCAGTCCATGGGGTCGCTAAGAGTTGGGTACGACTGAGCGACTTCACTTTCACTTTTCACTTTCATGCATTGGAGAAGGAAATGGCAACCCACTCCAGTATTCTTGCCTGGAGAATCCCAGGGACAGAGGAGCCTAGTGGGCTGCCGTATATGGGGTCGCACAGAGTCAGACATGACTGAAGTGACTTAGAAGAAACTTTCTATCTGGTTTCAAGTTTTCACTCCTGGTCCTTCTCTACCATGATTTTCTTGGAGTTGAGGAATACATCTTTTTTTGGCTGGACCATGCATTCAAAGCAGGAGACCTAAGAACCATGGGTTCGATCCCTGGGTCGGGAAGATCCCCCAGAGAAGGAAATGGCAACTCACTCCAGTATTCTTGCCTAGAGAATCCCATGGACAGAGGAAACTGGGGTCTGTAGTCCATAGCGCTGCAAAGTCAGACACCACTGAAGCAACTTAGCACGTTCTCACACATTCAAGAGAGTTTTCAATTTTTATCCTTAATTATAGTTTTAAAATAAATAAAGTTTATCATGTCAACCATTTTTTAAGTGTACTGTTCAGTCACGTTAAGCGTAGTCATATTGTTATGCAATCAATCCCCCACATTTTTTAATCTTGCAAAACCAAAATTCTAAGCCATTAAAAAACAACTCCTCATTGCCCTGTTTTCCTAGCCTCTGGCAGCCCACATTCTGTTTTCTGTTTCTATAAATCTGACTACTCTAGATATCTAGATGAGTGGAATCATACAGTATTTGTCTTTTTGCAACTAGCTTATTTCACTTTAGCATGATAATCCCAAGGTTTATCTGTGTTGTACCATGTGTCAGAATATTCCAAGATGGAAACGTATTCTATTGTATGTATATACTACATTTCCTTCATCCATCTATCAGTGGACACTTGAATTGCTTCCACCTATTGGCTATTATGAATAACGCTGCTATGAACACAAGTGTGCAAATATCTCTTCAAGATTCTACTTTCAATTATTTTGTAATATATGCCCAGAAGTGGAATTGTTGGATCGTACTGATAATTCTATTTTTAATTTTTTGAGGAATCACTATACTATTTTCTATAGCAGCTGCACCATTAATTTTTTTCTAAAGATAAGTATGTGGGTGGGATTTTTAAAAAACATTTGCTCGTATAAAATGTCTTTGTCTTGCTTTCACTCATAGCTAGGTGTGTTCTTTTCACCTCAAACATGTGAAGAGCTTGCCTCAGTGTCTCTGAATTTTAACATCAATTGTAGAAGTATACTGCCGACCATATTTTTGTTCCTTTGTAAGAAACCTAGGGTTTTTCTTTTTTTTTCCCTTCAAAGCTCTTTTTAGAATTTTTTTCCTTGAAATTAAAAAAAGAAATTCTCCTGTTAAGTATAAATAGTGGGGCTCTGGAACACTGTGAACCCTTTTGCCTAAAGAGACAGCTCTTTTGGAGTTTTCTTGTTTGTTTTCAACTTAAAGTTTTTCTGTCTTCATTCCATGTATTCTGATGTCCTTTCTGAAAAGCTCTGTAACTCATGTCCACTCTCTCTTCTCTGTCCTTTTCCTCCTCGCTTATTTTTATCTATTTATTTTCCAAGTCTGTCTCGTGTACCACTTTTTCTGCAGCATCCATCCTGTCCTTTCCTGCCTCCAATTTGCATTTCATTTTGCTGTGGATTTTCTATTTCCTTTGGTTCTCTCCTACCCCCGGTTCCAGTTCCATGCTTCATCTCAGTCTAAGGTTTTTTTGTTTTTAAATCTAATCACATGTCACAGAATCCATGTTGTTGTTCTTAACAGACATACAATCCCACATGTTTGTACTTGGGTTTTTATTTCATTTATCTTTGGTTTATTGTAGTTGACATTTTTAGAGTTTTGCATTTCCCTTAGATTTTCAAAATAAGGCTCCCCTATTCTGCAGTGCAGGATTTTTTCCATAGACACCGTATTTCTTTTCTCCTCTCTTACCCTTGAATGAGAAAGGCTGGGTTTGGTTCTGGTGTTCACCATGCGGATCATCCTTAGAGCTGCTCGGCAGTTGCTCAAGTAATAGTGGATCCTCCCCTGAGACCTGAAGCTGGTGGCCTCACGTGCACATCTCACGTTCAGTTCCCATATTGAGCAGTGTTCAGTCTTCTAATGAGCTCTGCTAGCCCCAAACAGAATCCTCTCTCCATGCCACTGATTATCAGGAGGAAACTGAGTCAGGCTGTTGTTCTTTGATGGGATATAATCGTCGTATAAAAGCTCCAGTCCCAGGTTTGCACTGTCCTGAGGCTTTTCCTTCCCCCAGAGGGCTTTGCCTGGGAACAGCATGCCTCTGAGGACTCAGGGAACCTCCTCATCTCCTTCTGCCCCTAAATCTCCAATGACCAGAGCTCGAGCCGTGTTGATGGGAGCTGCCATGGTGCACAGGCGCAGGGTCTTATTGGTAGTTACAGGCTCTTTGCCTCCCAGCCAGGCAGCCAGGGGCAGACAGAGGGAGGGCTGCAGTTTAAGCTCCCTCCCCATCTCACCCCTGCCTGGGTCTTATGGGTGGGGAACCAGACTGCTCAGGGAAAATACGATCTCTTGGTGACAGCCTTTTAGTTAATGGTAAGGACCCTGCAGTGAGCTGTGGTCTTCCTTCTAAGTGTTACGGGACTTATGTCCTCCTTCACCGGTATTTTTATGGGAGATGGAGAAAGGGTATCTTAGGCACTGATAGAGGGGCACTGTTTCAACTCCCACGTTGGCACATTATAAAGGCCTGGCATTGTGGTTCTCAATGATGGTTGTACATTGAAATCACTTGGGGAGGTTTCAAAATGTACTGGGTGTCCTGGCCCCATGACACAAGCCTCTCTGGGGTGGGCTTCAACTATCAGTAGCTTCAGAGTTCCTCTGGTGAGCAAGCAGGGCTGAGAACATTTAGCTCAGAGCAGAGAACCATGGACGGGCTTAGGTTCTCATTCAAGTTAGGCACTGATGACCGTGGTCAAGTCCTTCCAACTCTCTCTACCTGAGTTTCCCCCATTCTAAAGTGGGAAAGGAAATGCCCACCCCTGCTGTGACCAGATAAAGATCTAGTGGGATGAACAGCAGTTAAGAGGATAGAATCACCAGAATTCTCAGGACTGTGAGGTCAGCAGTACAGCACCCTCGGATGACCAAAAGAAATAGAACACAGGAGGAAACAGGTTGTAGAATGTGACACCATTGCAGGGTCTGGGGCAGCAGGCAAAGTCATTCATTCATTCACAAGTAACCGGAACACTATAGGGAAGCCCCTATGGGAGCCGCCTATTCCAGATTCTGTACTAGTGAAGAGATCCCAACTACTTTTGGGATTCCTGCAGACCACGGTTGTATCAGTTCAGTTCAGTCACTCAGTCAAGGCTGACTCTTTGCAACCCCATGGACTGAAGCACGCCAGGCCTCCCTGTCCATCACCAACTCCTGGAGCCTGTTTAAACTCATGTCCATTGAGTCAGTGATGCCATCCAACCATCTCATCCTCTGTCGTCCCCTTCTCCTCCTGCCTTCAATCTTTCCCAGCATCAGGGTCTTTTTCAGTGAGTCAGTTCTTCGCATCAGGTGGCCAAAGTACTGGAGCTTCAGCTTCAGCATCAGTCCTTCCAATGAATATTCAGGACTGATTTCCTTTACCATTGACTGGTTGGATCTCCTTGCAGTTTAAGGGACCCTCAAGACTCTTCTCCAGCACCACAGTTCAAAAGCATCAATTCTTCGGCACTCAGCATTTTTTATGGTCCAACTCTCACATTCATACATGACTACTGGAAAAACCATAGCTTTGACTAGACAGCCCTTTGTCAGCAAAGTAATGTCTCTGCTTTTTAATTTGCTGTCTAGGTTTGTCATAGCTTTTCTTCCAAGGAGTAAGTGTCTTTTCATTTCATGGCTGCAGTCACCATCTGAAGTGATTTTGGAGCCCAAGAAAATAAAGTCTCTTACTTTATTTCAGTGTTTCCCCATCTATTTGCCATGAAGTGATGGGACCGGATGCCATGACCTTAGTTTTCTGAACGTTGAGTTTTAAGCCAGCTTTTTCACTCTCCTTTTTGCTTTCATCAAGAGGCTCTTCAGTTCCTCTTCGCTTTCTGCCATAAGGGTGGTGTCATCTACATATCTGAAGTTATTGATATTTCTCCCAGCAATCTTGATTCCAACTTGGACATCATCCAGCCCAGCATTTCGCATGATGTACTCTGCATGTAAGTTAAATAAGCTGAGTACAATATAAAGCCATGATGTCCTCCTTTCCCAATTTGTATACAGGTAGACATTTCAGTGGGAAGAGGATGGCAAGGCAGGAGGCCTGAGAGGTGGACATGAGACCCATCAGATCTGTGGGTGTGCTTGGACCTCTGGGGACAGTCTGGATTGATGGCTTCATGGAAGGTTCAAACTTCGAAAGTGAATAAGAGCTTGGGCTCTGATATACTATTCCAACTTAAAAGCATCATTAAACGGAAGGAAAAAAGTTTGGTCTCTAGAGCAGGTAGACCCTCGGTTCAAATCCTGACTTTGCCATCGCCTCGTGGCCATGGGTAAGTTGCATAACTTCTCTGACCTCGGCTTCACCATCTATAAAATGGGGCAGTAACAGGACCTGCCTCACAGGATTGTTTTGACAGTTAAATGAGACAGTACAATTAAGGTGCTGTCATCCAGCCCCTGATTTGCCACCTGAGGCCCCATGTGCCCTTTTAGTTTTCTCTGTAGCACTTTCATCACACACACAGGGACAGTCATTAACCACGTCATCCAGGAAGACCTTCCATCACTGCAGATTCTGAGATTCAGCACTGAGGAGAATGATCAGCCAAAAGAAGCTGTGGGAAGCGTGCTGGACTGTGGGAATGACTGGTGTCACACTCTACAACCTGTTCCCTCCTGGGTTCTATTTCTTCTGGCGGTACAGTCATCCAGAGCCAGAAACTTGTTATTTATTGTCTTTGAGTCTTCCCTTTCCATCACATCCACAGCTTACCACTTAGCAAGTACTATTTACTATTTACCTCGTCCCAATCTTGTATCAGTCAGCTACTGCCGCTTAACAAACAACCACAGAAATTTCAGTGGCAATCTTGTATCAATAAGCTACTGCTGCTCAGCACCCAACCACAGAAATCTCCGTGGCACACAGTAATAAGTATTAAGATGACGTGTATGCACATCACACAGTAATAAGTATTAAGATGACGTGTATGCATGTTGGCTGGGAGTTACCTGATCAAGGTTAGATTTGGGTCGGGCCCTCCATGTTTCTCTCATCCTTCTCCTGGGACCGTCAGCCAGCCCACAGATGGTCTTCTCACAATGATGGAAGAAGCATAGGAGAGTAACTGTAAATACTTAAGGCCTCTTAAGGCTTGGGATCAGAACTGACACCCTGTGACTTCTGCCTCTCCGCTGACCAAGGCAAGTCACATGGCTAACACAAAGACAAAGGGAAAGGGGAAATATATCTTAAACATAAGCTAACCTACCACCGATTCTTATCTTTCAACTGCCAGAGAGTTCAGATTTTTATTTCATTCTGTCTGGACTTTTGCAGTGGCCTCCTTTCTGGTCTTCACACCTATGCCATATTACCCTTCTAAAGAGCACAGGTATGATGATGGCATTTCAGTGATTCCCCAGAACCTTCCCTATCAACTAGCACTTGGAACACGACTCCTTGGCTGGCTTCAGTTATCCATACTCTAGCCTCAACTTTCTTTTTCCCCACCCTGCCCCCATTTTCCTCTCCACCCCTATGCTGGGGTGATTGTTATCGTTGTTTAGCTCCTAAGTCATATCCAACTCTTGTGACCGCATGGACTGTGGCCCACCAGTCTGCTCTCTCCGTGAGATTTCCCAGGAAAGAATACTGGAGTGGGTTACCATTTCCTTCTCCAGGGGATCTTCCCGACCTAGGGATCGAACCTGAGTCTCCTGCCTTTGTACCCGGGTTCTTTACCACTGAGCCACCAGAGATGCCCACTGACACTGTAGACAGACTGGCAAATACCTCCCTGTTTCCCAAACACCCATGTTACCCTCCCCACGCCTTGCCTGTTGTCATAGCTCCACCTGAAATATCCCCAGTTCCCAGGTCAGAATCCTAACTCTTCCACGGTGCTGATTTTCATTTGAAAGGAGTGACTCCTAGCTCAGAGTTCCTCCAAAGACTTTTTGCCTGGATCTATCTCACACACAAACACACACACACACACTGGCTTTTAGTATCTTCTGTCTTCTGTCACAGTTATGAATGAACATGTCTTATTCTACCCTCTAGAACAGTGCCTGGCATGCAGTGATGCACTGATATTTTTAAGGAGGATGAATGAATGAATGCTGCTAGTTTTTCTTCTGTGCCCTAGGACCCTGGGCTGGCAGGGGCCATAACTGTGTCTCTAGCCCAGTGCTGCCGCCAAGATGCCCACTGAGGGATGTATGGTCACCCTGCCTGCTGCAAGGGCATGATGTGGAGATTAGCAAAGCAGACAGTTCAGCCATGGGGAGGAGGTGATGACTGGGAAAGGTGTTGTCTCCCCTTTATCTCATTCCCTCCACCTCGGTATCCGGGTCAGTGAGACAAGGCCATGCAGTCGCTTCAGTCATGCCCTACTCTGTGCGGCCCTATGGACTGTAGCATCCTAGGCTCCTCTGTCCCTGGGATTCTCCAGGCAAGAATACTGGAGTGGGTTGCCACGCCCTTCTCCATGGGAATCTTCTGGACCCAAGGATGGGACCCGAGTCTCTTCTCCTGCACTGGCAGGCGGGTTCTTTACCACTTGTGCCTCCTGGGAGACCCAAGGGAAGGCTGCCGGGGCCCCTCAGTCTGAAGAAGAGGTGCCATGGCCAAAGGTCAAGGTGGTCTTTCTGCCCACCAGCGAGTCCTCAGCCTTCACGCGTCAGCCACGGGTCCCCCATCCGACTCCTTGCGGCAGTCACGGGGTTTACCAGTTGCTCGGGGGCCCCGCCTTAGCCGGAAGGTGCCGTGGCAGAGTGGGGTGGTCCCCGGGCCCCCTCCCTAGCCCCACGCGGCTGACAGGGTCTCTTGTGCCTCTGCAGAAGGACTTCACGGTGCGGGAGGAGCTGCAGCAGCAGGACGTGGAGCGCTGGCTGGGCTTCATCACCTTCCTGTGCGAGGTCTTCGGCGCCATGCGCAGCAGCACGGGCGAGCCCTTCCGCGTGCTGGTCTGCCCCATCTACACCTGCCTCAGGGAGGTAAGCCGCTGCCCGGCCCTAACGGCGCCTCTCCTGCTCCCGATTGCCAGGAACGCGGCAAGGCCCGAACCACGTAAACTGATCAATCACTCGGTTAAGAGAAACGGAACTCCCCCGGTGCTTCTGTTTACTCTAGCCAGGTTTTTGTTTATTGAGTTTACATGAAAGGAAATAGTTCCCCAAAGGAAAGTATTATGAACTCGGACTGTCGTCTGTTCATGCTGTAGAACACAGTCCGCAGAATGCAAGTCTACAGAAAATATTGTTCTGAGTGAATAGATCTCTGGACTGGATGGGCTTACCGCTGAATTATTTGTTTTAAAAAATAGTTGCTTCTACATGGCCTCTGAAAAATAGGAAAATGAGGGTGATCAGGAAACTTGTAAGAAGCAAGAAGTCGGTGGGGGACTGTGTCCTACCAGGCTCTGTAATCCACTGTGGAGGGTCATCCCTGGTGGCTCTCTGGGCTAGCATTGAAGGGACAAACACAGGAGCTGTTGATGTGTCCAGTGAGGGGCTTGTGGCTCAGAACACAGGAATGAGAAGGGAACAGGACGAAGGACATTGGCATTCCAGTTATATCTTTGAGTTAGAACCAAGAGAACTTGCTGATGTGCGATACCGAGGAGAAAGGATTGCCGCGTGGGGTCCTCAGTTATCAGCCTGCTGGAACCATTTCCTGAAGAGAAATAAATAGATTGGGGGTGAAAACCAGGGATTTGGGTGCCTGTTGTCCATCTCAGGCAGCTCTCTGTCTGCACTGCTCAAGTACAATTGTCTGATGATCCGGAAGAGGTCAGCCGAGGGGACACGGTGTCGACCTGTACCTGCTGCTGGGGACCCATCAAGGGGTGGGTAGGGGCGGCTGAGATGGAGTGGAGGAGGTGGACGAGGCCAACAGGCGGGGAAACAAGCCAGAGGGGCGATCAGCACAGGCTTGATGCAGTGGGGACCCGTCAGCCCACAGCTGCCAGATGCTGGCCCCACCCACCCTCAGCAGCTGATCCCAAGGGGAGGGGAGGTGCAACCTCTAGGGAACCAGTGGGACCAGGGCAGAGAAGTGGCCTGGGTTTGGCAGCAGGGAGGGGCACCACGGTGTCCGCGGAGTGAGCACACACTGGGGAGTCAGAGGAGGTGAGGGCGTGAATGGGGACAAGTTCTTGGAGAAATATTTCTGTGAAAGGCCCCAGGGAAGGGGGACTTGTCAAGAGATACTTTTGTGTTTCTAAAAGAAAGGTAACAGAGCAATCTTAAGAGAAGGGAGAGGGTATCTGTAAATGTTTCTGAAGTATCCATTTATAGAAAAATAGCACGTTCATTCCAGCCTGCGTGGATCCACCTGAAAGCGGAGCACGCAGGCCTCTCCTGGGTGCTTTGTGACCCATAAGCTTCTGCCACTCCACAAAGCTGGAGATGCTTCTTGACAGATGTGCTTGAATTCAGACTTGTTTCTCAGATTCAGTCAATGGCCTCTTCAGCTCGACTTCACTCTCCAGGTGCGCTTAGCTCAGCCCGCAGCACCAAGACAGGCCGTGGCTGTGCTTTGTGCCTCCCTTTGGAATGCCTTGAAGTTAGCCCTCTTGGGGACAAGGGGCTGGCCCAGATGGCCTCTTGGGGTCCCCCTGTCCTTGCCTGAGTTTCCCTGTACCCCGCAGCCTGCCTCAAGGCAGAGAGCAGCACTGCCTTGGGGCGATGACCTGGATTGCCCGAACACGCTCCCTCTGCGTGATCCGGGCACCTCCTGGTGTTGCTGTCGCCTCTCCCCCAGACAGGAAGTGAGGCTGCAGCTGAACCCCTGGCCCTGGCTGCCAAGACACCTCCGACACCGCCTGAGGTAGTGTGAACCTTCTGGTGTGAGATCCAGAAGGTGCCAAGAGGTCTGCACAGACCAGAAATGAGGAGACCCCCTGACGCCCACTTGTTGGTTGCATTAAACTTTTCAGGGTGGTATCACCCAGGCCCGTGGTAAACTTGAAGGGTAAAGAAATTATCGATGGCTTTCACCGTTTGGTAAAGAGGAAACCACTGTCCTACATTCCAACCTATCTGCTTGAGGCCACATAAGGAGACCCCTGAATTCTTAGAGTCAGTTGCTGCCTCCTCCACCTGATTACACATACACGCATACCCAAGCCTGACCCACGTCCTTACAAAGCAGGATGAGCTAGTTCTCGGATGTTTCTAGAAGCCAGAATCATTGCTGCTGCCTTCCTCTGTGCTGGACAAGTTTAGGCTCTTCCCCCAGGGCCAGGCAGATGGCTGACCCCAAATGTACAGAGCCTACCCTGTCCAGAGGTCCTCCCAACTGCCAGAACCATCCCCAGGCTGACATCTCTGGCTGCCCACTAGACACATCCCAAGTCAAGCCTCAGAGCCTCGAACAGGATGTACCAGCAGCACCCCAAACCCTCCTGCTCAGTCCCTGTCCTCACGTGGCCCAGACCCAGCCTTTCTGCTCCCCCTGGGGCCAGGCAGCAGTCCCAGGGCTCCCCAATTACTCTTTCTCAGCATCATGGGGACCCCCACTGCAGCCACTGCTTTGGCACTCCCCGCCATGGCTTCCCCTCCTCTCCTTTCTTCCATGCCCCTGAGCAGAACACAAACCCATGGATCATCTTTGGTGCAAAGAGTCTCATTTGGAACAAACCGAAGGAAGAAGAAGATACAAAATCCTCAGTCTCAGGGTCTTTGGGCTCTGGACATGGGGCTCACTCAGATTGAGCCTGTGCTTTACCCCTTCAGGCTGGGGGACACCCTGCTCTCTGAGAGCTGCCCTGCCCTAGAACAAGGCCCATGGGTGTTTGCTTCCGCACTCTGACCTTGTTGAATTAACCTTCTCTCAAGTCACCCAAGCTTGAAACCTTGGACTCTGTCCTTGAAGTCGCTCTCTTGGCCCTCAAACCTTCCCTGCCGGCCCAGCTCAAGTCCTTTTTCTGGAACCACCTCCTGTCCCCACCTCCCACCAGATGCACCAGAAGCTCCTCCTGGGAGAGGCTCTGCACTCCATCCTTAGAACTCCATCCTTTTGACATCACTGTAGTGGATTCTTCAGTGTCAATAACAGCTCAGTGGAAGGCATTGTCCAAAGCACCTCATACATTCTTCTGTCTCTTAACTGGGGCAACACTCTGAAGATTATCATCCCCATTTTCCAGAGAACAGAGCGGTCAGACAGCTTGCTCATGGCCACACAGCTAGTGGGAGCAGAGTCAGTATCAGAATTCAGATCTGATCACCCAAGTCCCTGCTCCTAAACCTCCTGCTTCACTGCCTTACGAGTCGAACAGGAGCGGCTCGTATTCTATTCTCGTCCATACCCAACGCCTGCTCCGTGGTGGAAGCCAAAAGATCTTTGTGGAATTGATTCTGTTTTTGCCATAAATAGCATGTGCCAATCAGAGATCCCTCTTCGGAGGATGGAGAAGAATAATTTTCAGTGGGCTCTTCAATTGTGTAAGAACAAATCATTTCTGCCAAGATGATTTTCCAAGGGATTGAGGAGTATTATTGGCGACCAGAAACTATGTGAGTCTCCTTGCCCTCCTGTTTACAGCTTGTATTTGCCTCATGAGCTCTTTTTAATGTTTTAAAATGTTTCTCATGGTAAGAACACTTGAGACCTACTCTCTTCTCAGATTTTTAAGTGCACAATATACAGTATCATTATCTGTAGGCATAACGTTGTACAGCAGATCTCTAGAATTTATTCAGCTAGCATCACTGAAATGTTATACCCGGTGATTAGCAATCCCACTTCCTCCTTCCCCCAGCGTCTGGCAACTCCCATTCCAGTCTTTGTTTCTTTGAGTTTGACTAGTTTAGATCCCTCATATAAATGGCAGCTGCAGTGTGTGTGCACGGTGTGTCCAACTCTGCGACCCCATGAACGGTAGCCCACCAGGTTCCTCTGCCCTTGGGATTCTTCAGGCAAGAATCCTGGAGCAGGATGCTGTTTCCTCCTCCTGGGGATCTTTCCGACCCAGGGACTGAACCTGCTTCTCCTGCATTGGCAGGCAGATTCTTCACCACTGAGCCACATGGAAACATGTACTATTTGTCCTTCTATAACTACTTATGACACTTGGCATAATGTCGTCCAGATTCAAACATGTTTCCCCATATTATGAATCTCCTTCTTTTTAAAGGCTGAAGAGTATTCCATTATGTTTATAGATCACATCTTAAAATCTGTTTGTTTGTCAGTATACATTTAGAGTGTTCCCCCGTTGGATGCTGTGACTGGTGTTGCCGTGAACACGGAAGTACTAACGTCTCTTCCAGATCTTGATTTCAGCACTTTTAAAGAAATACCCAGGGTGGGACTGCTATATAATATTCTGTAGCAGTTCTATTTTGTGTGTGTGTGAGTGTGTGTGTGTTTGTGTGTGGAACCTTCCTACTGTTTTCCATTGAAGCTGTACCATTTTGCATTTGCATCAGCAATTTACAAGAGATCTAATTTCTCAACAGTTTTCACCTTTTGAGTTTATACATACATACGGGTGTGTTTATTACGGCCTTCCTAACAGGTCTGAGATGGTTTTGACTTGCATTTCCTTGATGATTAGTGACCTTGAGCACCTTCTCATATACCTGTTGACCGTTTGTTATGTCTTCTCTGAAAAAAATGTCTATTCAAATCTTTAGCCCATTTTAAAATTCTGGTTATTAGCTTCTTTTGCTTTGGGGTTGTAGGAGCTCCTTCCGTGTTTTTGAACATTAACCCCTTGTCAGATATATAGTTTACAAATATTTTCTCCCATTTTGTAGGTTATCTTTTCACTCTGGTGTTTCCTTTGCTGTTCAGAAACTTTTTAGGTTGGTGTAGTCCCGCTTGTCTCTTTCCCCTTTTGTGATTTTGGTGTCATATCCCTGAAATCACTGCTGAGACTAATGTCATGAGACTTTTCTCCTGTTTTTTTCAAGGAGTTATAGTTTCAGGTGTTGTGTTATAAGTCTTTAATCCATTTTGGAATTTATTTTTGTATAGTGTAAGACTCCAGTTTCATTCATCTGCACGTGGCTATCCAGTTTTCCCAGCATCATTTGAGGAGACCATGCTTTCCCCATTTTGTTTTCCCAGCATCTTTGTCTGTATCCACTCCCTCTCAGTTGACCAGACCTGCCTGGATTTATTTCTGGGCTCTAAACTCTGTACCATTAGTCTATATGTTTATTCTAATTATTGTCACTTTGGAATGTATTTTCAAATCAGGAAGTGTGGTGCCTCCTAACTTGTTTGTTTGTTTTTTTTTCAAACTATTTCAAGATTGCTTTGACTATTTGGAGTCCTTTGTTATTCCAAATGAATTTTGGAATTGTTTTTTCTATTTCTGTGAAAAACGACACTGGAGTTTTGATTACATTACACTGAATCTGCAGGTCATTTTGAGTAGTATTGACATTTTAAATATATTAATCTTTGAATCCAAGATCAGGAACAAGACAGAGAATGCCCAGTCTCATCACTCCTATTCAATGTAGTACTAGAAGTCCCAGCCACAGCAATTAGGCCAGTAAAAGAAACAAAAGCTATCCAGGTCAGAAAGGAAGAAGTTAAATTGTCTGGTTGCAGATGACATGGTCTTGTATATAGACAATCCTAAAGACTCCACACACAGAAAAACTGTTAGGACTAATAAATGAATCAGTAAATTTGCAGAATAAAAATCAACACAAAAACATCCATTGCATTTCTGCATGCTGACAACAGGGCTTCTTCCCTGGTGGCTCAGTGGTGAAGAATCCACCTCAATGCAGGAGACACAGGTTCGAGCCCTGGGTCAGGAAGAGCCTCTGGAGAAGGAAATGGCTACACACTCCAGTATTCTTGCCTGGGAAATCCCACGGACAAGGGAGCCTGGCGGGCTACAGTCCATGGGGTTGCAAAAGAGTTGGACACGACTTAGCAACTAAACAACTCTGCTAACAACATACTATCCAACGAAGCAAAGGAGGGAAGTGAGCTTATTCGCAGCAGCACCAGAAAGAAAGACACTTAGGAATACATCTAACTCAGCAAGTGGAAGACTTGCGCCTTGAAAACGACAAAATACTGATGCAAGAAATTGAAGAAGATAGCTCAATACTGAGCATCCCTCGACTGGTTTTTAATGCCATTCTAAGGACCTTTCAGCCTGCTAAGGTCCTCGGTCAAACTGTGACTGCAAGGGTTCTACACACAGGAGGGGTGTGATCAGTGTTTGTGGCCTGAGCTAAGGGTTTCGTCATCTCCCATCTCACCTGGAGCCAGTCTGCAAGGTTTGGGATCTGGCTCACCCAGCACCTCCCCACATCTCCTTTTTCCTGACCCTGCACGGCTCCCCTGCCACCTTTGTGGACCCGGTGGTGATTTTACTAGACTCCTCCAAGTTATCACTGACAGCTTCTCTCTGGGCTGCTTACTTCAAGAGCTTTGTTAAAAATTCCTCTGCAGGGTCTGGGCTGGCTTTTACCCCCTTACAGTTGTGTCTTCTGAGCCTGCTTTCCCCGGGCACCATTTCTGTCCACTCCCTTTCACCCTTCCTCCCTCCCCCCGAACCCCTCATCTTCTCTCTCTGGATTCCCACCGCCCTGCCCTCTTTAGAGTCTGGCAACCATCGCCGGAGGTCAGGAGGGGAGGAAGGGAGGCGGTGCCTCCATCAGGAATCTCTCTGCACCTCTCTCTGACTCCCACCAAGGCCTCCCTCCACTTGGCTCCCTTGCTCTCCTTCCCTCAGGCCCCAGAAACCCCATCCACCCTTCCATGCCCTTCCTCTGAGGGGTGTCTCTGAGCGTCACACCCCCACCCCCTAGGGATGCAACTGGCTGGGCTCCTCGCGAGGCTGGCAGGCGCAGGCTGGGGAGGAGAACTCAGAGGGCAGGAGTCAGGCTTCTCAGGAAATGAAATTGCTCCGCGCAACAATGAGAGGGCCACTTTTTTAACTTTTTGCGTGAGCGTGCATTCAATTGCTCACATTGTTTTGGCTCCAGGGGGAAATCTGACCTCGGAAAAGAGCTGCGATGAAGTGGGTGTGGGTGGAGATCCTCCGCTATTTTCATAGGGCCCAGAGAGTCCAGTAGAACATTCTTCAGGGGTACCTTTCCAGTGGGACCAGTCCCCCCTTCCCCAGAGCAGGAGAGGGGGCTGTGGATGGATCTAGCCACGGCAGGGCCCTCTGTGGCTGGAAGACATTGAGGACGGCTGTACCCCGGGTAGTGATGGACCCTAACGGGGAGCAGAGACTTAGAATGATCATCCATGCTGCCCAGGACTCTCAGCTGCATCCCTGGAGCCGGAGTTGGTGGGGGGAGGGCTGCGGGGCTGCCCCTTTGCACTTTGAGAAGCTTTTACAAAATGACAGATTCTCAGATCGCTACTTCAACCAATTAAAAGGAACTTTCTGGAGATGGGGGTTTGAGGAGGCAGAGGAGTGGGGGAGAATTAAGCTTTCTGTGTAACTCGAATGTGCAGCCAAGGTTAAGACGTGCATTTCATGAGACTGTGATGTGCAGAGGGCATATGGGAGGGGCACCACCGGAAGAGCCAGAGACACCTGAGTTTGAATCCCACCTCTGCCTTTTACCAGCTATGAGCGTGCATGCCAAACCGCTTCAGTCGTGTCCGACTCTTGCAACACTATGGACTGTAGCCTGCCAGGCTCCTCTGTCCATGGGATTCTCCAGCAGATAATACTGGAGTGGGCTGCCATGCCCTCCTCCAGGGGATCTTCCAACCCAAGGATCAAACCTACATCTCTTGTATCTCCTACATGGGCAGGCAGGTTCTTTACCACTAGCGCCACCTAGGAAGCCCCTAGCTATGGGGCTTTAACCTAATTCTTCATCTTTCTAAACCTCAAGTTTCTATCTTGGCATGGGAATAATGGGAATAAGTCGGTCTGAAGGTTAGTTTTAAGGCTTAAAATAAGTGAGATATTCATATAAAGCAAGTGGTGTGTGATAGCCCCTCAGTGAGCTGACACGTTGTGAACTGCTGTTGAAAGCAAACCATATTCTAGGCATTGCTCGCGAGAAGAATCGCATCACAGGAGCCTCAGAAAGTCAGATCCACTCTCCTAACTGGGCACCACGGTCCCCCATGATCACAACCCCTCTTCCTAGAGAACCTCTCCTGAGTCCCACAGCCCCAGCCACCCAGTTCCTGTTGTGTTTCTGCAAAAGATCTCTGACGTTCCTCCTGCCTCCAGCGTGATCTTCCTCCTCCTCCTCCTGCCTGACTCCAGTCCACCTTCAGGACCAGGTTCACTTCCCACCGCGTCCCCTCCCCACCCTGATTTACTCTTCCTGCAGCACATTCTAGAACTTGCATCCGCAGAGAGCTACCGACACAGGCCCTCTGGACATGTCCTTTACCAGTGGTTGTATTAATGCCTTGTGACCTCATTTGGGTTGCTTTTAAATCATTTTCAATCTTCCATTGGGAGCTGAGATTAGGCTGAGTCTCATCTAGCATGTAACCCCGACTGCATTGTGTTTGGGACTCTGTGCTTATTTGGTTTGCAACAAAGCTACTTTCTTTCTTCTTCTTCTTTTTTTTTTTTTTTGTAATATTTATTTATTTGGCAGCTCTGGGCCTTAGTTGGCAGCACATGGGATCTAGCTTCCTGACCAGGGTTGGAGCCCAGGCTCCCCTGCACTGGGAGGGCTGAGTCCTGACCACTGGACCCCCAGGGAAGTCCCAAAGCTACTTTCTTATTGAATGCAAAAGTTACCTAGTAGTCCTGGAAAGAAGGAACCTTAAGTTGTGACCCTCCTGCAAGGAGTTTGCAGTCCACTAGCTACCTCTCCAGTACTCTTGCCTGGAAAATCCCATGGACGGGGGAGCCTGGTAGGCTGCAGTCCATGGGGGTCGCTAAGAGTCGGATACGACTGAGCGACTTCACTTTCACTTTTCTCTTTCATGCATTGGAGAGGGAGATGGCAACCCACTCCAGGGTTCTTGCCTGGAGAATCCCGGGACGGGGGAGCCTGGTGGGCTGCCGTCTCTGGGGTCTCACAGAGTCGGACACGACTGAAGCGACTCAGCAGCAGCCACTGCGGCTACCACACGCGCAGTGCTCTGTGAACATTTGTGATGGGTTGTGCAAGTTGTACAGATACAGAAGTGGAGGACGTTTAGGAGTGTGGGCAGCCGCTGGCGGCAGAGAGGAAGCGGGGCTAGCGCGTAAGGGGAAGTGGGCTTCGGACGGGTGCTGGCCGGAGCGAGAAAGGCCCCTATGAAGAAGAGCTTGGGGGAGGGCGGGAAGCTCAGCCCGTCTGTGTGAAGAGACAGCCTGGTGGGTGGGCCGTGGGCTGGCCTTGATCACAGCAGGGCATTCTGGTGGACACAAGGTGATGCTGGGAACCTCCCTCTCTGAGAGCATTTTAAGCTGGAGAGTGACACCACAGAGAGCATAAAGGAGAGTTTGTTTATTCATTCAACAAACACTGAGAGAAAAATGCTACTTCTTTACTGAACCCAAAAGTCTCTCAGACACTTCCTGCTCGATTCTGTGCCGAGATTAAAGTCAACTAAGTCTGAGGCACTCCCTAGCCAGAAAGACCCACGAGGCACTCAGTGCGTGGCGGAAAGTGCAGTGCTCAAAATAAGGTGCGAGTGGGAAGCGGGAATGTGGGTGCCCAGAGGCAGATGAGGCAAGATCTGCCTGGCAAGGGCACCTTAGCTGAGAGCAATCTGACTGGAACTGTCAATCAAGCAGGCTAAGAAGCAGGAAGGGAAGGGCTGGAAGGAAGCTTGAAAATTCAGGAGAACCTTCCTCCCCTGTGAGCAGTTTACTCCAGCCTTCATCTTAGGCACAGACCCCGTGTGGAACGTTCCTCTGACAATGCCCCCCTTCCTGGGGCAGGCACACAGGGCCTGGGCACCAGGTTAGCCACCAGTCCCTCCAGGGCTGGCAGCTGCCATTATGAATACCCAGGTTAAGCAACCATGCCTGTTACCTCCACAGAAATAACTCCTCACCCTCTTTGTCCCCTCCAGAGCTGCTGTCCCCTCTTCCACTTGGCAGCCAGTCTGTCGTGTGACGCGGCTGACCTACTCAGCCCCCAGAGCACACACACACACACAGACAGACACACACACAGACACACACACACTGATGTGCGGCTGACCTACTCAGACAGCCCCCAAAGCAGACACACACACACAGACACACACACACACACTGATGTGCGGCTGACCTACTCAGCCCCCAAAACAGACACACACACGCACGCACGCACGCACGCACGCTGATGTGCGGCTGACCTCAGCCCCCAAACAGACACACACACACACACATACACACACACACACTGATGTGCGGCTGACCTACTCAGCCCCCAAAACAGACACACACACACACACACACACACACACACACACACACACAGACACTGATGTGCCCAGATCTAAGGCTCCCCTGATCCTTGACCTCCTCAAGATACAACTCAGGGCTCACCCCCACCCCCCAGACCCTCCCTCAGCACCCCCCACCACTGTCCTACTTCCTTAGCCAGACTCTGCAAACTGAAATGTGAAATTTGAAGCCAGTGTTCCCCTTAGCAACCATGGTAACACAGGATCTGATAGAGAGCCTGGAGTTATAAAAATACCAGCTTCCACCAGACACTGGTTTCCAAAGGAAACCAGTCTCCACGCCAGAACCGTTTTTAAACCGTCTTTAAAACTCAAAAGAGATTTCCAAACCCATCTCAACATGGCTCAGGAGGGCATCTCTTCAATTCCGCTTTGGAAGGCGGGTGCCGGTTGCATGCTTTCGGTATTTTCTCTAAGAAATTTAGAAATGCAGAAAGGATGTGGCTCTCTGAGAATCTGGTAGCTGTGTTAGGATATACAGGTGGGAAAGGTTTTTCCTAAACGGCAAACATTCGAGATATATATATATAGATATAGATATAGATATATTTTTTTAAGGTTTAGATCGAATTGCCGCCTCTTCTTCCAAGTTCTCTCCCAGCCCCCAGCCCCATCAATGCTCCTAATTACAGAGGGGAAGTGATTTGATCTCTATCCCCTTCCTTGAAGACAGTTTTAATTAACATAACCGTTTTCTAGCAGGAATTCTACGTTTAAGCCCTGGAATGTCGAGGTAAGAAAATTGGCTAAATTCTACTCAGGGCCGAAGAGGGCTCCTCCAGCCCCTCCCCTCCCCCACGGAGCCCCCGCGGCTCGGCCTCTCGCCGTATCCCGGCGCGGCCTGCAGGGGGCGCCCAGCCTTACTGGTTGGGGCTGGGGGCTCACCCGCCCCAGCCTCCAGACCCGCCCCTGCAGCCCTGGGCTGAGGGGCTCTCCCCGCCTTCTCCCAGCTCCGCGCTCTTCTCCTGCTTTCCTCTCCTCTCCTGGGACCATGCCTTGTAATTTTGAAAAATATTTTAACTCAGTAATTAATGTCTGAACTTCAAGAGGCCCCTGCTTTCTGCGGAGTCTCGCGGAAGGCGGGCGGGGAACGGGGAGGGGCCGGGATTCGGATTTTTTCTAGGCTGGCGAGTGGAAGGTGGAGGATAAATTGTTTCTCGCTGGAGCTGTGAGTATGAGATACACACACAAACATATATATGTACAGTGTGTACACATACGCATGCATCTGCCCATAGATCTTTTAAATCCTTCGAATTTTAAAGAAAGGAACCTTGCCCGTGGCGTTCTCTCAGTGGGCTGATGTCAGAGCCTGCTCAGCCCGCTTGGGAGCACGAGGGGAGTCAGGCTGGGACAGTTGGAGTGTGTGGGTCGGTGGGGATAGGAGGTTGCTGGGAGGGAGAAGGAATGATCTTTATAATTAGAGGATAAGAAACCAGGCATTGTGGGGTAAAAATCGCCATCATAACTTCAGATAACCCAGAAGTAAACAACAACAAAGAAGCCCGTTTCCTACCTAGAAGGAGGTTGTAAGTAAGCATCCCCACTGATTGCTGGCCTCGTCAGGACCCATCTGCACCCCCACGGAACGGCACCCCAGGGTTTGCCTGTCCCCTGTCCCAGCTCGGCTAGGCCTTTCTGCTCCAGCTCAGGTCCCCTCCACCTAGCAGTCTGGGTGTCTTTGAGTGTCAAGGGCTGATTGGACTGCTGGGGCCTGGGCCTGAATGTGCTGTGCATGGCCCTGCCCTTGCAGAGCTGCTGTCTCCTGGGGAGGAGAAGTGCAAACACAAAGTCCCCTCTGCCGGGAGCTGGTGCCTGAATCACACACAGCTCTCTTCAGAACACTCACTGAGCTTCCTTTAACCAGCTCCAGCTATCAGAGTCAAACCATTTAAACCCAGCAGCTGCCGATACCACCCCCTCTCGCTGATGCCCCTGCTGGGTAGGTGACATTTAGGCAGCACTTGTTGGTCTGAAAACCAGGTTAGGAACCACCTCTTCTTTTCTCTGTGCACGTCAGGTCCTAGCCAGAGCCCAGTTCCTTATGGAGGACTCCGTTGTCCCTGGCGCCAGCAGTGACAGTTGGTAACGGGTGGCCTGGGCCAAACCAGTAGAGAAGGGTGTTATTGTTCCATCACTCAGTCGTGTCCAACTCTTTGCAACCCCATGGACTGCAACATGCCAGGCTTCCCTGTCTGTCACCGTCTCCCAGAGCTTGCTCAAACTCATGTCCATCGAGTGGGTGATTAGAGGAAGAGATGGTCTTCAGAACCAGACAGACGTGGGCAGCTTACCCACTCTGGCCCTCAGTTCCTTATTGGAATGAGGATTAATCGTAATTTAGGAGATTTGCTAATTACAAGTTGACTTCCTCCCTTCCCTGTGGAAGGACACACAGAACAAAGACTTGATAAACAAAAGGCATGGAATAAAGGGATCAGTGAGCAGCACATCTATGTCGTATAAATAAAGTGCTTCTCAATGAGAAGTGTTAATGAACACAGTAGATTCCGTCTCAGAGCCCTTGTCCTTGCCCTTTGACCTGGGAGATGGTCCTTCCAGGTATCCTTCCAGGCCTCTTCTGGGTGGGTGTCAGTCCCGCAGAGGGGTCCTCTCAGGACATACTCATTGCAGCCTGCTTTCTTAATCTCCACAGCCTTGATAGCTGACTCCACCTGGGAGTTTTCTTTGTTAATCTGCTTGTTTTCTGTCTCCCCAACTAGCGTGGAGACTTTCTCAAGGCAGGGACTGGTCTCTGTTCATAGCTGTATCTCCAGTGCCCGCCATGGCATAGATGCTCAATAAATTCTGTTGAATATATTAATGAAATAGAATGTCTAGACTGAGAAAAGCGTGAAACAGCAGTCGCCCTTCTAGAGCTACCTAAGGAAGATGTCTCAGGGGAGATAAGTCCAGAATCCTTGAAGAGGCAAGGTGAGCAAGCTGGGTGGGGCTGGCTGCTCATGGTCCCTAGAGATGAACTTAGAATGAGGGAAGGAAGAGGAACACTCCCCTGAAATCCAGCTCAAAGGAACATGCTCACAATGTGAGCAAAAACCGTTGTCAGCCAGTAAAGCTCCCGAAATGCCGTCCCCACATTTCGCTCCAGTTAAGAGCCTTTCAGAAAACTAAGATCGTGGCATCCGGTCCCATCGCTTCATGGCAAATAGACAGGGAAACAACGGAAACAGTGAAAGGCTTTATTTTCTTGGGCTAGAAAATCACTGCAGATGATGACTGCAGCCATGAAATTAAAAGATGCTTGCTCCTTGGAAGAAAAGCTATAACAAACCTAGACAGCATATTAAAAAGCAGAGACATTACTGGCAAAGGTCAATATAGTCAAAGCTATGGTTTTTCTAATAGTCATGTATGAATGTGATAGTTGGGATCATAAAGAAGGCTGAGCGCCGTAAGAATTGATGCTTTCAAACTGTGGTGCTAGAGAAGACTCCTGAGAGTCACTTGGACTCCAAGGAGATCCATCCAACCAGTCAATCCTGGACTGATGCTGAAGCTCCAATACTTTGTCTACCTGATTCAAAGAGCCAGCTCATTGGAAAAGACCCTAATGCTGGGAAAGACTGAAGGCTGGAGGAGAAGGGGTCGACAGAGGATGAGATGGTTGGATGGCATCACTGATTCTAAGGACATGAGTTTGAGCAAACTCTGGGAGTTGGTGATGGACAGGGAAGCCTGGCGTGCTGTAGTCCGTGGGGTTGCAAAGAGTCGGACACGCCTGAATTGAACTGAACTGAACATGGCTTGGTTGGCCAAAGCTGCCTGATGGGGTCTGCAGAAGCAATATTTTGACCCCCAGATGAAGAAAGGTTGAGAGATAGTGAGGGTGGGGGCGGTGCGAAAAGATAAGAGAGAAGAAAAACACAGAAAGCGATTGGCCGTGGGTGGCCAGGATGACAGGCTGCGTGACAGAGCTAAGGACAGCATCCACAGACCGAGGAGGGGGCAACCCCGGCAGGGCGGGGGCAGCTGCCGGCTCCTGCTCACAATGGCTTAACAAAGCCCGGCCCAATTGGTGGAAGGCACAATTAGCTCATTCTCCCATTGCCCTTTTGATTACACTGTTGTTCTCAGGACTGCCATTTCTGTAATTAAGACCTTGTCCCTTACTCAGAGGTATTGAAACATGAAAGTATTTGCTGAATCTGGTTTCCCAGGGTTAAAAGCCAGACTTAGGAAATGCAAACATACATTCACTAACTAATTATCCTTTAATTAAGGCCGAATCCCTGCTTAAAACAATTAGCTCCGGGAATTGAACAGTAGGTACGAGTCCACTTTTTGCTAATTGTTCTCCCCAGATCGCCAGGATATGGCCAGTCTCAGGGGAGGGCGGGAGGTTGTTGGGGGAACAGCAGAGGATGAATCTGTCTGCCGCTTTCGGTCTGGACTGGACCGCGCTCGGCTTGCTTTGGAAACGTTAGTCAGAGGAGGTGTGGGGAAGAGCAAGGAGGATGTGGTTTGGGCAAGGGGAGCCGAGAAGCTGGCTGCCCCAGGCTTGGACGCGAGCCGTGGGAAGTCTCAGAAGCTACTGCCGGCCACACCGAGGTGGCTCGCCTGGCTGGTGCTGAGGGCGTGGGCCAAGGATTAGCTGACTGGAAAGCAATTAGATGAGGTGGGGCTGGCTGGGAAAATACCTGGAATCCCAGGGCCAGGGTTGAGACTTGCTTGGGTCCTGCCCAAGGAGGGAGACCACGTGGGCTCCGGGGCACGTGGAGGTGCCCCCCAGTGAGGCTGCCTGCCACTGGCCCACCCGGCCCATGTGCTTTCTTGCCTCCTGCGGATGAGAAGAAGTGAATTCTCCGGTGTGGGGAGTCCAGGAAACAGGCCGTGTTCTGGTGACTGTGTCTCCTCCCCCTCAGTTGGCCTGCCCCTGCCCCACCAGGCGCCTAGGACTTCCCTAGGCCAGCCTGGTGCCATCAGATAACCTCCCCGTTTTCTAGGTAGGAGGGATGTGTGTGTGGGTGTTACTCTTCAAGGGAATTTACTGCTTTGAAAGGAGAGGTTGGGAGAAGAAAAAAAATGTGTGCCCCAAAGGAAAAAGTGATGCTCAGAGTTTTGTGGGAAGGGAAGGAGATGACTAACCCCTTCAGGGGTCTCCTCAGAAAATACCCACAGGCATTAAAGCTTGCAGAGAACTCCTGGAGCCTGCCCTCTGGGAACCTCTGCTCCAGAAGTGGAATTAGGATTTGCATCCAGGCAGATGGTCAGAGGGGCCTTCCACACCCGCCTCAAAGCGGCAGTGTCAGGATTCCGAGGGCAGACCCAGTGCCGATAAAGACTGGCATAGAATCCAAAAGCCCCTGACTTTTCCCCTCCCCGAGAAGAGATCCTAGCTCATTCACAAGCTTTCCTCTCCACTCTCCAGATCAGAGGTCAGAAGACTTCTCTAAAAGGCCAGAGAGTAAATATTTTAGCTTTGCAGGCCAAGAGGCAAAGTCAAGTTTAACCACATCCCTGCTATTTGGACTGCGCTGAGCAGCAGTGCGAATCAATGAGAACGGTTTCTGTAGAAACTGCTCAGCTCTGCCTTCGTAATGGGAAAGCAGCGGAGATGATATGTAAATGACTGAGAGTGACTGTGTTCCAACAAAACCTTATTTATGGACACGGAAATTTGAATTTTATATCATTTTTATGTGTCACGGGATATTATTATTCTTTTGACTTTTTTTTTCTTCCCACCTATTTAAAAATGTCAAAACTCTTCTCAGCTTATGAACCCATAAAAAGCAGGCTGTGGACCAGATTTGGCCAGTGGGCTATAGTTTATAGACCCTCTGTCTAAATCTGTGGTTCTCAGCTGGGAAATTGCCCTGCAGGTAATGTTGATGCGCATTCAAATTTGGAAATCGCTGTCTGGGAGGAAAATTGGTCGTTTCTCAGGCAATGCTGATGCCGAGGAGAGGACTGTGCACCAAGTAGGTCTGGGCTAGTCTGAAATACACCCCCACCTCACAGATGAGAAAACTGAGGCCTGGATGTGACTGGCTCTCTCATATGAACCCAGGGAGGCTGGTCTGTTCCAGGATGCAGAGTTGGGTGGCTTTCTGTCTCCGGTTGCCTTCAGAGGTTTCCGTTCTCGAGCGTGCTGCCCGAGGCTCTATCTGAGGCGCAGGAAACGCGTGCGTGTGCCCTGGAGTCCCAGAGTGGCAGGGCTCTGGTGAGTCAGTCTGAGAGTCAACAGTGTACACGAGGCACCTCCCTGCTGTCGGTCAGCTCCCTCCTGACCACCCTGCCCTGCGCTTTAGAGAAAGTCCCTGCCAGCTTCGGGGGATCCACAGAGGGGCCCAGAGGGAAGCAAGCCTCCCCAATGAGAAGGGAAATGGAAAGAACAAGGGCTTGGACATCAGATTTCAAATCCCACGCTGTTTGTACTAGCTGGGGGCCTGAGTCAAGTATTTAATCTCTTTGAGTCTCAATTTTTCCATCAGTAAAATGGGAAAACAGCCTCTGCCTCTGCAGGGTGGTCTTAAGGATTGGTGATGACATCTGTCCCATGTCTGGCACCCGGTACAGAACTTCTATGGTCTCTCTATTGGCCACTCTGACATTGAGCCTTAACCACAGAGCTACTCAGCCACAGCTTGGAAAACCACGGGAAAAGGCAACACCTGAGACCGTGGCTGTGTTGATCTCTCTGGCCTTTGTTTCTGTGACATTTCATTGTTGATTTAGGGGTAAAGCTCCTGTCCAGAATTTGTCCCTGGGGCGCTTGGGTGGGTGGCCTTACTGACATTGTATGCTGACATCTGTGAAAATGTGCATTTTTCTGGGAGGGGTGTCAGTTTTCATCAGATCCTCAAAGGGCTCTGTGTCCCCCAGCCCCTGCCCCTGCCCCTGCCAAAAGAGAAAGTTACAGGACTGCGGCTGCTGCTAAGTCACTTCAGTCCGTCCCGACTCTGTGCGACCTCTTAGACGGCAGCCCACCAGGCCCTCCCATCCCTGGGATTCTCCAGGCAAGAACACTGGAGTGGGTTGCCATGTCCTTCCCCAGTGCATGAAAGTGAAAAGTGAAAGTGAAGTCGCTCAGTCGTATCTAACTCAGCGACCCCATGGACTGCAGCCTACCAGGCTCCTCCATCCATGGGATTTTCCAGGCAAGAGTCCTGGAGTGGGGTGCCATTGCCTTCTCCAAGTTACAGGACACGTATCTATAAACACAATACAGGAGAGAGCTTCAGACTTTTGAGACAGATTCCTGGATTTGGAAATCAGCTCCCTGACCCTGCTAACCTGTAGCCCTGGTCCCATCAGAGGTCAGCTAATTCAGATCTTAACTTCCTTTTCCCATGAAGGGAAACCCAGAGTGGGCAGCCAAGAACAGGCAAGGCTCTCGGGGGCCAGGTGAGCAAGGGGCGTCACAGGAGGTCCCCCTGAGGATCAGCGTGTTTGTTTCCAATTTAATAGTGGGTTGGTTTTTTAAAGATGTTTTGAACCTGGACCATCTTTTAAAAGTCTTAATTGAGTTTGTTACAATACTGCTTCTGTTTGATGTTTTGGTTTTTCTGGCCAGGAGGCGTGTGGGAATCTTAGTTCCCTGACCAGGGATCGAACCCACACTCACTGCATTGGAAGATAAAGTCTTAACCACTGGACCATCAGCAAAGTCCCATAGATACTGGGGGTTTTTAAGTGGACAAAACTAAGCTCTGATGATAAGGAGGCATTGTGGTGACCCTTGGGGAGGGTCAGTGAAGAGATGGAGTGCAAGAGGGCTGTGGGGTGTGACCAGGTTGTCGCTCTTGGTCAGGGTATTGGAGCTCACGTGCCCGTGGTGATTTGTGTAAATCCATCTCACTACATGCTTAGGATCTGTGCATGTTTTTGCATGGGTGATACGTCAACCAAAGTCCTCTCAAAAAACATGCAGCTGAGAAAATTAGAAACACGGTTTAAAAATCACCACCACCCCTCGGTGGGATTTTTCTGTATCATTTTGCAGTTAAGTTAGCACTGAGCTTGAAGAAAGAGTAATTTATATATAAATATAAATAAGAGAGTAAGACTTTAAAATAATCCAAAGGCCAGGTTTAAGCACCTTTCTTCTACACCCAAGGTGCTATTCGTAACTTCTGCTTTCTTTAATTATCTCACGGGGCCACAGACTGTCTTGGGCCTCTTCACAGCCATGGTGGATGGACCTGGCTTATTTTGGGTGGCCTGTCTTCTGGGGCGGTGACTCTGCTCAGCGCACCTCTGATGCCAGAGCGTTGCCTGTCCCATCACCTCTCTGCTTCTTCCATCTGATGGGTTTCTCTTCTCTCTCCCACTTCACAACACTCTCTCCTCCTAGTGGTTTCTTCTTATCAACCCACTAAACACATCTGCAGGGGGACAGACCTTCCATTGACCCCCCGACCCCGTTCCCCATCAGAAGCCACCCCATTGCTCTTTCCCTTACAGCTAGAAATTTCAAAAGAATTTTCTCCCCACATGGGGTCTCTGGGTTGCTTCCACCCCGTCCAGCCAACAGTTGTGGTCCCCGTCCACATCATCACATCCACAGGCCTGCTTGGGCCTCTTTGCTGCTGTTACAAAAGCCGCACAATGAGTTGTAAACCAATGATGGTGACTGTCTTCCAAAACAATGTTATTTATGGACACTGAAATTTGAATTTCATGTAACCTTTATGTGTCACAAAATATTGTACTTCTTCTGATATTTTTGTCAACCATTAAAAAAAAGTGAAGACCATTCTTAGCTCACTGGCCCCGTACCGAAGCAGGCCGCAGGTGGGTTTGGCCAGTGGACTAGAGTTTACCCACCCCTGATCTCAGTCTGTGATTCTGAACTAGGGGCAGTTTTCCGTGCAGGGGACATTTGATAGTATCTGGAGGCATTTTTGGTCCATGTGACTGGGGCAGTGCTAGAGGCATCTAGCCGGAGGGGGCCAGGGTCCTGCCATGCACAGGAGGCCCCACGGAAAAGAATTGTTTGGCCCGGATGTCAGTTGTACTGTGGCTGAGAAATCCTGGTCTGAATGATCTCATCTGGCCTCAGAGCTTTCAGTACCGTTGAACCCAGTGCTCTCAGATGTTCTCTCTGGCCAGGACCACTCCTTTGACCTCCAGACCCAAATGGCCAAACCCCCTCCTCCCTCTAGCTAGCCTCAATCCTGGTAGATGGCCACCCATTTTACTCAGGCCAGAAACTCGGGAGTTCCCCTTTAGTTCAGTTCAGTCGCTCAGTCATGTCTGACTCTTTGCGACCCCATGGACTGCAGCACGCCAGGCCTCCCTGTCTATCACCAACTTCCGGAGTTTACTCAAACTCATGTCCATTGAGTCAGTGATGCCATCCAACCATCTCATCCTCTGTCATCCCCTTCTCCTTCCACCTTCAATCTTTCCCAGCATCAGGGTCTTTTCAAATGTGTTCCCCTCAAATGTGTTCCCCTTGATTCCTCCCTTTTCCCCCTGTTGCTGTCTACAAATCCTGTAGCTCCAGCCAGCATCCGTGCCCCCACATAGGCAGCTCATCCACCCTCTGTCCTGTCATGCCACAATCACCTTGGACTTGGACTTCAAATAACTCCAAACTGGTCCTCCCTCACCTCTTTGCCACACTTTTCTTCATCTCAGATGAAAGGCCTCTTGGAAGGCAGGTGTGCCGCCACCGGGGACTCACAGAGGTGTTTCCAAGCCAGTGCCCCTCTTGAGTTGGGTGTGCTAGGCTTCCCAGGCCTGGGTGAGACTCCGGGCTCAGCTCCACCTGGAGAATGTCTCGCCTGGGTCCTTGTACAGGTGCAGGCACTCTCACAGATGCTGGAAGGAAAAAGAGGAACAGGATTGACTTTTTTTTAATGTCCCCCTGAAACTAATCTCCTTTCTCGTCATGCTTCACGGAACGCGTGTAGATGGATAATGTGTGTGTGGGTGAGTGTGGAGATACACACGTGTAGCCTGGTTCCAGATGCATGTGTCACCTTGAGTTTAGTGTAGGAGCCTTCACCAAGGGTGGGTGTTCATCGTTAAGTTCTTCTCCAGAAGTTCATTTGATGGCCTCTTAGCCAGAAGCGTGGAAAAGTTGATGTCCTTTGGGATTTACTAAAGGACAGGCAACACGGTAACACAGGTGGGCCCGAGTGAGACCCCTGACAAAGGCCTGGAAGCTTGTGGTCACAGGCAGATGCTCAGGGCAGCCGCAGCACTCACACCTGCGCATCTCCAGGCCTGGGTGCCTCCACCGGACATTCCTCCTTGGCCCAAAGACTCAGGACCGTCCCAACCAGGCGCCACCGCATCAGTTCTGGGGACTGTGGGCAGCAGCTCTGGTATAGTTCTCAGCTACCACTTTGCTCCCTCTCCTCTGTCTGTCTCAGTCACCTTTCACCGGAATTGCCCCACCAGCCTTCTACCCGGGCTCAGCCCCCTCTCTGTGGACTCCAGACTGACGGGACTCTCGCAGGGTCACTGCCTGGAACGTTCTTCCCTCCTCCCAGCTCCCGATCCATTGTTTCCCCAGCTCCACATCAGTGTCAGTTTAGAGCTCCCCCAGGAAGCCCGGAAGAGATGAAGGACGAAGATGGTCCTTTCTGCCACCCACCCACCAACAACCTTAGTTCTGAGCAGAACTGAGAGCTGCCGCTGATGAAGCCAGATACTGCTCTGAATACGTCTCATAGATTGTGTCGTTTAGTGCTACCACACCCCACCCCGACACACACGCTTTCCAGATGAGCAAACCGAGATGCAGAAAAGCTACCTGTGCGACATATGCAGCAGGTGATGGAGTCAGGATTGGAGCCCAGGCAGTCTCGCTTTACAGGCCCAGCTGCCATCACTGTCCCGCTTGTGCAGAGTCTGTCTTCTTTATTAGATTAGTAGGTCTACAGGTGAGGACAGGACTCGTGTTCCTTGCTGAATGAGTGAGTGAGTGAGTGAATGAATGAAAGATGTTCAACCCCTTCAGACCTGTGTGTCACTGGTGGGGCTGCGTCTAGGGAATACAGAGGCTTTTGAGTGACTTTGCCCCAGCCAGCACGTGCTTCCCTTCAAATCCAGTTCACGGGTCTTCTGAGAGGGCCCCCTGGGCGCCAAGTTCCCATGTGAGCAAAGACTAGTCTAGACTCCAGGTAGAACTGGGCAGAACCAAATAACTGCCTTCAGGCTGTGAGTCTTGAGGCTTCCCCCTCCAGGGGGATCAGGAAAGGAGGTCAAAGAAGGCTTCTGGGGGAGGGACGTCTCTCAGCCTGTCTTGAGAGATCCAGTAACTGGAGCCAAGGGGAGAGAAGGCAGACCCAGCTGAGTCAGTGAGGAGCAAAGGCCAGAGGCAGATAAGGACCAGATGTGTTCATAGATGGCTTTGGCTGGACCAGAGATCTGTTGGGGGAGCGGGGCACGAGGCAAGAAGGGCCCCTGGGGAGGAAATGGGTCAGTGGGCTGAGCCCTTGATCCCCCGCAGTTAGTTGGACCAGGTAACGATGCGTGGGTAACACAGATCATGGATTCACATGCTCACTCACCCAAAGAGATCATCTCAATTTAGAAAGACTCACCTATTATGAAAATGTATACTCTGCTAAGGGTAAGGCTCGAAACCCAAGCCAGCTCCCAGGTGCCCGTTAAATACTCTTATCTCCAACCTTGGACTTGGCAGTGAGTACTTCTGCTGTCCCCAGGCAGCCCTGGACCCTTTCTCAGCCCAGACCTGTCTGCCCCTCCGTTTGGGTGGCTACTGCTCTGAGTACAGATGCTCATCTTGCCTGGAGCACAGCCCAGTTTGTCTCAGCTTGATTGGCCCAGCTGTCCCCGTCTGGTGGGTCCTTGGTTACCGCCTTGCACCCAAACCCACCACAGGACCAGCTAACCTCCTTCACCCAACGGTCAGACCCCCTTGCCCAGCTGCTGCAGTGTGGCTTCAAACTCCAACCACCTCTACCACCCTGGGAAGACTGGCACTGCTGCCTGGAACCCAGCTTTTATTCCTTGCAGGGCAGGCCAAGATGATGGCGCTGAAGAAGGACATGGTCTAAGCAAAGGCTGCGTCAGTGTTCCATGCTTGGGGACAGAGTAAGAGGCCAGTGTGCCCGTGTCCCAGCTCCTCAAGGTTCCCTTCTGGTTTCTGGTGCCCTCCCCCACTCAGACCCCTGCCAAGTCTGGAGTTGGGAGCAGGGGCCTCTGGTTGACTTGGGCGTGTCATGAAGAACTTTTAGAAGCCTCCTCCCAGGCTACGACAAGGTGGCTGGGCTTGGCCTTCAGGTGACCATGTGCCCACCAGTGAGCAGGGCTGTGCCCCTGGACTCTGTGCACAGGGCAGCCTTTCCTCGGAAACCAGGAGGTGACCCTCTGTAGCAGTGCCCCCACCTGGTCCCCTCTGAGCCTGCAGAGCAGTCAGCCCTCTGTCCATTCCTGCCTCCCTACCACTTCTTTCTGATTAAGATTTCTTTGGCTTCTTTAAAAGGAAACGTCTTGCACCCCCAGGAGGCTGCCTGTCTTCCCAAAGGGCCCAACGTGTTCTGATGTGCTTACACCCCGGAGAGGGCGGGAAGGCAGTGGGTGTGAGGGGCGGACTCCCTCGGGGACACGTGTGGCTCGGCAGCGGCTCGGCCACCCAGGAAAGCTCACCCACGGGAGGAAGGCCTGTTGCGCAAGCGATGCCGGGCAGGCGCTCTGAGCTGGCCCGTCGGCCCTGGCACGCGGCTGGGCCTGTTAGGAAATCCAGGAGCCGCTCTGTCTGCTTTCCAGCAGGCGCCACTTCTCTTTCCACTGCTTTGCTCAATTCACGGCCCAGCTCCAGGGCCAGGCGGGCGGGCGGGCAAGCAAGCCGGGCACCCTCTGCCACAGGCCCAGTGCCCAGGAACGCCTGCTCCTGCCTCAGCCCTGCTAGCTGTCACAGGATCCCCGGGCCGGGGCTGCAGAACTGTGATGAGGCCGGCCGGCCCACAGGCTGTAGTGGCCATCTCGGGTGGGAGGGCAGGGTGACTCTCGGGGAAGGATTCCAGACTGTTTCCTTCTCTGTTGAGCTCCACCGCCCTTATCTCCTTTCCTGCCAGGCGGGACTCCTCACTAGTCACACAAAAGAAAACCCCACCCAAGACGCACAACCCCACGACCCCCTGATGGGCTTGAAGGGGGGAGGGGGCTCGCCACTGGCTCCTTCAGGCCACCCGTTTGTCAGTGTACATTGAGCTTATTTTGTGTCGTGGGTCCAGAAGGGGTTGGAGGGGCAGGTCGAAGAGACGAGAACCACCAAAAAACGGTGCCACCCTGAAGGCTGTCTGAAATCTCTTGGCCCTGTCAATAAGCTGAGATCCGTCTTTTTTTTTCCCCCACGCCCTACTGCAGGTCTTTTCTTCTAATTGATTGTTATTGGAGTCTAGTTGCTTTGCAGCGTTGCATTAGTTCTACAGCACAGCGTGGTAAGGCAGCTTTACAAATATTGAGATCTGTCTTGGAGGAAAAACAGCCCAGTTGGGGCAGGCCGGGGGTGGTGCAGGCAAAGGCCAACCACTAGGTTCAGGGGTAATTGGGTAAGAGACAGGGGTCGTTGTGGGACTGAGTAGAACAAGGGGTGGGAGACCTAAGAATAGCGTGTACCACACAGCCCCTCGCTCTAGCATCTTGCAGGCCTGGGTATTTACTCCCAGTTCACAGAGTACTGGGATACAGGACTGATAATTGGAAGAGAGAAGACTGAAGAACTGGGATGTCAGCCGATTCCACAGTTTACAAGGCTTGGGAGAGCTGAACGTAGAGCCCCGGCCCCGCCGCTCCTAACTCTGTCTCAGGCCCGCTGCTGAGCCTCAGAAGAACAGTCTGGCCCTAGCATATTCAGACTTGCTGTTGGGCTGCACTTCCTGGAGGCAGAGGGCTGGCCTAGTTGACCCCTCAAGGTCTCGTTCCAGCCCAGCGGCTGGGGCCCATTCTACAGGCAAGTTGCTATGGGAACTATAACTTTGAATTTCCTGGCTCTGGGGCTGTGAAAATCACAACCTGAACCTTCCGTTGATGTGGGTTTCTCGATTAATTTCCTGTTTGATTGTTTACTTTAGAGAGCGGAAAATGCCTTTGCAGGCAGCTAGTTCCCTCCACCAAGACGCTTATCACGGCCTCCCCCTTAAAGCCAGCAAGGTCAAGTCCAGGCCTCAGGTGGGAGGAGGTTGTGCTGGGGCGAGCAGCGGGGAGCTAAGGCCTGGGGCCAGGGGCTCCAGGACGGCAGGCTCAAAGTAGACTGGCTGCCGGGGCTGCCCTCCCCCTCCCTGCCCTCCTGCCTGCGTTGGCCAGAGGGGCCCGGGCTGGTGTGTGCCAGGAGAGACCTGTGAGTTCAGAGGCTGGCCCCGTGAGGGGTGTCTGCCCACTGCCACGGGCCTCAGGCCTGGTTCCCAGCCAGCCCAGACCACCCCCTGCCCCATCTCAGAGAGCCATCAGATGCTGAGTCAGACGCAAAATGCACTCATTCCTTCAGAGGAGCGTCCAGAGGGTGCTATAGTGGGGTGATGGCCCCAGGTGACCCCAGTGCATCCAGGCCTGCTCCCTGGCCAGGCGCCCCCAGAAGGAGCTTGGAGAACAGCTTCATTTCCATCTGCCTCCCCTGCAATCACCCTCCCCTGGGACCGTCGGCAGGGAGCAGTGGGTGGTGCTCAGTTCAGTTCAGCCACTCAGTCGCGTCCAACTCTTTGCAACCCCATGGACTGCAGCACGCCAGGCCTCCCTGTCCATCACCAACTCCCGAAGCTTGCTAAGACTCTTGTCCATCAAGTTGGTGATGCCATCCAACCATCTCATCCTTTGTTGTCCCCTTCTCCTCCCACCTTCAATCTTTCCCAGCATCAGGGTCTTTTCAAATGAGTCAGTTTTTCACATCAGGTGGCCAAAGTATTGGAGCTTCAGCTTCAGCATCAGTTCTTACAATGAATATTCAGGACTGATTTCCTTTAGAATGGACTGGTTGGATTTCCTTGCAGTCCAAGGGACTCTCAAGAGTCTTCTCCAACACCACAGTTCAAAAGCATCAATTCTTTGGCGCTCAGTTTTCTTTATGGTGCAAGTCTCACATCGTACATGACACTGGAATAACCATGGCTTTGGCTATACAGCCCTTTGTCAGCAAAGTAATGTCTCTGCTTTTTAATGTGCTATCTAGGTTAGTCATAGCGTTTCTTCCAAGGAGCAAGCATCTTTTAATTTCATGGCTGCAGTCCTCATCTGAAGTAATTTTGGAGCCCAAGAAAGTAAAGTCTCTCACTGTTTCCATTGTTTCCCTATCTAGTTGCCATGAAGTGATGGGACCGGATGCCATGATCTTAGTGTCCTTGAATGTTGAGTTTTAAGCCAGCTTTTCCACTCTCCTCTTTCACTTTCATCAAGAGGCTCTTTAGTTCCTCTTCACTTTCTGCCGTGAAGGTGGTGTCATCTGCGCATCTGAGGCAGTTGATATTTCTCCGGGCAGTCTTGATTCCTGCTTGTGCTTCACCTGGAGACCAGTGCTTGTGTTACCGTAACTCTGTCCTCTTCCGGCTCCCATCCTGGGAAGGAGTCCGCCCTGGCAGGCCAGGCGGGCGCTGCAGCAGGCATCCTAACCGGCAGTAAGAACCACCTGCCACTGAGAGCGGGGCTGCTTTGTCACCCTTGGGGCCTCCTCCCCACTCCCACCTGCTGAGCCCCCAGAGACAGACATGAACACCTGGGCACCAGGGGAGAGGGTAGAACAGGCTAGAGGTGTCCTGACTGAGCAGATAGTGACTGGGGAACAGGGGGCTCCCAGCCCCTCAGCCCTTCCCCTTGTCTAGGCTATTAACTATAATGTGTCATCCTAATCAGGGCACTTTTGAAAGCTAAAGGAATATTACTGGTCATTTGAGGTGAACACTGGAACCATCCCAGGCAAACTGGGGTGTGTGGTCACCCCATCTTTGCTGACTTCTCCCCATTAGCCTTATTGATGTGAGGCTTACTCGTGGGACAGCTGTTATGTCCTTGACTTTGGAGGCAGACTCTACCTGGGTTCCAAAGCCAGTTTCCATTACTCATGCTCATGAGGACTTCATTTCACTCTCCATGCCTCAGTTCCTGCAGGTATAAAGTGAGGATAATTACAATGTTATTTAGGTTTCCCCAGTGGCTCAGCAGTAAAGAATCCTCCTGCAATGCCAGAGACATGAGTTTGATCCCTGGATCAGGAAGATCCCCTGGAGGAGGGCATGGCAACCTCACTCCAGTATTTTTGCCTGGAGAATCCCATGGACAGAGGAGCCTGGCAGGCAGTCCATGGGCTCGCAAAGAGTCAGACACGACTGAAGCAATGAAGCACAATTACAATATTTAACTCAGATAAACTGGTATAAGGATAAAAATGGATTTTAAAACATGCACAAGCATGGAGCTTGGCATCTGAAGTAAGCACTCCAAAAATGTAAGCCATATTAAGGCCCTATACATGTGATTCAGCCCCCAGAGACCCCCTCTTGAAAGAGAAAACCTCGGGGCTGCCTCTGGTGTTTTGTGCTCACCCTTCAGGAGAGATCCGTGGACATCAGCGTGGTGAGTACAGAAGAGGACAGACAAGACTTCTAGAAGGGAAGGCAAGGACATTAAAGGAGAAGCCGGGAGGTGTTGATAGCAGTGGTGGCCAACGTCCTTGTTGTTTCAAGCCCTGACGCGGGGTCCTGGGAACTCGCGTCTGCAGGGACTCCGTGAACAGAACTCGCCTCCTGTCTGGGCCACCGGCCAGGGCTTGGCCCCCAAGAGGAGCCTCTGGAGCCATGGCCCCGTCCTCTGGCTCTGGCGTCTGCAGAAGGATTCTGTGTCTGCTCTGAGCCCCAGATTACGTTTCCATCCTCTGGGCCAGCTGCGGGATGGAGCATTCCCCCATGTGACATTGACTGGCCACTTTGTACAAGCGGTTTGCAAGCTCTGCAGGAAGGAGGTTAATTATTCCCTCCAGGGTGCCTCGTCCGCAGTTAGGGTGCCTGCCCATCTTAAGTTAGGAGGGCTGACAGCCAGACCACAGGGCACAAGCTTGGACCGAAGTCCAGTTCAGAACCATGAATTTCCTTGACATCTGACCCAGAGCTGCCACACCGGGGCTTCTTACTGGGCTAGTGGAAAAGGAACAGTTGGGGCAAATCCCGCTATCCTGGGGATGTCTGAAATGCAGGCCGTCACAGAAGGACCATAACAAGTATTGACGGTAAACCAACACCCGTTTCCTAGTTGCCTGAACAGGCCGGGCAATGTGAGCATTTACACACATACCTGGATCCGCAGCCACACTAGCACCTCTTGTCCATTTCAGAGGAATGATAGCCTTTCTCTTATTTAAGGCTCACCTATGTGCTCGACTCTCCTCTCCTGCATGGTACCCGCTCACGTCTGCCTCCATCCAGGTCTCTCCTGCTGTACGGCCCATTGCCCTTGACTCTGAGAATAGAAACCCCCAAAGAAAAAAGAAAAGGTTCACTCTTTCTGTCTCCACTTCTTGACCTCGCTTTGCCTCTCCAGCCCCATATTACCCAGGCTTCCTTCCCCGTGTGAGGTCATCATGGCAGAGGTCACCCATGCTCTCCTAATCACCAAATCCAGAGGGCCCTCCCTGGTCATTGTTCATCTCACTTGACCTCTCTGAGCCTTTGACACGGTTGAGAAGTGACCTTGACTTCTCAGCCCTCCCGCAGCTTCCATGACGTCACTCTTTTCCTGCTCTGCCCAGCGCTCTGACCACCCTCTTCCTCCTTCCTTCTTCCTCCTCTGCCACCCTTTCAATGTTGCTGTCTCCTGGTTCGGAGCTCTTCCCCTCATCTCTTCTTATTCCACAGCATTCCCCAGGTCAGGTCACTGCCGAGACCTTGACTCACACCCGTGGCCTGACAACCGCGGGTAGCCAGTCTCCTGATACTCATCTTCCCTGATAATCCTCAGGGACCGTGGACTCAATATTTCTCACACTGAGCTCATTCCCGTTTTCGAAATCAACTCTTCTGCCTTCCTGGTATCACTGGTGGCACGGCAGTTGATTCAGTTGCTATGCCCCTTCTCCATCTTCCGTGTTGTCCTTCTCCTCACCCTAACTTCTGCCCCTAAACCTGTCTCCTTCCACTGCTCCTGCCTTGGCTCAAGCCTCCATGTTTCTCACTGGCTTCCTTGCCTCTGGTTCTCCCCATCACCCCGGCTCCTGTCTGCTCTCCACACTGCAAAGCGCATGGTCCTACCCACCAGTTGGAAGTCTTTTCAGTGGTTCTGCAGCCTTAGGATAAAATCCAAACCCAGTAGTAGCATGGCATCTTGAGCCCTTTAGGATGTGGCCCAGACAACCTTTATCATCTTATGCTGTCTCTCCGCTCCAACCCCCGGCCCCGGTATCACATATTTTAGTCTCTTGAAATACTTGTTCACCATTGCACTCCATTAGGTCATTTTTTTCCCTTTTATGCGTGTGCCGTGATTCCATGTGCCGCTGCTTATGCCGTCCGCCTGGCCTGCTCTTCACCACCACCATGCTATCCTACGTTCCAATCCCATATACCTAAACATGAGCTCTCTGCTTCCCTTTATTGGACTCTAAGTTACAAGTCTTATTCTTGTTACCCAGATACTGACATAGTGTTTAGTACATTGTAGTGTTCCATAAACGTTGTCAAAGGCTGGCTGGATAGTGGGCGAGAGGGTAGATGGGTAGATGGATAAAAGGATGGGTGAGTGGTTGGAAGGTTGGAGACGTGATGTGTGAGTGGATAAAAGAATGGACGGCTAATTGGATGCCTTGGCGGGGGGATGGATGAATGGACCTATGGTGGCCAGTGCCGACAAAGAATAGGTAAAATCAAGTCAGTTTTGTGCAGATGCAGGTGGGTTATCATCACCAGTCAACAAAACTAAGAATGAGCTCCATCCAACAAAGTAAGAATAAGCTATTGTGGGAGAAATTAAAGTAATTCCCCAAGAAAGAGGATGCTGACCCAGGGCTTCTAAGCACCTTCCAGTTCTCAGATTTGCTATCTGTCTGTCTGGCTTGTGTGAGCCACAGAACTACTGAGCCTCGGTATCTCTGTCAACTAAGCAGAGATAATGATGCCTGTGGCTTTTCCGTGTTTCCACAAGAATGTCACGGGGACAAATGGGATGGTACATTACAGAGTGGGTCAAGATCTTCAGGAAAGATACCTGTTTATGAAGATAAACACTTAATAGCAATAATAACACCTTGCATTTGAATCATGCTTTGCCCTTTTCAGAACTCTTTCACGTACTTTATCTCAACTGACTCTCAAAACAATTCTAGGCAAGTATTAGCCCCATTCTCAAGTGAGGAAGCCGAAGCGCAGAGTGACTAAGTGACATGCCCGTGAATAGCAGGTCTTCTGACTCCAAACCTGCTGCACGTTTTTTGATGACAGCCTTTTATGGCCAGATTATCTACTTCCCTGCCTGCCCCAAGAGACCCAGACATAATTGATGCTCTTCTTGACGACTCAAGGTCACTATCAGGAGCTGTCCTCTAGACTCAGCTGTAGATGCAAGTGCAGGTCCGCCAGAGGCACAGCATAGAGACGCCCTAATGCAACCTGAGGGTGCTCCTGAGATGCAGGTGGCCCTGGGCAGCTGCTCACCGCGGCCACCATGCTAGACTGCGTGCCACTCGTCGGGGCCATCCGTCTCCTCCAGCTCAGCCTCATTCTTGTCCCTCCCCCATCTCTCCACTGTCAAGGCGCATGCCTCTCACTGTGGCTTCCTCGGCCACTGGACACCTGTACCTCCTACTCAGGCCTCTTCTTTTTCTTTCTCCTCTTCCCAAGACTTCTTCCAGCCTTGCCGGGGATCCTGCCACCATCCTTCTGTGGGCCTAGCCAACCAGTCGGAGCTCTGGGTTTGTTCCCCAGCAAACCAGCCGATCACATGTGCTCTGAAGTCCCCTCTCTTTTGCCACTCTGTTGCTGCTCCCAGCCCACCCTTGAGCCAAGAGGGGGCTCCTGCAGGCGGGGTCTGGCTGAGCTTTCAGTGTGGCTGCACTTGGCTCACTGGGTCTGTTCTGTTAAGGCTGGGACTGTGCTGTGAGTGAGCTGACGTGTTCTGGGTGGGCTGGAAGAAGCTCTGATCTGCTTTCTCTCCTCCCTGCATGGGAAGACAGCCTTCCCCCCCTCCCCTCCCGTCCACACCGTCTTTCCTTCCCCAGGGGGCAGAACCCCAGGCCTGGCTTCATCCTAGGCACGCCTTGGGCAGCATGGCCCTGCCCTGGGAACCTTTCCGCGGTCCTCTGCGGAGCTCTCACCAGGCTGCCTTTCTCCCTTTGCTGTTGGGCCTCCCACAGCTTGACTCCAAGCACCTTGGCCTCACCCCGAGGGAGGATATGATGGGTGTGCCCACAACAAGTCTCCGGCGGAGACAATAGGACAGGAATGCATTAGCTTCCGAACAAACACTGTGTGGGCTCGCACAATTGCCTTGCATTCTCTTCCAAGAAACACATTTCGCTGTTGGAGGGTGCGGGTGGTTTGCCTGCCCCGGCCGGCCCACACCCCTTTCTCTGCCAGAGACATTGATGAGTGGGCACTACCCCCACCACCGACTCCCCGACCCTGGGCCTTCAGCCCCCAGGTCGTGAGCCCCCTCCAATCCATACAGATTTTCTCCCAGTGAGCAATAGCAAGGCAAAGGGACAGTCTTGTCCAGGCAGAGAATGGCCTACCCACCAAAGAGTATCTACTCACTGCCCTCTGTTTTCAAGCCGTTTTAAATTGTAGTTAAAATAGAACATGCAGGTTCGATCCCTGCGTCAGAAATATTCCCTGGAAAAGGAAATGGCAATCCCACTCCAGTATTCTTGCCTGGAGAACCCCACGGACAGAGGAGGCTGGTGGGCTACAGTCCATGGGGTCGCAAAAGGGTCGGACGCGACTTAGTGACTCAGCAAGAAGAAGAACATAAGACTGACCATTTTGGCCGTTCTTAAGTGTACAGCTCAGTGGCAGGAAGTGCATTTATGCTGTTGTGACACTGCCACCATCTCCAGAACGTTTTCATCTTGCAAAACAGGAACTCTGTACGCGAGACACTAACTCCCTCTTCCCTCTCCCCCAGTCCCTGGCCACCACCGTTTTACTTTCCGTCTCTATGAATGTGTTCCAGGTCCCTCATATAAGTGAGTCCTGGCAATATTTGGGCTTCCCTGGTGGCTCAGCTGGTAAAGAATCCTCCTGCAACGTGGGAGACCTGGGTTCCACCCCCTGGGTAGAAGGGAAAGGCTACCCACTCCAGGATTCTGGCCTGGAGAACTCCATGGACTGTGTATAGTCCGTGGGGTTGCAAAGAGTTGGACACGACTGAGTGACTTGGTTATTACTATTATATGATATTAGTCCATGACTGGCTTATTTCACTCAGTGTAATGTCTTCAAGGCTCATCCATAGGATTTCCTTCCTTTTTAAGGCCAAATAACACTCCGTTATATGGATGGACCACATTTTGTTTATCCATTCATGTGTCAGTGGACTCTTGGGTTGCTCCCACTTCTTGCCTATTGTGAATAATGCTGTTGTGAACTCGGGTGGACTAGGATCTCTTCGAGTTCCTACTACTCTTTGAGACTCGTCTTGGGAGTTAAATAAAGCGTCATCTCCCGAAGATCCCGAATAGAACACTCATCAACCACAGAGTTGGCCCCCTCAGTGTACAGCAGCGATTCATTTATCTAAAAGCCAGCTGTCCTCTGGGGCTTCCCAGGTGGCTCAAGTGTACAGAATCCACCTGTCAGTGCAGGAGACACAGGTTCGATCCCTGATCTGGAAAGATCCCACGTGCCGAGGAGAAACTAGCCCGTGCACCACGACTGCTGAGCCTGTGCTCTAGAGCCACTCCTGAAGTCTGTGCGCCCTCGAGTCTGTGCTCCACAGCAAGGGAAGCTGCTGCAGTGAGAAGCCTGTGTACCGCAAATGGGGAGAGGCCTCTGCTCGCCACAACTAGAGAAAAGCCTGAACAGCAACCAAGGCCCATCACAGACATAGGGAAACAAAATTATAAAAAAAAAAAAAAAAAAAAAAAGACGGATTCCTGAGAAGCCACTGGTCACACAGAGGCACTGGAGCCTCAGAGGGATGCTGGGGGATGTCCTCTCTGCAGCTCTTCCACTCAAAGGCTCTGAGGGTCTCCCTCCAAAAGCTGGAGTGAAGAGGCCGAGATAGCGTTTGGAGGAGAGCGAGACGTGGTCTGCAGCACCCATTCCAGTCCCAACCCTGAATATCAGCAACTGCAGAGGAAAAGTACAGCGAAAGCCCCTGGGGCCTCCCCACCTCCCCCTCAGCTTCCTTGAGAAAACTCAGCAGGCCATTTGCGAGAGGGCCTATCGCTCGATGTGATTCTTGGCTGAACACAGACTTTCCTAAACCACCAGTGAAAGATAAGGTTGGAGGAGAGGCTCTGGGGTAGAGCTCACCCACAGCCCTGCCCAAGAGCCCCTACCCTGAGTGTCCCCAACCCTGGCAACCAGGAGCCCGGGCCCCCCAGGAGGGAGCCTGGGTGTACAGAGGAAAGGATGTGGTCTAGTCACAGCAATGAGGGGTAGAAAGGAAGAACAGAAAGCCCCGGGCCCACTGTGCAGCTCTGAACCTGCACGCGGAGCAGGTGGAAGGCGGCCAGGCCTCAGGCCGTAGAAGGGAAGAGGAGATGCTTGCTCGTCCAGGCTAAGTGCTCAACTGGCAGGAACGTGAAGGCTCCACGAGGCTGTCCACGCAGCCAGAAGTTGGAGGGCCACTTAGAGGGAGAAACAGCCCCATTTCAGAGCACTCAGTACTCATCTGGCCCCAACTCTAAATATTTCCCTTGTTAACCTCCCATGTCCCGAAGCCCCAGAACCCCTAAAAACTGATCTCAGGACAGAACGAGAGCCAGGTTCATCTCAATTACCCATGACAGGCACGCCTGAGCACCTCCTAGGTATCAGCCAACATGCTATGCTGCACTCAGTCATGTCCAACTCTTTGCAACTGCGTGGACCATAGCCCGCCAGGCTCCTCTGTCCATGGAATTTTCCAGGCAAGAATACTGGAGTGGGTTGCAGTTTCCTTGCCAACATGCTAGGTGCATCCAGAGCAAGACCCTTTCTTCCTTCCCACAAGCTCCCAGTTCTGCCAGCTCCCCTCATCCCCAGCCAGCTGCCAGCACCCACTGTGTCTCTGGGAGTTTCCATCCCCCCAGACACCCCACTTTCCCCTTTTATGGTGATTTCTACCAGCCGTTTTTATCTTAAGGATTTTCTTCCTGCTAAGCACTATGGGAAACCTATGTGGGCACAAAGCTACCATCAGGACAAAGTCCCAGCAAACCTCAGAGAGTTCTCTTAATATTTGACCTCATGTTCCATGCAGAGTAAATGGGGCTAGGCCCGCCTTCCCCCCACCCCCCCACCCCCATACGGTCCTAGACAGTCAGGACCCTCTGAGTCCTGGAACCAGCCCCGCCCACTCCCCAAGAGCAAGCTGGGTTGGATGCTGGACTTGGGTACACCTGCCACGAGGTGAGCCACCTCTGTACCTGCTTCCTGGTCTTCATTCTGGGCTCCTGGGTTTTCTAGATGAGGGAGAGCCTTCCTAGTGTGACCCCCAGTAATCCCCTCAGACACTCTCACTGCAAGTGTCCCTTGGCTCCCTGTGGGGGTCTGCAGCCCTGGGCAGCAAGAAGACTCCAGAAGCAGACACCAGTGTGTGTGTGTGGTGGGTGCCAGGGTTGGGGAGGGGGCGTAGTGGGAGACAGCTGTGTGCTGCAGAATATTCCTCTGTGCAAACGCATCATTTTTTTTTTTTAATTCAGTTTTGGCTCTGCTGGATCTTGGTTGCTGCGCAGGCTTTTCCCTAGTTGCGGTGAGCAAGGGCTATCCTTCGTTGCAGTGCAGGGCCTTCTCATTGCGGTGGCTTTCCTTGTGGTGGAACACAGGCTCTAGGGGGCGCGGGCTCAGTAGCTGCAGCACGCGGGCTCAGTAGTTGCAGCACGCGGGCTTAGTTGCTCCACAGCATGTGGGACCTTCCCAGAGCAGAGATAGAACCTGCATCTCCTGCATTGGCAGGCAGATTCTTCCCCACTGAGCCACCAGGGAAGCCCCCAAACATGTCATTATTGAACCAGTCCCCTTGTTGATGGCCATTCAAGCCATTTGCAAAAGTGAAACAAAAAAACCTTCCATCCAGCTCTTGGAGCGTATGTGGGTAGGGCATGTGTAGGATAAATTCCTGGAAGTAGTATCACAGGTCAGAGGGTTTGAACACTTGTCATGTTGATAAGTGTAAGTAAGTAAGTGTTAGTTGCTCAGTCGTACCCGACTCTTTGCGACCCCATGGACTACAGCCCACCAGGCTCCTCTGTCCATGAGATTTTCCAGGCAAGGATACTGGAGTGGGTTGCCATTTCCTTCTCCAGGGGATCTTCCCAACCCAGGGATCAAACCTGGGTCTCTGGCACTGCAGGCAGATTCTTTACGTACTGGGCTAGTTATTGCCATCTAGAGAGTTATACCAACTTCTGTCTCCACAAACACTATATGTTTGCAGACGTATGGATTATAACTTTGTGCCATGTCCCCTCTGGCAGGAGAAGTCTGTGGGGTGGGGTGTCCACGTCCCACTCAGTGCCGCCGTTTCAAGCACGTGCACCAGGGTCTGCTGCCCAGGGGCCACCTCTCAAGTTAGTCCCTCCGCACTTGCAGACCCTCCCGACCAGGTGGGATTTCCTCCTGCCACTCAAGGTACATGTGTTAACAAATGCTTCCAGTGCTTGCTGTGTGTCCACGCTGGGGAATGGACCAAATAGGCCCTGCCCTCCTGAGCCTGCCATCTCCTGGGGGAGATGGCAGGCAAAGGAGTAGGTCATGTGTCAGGAGTGAGAGGTGCTAGGGGAGTAAAGTAAGCCAGGGGGTGAGCGGCAGGGGTCAGTTGTACGCAAGCTGATCAGGGAATCCCTGGCGGATGAGGCCATGGCGGGGCTGAACCCCGAGTAAAGTGAGGAAGGAAGGTCTGCAGATTGGTGGTGGCTGAGAATTCCTGGGTGCAAGAACACAAAAGCCGAGAGTCAGCAGAGCGCCAGCAGGCATGCCCACCAATGGCCATCCGCACCTGTCACTACGGGGCCCACACTGTTACCTTTCCAGACTGTCCCTTGCTCTCCACCAGCTCATCTTTTGAGCAGCTTGAAACCCACCTCTGCTCCTTCATCCCCAAGTGATTTTCTTTTCGGCGTGTCTACTGTGGGACCGGTTCTTACCTGGTTCTGACAGATAAAGTGGGAGGAGGTCCGGTCCCTGAGGATGACTCTGGTCACTGCAGCCCACACTGAGCCATCCCCCGGGACCCGTTTGACACTTAGTAAATGCGTCGTCAGCCCCTCTAATGTGAATGCTTGGGTCCTCTGCCGGGGTTGGATGGCTGTGATATGATGGGAGAAGCGGGAAGGGAAGGTGTGTGTCCGGAGTTTGGATTCCAAGCCTGTAGTAGGAACAGTCCCTGGGTGGTGTGTCATTTCACCCTCCTTGACCACGTCGTGCCCCAGACCAGAAACCTTGATTCCAGTTCTCGGTCGGTGGACGAGGAAGCTGGCCCTAAGTGCCTTCCTCTTGTGCCCTCTCCTTACCCTCCTCCCCTTCCTTTAAAACAAAGACAATGCATAAATCACATCGACCCACATTTAGCGAAGCCCCGCTGTTACCAGGAGCTGTGCTGGATGTTACAGGGCAGCCAAGATGAACGTCACACTGCCCTGCCCTCAGGTAGCCGCAGTTCACCCTGGAAATGGCTTGCTCCTTGTGTGGGATGCGTAGCATTGAGGAAGCCGGGGGGCTCGGGAGTGGGAAGCAGGAATGGTACCATGCTGGAATGATCCAGTCTCCAGGGAAAGTTGGAACGTGACCCAGGCCTTGAAGGGTGGGAAGTGTGGCAATGGAGGGTTCCAGCAGGTGGAAAAATCACTTACATGGTCTGGTGGATGGGCTGGTGAGTGTGGTGGGGTTGGGGTAGAGATGTACTTAAGGGCTGAGGAGGGAAGCATTACCAGCAGAGGAACCTGCAGAAGAAGTGGTCCATGGGGCTCGGGGAGAAGAGGATGACAAAGTTTCTGTAAAGCTGTGCCTGGAGAGAATTTTTATTGGGGGTTCAAGGAAAAATGGGGAAAGGGGCCGAAAACAGCAAATATTGGTGAGGATATGGAAAAATCAGAACTCTGGACCCTGCTGGAGGGCATGTAAAACAGCACGTCCACTGTCAACAGTTTGTCAGGTCCTCAGAAAGCTGAATGTGGAATTACCATATGACCCAGCAGTTCCACTCCCATGGATGGACCCAAGAGAGATGAAAACACATGTCCACACAAACGCTCATACACAAGTGTTCATAGCTGCTTTGTTCGTGAGAACCAAAAAGTGGAAAAAGCCTAAATGTCAGTCAACTGATGAATGGACAGACAAAATGGTGTAACATCATATACACCCTACAGTGTCGTATCTTCAAATCACAAAAGGAATGAAGAACTGACGCATGCTACAACATACTCTGAAAGCATTGTTAGTGGAAGAAATGAATCACAAAAGAACACGTATTATATGATTCCAATGCATAAACTATCCAGAAGAGGTAAATGTGTAGAGATTAAGGACATTAGGTGTTGTCAGGGGATGGGGGTGGGAGGAGGGCTGACAGCTAATGGGTTCGAGTTTCTTTTGGGGACCATGAAAAATTCTAGAGTCAGTGTCGATGGTTGGGCAACCTTGTGAATCTACTAAAAACCACTGAATTGTATGCTTAGAAATTGTGGACTTGCTGTGACTGAGTTTTAGCTCAATTTAAAGAGCTAGAGAGAGACTGAGAGAATGTAGCGCAGCAGGTAGAGGGGAGCCTGGATCAAAGGTGACAAGTCCCAGCGCTGAGCAGCCTGGCGGTGGCCTTGGTCAGGAAGCAATTCCAGCAGTTCCAGTCTGGAACAGTGTGCGTGGTTTTGCAGACTCACAGTGCAGGGCTGGTGGGGAAGAGCGCTGTGATTTCTGGAAGTCCTCCCGTAGCCAAGGTCCAGGAGCACCTTGAGCCCAGAGCTGACCCCCTCGCACTGATCAGGAAATCTTCGCACACGAATTTCATTTTTGCTGACCAGCTGTTCACAGCCAGTGACCCCAGCATGCCTGCCACCGCTTTCAAACCCACCTGCAGCTTTGGTGGGCCAGGGCCTGTAGGCAGGCCTTCTGACCTGGCCGATGTACCCACACTCCATGACCATGGCAGTCCTCCAGTTGCTCTGGTCCCATCAGAGAAATCACTGCTTCCTGGAGCCATGCTCCTGCTGCCCTTCAGCCTCCATGGGCTGTCTCTGGCCCAGCAGCCCCAGGAGATGCTTGTTCCAGGCTGCAGGGGGCTGAGAGCAGCTCAGCGCCCCTCAGCGCTTGTTCTCTGCCCCTCTCTTCCAGCTCTTGCAATCTCAGGATGTGAAGGAAGATGCCGTCCTGTGCTGCTCAATGGAGGTAAGCAGGGTGGCTTAGACCTCTCCCACCTCAGACCTTGCGCATCCGTCTCAGCTTAACAGTTTGGTAGGCCCGAGGACCATTGGAGAGGTCCACAAGTCTGGCACTGGTAGTGGGAGATGGCTTCTTGAGTGGACCCCAGGGTTCCATCCACTGCAGCGAAAAGGATGGGGTGCTAGCCTCATTCACATTCCCTCTGGCTCCCAAGACCACCTCCTCCTCAACCCGGTACACCTCACAAATGACTTAGAAAATCCCAAGTGATGCCCCTGCCCCCGGGTATCTCCCCTGGCTTTGGTGGCAGGGGGTTTGAGGGGAGGTACTGAGGTTGAACCCTCAGGTCTCACTCCCCACTTTCAAGCTGCCCCCATGGGAGGCCCCACCCCTGTTCGCAAGGTGTGGCGGCTGCTCTCTGAGCTCTTGCTTCAGTCACTTGGCCAGGGCTCAGTTACAGGGACAAAGCTGTGCCCCCAGAAAACAGCCCAAAGGGACCTCCCTGCCGGTGCAGTGGTCAGCACGCTGTGCTTCTGCTGCCAAGGGCACAGGTTTGATCCCCCGGTCGAGGGACTAAGATTGCACAGGCCATACAGTGTGGCCAAAAGGAAAAGAAGACAAGGAGACAGCCCAGGGACATTCAGAGGGAAGGGTGGGCAGGGGAGGGGATTCCAGGGCCCACACCCAGGACGTGCCAGGGCTCTAGCTGGTACCTTGCATGGGACTCCAGGCAGGGCAGATAAGAGAGGAGGGGAAAGCATGGTTCCAGCCTCCAAGCAGCTTGTGGTCTGGCTGCGGATAGAGATCTTGCTCACATGCATGAATGGATGAGGCAATGTGAAGAAAACATGTGGGTACAGAGCTCGCATCTCTGAGGAGTTAGGGGAGAGGTCAGGTTACGCCAGGATGCTCAAGGAAAGTTTGGGGAAGAAGGCAGAGCCCTGAGAAGTGGGTGGGCTGAGGCCGGGGTCGGGCAGCGACAGGGACTTGGGTTCCAGGGGGCTGCCTGCAGGCCGGCCTGATCCAGGAGATCCGGCCTCCTCCTAGCTCCGGGGGCTTTTCAGGCATCAGGGCCTCTCGGGGGATGGGCCCTCCGGCCGGCCTCCTGCCCCAGATCCTGTTTCTTCCATGTCATGCCATTCATGTAGGCAGAGGTCGGCTGTGGGGATGGTGGGGCTAGAGAGGAAAGGAACAGGAGACCTCGTCCATGCTTTCGGGTTCCACACGGACACACGGCTGGTAACAACCACCAAGTTCGTTTCCAGAGAGACGTCCTAGCTAGAGAAGGTTAATTCGGGGCCACCTGGTCACCCTGGAAGGAAGCAGGTCACATAGCCATTGAGAGTGCGGGTGATGGTCAGGGAAGGCTTCCTGTAAGAAGGGAGGCAAGTGGATGAAGGGAGAAGCATCCTGTTCCTGGTGAGGACTCTTCACAGCCCCGGACAGCAGGCAGTATCCTGACTCCTCTCATTCCTCCGGCAGATTGGGTGTTAAAGGTGGGCTCTCACACTGGCTGTCTCCACTCTCCACCCTTTCCGTCCCTCTGTCCTGGGAGGAAGAGGCCTGGGCACCTTCCTGGGATAATCCAGCGATTTCCTGTCCCTGCTCCCCTAGCAAGCACCCCTAACTGAGATGAACAGAGCAGGAGTCCTTTCGGGTCCCGCGTGCGTCCTAACCCCACTTCTCTGCCTGCAGCTGCAGAGCACAGGCCGACTGCTGGAGGAGCAGTTGCCCGAGATGATGGCTGAGCTCCTGGCCAGCGCCCGCGACAAGATGCTGTGCCCCTCGGAATCCATGCTGACCCGGTCCCTGCTGCTAGAGGTCATTGAGCTGCACGCCAACAGCTGGAACCCTCTGACGCCCCCCATCACGCAGTACTACAACAGAACCATCCAGAAACTGACCGCCTGACAGCTCGGGGCCTGGCGGGCAGCCCGCGGGGCAGCTGGGGCCCTGGTGCTCAGAGCCAGATGGACAGGCGGGAAGACAGGGGTGGCCCTGGCGGGAGAGAGGCGTGGGGAGGAAGGCAGGCAGAGCTGACGGCCAGTCTGGAGCCAGACGGGGAAGGGACCGAAGCCCTAGGAGGAGCGGCCCCCCGTCCGACGAGCCCCCCAGCCCGAGCATGCGGCAGCTCGCACCAGTAAGGGTAGCATGTGTCTTCTCCACGGCGGCCGGCCCTCCTCCTCCCCACCCCCTGCCATGCGAGGCGTTCCCCCTCCCCGCCCCCCACTGGGCTGTGCCGTGTGCAGGGGTTCATCTCCTCAGAGGCCGTGGCAGCCCGCATGCTGGGGGTACAGCTTGGGTCAGAAAGGACCTCAGAAGGCTGGAGAAAGTGGGTCGGAGACGGGCTTGCATTGTTCCTGCGCGCTGTCAGCCACAGTCGCCAACCAGCAGCAGGCGACATGCAGCAGATGTCCAGGAGGACAAAGGCAGGCACAGTCCCCACCAGCCGCCCCTAATTGACGGCCTTTGTCCACACGGCCAGCGGGCTGGGGGACGGGCGATCTCTAACCTTCACGTTCCGCCCTCCCGCCTTCCAGCCCCATCCCTCAGCGCCCCCACTCCTGAGCTGCAGGCCCAGAGGGGCCAGGGGCCTCAAGGGGAGACAGAGTTTGCCGTTCTACTTGCACTCTTTTGTTTTACTGTGTTTCACTGTTTTCAAAAAGTCAGCTGCTTTGAAGTCTCCTCTCTCAGTGCCGAGGGCCCTGAGATGTGATCACACAGTCAGCCCCGCGAACCCCCTGATTAGTGGGAGATCAAACCTGGCCCCTCTCTGGAAGGATCCTAGCCACAGACAGCTTGCCAGTAGCCAATTAGGGTAATTGGAAACTTCTGCCCCTGCAGGGGTCCCCGCTGGAACCTCGTGCTCCTCGGCCCCTGGCTTCTCTGTTCTCCGTTTCTAGCTTCCTTTCTCAAAGGGCCGATACTGTCGCTGCTAGGAGAGCATTAAACCCGTCCTGGCCTGGGGCCTGGTAGTGAACCGAGCTCAGAAACAGGCTGGCGAATTAAAACCCAAAAGCCCAGTGATGCTTCCCCGTGCCACACACACAGGTCTTGTCTTAAGCGCTCCCTGAGGGGCAGATACAGGGGAGAGGGGGGACACCTGGCTCCTGGGGACTAACTCAATGAGCTGAGTCCTCAGCCGTGGTCTGTGCCCCCTGGCCGTGAGTACTACTGCCCCAGGGCTGGTGGGAGGGGTGTGTTTGCTGAGTCATGAGCAGGACTATCAGGGGATCCCAGCAAGCCACCCACTTTCCAGGCTGGCATCAAGGCTGGGGACGCTTGGAGGGGCCAAGTCCTGGGGGCAGCCCCTTCTCTGACGGCTGGGGAGGAGGATGAGGGGCGGGCCCTGGGAGGCTGGCTTCGGGTTGTCTCTGGTATCTGCACAGCCCCACTCCTGGTCTGGAGCCCCCATTTCTGTGAGGCCCCAGAAGGCGGCCTCAGAGCCCAGCAGTGTCCTCACTTGCTCTTCAGCTGAAGCCTAGGTCACCTTGAATCCCCGCCCCCTGGCTGACTGGTCTGATCAGGCTGGAGGAAATGTCCCCTTGTTGAGTCTAGGAGAGCAGGTGGGTGGGGTTGGGGGCGCCTTTCTCTGTACCCCCTGGCTTATCCATCTCACCAGCCACCACCTGCCTGCCAGTCCCCAGGAAGAGCCTGTTGGGGAACGAGGGGAGGGGCACAGTTTACCTGGAAGGGGTCAGTGGCCTCTGCCAAGGAGTCCGCACTGCCCCACCCCTGCCTTCTCGGCCCCCCCTCCCCTTCCTCCCAAGCTCCTCCACCTTCTCACTGCCTTTCCTGCACCTTTTGGCTCAGCCTGGGCCCAGAGACACCAGAGTCCCCACAGGAGGCCTTGTGGGAAGAGCTGGGCTGACATCAGGATGCTCAGAGAGGCACCAGGGAAATCGCGGCCCCACGGGGTCGAGCAGCCCCCAGCCCGGCAAGCAGCCGCCCCCTGGCCACCCTCCGAGACCCGCACTTGGGCTGAAGGAAGGCCCTGCTTCCCTCAAGTGAGGTGTGTGTGAGTGTGCGTGTGAATTTGTGTGTGTGTGTCTACATGAGTGCATCTACTGAGAAGGAAGCCGGGCCCTGGAAGAACGCTGAAGCCTGAAAGTGAGGCTGAAAGTAGAGGAAGCAGAAGAGGAGGTCTCCCACCCCAGCCTTGGGCCCAGAGAGGAGGCCTCCTGAAGGGCCCCCAGACACCACGCGCTCGGGGCGATGTTCCCTGGACGGCGGGCAAGTTAACATCTCGGGCACCGCCTTTCTGAGGGCCCCTTCCTCCCGACAGCCTGCCTTGGTGGTCTTGCCTCAGGGCCAGCTCCGCCTTGACTGTTAGGACCAGAGTGGGAAGGAGTGAGCTATAAATATGTATACATATATAAATATATTTTTAATTACGTGTCGTGTCACCGTGGCCTCCAGACACATATGGTTCGCTTAGCTGATTCCACTGCTTGAGAGCGCTTCCTGGCTGATCCGCATAACCGTCGAAGTTGCTTTTCTAAATGCAGGTTGCTGCCACTTTTGCAGATGTGGAAGGAAAACGTCCCCCCCAAAAAAAATTTTTTTTTAAGGAAATAAGAGTAAAGCCTAAACTCTGAGGCAGCTTCTCACGGGAGACTACTTAGGAACTCGGGGGCAGACAGATGCCCTCAGACCTCCGCCCCCTCCCCAGGCCAGATCCCCCTGCTGACAGGGAGGCCGTGTCCGAGGTGACCTCTGAATGTATTTGATAGGAGGCGAAACCTGGTGTTGCTTAGTCTTCTGAGGACTCAGTCCTCTTCTAAGGCCTGTGCGGGCTTCCCTCCTCGCCCGTGGCTCCCTCAGCTCTGAGGAGGTCCCGCCATCCCGATGCCCCTGTCTCTCCTGCCAGTCAAGACGAGGCAGTCATGGTTTTCCTCTCAGGCAGCCCGCCTGCTCGCCACAGTCCTGCTCCCTCGGGCCTCGTGGCTCTGCCTGAGCTCTGGGACCGCAGCCCCGAGAAGGCACCCCCTCGCCACCCGCAGCCTCCTTTGGACAAGTCGGGAGCCCCCAGCACCCTCCCAGCAGGTGTGCACCCCCAAACCCACTCTTCGTCTACTCATCCTTCCTTAACCTGTCTGTACACCTTTAAGGTTTGGGGATCGTCCTGTCCATCCGTGTAAATGTAAATGTGGGCCGAGTCGGTATTTATTCTAATTTTTATTTTTTATTTTATTTTCTCTGATGGCTGGGGAGGGAGGGAGTGTGGGAAACATACTGCTCTGATCACGCCCTGGGCAGCTGCAGGGGCGGGGCCCAGACAGCCAGGCCGCCGCAGGAGCAGCCCCGAGGGGCCGCACAGACGCCAAGCCCCAGGCTCTTATCTGGCATCGGAAGCCGGCCAGTGTTCCTCGTCCCGACAGACTGTCCGGCCTGCCTGCGAAGTCCTGTCCCTCAGCTGCCGGCGCTCTGTTGGGAAACCGCAGGCTGGGCCTTTGAGGACACAGATCAGAGAAACGGCAACTCTCCTCCTCTGCTCGGGACGCTGGCACACAAGGGCTGCCTGCCTCGCCCGAGCCAGCTGGGAGCCTGGCGACGGGTCCTACCTCCCCAGAGCAGGGGGCCGGGGGCTTCCCGCCAAAGCTGCGGCAGAACCCTGCTCGTGCGACGACCACCTTCCCTCCCTTGGTATGTCCTGCTTTCCAGCTCAACCCAAACTACAAGTGGGTTTAAAAATAAACCACACCAAAAACAGAAAAGCCCCGAATCTGTCGTTCTTTGCACGGTCAGCAAAGGAAATCTCTCCCCCAAAGCTTTTTGTGCCTCAGCGGGTCCTGGCAGAGGCCTCGGAGGAGCCTCTACCCAGGGGCTGATGAGCTGATGAGAAGATTCCCCGAGTTGGGCTGCAGCGGGGAGCGGGGGCCAGGGGCTAGAGAAGGTTGGAAAGGGGTGGTCCAGGAGATCACAGGGGAGGGAGACAGATGCCGTCCCCCCCCCCCAAGCTGGGAACCGTGGCCTGTCCCAGGTAAGAGGAGCAACCCCGTCCTGCACGAAACTTTTCCACTGAAGATTTGGTTTGCTGTGTGTTTAACCACCTCATTCCCCAAACCTACCCCTCCCATGAAACAGTCACCGTGACTCTTGGCCATGACTCATTTGAAGAAGACTGAGACGGGCAAAGCAGCTTCCGGAAGTCAGCAGCGAGTGGCTGTCCCGTCCCCACGGCCAAGTCAGTCTTTCATCCGAGGGTCCCAGAGGGTCCCAGTGACGTCTTTTCCTGTGGTGACATGTTCTTGGTTTTGCACAATCCCGTCCGTGACAAGACACTGGGGACAGTGCCTCCTGGTAACAGGTCCCCCGGGATTCTTTCTGGCTAGACTTTGCCAGGCCTTCAGCTCCTTAGAGTGGCGACCGGAACACCCACACCTCTCGTCATTCCCTGGGCGGGCAAGGATGGCAGGCAGGCCAGCTCAGCAGCCTGTGGAGGGTGTGCGGAGATTTCTGACCCACATGAAGCAGGGCAGCCCTGGCCTGAAGTGCACCAGTTGGTAGAGGGAGATCACTTTTTAATTAGATGATCGTCACTTGTGAAGCTGACGTGTTTTACAAAAATGCAGAAGGGTAGGCGTAGAAAGCGAGGTCAAAATGCAAGGTGTTGGGAGGGTAGAAGAAAGTGTGCGTGAGTGCTAAGTCCCTTCAGTCGTGTCCAACTTTGTGCCACCCTATGGACCGTAACCCACCAGGCTCCGTACATGAGATTCTCCAGGCAAGAATACTGGAGTGGGTTGCCATGCCCTCCTCCAGGGATCTTCCTCCAGGAATCACACCCGCATCACTGACGTCTCCTGCATTGACAGGCAGGTTCTTTACCACTAGTGCTTCTTGGGAAGCCCAGAAGAAAAGGTAGGGAAGGAGAAATCTTACCAAACACTGTTCCTCAAAAGAGATTTTTCGGGTTAATTCATTCTGGTTCCAGAAGTTTACTGAAAACTACGAAACAAATATTCTGAATAATAAATGTTTCGATTCTGTATCTCACCACTACCTCTGCGTAAATGTGTTATCTGTCCTGCTGAGGGTGGGTTACCTTTGTCCTAAGGTCTGTAGGAGGGAGGGACGGGAAGATTGTTTTGGATGAATGAACTAGAATATACGTGTGTGTGCACACACATGACTTGTAGTACCAAGGCAAAGATAGCAGAAGAAGCAGGGATTGAGACGGTAAAGAGGAAGTGGTTATACTTTAATATTAAAGCTTGTTTCTCATCCCCATGGTTTTTTAAGGGCCTTACATACACTGTCTCAGGTGGTTCAGGGGTGTAGGCAGGTGAGCATTTTGATTCCCATTTTACAGATGAGAAAATCAAGGCTCAGAGAGGTGATGTGACTGACCCAGAGCCCAAGGCCAGTCAGTGGAAGAGTTAGGGCCCGCCGCCCCTCAGCCCAGAAAACGAGTGTGTCTTCAACAGCCTCCGCTCTGACTGCCATGAGCACAGTCCCAGGGAGCCGACCAGTCTCACCCGCCAGGCAGGAGGAGCAGCCAGCTGCTGGCTTGAGCCCGCCATGGGCAGGCTACATGGTCTTTTCCTGCTCATCCAAGGAAAGGAGGAGTGTGATGAAATACCCTCAGATCAGATGATTGCAGAGGGGTGGGGAGGAAGAGGAGCCAGCTTGCAAAGTTCCCTGCTATTCTGTGAAAGAGTACATTGTAACATCTTGCAAACTGGATCTCCTCCAGGCCAGAGGTCCTCAAGGTGAGTGGGAGGTGAGGGAGACCCTCCTGGAAAGGGGCACATCCAGGCCTGAGATCAATGTTCAAATTGCCTGGGAAATTTTTCCAACTACATGCTGAGAAAAAACACACATATGCCAACATTTTCAGAATTCTGGTGTTAGGGCTCCCTCTTACTGGTGAGCACACACGGGCCGTAGCCTCTGAGTGACGGGAGTGAACACAGCATGTGCAGGCCACAGACAGCAGCCTCAGGAAGGCGGAACTAGCCCGTGGGAACAGCGGGCCATGCTGCCGCACTCTCACCTCAGTTTGCAGTACTGGGACCTGTCGTCAGAGCTGAGACGAGGCTGCCCAGCACATTAGCAACGGTGGAAAGGGCTCCAGGACAGTCCTTGAGTGTGGACAGAGAATACACCATGGACTCCAGGCCACGTTATGACTCTCACAGGCCCTGGGCCCTTGTGTGCCTACATAGGCCCATCCTCCTTAAAAATATATAAAAATTGTATTTTATGACTATCTCGGCACAAAGATGAAGATAATATTCCTTATAAAAACTTTTTCAATCTAAAAATTCATTCATTTCTGATTTTAAAGAGCTGAAAACGGGGCTTCCCTGGTGGCTCCACGGTAAAGAATCCACCTGGCAAATGCAGGAGGCACGGATTTGATCCCTGGTCCGAGAAGATGCGGTAAAGCAACTAAGCCCATGCACCCCAACTGCTGAGCCTGTGCTCTGGAGCCTGGCGGCCGCAACTGCTGAACACCCCTGCTGCACCTACCGGAAGCTGGGCGCCTGAGAGCCCGTGCTCTGCAGCAGGAGCAGCCACCCCCGGTGAGAAGCCCCAGCACCGCAACCAGACCCCAGCCCCCCGCTTGCCACAAGTGGAGAAGAGCCTGAGCAAAGCTCAAAACCCCTTCCAGGCCCCTAAGTTTCTCGTGCCCCAGGTAACTGTGCCTGAGGCATAGGCTGGCTCCGTGTGGACATCTTATCTGAGCCAGAAACCTCACCTTCCCCTGCCCACCTGGTCTCAGCACGAGCCTGGGCAGGGGAGGGGTGGGCAGAAGGCCGCTCACGCCGCCGCCTCCCGAGGAAGCAGTTGGCCTGCTCTGGAAGCAGATGCGGTAGCTGCTTCTGCCCAGACTGGCCGCCAGCCAGCCAGCCTGGAGTGTGAGGCAAACAGCTGTGTTTGCCTGGCCAAGGAGACTGGCCCAGAGAGCCCAACCCGCCACACAGCCCTGGCTCCCTGCCACCGCCCTTTCACACACATCATCTGGCCTCACCAGGGCCTTGCAAGGGAAGTAAATACCATCCTTACACCCATTTCACATCTGGGGAAACATGGAGGGAACCACGCCATCTGCTTGGACAGCGCCCTGTAGTTTTAAAATATATGACGATTTTGTTTGACCTTCACAAATAGTCCTGGCAGGTGACAGACACTTTTCACTCCGTTTGAAACGTAGAAGAAACAGACTCAGGGGAGCAGTGGCAAGTCCAAGTCATGTGACCGCCCCTGCCCCTCACACAAGGGCCAGGCCTTGAAATGCTGTCGTCTTAGTCGTGAGAGGGGCCTGGTGGGGACCAGGCTGAAGACCCAGGTTCCTGGCCTCTGGGACTGGTGGCCACCTTGGGACCTGAGCCTCCTCACCCCGCTGTGTCCCCCAACTCTAATGAGCCTGCTGGCTCCCAGGGATGAGCAGGGTTCAGGTCAGGGCTGTTGGACCCCCTGGTGACCTACCAGAACATCCAGGGACGGGGCCCTCGATGCTGCACAGACTAGTGTGTAATCAGTGCTTTCTCTGTTTAAGCAGGGCCAGGAGAGGCCTCTGTCACAGGCCTGACTCAGAGGGAAAGGAGACGCGCCCAGGCTAAGGAGGGGGTCAGGAACTCCTGAGGCCCATGCCAGGGACAGGAAGAGTGCTTGGGGTCTATTTCCATTAACTACGCCACACAACTCTGCACAACGAATTGTGTAACCAGTCAGCTTGAAATCTCAGGTCTTACAACATGGATGTTCACCGCTCTTATTTGCAGGTCTGCAGATGGGCTGGGGTTTGGATGACACTGGCTGGATGGCAGAGGACCTAAGCATGGTCTCATGTCCCCTGGACAGTAGTTGGAGTTACAGGCGTGCACCTCCTCCAAGAAGTTCTCCATGACTGCTCCCCTACTCAGGGTTCCAGGTGCCCCCTCTGGGCTCCTGCAGCTCCCACAGATGCTTCAACCATGACCCAGCTCACTGTGAGTGACCGCTGGCGGGCAGGGGGCTGATGTCCACTGACTCTGAACTTGACCTCGTCCATGCCGCATCTCCAGCACCGAGCCCAGGGCCTGGCTCAAGCAGGAACTGAACAAGCTTGTTGGAGCTAACAGGTGAACCTGACAGTGAGGTCCAGGTGATAAGGGACACAGGGGGGCAGGGAGGGAAGAGCTGAGCTGTGCCTTAAGCCAGGTCCTGTAGGGGAGAACGCAGAGCAGTGGAGGGGTCCCAACACAGGACAGGGACTTCCAGTGGGGAGGCTGGGGGTGCCCCCAGGGCTCTGAGTTCCAACCGTGCAGAGAGGGCTGCAGGTAGGGGCACTGCTGTGCTGTGGAGGGCAGGCCAGAGGCCTGGGGAGCACAGACCCAGCCTCTGTGCAAATGAGAAAGTGCCCTCCTCTCTCAGGGGCACCCAGCCCTGGCCAGGACCCTGGGAGCTGCTCGGACCTCTAGGTCCGTAGGGGAGGCCACAGCTGTGCACTGCTTGAGAGATTCTCTGGGGTATGTAAGGTGTATGTGTGTGTGTGTGTGTATATGAGTGTGTGCACGTGAGGTTCTCTGGGGTGTGTGAGGTACATGCACGGATTGAGTGTGTGTGTGTGTGTGAGATGTGTTTCTGATGTGTCTGAATCTGCTCTGCATTTTCTAAATCTCCCTGGCTGGTTGGCCTCTGAGCAAGGAGGTAGGAAGCAGAAGTGTGGGGGTCCTGCCTCCCAGCATCAGAGACACAGGGTGTCTTTCAGAGGAAGTCCCTGTGGCTTTCACCCCGCTTTCTGGGAACAGGGCTGACATGGATCCTGAAAGATGCTGAGAGCTGTTGGTCCCCGGTGGGCAGACCACAAGCTGGCCTTCCTTCCCTCCGTTCATTCAGTTGGTGAGGGCAACGGTCTGGGCAGAAGAAAGAAGAATTAGAAGAGGAAAAGAGCAAAGTGTTCCCCAGGGGGTCAGGGGGCCTGGTCAGAGGGAGAGACTGGGGAGGGCCTCTACTGTGGTCACCAGAGGTCCTGCCAGTGGAGGTCCTGACTCATCTGGGGCAGGAGTGCCCCACCCAGCCGGACGACAAGGGCTCACATGGGACCACCAAGGAAAACTCCAGTTTCCAGCTCAGAACGCTCCATGTCCCTGTTTTAGGCAGCCTTACCCTTAGCCCAGGCAGCAGTTTCTATTTGCGAGCAGCCCCCGTGTCAGATGCTGGGAGGGGAAGTATCTCTGGAAACAGGATATTGGAGACTGCAGGACCTGTGTCTCCATCTCTCCCAGTGACGCTAAGGACAGGCCACCAGAGGACAGGCAGCTTCCTCTTTCAGATTTCTGATCCTCACCTGGCACTGGAGCTGGGATCTTGCAGTCCTGGAAGGCCATTCCCTTAGGGAATTTGATTGAGCAGGTGCCCTTAACTGACTTTGCTGGGGAGATAATGCCCCTCCCCCAAAATATGCTAAAAATAACAGGTACCAGACTTCCCTGGTGGTACAATGGATAGGAACCCGCCTGCCCCTGCAGGAGACATCAGTTTGATCCCTGGTCCGGGAAGACTGCACATGCTGAGGAGTGCAGCTAAGGCCAGGAGCTGCAACTACAGAACCCAAGCTCCAGGGCTGGCGAGAACAACCCCTGAGGCTCACACACCTAGAGCCTGGGCTCCACAGCAACGGAGAGTAGACCCCGCCTCCACAGCTAGAGGAGGCCAACACAGCAATGCAAACCCAGCACAGCCAGACAACGATGGCAGAGCAGCGGGGCAGCGAGAAGCGACAGGCTGCGCTGCTCCTCCTGGCCAGGCTGCACCAGGAATTCCCCTTTGGGACCTTAGTTTATTTCAGGCACGTGGCCAAGGATGGGGAGCAGGCCAGGCGGGAGCCAGCCTGACGACCAAGGAGATGTAGGAGCTGAGCATGTGGTACCTGAGGACGCTCTAGGAGTGCTCTTCTGACCTCAAAAGACATACATGCCAACGTGGGAGACGAAGAAACAAACCAGGGCGACAGGGGATTGGACACAGAGAGTGGACTTCAGACATCCAGATCCAAGGACACCGTGGGGACCCGCAGACTGGTGGCAGGGGGTGGCTGAGGGTAACACGAGCATCTGAGCAACAGCCCCCAACACTGGACCTGATCCAGGAGAAACAGGGACCCAGTGTGGGCCCCATGGTGTCGGAGGGTGCTCCCCTTTGCAGGGCAGGGTGTGGATTAGGAAAAACATCAAGTGATCCCTTTCATTCTGAGGCTCTGAGATGGCAGCAGGGCCTCTCGGGATGCCTCCCTTCCAGGAACTGCACTTGCCCTCAGCCCTGGACATTATTTAGTCCCTTTTCCCCCAGCTGCTAACCCTCCAAACCCTCCAGGCTATCAAGGGAATGGAGGGGCACTTAGAAACCCACCCTCCCATGTGACAGGTGAGGAAACCGAGGCCCTTACAGAAAAGGGGCTTGCTTAAGGTCACGGTGGTGCCAACATTCACAGGCACCTGTTGAACCAGGCGCCCAGCTGAGGACTTCCCAGCTTCTCACTACAACTCCTGAGGGTCCAGTCTCCAATTTACCCAGACTAAGGGAGGGTCATTTGCCCCAGGTCTTACCACTAGAAAGAGGAGGGGCAGGGTTCTAACAGGTCCCCTCTGCTTCCAAAGCCCTTGCTGGTGACCTGAACCTCATACCTCAGTGTCCCACACACAGCAATAAAATCAGGTACGTCCACTGAGAAATGCAGACAGTCCTTCTCAGTGATGACAGCCAGGATAAGTCTAGTGAGGCTGGTGAGTCACCCGGTGTCTCTGAGTCTTAGCTTCCTCTACCAAAAATGGGAATATGAGATCTACCTTCCGTCTTGTTGGAAGTTTGGGATAAAAGTGCTTGTCTTCTGCATCCTTCAAATATGACAGCTCTTTTCTCTTGACCCCTAAGCTCTCTGGCCTTCCTGGCATGTGGATCATCTCCCAAGTAAAGGGAATGGAGGGACGTACAGCCACTCTGGGTGGGTGTGGCTGCCCTCGTGAGGGCTGCTGGAGACAGGACTTCGAGCACTGGCCTTGCCACTCGCCCTGCGGCACTGATGGGTGAGCTGACCTGTTACCCACACAGACTCTCCTGACCCTTGAGCGCCCTGGGGGACACACAAGAGAGACCCCACTCCTAGGTCTCTGTCCACACTCAGAAACAGGAGGCATCCAGGCCGATGGGATAAAGCAGTGTGTGCCGGGTTCATGCTGGATGCTGGAGTGGGGACACAGCGGGGAACCAGGCAGTGGGGGCTGCAGGCAGAGGAGGCGGGCATGTAAGGAAGGGACAGCCAAGTACGGTGGGTAACCACCCAGAGCTGCACCTTCTGGTGATAAGACTCATCATTCCAGGAGAGGGGGAGCCCAGAGAGGCGGTGACCTGGAGACCCTGTCTCCTGGCATGATCTGATTGGAAGGGCTGGAACCCAGCACATGAGTTTGACCTCAGGGTGGGCTCACAGTGTGTAAGCAAGTGCCAGGTGGTCAGGTAGACGACGATTAAAGCTAGTCATAGTTGGCGGGTGGCCAGACTATGGGAGGGATGGACAGGCCAGACCCTGTGGGAGGGGCTTGGGTGGGTAGGTAGAAGTTCCTTGCCCCCTATGTGATAGAGAATTAGTGAATGTCTGTGTGTGTGTGAGGGGGGGTTCCCTGCAGGAGAAAATGAGAGTCACGGGAGGCTCCTAATCAGAGAAGAAATGAAATTAGGGGAGGTTAATCTTCCTTCCACGTGAAGAATGGATTAAAGAGAAGAGAAACAGTGAAAACATCAAGAAAACCAGTTAATTATACAGGCAGGAAGCACCTCGATGGTGAAGGGGGACTAAATCAGAATTCCCTGGTTCTGATTGCCACCCAAGGTCAGCTCTCCCCATCCCAGGCGCCTGGCGTTGTCCAGAGCAGAGATGCTATTACACACACATTTGCCGTCTGTTGCTGTAATCTGCCTCTTTAAACAGAAAAACCATCATAACTGATTTTTTGGTAGAAAGCTTTTCGCGGGGGATCATACACAGCCCCGAGTCCTCTCACAGAGGGCTCATGTGTCTCGCCCTTTCCTGATGACTCAGGCTCATTTCGACACCACTAATTAGTAGACTGGACTGTAATACTGGGTTACCCTCAGGGATTATCAAGGTATATCCAGTCTGCTTTGCTTTTTTAATTACTGCATCTGCCTTTTACAGTTTCTCTGCCTCCTCTCTCATCAGGCAGCTCTTCTCACTCCTGCCAGTGTACCTGTTGTGACCTGAGACACTAGACCACCAAACTTGTCAGCACTGTTTGTCGAGTCGGAGCAAATGGACTCTGAGGGAGAGCCCAACTGACATTTTTATGAGCAAAGAGGAGGCGCTTCACTGCATGAATGAATGTGTCAAACGCCCATTTCACCCACTCAGAAACCATCTTTGCCTATTTTCTGTCCTCCCCCTACCCCTCCTCCGTGACTTCTGAAAGTGGTGTATCAGCCAGATACACAAGATTTGGCCAAACTTAAGTTGTATCAGCCCATGTGATCTTCTTCTTCAAAGCTGGTGGGATGGGTCTCACCCTCCTTCCTCAGGGAGGAAAGCTGAGCCTGAGGGCTGGGGGTGGGTCAAGGTCAGACAGTGAGTCAGGATGAATCGCAGAACCAGCCTGGTCACCCTGCCTCAAGGCCACCAGACCTCCCTCCTTAAGAGCTGTGGGGGAGGGAACCAGAAGCCCCTGGGCTGACAGAGAGAGTCCCGCACTGGGAGTGAGCAGATCCAAGTCTAGCCCTGGTGCCAGACTCACCAGCTGGGCGCCCACGGAGCCATTGCTTTACTGGGCATCAGTTTCTCCATCTGTAAGAGAAGGATGAGTATATTCGTTTGTGAAGAATCCTCTCTGTGATTCTTGAGCTGTCTTTGCTCATTAGTGGGCGGAGGGAAGGGGATGGCAGGGAAGGAGGACAGGAAGGAGAGAGGAGAGATGTTAACAGTTGCTCTGCCTGAGCCGCACCTGGGGCCCCCAGATTCTCCCCAGTCCCTGGATTTGCACCCCTTCCCAGACCTAGTTCATCCCTATGACCCACCCAGGAAAACTATTAAATTTCAGACTAGTCAACTAAGAGTCTACAGGCCTTGGGGGAAAGGCCTAATAATAATATCTACAGGATGAGATGGTTGGATGGCATCACCGATTCAACGGACATGAGTCTGAGCAAGCTCTGGGAGACGGTGAAGGACAGGGAAGCCTGACGTGCTGCGGTCCATGGGGTCGCAAAGAGTTGGACATGACTGAGCGACTGAACGACAACAGGAATAAAGCTCTTTCCAAGAGCAAAGGGTCTGGCCACCCAGAGTTATGATCCCATTCACAGGGGGACCGCAGGCGGGCGAAGGGCTCTGCTAAGAGTCAAAGCAACATCTTTGGCTTCTGAAGTCAACAATTCTTTTGCTCCTTTTGTCTTTGGCACCTTCCGCCTGTGTCCCGGGCCAGTTCTTCTGGCTTCAGTCCACTGCTTTCTTCGTCTGGCACTCAAGGTCCCCAGGATGGTCCCTCTGAAGGGAAGCAGAAAGTGGGTCAGGCCTTTTGCAGACCAGCTGAGGCCCTCCCACTTGAGCGGGACCAGGAGGAAAGGCAAAGTGGTGACTGGCTGAAGGCCCGAGGCCATGTGTCCCTCTGACCCCGCCCACCAGCTGGACAGGTTGCCCAGCAGCGTGGCCCTTGCATGTGAGCCCCTTCTGAGCCCCGGACGGGCACTGGCAGAGGCCACCGGTCTGGGCTCCACTCTCTGGAGCCCCGTGCAGTTTGCAGAGCCTTAGATCTTCTTTCCTGCAGTGACTCCATGGGGCTGGGGCCTGGGCTTGGCGGCTTTCCTGGGCTGCTGTCCTATCGATTATTTTGGCTCCCTTTTTGCTGGGGATATCAATCTAGCAGGTTCCTGGGATGTCTGTGTTTTAACCTCTCACCCCGGTCTAGACTCCGTGGGCTCCCCGCTGTCCCTCGGCTGGGAGGAGATGGAGGACCCTGGGTCTCTCTGGGCAGGCTCTGGAGCCAGAGGATTTCCAGGAACAGATGCTGGGATCGCCCGGCGGCTCCGCGGCCCCGCCAACCTGCCTCCCTCCAAACCGGCCCGGTGAATTATTAAAGATGCAATTTCCTTTCATCTTTCCAGTAAAATCGCTCCCGGTGCCGTGATCTGCTGTCTTCCTGTCACTGGCTGCGTAGGGGCCTTGGCAGGACCCTCGTTCACTCCCACCCCTCTGTCCTTCCTTAATCTACCTAGGGAGTTGAAGAGGGCTGACCCTTCCTAAAAGGGTCCAGGGAGCCCAGGAGTCTTGGGAAACTGGGTGGAGTGGAAGGGACTTGGAATCATAGAATATTAGAGCCTGCTGTCTCACAGCTGAAGGAAGAGGAGCCCAGAAAGGGACACTGGCCAGCCCTGGGCAGCGCAGCAAGCTGTTGGCAGAGCGGAGGCTAAAGTCCAGGCTCAGGTCTCCCAGCTGAGGGTTTCCCCTTCTCCAGCCATCTCCCTTGGGATCAGCCCCGACACCTCTCGGGTCAGGGAGCTGGGTCAAGCATCTCACCAGATCAATGCAGTCTCCCAGCATGAGTTACGGTGTCTGCTCATTATTTACCATCCAGTCCTCACCCCTCCTGCGACATGCTAGCTGAACTGAAACCATGCTTGTTACTGCCCTTTTGTCAGTATTTCTTGTTTCGGATTTGGCTGTTAACTCCTGGTGACGATCGCAAAGGTCTGGAAAGCCTGCAGCCGCCGCATGGTCCTGGTCCGATAGCCCTCCTCGTGGCCTTGCTCCAAACTCACCTCCTCTGCACCCCTCCTGAGTCCCCCGGAGACACCCAAGGGGTCGACCTCCTCTTTACTTCATCCGAGGTCTGCTCTGGAAAGGTGCATGGACAGAGTTTTCAAGTCTTTAGCTAGGGTCTTGGTGTCCCTTAAGACATCATGCTGACTTCCCTAGTAGTCCAGTGGCTGAGACTCCACACCCCCCACGCAGGGGGCCTGGTTTCGATCCCTGGTCGGGGAACCAGACCCCACAGGCTACAACTAAAGTTCCCACATGCCACAGGGAAGATCCCAAAGCAGCCAAATAAAGAAATAAATAAACTTTTAATGATCAAGACAAAAAGAGACACCACTCCATGTGCCCAGCCCTGAGCCATCTGCTCTGGAGACTCTAGACGACCACGGCCTCTTCATCCAGAGGTCAAGCCCAGGCAGAGGGAACCCAGAGGGACCCTCAAGACCACCCACTGCCCCCCACCCCCTGGCTTGGCCTCAGCCTGCCTGGTCAGACTGCAGTTGGCAGAGTTGGCCCCAAGGACATGCAGAAACTCTCCTGGCCCCTTCTTGTGGCAGGAAGGGGGTTCCTCCACCTTTGGTAAGATGTTCCTCAGACCCTGGTTTGGGACCATGAGCAGGCCATGGCTGGCTCCAGCCAAGACCTATGTTCCCCTCACCAGATTCACCATCCTGGGGTCCCTGGTGCCTCTTCCAAATCCTCTTCGCTTCCCTCCAGCTCTGAGAAAGAGGACCAGCTTTCAGAGGAGGCTCTGAGGCCTTCCTGGGCTCGGGCCTGGACCTGGAATGGCGCTCTCACCCACTGGGGGAGCACCTGCCCTCTGGGTCCAACCTGCCCCTCGTCCTTGGTGCCAGAATCGTGCGCACATCCTCCAGCCTCCCGGGGCTCCCACGTGCTGCGTACCTCAGAGGGCCCCTCCATGTCTGTCTTCGTGAACACGACCCTCCCACCCACCTGCACCCGTCATCCAGACACTTTCCTTTCCTCCCCCAACCCCGTGGCAACCATTAATCTGCTTTCTATTCTGATAGTTCATATAAATGGAATCAAACAACCTGTGGGGCTTTTGTGTCTGGCCTCTTTTACTTAGCAGAGAGTTTTTGAGGTTCATGCGCATGGAAGCATGTATCAGAGTGTCGTGCCTTTTAGGGCTGAATATTCTGTTGTATGTATGGATCTATCACAATGTGTTATTCATTCATCAAGTCTGTAGATGAGGAAACAGGCCCAGAGAAACTGAGTGGTGAGGGTCCCCTTCGTCCTCCTACTTGCTCCTCACAGGGAGGAACCCCACCTGTGCTTCCTGCTACCTGGACAGGGCTCAGCCCTGGAAGTGAGCCTGATTGCCAGCAGTGAGGGGGCTGCTGTGAGAGGGGCAGTGGGGTGCAGCGGTTTGGAGGCTAGACTCTGGAGCCCCGCTCCCTGGGTCAAAAGCCTGGCTCCACTCCTCCCCTGCTATCTTCTCTGTGCCTTTGTTTTCTCATCTGTAAAAGGGGGATGATGATAATAATAGGAGCAGCTACTTCAGAGGATGTTGTAAGCATTACATGAACTACCTCTATCTACAAAACTAGAAAATAAAAATCAATCTATAACAGACAGCAGATCCACGGCTGCCTGAGAATGCCAGGAAAGGTTAGGAGAGAAATGGATTTATTCATTATCTTAACTGTAGTTAAGATGATTTTAAGGTCCACAGTTGGGCCTCTTCACCCACAGCTTCCACCTCTGAAGATCCAATTGGCCGGGTTCAAAAATATTTAGAAAAAAATTTTTCAGGAAAAGAATTTTCAGAAATTTCCAAAAAGCAGAACTTGAATTTGCCACACACCCACAGTTATTTACATAGCATTTACATTGTATTTACAATTATTTAACATTTACAATATATTAGGTATTATAAATATTCCAGAATTGATTTAAAGTATATAGGAGGCTGAGTGTAGGTTATATGCAAATACTGCTCTGTATTGTACAAGGGACTCATGAATCTTCAGATTTCCATATCTGCAAGCATCCTGGAAAAAAAATTCCCCATGGACACCAAAAGCCTGTGTATATACCTGTGCCAAAATTGATCAGATTGTACACTTTAAACGTACGCAATGTTTTGTCTGTCAACTTATGCCTCAATAAAGATACCTCTACAAATATCACATGAGCTGATGTGTGTCCGTCCTCCACACAGTAGTAGGCAGGATGAGAACAGGTGACCAGCAAGAGCTGCTGGCGACGTCTAGGTAGCCAACCCCTGGCTGACCATGTGCACACGTGTTATCAAAGTCGAAACTCTTCCAGAGCAATTGCTAAATATTCTCTGTCCAGCCCCGTCCCTCTTACCCACCCCCCACGCCCCTCCAGTCACCACCGTCCCCACGGCTGCCACATCCAGTGACTCAGAGTCCTCGTTTCAGCTCACTTCCCATCAATCAGTGCCACTGAGGGTCACATTTTTTTTTTGACATCATGACCCAACCACACTGTTGGGGTAATGCTGCCCGGTCAGGTCCCTCCCAGAGCCCAGATGTCCAGCAATGCCACTGTCCCCCAGGTCAGCCACAGAAGGAGCACTCAGGAGCACGGAGAACACCAGAGACTCAGAGCCTATCCCAACGTGACCTTCCAGCAACCGTCCACTCTCCTGGCACCATCCCCCACTGCACCCTGGGATGGTGCAAGAGGGTGAGGGAGCGGGTTTCAGGGTCAAAGGACAGACACCAAGTCATGTCACCCCTGGACAAAGGTGACAGTTTGGCTTTCTTAGGTTTCCTTAAACACTTCCTCTTCCTTAAACTGCTCTAAGCTCTGCGTAAGAGAGACTTCTGCTGAACTAGAGGGCAAGGCTGGTCTAGACCTGGACCCCGTTTCAGAGGCTGGGCCAGGGCTGGGCTGGGCTGGAGGGAGTGAAAGGGGGCAGCCAGGCACTGAGCAGTGGGTGGGCCTGGGGCCTCCTAGTCCACACTCTTTCCACGGCACCTTGTCCAGCTTGGGCAGGATGCTGCCCCGTTGTCAAGGAAACAGCCACAGCCATCTTCCGGGGTCGAGAGAGCAGGGCACGGAGCAAAGTCCGGTTGGGAGAAGGAAAGGAAGGGAGGGGGGGTGGGTTGCAGGCATTCGATGGCCCAGGGAAAGCCCTGGGTGCGTGTGGGGCAGCAGGGAGCCCGGGGCTGACAGAGCAGAGTCTTTATTGCGGAGGACATTGGTGCCCCTTGCCGCCCCTCCCGCCCCTTCCCCCACCAGGCCACCTGCTCACCCTTCCTCCCCTCCTGCATGTGGCCTCCCCGGCCACCTTCCCTCCATGACCCCCTCCACAGCTCTCACACTCCTCCATCAGCTCTCATGGGTGGCTGTCTCGACCCCTTCCTCAGCCCCCTGAAAAGAAGGCAGAGGCTCATCCCCTTCTCAGGACCCCTGGACAACCACCCCCCGCAGACAAGGACCCACATCATCCACAGGGCCGGCAAGCTCTGTGGGGGAAAGACCCCTGCGGCCCTCCCAGCTCCAGGGCTGCAGCCCCTGACCAGAGCCCCCTGGCCGCTGCGGCTCAGGGCCCCCTCCCCTGCCAGCCTCTCTCACACAGCAGGCAGACGGAGCACAGGAGGCAGATGGGTCTGACAGACCCTCCTGAACTGTGCTGACTGACCTGCTGCCCAGGGCGCCTTGAGCCAGTCTCACCCCCTCGCCTCAGTTCCTCCCTGAAAACCAGGAGGCTGACCAGAGGCGAGATTTTACTGCGGGTTCTGGGACATGAGGCCGGTGGGGATAGGGAGAAAGCTGGGTCTGGCTGGTGCATCCCAGAACCGTCGGGTTTACTATTTTACACATGGGGTGATGGGAACCATGAAAGATTGCTGCTGCTTTAGAAATGTGTGAAAGCCTCAGGACATCTTTTTTAAACTCTGTAGAAATCTCTAAGAGATAACGTTCCAGCAGTTTCACATGCTAAAGAAGACCAAGCAAGAAGGCCCTGCAGACCCCAGGCTGGGGAGTGCCTGGCTCCCGGACCTCTATCCTCCAGAGACTCGGGGTCCCTCCTTCTCCTCGTGTGGGCTTTGCAGCGGTGAGCTGGGGCCTGGGAGTGCATCTCCACCCTGGCCTTACGAGGCTGGCACCTCGGAACCAGGAGCCACACAAATATACTGCCCAGCCGGCAGGACGGCTTTGCTGTGTGGAGAGACCACTGTTATTCACAGCCTTCTGGCAAGTGGCACCCCACCCCCAACTTGGGGGCTTCTGAGGAAGCAAGCTGGAGGGCTCTGGGCACCGCTCCATCACCCAGCTTGGGCTGCAGAAGCAGACCCCCTTCATACCCTGGACACCTCTCCAGACACCCTCCACCCCTATCCACCTATGGATGGTTACAGGAAACCCCTTCCTGGCAGAACAGACAATGTTGGGGAATAGACAGAAATCAAGCCGCCCCATGTCCAGGATCTTTTAGGACTGACTGGTTTGATCTCCTTGCTGTCCAAGGGACTCTCAAGAGTCTTCTCCGGCACCACAATTCAAAAGCACCAATGCTTCAGCGTTCAGCCTTCTTTATGGTCCAGCTCTCACATCCATACGTGACTACTGGAAAAAAACCATAGCTTTGACTACACGGACCTTTGTTGACAAAGTGATGCCTCTGCTTTTTAATACGCCGTCTAGGTTTGTCACAGCTTTTCTTCCAAGGAGTAAGCGTCTTTTAATTTCCTGGCTGCAGTCATCATCTGCAGTGATTTTGGAGCCTGAGAAAATAAAATGGCAGGGGACTCAATTAGATCTTTATACATAGAAGGTGGTGCTAGATAACTCTAAGATGGATGAATATATTCCATCCTCAGCTGTGACATGAGGGGCAAGGATGATGAACTAGTAGTCAAGGATCTGGATCTGGCCTCCACCATAAACAACTTTGGGAGCTGAGTCTTGGTTTATTCATTCCAGGCTTGTTATATCCTCTCTACTCTGTGCCAAGCATGGGCACATGGTGAGGAATAAGAGAGACCTGTAGACATGTCCCCACCCTTGTGTCATTTAGAGGCTGCAGAGCACAAGAAAATTAACAAGTAAACACAGAAAGAAGTATGTACCTTTATGAGATGGGCAGGGACTCTGACTAACACTCGGGAGCATCAGCTTCCTTGTCTGTAAAGTGGAGATAACTCTAGTTGTTTGCTGGCGTTTCTAAAGAAATAAATGAGACGACCTATGCTGAGCACTGAACCCTGAGCCTGGCGCCACAGGGCCAAGTTTGCAGAAGGTGTGGCTTGTGAGTGGAGCTGGTCAGCAGAGAGAAGGAGGCCTGGCTTCCCACGGTGACAGAGGCTTTACAGAAGCCAGACCACCATCCGAACTAGCCAGCCTCGAGGCAGCCTGTGGGCTAGCAGTTAAGCTCCACATGAAGGCCAAGCCGGTGCACAGGGCAAGAGGAAGACTCCACGCAGGGTGAGGCTAGCCCCTTGAAAATTCAAGTTGGAGCCGAGGACGAGAATTGTATCTTTGCAGGGATAAGTTCTATGGTCTGTGCAGATTTCTGCTTCCAGCTACTGCTTATCTAGTTTATCTCACAACTTTCCCACAGAAACAACCAGAAAAGATGGATAAAATATATTTTAAAAATTTGCTTGAAGGTATTGAAGAGGTCTGCAGGCCATGATCTTGGAGAGAAGAGAAATCTAGAGAGATAATGTCAACATTTGGCCTTAATTTTCCCCTAAGCAGTAGCTATGAAACAGAATATGAACAGAAAGTGGACACTGAGTTTTTGCAGTCTCATGGAGTTAGGAAAAAGAAGGGCTGGGGAGTTCAAGCATCTCCAAGGAAAGCGGACCCTTTTTTTTTTTTTTTTAAGGGCTTTCAGTTGGGAGCTTTGAAGAGCACATTAGAAATAGATCAGCCTTCACAAAGATTTAAACCCAATTTCAAATTAACTGAATTCCAGATTGGATTAAGTCAAGCTGCCTCTAACTTCCTTTCCGAAGCAAGAGTATAGCCTCTCTGGCTCTGTCAGAGTCTCAGATTACCTCTACAATTTTTCCAAACACGGTATCTCATAAATACACACAAGTCAATATAAGTTTACCAGGCACACCAAGAGAAAAGACCGTATGACTGAAACCAAGAGCAAAAAAAAAAAAAAAAAAAAAACCATACAATAGCAATAGACCCAGAGGAGATCCAGCTACTGGCATCTAAACAACAGACTTTAAAATAATTGTGATTAATAAAATTTTACAAGTAGACAAGATAAAGAATTTAAGCAAAGAACTGGAAACTTTTAAAATTTATCAAACAGAAATGGAATTCTAGAAATGAAAACTACAGTGATCATAACGATAATACATTGAGGGTGGGAGGAAGGCTCCAGAGGGCGGAGATAGATGCATACGTACAGCTGATTCACTGTATTGTGCAATGGACTCTGTTTACAACAACACTGTGAAGCAATTAGCTCCAATAATAAAATATAAATAAATAAATGCAATCATATGATAAAAAAGAAAATAATGCAGTGAAGATGCAGCTAATAGACTGTTAATGAACCAGAAAACAGACAGAATAAAATACAGAGCACTGGGACTTCCCTGGTGGACCTGTGGTTAAAAATCCACCTGCCAATGGAGGGGAAATGGGTTCGGTCCCTGGTCTGGGAAGATTTCACATGGCGCAGGGCAACTAGGCCTATGTGCCAAAATTACTGAAGCCTGTGAGCCCAAGAGCCTGGGCTCTGCACTAAAAGGAGCCACTGCAATGAGAAGCCCACACACCACTCTAGAAATAACCCTCACTTACTGCAACCAGAGAAAGCCCACGTGCAACAGTGAAGACAGAGCACCACCAAAACAAATAATAAAATACAGCATTATCTTAAATATACATACATTGTGCACTACAGCACAGTGAGAAAATCTGATGGAAAATAAAATCAAGCATAAGAAAAAAGTCACTTAAAAAAAATCCTTAGATTAACCCCCCCTTAAAGCACAGTATGCATGATTTGCACGGAGAGCACACTCTAGTGAAGTGTTTGTGTATGTGTGTAATAATAAACAATCTGTAAAAAGAGTGCATATGTAAAACTTACCTACTTGCATTTAACTGCATAAAAGGTAAGAAGCCGGAAGTCTCGTGCCTTAAATATGAATCTGATGGACTCCATGGCATATCCAGCTTTGGAGCCTGCTGCCCGAATCCTGCTCTGTCTCCTACTGTGTGTAGACCTTGACCCAAATCACATAAACTATCTGAGGTTGCTTCGTCATCTATAAACATGGCATGGTGTTGTCATGAGGATTAAAGGAGACAGTGTTATGTGCATGGTGCCCAGTGAGCGCTTAGCGATGGGACAAACGGCATTGTTTTGATTGTCAGGAGCTGACTTCCCCTGGATCTATCTCCAGACCTGGAGCTCTTCCTCCAGGGAAGTGTCTAGATTTTAGATTCCCCACTCTATTGCAGGAGACAAAAAAACCTTTCAGCTCCCACCCCACCCTAGAGAAACATCTGATATATTCATTTGCACCTAGTAAGTCATCAGTGGAGTGTTTCAGAAGGAACAATGCAGAGAGAGGGCAACACTTAATTCCCAGGAATGACTCTCAGGTGGTGGGACCTCAGGTGCACGGAGGCCTTTGAGAAGAGCAACTTGGAGGAAGGGATCCTTCCTTGCGTCCTTGACTCACACACACGGGTGGCCTCCCTACCTCCCTGTGGCTCTCACCCACCGGCTTCTCTGAGCAGCCACCCATCTTCTGTTTACTCTGTAAACTGTCAACCTCTTCTCCCTTTCCAGGCCTTTTTACAAGCTGTTCCGTGTGCCTGGGAGGCATTCGTCCACGCTCCTCTCACATCCTAGTCATCCTTCAGGTCTCAGCTCAAGCATCCCATCTCAGAGGAGATGTCCCGGATGGTCCTGCCTTAATCACATCCCCCTTCATGACGCTTACTACACTAAGAAGTCACTTTATTGGTCTATTTGCTTATCTCTTATCTATAGATAGTCTCTTCTGCTGGAAATAGCCCCTATGAAGCCCTGAGTATTATCATCACTCTTAGGCTGAAACTAGAAGTATCAGCCCTTAGTCACTGATGCATAAAATGCCTGCCTACTGAATACTTTATCTGTGCTGGGCATGGGGAAGGCATGGGAATATAAGAAGAACAAAATAGGCCAAGTTCCAGCTCTCATTGGATCTGGGAAGAGAGAGACACAAACATAAAAGCTGTCAGAGGTGCTGGGTGCAGCTGAGGAAAACATCTCTGCAAAAGGGATGTTGAAAGGGAAGGGCACATGTGATTTTGTATGGGGGAGGCACCAAGACCTCTCTGATAAGAGGAGATTTCAGCAAAGTCTGGAAGGAAAAGATGGCACTAGCCATGAAGATACAGGAGATGAAGCTTCCAGAGCCTCAGAAAAGGGTTGTTATGCTTGGCGAAGCACAAGATTGTGTTTGTGTTTATTTGGTTTTCAAAGCAAATGGTCTCTTGTGATTTAATAATGTAAATCAAAAGCTTAAAATATGCATACCCTTTGAACTGTAGGTCCACTTAGGAATTCGGCTACAGGAAAAATAATGTATACATAATTATTATGTATAAGAATACAGACTAGGGAACTTCTTAAGTATATCTCATACGCTAGTCGCTCAGTCATGTCTGACTCTTTGTGACACCATGAACTGTAGCCTGCCAAGCTCCTCTGTCCATGGGATTCTCCAGGCAAGAATAGTGGAGTGAGTTGCCATTCCCTTCTCCAGGGGATCTTCCTGACCCAGGGATTAAACCCGGGTCTCCTGCACTGCAGGCAGATTCTTTACCATCTGAGCCACCAGGGAAGCCTTTTAAAGTATGGAAACAATATGAATGTTCACTGCTACGGAAGTAGTTAAGCAGATTAAGGGCATCCATACAACGGAATACTGTGTAATTATTAAAATACTTAGAATATTTTAAAATGTAGAAAAATATTTGTAACCACTTGTTACGTTGTTGTTCAGTCGCTAAGTCATGTCTTTGCAATTCCGTGGACTACCGCATACCAGGCTTCCCTGTCCTTCATCAGCTCCTGGAGTTTGCTCAAACTCATGTCCACTGAGTCAGTTATGCCATCCAACCATCTCATCTCTGTCGTCCCCTTCTGTCATAATCTGTATCTACTACCATTTTGTGAAGAAAAAGATATATATGTAGAAATCTTTGAAGGCAGAAATACCAATATGTTGATAGTGGTTATTAATGAGGGATAAAAGAACATGATTCACTTGTACATTTTCTTCTTTTTACTTTTCTATTGCCTTGAATTTTTTTGCATTGAGTGTGGAAACATTAATTTTGCAATTTGAAAATGCTATCAAGTCAACCTAACTGTCCTTAATACATACCTATTTATACACTGAATGGATGTGTGTCCAGTGCCCACTTTGTGCCAGGCACTATGATAGAACCTTCCTAGTGGTAACAAATATGGAGATAACAAATCAGCTAAGCCATTCACATGTGCAAAGTACCCGGAACACCCAGGCGGAGGGGTTGAAAGGTGCCCACAGGCTTTACCTCCGACGGTGGACAGACAGAAACTACAAGGAAGTTTTGAGGGTGTGGAGGCGAGAAGGAAGTTCTGCTTTTCCTTCTTCATCGAAGCATGAGGGACAGTCATCAACTGAGAGTGGGCAGGGGATGGGAGGGTGGAGGGAAGTGTGGAGTCTGGACGGGCGGCAGATGTTTTACAAATACTTATCTATCTATTTGGCCGCATTGGGTCTTAGTTGCGGCACACGGGGTCTTGATCACATCATGTGGGATCTTTCATTGCCGTGAGGGCTTCTCTCTAGTTGTGGAGCTTGGGCTCCAGAGCACGTGGGCTTAGTTGCTTCTCAGCCTATGGGATCTTAGTTCTCCTGGACCAGGGATTGAACCCTGTCAAGACTTTCCAGGCAAGGGTGAGTCCCTGCCCTTTGGAGGTCTGTGATGTTCCCCATCAGCCCAGCTACAGGATATTCTCTGCTGCTGCTAAGTCGCTTCAGTTGTGTCCGACTCTGTGCGACCCCATAGATTGCAGCCCACCAGGCTCCCCTTTCCCTGGGATTCTCCAGGCAAGAACACTGGAGTGGGTTGCCATTTCCCTCTCCAATGCATGAAAGTGAAAAGTGAAAGTGAAGTTGCTCAGTTGTGTCCGACTCTTAGCGACCCCACGGACTGCAACCTACCAGGCTTCTCCATCCATAGGATTTTCCAGGCAAGAGTACTGGAGTGGGGTGCCATTGCCTTCTCCACAGGATATTCTCTGGCAAAGTTCAGTTCTTGGGGAAAGAGATGGATTCAACTAAGGCTGGGATTCTCCAGGGAGACACAAGGGAGTTCAAGAAGCTACAAATGGTGGTGGGGTAGGGGGTGGGAGGGAGGCAGTTCAGAGTAAAAATGGTGAGAGTGGAGGATGATTGCCATTGAGGGTCAGTGGACAGAGCTAGAGACCTGGAGGGGAGGGAGAGGGACGGTCAGAGAGAGAGAGAAGCCTGCAATCAGGGTCCTGAGGTGAGCGGTTCCTGGTGGTGAGCTGGGTCAGGCTGTGCCTCGGACGGTCTGGGGAGGATGTGTGTGCAAGAGACAAGACAGCTGAGGAACTGATCACCCGCGTGGAAAGTCCCCGGTGGGTGGTAACAGAGTCAGCATCCTAAATAATAAAGAGGGGGACTTTGACCAAGAAGTCAGCAGGTAACAGCCGGGAGGAGGCAGAAGAGTGTATGACGCAGGCAAGAGCAGGGGGATCTTCAGAAAGAGCTGGGGTTTCAGAAGGAGGAGGGAGGAGAGAGGGTCAGAAGTGATAGTATGACCGAGGAAACCAGAGTTGAAAGAGACACGGGTACCCCAGTGTTCATCACAGCCCTGTTTACAATAGCTGGGACATGGAAGCAACCTGGATGCCCATCAGCAGACAGATGGATAAGAAAGTTGCGGTACATATACACAATGGAATATCATTCAGCTATTAAAAAGAATGCACTTGAGTGAATTCTAATGAGGTGGATAAAACTGGAGCCTGTTATATGGAGTGAAGTAAGTCAGAGGGGAAAACATCAATACAGTATATTAACGCATATATGTGGAATTTAGAAAGATGGTAACGATAACCCTGTATGCAAGACAGCAAAAGAGACACAGATGTAAAGAACAGACTTCTGGACTCTGTGAGAGAGAGGCGAGGGTGGGATGATTTGAGAGAAAAGCACTGAAACATGTATATTACCATATGTGAAACAGATGACCAGTCCAAGTTCGATGCATGGAACAGCGCCCTCAAAGCCAGTGCACTGGGACAACCCAGAGGGATGGGATGGGCAGGGAGGTGGGGGGGCGGTGCGATGGGGGGACTCATGTACACCCGTGGCTGATTCATGTCAATGGGCAAAACCCACCATGATATTGTAAGGTAATTAGCCTCCAATTACAATAAATAAATCATTTTTTAAAAAGAAGTGATAGTGTGAGTAAAAATGGTGTCCACCCACCCGCAGGTCCTTAGCTGGATATGCAAAGAGAAAAGCAGTCCTCAGTAGGAGGTCTTCAGGAAAAGCAGTCTGCGGGGAGCTGGGGACATTGGAGGCAGAGGCTAAGGCCAGGCACACCTGTGATCACACATCTGGAGGGGCAGAGTCCAGGGAGGGGCAGGAAGCTGCGTCAGGTCAGGGATGAGGGGAAGAGGTGAGAGTCCAGAACAGTCGTAGAAATCTAGACTCCTTTCAGGATGGAGAGAATGAGGGATGAGAGGGAATCAGATAGAATCAGAGCCCCAGTGTCTCTGAGGTCCAACTGAGTTCAAGGTCCAGGGCAGGGAAGGGACTCGTGTTAGTGGTCTACCAGGGTGGGTGAGGAAGCTCAGTTATCACTGCTGGCTCTTTGGCATCTCCACCTGCAAACACACGCCAGGTGTTCCGATGAACACCCAGCACCAAGAAGGAGAACCGCAGCCCTCATGTTCACCCAGAGCAGGGAGGAACTGGAGTCTGCAGAGTCTTGGGAAGGTTTGCCCCAGGACAAGGAACCCAGGACTCTGGTCCACCCCACCCCTACCTCCCAGGAGGGAGGAGACAGGGCACGTGGACCCTCCCCTCCTCTCTGCAGGAGGCGCTGCTGGCCTTGAGGAGGCTGAGCCCAGCGGTCCTGATTCACAGGCCCTAGACTATGTTCCCCCTTCCCAAGCATTCCATTGTGTTTTAATGCAGTGCCGGACTTGTTAAAGGAGTAAATTTAGCTTTTATGAGGAGAAGCAGCCAGGCTTGATCAGGGGAGTTGAGGCGAGGCCAGGGGTTCCACAGCAACCCCCAGCCTCTCAGGATGAGCCTGGGAAGATGCCTCCCGCCCCCTTCCTCACTGGCCCCCCCTCTCTCTCCCCTGAGAGCCGAGGGCAGAGGAAGGTGAGCGAGCGGGGATCAGCGGAGAGGGCCCTTCCTCGAGGTCTCACAAGTGCAACTGTAGGAGGGTGACCCACGGCCCCATCTGTAAAATGGGTATAACGTGCTGCCACCTGACAGGGTGTTTCCAGACGGGACTGGAGCCAAGGGTCAGGCGCCCTGGCTTAGCTGTGTGAGTCAAGAGTCCTCAAACACTCCCTCTGGAAATGGGATGAAGCATGAAAGAAAATGGGGGAGATGATGGGACAGTGTGAAAGAGCCCTTCAAGCAGGGAAGTCTGGGTGGACGCACCTCGGACCACGGTCTAAGGAAGGCTCAGCAAGGCCGTCAGGAGCCACTGTGAGTCACCTGCCTCCTGCCTCGGTGTCCCTCCCACCCCCACCCCCCCAGTCCCAGGGTGGGGGCAGCCTGTGGGCCACCAGGAGGATTCCAGGGTATAGGCCCTAGGGTTTGGGTTACTTCTGCTCCTATGGCTGCAGAACTAGAGTCAGAGGTCAAAATCAACTCTGACCACCTTCCCCACTCCCATGAGGCCACAGGCAAACAGATCAGTCTCTCCATGCCTTGGTTTCCTTGGAATAAAACACTCATTTCCAGGGGAGGTAGTGAGGAGTCCATTATGATTAATGAAGCAGCTAGTCGGGGCCTAGAACTTTAGCATCTGGGGAGGTTCTCAACTCGGGGAAGAGACCAGCACACCAGGCCCACCTCTGCTAACAGGGGACACACAGACCTCTCTTTCTCATCCTCTCCCATTGCTTCTCCTCCTTCCGTCCTACCCCTCCTCACCACTTCCTATCAGAGCATCCCTGAGATCAGCAGCCACCACCTGCGAGAAGTCTTCCTGGCTTTCACTCACACAGCCCTCATCCTCTTCCTTGGAATCTCATTGTCTTTTAGAATCCCACAACCCAGGAAGGCACCTAAGTGGTTTAAATGTCTCATTCCCACTCAGCATTGGGCTCCCAAAGGCACATCTTGCCTTCTGCTTCCCACAGCAGAGGCTGCACACACAGGAGTCCCTGGATTCACAGGCAGTTCCCCAGAATGCCAAGCCAGCCCTTGGCACAGCCCATCGCAGTGGAGGCAGGGAGAGACTATTTATATGTCCTGATTCTATTAATTAAGCTTATCGCCTGTCTGCTCTGCCTCCTGAGCCTGCGTCAGTGTTCCAGTCAGCTCTGCGTACACGTGTTAACACAGAGCAGGTAAGCAAAACTAGGCGGCCATCTGAGGCCTGGGCACCTCACTCAACGGGCCACATCACCAGGAGAGTCAGCCTCGGGGACTCACCCTGCCTAGCCCCAGGGGCAAAGATCCGAGGTGGGTGGGCCCCACCTCTCTAAAACATCTGCCCTTACCTGAAGGGGAGGGGACCCCGGAACCAGAGGGGCTGAGAACCCCACTCCTACCTTCCCCATCCTGTGGGAACAGGGCCGGAGTCCATGCATGAAGCTCTTGGCGGGGGTGGGACCCTGCCTCTATTAGGGACACCCGGCCTGGGCCCACCCTCGACACATAAGCCCTGAGCAGGAAGAGACAACACAGGAAGGACATCACAGCTTTCCCCAGACTCCACACGAGAAACAGATCCAGAGAGTACTGGAGTGGGTTGCCATTTCCTTCTCCAGGGGATCTTCCCAACTCAGGGACTGAACCAGCATCTCTACATTGCCTCCTGCATTGGCAGGCGCAGTTCTTTCCCACTTTGTGACTGCCTGTGGGCCCCCTTCCTCGCCCGTAAAGCACTGTTGGTGGCACCTGGGAGTGTGGTCAGCCTAGCACAGAGGAGGTACCTCTGGAGATGGCATCAGTCAGAGGTGCTTTGTGCTCCTGAGGCTTTCCAGCCCCAGATACCTGACCCCGGGCTGCCGGGAGGGAGGTACAGCTATCATTCTGTAAACCCTGACACCAACCCCAGGGCTGGGAACACAGCTGAACAGAGGGGGCTCATTGGAGCTCACGGAGCTTGGCTCAGAGTTGCTGAGCAGATCTGCCCTGTTCTGAGGAAAATCAGGTGCACACAGCACCCCCTGGCTGGCCTGTTCACTCTCCGGGACACTGGGAATCCCTGGTCTTGGGTGGGAGGGCCGGGCTCAGCCTTGCCCCTCCCGACGTCCCATCTGTGAGGCTTGGCCCTCAGTGTGGCCCCAGCCCTGCTGCAGTCACATGCGTCTCTAGGAAAGAGAGCTCTGTTCCTGAGGGTGGCCTGGACCTGGAGGAAAGTTAATGGAGTCATCCCTCTGCCTCTCTCCAGCTGCTTGACCTTGAGCAAGTCACTTCCACTCTCTGGGTGCCAAGGGCCTAGCCCCTGCTCCTGTAAGGAGAAGCTGAGGTTTGCTTTGGGAGGCCTAGTGGGGGGTTGGGAGGAGTTTGCTCCTCCTGTAAAAGGAGGGTGGGGAGGGGGCCGCTCTCCGAGGCCCTGAGGGTGCCGGCATCCCAAGCCTCCATCCAAGCCTAAAGGTCCCCCGGGCACCAGAGACCGGAGTCGCAGCGGCTGGGAGGACACGAGAAGGGATGGGAGGAAAGCCAAGATCCTCCCCAGCCTGAGAATGATTCGGCTTGCCCGCTCCCCCGCCCCTGCCGGGGGTTGGGCTTCCCGAGGGAGGGCCCCCATCTGACCCCAGCTCCCTCGGGCTGGGGCAGACGCGTCGCCGCGTCGGTTCCCAGGCGAGCCGACGGGCCATCCGTCACCGCGGCCTCTGCTCCGGCGCGTAGTCCATCGGTAGACGGGGCGGGCGGATCCTACCCACCTACCCGCCGCGCATCCGCACTCCGCACCACCCCCGGCTCCGAGCCCTCCCTCCCCGATCCCAAACCCGAGCTCGGCCCGCGGGACGCCGCTGCCTCTTCACCAGACCACCAGGGCCCTGCCGCGCCCACCCCAGCCCAGCCTGGGAAAGGTGAGCCTCAAACAGCCGCAATGGTTTCACTCCTGGACTCATGTGGCTCTCCAAGAAAAAATGTGTCCCTAAAGACGGCTTTGTTTGTTCCTAAGCCTTCCCAGTCTGGCTGGCTCCTTCTGCCCTGCTCTGAACTGCTTCTGCAGCACCTACAGAGGACTAATTAAGCCCAATTAAGGCTGGTTTAGGGTTTCCTGGTAGCTCAGCTGGTAAAGAATCCTCCCGCAATGTGGGAGACCCGGTTCGATCCCTGGGTTGAGAAGATCCCCTGGAGAAGGTATAGGCTACTCAGTCTGGTATTCTTGGTCTTCCCTGGAGGCTCAGATGGTAAAGAATCTGCCCACAATGCGGGATGCCAGGGTTCGATCCCTGGGTTGGGAAGATCCCCTGGAGGAGGGCATGGCAACCCACTCCAGTATTCTTGCCTAGAGAATCCCATGGACAGAGCTACAGTCCATGGGGTCACAGAGTCTGTCTCAACTAAGCACAGCACAAGGCTGGTGTCAGCGCAGACCCTCGCTCTCTCCTGCCCTTCTCCCCCTGCCCTGTGTCCCACCCTGCCCGTCAGCTCTTGCTCCCAGATGCCCTGGCTCCTCTCAGTTTCCCTGTTGTCTGCCCACTCACTGCCTGCTGATGGAATGAATGAATGGGGACATTTACATCTGAACAGTCTTGGCGCACTGCCTAGGCTCTCATACAAAGGTGCTACATTAAGCCTTAAGTCAGAGTAATGAAACACCAGGGAACAGGGTGGGCCAGGCCTGGCAGGTGAAGAGATGTTGTGGGACATGGACTGGGGAGCAGTGGCCTTCTGGAGGAAGGGGTAGCACAGTGTCCAGGCACTTGTTTCCAGACCTAAGACCCCCTTGTAGTTGAGGATGTGGCTTGTGCTGCTGAAGTTCTGACCTGCCTGGAATATCCTCTACGAAACGCTCCAGGCCAGTACAGCTAGTCTCACGGGGGACACTGTGAACGTAGGATCCATTTCAGTACTTCATGTTATGTTATTTTCTTCCACCAGAACCTTGGAAGACAAGCCTTTTTATCGCTGTTTTACAGATGAAGAAACAGGCTCAGAAAATGTACTCTACCCACAAACACGCAGTTAGAAGGTGGCTGAGTCAGGGTTTGAACCCAGGGCCCACCTTACTCCAGTGCCCTTCCCCTTTGCTCTGTACCTCCCTGCCCTTTTCATCAAGTATAGTGCTCCTGGGCTTCCGAGGCGCAAGAGATGTGGGTTCGATCTCTGAGTTGGGAAGATCCCCTGGAGGAGGCATGGCAACCCACTCAAGTATTCTTGCCTGAAGAATCCCATGGACAGAGGAGCGGGCTACAGTCCATAGGTCGCAAAGAGTTGAACACGACTGAAGCAACTTAGCAGGCACGCACACGCATAGTTCTTCACCCCGTGGTTCCTCCCCATGGAGCGCACTGTGAGGTGGCAGAGTGTGGACTCAACGTCTGTGGCCACCCTCCAGATGAGCTCTGAAAGGGCTAGCCTGTGGACGTTGTCTCCACCATGCAGGCACTGGGCCTGGGATCCTCCCAGTCTAAAGCCTAGAAGACGCCTGGGTGGAAGTTAGGAACCCTGTGTTGTTACCTCATCTTCGCCATCTGGCTCTGTGACCTTCCATCTCTGCTGTCTGTTGAAATAACGCCCACGGGTGTGTGGGTACAGTTGCATAAACACACCCACACACCCATGGTCTCTCCTTCTAGGTGACTTAGGGTTGTCATTTCTTTAGTTGTACACACTGGGATCCACTCGGTGGCAAAGAAGTGGTCTTTGGCACCAAAGGACCCATCCCGAACCCAGAAGTCTCAGGCCTGAGTGCCTGCAGGTGGAGTGCCCCCAGAGAGTGCCAACGCCAGAGAGAAAGGTCATGTTTCTCAAGCCAATCCCGAATACCCGATCCTGAACTTGGACCTTCACCTCCTTCCTTCATTCATGGACGGTTTCCTGAGCATCTGCTACACCCAAGGCCACAGGCAGGCAGGGTATAGTCAGAGTTCTGCCTCCGGAAGCTCGTGGGGAGGGTGTGAGCCACATCAGAGGTGTTTAGGGGGCGGGATGGCTAGCCAGATCACCCCTTTAAAGGGGTTTTAAAGCTCAGCTCTGCAGGATCTGGGAAGACCACCTAACTCCACCAGGCTATAGTCTCCTCTGCGAAACTCATATGAACATAAGGTTTACTCCTTTTTCTATTTAAATGGTTTTGAAAGATGAAATGAGATAATGAACATAAAAGTATTTCACACCAGACCTGGTGCCTAGTAAGTAAGTGGTCAATACAAGTCGGTCCTTAGTAGGTGGTCACAGCTTATGAGCAGGTCTTTGCCCAGCCCTGCCTCAGGGCCAACAGAGGCTGGGACTGGGCTGGAGGACCCTGGGGACTGTGAGGTGCCCTGAGTCAGGCCCACCCTGTGGGGAATGCAGGGAAAGGCAGAGCCTGGGGATCGATCGGGCCTGGCAGCCCACACGCCCTGAAGCACATGTGGACGCTTGTGTCTCCCCGCTGGACTCCCAGGCTGGAGCCCCAGAGCTCCCTGGGGTCCTCTTGGGGGTGCCTCTTTCCTCGGGTCACTCCTGGACCTCACCTCGCCAGACCTGAGAGTGAGAGGCAGACACACACACACACACACACACAGCCGGCATCCTGTGGGGAGCTGGGCCCTGCGCTTGGCAGGTGTGCGCGTCCTCGTCCATGGCATGAGGCAGTTGCCAGCATGGTCGTGGTGGAGGGTAAGAACACATTTCCAGACGGCGCTGCCAGTCCTCGCCGTGTTCCGGCTTGTTGACACGGTGATGGCATGATTACAGCTTCAATCGCAGATTAATAATAAGTCATTTTTGCAAACGAGGAGGCAGGTCTGCACTGGAAAGAGCCCCATAGGGCCTGTCGCCTCTGCTCTCTGAGGCTGCTGGCCGCTGTTTGATGTTTTCTGCCGAGTTGAGACTTTTCTAAGGACGATCATAATAACAACAAGGTAATAATATCCCTGCCTGCCCATTGGCCTCTGGATGGAAGGCCAAGATAATGGAATTTGCTTTGGAGGAGGCATCTGCTTGTGTGTGGGTATGTGCATGTGCGTGTGTGTGTTTGTATTGAGTCAAGATCTGGTGAATGCTCGTGGGCGGGTGCTGGTTTATATGTGTTGATGAGTCCGGGTCAGCACGTGTATATGTATTTGGGAGTGTGTGTGTCCATGTGACCCCAGCAGTGCCCAGAGGGACCGGCCCACACACAGACAGTCAGAGGCCTCTCTCCCCTCGCTTGTCCACCTCCAGCTGGGCTGTGCTGGAGAACTGGGAGGGACAGAGGAGGTTCTGGACCCCCAAGGAGAGAGCTCGGGTGTGGCAGGGCCCAGGCCAGCCTGGCACCCTCTGGTGAACCCAGGTAGGGCTGAGAACCTGCTGGATGGCTCTGTTCCGAGAGGGGTTGGTGAGGAGCTAAGGATAACAACAATGACAATCACAACCACTTACGTGTGTTCCTCACTTTCTTCTTTTCTATTCTTTTATCTTTGGGATCATGTGATCCTCACTATCACCCCGAAGGGAAGGAGGGCAAACCTCATGACTCCCACTGGCCACAGTGGAAACGGGCTCAAGAAGAGGGCAGGCCCACCCGGGTGACATGGCGTTCCTGTGCCCCGGGTTGGAACCCTGGCCCTCTGCGTGGACCTCACTCGAGCCTCCGCTGGGACCTCCGCCCTCTCCGGGGCAAGCCGGAGCCGAGGGGCAGGCCAAACGTTCAGAAAAGCCCGGCTTACCTTTCCCAAGTTCTCTTTGGAGCCCGAGGGAATGCGGCGCCCGGGGGGTGACTCTGTTGGTGGGGTCCCTGAGAGCCCGGCCGTCCTGGGCCAGCCTCAGCTCAGCCCCCGGGAGCCTGGCTCTGCGCCTGCTTCGTTTCCCACCAGCCCGGCAGTCACATCTGAACTCGGCCCCTCAGAGGACAGCGAGCTGGTGAGCTTGTTCCCCAAGGCCAGGCCAGGCCCAGGTGGTTTTAACAACCCTGTGGGTGTGGCCCCCACCCAGGTGGCTGCCCGCCGGGTACCCTGGGCAAGAGAGCAGCGCCCCAGAGGAGGAGGAGAGGCCGAGACGGAGGTGCTCACGAGCCTCGGCTTCCTGCTGCCCGGCCCCGCCCAATGCCCACAGGGCTCCTGCCTCTTCCTTGGGGCCCCTGAGTCTCCATGTACCTCTGAAGGTCAGGCCCGGTGTTTTTGCTCCACTATCAAATGTTCGACTGCCATGGGGTTCAAAGTGATTAGAGGCAACGTCCAATTATGCTCAAGTGGAGGTTCAGCCTAGGGAGGCAGGTGGACGGTCCCGTCGCTCAGCTGGGGAGATGGGTGGAGCCTCACTCGGGCCAGGGCCCAGGCTGGACAGCTTCACGGGGCCTTCGTTCAGGGCCCTCCCGGGGGGGGGGGGCAGGAGTGGGGACCCAGGCCCAAGCCCTGCCTGAAGGGCCCACCCTGCGACCCCTGCCTGGGGAGACCTTTGGGGCTGGGACATAACCAAGACTCCTGTCTCCCAGAAGCAGACTTGGGGGCTCCCCAGACCTCTGACAGGAGGAGAAGGGGATGACAGAGGATGAGATGGTTGGATGGCATCAACGACTCAATGGACATGAGTTTGAGTGAGCTCCAGGAGTTGGTGATGGGCAGGGAGGCCTGGCGTGCTGCAGTCCATGGGGTTGCAAGGAGCTGGACACGACTGAGGGGCTGAACTGAACTGAGACCTCTGCTCAGAACCCTCAGGGACTCCAGAAAAAAGATCTGCTGTGTCTCTACCCTGGTACTCAGCACTCCTCACAAGCTGACTCCATGTGCCCCTTGGACCACACCGCACTTCCAGAAAGTCACCTTCTCAGGGCCTCTGCTTGGCCAGCTCCCAGCACCGCCAGCATCACCCCATCCACGGTCAGTGGCATTCTTCCTCCTCGTCTCCTTCCGTGGGAAGCTTGGCCAGCGCTCAAACCACTGCTCTAGCTCCTGCTTCCTGCTGATGTACCCAGCCCCGTGTCTGGCTCATAGGGACCTCAGTAAGCATTTCCCGAATGAACAGATGAGTGGGTGGCCAGAGAACCAGGGCCTGCCCAGTGGGCCCTCGCCTTAACCAGTGGCTCTGTCCTCTGAACCCTTGGAGGAAATGGAAAGTATCTGGGCTTTTCTCTGAGAGGACTTGGGCCCCAGAAGCCAGGTGGGGGCTGAGTCTCCTTCGCCCTGTGTCCCTGGAGGCCCCAGCACACCCCCAGGCACCCATGGGGAGCTCCAGACCCACGTTCTGGTGAACGGGCCTGATAGTGGGGGTGAGGTGGTCAAGCCAATGGTATTCTTTGAAAACTAATACACAGTCTCCGGACTTCCCTCGTGGTCCAGTGGCTAAGATGCCTCGCTCCCCTTGCAGGGGGCCTGGGTTTGATCCCTGGTGGGGAAACTAGACCCCACACACCTCAACCAAAGATCTCACATGCGACAATGATGATCAAGGATCCTGTGTGCTGCAGTGAAGACCCAGCTTAGCCAAATACATAAATAAATAAAAATAAAATATATATTTTCAAATAAATAACACACGCAGTCTCTCCTCGCTTCACCCCAAGCCCTCCAGTCACTCAGGGTATTAGATATGCTCTTCTGTGCTTGGCTTCTGTGTTTTGTTTTACATTTTGTTTTTCCCCTCTGTTCCCTGCTTGTAATAATAACAGATGAGAATTATTGAGTGATTCCTCTGGGCCAGGCGCTGTTGCAAGTGCACTGCATGTATTAACTCATTTGAGTCCTATATAAGCCAGTAGTTCTCCGTGGGGGTCGGTTTTGCCCCCAGGGGACATTTGGCAATGACTGGAGACATTTTTGGTTGTCATGGCCGCGGCGTGGGGGCAAGAGAGGACAGCGGATCCCACAGGGATCCAGTGAGTAGTGGGTTATGGCACACGGGACAGCCCCTCACAGCACAGTCATCCTGCCCCAAATAGCGACAGGGGCGAGGGTGAGAAGCCTTGCTCTAGACCTTGGGGTCTAAGACGTTGTCTGTGACTATCGTCTTATTGTCTCACTGAGAGAGGGGAGGCTCAGAGAATATAAGTAACTTTGCCGAGGTCACGGAGCTAGCCAGCAGTCTGGGGGCTCACTCTGGGGCGTCCCCTGTCAGCCCAGTGGCCAGGATTCCCTTCCTTGTGGAGAGCCCTGGGTGCTCTGCTAACATCACCCATCCGTCAGAGGGAGAAAAGAGACCTGTCAGGGCCCGGCTGAGGGACCCAGAGTGATTAGCCACAGTCCACGCTCCCTGAGAACCTGGGACATCCTGTGTCAGGCCTGCTGCGGCCCACGCCCGACCTCACTTCTCTGAACTGGGGGTCACAACCCTGTGCGTGAGGCCTGGTCGGCTCATGTGCAGATCAGTGTGGAGGGCAGAAAGGCACTGGGAGGCGGGGCCCATGCCTCCTCCTGCTCCCCCCCTCCCAGGCCCAAGGCCCTCACCCACACTTGGGCGTCAGCCCTCTGTGGTCGACCTCCAACACGAGGGTGTCAGTGTGGACATTCCAGCCCAGACTTAAGACGGGGATGACTGCAGAAGAGCCGTGAGGCCGGGGCCGCCAGGCCACCTCCAGGCGCCGCAGGGCCTGGCTGCAGAGGAAGCGGCCTTCGGAATGAGGAACCTGCCAGGGCCTTGCAGACAGCAGGGCAGGAAGAAGAGGCCCTGTGTAGTGGGGGGAGGGAGAGGAGGCAGGCCCCTGCTTGGCCAGGCCTCCAGCTACTCCCCCACTTGTGAGACAGCTGGCCAGGGTGAGGGGCCCCGGCTGGAGCCACACAGGGGAAGGAGCCAGCTGGTGTGGTGAGAAATCTCCCCGCTTGCTGGCCCAGTGCTTCTGGGGTGGGGGAGACGGTGCGGAAGGCGGGACTCTTCCTTCTCCCCACCCCACCTGAAGGGCAGGACTTTCCACGATGCAAGCGTTCCCAAGAGATCCTGCCGCCCATCCTGTGCCTGCTAGAGAGGCATGGTGAGGGAAGGAAGGGAAGATGCCCCAAGGAGACACAGGACGAAACCAAAGACAGATTCTCTAGGGCATGTGAGAACTAGGGGAAGCTTAAGACGGATGATGAAAACCTGCGGAGGAGGAAGCCCCTTCGGGTGGGGTGGGAGTGAGCTGCTTCCTGAGAAACTCCTGAGAGGCCTCCACTGCGCCCTCCCTCTGGCCGCTCCCAGGCCTCCCAAGGATGCCCATTTCCCGAGAGCAGTTCCCTTGGCCTCCCCGAGGTCTTGCTCTGGCCTCACAGTTGCCCAGACTGAGCAGGTCTGCTTCCACTGTCCACAGTCACATCCCCCAGCTCCTTCCAGACACATCAACTCTTCTCAGAATTCAATAGCTCCCCTCCTGCCTCTGCAGGAGCCGTCTGTTGACATACTTAGAGAAAAGGGAAGATACAGGAAAGCAATAATAAGGGTCCGTTATTATACTTTAATATCTCGTTCATCCTCATAATATGCTCATTGCTACATCCCCAGCATCTCTCACGGTGCTGAGCACAATAAGCATTTGTTTGAAAATCAATGAGCCGTCCAGAAGGGAAATGAAGAAAACAATTCCATTTACAAAAGCATCAAAAGGAGTGAAATACTTAGAAGTAAATTTAACCAAAGAAGTACAACAACTTACACCCTGAAAATTACAAAACTGTAAAAGAAATGAAAGAAGATCTAGATAACTGGAAAAACGTTTATGGATCAGGAGACTCCACAATGCTGAGATGGCAGTACTTCGCAAAGTGGTCTACACAGACGCAGTGCGGTTCCAGCTGACATCTTTGTAGAAACTGGAAAGCTGATTCTAAAATTCAGATGGAATTGCAAGAGACCCAGAACAGCCAAGATAATCCTGAAACAGAAGAACAAAATAGCAGGACTCACATTTCCTGATTTATAAACTTACTACAAGACAATGCGATACTGGCACAAGGATAAATATATTAATCAATGGAACAGAACTGAGAATCCATAAATAAATTCAGACATCTATAGTCAACTGATTTTCAACAAGGTTGTCAAGACCATCCAATAGGAGGAAAACAGTTTTTTCAACTGGATTTCCACATGGCAAAGAGTAAAGCTGGATCCTTACTTCATATCATATATAAAAACTAACACAAAATAAGTCAAAGACCTAATATAAGAGTCACACCTATGAAACTCTTAGGAGAAACTAAGGGTGAGCCTTCATGACCTTGGATCTGGCAAAGGATTCTTATGTATGACACCAGAAGTATGAGTAACAAAAGAAGAAATAGATATGTTGGACTTCAAGAGAATAAAAAACCTTTTGTGCCTCAAAGGACACCACCAAGAAAGTGAAAAGACAACTGACAGCATCAGAGAAAACATTTGCAAAACATATAGCTGATAAGAGACTTGCATCCAGAATATATAAACAACTCTCACAACTCAACAATAAAAGCACAAATAATCTGATTTCAAAATAGCAAAGGAAATGAACAGACATTTCTCCAAGACACACAAATGGCTAATAAGCACATGAAAAGATATTTGACATCATTAGTCATCAGAGAAATGTAGATCAAAACCACAATGAGATACCACTTCATACCCACTAGGATGTCTAGACTCACAGGGTCTAATAATAGCAAAAATTGGCAAGAATGTGGAGAAATCAGAACCCTTCATACCTTGCTGGTGGGAATGTTAAATGGTGCAGCCACTCTGTAAATTAGTCTGACAACTCTTCAAAACACTAAACATAGAGTTACTATATGTCCTGGCAATTCCACTACTACGTGTATACACAGGCATAGCTTGTGTTATTTCACTCTGCCTCACTGGGCTTCACAGATACTGCATTTTGTATAAGTCAGAGTTTTTGGCAACCCTGCATCGAGCAAGTCTATCAGCACTGTTCTTCCAATCTTTGCTCATTTTGTCTTCCCTGTGTCACATTTTGGTAATTCTCAAAATATTTCGAACGTTTTCAACATTTTTGTATTTGCTATGGTAATCTGTGATCAATGATCAGAAATTACAACTTACTGAAGGCTCAGGTGATGGTTAGCCGTTTTTTTAGCAATAAAGTGTTTTTTAATTAAGGTATGCACTTTGTTTTTAGACATGATGCTATTAAATAATTAATGCTGCTGCTGCTGAGCTGCTTCAGTCGTGTCCAACTCTGTGTGACCCCATAGATGGCAGCCCACCAGGCTCCCCCATCCTTGGGATTCTCCAGGCAAGAACACTGGAGTGGGTTGCCATTTCCTTCTCCAATGCAGGAAAGTGGAAAGTGAAAATGAAGTCGCTCAGTCGTGTCCGACCCTTAGCGACCCCATGGACTGCAGCCTACCAGACTCCTCCATCCATGGGGTTTTCCAGGCAAGAGTACTGGAGTGGGGTGCCATAGACACATCATAATATAAAATATTTTTAATAACAATTGTGATTTTTTTGTTTGTTTCTGCCCTGGGTCTTCATTGCTGTGAGTGGCTATTCTCTAGTTGCAACAAGCAGAGGCTTCTCATTGGGGTAGGTACTCTTGTTGCAGAGAATAGGCTCCAGGCAAGTGTGTTTCAGTAGCTGTGGCTTGTAGGCTGTAGAGGGTGGGCTCAGAAGTTGTGGTACCGGGGCTTAGTTGCTCCGCAGTTTGTGAGATCTTCCTGGACAAAGGATCAAACCTCTGTTCCCTGCCTTGGCAGGTGGATTCTTATCTACTGTGTCACCAGAGAAGTCAAAACATAAGTTTTGTATGCGCTGAGAAACCAAAAAATTGTGTGATTTGAGTTATTTTGATATTCATTTTAATGGTCTGGAACTGAGCCCTCAATATCTTCAAGATAATGAATATATACCCAAGAGTAATGAATACATACAGTCACACAGAAATGTCTACACGTGTGTTTATAGCAGCATTATTCACAGGCAGGAAAAGGTGTGGTATATGACCTAGATATATATTTCAATAAAACTATTAAAAAGACATTTTAAGAAAATGGAAACTAAATATAGACCATGGATTAGAAAATTGGTCAATATTAAAGATTTCAGACTTTGATAACTGAAAAAAAAATTGATGGACAACTCTGTAAAGTAGGCACTATGATTATTCCCATTTCACAGATTCAGACGATGAGGCCTGGAGACATTGAGTTACTTGCCAAGGATCTCACAGCAGTTTAACAGCCACAGCCTTGACCTCCTCCTTGTTTCTCCTGGCACCCTGGTCTTTTCCTTTACAGCACTTGTCACAATTTCTAAAGGTATATTTTTTGTTCTACAAGACAATAATCTCCTTGAGGGCAGAGACAGGTTTCTCTCGATCATCACTTCTCCATCTATTTAAACAAACACTTATGGAGCCTATTTACCTAATCCATAAGTCAGTGAAAATATTTACTACAGGTCTTGGCTCATTGTGGGTGTTCAATAGATATTTGTAGTTTGAATGGAAGAGACGGATGGATGGATGAATAGATCGATGGATAGACAGGCAGGTGGATGGTTGGATGGGTAGATGGGTGTGTGTGTGAGTAAATGGATGGATGGATGAATAGATGAATAGATGGATGGATGGATGGATAGATGGATGGATGGATGGATGGATGGATGGATGGATGGATGGATGGCATGGTGGATGAATGTCTAGATGGGTGGACAGGTTGGTTCTGGACAAAGGAGCTGACTGGTCTTGCTCAGGACCACCAGTACCGGGCCTCATCCTCCTCACCTAGCAATCCTCCTCCTCCTACCCGCCCCCCATCTTCAGACTCATCACATCCAGAGACCAACACCCACCGTACAGCCTCCTCTCTTCCTCCATCAAGGTTATGCAAAATTTCCCCATTTCTCATGGCCTTGTCAGGCTCTACTTCCTCCAGGAAGTCTTCCTAGCCTGACACTTTCCTACAGTCTGTCTAATATACAATATTTGATGGACTGGTCATCCCTGATCATTCCCTGATGTCCCTGTCCTGAGATGCAGACCTGGGACTCAGGAAGGGTAAAGGTCTTGGCTTATTCCTCCTCCGCCCTCCCAGGGCCTGGTCAATGGCAGGCCCCGGGTGAAGCCTCGGCATCGGCCATACAGGTACGAGTCAGCTTCTCCTTTGGCAGAGAACAAGGATCCAGACGCTGCAGGAAAAAGGGCCCTCAGCAGCACCAGCTCCAGAGGGACAGCCAGGCCCAACCCTGGGGGTGAGGGGGTGCCCAAAGCCTGACCCCTGGGCCAGGCTGGGGCTGGGCTTGCTGGGGGACACAAGTGGGCTGGCCACAGCAGGGGCCGGGCGTGGGCGCCTCCCCGCCCAAGCCAGAGCCAACCAGCCCCCAGGCAGGCTGGAGGCCTTGTTTGCCTTGGCCCTGGGCCAGGGCCGCCCCGCCAGTGAGTAATGCGTGAGGACCGCCTGGCTCCAGTTCAAGGGAAACGGGGCTGGAGACAGGGCCTCCTCAGCCTTCGCAAAGCTAGGTTCTGGGGGCGGCTTCCCAGAAAGTGCTTGCGGAGGCTGCCTTGGGGCGCTGCTGAGGCTGCCACTCACCCCTTCCTCCTCCCCCCTCCGCCTCTGTAAAGACCCAGGAGAGGCTGAGCTGGAGTTCCCAGGAAAAGATCCTCGAGCGTCACCACAGACCACCCCCCCATCCACAACACACCCACACCCCTAACGGAGCCAGCCTGTCCCTGGTGCTGTCAACTCACACTTCTTGAGTGCCTATGTGTACGGCAGGGGTTTGCTATCAGGGAACTCACAGGAGTTCACAGGGTGAGGCAGGGGGTGAGGTGGGGATGATGAGGCCCCAGAGGCTCCGTGTGCTCGTTCTGGAAGCGCCAGTCCTAGAGGGGGCCTCTCAGTTATCTGTCCCCCTCCCAGGCTTCCTGGTGAGGACACGGACACTGAGGCTCAGAGAACAGGAGTGACTGACCCAAGCCCCACGGGGGGTTACCTGCAGCCAGGTAAGAGCCCAGGCCTCCTGACCGGGAGGCCAGCCCCTGGCTGCCCTGAAGGTGGCGCAGGCCGTAAGGCTGCATGCTCTCAGGATGAGAGGACACTGCCTAGGACGTTTCTATTTAGAGCCGGTGTCCTCCTGGGGTGTGCCTAAGGGCTTCTGTAACCGAACCACCCTGCCCCTGCTGAGTGGCCTCTGCTTGCTTGGGGATCTGAGTGACCACCCAGGTCGGGAGCATGCCAGGGCCATCATCACTATCAGGAGGGGCAGAGATTCCCGGGTCTCCTGTCCCAGTGGGATGGCTTGGGAGCCAGCCATGCCCTATGCCCTTCCTGGCCTCTATCTGTGGTCAGTCTCTGTAGCTGCAACCTACAAAAAGCTGTTCTAGCTGTGCATGCTCATGCTCAGTGAGTCCGACTCTTTGAGACCCTGTGGACTATCGCCCACCCACCAGGCTCCTCTGTACATGCAATTTTCTAGGCAAGAATACTGGAGTGGGTTGCCATTTCCTACTCCAGGGGATCTTCCCATTCCAGGGATCGAACCCCCTGTCTCTTGTGGCTTCTGAATTAGCGGGCGAATTCTTTACCACTGCACCACCTGGGAAGCCAGTCCAGCTGAGTTAAACACGAAAGGGAAGTTCTGACAGGACCCTGGGTAGGTCGTAGAATCAACAGTAGGCTGGAGAACTCCACTGTGGGGAAGGCTGCCAAACCCACACCCCAGAGCTGCTTCTTGAGAACCCAAGGGCCCCCTGGAACCCTGGATGACTCTCTTCTCCCCACTGACGTCTGCTCTGGACTCCACACACTGGACCATGCTATTGGCCCCACGGAGGCGGCTGTTCCCCAGAAACAGGATGTAGCCACTGCCCATCCCTAGAGTCGTTCCCCTTCCCCCATCCTGACGCCAAGACCAGAGCAGGGGCATCTGATTGGCCAGCCCCAGGTCACGTGCCTATACTTGGCCGCTAGGGAAGCTGAGGAAGCAAGTGTCTTGCTCTTTAATCGCTCGACAGCCTCAGGGGAAGAGAATTTCCCAAGCCAGGTAAAGAGCCCAAGGGATCTACGGGCAAATCAATAACAGATGCCCTCTCGCTCACCTTCTCCCATCTCCTCCAAGTCACTGCTCACCCCACTCCCTGCCCAGACTGTCAAAAGTGCACGCGGCACAGAAGGGTGTTGCTGAAGGACTTAGAGCCCACTGTATAACTGTATTGTGTAGGGAAAATTCTCAGCAGAGGGCATGGCGCACAGTCGGTGTGGAGCACAGCCGGGTTCTTCTCCCCAGGGAGCGTGCAGATGCAGGAGCTGAGGGAAGGTGACCTGGGACTCAGCTAGTTGGTGTCAGGATCTGGCCCAAGGCAGACAAGAACGGGGGTTACAAAAAAAATCATATAAACTGCTGCAGAATCTGCTTCATGCCAGCAGGACAGACTGGGAGGCTTCTTGGAGGAGTAGGTAGCTACTTGAGCCAGACATTGAAAGAAGAGAGTTCCTCAGCTAAGGAAAGGGGGAAAGCATTCAGACCAAGAGTCTGTGTAACAGTGTAGAGACATGAAAGTGCACGGTTTTTACACACAAAACCACTCGGATCTGGGTTTACAGAGTGCCCTCTGCCATACCCAGGAAGATCAGTCAGCAGGGGGACAAGTGTGGGTACAGGGACAATGGCTTGGAGGCCCGGAGTGCCTAAGCTGAGGGAGTGGCAGAGAAAGGAAAACTAATTCAGATCCAGAAACTCCCAGGGAATTCCCTGGAGGTCCAGTAGATAGGATTCTGTACTTTCACTGATGAGGGGTGAGTTCGATCTCTGGTCAGGGAACGAAGATCCTGAAAGACGTATGGTATGGCCAAAACCAAACAAACAAAACCCAGAAACTAGCGGTCCAGGGCAAGTGAAAACCAGATGGGAGGAACAGAGGGGAAGGGGAGGGAGGTGACTCTGCTTTCTGGCAGGTGGGTCTGAGGGCTCACATTCAGGCCCCTTTGTAGGATGCGCTTGAGACATCAGAGAGAAGGCTGAGGTTGTCAGGAAGCCCTTCCCTGTCCTTCTGCCGCATAGTCCTCAGGCAGGAGGAGAAGGAGAAGAGGAGGAAAGGAAGTGAGGAGGAGGGGAAGGAAGGAAAGAAAGAAAGCATGGTACAGTTTTCAAAGATAACTGGCACCCAAATGAGGGACTCAATCAAAGGAGGTGCCCTCATGGAACCCGGGGAACAAGAGACTCAAGCTAACACAGAGGTGGATGGGGGATTCGAGGTGACTGCTATGCATCCATCAGGTTCCTAAGGCAACCTGTCCAGACAGAGCAGAAGGATGGAGACTTGAGGGGGAGAAACATTGTGCTGGCAAATTGTCTGATACGTTTGACCTTGAGGAAAAGTCTAGAAGGGCGGGAGGTACACTGAGAAGTGCCTGAAGAGCGTGGAAAGCAACAGCAAAACCCGCAGTGAACTCTAAACCAATGAAAAGAATCTAGGCAAAGCTTAACTCCAAGCACACCAGAGGTGTGTAAGGGAAGAAATGCAATCACAGTACCCTCCATCCATCACAGTGAACAAGACGGGCACAGCTCCAGCAGTGTTAGTATTGACTGCTGATGAGAAGACAAGCAGAATGAAGATTCAAGACAGTGATCTCGACCTAGAAAGTTAGTAGAAAGTTAACAAATAATATTTGAAATTAATGCATCAAGAAATATCATAATATGATTTAGCAAAGTGGTGATAAAATCATAGTGGTAATGTAATTTACCCCTGAAAAGTAACACTGAAGATGCTGAAAAGGGCTTTAAGATTTTTCTTAACATACTTTTGTAGCTTTTGAATATTTGATAATGAATATAAATTATTTTTACATTTTAAATGGATAAAATACTATTATATACTAAAATTAAAAAAAAGAGATATGGTGATAAATACCAAAAGAAACAGCTGGAAGAGTTGAAAGGGCTATTTCTGGGAAACTCAGGGGAAGAAAGAAAGGACGAGGGACTGCTATATTTCATTGTAAAACTTTCAAGTATCTTTGACTTTAAAAATTTTGAGCATAAACTTGAAAAAAGTTTTTAATTCCTTAAAAAATAAGTGGCCACAAAGAATAACAAACTAAAGAAAAAACAGGCCAAGGATACAAATAAGAAATTCACAAAAGAAATGCAAACTATATGGGAAAAAAATTGATACACACACCACCTCACCCTCTAATGAGGAAAAAAAACATTAGAAGTAGCTGTGCATTCATGGACCTGGAACACGATCTCATTAGATTATCAAGTGTGTGAAGGAGGGTACAGTTTACCAAACAATATAGTGTTACTTTATAGCAATTTAACTTTTCTTTGAGTACCTGCTTTTATGGTGGTCACTGTGTGAATGTATTCTTTGAAAAGTCCTGTGCTAGGATGTCAACAGGTTCAACGGAATCATGGAACCAAAGACAATTTTTAAAGTTCTTTTTCCTTTTGTTAATTTAACCTACACTTTAGTGAACCTAACTTGCCAAGTTTTGCTGAACAGCAAAACAAATGAAATTTTATTTACACATTTACCTATTTGGAGCACCTTAAAATATGACATAGAACAATGAACATTGGTTTGAATAAGCAGAGAATTACCACACCAATTTGTATACTTCAGGGTCCATCAGAGTCTGGCACCTAGCAGGCCCCCAAATGAACAACTGAAAAGTGAAAGTGAAAGGGAAGTCGCTCAGTCGTGTCCGACTCTTTGCGACCAATGGACTGTAGCCCACCAAGCTCCTCTGTCCATGGGATTCTCCAGGCAAGAATACTGGGGTGGGTTGCCATTTCCTTCTCCAGGGGATCTTCCCGACCCAGGGATCGAACCTAGGCCTCCCCCATTGCAGGCATACGCTTTAACCTCTGCACCACCAGGAAAGCTAGAGAATCAAAATTAAGCAGGGGTGGGTGGAATATTGTAGTCAGGGGCCTAACTGCACATATGTGAGCCTCTCACATGTCCATGGGGTACATATAACTCTACACTGAAAGGATTAAAATGGGGACTTTTCCTGGTGGTCCAGGGGTTAAGACACCATGCTTCCACTGCAGAGGGCATGAGTTTGACCCTTGGTCGGGGAACTAAAACTTCACATGCCATGTGGCATGGGGGAAAAAGAAAAGGATTGAAAGGAGAGATGTATATAAAGCAGTTACACAGCACCTGGCGCTTTTTAAGTGCTCAAGAAGCATTAGCTACTATTTGCAATAACAGTAGTTAGAAGTAGTTACCTTGTTGTGAAGAAACCTTGGACCCCAGAAATTCCAGCACTCAGGACGCTGCCAAGCCACAAGGCTCTTTGTCAGACCCCAAAACAGTCACGAGGACAGTAACCCCTTTTTTTTCTCCCACAGCTCTCCCTCCTCCGCTTCCTCCTCCCGCTGCTGCCCACTGACCATCAGAGGAAGCCTGGGGGCCGGTGCAGCCTGAGTGCTCTCCCAAGGCTGGCCACCGGGTCCCACCAGGGCTTCCAGGACCTGAAGGGCGACTTTTCCTCTCTCTGCCCCACAGGACCAATGGCGACACACCATGCCTGCTGTGTGCACTCCAACGGTTCTGGCAGAGAGAGAGAAAGGGGCAAACCTAGGGGAAACAGGACTGATTTCGGGAAAGGGAACTAGACTCTAACTGAAGTATGACACAGAAAAGTACACAAATCTTCAGTGTAAGTGTACAGCTCAATGAATTCTGACAAATGGAACATCCCATGTAAATAGCCAGTAGATTAAGATTAAACAGCACTTTAGCCCCCAGAAGTTCTTCTCGTTTCCCTTCCTGACATCTAAAACCATAGACTCATTTGGCCTGACATTGAACTTTATACAAATGGAATCATACCGTATGGGTTTTGTGTGTCAGGCTCCTTTAGCTGAGCACCACACCTGTGAGATTTGCTCTTGTGTGCAGTTATAGTTCTTTCCTTTCCACTGTTATATGACATCCACTGTATAAATAAACCGCATTTTTAAAAATTCACTCTGTTTTTGATGGACTTTTGAATTGCAGCTATTTGAATAGTGCTGCTGGGAATATTCTTGCCCAGGCCTTTTGGTGAATGTATGTATGCATTTCTAATGTGGGTATGATTAGCTTTAGTAGACAGTGGCAAGCAGTTTTCCAAAAATGGTTAAACCAATTGTTTGTTATCCCCACCATCCTCAGAAGAGAGGTCCAGTTGCTCCATACCTTCACTCCCGGTTCAGCGTCAAGTGGTATTCACCTTTTAAATGAATACTAGCATCCTCTAAGTTCAGCTCCGATACTAGTCAAGCAAGAAATATCTGATGCATCATTAAGCGACAGAAGCAGTTTGCAGGCCAATATGCAAAAATTGACTCCATTCATGAAAATTGTCTATGTGCATATGTAGAAGCAGAGGCTAGCTTCAGAAGGAGATGAATCAAAGCCTCCTGTAATAGTCATCATTTCTGGGGAGTGGCATTGAAAGCCATAATTTTAAATAAGACTGAGTATCATTTTTACTTTTGATTTTACATTTTTCAGTATTTTTTAAATTTAGGGAAAAAAATCTGTTTTAGAAAATAAAATTCTCCATCCCCCATGCTCCATGGCCACAACACACCATTCCATTACCTAAGGCTGGCAGCCTGATTCTGTTTTTCTTGTTATTCCCAGCATTCTCTCCTGCTCTGGAATTACCCAGAGCAAGGCCTCTGGGACAAGTCTCCTGGGCACTGTAATTTCCCAGGCTTCAGTGTGTCATTAGAAGATCTGGTGCTGATGACACGGGGCCTTGACGCAGCAAAGATTCCAGACCCTGATGGGATGGGACAGCCTGACTACATAGCAAGTCTCCTGGGAGAGATACCCCTGGAGTCTCCAGTTGCAGAACCTTGGCCTCAGGATGTATCTTAACCTCAAGGAAAGAAACCAGAAAAACTGCTCTTTCAAAGTTGCAGCCTCCCATGGGGGCTCAGGACTCAGAACAAGAACCGTGGAGTTAAGCAGACAGGGGTTCCTGCCCTATTCCTCCCTGGTTCTCCATTTCCTCACCTGTAAAATCAGAGAAGGCAATGGCACCCCACTCCAGTACTCTTGCCTGGAAAACCCCATGGGTGGAGGAGCCTGGTAGGCTGTAGTCCATGGGGTAGCTAAGAGTTGGACATGACTGAGCGACTTCCCTTTCACTTTTCACTTTCAGGCATTGGAGAAGGAAATGGCAACCCACTTCAGTGTTCTTGCCTGGAGAATCCCAGGGACAGGGGAGCCTGGAGGGCTGCCGTCTATGGGGTCGCATAGAGTCGAACACGACTGAAGCGACTTAGCAGCAGCAAAATGGGCTAATGACAACCCTTACCTTAGAGACAACACCAAGTGCTCTGCTCAGAGTGCCTGGTACAAAAACTCCATACACAGGCTGCTGTTACTATTATGTTTGTGGGCAGCTGTCACCGTTACTCGAAGAGGCAGAATTTTTATTTATTTATTTATGGTTGCACTGGGTCTTTGTTGCTGCTCGTGGGCTTTCTCTAGTTGTGTCCTTGGGCTTCTCATTACGGTGGCTTTTCTTGTTGCAGAGCACGGGCTCCAGGGCATGAGGGTTTCAGTAGTTGAGGTGCCCGGGCTTAGTTGCCCGTGGCATGTGGAATCTTCCCAGACTGGAGACAGAACGGTTGCATTGCCTGCCTGCATTGGCAGGCAGATTCTTAACCACTGGACCACCAGGGAAGTCCCCAAGAAGCAAAAGTTTTGCATATACCTTTTGGGGAAAAAATGTAAGAATGTACTCTTTCTTTTCACAAATATTATGAAGCAAGTACAGTACAAACCTACTTTTCTTGGAGGAAAACTGAATTCATCTGAAACTTGAGTGTATTTCATTTGGAAAGTTAACTAATTATTCCACACTGATTCATCCAAGGAACATTTGTCAAGTGCCTACTATGTCCAGGGCACTGTACTGGACACTGGGATGTGGCAGGACAGAGCTTACAGTCTGCTAAGGGAGTCAGACAATAACCAAACTAACAGACAGATAACAAAATGTTAAATATGTAAATGAAAAGTGAACTTGAAAGCATTAGTCACTCAGTCATGTCCGATTCTTTGGGACCCCATGGACTGTAGCTTGCCAGGCTCCTCTGTCCATGGGATTCTCCAGGCAAGAATACTGGAGTGGGTAGTCATTTCCTTCTCCAGGGGATCTTCCTGACCCAGGGATCAAACCCGTATCTCCTGCATTGCAGGCAGATCTTTACCATCTGGGCTACCAAGGAAACCCCAGACATGTAATTCATATGGCAAAATAACGCAGACCAGGGCTGAGGAACTGTGTGCTGGGAATGCTCTCTGACGCATTCAGCTGAGCTCTGGAAATTTCTCTCTCCTTGGCTGAGTGAGGGAGCCCAGGAGGCTCTGGCCTTGGCAGGATCTACACTGACAGTGGCCTGAGCTAGAATAGTTTCTTGGTCCTGTGGAGATGAGTGGTTTGAGGAGGAGGGTGGGGAGGGGCTTTCAGTGGGTTTTAGGAGGTTAAGTGTGAGCAAGGGGGAATTTCCATGCAGCTTTGGAGAGCCTGGGGAGACTGCCCTTGGAGGGTAACCAGCAACCCCTCCAGGGACATGAATGGGGAAAGCCCCTCAGTTCACATCAATCATAGCAATTACTAAGCACCTACTATGAGCCCAGAGCTGGGCTTAGGGTGATAAAAGATGGGATTCAAGCAAGAATGTAAGCTGCTGCCTGACCTCAAGGAACTCCAGTGCTGTTAGAGATACAGGACAAATCTCCATGAAAAGAGGAAAGCAAGACAGACTGGGTGCAGTGTCTGCATGGGTGGAATGGGCCATGGGTTCATTTGGATGGCAAGCCACTCAGTCTCAGTCAGTGACACAAAAAGTACCTTCACACAGCCTGTCGCAGGCACAGCGGCTTCCAGGGCAGTGAATCAGGGATCCAGTGATTTTTGTCTCATGCCTCCCTCTTCCAGGCGACAGAGGGAGAGAGAGAGAGAGAGAGAGACACTGGATCACCACTCACTAGTTCTTCAGGGCTTTAGCCCAGAGGGGCCACGAGGTACCTCCCCTTGAGGCCCATTGGCCAGAACTAGTCACATGGCCGCAGACAAACTGCAAGGGAGGCTGGGAAATGGGGGGGCCGCAGGGGTACGGAGAAAATGTCTGAGAATGAAATGTCTCTGCCACAGCCACTTATTGATACCGGGACCCCGAACACTGATGGAGCAGAAGGAGTTTTAAAGGGGTGTTGCACAGAGCAGGCAAGTGCCATGCTTGAGGGGTGGGGAAAAGCCCTGGGAGGGATTTCCAGGAGAACTGCCAGGTGTGTTCTTGCTACCTCTTGTCTGGGTGTCTCAAGTCCAACCTCTGTTCCTTCTTCCAGAAGGTCCCATCTGGACTCTCTTAAGAGAATGTGTGTGAAAGGAATCTCTGCACTGTTGAGAACAAATGGAATATCCCTGTCTACAGATCAGCCATATTTCTCTTAGGTTCAGTGCAGGCCTAAGAGACACACTGTTTCTACCTCCCAGGGCTTTGTGTCCCACCTGTAAATCCAGGGCATAAATTCCATCTTATCCTTCTCCACTGAAGTGCCCACATGGACCTGGACCCATGCTAAAAGCAACACTGGCAACAAAGACACATCCTCCCTGTGTCTTGTCGTTTCACTGAAGTATTCATGTCATTTGCATTGTTCTACATAACACACTCGGGGCTTGTCTTAGGATAAGACAATCACATTCTTTCTCCCCCAGAGCTCCTTAAAAGGCAGCTCCTACTGAAAATAATATTTTTAAAAGGATGTGTATATGTGTATAACTTGACATATGTGTATATAACTGCTACACTTTGCTGTACGGCAGAAATGAACACAATATTATAAATCAGCTATGTGTGTGTGTGGGGGGTGTGTGTGTGTGTGAAAGTCGCTCACTCTGTCATGTCCAACTCTCTGCAATACTTCAACTTAATTTTTCTTTTTTTTTTTTTTAAGGCAGCTCCAGACAAATGCCCCAGGTTTATTTATCAACTTCGTCTGGCTGGCCTGGGGCGGGCATGCGTGTCTATGGGATGACCTCGGAACCTGGGACTGAGATTCTTCCACTCTCAAATCCCAAGGAAGTCTCCTCACACAGTCTCCCCAGAAAAACCCCGCAGCTCTTATCTCTGTGGCTCCAAAGGGCACTAAACAAACCCCACAGTGAGCCTAATCTGGCACCCAGGACATGCACCCTCTCCCATCCCTCATCCCTAGCTGTGAATCGTTCCTGAATCAAAGCGCTTGTGCTGGTCTGAACTCATGAGGGCCTCCTCCAGCGGCTACTTCACATTCACTGGATTAATTGCAGCTGGGGGAGGGGAGGGAATCCATTTTTAGAAAATCATTACTTTCAGAAAGAGAGAGGGGGGGTGCTTCTGGTTGAGAAAACTGCTGAGTTGGCAACTCAAGCCTGCTGCTCCAGCTCCAGGAAACCCAGGGCCATGCGGGCTACTCAGCTTGATGGGCGCTGCCCGAGGCCCACACCCCCTTCTCCGGAGCCTGGGGCACCCCAGTCCCCTTCCTTGGGCTCCCGCCGGCCCTCATTGCCTGCTCTGACCTGGACTTGGCAGTTCGCTGGGCCCCTGTGGAGTAGGGAATGGCCTCAGTATTGATCACCCCCGCTGCCTTTTCTCAGCCCTCTGGTTGCACAGCCCCTGCCTGTAGCTCCTAGGGAAAAAGAAGGTTGGGGACTCCTAACTGCTACTGCTTTGAACTGAGCATCCAGTAGATTAAATGATATGAAATTGCCATTTGGGGAGGTCTAAACCGTCAGATAGTAGCAACCCCACCTGGTTCAGCCTAACCACCCATTGGCTGGCTCTTCAATGTATTTCCTTACTAATTCCCCCCCTCCCCCAGCCCCACGAGGCAGGTATAATGCCCATTTGATGTTTCAGAAACGGGTTCAGAGAGGTTAAGTGACTTACCCAAGTGAGCACCCCCCGCCGCAGTCTCTCTGACTCCAACACCCAGGACCCTGAGTCACATCCCATGAGTCAGACCCCACACCCACCTGCCCGGCACTCCTGCGATCACTGTCTAGAGCCGTGCTTCCAGGGCAGCTGCTCTGACAACACGCGAGCGGACAGAAAGAGCCTCTGGAGGCTGAGGGTGGGGGCCTCACCATCAGGAACTCTGCTTGCTGTGGGCCTGGGTGCAGTTCCATCCTTCCCTGCCCCCAGACTATATATGTGGGTGTCCTGGGCAAGTCACTCACCTGTGGGAGGGCTGCTTCTTCCAGAGCTTGGCCAAGGTCGGCTTCTGCATTGCCACGGTGGGGCCCGGCAGGGCATACACTGGGAAGACCCTTGGTGAACACCGATCTGTACCTGTACAGAACTCAGGTGCTCAGCGATCAGATCAGCCTGGTCCTTCCAACTGGACCTTGTTTTAGAAAAAAATATCAGCCCTATTCCATCACTCTTGACCCAAGCCTGCCCGTGGAGATGAGATACCATAGAAGTGATGAAAGCTGACACCATCACTTACCACCTGGGGGACCTGGGCAGCTCTCTAACCTCCATTTCTTCATGTCGAACAGGGCCTCGTGATAATGTAGCTACTTTCAGGATGGTTGTAAGAATTATACGGGGCAATACCAGTGTAAAATGCCTGGGACACTACTTACTGCGTAATCAGAACACAGTCAGTGCTGGGTATTATTATTTCCATTCCAAGCTAAGCCCACAATTCTGCCTCTCCCTCCCTTGTTGAGACAAGCCCTGTCTGAACACCATACCAGAAATTTTAGGGCACTGGTTCCTAAGAGGGGCCCCTACTGAGATCCCAGGGTGACAAAAACTTACTGTTCAGTAGGGAAGAGAGGCTCCTATACCACTGATGTCTCTTTAGACCAGAAATTTTTAAGGGAGAGGTTCCCTGAAGGAGGTCTAGTCTGAGTTGCACCTTGAAGGATAAGAAGTCAATTGAAGAAGGAGCTGGAAAGCTCTTGCTTAGAAACAGAAGGAAATGGCAACCCACTCCAGTATTCTTGCCTGGAGAATCCCAGGGACAGGGGAGCCTGGTGGGCTGCTGTCTATGGGGTCGCACAGAGTTGGACATGACTGAGGCAACTTAGCAGCAGCAGCAGCAGCAGCAGCAAGGTGTGAACTGCAAGTCACCCTGCATGAGGGTACCAAGACCGAGGGGGCTGTGTGTGTGTGTTGAGGGGTTAAAGCATGAGATTGGTGGGGGCAGACGCTGAAGGGGAACCTGGAGCAGAGGAAGGAAGGCCAAGGAGGCTGTAGACGGCCCTGAACTAAATCGTGCTAGTGGGGACAGAGCAAGGGAACGTACGTGAGAAAGGCTTGCATTTCTAACCATGAACAGACTGAGGCAGCGAGGACAGGATCTGGTTTCTTTCTTCATGATGGGAGTGGGCAGCTGAGGCCTTGCAGCTTGGGGGAGATGAAGGTACCTGAATGGTGTTGCCACCTCGGGACAGGATGTGGCCTGAGAAGAGAGCAGAGGGCAGAACCTGTGATGCAGCCCAAATCTGACTGGTGAGCTGAGAAAGGAAGGAAAATCAGGCGGCAGGAAAACGTCCCTTCTAGGGAGCGTCTGGTCTGGTCCTTCCCTCCACGAATCTGAACTCCATCTGAGCTGGAGGTCCTAGCTCCTTGCTCAACACATTCCGCCCGTGTTGCTGACCACCCTCGGGTGCAGGTGTCCTGTCCTCCAGCATCATCGAGGCCACGTGCCCCCTACACGTCCTGGCACACGGCAGGTGCCCAGGGGCTGGCTCTGGTGACGGCCACTCAGTGCTGCATACTAGAAACATGGGGTCTCCCCTAAGTACTCCTCTTTCCCTGACTCAGAGTCAGCAGTCCCACTGGGGTCCACTTGCCAGCAGCCCAGTTCCAGCCTGATGAGCTGAGAGTCAAGTCCAGGTGACAGAGGAGGGCGTGAAGGTGATGGCACAGCTCTTTCCTCTGGATGCAGAAGCCCTGCCCACGCAGCTTGCCTGGCCCACAGCAAGGGGCCCACCTCCGCCTGCTTTGAGGCACCCCAAATAACATCTCTACAGAGTACGGACTGAAAAGTAGAGCCAGAATTGGGCCCTGGCCCCCACCCTAAGCACTTCCTCACCAGGTGACTTTGGGCAAGTCTATCTCTCAGAGCCTTCAGTTTTGCAGGGGGTCCTAGTGAGGATTAAATAATTCTCTTAAATGCTTAACATCATGGCTGGCAACCAGCTAAGCATTCAATAAATGGTAGCTATTATTATTATTAAAGAGCTTCCTGGCATGCTGATGCAAGTTAAGAGCAAACAAAAATGCCTTTGACAGCTCCCTAATGTAACACCTTCCACCCCACCCCTCCTCCACCACTACCACCCGGGAGTTAATTAGAGCCCTCCTTGGGTGTTTTCCAGACATGGGATTTTACACTTATTCCAGGTTGCAGAACGAGAATAAACCGAGGCAGGTTTCAGTTCAACTGATAAAGAGCTGCCTCGAGTGGTGGTGAGTTCCCCATCACCTCATGGAACAAGCTGGGCCAAATGACCATTTGGCTTCCCTGGAATCTGCCTGCAATGCAGGAGACCTGGGTTCGATCCTTGGGTCGGAAAGATCCCCTGGAGAAAGGACTGGCTACCCACTCCAGTATTCTTGCCTGGAGAATCCCATGGACAGAGGAGCCTGGTGGGCTGCAGTCCATGAGGTTGCAAAGCATCTGACATGTCTGAGCTCCTAAGCACACACACATTTCTCGCTGTACAATCGTAGAATTCCCTTGAATTAAAGTACTGGTGCCAGTAGGCTGTAACGCTTTGCGTCATTTGGCAAAATGAAAACTTGGCCACCCTATTTTGGCCCTCCAAAAACTTTTTTCTGAAACTGTATCAGTTTGCAATATCCAAACTCTTATGGTTCAAGACTCTCTTAGAGACACAAAAACAGCCTCGTTTGGCGCCTGATTTGGACAATTTCTTGTGTGAGAGGCCTAAAATGTGGCTCAGATCAAGCGGTGGAAATCCCAGGGGCAGTCCCGAAGGGGCAGTTTACCAGCAGATGCCACTACAGCTAAGCTGGTCTGGGCCGAGGGATTAGAGATCTGGAAGAGTGTTTGCAGAGGCAGAGTGGGACTGGACTCCTTCCAGCCAACTCCAGCTCCCCAAGTGCCCAGTACAGGACTTGGCAGACCTTGGAGAGACCTCCGGCCACCAACACTCAGCCCCAGGGCTTCAGCCCTCAGGGAATCTGTCCTGGAACCCAGGGTGGCAGTGACCTTCCTCTGGGAAAGTAGCACTACTCTCAGGATTCAATGTAAATCGAGGCAAGCAGGAAGCAAGGGGCCCAAGTGCTTGGGGCTTCACGTCTCTCAGGGCAACCTCCTCCCCTCACTTGAGATGACATCCCCTTTTCTCAACTCTTCAGGCTTTAAAAAATCAGCTGCCCTTGCAACTGAGGGCTCCCCCAAGTTTGACCCGTTACAAATTGAGGACACTTGCCTAAAGATCTGAGAAAGACCAAGCAGTTTTGGATGTCTCTCCCTTCTCTGCTTCCCCCGACCAAGCTTCCTCCCCCACCAAGCTCTGGGAGACTCCCAAGAGTCCTGGATTCTGATGGCTGCATCCCATCCTCCTCCCGTCAGAAGAAAAAGGAGCTGGAGGACAACATGGAATCAAGTATACATTTTAAAAATTGTTTAATGGAACATAAACTCCTTTAGAAAAACATTCAGCCAGGTGATAACACCCATAGAAAAAAACACCAATCTTGTGTTTATCTTTTTTTAATTTGGCATTTGTTATTTGCATTTATATTAAAGCAAAGTGCATCTTTTCTTTATTTTGTTTATACACATTGCACAATACATAAATAATGATGCTTATAAAACGTCTTTATATTTACAAGTAATAATATATTTATATATAACATAAAATACATTTTTCTTTAATAAATCTCAGATTTTTTTTCAGGAGTCCTTTTTCTCTCAAAGCACTACAATGCTAAATTTCCAATGAGAATGCTTCTCTTGTTCATTTAAACCTTTGTAGTTAGAAAAATAGCTTATGTTAAAGTCTAAACATGCTCATTGAGCTAAGAGCAGTGTCAACGTATCATACGAGTGTATGAGCTGTAGAAGAAATGACAGGGTTAGGTGTCAGCTCAGGATGGTACCTTGGGTTAAGATGGACCGAATCCTTCTTGGTGGGAAGGGGTCGGGGGTCGGGGGTGGAGGGCTGCTCCCCTCGCTGGTCTAACAGCAGAGCTCAACACACAGGCTGCGGAGGGGAGGAAAGTGCTGAGCTGGCTTTGTGAGTCCAGGAAAAACCTGATGTAACCAGGGCAGGGGAGAGGCGGAGGGGCCTGAGAGGGCGCTGGGTGAGCAATACTGTGACGGGGCTGCCCCGGCAACCCTTGGGAAGCCCATCTCAGAGACGTCCAGGAGCAGATGGCCAAGACAGACAGCTATGACGATGGCAGCGGGGTGGCCAGAGGGGAGTGAGGAGGCGCGGGGAAACGGGTTCTGGTCCGGCCTCTGGCAGGGCGGCTCGGAGAAGCCTTCGGACAGGCCAATGTCCGAGAAGGGGCGAGGCGGGGTGGGGGCTTCCCCCAGCTCTGGGGACAGAGCCTTCTGCTGGGACACCCACTGCCCCACTGAGCGTGTCCAAAGGGCAAAGGAGACACAAACCTCTCAGCAGGCAACACGCGTAGGAAACAGAGCACACCACTTTCCCTCGTCCACATACGTGCACGCACGCACATGCACACACACCGCCTTGACAAGGGCAGTGATGACCCCAAGGGTGGGGCCTGCTTCCCATTTACACGGTGTTCGGGGGTACTGATTTTTTGCTTCCCCTTTTCGTATCGCAGTGTTCTGCCAACCATACCACTCTCCGCCCCTCCAAACCCCAAGAATTCTTTTCATAAGCTATTTCTCAAAGAACAAAACAGAACATAAACAAGGACGACGAGAAGGAGGAGGGGGGCGGTGGGGGAAATAATGACCAGAGTTTGCATGAAAAGCAAGCACTCAGGAGGGAGATATTAGCAGCAAAGTAGTTTGGACTGGGCCCGCTCTGCTCCCGCTCTGCCCTCTCCCCACGTGGCTACCGGCTGTTGAAGATGACCTCCAGCCAGCACGGGCAGCTGCTGATGAACTGGCGAGTGTAGCACTGCCCCCAGCCCTTCACGAAGCTGATCTGCACGGTGAAGCCAGTCCACGGCTGCTGCATGAACTCGTGGTCGTTGGGCCGCTGCAGGCTGTACGCCTTCTCGTAGTCAAAAGCCTTGATGGAGAAACCGGGGAACACTTTGTGTACCAACAGCGTCCTGGAGTCCGGGTTGTCCAGTGTGGCCGACTTGATGAAGATGGGGTAACTGCTGCGGTTGTACACCCACACGCCGTCCACTTCCCGCGTGAGCTGGATGCCACAGCCGATTTTGCTCCGTACTTTCTGCACCAGCTGACTCTTGTTGTCCGAATTGAGCTGTCCGAGGCAAAAGCCATTCCCCTGAGGTAGATCATAGAAGATGTCCAGGGAGGGCTCCTGGACACAGTAGAGCCTCCCCACTCTTGTCTTCTCCTCCCAGTATGCCACCACGCACCAGTGTGACCGATCCCCAGGCTCCAGAAGAAGTTGGGAATCTGGAAAACAGAAAAAAGGCAGACATGATCAGTGGTGCTAGAGACTGGCCTTCTCCTCTTCCTCCTGAAACCAAGACACACACATACATACACCCCCACCACTGCTCTGTGTCTCGGTGCAAGACAGAAGGAGGTATGAGGTGGCTGGCTGTGATGCAGGTTGGACAGTCCTCCTACGGGGAGTCTGGAAAGCTCAACCCTGTGATGGAAGAGCCTTGCCTCTACGTGCAGGGCTCGCTGGGGAGTCTCTTCCCTCCCTTCCCTCCACCTCCCAACTCTATCAAGAGCACAGGACATGTGCCCACCCGGCCAAAGGCAAAGCCCCATCCTTGCAGAGCTCAGAAGCCAAGACCATTCAGTAAGTTGGCTGGCCCTGGTTTTAGGGCTAGAGAAGGTGTTACACATGGATGGTCCAGAATTTCAGTTCTTTTCAACGGGATGGAACCTTGAAGGCCTGCAGCTCCAGCCTCAAATCATCCTCATGAGAAGACCTGGACTCAGAAAGCTTTTTTTCCCCTCAGGCTCCAGGGACGAAAGAGCCAGATCTGGACCCCAGAAACACTTGCTAGTCTCTGAGCCTATCACCCGGTTCTCAGATCAGTGCCTTCGTCATAAGGGATCACTGTCCGGAAAAACTTTAATGGAGGGGGTTTGGGGTAAAAACAAAACAAAACAAAAAACTAGCTTCTTAACAGAAAAGCAACTCTCAGTGTGTCCGTCAGCAGCAGATCTGTACACAAAGGGCGAGTTCACATCTCCACGCCAAATCACAGCATGCACCCTGGTGTCACAGCCCAGACAAAAGACAGCACATCTACAGTGGGTTCGGCAGCTTGCAGGCCCTTCTCGCCGGCATCCCCCTTTCCCCCCTCCCTCCTGAGAAGCAACTTAACCCTTCGCCCTGCCCCCTCCCATCGCCCTCCTCCCTGGAGGCCCCACCCCTGCCTTTCTAGATGATGCTTCTACCCACAGGCAGCAGGGGAGACTGGGGTGATTCTGGCAAGGTGATTTTTCCTGAACAGGCGCTGGGGATGGGGGTGGGTGTCTTTAAAAGGGGGATCCATGGAAGGGAAGGGGGCCTCCAGCGGCTGGCATTCCAACTCCTCCTTCCTCCTTAAGCTGGAGCCGGCAGGGCAGGCCTCAGACGGGGAACCATAAATCTCCCCCAGCCCGGCCAGGCTGCAGGAACGCTGTGGTTTGTGGTGGCAGGGCGGAGACCGGAAGTCTTGTATTTGTTAACAAAAATGGGGAAAGGCCGGCAGGCGGCCTCCTCCTCCTGCCCTCCCTGCAGTCCTTGCCTTTCACTTACTGGGGTGGGGGGCTTGTGACACCAAGGTTGGGGGCGGTGTGAGACATCTCTGGATTTGTTCGGGCCTCTTTGACTGTGGAACCCCTGGGTTTTAGCGCCTGGGCGATGCCGGGGTTTCAGCACAGAGGCCAGGGCTGGAGCAGGGATGGGGCCCGTGTCCGGCTGCCCCGGCAGGCTGGGTAACCAGCGCAGCTCAGTACACCAATTCCTTCCAGCGTTCACAGGCATGTCAGGACCTGGGAACCAGTCAGCTCCATTACCCTTTTTTTTTTTCCTAAAGCAGCAGCCTGCCTTGCATGCTGTCCCATGAATAAGTCTGTACAAATGTGTTTGGTGACCCCCGGGACAGCCTGAGCAGTGGTCCCCAAGACACCCCACCCGACCTTCTCAAAGGTCTGCCCCACCAGCTGCACAAAATGGGGAGACTAAGGGGTCCAGCCTCCTGGCAACCCCCACCCCTAAAATCAACACCAGAAACCTGGCCCATCTCCTCCCACCCTCACGGGCCTTTCTGAACCACAAGCACGAGAGAGACTATGTACCTGGATGTGAGTGCACTTCAACTGTGTGTTTTGAGTGTGTGTTTGCCTGCACACACACGGGAACATATGGAAAAACAAGAGAGGGACAAGGGCTCGGAGCAGAAGGTGAGTCATCAGGCATTAACTTGTTTCTGCAAAGTATCCATCAACTGCTAATAAACTCGTGAGCGCTGGCAATCTTTGAACCCTCTTGCAGAGGGAGTTGGGCTCTGACGGCTGCTACACCAAAGACCCAGAACAGCCATGTAAATAAAAACGCTCTGGCGTCCAAGTTTGCTGGGGGGAGGAAGGCACTCCTCTGCAAGGCACGAGGTGCCTGCCCTCCCCTCCTGCTTGTCGGAGGGGAGTGTTTCAAACTGTAAGAAGTGCTATTATCACAACTGGGGACAACAAACTGGCCTAGAAAGGAAGGAGTTGCTGGGAGGGAGGCTGAGGAGACCCTTGGCATGGCTCCCCTGAAACGTGGCACCCTCTCCAGCAGAGGGCTTGTGGGGGGGGGGGGGGGGAGGAGGAAGAGGAGGGCAGGGGACTGAAGATCAGGCTGCCCCTGTACCAGGCCCCCGGGGCCAGGGGAAGCTGGATGTGGGCCTCGACTGCTTGCTGGGCCTCAGGGGGCAAAGGAAGCAGGGTGGGGGCTGGGGCCTGATGTCCGACAGTTGGGGGCGGGGGGTGCGTTCTGGAGGGTTTCTCTTTCATCTGTGCAGCCCGCCAGTCCACCCAGCAATTTGCTTCCAGACATCCCCTGCAAAGAGCCTCTTTCTGTGGAGGTGAATGGCCCAGCTCAGAGAAACGGCAGCATGCGGGTGTCCCTGGATGTGAACAAGGCCCCCTGCAAGCCCACTAAAAGTGTCCTAAGTGGGGGGTAGGAGGACCCCCACTAACCCTCCCATGTCACCCTGCAGTCCCCTGGTACCTTGATAGCTCTTTTACTTGCTGCTCCTGAACTCTAACCCTGAGCACAAAACAGGCTCTCACACAAACCCTTCGCCAGAGGGGACGCAGCACCCGTCGAGGAGCACAGTGCAGTACCCCAAACTGCCACTTTGGATTCCCCTCCTTAGCCCTGAACTCCCAGCATCTGGGCACATTTCTGGGAAGCCCTCAGCAGCATCTTCAGAGAGAAACAGTTCCCTGAACCAGGCCCGCAGCCCACAAGCATCTCTCCACAAAGGTCTATGCAGACGCTCAGCTCCTGGGGCTTCCCAGGTTTCGAGGTGAGGAGCCAGGAGGGCCGTGTACAGAAAAACGAGTCCCCCACCTCGTTAGAAGGACCGAGGAAGGATCTTCATATCCTGGGGGCTGATACTGAACCTCCAAAGGCACAACTTGCCGTCCCTTGTTAATTTCCCTTAGCTTTTATAACCTTTTCCGGTATTTTCAACAACTTCTCTCTCCTCAGAAAACTGTACAGGGGCTTGTCTTAAAACCGTATTTGTGCATTTTAAAGCATCCAAAAGAAAAGCTGTGTTGTAAAAAGCAAACTAATCAGATGCCTGCTCACAATTTTTCTTTTTATTACAGTGCAGTGAATTTTGGAGCAACCCCAGAAAAGTGCTGAATCGGCCTAAAATTCCTTTAAGGTTGTCCCCCCCACCCCACACTTCCCAATTTCCCTTAAAGCATAAAAGTCTACCCTTTAAGAGGAAAAGGGGGAGGCGGTGTGGAGAAGGAGAAGGACTTTGCCTGTGTTTGCACTTGCATTAGGGAAGACCACTTAACAAGGAGCTCCCTGCCTCGCACAAAGAGTTATTTAATTACCCTGGTCATGAATGAACAGACCAGACCCTTCTAGAAGGCCAGAGGCTCATGAATGAATCTCACGCCTGGAATGGCAATGGTACAGGGTGACCAGATCTCAAGGCCACACTGTAGGTAAGAGAGAAATTTTTTTCTTTAGTTGAAGATGTGAGGAGATGATGATGAAGAAAAACTGGAGGGACAGAGAAAAGGCCAAGGTCAGGGCCTCGATGGTACCACGTCCAGTTTCCAACTTAGGAAGGTGACCATGAGGCCAGAGAGGCTGAGCTGTTCCAAAGCACCCAGCGGGATCCTGCGAACATCTGAAGTGAGGCCACCGCACGCAAGCTGGGTCCACACACAGAAGGGGTGCTGATTAGGTGGGGGAGGGGGCATCTGACTTTTCACAAGGATGCTCTTGGGAAACCGAGATGGCACAGAGCCACAGCAGCAGGCACCCACTGAGCCCTGCATGCCCACAGCCAAGGGCCGCAGGGGACTGGAATGTTCTTCTCTGAGAGGCACTTGGATTATAAAGAAACTAGCCTTTCTTATTCAACATTCTTGTTACCAACAGTGGGATGGGTGTGCGAGCCACCACCCTCCCTGCCCCGCCCCTGCAGTGGTCCAGCGGGGCAGGCAGCTGGGGATGGAACCCAGGCGAGGAGGGCAGCGGGAGGGACCCCATGCAGGCCCAGCAGTACACCCGGCAACCCTGGGACGCAAACACGGCCACGCCTCGCCTCTCAGGTCCAGGGTCCTCCCTCCTCGGGACTCCCGGCGCCACCAAGGGTTGCCTCATCCTGTCCTCCCCCTAAGCAGTCATCCCAAAGGTTAACAGCTCCCGCCAGCCTGGGTCCCCACCCTGGGCAGGAAACTGGCTGTTCTGAGGGCAGCCAGCCCACTCCAGGGACAGGGACTGAGATAATAGTGCCAACCCGTCCCATCCAATCTCACCCCCAACACAATTAATGAAAAGTTTCTCACTGGTTTTCAGTTTTCGGGAAGCAAATGGCCAAAAACTAAAACAAACACATAAACACTTGCTGCGCCGTCTGAGCTCAGTCTGGGTTCTGGGGTCAGCTCTAATCGGCCACGTTTACAACCTCATCCGGAATTCGGAAGATGGCGCCAGAGCTGCTCCCCTAGACTCCGGGGGCAGCAAAGACAGCTCTGGGGGTTAGCACAAGCTCCCCACGGGGGCTGAAACTAATCCAAAATGCTTCAGGCTAACTCTCAGGTACCCGGCAAACGCTGAGACGAGAGGCATCACCACCACCCCAAGCTCTTGCATCAAAGGGATCAAGAATGAATTCTGGCTGGAAGAAGCCAGAAGGAAAAGGTTGGATTTTTTTTTTTTCCTTCCCAGAGCTTGGCAATGAGGTTCTCCACCGAGGTGGCTGGACTTGGGGATGGGGAGGCGGTCCCAACGGCTCTCCTTCAAAGGCCAGGGCGCTTCTTCAGATCCCTGGGCCCAATTTCCCAGCTATGGAGTCAGACATCTCCCTTCAAATCTGCCTCCCAAGGCTCCCTAAAACGGAGCTCCCAGTAGTGGCCTCACTGGTATTATGAAAATCTGCTAGAGGTCTGTGAGAGGTCAGGGCCTGGCCAGCAGCCACACTGGAGGTTCTCAACTTTTAGGGGGCATATCATCTCGGAGGTTCTCCAAGTGCTCAGAAAATGCAGACCACACCCCACCCCACCCCCACCTCACCCCAAATGGGAGAAGGGTTCCGGGGTGACACTTTATACCCAGTGGAAAGGGACTCACAGAGAGGGGACCCCGTGAAGCTGCATGGTGTTAGCATCCTGATGTTAACAGAGGGACATCGAGGCAGGTGGAGACACCCATCACCTGCTGAAGGGCAGAGCCGGGTTCAAGGCCAGAATATGGCCTTGTGTGAGCTGCGGGTGGGCAGCCACCTCGGGCCTCTAAAACCACATCAGGCCTCTCCAAACGCCAGAGGGAAAAACAAAGTGTCCTTCAGAGCCCACTTGGAAACGCTATGCCTTCTCTGTCCCCAAGCGTGGAATCCAGCTCCCTCGCACCAAGAAGCCAGGAGTGAAAAGACTTCTTTACCTATAAGCTGCTGCTCTGTGACCTTGGTCAAGCGGCTTTGCCTCGTCAAGAGTCGCAGTCTGACCTGCCCACAGCTAACAGGAAGGTGGGTGAGGGGTCCCTTTGGGCTCTGCTGGGCTCCAGCTCCACTCGGGGAGGTTCAGTATTAAACAACACTGGTTCCATTTATTTTTACTACCTCCGGAGAGTTAAGAAAATCACTCTGAGGAGCAGGGCACATTTTTGCATTTCATTTGCAACAATAAAACAGAAACAAAACAAAATCCAAAGGAAAAGGAGATGGAAGTCAGATTTGGCCGGGTCCATCTCTAACCCAATTTTTTTCCCCTAACTGCAAAGAGTTACAAACTTGCGTTCTTCCCGTCTTCATCACTCATGGCCCCCTCGAAGAAGGGAGTCCTCAGGGGAGGGTGGCCTGTGCCTGCTCCGTTTCCAGTGCCCACCGGGCTTGGTGCCCTGAGGTTTCTCATTCGTAGTCGCCCTCCTTCCTCCTGCAAACTCCCCGAGCTTACACACTTGGCAGATCCTGCTAGTCTCGAAGATTCGTGACTGTGCCTTAAAAATTGTGATGAGTAATCAGTTACTAGAGGTAAAATGTACTTCCTTGCTCCCCCACGATGGGCCCCAGCCCCACCCCACAGAGCCCCTCAGATGGCCCGAGTCAGAGGCCCCCCAGCCCAGGGGTCCCTCCTAAGAGCAGTGTTTTGCCATCAGAGGATATAATTGAGGGTAGTGCCGGGCAGGGGCGGGAAGCCACACATATCAAAAGCTCCCATCTGTCTCGCCAGCCGGCTGACTCGGCTTCCCGTGCCCCAGCCTTCAGCCACGCAAATTATAGCGTGCACCCGGCTGCCTGCCTTCTGAGGAGGCCAGCTCTGCTGGGCTCCCAGAGGCCTCAGAGGAAGGGTGTGGACTCCCAGCCCGGCCAACTCCATTCATAATATTTACAGTAAATGGGCCTCCCTGGCTGTTGGTTAGTGTGCGTCCAGCCTCATCCTGCAAGTCTAAATTTCAAGTCTCTTCCATCCCATGGTGCAACGCCCAAGTCCCCACCATCATCCCCCCTCCTCACATAACTCAGCAGCTCCTTTCAGAAAGGGGGTTCACACACTTGCACACACAGGCCCCCAGACCTGCACAGTTGTCACCTGCTCACCAACCTGCTCCCCTGGGGGAGGATCCTGGCCACTTCCACAAAGACACGAATAGGAGGGGAATATCCCACAACCCTCATCCACCCTCATCCCCACCTGTAGCGGGTCCTGAAATCGCCCCCAAATTCCGCAGGAAGATTCTCAACTGGGGGTCTGCAGCCACTCGCAAATGTGAATCCAACAAAAAAAGAAACCCCTCTTAAACCACCAGAAAGCCCTGCATTTTCTTCTTGTTACAGATCACTTGTAAGTTTCGCTGGCTAACACGTTCAAGAATCTTAACAAACACAGATGCAGAGTAAGCCAATTTTGCGAAAGGACACGACCCCCAGAGGTGCAGGGCAGTTCTTTGGTCTGATTCTGCATGTCTGGAGGCTCTGCCCGAGCTGCTTTTGCTGTGGTCCTCGATTTAATAAAGCCTGGGGAGCCCGCAGTGACCCTCCAGGCTCCCTGCAAGGTATTCCAGCCCCAGATGCTGGCCCTGCCCCCATCCCGTCCCCCACCCTCCTCCAGCTCAACTCTCGATATGTTTTTTTTTCTAGAGGGTAGAGAAACCGTCAGAAGATGTGGAAAAATCCAGCAAGAAACAAAAGTCCTTTTCATCCCTCCCCTCCCCCAGCTCCCCTTGTTCCATAACAATTATGAAAACTGTTGGACGGGATGGCATTTTGAACGTTTACTGCATTCCGGCCAATAAATTCCAATGCTGGATCTGATGGAAAAGCCTTCCTCTCCGGCCAGCTCTCTGGCTCCCCGCCGCCCCCCCGCCACTCCCAGCCCTCATTCCTTCTTTCTTTACAACCGACAGCAGGACCAGGCCAGGGCTGCACTGTACTTGGAGGGAAAAACAACAGTTCGACAGAGAGGAGAGAGTGGGCAGACAGGACAAGTTAATCATTACTTCTGTCTGCCCCATAATCTAATCTCCCTGGCTTTGGCACACTCACTGCTCAGCGATCTCAGCCCTTTCACTCCCAAGCACCCAGGACACCTCCTAGGCCTGAGCCCCCACCCCCACTCCTCGAAGGCCCTCCCACCCTTAGTCTCCAGTCCCCCAACCCTGGACCACCCTTCTCAAGGTCCCCCGAGGCTCTGTGCTGTGTGCCCCACATTTCAGGGGGCTCTGGGCCTCGCATAAATGTGGATTCCAGTCTGGCTTGGATGACTGCAGAGCCAGGTCACCCCTCCTCCTCCACTGCACCCCTCACCCCACCCCACCCCCACCCTCCTGCCCCAGAACTCAGCCTCAAGCCCACCTGGTTGCCCCAAGTGATCTGTGATCCATGTATGCCGACACACAAGTCAGGATGGCCCTGCCTCCAAAAAACCCAACACAGGATGACCACGTGCCCAGCAATTCCACTTCTGGGGGAAAAGGCTCAGCTTCTCCTAATCCTCTCCAGTTCACCCTGCCTTCTTGAGTACAGGGGATTCCACAGTGGGGGTGCTGGGGGAAGGACCCCAGGAAATACCTGCAAATATTGGTATGCATAGGCATTTTTCTGGGGGAAATGATCCTTCTGCTTTCATTCATTCTTGAAAGAGTCTGCAAACCAAAAAAATCTGAAGAATGGCAATCTTTTTCTTCACCAAAGGAAGAGGCCATTAGCTACTCACCACCTCAGCAACAGGGGTCTCATTCTCACACACTTTCCAATCCAAGAACCAAAAATCACAGATCACAGGACACCATTCGGTGCTGCAAGGGGCGTGCGGACCAGGTCCACTGACTTATTTTGCAAAGGAAAAAACTAAGGTCCAGGGCAAAAATGGCTCCACAAAGGCCATGCAGCCAGCTGATGGCTATGCCTCCAACCTCAGCCCAGAGGATGGAACTCTGGAGGGTGGGCACTTTCCCTCCCACTGTAATCTCTCCAAACCCCTCCTGGGCATCTGACAAACACTGGGCTGGGGGATGAGGGAGGCTTCTGAATCTCTGCAAGCCCCCCAGTGCCAGGTCTCTTCCCTAGGAAACACCCGCAGCGGGGCTCTGACTCCGATCCCACTGAGCTGGAGGTGGGGCCCATCTATTTCTAAGAACTGTCCTGTGCACCCAGATCACAGGAGGAACACATCTCCTGCTTTTCCCTCCAGGTTACTGATTAATGAGGGGAGGGGGCCGCGCTGGCTGCGAGGCTGCCCTGGGGCTGGCAAGGTCCCCAGGCACTTTCTGAGCAGAGCAGCTCTTTCTGGCCCTCTCAAGCCCCAGAAGCTTGCTGAGCCTACTGGAGGAGACCTGCCAACTTCAGCAGACCAACCGCAAGGTGGGAAAGGGCGACGGAGATTAAAACTCCAGGTAGCAAAGGCAGAAAGGCGAGCTTACTGATATAGCACAGTCCTTTCTGGGCTTCGTCCTTTTCTCTTCCTGTTAACCCCACGTCAAAAAGTAAAAAAAAAAAAAAAAAAACAACACAGAAATGAGTAAACACGAGAGCCACCAGTCCAGGCTTGGTGACCTGAGTCTAAAAGATAGAAACACCCCATTTTGCAAGCGGGAAACTGGAGTTGAAATCCACCTGTCCCTTACTGTCCAGGAACAAACCCCAGGCCAAAGCAACTCTTCAGACTTGACACAGGAGCGAGAACGAATGAATGAAACCAGTGAACTCCCAAGAAACCATCAGTTGGCCTCAGGGAACAGCCAGGGCAGGATGCATGAAAGCCCTTGGGAACCACCCGCAGGAGGGCCAGAGCCTCTCAGATCATCTGGGAACTCAAAAATGGACTTGACGGTCAGATTTTAAATTAAAAACCAAGTGTTGCTTCCCGAGATGGCCTTCATGAGAATCAAGCCCACCAGAGTTAGAAAAGTCAAACTCCTGGGCTTTGGAAACGTCCCACCTCCCATGTGGCTGTAAAGCCATAAATGCTACCATTCCAGGTGTCCCCTGCCCCCACTGTGTGCTCAGCTGTGCTCCCAGGTACAGGCAGGGTCTGGACTACAACCCTACCTCCTGCTATTACGGGCTGTTATCTCACCATCAACAAGATGAATGGGGAGCAGGGACAGACACAGGAACAGGAGAGACAGACCTCTGTTTATCAACAAGCTTTTGCTTTATCTTGGCTCTCAACAGACTACACAACCAAAGCACAGCCCCAGGCCCGCCCCTGCACCTCAGCTGTGTCTTACAACAACACCTCACCCCACAGCTCGGAAGCTGCCAAATTCTGTTCCAAGGACCCTCCACCTCACTGACCCCCTAACACCTTCAGATGGACCATGACCCTCTGCAGAGTCCAAGAGCTACATCCTTTGTGCCGGCAGAGCCTACCACACAGTAGGTGCTCAATAAACCACCACTAAGTGATTGTACCACAGGGACACGCTGACTTCTCCCAAAACAGTTGGTCCCCCACGGACCACCCCCACCACCACCCCGGCTTACAACTGGCAGGAGGCGGCCCTTGTGAACCCACCTATTTGGGAGGGTGCCTTCCAGGCAGGGGTTATCCAGAAAGGCTGAAGCCTGGCCCCAGGCTCCCTGCGTAAGCAGGAAGACAGCCCCTGTCCTCAGCTCCTTGCCAGCCAGCTGCGGCTGATCCCGCGAGGTGTTTCCAAGCCAGGCGCCGGCCAGGCAACCTCTGTGGGCTCACCACCTGCCCACAGCCTTCTGCCTTGGCGTCCTGCTCGGTCTGGACACGCTATCCTCACCGAGTGTTCCACAATGCTTTTACACACCCCTAGGGCCCTTGTTGTGTTATGAAAACAAAACAAAGCCCAATAAGGAAAAAAAAAAAGCTGGGGGGAGGTGGGAGGAGCAAGCCGGCCACACACAAATCTCTTTCCTCCTGGTCTTCATCCTAAAGATGGCTCCTTGGTAGCGCAGGTCAGGGTCCTGTCCCATGTCCCGCTCCCGTCAGAGAACAATGACTGTCAAAGAGGGAACTTAGAAACTCAGAGATGAGTAAAATGACAACTGTTTTCAACCTGGCACAATCCCACCTTCTCTACTGCGGGGCTGCACAAGCCTTCTTTCCGGGGGAAGCTACTGGGCGACTGAGGGCCACGATAGCCCCTTGCCCCAGGGCAAAGCATAGCTCCCGGGCACAGCTGCACCAGGGGAACTTGTCTGCCACCTCTTTCCACCAGAACCCCAGCACTAGACACTAAGGAAGCTAAGGAAGGGACTCCCTGAGCAAAAGGAGGCTCAGAGCTTATAAACAAAGACAGCCCCCGACTTCCAGGTGTCAGGCACCGTGGTCAAGGGAAACCCACGCTGGCGTGAAGAGGCTGTGGGCATCAGCAGATTCCTACCTACCCCCTGCCCCCAAAATATGTTTGTTTGTGTGTGTGTGTTTTTGCAAGTTAAAACTGAGCTAATGACACAGGGTGGGGCTCAGCATCGAAGAAGACTGTGTAGCCAAACCAAAATTCACTTCCAGCCAAGAGCTGCTCAGCCTCACCACTTGGGGGAAGGAAGCCGAAAAAGTCATGAAAGATTCTTTAGTAAACCGGGAAATAAGGCTGCCGTTAACATTTCAACTGAAGGTGACCCTTCTGGTAAAAAAAAAAAAAATTTTTAATAATAAAAGTAACATAAAGTTCTCAAACAGCCTCTTTCTTAAATGAAAATGGCCTAAAAGTTCTCCAGAGAGTGGAAGGAAAAGAAGGGGCTAGGAAAGAAACAAAATAAAACAGAACCCGGCTGGCCTCCTCGCAGCCACTACCTTTCACGAACCACTTTTTTCTGGAGTTCTTCTCATAAAAGGAATGATGCAATTTCCTGTCTTGTCCCAATATTTCCTGTTCACTTCCAAGGTGAAAGTTATCACCCTGGTTTAAACAACTGCCCTAAACTCCATAGAAAGTTCCTATTTCCGTGCAGTGCCCCATCCCAGTCACAAAGAACTCCTCTTCTTAGAATATAAACCACGATCACTGTCTACACCTCTAACTGAGTCGGCTTTAAGAAAAAGCCTCGTTTCTCTCAATGGCAACTGCTGAATCTACAGTCCCAGCTGCCCCAGAAAGTGGGCTAGAGGTGCAGATCCCCACGGGGAGAAGCGGAAGGGGGCTGGAGGCAGCACCCCGCCATAAGCCAATGTGTTTAGGTAGAGCGGCCGCCACCAAGGGAATGTTGCTTTCTTGGTGTGTTAGCCACTAAATTGAGAACTGTGCCTCAGCAGTTAATAATATCTTCCCGCTGAAAATAGCCCAGAGAGGAAGCCTGTCTGTGACAGTAGGCACAGAGCCAGACCGGGCTAGCCATTCAGTGCTGAGCGAGAGAGACGGTTGGGCCAGTGGTGACCTCCCAGTGGTCACACTGTACAGTATCCTTTCACAGGGCTCCTGCAAAGGCAAGACTCCCGCGAGTCACTAGCCTCCTCTGCAGCCCTACAGCCTCAGCGAAGACGGCACATGGACCAGAGGCTCAGGCAGTAGGACCAGAGGAGGGGTCCAGATTGCCCAGCGGGAGCCAGGAAGATCCCAGGCTTTGGGAGTTAGTCCCTGCAGGGCTGCTTAGCAGACCCTGGGCTGCCCAGAGAAAAACAGCGTCCAGGGCAGAGAGGGAAGAAGGGGACTTATTCCCCTGCTGAAAGGTCAGCCATGGAACATGAGCCACAGGGAACTTTCCTGTCTCTCCTTTCTGCCACCAGCATGGAAAAGGAAAGGCTGAAAAACCACAGAGACAGGCCCTTGATCAATCTCCCCCACTCCCTGCACCCCACTCCCCCACCATGCCAGACCTCAGAGATGCTTTGGAAAATAAGTGTCTACCTCCAAAAGCTCCCAGTGTCTCATCCTCCAGAGCCGGTGTTTCTTAGGCACTATCTAAATACCTGCATGTATTTAAAAGCTATGGCAGGTCACTATTTTTTTAAGATTGTGGCAAGATACACATCACGTAACATTTACCATGAACGACACTGACAGCACCCTCAGAGCTGAGCAACATCATTAGCAAGTTCCAGAACACCTTCACCATCCCTGAAAGGAAACCCTGTCTCAGGTCACTTTTACAATGTCCTTCACTACAGCAAAGCCAACAGGACGAAGGGGCAGAGTTAATACATCTTGTCAAATTCTTGCGGTTGTTTAGTTGCTAAATCAGGACCGACTCTTTGTGACCCCATGGACTGGAGCCTGCCAGACTCCTCTGTCCATGGGATTTTCCAGGCAAGAATATTAGAGTGGTTGCCATTTTCTTCTCCAGGGGTTCTTCCCGACCCAGCGACTGAGCCTACGTCTCCTGCATTGGCAGGCAGATCCTGTACCGCTGAGCCACCAGGGAAACCCCCTACAACCGAGCAAACATCTTAGCCAAGAAGAGGCTCAACAAGCACGACACTCAAATTCTTCACCATAGGAGCACAGACAGAATCTGTGCACAGCCACCAAGAGAAGCCACCAGAGACACTGCCCATGGGAACAGAGATCCTTTTTCCCCCTACATCAAAGGCTCCCCAACTTGTCTGCACCTTGCAATCACCCCGGGAAGCCTCAACAAACACGTGATGCTGGGATCGCGCCAGCAGACTGTGAGGTGAAAGATCCCAGGGGTCCTAATGTGCAGGCAGGTCTGGAGACCCCTGCTTGTGTCTTTTTTTTTCTCCCACTGGGTTAAGACACCGGCTGTGAAGGGAGCGTCAATGCGAACTCTGTATGCAGGAGCAATGTTGCAGGACAGTAACAGCAGCAAGAAGCCCAGGGAGCCCAACTGGATCATGAACCCTTTGACATTTCTTCAGGTCCAGAGGCCGACAGCTGGGCTCTGCTAAGGCAAAGCCTACCTGGGGAGGGGGGTTGGTGTCTCAGACTGTGGCCAAAAGATACAGAGGAACCTGACCCTCACCTGACTCCACCCCCTCCTCCCGGCTGGCCAGGCTGTCTCGGTGACAGGATGCCTGAGGCAGCAGCCCATCTTGTCTGGCCGGCAGGGCAGCCCCAATTGCTCCAGAGACTTTAAATGCTGTCACCCTGCATTTAACTCCTGCCTGACTGCCTCATTCTCTCCAGGACAAAGGGAGTTTAACAGAGAGCCCTTCTCCAGGGCTGAGTGCATGACCTCAAGCCTTGCAGAAGAGGCCAAGAGTCTCAGCTGCTGTCTGTGACTGGTCTTCACTGGGTGTGCACCAGGTGAACTGGCCTGGGCCTGAGTCATCAGGTTGGCACTAGGGGATGTGTGGGTCCCCAGAGATCCAGACTGTCACTCCTCACAGTGGCGTGAAGGAAAGGGAGTGGGTAGATAAGGGGCTTGCTCACGGTCACGTGGGCTGCTCCGCCTGACAACCCCAAAGCCCATGCTCTTGGCCACGTAGATGAACTCAACCCATCCCCACCCCACTCCCTATGGCATTAGAGATACCAGAGAAACCACGAGTTGCCTGTTTCCAGGCACAGGAAGGAGACTTTAACACACACACACATAGGCACGCAGGCCAGTTTCCCAGTTTGCCATCACTGTTCCCAACCAGACAACAAACGCAGATGAATAACGTTCCTTTTAAAAACAGGATGGAACGCTCTTGCCTAAGCTTCTTGGTTTGGGCCCAAGTTGATGGTGGACGGAGCCAGGACTACGGTTTCATACTATCCAGGTGTTCTTGAAGACTCTCCTCTGAGGCTCTCAGAGACGCCAGCAGGCATCAAAGAAGAGGAAAGAATCATTCCTGGAATGGATGCCGGCCTAAGGGCACTCCCATCACCCAGAACTAGAAGTGATACATGGATCTGAAGATCTTGGCAAAGGAACAGGCCTCCCCTGGGCTGACAGAACCGTGTCTCCAATAAGCATGGTTTTGCACAGGCAAGAGAGGGTTCGCTCAGCCCCCCCCCCCGCGACACATCCATACTAGGTCTCCACTGCCTCCCATCTCCTTCCTCCAAGTCAAAGTTGCTCAGTGTCTGACTCTTTGCAACCCCACGGACTATACAGTCCATACTGGAGTGGGTAGCCTTTTCCTTCTCCAGGGGAATCTTCCGAACCCAGGTCTCCCACACTGCAGGTGGATTCTTTACCAGCTGAGCCACCAGGGAAGCCCAAGAATACTGGAGTGGGTAGCCTACCCCCTTCTCTAGCGGATCTTCTCGATCCAGGAGTAAAACCAGGAGTTTTCTCCATTGCAGGCAGATTGTTTACCAACTGAGCTATCAGGGAAGCCCTCCTCAAAAGTGGCACCATTTTGGAAGTTCTGCTTGCTTGCTAAGTTGTTTCAATCGTGTCCGACTCTCTGTGACCCCATGGGCTGTAGCCTGCCAGGCTCCTCTGTCCGTTGGATTCTCCAAGCAAGAATACTGGAGTGGGCTGCCACTTCCTCCTCCAAGGATCAAACCTGCATCTCTTAACACTGCTTGCGCTGGCAGGTGGGTTCTTTTACCACAAGTGCCACCTGGGAAGCCCCATTTTGAAGTTTAAATGACAGATGAACGACGCTGGCCTCTAATCCCTGCCCTTCACCAGGGAGGCCCAACCAGCTTCAGACATCAATATATGATGGGTCTGCAGCTGAACAACCTAGAGCTCACAAGTGAGGCGGTACTCTTTCAACACCCCCACCTCCTCGCCCCAAATCAGGACAGCAGACAAGCTGAATGAAAGCTCCCCCACCCCCCCAAACTGCAGATGGAGGCTGCAAAGATGACAGTTTCAAACGCATGCTTTCAATTACCAGTGATACAGAGAAAGCTCTGCAAGTAAATCCTTTCCATTTCCACCACCAAGCTGAACCCAGAAGCTTCCCATCGATGTCAGACCTCTCCAAGGTGGGGACGCCTGGTCCAGGATGCATGCCAACAACAGGATTTGTTCTACACGTCTTTCAAGAAGTACCACACCTGCTATCACGATTCAGAACCAGTCCATAAACACTCCCTGGGCCCCAAGCACACATCCTCAAGGAGGAGCTGTCTGTCGTTCACCGACGCCCGTGTGAGAGGGACCCAGGCCTACCCAGAGCCTGCCCACGGGCATCTGCCCGCTCATGTGTGTGCACAGGATTGTCTATCTGTATGTCTGCAGCCCGCACACATGCACGCGCGCGCGCGCGCGCACACACACACACACACACACACACACACAACCAGGCACCGAGCAATCCATCTGTCTCGAAGAGCCGGCTGTCAGAAATGAAAGTACAATCTCCTGGAACCGAGTCACAGCCTTCTAAAAATGTGTGCCGTTTTCCCAGACTGAGGAAACTTGCAGGGGTGGGGTCTGTTTCGCCGAGTCCCAGAGGCTCGGGCCTGTGTCTCACCGGCCAGCCCCGCGCTGCGCGGCTGGAATTCCAACCTGCAGCCAGCGGGCCGGCTCCCAGCGCGCCTGCCCGCCCACTCCCCTTCCTCGCAGGAAAGGGAAGGGCCAGCCTTGGAGTCACCCCGCATCTCAGGAGGGGCGTGCCTTCAAGCACACCCCCACCCCCACCTCCGAGGCACCACGTTTTCACACCACTGTTTTTCTTTCCCTTCTTCCCCTGCCAAGAGAATCAAGCCCTGGCTCCTGCTGCCGACCTTCCTCCCACCCTAAACTGAGCCCCATTCATTAAGCCCGCTCTCAGCCAGGGCAGGACAGGAAGGAAAACAGCAGACGGGGGGCCTGTGAAAGAGACACTCAGAGAGGTGATTTCCAGGGGGAGGTGGGGGCAGGGGTGTGTGGGCGCTTTCCCTGCTCCTACCTTGATGCCCACTTGGCCTGGCCCTCAGCACGGCAGGCACACCCACTCCAGCCTTCTTTCTTCCCCTACCCAGCCCTGCCTCATTCAGCCAATGTACTCCTCCTCAACTGGCCTCATCCTGGCCACCCCCACACCTACCACCCCCCATGGAAAGATCAACTTCTTTGAAAGGAGGAGGTTTGAGCATTCTCCATTTGCAAAATCCTCCACCTTGGACCTGGGCCACCAGTCATCTTTTGCCGGGGGGCGGGGGGTCGTGGCATTCTCACTGCAGAGATAGGAGCCCTGGGTTTTCTCAGTGCCCATCACCTCCCCTCCAGATACCCCCAAACCACTGGCAACAACCCAAGAAACAGTTTCTTCAATTTCCCCCCACAGCACATTATTAATAAACTGCTCCAACTCTGAACTGAAAGAAGAAAGAGCTCAAACTTTGAAGCCTTGGGAATTAGTAAATCAAGAGCTAAAATTCAAAACAAATGCCCTTTCATGTGGAGCCCCCACCCCCCATCACTTTTTTTTTTTTTTTTGCAGTTCCCTTGAACCATGCTAGCCCTTTAGAGACAAGCACTCCTTCCTAGCAGCTCCTCATTCATTGAAATGGCTGCAGTTACTATGGGGGCTGGAGGCTGGGGGTTCATTATTGCTTTACCCCCAGTTTCTTTCCAGGACTAGAAAAACTCTTAGAAGCCCACCCATCTCAGAAGGGGCTACAGTGTCACACTGTCTGGCTCTGGGGCTGGGAAAGGAGGCTGGTGGCCCAGGCTGGCCGTCACTTCCTCCAGCAGAGGAGACAGACAAGATGTTATCAAGAAGACAAACCTTCTGAAAAGCCCCCTTTCAAAAGCTACCACTTCCCTTGCTTATTTCATGTGGTTCAGAGGGGCTGGGACTCCTCCTGCACATTCTGGATTTTAAAAATAAAACTGTCTAACAACATCCTGAGTGCACGATTTCACCAGCCCCTCTCCTCCTCCTTGGCCTTCTTTCTTTCCGGAACCCTCTCAGCCTTAGAAAGCAGAAGAGACACAACTCACACATTCCTGTTTGTTCTTTCCTCCTCCACCGCCACGGTCCACACTCATCCTCACGGCCCCTAGCCCCCTGCCCTCTCTGGGTTCCTCTTTTTCCTGCTCAGCTCTCATTAGGAGCTTTGAGTAAACAATACCCTCTGTCTCAGATAACAGCCAGAGTATATATTGTGCTGAAATCAAAACAAACAAGGGTCTCCCTGAAGACATTCTCGGCAAGATCAATTCCTGCAACGGGAACTGGCTGGGAGGAACAAGACTGCGTGACACTTGACCAGTTAGAAGTCCCCTCTCAAAAGCGCTTTACAGCTTCCATCTGTGCTGCCACGATCCTAACCACACGAATGTCCCAAAGGCAAATACCCAGAACTCTACTGGATCTTCTCTTTTCTCCCCTAGGTTACTTCCCCTCTTGTTTTAGCTAGTTGTTAGAAAATCCTGTGATGGCATGCATACTGGAGTGGGAAAAGCAGGTGGAAACAGGACGTCTTTAGAACAAAATGGAAATGTCTCCCACTTACATTGTAATGAGCATCTCTAAGTTTATCATTCTCTTCTCCCGTCTCTCAGCGACAAGGATGCTCGGGCCACCCAGTGCCCCTCACCCAATTCCATAACCCTCTAGCCGGGGCAAATTTCAGGCCCTCGCTCACACCTGTGGGCCCTGAGGGACACCTTCCCCTATGGCTCAGTGTCAGCGCCTGCTATCTGCAGCGACCCATCTGTCCATCCCCAACACACACTGTAGACTCCGGCGGGAAGCTCGACTGGGAGGCAGGATGAGCAGAGAAGCACCGAGGCAGTCTTCTCTAAACTCCCATTCTACACCCAGGATCTGTCTTCTACAAGTTTCCAAAAGGTGGATCCCTTCCCTTCAAGGCACCTGATGCACTGACAGAAAAAGAAGAGCTTAAACCCAAGAACTAAGAACACCAGAGTTACCAAGAGAAGCCCCTCCAGCCGGGGGCTGCTTAACAACAACTGAGAAACACAGACCACGCCCAGGTGGCCCTCGTTTCCACATCTATGGGGCGGGCCTAGAACCTCGAGCTGAAGGGCGATGGGAGTCAGCGCAGATACATCCAGTTTAATGCACATAAAAGCGTGGAGTAACTCCAGATCAGCTGGGGTGGCAGAAGACCACCTCCGGTCCTCCAAGATCTCTGGTCATTTCAGGAGGCCTTGGAATCCACGGGAAAATAAGAGAAAAGCGTCTCACCTGAAAGCCCCCAGGGGCCAGATAATTCGTTCCCCCTGTTTCAGCGGAGGAAGGCACAGCATCTGGACAGTCTGCTGTGGATTTGAGAAGGAGAGAGAAATAAATACACAAATAAATAAATAAGTACACCAAGATTAATTTTTAAGCACATTCTAAGCAGCATTAAAGAGAAACCACACATTCCAAACGGCTGACTCCCAGCCGCGATGCTGATTATTAATGCACTGCTCAGGCTTTGCTACCCATCATGAGACAGACCACAGCACCTTGTCACCCGTCTGGGCTCCGGGCAGCCAGTTAATCATTCGTCAAGTCAGACTCGATCACAGACTGCTGGAATTTTTTTCTTTTATTGCAAGTCCCCCATTGAGGAAACCAGGTAGTTCCCAAGGTCAAACAAAGGAGGCCCAGGTTCTCTCCCAGCCACCTTTCTCGGGGCAAGATCAAGGCTATGGCCTCTCTGCTTGGATCCAGTGGCCCTCGCCACCACTCTCACCTGTTTACAGACAGACTTCCCAGTTCTTTAAGAAGAAATGGGCGTTGGGCTGAAGGGACTGCGTTTCCCTTTCTAATAGAGGTAGAATAAGTGCAAGAAAATCTCAAATACAACCCAAAGAATTTTATTCATGTACGCACCTGGGTGAAGCCCCCTCAAGTCAAGAGAACAGAGAATATTCTCAGCAAGGCTCCCAGCTCCTTCCAAACCTAATCCAAAAACTTCCCATGTGTGGAAACCTTCCCGGGCAACCCCAGACCTGCAAGGCTCCCTGCCCTCTGTCCCTATAAAAATCTTTCTGGCACGCAGCACTTGCGGAGTTGCCTTCCGCGGTCTTTCCTGCTCTTTTACCTTCAGATCTTGTCTGCCTGAACTAGTCTATAACCTTCTCTTCAATGTCTTTGCCACCCTCAGGTGCTCAGCATAGTGACCTAAATGTTAATGAGGATAATGACAATTCCAGCTGAGAAAGAGACTCCACAACCTCCCTCCAAGCAATTAAAACAAAATATAATGGCTATGAACCACAACTAATTAGGCCCATGAAACAAAAACACACAAGACCCCATAAGTGTATCGGGCATCACGGCCAATGCCCACCTTAGGAAATCCACAGAGAAAGGCCAGCTCAGGAAAGGAGTGTCCTGCCTCCAAAGCAGTCACACCAGGTCAGATGGTGCAAATCCCAGACCCTCCTTCTCCAGGTCACTAGCAGGATGTCCATGAAGTGTGCATTACCAGTTTCCCACTGGAACCGCTTAGGCAAGACGGCAAATAGGAAGCCAAGGGAAAGAGGTGCCCAGAGGCAAGGAGCCATGGAGCTCTCTAGGGGCCTAGCAGCTGTCTCCATTCCCTGGGTAAAAGGGGATGGGGCTGGGCTTGCCCCCTGCCACCCCACCCCAAGCCTCAGGTTCTCTCTCTAATCCTGCTCTTGCATTCTCTCTCAGGTTGGAAGAGCAACTTTCCAAGAATCGGGCCGAGGAGTGGTAGCATCAGGCAGGGGAGACAGAAAAGACCATGTGGGTAATCTCATTGTATCAGGGTAAAGCCTAATTCCAAACAGGAATATACAGTGTTACAGGATACACTTAATCAAATGGAAAACAATAGGGGCAGGCAGGAACTGGAGTTGCTGGTTAAAGAGTGTATACCCTGCACTTTCCAAACTACTCCAATGGCCTTCACCCTGATGGAGAGACAGGCTCCCCCGAAACGGAAGACACCCCCACATTTAAACACGATGATTTTGGCCAGCCCCCACTGGCCCCAGCTCTGGCTGGCTGAATCCCAGGGGCAAGGTGTGTTTCACAGGAAGGGCCCGGCATCTCGGGGTAGAGCTGGGGCCACAACCAGGGCTGTCAGCTGGTCTCAGATCAAAGGTAAATCAGCTCCACACCGGCAGCCACAAGCGTTCCTATGAAATGGTGCTCTGCCCTTTGTGCAGTGCCTTTGATCTCGGGAGGGATTTACAAACATTAATTAGGTCTCCCTACCACCTCTGTGAAGGAGCAAGGCATACCTGTTTGACATGCACCTAGGTAAACTGAGGCGTCACTGAGTAGCCCAAGGGGCCACCCGGTGAGCTGGGCCCTACCCAAGGGTTCAGCCCTCTCCTCCCCAGCAGGCCTCACTCTCTTCCCTGCAGGTAGTCGAGCTGAGACAGTCTTCAGCATCATCTAGGTCCTGCCAGGCTAGTAAAGGGCCAAGAGGCCACACCTCCGTCTCTCACCCACAAAAATATAAGAGCTTCGCTGCTCTCCCAAGTCAGAGTGTCAGCTTCTGCTATGTCGCCTGCTCCCCAGAAGTGCTGGGTTCTGTGGGAGACTCAGTTCCCTCTCCCAGCAGCAAGAGAGCCATTAAAGACGCCTGCCTGGAATGAGCTGCTGCAAGCGATACAAGGTGACAAAGCTGGGGACCCCCTCTCCTCTCAAAAGAATGGTTTCCCAACAGCCAGCATTGTCTTGTCAATTTATTTCTGAGCTTCCTAAATACCATCTGGCACAGAGGAGTCCCCCCCGCCCACCACTATACCCTAAAGCTCTGCCCCAACCCACAGCCCTGGTTACAGAAGGACAAACTGGTGCATGGGAATCATCAATGCATTTTTAGCCAGGCACATCATCAGGCCTGCAGAATGACTGAATGAATGAACAAACCAATAAATGAGTGAATGAATGCATCATCTAACTGCTTCGATCATTTCTAAATTTAAAAATAGGCCTGAAAAAGACTGGCCTGAGTTGAAAAAATAAGTGCAGAGCAAGGTCTCACACTTCTCAACTAGGCTTTGGAGGCCTGATCTGCCAAGAGGCACTGGTCACTGGGGTCCCTGGCCTAAGCAAGGAATATATACCCAGCAACATCAGCCCCCCCCCCACCCCAAGACATTTTTCAAATAGTTCAGACCTTCAGATACAGAGGAAACAGGAAGCAGAGCCCACACAGCATCCCCACCCCATAAACTGGGCTCTCACCCCTGGTATGATAAGGGGCGGAGAGGTGCCATGACTTCTGAAAGCCTCATGTCACAGACACCTTGCTCCTTCCTTCAGCCATGGTGACCGCCCCCTTCTCAGAAGATCCTGCCGACTTCGAACCACCTAACAATCAGGCCTACCAAAGCCAGGCCATTCCAGAGGCCGCAGTGGAGTGGCTTGAACGACACCAAAATGGAACTCCCAACTTTTAGCCCTGGCATTCCCCCAAAGGCTTCCCTGGTGGTTCACTTCATAGAGTTCACCTACAATGCAGGAGACCCAGGTTTGATCCCTGGGTCAGGAAGAGCCCCTGGAGAAGAAACTGGCAACTCACTCCAGTATGCTTGCCTGGGAAACCCCATGGACAGAGGAGCCTGGTGGGATACAGTCCATGAGTTGGACACGACTTATTAATGACTAAACCACAACCACCAGTTCCTCCAAAGGCTGCAGGGGGATCAGGCCCCAGCCCCTCCCCACCGCCTCTGCCCAAGCTGGAGACTCTGCAGAAGAGAGTCCCTTAGTTGTGCAACTGGTTAAGATTTTAATAACGTTCCACAGTAAACCTTATGGCTGCTTCTCACCTAGTAACCCAAGGCCAAAAATTCAACCTGGACTCGGAAACTTTACAGTGAGAGCAGCTGATCTAAATTACCCAGCCAAATACTCTCCTCAACATACAAGGCAAAGAGAAACCTGGGGCAGCATCTCATCTGTGTGTCTGACCTCAGTGCCCCCTGGCCACAGCAGCCAGCAAAGCCAGCCCTGGCTGTCCTCCAGCGTGTCAGGAGACATGGGGGCTTCACCTATTAGCACCCTCCTGTCCTTACAGCAGGATGGCACTTTCCATTCCCTTTTTTTTTTAATTTCAGGGTGTTCTAAGTTGGGGGGCCTACTTTGTTGTTGTTTTGCTTTTACACAAATATTTTGGGTGAGTAACCAGCTGTCTGAGTTTGCGATTGGCAGGTTAATCACTTCCTATTGGCTGATCTGGAGAACTTTTCTCTCCCTTGGAATGGTGCATTCCTGTCTTTGTGGCTTCTCTGTTTACACACATTCTGCTACCTAATGTCAACACTTGCTAATGAATAAATATATCACTCCATTCGCTGAAAATGAGGTCCTAGGCTGAGATGGTGACTGCTTTAATGCGGTAGACAGAGCCGTCCCACTATCTCTGCAGGAAACCCAACAGAACGTGGGCCTTCTTTCCTATGGTTATAGGAAGTTTCTCTCGGAACAGTTCCCCCAGTTGTCTTTAACCCTGGGTCCAAGATGACTGGCCTCTCTCTCTCTCTTTTAAGGAAAACCTCCACATTTGAAGACTACAAAGGAAAAACAAAAAGCAGGAGAGAGAGGGCCCCTTGGAGAACTAAGCTCATAAAAGAATTCTTGAGCCTTGATGCCAAAAACCCAGTCAAGTTACATTCTTGGAGAAAACAGACCTTGGTAATCTCAGTTAACGTTTGTTACAAATACAGAGCTGGTTTATCTCCTCATTAATGACCACTTATCTGGTGTTTTGTAAATCGAAAGCAAAATATCATATGCTTCGCAGGCCACTTATTAGACAGGCACCAGGCAAGCAGCAACGCCTTCCGAATGGAGGGAGTGTGGAGTCAGGGAGGGCTGGCTGGAGACCACGGGCTTCTCTTACACCATTCATTAAAGTATTTAATTTAGGACAACGCCCCAGCAAAACTTTTAATTAGTGGGGGAAAGGCCCGACAGCCAAGACTCATGAGGCGGAAGGACCTGTAGAATTCCAAGAGGGAAATGGGGCCCAACCCTTCATTTCTCCTTCTCCCAGAACCCTGGCAAAATAAGACTGTCACAAGCACTGCATTTCTCAGGAACCGGCAGAGACCACAGTTACAACTCAGACTTGCAGGCACAGGAACCTCCCCCCTGTAAGAAGCGGCTCCAGGAAACAAGGGCCCATCGGAGCTGCCTCCCAGCTCTGCGGTTCCTCCTCCCTTCTTCCCTGCACTGCCAGCCAGAAGTTGAATGCAGACAAACGCAACAGGGCTGGTGCCAGCCTCAAGTGGGGCTTCTGCCCTGGCCGAATGCCATCCAGTGACAAAGCGACAGGCAGGCAGAGCTATGCTAAACACTTTTATGGCCCCCACTAGGAATTCTGAGAAAACTAGGAGCGGGGGGAGGGGGCTGTTGCCTTTACTCCTTAAATTTTCTATTCTCTTGCCCCAAACCGAGGTCATCTCTACATTTTTCTAAACAAAGTTTTCTTTCCCATCAGGCTTTCCAATCTCCCCACTGATACTTCTGGCACTCACAGAGTCTCCCACGTTTCCCATCACCCTGTCCCATTTGGCTCCCTAGACCTGCATGGACCAGAGTCTATGCGCTGAGTTAAACCAGCCTGGGTTATGGAGTGCAAATATAAGGAAAAAAAGAACAGAATGGAAAGCATACCTAAGAAACATCTTTGCAAAAAGAAAGATACACACACACACACACACACACACACACACACACACACACACACACACATTACCTCCAGCTCCATTCACAACAAAAAAAGAAAAAGAAAAAAAAAATCCACTAAATTGCCAACAGAGGAAACCTATAACCACCTCAGGGCAAGTCCAGAGTCTCCCAAGCCGCTGCCTAGACACACAAATCCTCGTTCTACAGCCTCCATTTCTAACTTAAGACAGGAAGGATATTTTTAAAATCAGCTACTCACCAGTTGGTTTGAGAAAATCCATCGGGTATCTGGAGTAAGGAGGAGGGGGAGACTCTGGAATTAAAAAGAAAGAGAAAATAAAGGCTGAGCCCTGAGAGAGATAGAAACTTATGATAACAGAGGCATTCTTTTAGCCCAACTGTTTGTCTTAGCTGTGGGGGTTGGAGGCAGGGCCGCGAGGCGGTGATTGCCTTGATATTTAGCTGTCAGATAAACAAAAGAGGCCGCCTGGCGCCAGCCTCGGCGCGGCGCTCCTCCACGTCTGCGGCCGCCGCCGCCGCGCTCGGCCGGCCCGGCTGCAAACCGCCGGCTCGGCCGCCGCACGTCGCAGTTCACGGGGCGGGGGGCGACGAAGCCCCTCCACCCACTTCGCGTCCCTGCTCCCTCCGCCCCAGGCCCCGACCCGTCCCCCGGGGCGCAGTTCATCTCCGCCATCGCCGCTGCGCCCCGCACCCGCGCGGAGACCACGGGCTTCCCCCTTGCTCAGCTCCCTCGGAAGGTGCACCCCAAGGGTGCTGGAGAACTTGGATCGGAGGGCGCCCGAGGTGCACCCCCGCCCCCGCACAAAGAGGCAGAGAAAAGGGATGCAATGGAGAAGGCTGGGAGCATAAAGGAGAAGGGCCCCGGGGTCTCAACGGAGGAGCCCAGGGCCCAACTCAGTAGTCTGGGGGCAAACCATCTGACGATCGGTTACACTGCTCTCTCTCCTGCGCTAGAAGAAAGTAGGAGACACCCAACTTCCCCTGACTGCCTGTTCTCTCTCACCCCGGGCTGGCGGAGCTGGGAGCAGGTATCCAGCTCGGCCTCCTATCCTGCTCTCTCTGCCTCAAAACCCAAAGCTGCGCCGGCCAGAGCAGGCTTCCTGGCCTCTTGCGCCCGACGTGACGCTCCCCCTTCCTTCCTAAAGGGGAGCCTTCCTCTCCAGCCTTTACTACCGCTTCTCCGAGCCTTCCTTGGCGGGCTTGGATCGAATCCAAGTCGGCCACACACCTCAACGCCGCTCTCCGTGCGGAGGAGGCGTGACCCCCCCCACTTCTCTCTGCACCCCCTTGGCTGATCCGGAAATAAACCCATGTCTGCAGAATATGGGCATGAATGAGTAGGGCCCAGCGGCACCCCCCCGCCCTTGGGGCCACCGAGGAGAGAAAACTGGAAGGAAACCCCGAGGGAATGCCTTTCCAGTTTCCCCGGGTCCCCTCTCTACCTCTGTCCCCCAACTCTCCCTCCCAGGAGGAAATGTACACACACCTCTCCGGCGAGGTGGCTGCACTAACCCGCAGCCCAATCGGGCTTTTCTTCCCCCCACCTGAGTGCCGGGAGGAAGGGGGGGCACGGGCGGGTGGGCGTGGATCAACTTCTTACCTAGTTCGCAGAGTCGGCTAAGGTGATGGGGGTTGCAGCACACCAGCTCGGGGTTGATCTTCCCGTAAGATTCACAGCAACACAGCCTCTTGACTTCCGAGGAATGCCTGAGATCCGGCCACCTGAACACTTTGCACAGCAGGAGGGGGAGCGAGTAGGTGGAAGGCGGCTGCGCCGGCTGCGAGCCGGCGGGCGCCCCCAGGCCCAGCCTGCAGTCCAGGCGGCCGGGCAGCAAGAGGCACGCGGTGCGCGTACCGCCGCGGGACTCCACGGCCTGGAGCAGCAGCTCCAGCTGCCGTTCCTTCAGTTTCTTGAGCACCGAGTGCGTGAGAGCTTTCAGATCCGCCTCGCCACCCCCGGCCGCGCCGGCGCCCGCGGCTGGGGGTGGGGATGGTGGTGACCTTTGGCACCTCGCACCGCCTTGCCCAGGCAGCAGACAGCCCTGCCTGCGCCGCCGCCGCCGCCGGCCCCATGCGCCCGGCCGTCCGTCGCCCCTTCTCCCCGCAGCTCGCCTCCTCCTCCGCCTCCCCCCGCGCCCTCCTCCTCGTCCTCGCCGCCGGGCGCACGGCTCCTCCAGAGACGCCGGACGAGCGCAGATCGTTTGGTCCTGAACATGCGGGGCGAGGAGGCGAGGAGAAAAGTCGTTGGCCGGCTAAGGAGCGAACATGACCTCCGCACACCATGAAGAAGTCGGGCGCCGAGTTGGGGCAGCAGGCGCAGGCGACAGCAGCAGCAGCAGCAGGGGCCCTGGCAGGAGCGGCGGCGGCCCGAGGGGCGCTCCGTGGCATGCGCCAGTCTCCCGGAGGCCGGAGCGCGCGCGGGGCCCGGGGGGCGCCCGCCGGGGCTCGGGGGCCTGAGCTCCGGCTGCCCCACCCCGCGCGGCCCGCGCCGTGCGCCGCTCTCGGGCCCCGGCGCACCCCGGAGGAACGCGGCCGCCGCTTCCCTGGGGGCGGCGAAGCCTACCCGGGTCGGCGCCTCCCCAAAAGAGGCCCCCCCGCAGTGGTTCCCGAGTGTCGGGCTCGCCAGCCTCGGCTGCCTACATGGAAGATCCGCGGCGGCAAAAAACGAAAGGCGTTCGGCAGGGCTGCTGGAGGGAGGAAAAAGCCTCTTTCCCCCTTGCTAAGCAACTTAATTTGGGGGTGGGGAGAAGCAATTAAAAAAAAAAAAGCAGGCACGCGATTTATTTTTTTCCTCTATATCCTTAGTAACCGGATCTCCTTGAATTCCGTGCACACGAAGACTCGGGGGAGGGGGCTGAGTGGACTTCACCCCACATTGAGATGTCTGGCGAAATAAGGAGGCTCTCTCAAAATCTAAGAACCAAACATGCAAAGCCCCAAATGAAAAACACCACCTCCTCGCACCCCGGAGGTCTGGGGGCGTCCGACTGGAGCTGGGGTTTAAAAAAAGAAAATGTTTACAAAGTAGAACGAGACGTTTGAGGGGTGGAAAAAAAACGTATCCAAGAGTTACATCCCCCTTTTTTCCTTGCAGAGCCCCGCTGGTCTTCCTCTCCTTTTCTTCTGCCAAGGAAAAAAAATCCTATATATATTTTTTAATCCACAGAAAGCTTTGGCTAGGCTGCTTCAATCCTTCGCATCTGGGTGGTTTAGGGAGTCTCTGGCCTTTCCTCTTGCGCTCCCGGGGCCCGGTCGTCGGCGGGGACTTCCTTGGGGCTGGCGGGGGCGCAGGGGCAGAAGATGCTGCGGCGGCGGCGGCGGCGGCTGCGCCCCGCGGGGCTGACAGCGCGGGGGAGGGCGGCGCGGCGGCCGCGGCGGGCCCCAGGCGGGCGGCGCGCTCTCGCCCTCTGCTCTCTAGCGCGGGGGCCACCGGCGCCCCCTCCCCGGGTTGCGGCTGGCCGCCGGGGCTCCCCGTAAAGGCTGCTCGCCTCGACTCGGCTGCGGCGACTGGAGGCCCCGGTTGTCCCTCACGCCGCCTTCTCCGAGAGACTCTCCTCGTCGCGGCCGGGAGCCTCCTTGTCCCACCGTCCGCCCTCTCCTGGCACTCGGGTCCTTCTAACGCCGCCCGGGGTTCGCCGCGCCGCACTCAGGGGCTTCTGGGCCGGGCGCTCGGCAGCTCGGCGCCGGCGGACTGGCTCTCGTCTCGGGCAGCTCTCTCCGGCGCGGCGAGCGGACCGAGCACGGCGCCCGGCTGGCTCGGCTGGAGCGGCTCGGGGACAGGCTCCTCCGTGCGCCGAGCAGGCGAGCGAGTGTGCCCGGGGCTCGCCGCCTCCCGCAAGGCCTCCCCGCCCCCGCCCCCTTCCCTCCCCCCTTCCTCCCCCTTCCCTCCCCCGCCCCCCCAGCCGCCGCCGCCGCCTCCTCCCCGCCCCCCGGGCCCTCTGCTCTGCTGGTTCCACTGCGCAGTGGCGCGCCCGGCTCCGGCCTCGTCACGTGGCCGTCTAGACACCCTGTCGCTTTAAAAAAAAAGGAAGGATTGTGTTTCGCAAACAACAGATCGGGTTTCTAAAAGCTATTCCCCCCACCCCGCCCCTCACCAAACCCCCGCCACCGCCACCCGCCCGGGTCTGCAGAGGGGGGACCGATATGGGGCGGGGCGGGGGTGGATAAAGGTGGGGAGCAGAGAAGCTCCCGGGGTCGACGGAGACCTGGTGGAATCAGAGGAGAAATGGGAAGACCCAAGAGCACCGATCGGGCACCGCCGGCGAGTTTTGGAGCGAAGCGAGCGGGCCGGTGGCCGGATTTAGATCCAGCCCGCGGAGCCTCGCGGGGGCTGTCCCGCGCGCGCTCGCCCTAACGCTTCATTCATTCGTTTTGTTTTAAAGGCCCTGGCGACGGATCCCCTGGCCGCCGCGCGGGAGGGAAGGGGGAGGAGAGCGCTGTCTCCGCGTAAAGACATTTACACCGGACTGGACCGAGGCCCTGGGAAGTGCGCGCTGGAGGGAACAGCCGGCCCGCGAGGGCGGGGAGGCGGCGCGAATGTGACCTCAGCGGCGGCCGCGCGCTCCCTCCCGCCCTCTCCCGCTCGGGGCTCGGGTTTCTAGGACTGCCTGGAGAAGTGTGTCTAGTGCAAAGCTCTGGAATGCATTTGGCTGCCTGACGAGTTGCGAGGGGTAGCATCTTGGCGGGAGGTGGCGGGGGTGTGTCGGGGGTGCTCGCCCGCCCGCCGCAGGCAGGTTTCCTCTGGAGCCCGGAAGACCTCCGCCACTCCGCCTCCCGGCGCGGGGAAGGTTACCTTCCGAGGAGACCTGCATGCATATGCATGCGGGGCCTGTTTCTTCGCCTTCCTCGGCCCCATAGCTTTCTGTGGCGCTTAGAGTCAGCGAGTTTATCCCCTTACCCCAGGCTATAGAGAAAGCGTAGACCCACCTGGCCGACTGGTGCATAGACACGGTAAGGCGTTGATGGGGCAAAGCACCAGATAGCGTTTACTTCGTGAAAGCTGTTGGTGCTGAGAAGCGTCATGATTTAAATATATAAGCGTCAGTACCGACGAGGCCACTAGTTGGCATGGTGGTCTAACCTCACATCTTATTCAATGAAATAATATATATATATTTTAAGTCATTTAGAATTGTGAGGTCAGGATGACAATCAAACTCACTGGGGATTTTAATGACTTTTTTTTTAATGAATCTTTTTAAAAAGGTGCAATGAACTATTTTCATTTTCTCAGATAAATTATGCCCCTTTTAAAGAAAAGGCACCCCCCAAAAAAAAAAAGGGGGGAAACGTAATAAAAGGAAAAGGCACTGATGAACCTCAACTCATCCTCTTCCCTTCCAGCAACTTAAAAGCTGTCTACATGCTATAGATGCTTAATAACTATTTAGGAATCAACAGAGTTGGATAGATAGGTATTTGGACCTCCTCCCCCTACCCCAACCCACCAAAAGCACCTTTGGAGATATATTATGTGATAATATAATATTGTATAATATATAAGGGAGAAAATCATTATCATCTCTAAGCAAGGAGCCCTGAAACTCATTGACCTAGAAGAGCCAGAAATGCCAAGCAGGGCAGAAAGGTGTAGAACAGGGCAGCAGCTGGGATTCTAAACATTTACTTTGTAAGCCACATAGGCTGCAATTGTATAAGATCATAGTTTAGTTACAGTTAAAAATAATGCTGGGCTTCCCTGGTGGTCCAGTGGCTAAGACTCCATGCCCCAGTGCAGGGGGCCTATGGGCGATCCCTAGCCAGGGAACTGGATCCAGCATGCCTCAACTAAGAGTTTGCCTGCCAGGACTGAAAGATCCCACATGCAGGATCTAACACCCAGTGCATAAATATTTTTTTAACATATTGCTTATTGAAAAGGGCATTGAAACCTGTGTATGTGTGTGAAACTTTCTGAACAAGCAACCTACAAAGATAGCAGCCAAGAAAGCCCAGGTATCCCACCATCATAGGCAAAAGAGGTAGAAATGGGATTATGGAGATATCTGAGAAATGATACACTCACCTCAGAAAGGCTTAGAAAGAATGCCAAACTAGAAGTCAGAAAACCTGAGTCCTGTCTGGGACTCTGCCATGATCAGTCCTGCCTGACTCCAGTGACCCCATGGATTGTAGCCCTCCAGGTTCCTCTGTCCATGGGATTTCCCAAGCAAGAATACTGGAGTAGCTTGCCATTTCCTCCCTCAGGGGATCTTCCTGTTCCAGGGATCGAACCCACATCTCCTGCGTCTCCTGCATTGGCAGCTGGATTCTTTACCACTGAGCTCCCTGGGAAGCCCCTGGGTCTCTGCCAGTCACTGGTTAAATAACCTGCACTAGAGGAGACCCTCGTATTAGAGGAGCACTTGGCAAGATTTACAAAGGTTTCTGGGTAAGCGTCCTGCCTTCTCAGGGTCCCATTCCCACTCTCTGCTCTGGGTATCGCTAGAAGATGTTCACTTTCCTAGTGAGGCTAGGCCAGGCTGCAAAGTGACAAGAAGGACTTAAATAAGCAGTGAAAGCAAAAGGCATAATTCTGCTTAAGCTTCTTGGCTAAATAGAGAACCTGATGATTCTGGGAGATGTGGCCAGTGGTGCTTACACTCTGGGATGCGAGGCTGGAGCACACACAGGGCAGGTAGATTTAGTGGGTGTTTCAGGAGTTGAATCTGACGTCACAACTTGTCTGGGAGGAACATGCAAATACTTGCAAAGATATGTTCCCATATAGTATAATTGTGGGTGCTTTAATTCAGGCGTCACTCCTGTCTTCCCCTCTGTGCGTGGCTTTCCTCTTCCATTTTACTGCCCTAGGTAGACAGTGGGTGGGTTGCTGGGCAAGTACCTGCAGTGGCTGGTGCTGCTTTATAGCTCCTTGGCATCCCCTGAATCAGTTAACATCCCAAGCTTTCCTGCGAGCCAGCCCCACCCTGTTCACATTCTTATTCCTTTCCTTTCCAAGAAAGAAGCTGGACTGTAGAGGAACTCCTGACTGGCTAGTGTGCCTAGAAAGGGAGTTCCTTTCCTTTTCTTGGGCACAAATGAAACCAACAAGCACCCAGTTTCAAACTATTCTAATCCTTAAAAAAAAAAAAATTAGGAGTTCACCAAACTATTGTGAATGAGTTTGATTCTAATCACTTGCTGGCAAGGAATATGGAATAAAATATCTCATTTGCAGTTGTTTATTTCCTGTTGTGGCTTCTATTTTCATCTTTTAGTCACTTTGGTGATAGTAATCAAACCCTAATCATGGTGCGGCCACAAGTCACAGAGACCAAAATAACTTGCAGCGGAGTTATGACAAACAAGGATGGAGTCAGCTAAAGACCTGGCTACTTAATCACTGGCCCCTGGAACCTGAAGGACTGCGGGGGCGCCATTTGACTAACCCCGCCATTTGACCGACCGCTGGCTGAGCATCTAGAGGAGAGAGGAAGCTGGAGGAAATTGCTCCAAGGCCCGTGGTCTTGAGCAGTCAGGGCCCCAGGGTTCGAGAGGAAGGAGGGCAGCGGAGCATAGACAGGAAGTGGAGGAAAATCAGGTGAACTGTCCGCAACTGCCAGGGGAGAAACTGACATGAAAGAGAAAGAGGAGAACAGAAAAAGAGAACTGGCAAACCCTCTACAGCTACAAGCGGCTAAGCAAACACTAAAATAAATAAATAAAAACCTCGGCTCCAGGAAGGCAGGATTCCTCCTTTCAGGACTTTTCTCATGTTCAGTGAGTGGTTCTTGGAAAAGAAAGGTCGAGAGAGGCCCCAAAGGGCAGGTGGGTGTGTTGGTGTTGGGGCCAAGGACCAAGGCAGGGATGAGGATTTTCCTTGCAGAAGCCAAAAAAAAACAATTAAAGAGGCCAAAAAAAAAAAAGTGTTGAAAAAATATCGACATTTCTTGTGCAACTGTCCCCTGAAAAATATGTGCGCCCTCAACCACCCTGAACTGGCAACAAAACAACTGGAAGTGATGGCTCATGAAAGAAAGACAGCGTGAGTGAGGCTGATGTAACAATCAGCACTTCTTGGCTTACCTTAGGAGAACGAGAAGGTAAGTGAATGAAATGCATCTAATTCACAGTCAAATAAAGATGCTATAAGTCCTGACTCATCAAACATGCTTGTGTTACAGGCATGCTGTCAACTGATCCATAACGTTTGCCAGGTGACTCTCCAGGGCTCTCGGCGAGGTCCTGGGGGCCAGAGGGGGAGGGGCAGGGTGAAATGAATGTTCTTATGAAGGAGTCGAGAGAAACATCCAGGAAAAGCAAAGACCTAGGACAACAGAGACATTCAAATATGCAGTCACAGATTCCTCCAGGGATGGCTGAAGAAAACAGTTGGGAGGGAAACTTAAGTGCATGTAACTTTCTGTACCTTTTCAACTTTGCACCTTGTGAATGTGCCACTGATTCAAAAATATACTAATCTGAAGTTTGCTCTTTTTTTTTTTAATCCATGTCTGCTTTTCTCATTTCCTGAAATTTGCTGTTCTGATGTCCTTGTAGAAAAGGACGAGTTGGCGAGGTCCCATGTGGAAGTGAGGCTGCAGACAGCGTCTCTCTGTGGGGCAATTCCTACAGGAAGGCTGATGACAATGTGTCATCCCAGACGGCGAGGGCGGAGGCTGCCTTGTCATGACCCTGGCAAGAGTCGGTGAGGAAACACACCAGTCCTAATCAAAAGTCATTCTAGATATCAGTGAGGTGCAAGTCCTAAACCAGGAGAACAGTCTCACAAACACTGGCATCCCGACCACAGAGGCACAGGAAGGAGGAGCCTGCCCCATCTGAGAAGAGGAGAGTGGCACCTCTTGGAAACAGAAAGGGGTTCTTGTGATTCTCGATCCATTTCACCAGCACTGGTTCAAGAGGTGGTGCCGGGTCCCAGGCGTGACCTCTGAGACACAGAAAGGTGTATTAAACAGCCTCTGCCCTCAAGAAGGGTGTAATTTAAGAGCGGGCTAGAAATAGGAAAATAGCCTTCAAGAATGGAGCGAGGAACAAAAAAGAATGCAGCAAGAACAATGCGAGCAAGAATGGAGGCCCCAGGCTTCGCGGCTGGCTCGGTGGTAAAGAATCCACCTGCCAACGCAGGAGACACAGGTCTGATCCCTGATTTGGGAAGATCCCACATGCTGTGGATCAACGAGTCCTGTGCGCAGCAACCATGGGGCCTATGCTCTGGAGCCAGGAACCCAACTACTGAAGCCCTCGCGCCTGGAGCCTGCAACAAGAGAAGCCGCCAGAATGAGAAGCCTGCACACCGCAGCTACAGAAAGCAGCCCCTACTCGCTGCAACTGGAGAAAGCCTGTGTGCAGTAATGAAGACCCAGCACAGCCAAACGGAAAAGAATGGAGGCCCCAGATCAGGAGAACAGAAAATCAAGGGATTTTTTCTGTTGGGGAGGGGGCGGGGTGTGCGTCTCAGAAATTTTCCTAAAGGTATAAATATTTGGAACTAGACTGGGTGAGTTGACAGGCAGAGGTGCGCATGAGATGAGTGACTATTCAAAAGGAAAGCATGATACAGAAACAACTGGTTGTTTCTGTCTACCTTGAGAAAAGTCTTCAAAACTCAAGCCGCGCTTGTCACTTTGAGTCTATAACTTCATTTATAAACACTCCTAAGCCTCGAGGGGGTCAGAGATGGAGGTGTGGCTCCTGCAAGGGATGTTCAGGAGCTCACCTTCCTCAGAGTGAAGCTTTTCCTTGCAGAAAGAATTTGCAGGCATAACACGACATCATCTATAACTACAGAAAAGTTTCTTCTCAGATAACTGGGAAAATCACCATGATCTCCACTCCTCAAACTAACAGTCAGGCTTCACTTGAAGCAAACTGCTTCATGTCAGGAGACAATGCCAGTTGTTAACACAAGGAGAAGGGAAGTGCCTTCAGCATGAAGCTGGCCTGTGATGGCTCAGTAATGGACCTGCTTAGATAATGGCTTCAAATGCCGACAATGAAAAATTAGGATTCGCCATTGCAGTACAGACAGAGAGACATACAATTTGGCTGATTTCCACGGGCAGTAAAAAAATAGATTTTAAAGACAGCAAAACAAGAAAATAAATATTGAGCTTTGCTCAGCGGCACCCCAGGACCCCTGCTGATATTCCTCATTATCCAGGCTGCATTTGAACTTCAAGACATCAACAAATGGACTTCAAGCTCCTGGTCATATTGGGCTACCAAATTAGCTTTCACTCTTTTCTGATCCCCTCCCCCCATTTTTATCTTTCCCATTCCCCTAAGTCATTAAAGGATGACTTTGGAGCTAAATTCTGCGTAGTAAGTGCCAGATAGCTTCATAGCGACGAGACATCCTGTTAATGGTGAATCAGAACTGGGCAGCCTGCAGAGGGGGTGATGTTTTGTCTGTAGTAGAGTGGAGAGTCATAGGTGACCACACACGCTGCTCCTGGCACATCCTGGGACCCACCAAAGAAGCCCAGCCCCATGAGCGATGGCCAAGGCATTTCCACTGTGAGGACCCAGGGGTGTAGACAGGACCCTCAGCCCAGTTTCGGATCAAATAGATTCTTCTGCCATTACTAGCCTCAAGGCTTTAGGAAAGCTGTTTCCGTCGTCTGTCTGCCTTCCTCATACAACAAACACTGAATTAACAACGTCTTGTGTATGCCAGACCCGGTGAGAGGCTCCAGAAACAAAGCCTTCACCCCGGGGGTTGCTGGGACTCAGCGCAGGCACGCCGGACACGCCGCCAGGACAAGTGCTATGTGAACTAGCGGTATACAGATGCTAATCGTCGTGATTATCATGGATTTGGTGGCAGGAGCCACCCAATAAGCTAATTTTGCCTAACCTTCCAAGCCTAGGAAATGAATTTTTGCTGGGATAAGTGTCCTGAGTGATAGGGTATTGAAAAAGGAAGCCACTCTTTCTAGTGTCTGGGACTTCTTGTGGGTTTTACTAGGATCAGTGGAACACGGCCAGCATCAGAGTTTAAAAGCCAGCTAGTAAGGCTGGGACATCTTTTTCTTATAATGAAAGAGGGGTACGTGAGAACATGATCTAGTGTTCCTAGTTCTTTGCTAGTATTACTCTGAGTCATATTTTCTTATGTTCTAGAAATAATTTTGTTGCTGATGGTGACAAGCGAGGAGGAAGGTGACAGGGGAAGGAGCTACCCAGTGAAGTCTCCATCCCACCTTTCTCCATGAACATTTATTTTGCAGGCTTTCAAAGTCTGTGGAATACGATGTTATTCAGCATTGTTCACATCTAATAGAGCCATAAAGAAAAGTTACAGGAACATTCAGTGAGAACTAGAAGGGGGATTTTAAAGTCGTCCTCAGCAGTTCAGGCCTCAAAACCTGTGATCCGTGGTCAAGTTTCCATAATGCCATATATTTTTTCAAATGCTAAATTATTAGATAATTTTGCTTTTTTTGTTTTATTGATTTTTTTAAATATGTAATACATGCACAGTGCTACACAGCTTAAAGAGGACAAAAGGGCATGAAGAGAAAAGTAAAGCTTCCACTCAAGCCACTGACTTCTCTCTCAGGAGACGGCCCCATCACAGCCAAACAGAGAAGGTGAGTCAAGTGAAAAGACTGGCCTCTGCTTTGAACTTCAGCCCATAGCCACCTGCCTTTTGACACCTCCCCTTGGATGGCTCAAAGGCACCTTGAACTCATTATGTTCCAAACAGGGCATATATCTTCCTCCCAGAACCCGCTTCTCCAGATCTCCACCCTCAGAAAGCTTGCCCAGGGATGTCCCTGGTGGTCCAGCGTTTAAGACTCTGCACTTCCAATGCAGGGGACGTGGGTTCGATTCCTGGTTGGGGAACTGAGATCCCATATGCTGCACAGTGTGGCCAAAAAATAAATAAAAAGAGAGCTTGCCTATCTCTATCCAGTGGTGGGAATCAGAAGACCAGCCCAGACAGCAACCTCCAGGCTCAGCATCTCATCAGTTTTACCTTTGAGATGCCTCTCAGTCTGTCTGCTCTTCTGCAGGTCCCCTCACCGCAGCCAGCAGAACGCAAGCCATCAGCATCTCCCTGGGGACCACTGCCCACAGTACTTTGCTCATTTGTGCATCTGGCTCACTGAGACCCGCCAACTCCCTTCTGCTGAGGCTGGTCTCGGTGCTGGCCTGACTGCACCACCACCCAGCAGTCTTCCTAGAGCTCTCGGAACAAGCTCAGCCCTTCCGTGACCTGTAAGCCCTGAGTGGTCACCTCGGGACCTTCCTTCTGCCCCCAGGGACTGGGCACGTGCTGTCTCTCAGCCTGGGATGCTCCATTCTATCTTTGAGTTAGGTCACCCCGCCCCCATTATTACGCACTCTCGCAGCCTCAGGCATCTCCTTGCGGTAGCATTTACTACACTGGAAATCTCACCTTTAATTCCAAGTCCTTGCTTCATGTTTGTCTCCCCACCTACCCAGGGCTTTCCAGGTGACACCAGTGGTAAAGAACCCGCCTACTAATGCAAGCTAGACAGAAGCGACTCAGATTCCATCCTGGGTCAGGAAGATCCCCTGGAGGAGGGCACGGCAACCCGCTCCAGTATTCTTGGCTGGAGAATCTCGTGGACAGAGGAGCTTGGCGGGCTACAGTCCATAGGGTCACACAGCCAGACTGACTGAAGCAGCTTAGCAGGCACGCCCACCTACCCAGATGACTCCTTGAGGGCAGAAGCCCTGTATTACAGCACATCAAACACTGGCAAGGAGCAAGCACTCAATGAATACTGGCTGAACAGAAGACTGACTCATACGGAAAGAGTAAATCATTTCATTTTTTAAAATTTTTGGTTGCATTGAGTCTTCCTTGCTTTGCACGGGCTTTCGCTAGTTGCGGTGAACAGGGTCTACTCTCCAGCTGCGGTGTGCTGGCTTCTCTTGTTGTGGAGCACAGGCTCTCGATGAGCAGACTCTGCAGCTGGGGCTCACCGGCTTAGATGCTCTGCAGTTGGGGTTCACTGGCTTAGTTGCCCCACAGAAGGTGGAATCTTCTTGGACCAGGGATGGAATTTGTGTCCTCTGCATAAACAGGCAGGTTTTTAACCGCCTTCCTACCAGGGAAGTCCGTAAACCATTTCTTTTGAGATACTGTCCTTCCTAGTTCAAGGAATCAACATGCCCTATCTTTTTATGAAAGGCAATGATAATAGACAGTGTTTAATTAAAGACTTATTTAGAAAAATTAAATGTTGACAATTGAAGGGAGGGTCTCTCAATGCAAAACCCTAAAGCTGACAAACTACTGCTTAAAGCCCAAGGATAGAATCTCAGATCCAGAAATCCTGGAGGAGTCTAAATACCTTCCTGAAGAATAAGTTGCCAAAATCAAGGGGGCATAGTTAAAATGACTTAAAAGACGCTTACTCCTTGGAAGAAAAGTTATGACCAACCTAGATAGCATATTCAAAAGCAGAGACATTACTTTGCCAACAAAGGTCTGTCTAGTCAAGGCTATGGTTTTTCCAGTGGTCCTGTATGGATGTGAGAGTTGGACTGTGAAGAAGGCTGAGCGCCGAAGAATTGATGCTTTTGAACTGTGGTGTTGGAGAAGACTCTTGAGAGTCCCTTGGACTGCAAGGAGATCCAACCAGTCCATTCTGAAGGAGATCAACCCTGGGATTTCTTTGGAAGGAATGATGCTAAAGCTGAAGCTCCAGTACTTTGGCCACCTCATGCGAAGAGTTGACTCATTGGAAAAGACTCTGATGCTGGGAGGGATTAGGGGCAGGAGGAGAAGGGGATGACCGAGGATGAGATGGCTGGATGGCATCACGGACTCAATGGACATGAGTCTGAGTGAACTCCGGGAGATGGTGATGGACAGGGAGGCTTGGCATGCTGCGATTCATGGGGTCGCAAAGAGTCGGATACAACTGAGCGACTGAACTGAACTGACTGATAGTTAAAACTCTCAGTTACTTCCAATTCTGTGTCCCTCCTTCCCTCCCTTTTCTGTCTGAGGCTCATTACATGCATTTTCTTAGCCGGAGTTCCATGAAGATGGAGAGAAGATCCCCTAAGACCTTGCACCTGGTTAGTAACACCTTCAGGTCCAGAACTCACCTATCCCTCCACTGACATGTCTCTACACCCAGCAGTGTGTAGCTGTCTCAGCTGTCTAAAATAAACAGGTAAGAAAATGAACAGAAAGCAGCAGTCTGGCTCTTCTTGGCTGGCTGACCCTGGCTGTTTGCACAAAGTTGGTGCTTGATGAGTGAATGAGTGAATGAATGAAGGCATGAATGACTGGTCACTCTGACTTTCTTCTGGGACTCATTGTCTGAACCCTACAGTCACAGGATCATGTTTCCCAGTCCCCCAGAGCCCTGTCACCGGCTATACCATGGGCTGGGTGAACAAGGACCATTCCTTGGCTCTCCTTCATACCGACTATGGGCCAAGCATCACTCGGGCACATGGCATCTCCCATGGGGAGTTTGCACTCTAGGGGAGACAGAGAAGAACTAAGTAAACACACACGCACACACAAATATGATTTCACATAGTTACAAGAGCTTTGGAAAGCATGAAGCAGAGTGAGGGACTAGGGCTGGTATGGGCTGAGAATGGCTGTTTCAGGTCTGTGATCAGGGAAGACCTGTCTGGAGAGGAGCAAAAATCAGGGAAGACCCTTCCAGGAAAGGGAGGGAGCCAGGGCCTGGAACCTGAGACAGGTGAACTGGCAAGTTACAGGAACAGCTGGGAGGCCAGCCTGGCTGGCACGGTGACAGCAAGAGCAGAGTGATCAGAACTGCGGTAAAGAGCTGCTCAACACGGGGGTGGGGTGGGGCTGACCATGCAGAGCCCCCGAGGTGTTCACGCTTGTTAGGTGAATATGCCAGCAAACACAGGATAACAGAGACAATCACACTTTCAGAGGAAGCACACAGCACCCAGCACAGGAGCCAGAAATGCCATGTTCAAATATCAACTCTGTTACCATTAGCAGTGGCACCTAAGACCTTGATTTCCCTATGGATAAATGGGGATAATAATGATACTCAACAGTGCAGAGTTGTCTTGAGATTAAATGAGATGACAAAATATACAGTGGAATATTGTGCTGTGCTGTGCTTAGTCACTCAGTCATGTCCGACTCTTTGTGACCCTATGAACTGTAGCCCGTCAGGCTCCTCTATCCATGGTACTCTAGGCGAGAATACTGGAGTGGGTTGTCATGCCCTCCGCCAGGGGATCTTGCCAACCCAGGGATCAAAGTCATGTCTCCCACACTGCAGGCAGATTCTTCACCATCTGAGTCACCAGGGAAGCCCACAGTGGAATATTACTCAGTCATAAAAAGAATGAAATAATGCCATCTGTAGCAACATGAATGGACTTGGAGGACATTTTACCAAATGAAGTGATTCACACAGAGAAAGACAAACATGATATTAGTTATGTGTGGGCTCTAAAAATGATATGAATGAACTTATTTATAAAACAGAAGCACAGACAGACTTAGAGAACAGACTTGTGGCTACCAAAGGGGTAGGGGGAATAAATTACAAGGTTGGGATTAACATAAACACACTACAATATATAAAATAGACAGTCAGCAAGGACCGACTGTACAGCCCAGGCAACTCTACCCAGTAGTCTGTAATAACCCATATGGGAAAGGAACCTGAAAATAATTTATATGTATATACTTATAACTGAATCACTTTTCTGTACACCTGAAACCAATACAACATCGTAAATCAACTATACTCCAAAATAAAATAAAAATTAGAAAATAAGACGCCGTACATCAAAGAATATTGTGGAGATGAGTCTATAGAATTGTGATTTAAGAAGAAACCGCAATCAGACATTTCTGAACCCAGCATAGAACAATTCTGTGGTACCCGAGCCCTAAAAGTGTCCACTTATACAGGCTGGTTGACCAGTAAACCTTCCATTTGTGGAATTGCTGCTGAAAGCATTTGTGTATTGAGTTTGTTATTATGTCATAGAAATATATGCGTGTGTGTGTCTGTGTGTATATACACATGTTAGTATGTGTGTGTGCTCAGTCTTGTCTGATTCTGCGACTGCAAGGACACTAACCTGCCAGGCTCCTCTGTCCATGGGTTTTTTTCAGGCAAGAATACTGGAGTGGGTTGCCATTTCCTCCTCCAGGGGGTTTTCCTGACCCAGGGATCGAACCTGCATCTTCTGAGTCTCCCGCATTGGCAGGCAGGTTCATACACACACACACACATACACACACACACACACACACGGCTCATGTCCATTCCTCTTGTTCTCCTTGATGAACAGGAACATATTAAGTACAATTTGTTGATGAAGATGCCGAGGAAGCTCTCTGATACCAAAATCATCTAAAATTGATCATTTGTCTAAGATTGCACAAACTCACAAATCTTACTTCTGAAGAAACTAAAGAAAAGCCACCCAAAGAGGCCAAGGAAAGCAGAAACAAGTTCACTGGTAAACACCCCAGGGTCCTAAACCATGAGTTGGGTGCTTGCATTTCCAGATGAGCCCCAAGTTCCATGCAGGTGCTTTTGCATCTAACAGATCTGAAGCCAAGAGAGGGTGGTCACAGGCACTGGGTGGGGTTAGAGGTCCTCACCTCCCTTACGATCGTCCCAGGATGAGGAAGGAGGCCTTCCCCTGGCACGTCAGCCATCTGGGCCACAGCCCTCCCGAGTGGCTCCTCAACTAGGAGTGAGGCCTCTGCCTCACTCATTCCCAGCCCAGGTGTCCCCTCTCCCGGACCCTGGGCTTCAGGGAACACCAGCTCTGCCTTCTGGGAGCCACCGTGGGCTCAGACCAGGGGAGAGGCTCCAACAATGGCCTGTGTGCCCAGAACTGCTGACCCAAATAGACTCCTGCTGCTTCTCTGCCAAGCCAGAGATGCTCAGTAGGCACTACATCCCCTCAGAATGCCAGAGGAGGGGGCACACCATTCCATTTTCCACCTATCCCCCATACCCCTCAAATCATACTTGTCCTTTACCCAGCCAGCTGTCTCCCCAGATCTCCCACTGGCTTGAGACAGACATAGAAGTAGAGGACTCTTTGCAACCCTATGGACCATACCCCACCAGACTCCGCTGTCCATGGGATTCTCCAGGCAAGAATACTGGAGTGGGTTACCATGCCCTCCTCCAGGGAATCTTCCCGATACAAGGATCAAACCTGAGTCTCTTACGCCTCCTGCACTGGCAGGCAGGTTTTCACCACTAGCACCACCTGGAGGGTCAGGATATATCCCACCCAGCTAGACAAATACAGGTCCCAGGAGGCTCTGAACAAATGTTGAGTTTCCTTCTTCCTTCTCTCCAAGTGATAGACAGGGGCCCGCAGGGAGTGTTTTCATCTTCCAAGAGAACACGCTCCATTAGTCCAGAACGTCACTGTCCTCTCTGCCTCCAGTTTTCTAGGCTAACACTCGATCCCTCATGGAGTATTCTTGACACTTTAAAGGATCTGGCCAGCATGAACGCCACTGTGGCTGCATTCTTTAATTAATATTTATTGAGTGTCCCTATTAGGTGCTTGGCAAGCACAGTGTATTGTGTGCGGCAAAAATATCTATTCCTTTTCCTCTCCAAGAAAGTACATTCCTGGACAACCCAAGAATGTTGACATGCCAAGGAAAGGAGAAACACTCTAGCAACAGCAAGAGTGAGCTGGAAAGGCGCAAGAGCACAGAGGAAGTACACAGTAGTCAGGAAATGGGAGCTTGAGTCCTGGGGTCCCAAACTGGGCTGCGCAAGTTCCAGCAGGTAGCAACACTTCTCTGAATCTGCGTCTGCACAAATATGATCAACAGTATCACTCTGCCTGCCTCCTGGGGCTGAGGATGCTGTAGAAACCAGATGAGCTCATGTAAGCGACGCCCTTTGAAAAGTTTCATATGCCACACAAATGCCAGATATTTCCTCCCAAATAAAATATTTAGTGCCTTTCTTAATAGACACAAAAAATTAAATGAGATTTGAAAGAGTGGAACTCTGGCAGGTCAAAATCTGACAAATGTCATAGGGCATGAGTTTAGATTTTGAGGCTCTGATCCAAACTGTGGACAAGCTCCTTTACCCTTTGATAAATACTAAATACATTCATCTTCAGCTATATGTATGTATATGTGTATAACACACAGATACACTAGGAAGGTGTGTAGGAAGGACCACACTTTGAGGGTCCTTTTGCAATAACTTGCGGCTGCATATCTGCAAATACAGAAAAGCTTATGCAAACATGATATGAATAATTAGATTATGGTGGTCTGGAGAATTCCATGGACTGTATAGCCCATGGGGTCACAAAGAGTTGGACACAACAGAGCGACTTCCACTGTTGCACTTCACGGCTATGGTCTGGCTTCCCAGGTGGCACAGTGGTAAAGAATCTGCCTGCCAGTGCGGGAGATACGAGAGACGCGGGTTTGATCCCTGGGTTCGGAAGATCCCCTGGAGTAGGAAATGGCAACCCACTCCAACATTCTTGCCTGGAAAATCCCATGCACGGAGGAGCCCAGGGGGCTACAGTCTATGGGGCTGCAAAGAGTGGAACATGTCTGAGCACGCACCTTTACCTTACCTTTTTAAACTATAATACACTGTCACCTGTGCAAACGCCAGATTTTTAATGTTATGCATTCCTGGCATAAATTGGTGTGATCTTTCTGGCCAGCAGTAGAGAGTTCGATCAAGAGCCTTAAAAATATTTCTGTGGATAAACAAAATGTGGTATGGAATACCATAATGAAATACAATGGAACATTATTCAGCATTGAAAAGGAAGGAAATTCTGACATTTACTACAACATGGATGAAACTAGAGGACATGCTAAGTCAGATAAACCATCACAAAAGGACAAATACTGTATGATTTCACGTATATGAGGTACCTCGAGTAGTCAAATTCATAGAGACAGGAAGAGCTGAGGCTGCAACAGGCTCAGGGGGCAGCAGAAAGGAGGAGTTAGTATTTAATGGGTATGGAGTTTTAATTCTGCAAGATGAAAAAAGTTCTGGAGGTGGATGGTGGCAACGGTCCCACAGTGATGTGAACACACTTAATGCCACGAAACAGTACATGTAAAAATAGTTTAAATGGTAAATTTTAGGTAACGTATATTTTACCACAAGTTTTAAAAAGTGTTTCCATTTCTGACCCAGTAATCCATCTAAGAATGTATTCAAAGGACATAATAAGAGAAGAGGGCAAAGATGTTTGTATAAGGGTGTTGACTTAAGTCTTATTTTGGAACAACTGGAGACAGTCCAAGGGCGAAATAATAGCAGAATGAGCAAACAGATTATAAAATATCTGTGTTAGGAAACACCATGCCGCCAATAAAAAGCTTGCTTTTGAAGAATATGTAATGACATGGCAAAATATTCATGAGAAACAGGACTCAAAACCAGCTGCCCAAAGTGATCGCAATCTTGGAATATGATACCACTATATGAAAAAGGAAAAAGGTCATAAGGAAACAAACCGTTGGTTACCTCTGGGTGGTAGGGATTATAGGCACATTTTTATGTTCTTCTTCATGTTTCCTAATGTTCCTTGATGAGTACGTATTAATTACTTTTATATTTCAGAAAAATGGTAATTCAATATTAAAAGGACTATAGAGCTTGCAGGTGTGTCTCCAGATCCCTTATGGATCCGGGTATGCTCAGGTAGAGAGCGGCACGCACAATGTTTCATGGGGCAGACTTCCAAAAGCTCTCCTGGAAGATGAACCAGGTCTGTAATGTACATTGTCTACAAAATACTCATGGCACAGTGGAGATATTTGCGAAAAATATCTGTGATTATGTAACTGTGGCGAAAAATACTTTATTGCTTCAGGGTATCAGTGGCAGTTTTGTTGAAATTTGGGGGATTATACAAAGCGGTTGCCTAAAGATGATATGTCAGAAATAATAAGGTCAAATGTATATTTCATATTTGAGAAGGATATTGTTACAAGTATGATTCACATGGGTTTAGCTAAAATGTCTAAAATATAATCTTCATTATATGTTAAATAGAAGTATTAGAAGTTGATAACCTAAAGGACAAAATATAATGGAAGAAAAGCTCCCATTTTCAATGCAAACAAACCAACCAAATAAACAAACAAAAAATACTTAGGGAAAGCATTCCACCAATAATACATGATCTAAAGAAAGGCATTTTTCAAACACTAAAGAAGACCTGCATGAATGAAAACATACACCCTGTTCTTGGATAGGAAGGCAGTGTTAAAAGATGTCAATCCTTTTCAGATTAATGTATAATTTAACTTAATCCCAATAGAAATGTCAATAGGGTTTAAGCTAAAGATGTGCAGGGAACTGGCCAAGCTAATAAAAAGTTCAAATGAAAAGCAAATGCTAGGTAAAATTTGAAAAAGAAGAGGGATTGGGATTAGCCCAACTAAATATTAAAAAGATACTATAAAGCTTTAGTAATTAAAACAAGTTTTTACTGACACATGCATAAATAGATCCATGCAACAGAATGGAGAGGTCAGAAAGCAGTTTAAATATATTTTTCAAAGAATCTACTTATGGCTTTGATAAGTTTTTATATTATATGTTTGTTTTCTATTTTGTTAATTTCTGGGTTCTGAGTTCTGTTGTCCTTTTTCTCTTTGGACTTCAGATGTGTTTCCTTCCCCTAACTGAATTAGATACTTAGATCATTGATTTTTAGCCTTCCTTCTTTTATAACACATGCATAAACACTATACATTTCTTTCAGTATAATTTTAGCTAAAGCCTATAAGCTTTGATGTATTTTCATTGTCATTTAGTTAGAAATATTTTCTACTTTCCATTTGACCCATAGTTTATTTTAGAAGTGTGTTGCCTAGTTTCCAAACATTTGGGGGATTTTCTAGCTCCCTTTTTGCAACTTAATTTCATAGCAGTCAGAGAACATTCTCTGAATTATTTCAAATATATATATGGGGTTTAGTTAAACATAAAGGCAGTACTTCAAATCACTTTAAAGAAAATGAATATCCAATAAATAACACTGGGACAACTCAATGGGGACATGGAAAACAAAAAACACCAGTTATTCACTTCACATAATAAAGGAAATTCCAGATGGATCAAAGATTTCAACATAAAAACTAAAGCCATAATATTAGAAAAATACAAGAGGAAACTCTAAAAATTTAAGAGTAAGGAAAAGTCTTCTAAATCTAACCTTAAAAGATTGATAAATTTATTCAACATAAAAATACTCAAATCTTTGCTGGCCTAAACTACCATGAACTCACTCTTACAGGTGAGAGGGTATGTTCTGGGAGGAATATGAGCAGAAGTACCAGTAGAGTTTAGGACTCGGCAAGTTTCACGGCCAATAACCAGGTGTTGAATGGTAGGATTTCTATAGATAGGGAGGAAGTGTGGCAGATATTTCAGATCCTGGGAAGTAAGGACAGGCAAGCGCTTCACCATGTTAGCAAAGCATTTGCTTCAGTCTGCAAGGCCGACTCCTCTCATTCAGTGCAGTAAATTGTCCAGGACTCTAATCAGATGTGTGGGTCATAGATGATAAAACACCTTCCACACTAAGCAGTCTGGGGTTCCGTCCAGATCCACCACGTAGCCCTGTGACCATGAGCACATCACTAAATCCCACCGGGTACCATCTCCTCAGCTGTCAAAACAGACAGCATACATATACATACCCATGGCTGATTCATGCTGCCGTTTGGGAGAAAAGTGAAAGTCAATCAGCCGTGTCCAACTTTTGTGACCCCATGGACTATACAGTCCATGGAATTCTCCAGGCCAGAATACTGGAGTGGGTAGCCTTTCCCTTTTCCAGGGGATCTTCCCAACTCAGGGATCAAACCCAGGCCTCTTGCATTGCAGGTTGAGCCACAAGGGAACCCTGGTGTTTGTCTGAAACCAACACAATTCTGTAAAGCAATTATCCTTCAATTAAAATATAAAAAATGTATGGCATGGGAAGTAGTAGTTAGAAGCACGAACTTGGGACTCCCCGGTGGCCCAGTGGGTAAGACTCTGTGCTCCCAAAGCAGGGGGCGGGGTGTTCTGTCCCTGGTTAGGGAACTAGATCCCACATGCAACAACAAAGATCGAAGATCCTGAGTGTGCAGTCAAATAAATACATAAATTAGAAGCACAAACTCTGGAATCAAATTCAGTTCAGTTCAGTTAAGTCACTCAGTCGTGTCCGACTCTTTGCAGCCCCATGAATCGCAGCACGCCAGGCCTCCCTGTCCATCACCATCTCCCGGAGTTCACTCAGACCCACGTCCATCGAGTCAGTGATGCCATCCAGCCATCTCATCCTCGGTCATCCCCTTCTCCTCTTGCCCCTAATCCCTCCCAGCATCAGAGTCTTTTCCAATGAGTCAACTCTTCGCATGAGGTGGCCAAAGTACTGGAGTTTCAGCTTTAGCATCATTCCTTCCAAAGAACACCCAGGGCTGATCTCCTTTAGAATGGACTGGTTGGATCTCCTTGCAGTCCAAGGGAGTCTTCTCCAACACCACAGTTCAAAAGCATCAATTCTTCGGCGCTCAGCTTTCTTCACAGTCCAACTCTCACATCCATACATGACCACTGGAAAAACCATAGCCTTGACTAGATGGACCTTTGTTGGCAAAGTAATGTCTCTGCTTTTGAATATGCTATCTAGGTTGGTCATAACTTTTCTTCCAAGGAGTAAGCGTCTTTTAATTTCATGGCTGCAGTCATCATCTGCAGTGATTTTGGAGCCTTCCCCCAAATAAAGTCTGACACTGTTTCCACTGTTTCCCCATCTATTTCCCATGAAGTGATGGGACCAGATGCCATGATCTTTGTTTTCTGAATGTTGAGCTTTAAGCCAACTTTTTCACTCTCCTCTTTCACTTTCATCAAGAGGCTCTCTGGTTCTTCTTCACTTTCTGCCATAAGGGTGGTGTCATCTGCATATCTGAGGTTATTGATATTCTCCCAGCAATCTTGATTCCAGCTTGTGTTTCTTCCAGTCCAGCGTTTCTCATGATGTACTCTGCATATAAATTAAATAAGCAGGGTGACAATATACAGCCTTGACGTACTACTTTTCCTATTTGGAACCAGTCTGTTGTTCCATGTCCAGTTCTAACTGTTGCTTCCTGACCTGCATATAGGTTTCTCAAGAGGCAGGTCAGGTGGTCTGGTATTCCCATCTCTTTCAGAATTTTCCACAGTTTATTGTGATCCACACAGTCAAAGGCTTTGGTATAGTCAATAAAGCAGAATTAGATGTTTTTCTGGTACTTTCTTGCTTTTTTGGTGATGCAGAATCAAATTACCTGGGTTCAAATCTTGGCTTTGCCTCTTGCTAGCAATGTGCCTCAGTGTTCACATCTGTAAAATAGGGAGGATGATCACGGCAACTTCATCGAGGATCATTCTGAATTAAATAAATTAATACTTTTTTTTAGTATATGTAGCAAAACATTTAGAAAATCTCTGACATGTAGCTCCGTGTTAGCTGTAAAATAACAATCATCAGTGTTATTATTATTTAAGTTGAGTCATAGATTAAAAAAAGTCTTAGACTAAGAGGTAGATTACTTCGTTTGTAGCTAAAGACGGAATTTTACATCCTGAAATAAGAGATGCTGGAAAATCTCTTTCTTATAATTCCTCAGGAATTATAGACCCAGGATTAGGAAGAACATTAGAAATGATCAGTAGGAGATCAGATCATCTGGCCTGTTTGAAGGCAAGGAAACCTGCTCTTCTCCTGGTGAACTTTCTAGTTAAAGGCTGACGCCAAACTGAACTGGTTTGCCTTCGTATAACTTCCCCTCATCCATGCAACTCCTAGCTTTAGCAGTCACATAACAAATGTAACCTCCCTCTACATGCCATGTCTTCCTTCACCTCCGCTCCTAGCAACTAAACATGCCCTATTCTTTTGGGCTATTGACCCAGAGCAGGATTTCTGATCCCTAACCATCCTGCAGCAGTGCTCTGGAGGCTCTCAGCTGGTTAACATTCCTATTGAAAGTTGGTAACCAGATCACAGCATTTTGGGCCTGAAAAGTCCCACACATGAATGCTGAGTGAATGAATGAATGGACAAAATTCTCCAATTAGCACCATAATATACCAAAACTATCATCTCCCTTTTATCATCACAAAAGTGAAAGTGTTAGTCACTCAGTCATGTCTGACTCTGTGGACTGGAGCCCACCAGGCTTATCTGTTCATGGGATTCTCCAGGCAAGAATACTGGAGTGGGTTGCCATTTCCTTCTACAGGGGATTTTCCCAACCCAGGGACTGAACCCAGGTCTCCCATATTGCAGGTGGACTCCTTACCGTCTGAGCCACCAGGGAAGCCCAGAGGTTTATTATCACAACCTCAGATTATATTAGCTTCTCCAAGGGGAGCATTCAGCTCTGGTCCAGCCTCTCTCCCCTTCGTCACCCTGAGAAATAGCTATGGTCACCAGCATTTCTGCCATGCCCCTGTTTTCCAGGCACAAAATTTCCAGGGATCTAAGCATAGAGTGGGATCTGAAAGAGCTGATGGAACAAGACTAGTCTAACTTAGTGACAGGGCAACATATATTTTTTTTTTTTTTGGCCACGCTGCAGGGCATGGGGGATCCTCGTTTCCCAGCTGGGCATGGAACCAGTGCCTCCTGCAGTGAAAGAGCGAAGTCCTCACCCCTGGACGGCCAGAGAATTCCGGCAGGGCAACACTTTTGACTGATCTACAGATGCAGCGGTGGGAGAGCCTCTCGAGCAGTAGGTAAGCTGAGGCACAGAAGAATAAAAGTTTGGTCAAGGTCACCTAGGGTTGGTGCTGGGGCTGCCCTTCTTTGCAGTGCCCTCCCCACAGAGGAGCTTGTCCCCAGCCCTGTGCTCTGGTTAAAGGGGTCGTGCTGCCCTGCAGAGCAGTCCAGCAGGAAAGCCCTAGTTGGCAGGCATCCACACACCCAGGCTCTGGGAGGGCATGCCGCGTCTGCCCTTTGGCAAACTATTTGACTTTCTAGATTATGCTTCCTGGAGGGTGGCGAGAGGGGTGTTGGTCTCTCCCAGCGTCAAAGTTTAAAGTTTGGGGCTTCCCTGGTGGCTCAGGGGTTAAGAGTCCCCCTGCAGGAGACAGGGGTTAGATCCCTGGTCCGGGACCATCCCACCTGTCATGGAGCAGCTAAGCCTGTGCGCCAGAACTGTTTGTGCTCCAGAACCTGGGAGCCCCAACTGCTGACCCACACGCCGCAGCTGGAGAGGAGCCCCTGCTCTCCACAACCAGAGACAAGCCCTCACGGCGACGAGGACTCAACACAGCCAAAAATAGATAAATAGGAATAAGCTTTTAAAAAAAGTTTAATGCTTAAAATCAACTTACTTTTGATTGATAAACCCTTTCTTGACATATAACCTATACAAAAAGAAAAGTGCATGGATCATAAGCATACACCTTCATCAACTATCACCAGCTCCCAGGTCAAAAACAAGAATATCACTGGTACTTAGAAACTCCCTTCCTCTTTCCCTCCCAGTCACCTCCCAATCATGGTAACTAACCATTTTCCTGACTCCTCACACCTGGGATTACTTTTGTCTGCTTTTGAATTTTCTGTAAAAGGGATCACCACGTTTTTAAATGCACTTTCTTTCGAAGCAACTAAAAATTTATACAACAAGGAATTTGGGGATGCCATTGTTTTTTATTTGGGCAACCCACAAGCTGCTTTAAATTCACTCTATATGGACCATGAAGAGATTTGAAAACCAAAGTATTTTACTCTGCCTGATCAACTCACCCCCAAATGAATCTCAGCAGTCTCTCTGGAGGCCCGTGGGGTTCCTTTGCTAGTATCCTTTCCCCTGTTCAGAACCAGTAACTCCTGTGATTCTAAGACCCAAGTCAGACTAACTTAAAAAACAAAAACCTCTTCCTTTCAGGATAGTTTTATATTATGTGAAGTTACAATACAGTGCAGCCCGTTCCCATATACCCTGCACTCAATTTCTCCTATTAACATCTCACATTACTATGAAACTATTTTGTCATAACTCAGAAACTGGATTGGTATATTACAATTAATTCAACCTCATACTTGATTCTAATTCCACAGTTTCCCCCTAATGTCCTTTTTATTTATTTCGAACAAATGGCTGATTCTAAGGTGTGGGCAAGAAATGCTCAAAATAAGTCTAGAGAACCACGGAGTGCCAGAGAGCAGGAAAGTGCTCAAAGATCCAAAGGATGGGGCATACATTACATTTAATCTTCATGTCTCCTTAGACTTTCTGAAGTGTGACAATTTCTCAAGACTTTGTTTTTGATGTCCTTGACAGTTTTGAGAAATATTGGTCAGGTATTTTGTAGACTGCAACTCAACTGGGTTTGTCTGATGTCTTCCTCACGGTGATGGGTTTTGGGGCGAAAGATTGCAGAGATGAAGTGTTCTCACCACAGCAAATCAAGAGGCCACGATATTGACATAACTTCCCCTTGGTGATCTTGATCCTGATCACCCCACTGAGGTTGTGTCTGCCCAGTTTCTGCCCTGCAGAGTAACTCTCCTACTTTCCTGCCCACGTTGAACCCTCAGAAGCGAGTCACGCAGTGCAGCTCACATTCAAGGGGAAGGGTTTGAGGCTCCACTTCTTTGAGGGGAGAATGTCTACATAAATTATTTGGAGTTATCTATATGGGAGATTTGACTCCTCCTTTATTCATTCATTCCTTAAACCAATCACTTCTTTGCATCAGTATGGATTCATTCACGGGTATTTATTTTACACTCTGTATTAAGATCCTCTATGACATTGCTTACTAAAGCTTTTGCTCGATTGTTTCAGCCTTGGCCATCAGGAGTGCTTTCAGGGGGCTCCTGTGTGCCTTTCACATGTCCCATCCTTTTGATCTTTCAGCACTTTCCTGCTTTCTGGCACTCCACGGTTCTCTAGACTTATTCTGAGCATTTCCTGCCCAGGCCTTAGAATCAGCCATTTGTTCAAAGAGAAGATTGGCCAGTTTTGACCCCCTTTCCCCTCAAAATGCTTGAAAATAGCGCAGCTTTATTATGCGGCACAAACTAGCCGCTGGCAAATAATTTGAAACCTAGTTTGATGTTTTGTGGGGTTTTCCTCTGATTTTGGTTTGTTGCCACAGTTCGGGTAAGTGCTCAACCTCTTTGCCTACCAGCTCTTCTCCCAAATGGTTTCCAATTTGCTTGAAGCTACTTTCCTCACTCACTTGACTGAGACTGTGATGGAGACCCGCCCCAAGTGAGTCAAGATGCAGAGCTGAGAGAATAAATTAGAGAGGTCTTCCTCCTGCCAGGCCTACAAACACACACACACACACACACACACACACACACACACTGAGGACACACACACACAGACACATACATACCTACCCACCCACCCAAGAAGGGAGAAGGCAACACAGGGAGGGCAATAGAGGCCTTTGCTCAGAGAGCTGGTGTTCAAAGGGAAAGAACAGGGAGGCGCTTGGGCAATCCAGCGTGCAGGTCTGAGCTGGCCTGGGGTTTTAGCACAGGAGGAGTGAGTTCTTCTGAACAGGACCAATTAAAACCTTTTAAAGTAATTGTTCCCCTGCCTTCTTTCAAAGTGGAGCACTAATCGTCTTCTGTTTCACTCTTCCCCACCATTCCATCACTTAAAATTAAGCCCTCTGCTTCTCTCCCAGTGCTGCCTGTGGCCCACGGGGAACTGACACTACCTGTGTTTGCAGCTGGGGGCTGCGGAAGGCGGCCCTGAGGCTAGCTTTGCTTAGCACAGAATGAAGGACTCTAAGGTGCTCTCATCACCGCCCCCACCCCTCCCGCCGAGCAGAGAGGAGGGGGAAAGAGTCAGACAGGGTCCCAGAACACATGACCAGGTAGTGAAGCTTCCTGGCGGTGCTGCCCGGGGTGCCCACTAACATTACCCGGCTCGGTGGCGGGGTGGGCAGGGCCTCCCCTGGACAGGGCCATAAACCTTTTGCAGCTCCGGGAAATGAGATCCATCAGGGTGACATCACCTGTCCACCTTCACTCTTCTCTCCCTCTAGCCAAAGTCCCTCTTTTCAGGCCCTTGGTGGCCCTCCCAGCACGTCCCTTTAGGGGAGGATTGTACAAATGTCCAAGGCTCTGAAGCCATGTGGCAAGCAAAGTTCTCAGGGGAAGGTTTCCCCATGGGAGTAGGGTAATATATAATTAACGGAACTGCACGGACCTGTGAAGGTTACCTTGACCTTGACTGAGTGATAAATATAACTGGAGTCAGACACAGAGCACAGCATTCAGAAAAGCAAACTGCTGTCACCTTTTTAAATCTTAAATTTCATCTCCGTTTAGCCTCTCTACAGTATCAGTGCATTTTAAGGAAGGAAAACCCACGTGCTTGTCTCTGAACGGTCAAGACCTCCAATCACTCTAGCCGGGGTGAGGGGTGTTGGCCTTCTCCACTTTCCTAACACTGGCTGGGTGGGGTGGCGAAGTGACCCAGTCACTCAGCCAGTTGGTGGCGAGGCTGTGACGGGAAACGAGGCGTGGAGACGCCTCTCCCGACTAGGCGCTTCCCATAATGGAAGCCTTCGCTCCATTAAAAGTTATTTTCGGGATTCCACAAGCCCACCATCATCTCCCCCACCGCCCCACCCCCCACCCCATACGGAAAATTTATGTAAACCAGTCAAAATAAAGCAACAGTTTCTTAATAAGTATGTTTGGAGTTTCTCTCTGCACCTAGGCGAGAAGACGAGGACTTAAAGGGTCCAGTGTTCTTCTCTATACAGCCGGACTATTTTTAACCAGTTAAGGACGCATTCAGGCCCACACCCCCCTTAGGTTAAGCAGGGCACCGGTTCCGCCTGACCCGGCGCCACCGTCCTAGCGGTCCACACATACACACAGACATACCCCAGGCTAGACACACACACACACCAGCTAAGACACACAAATACACACACACACACACGCCCCAGCTAGACACACACACCCCAGCTAGACATAGGCGCGCGCGCACAAACAGACACACACACACACAACACACCCCAGCTAGACATACACACACACAACACACCTAGACACAGCCCGGGGCCGGGACCCTCACCGACTGCATCCGCCCCTCTCCTCGCCTTCCCCGAGTCCCACCCGAGGCCAGGCGTCGGGGAAGGAGTTAAGGGCCAGGTCGGTGGCGCTGGGGTCCCACCTGGCGAGGAGACCGGGTTAAAAGACGGGATCCAGAGGAGGGGGAGAGATCGCAAAGAGGGGGTACATCATTCCCAGCGGGGTTCAGAGGAGGCGGAGCCGCCGGGGCGCCGGGGATTCTCCCGTGGGACGGGGAGGAGATGCTCGGTGCGCCTCTGAAAGAGCAGCACGGGGACATCCCCGGGAACTTCCAGCCCCCTTACGGGCTGCGGGGGTCGGAGGCTCGAGTCACCCGTGACTCAGCCGGTGCTGGCGGCGGAAGGCCCGGGGAGCCCTGAGGACTCGCTCGGCGCGCGCCCGAAAACTCCGGGTTGTAGGGCGGCGGGGAGGGGGGCGGGGGTGGGGCGGCGAGTGGGGCGGCGAGCGCGCGCGCAGCGGAGGCGCCGGGCGGAGACCGGGCCCGGCCGTGCGCCGTCAGCCCGGCGCCGCGCTCCGAGCGCCCGCGCCGCCTCCCGGGGCGCCGCGCGGGTGGCACAGGTAGAAGCCGGGGCGGGGGCGGGGGGCCGCCCCGGGGCTCAGGTTCCAGCCGCCGGCTCGGCCCGCAGCCGCGCGCTGCCAGCGGGCGGGCCCCGGGGGCGTCGGAGGCGCAGCGGGGCGGGGCCCCTCCCCCGCAACCAGCACCCCGCCCGGCTGCCCGCGGGCGGCGAGCTCCCGCGGCTGCGCTCCGGGCGACGCTGGGGGCCGTGGGGGCGCCCCGCCGGGCGCCGAGGCGTGGCGGCCCGAGCGGGGCGCGGGGGAGGCGCGCCCGCGGCGGGGGCCCGGGCGGGGCGCGGGCCGCACAGCCGCGGCGGCGGCGGCGGCGGACCCGTAAACCTTAATGATAGCAATCTCGCCCGTCTGCGCCGCTGATTCACGCGGTGACCCAGCCTCCAGTCACCCGGCGGCCTCGCTCTGGCCTCAGTTTCCCCGACCGCCGAACAGTGAGGCCACTGTGTCGCTATTCATTCCTCAGAGCCCATTCACTCCCGGAGCATCGCCCGCCTCCCCTGGGAAGCGACCGAGGCGACGAACTTTTAATTATCTCCCTGGTGGGGTCGGGGCGGGGGAGTGGCGGGGAAGGCCGAGCCGGGCTGGGTAATTGAACTCTGGGATTATTCCCAGGTCGGCTTCAGCTTTTTATTTTAAACCTTTCTTTCCGCACTTCATCCTGTTCTAGTTTTACCCCTTTTTCTCCACTCTGGTGGAGCTGCTTTGAAAAGCCACGAAGTGACTCACTGCCTAGGCCCTGGCGGTTTAGACTTTTCACAAATATTGCATGTTTAATTAATTATAAACTTCAGCGCCTACGGAGGGCCAGGCCCTGCGTGGTGAGTGTTAAAGATGAGACTTGCCAGTTCTTAAGCCCGGCCTGTCAGAGGAGCCACCTTGAAGAAGAGGGTTCACTTGTTAGATCCCTGTGTAGGAATGAAATGGATCAAATTACTGATTCAAGCAACAGCGGATGAATCTAAGCCAGACACAAAGAGACTACCACCCCCCCGCCTCGTAAAACGACAAATCTGATCCATAGACCACCATGGTGGGGGGGGCTGTGATGAGGACAGAGCGATTCAGGGATGATGGAAATGGTCTTGATCAAGGTGGTTATATGGGTGTATGTATATAGCTGTCAAAACTCACCAAACTCTAAAATGGGTGCATTTTATTGAGTGTAAATTATCTCTCAATACACTCACCGAGGCCATTAGTCTCAGGAGTCTGGGAACTTTGTCAGCCTTCGCCATCATTCTGAACATTGAGAATGCATTGAGAGAAATAACTTAAAATACTATAAAACTGATGAGAGAAGGGATTGAGGAAGGAGCAATGTTATTTGTTGAAGGCTCCAAAGAGAAGTCATGGCATATGTTATTTACTGAAATAGCACAAGTCCCGAAGATTGCTGTTACTACCTCCAGTTTACAACGAAGGAAGCAAACTCAAAGAGATAAAATGACTCGCCAGCCTCATTAGACTTATCCTGGCTGTCATCACTGAAAAGGACTGTCTGCATTTCTCAGTGGACGTACCTGATTTTATCGCTGTGTGTGGGACACTGAGGTATGAGGTTCAGGTCACCAGCAAGGGCTTTGGAAGCAGAGGGGACTTGTTAGAACCCTGCCCCTCCTCTTTCTAGTGGTAGGACCTGGGGCAGATGACCCTCCCTCGGTCTGGGTGAATTGGAGACCGGACCCTCAGAGGTTGTAGTAAGAAGCTGGTAAGTGCTCAGCTGGGCGCCTGGTTCAACAGGTGTCCATGAATGTTGGCACCACCGTGACCTTGAGCAAGCCCCTTTTCTGTAAGGGCCTCGGTTTCCTCACCTGTCACATGGGAGGATGGGCTCTAAGTTCCCTTCCATTCCCTGATAGCCTGGAGGGTTTGGAGGGTTAGCTGGGGAGAAAAGGACTAAATGTCCAGGGCTGAGGGCAAGTGCAGTTCCTGGAAGGGAGGCATCCCAAGAGGCCCTGCTGCCCTCTCAGAGCCTCAGAAAGGAAGAGATCGCTTGGTGTTTTCCCTAATCCATGCCCTGCCCTGCAAAGGGGAGCATCCTCTGACACCCCTGTGAGTGTAGACCCCAGCTCTGCTGGTATGTGTCCTGGGGTGGGGGGCTCCATCCCTCACGAGGCAGCCTCCGCCACTACTGGGCATCTCTGGTTTCCTAAGCATTCTTCTTCCTCATGTGGATCCCCAGTCTGTCCTCCCGGCTCTCTCTCTCTGACCAGTTTTGGTGACCAGGCCCCGTGATCCCCTGGGGAAAATTTTCCTCCTTTCCCCTTTGGTTTCCTCTTTCCTCTGCCCAGACTCTTTCCCCTCAACAACTAAAGAATAAACTGAGGGAAGGAAGGCCAGTGTGTGTGCCCACAGGGGACCGACAGACAGCCTGATCGGCATCTTTCGGGATCCGTGTCAGCCCTGTTCCCAGAAAGAGGGGTGAAAGCCATGGCGACCTCCTCTGAAAGACCCCCTGTGTCTCTGGTTCTGGGAGGCAGGACCCCCATATCGCTGCTTCCCACTCCTCCTTGTTCAGAGACCAACCAGCCAGGGAGATTTAGAAACTGTAGAGCAGATTAAGACACATCAGAAACACATCTCACACATACACACACACACACACACTCACTCCATGCAAGTACCTCACACACCCCAGAGAATCTCACGTGTACACACTTACACACACACATACACCTCACATACCCCAGAGAATCTGTCAAGCAGTGCACAGCTGTGGCCTCCCCTACAGGCCTAGGGGTCCGAGCAGCTTCCAGGGTCTTGGGCAGGGCTGGGTGCCCCTGAGGGAGGAAGGGCACTTTCTCATTTGCACAGAGGTTGGGTCTGTGCTCCCCGGGCCTCTGGCCTGCCCCCTATGGCACAGCAGTGCCCCTACCTGCAGCCCTCTCTGCATGGTTAGACCTCAGGGCCCTGGGGGCACACCCGGCCTCCCCACTGGAAGTCCCTGTCCCATATGGGGACCCCTCCACTGCTCTGCGTGCTCCCCTACAGGACCTGGCTTAAGGCACAGCTCAGCTCTTCCCTCCCTGCGCCCCTGTGTCCCTTATCACCTGGACCTCACTGTCAGGTTCACCTGTTTAGCCCCGACAAGCTTGTTCAGCTCCTGCTTGAGCCAGGCCCTGGGCTCGGTGCTGGAGATGCAGCATGGATGAGGTCAAGTTCAGAGTCAGTGGACATCAGCCCCCTGCAGGCCAGCGGTCACTCACAGTGAGCTGGGTCATGGTCAAAGCATCCGTGGGAGCTGCAGGAGCCCAGAGAGGGCACCTGGAACCCTGACTAGGGGAGCGGTCATGGAGAACTTCTTGGAGGAGGTGCACGCCCTAAACTCCATTCACTGTGACTCACGGCATGCTGAGCTGTGTCCTCTGTCACTGTAAAGGGAGGCCTTGGCTTCAGTCCCCAGCCTTGGGAAAGGGTGTCCGACTCAGCTTCAGTGTCCTTGTCCTTGCGAAGTAAGAATGTCAACCTTGTCCTTGCTGAGGTGATGTGGTGAGGTGGGTATGGACGCCGCACAGCCTGCCTTCAAATCCTGGCCTCATCACTGTGAGCTGGTCTGTTCAGCCTTGGGCAAGCTAGCTCACTCCTGAGTCAGTGTCCTTGTGTGAAACATGAGGGTCAGAACAGCAAGTCCTCACTGGGGTGTTGGGAGGATTTAAAGCATTTCAGTTGGGCAAGGGTTCTGAACAGTGCCTGGCACCTGGTGGCCCTGTGTGTGGAGAGTATATATACACGGTTAGCAAGCCCTGGTACATAGGAGGAGTTCAGCCCATGTGCCAGCGTGGCCATGACCTCAAACCAGTCTCTCCTTCCTGCCGGACCTTAAACTGTGTCTGAAGGGAGAGATACCAGGCTGGATGCAGAGGTGCTTACTGTGTTCCTTCGAGACACAGGCTGAGCCTTGGTTCGTGGAGGGTGGGGTGGTGGCAAGGAGGTTCCTTCGGTCACTAGGTGGATAGCCACAGGTGCTGGCCCGGTGCCAGTCTCCTCCCAGTTGGCACCGTCGCTGGCAGAGTGGCAGTGGCGCTCACAGTGATCTGATTGCTTTCCTAACCTCTCCCTTCTCCAAACATGGGCTCACCTTGGCCTTGAGCAGATTTCCATGATCATTGCCATTCCCTCGTCTGTTTCTTTCTCCTCAAAATAAATATGTAAATATCAAACATCTGCCCATTCCTCAAACACCTAGAGCTACATTAGGACCCAGCAATACCACTCCTAGGTATATACCTGAGAGAAATGAAAACATATGTCCTCATCTGTAACATGGGAGTCATAACAGGAAGGACTTGTATGGAAACTTGTATGGGAATATTTACAGAAGGATTATTCACAACAGCCAAAGGGGTGGAAACAACCAGAATGTCCATGAGAGGACCAATGCATAAGTAATATATGGTATAGCCATACAACTGGAGTATTACTTAGCCATAAAAAGGAATAAAGTACTCACACATGCTAAAGTGTGGATGGATCTTGAAAACATTAAACTAAATGAAGTTGTTTGTGTGAACACTCATGATGTCTGACTCTGCAAACCTGTGGACTGGGGTCCTCCATGCTCCTCTGTCCATGGAGTTCTCCAGGCAAGAATACTGGAGTGTGTTGCCATTTCCTTCTCCAGGGGATCTTCCAGACCCAGGGATTGAACCTGGCTCTCCCGCATTGGCAGGTGGATTCTTTACCACTGCACCATCTGTTGTTGTTCAGTTGCTCAGTTGTGTCCGACTCTTCACAACCCCATGGACTGCAGCACACCAGGCTTCCCTGTCCTTCACCATCTCCTGGAGCTTGCTTAAACTCATGTCTATTGAGTCGGTCATGCCATCCAACCGTCTCATCCTCTGTTGTCCCCTTCTCCTCCTGCCTTCAATCTTTCCCAGCATCAGGGTCTTTTCCAGTGAGTCAGTCTTCACATAAGCTGGCCAAAGTATTGGAGCTTCAGCTTCAGCGTCAGTCCTTCCAATGAATATTCAGGACTGATTTCCTTTAGGATGAACTGGTTGGATCTCCCTGCAGTCCAAGGGACTCTGAAGAGTCTTCTCCAAGAAGACTGTTTGTTTGAACACCACAGTCCAAAAGCATCAATCCTTCCGCGCTGTTTTCTTTATGGTCCAACTCTCACATCCATGCATGATGAAAATGAAAGAAGCCAGATGCAAAGAGTCACCTATTATATGACTCCGTTTATTTGAAATGTTCCGAGTAAGGAAGTGTATAGAAAAAGACAATAAGTTAGTGGCTGTGTCATTGAACTGAATTCATCTGCCCGACTCATAGTGAGGCCAAACAAATGAAAGTGTAGGAGTTTGGAGTGGGGAAAGGTGTATTACAAGGACCAAGCATAAGGGGCTTCCCTCATGACTCAGTTGGTAAAGAATCTGCCTGTAGTGCAGGAGACCTGGGTTTGATTCCTGGGTCGGGAAGATCCCCTGGAGAAGGAAATGGCAACCCACTCCAGTATTCTTGCCTGGAGAATCCCACGGACAGAGGAGCCTGGCAGGCTACAGACTATGGAATCACAAGAGTCAGACATGACTTATTGGCTAAACCACAAGGACCTAGCAAGGAGAACGGGGTGCCTCAATCTCCAAGGACCCAAGCTCCCTGAGGAATTTTGGGGAAGAGTTTTTTTAGACTAGATTTTGGGAGAGGTCTGCAAGGTGTGTGACCTTCCTATGGTTGTTTGGTGAGGAGGTTAACAGGGCCACTGTTCTAGGAATCCCAATCATCAGCCTTCTAGTTCCAAACAGAAGAGGTCCATGTTCTTGTGTTCAACCTGAAGATACCATCCTCTACCTGGGTGGGGGCCTTAGTTCCTGGGGAAGAACTCAGAGATCTGTGTCAGATTGTTTTTCGTGCCCCCCACCCCCACCCCAAAGGAACCAGGCCCTCCCTGTCCTGCACTTTTGTTTCTGCATTCTCTGGCTCTCTTAATTAGTAAGTGCTTGAGACTTCCCTTTGGCCCTCAGGGAAGGTCTAGGAGGCTGAAACATTTCCCCTCCAAACAAGAAATAGGGGACATAGAAAAGCTTTTGTGCATAGTAGGGTCCCACAGCGTCCCACTTGGTTTCAATCCCTCTCTTCTTTGATACTTCTTAATCTTGAGGGGAACAGGTATTAGACAAGAAAACGAATAACATTTGGATAGAAAGGTTAATCATAAGCTTGGCAGAGGAACCTGGTTTTAGGAGGGGACTCTGTCTCGGTAAAGAAGGCTAAGTGCCAAAGAATTGATGCTTTTGAACTATGGTGTTGGAGAAGACTCTTGAGAGTCCCTTGAACTGCAAGGAGATCCAGCCAGTCCATCCTAAAGGAAATCAGTCCTGAATATTCATTGGAAGGACTGACGCTGAAGCTGAAGCTCCAATACTTTGGCCACCTGATGTGAAGAGCCGACTCACTGGAAAAGACCCTGATGCTGGGAAAGATTGAAGGCAGGAGGAGAAGGGGACGACAGAGTATGAGAGGGCTGGATGGCATGACCGACTCACTGGACATGAGTTTGAGCAAGCTCCTGGAGATAGTGAAGGGTAGGGAAGCCTGGTGTGCTGCAGTCCATGGGGTCACAAAGAGTCGGACACGACTTAGCAGCTGAACGGCAGCAACAGTTTCGGCTGCTTAGGGCTGGGTTGGAATGGGGGTCTGTGACTGGGGAATTGGAGAGTAATGGCTAGATATGAAAGGCCTTGAGGTGATGAAAATATCCTAATATTGACAGTGGGGATGGTTACACTTATCTGTGGATATTCTGAGACCCATTTCATGGTGCACTTTGGATGAATGGATTGTCTATTATATCTCAATGAAACTGTTAAATAAGTAATTGGATAAGTGCAGCAGTGTTTCCTCTTGGGAGATATATGGTCCTGACGCACCTCCCACACCTTGGAGGGGGTCAGTGTTGCATGCAGAGGCCCTGTGTGGAGTCCCCATGGTGTCCTCCCAGCACCTCTCCAAGCGCGTGGCCCTGCAAACCAAAGTGCCCCCTTCCCCTCTTCTGGGGCTGCGTGTACCCCACAGCTTCGTGACCTTCCTGCTTCCTCTTCTCATCACCACAGCCTGGGAAACCCCTCCTCACTGGTTGTTCAGTACCCAAACCTGCATCACCCCTCCACGACCAGCCTTACCCTGAACTTGTCACTCCCTGTCAGGGTTCCTGGGTGTTATGCTCCGAGGGAGTGAGATTGTTTACTTGTCTCCTTCCCTGGCTGAGCGAATCTCCTTGAGACTGTCCCACACCCATTCCTGGAAGAAACCAGGTGCTAAATAAAAGCTCTTGAGTTGATCTGAACAACAAGGGACTTGAGGTGAGCCAGTAAATCAAAGCCTTCCACCTGAAATGTTCAACTCTACTCAGATTTTTTTTTTTTACTGATTCATTACTTAAATTCATTTTTTGAAAGTTACATAATTTTAAAAGTAAACATTTATAATTTATTTTGACTTTTTAATCAGAAACTTAGAAAATAAAAGTGTAATAAAAGCACATACAAAATAAAGCATGATTGCGTCTTGAATGTGTCTGTTAACACAGTATGTAGACATACGTGATCCATACATTAGCAAAATACATCTGCTCCCTGGGCTGCACCTTCGACCTTAGTGAAAACAATCAGAATAATACATATCTAAGAATAAGGAGAGTATTCATTTTTAATTGAAGGATAATTGCTTTACAAAATCCATAAAAAAAAAACAAAACACAGAAAGTACCCAATGAACTTGAGTTGGAAGTACATCTATGCATTTTCTGAATGTCTTCCAGTTGAACCGAAATACAATAAGAACAATGTTTTCTAAGCTGAAATTCCCCCAGTGTGCAGAAAGTTCTACCTGTCCTTTGTTTGGGGGTTCCTCACCCCCTCTGCAGGTGAGAAACCACCCCCTTCCGGCCCAAGGTTCCATGAAGCTTGGAGAGAGAGAGAGAGAGAGAGAGAGAGACAGACAGACAGACAGAAGGGGAGAGGGTAAGACTTCTCTTAAGGTCACACAGCCAGGACCACAGGCTGGATCTTCCCTGGAAGCTATTTACCTCCTGGGTAGGAAAAACATCTGCCCAACAAATTCCCTTAAGATGTCACCATAAAAAGGCTTCTGGTATTGGTCCTCTCTGGGGTATTTGCAGACAGTCCCTGGGAAAGAGTTGTTTGTATAAAGAGCTCACTATTTATGGGCCTGTTTTTTGTTTTTGTTTTTTTAAATTGCACCTTCTAAGTTCTAAACTCTTGGCAGAAAATTACCTGTCATTGTTTTATATTCTTAGCAAGGAGCTTCAGATGTAGGATTCGCCTGAAGGTTTGGATTCAGTAGAACTAAAGTTTGCGGGTGGGGAAGTTTTTCATTTTTAACGAGTCTCCTTGTGACTCTGATGCTCACCAGAGTTTTAGAACAATTTTTATGCAGCACCATTTGCTCAGATGAGAATCACACGCAACACAGAAGACCTCGGTTTGATCCTTGAATCAGGAAGATCCCCTGGAGAAGGGAATGTCTAGCCACTCCAGTTTATTCTTGCCTGGAGAATTCCATGGACAGAGGAGCCTGGCGGGCTACAGTCCATGGAATCGCAAAGAGTCAGACATGACTGATCTTCTAAGACTTTCAGGATTTGCTAATGAAAGGAAAGAATAATCAAGAAGAAGGGAGGAGCTGATAGCTCACCCAAATATTTCACCAGATAATCTCTTTCTGTTGGGTACACAATAGGTGCTTAATAACTGTGGCATGTGCAACGAGCGAATGCTTGTGATAGTCCGGGCCGACAAGGACATGAGCAACTTCTCCTTGCAGCCCGAGGGGACCCTAAGGATTCCTTAAGGGTCACTGTGCTTTCAGAAATGGTAGCCACCAGCCTCTCGTGGCTATTATTTAAATTTAAACGAAAGATGAACTTGCACAGTTGCACTTGCCACAGTGGAGCGCTCAAGCACTCTAGAGTCCTGGGGGTCTGAGTGCCGATGGGTCACTGATGCCGGCTTGAGGGGCAGAACCCCCGTTCTCTTTTTGCTTTTAGAGGTGCTTCCGGGGAGCTTATTGAAATCAGAGCTCCATGTAGTTAAATCACTACTCCCAGCTCAGCTGGAGGAGAAACCTGATGCTCAGTGTTTATCCCTTCAAAGGCTAACTATGTTCATTGTAAAACTCTGTGTTCAGTTTTTAATAGAAATCTTTCTTAACTCTATCACATCTTCCACTGAGCAGAATGGAATGCTTTCTTTCTTGGTGACTGTGGTCCCCTCTGCTAATCTCGTTATTTCTTTGGGCCATAACTTCCAGAGCATATATGAAGGCAAGCCCCTCATCTTACTCCAAACAGTTCAGATGGCTGAATCTGGATCACTTTTTCTTATGACAGCAGTTTCCCCTCCTTTCACCTTTTACTCATCTATGGGTCTAGACACTAGTTCATGCAAGCAGTTACAACTGAACATAAAGTTTCAAAGATTTTGACTAAGGTCTCATAACCAGTGAACAGCTTCTGTTTTGGAGCAAGGCTTTTTGATATCTGTTTGGCTGCTCAGACGTCTTTTCTATTTAAATCCTCCTCCTATAGGCTTCCCCAATGGTTCAAGTTCTTTACAAATCCCCCTGCAATGCAGGAGACACAGAAGATGCCAGTTCCATCCTTGGGCCAGGAAGATCCCCTGGAGAAGCAAATGGCAACCCACTCCAGTATTCTTGCCTGGAGAATCCCATAGACAGAGGAGCCTGGCGGGCTACAGTCCATGGGGTCACAGACAGTCAGACACGACTGAGCATGCATGCATATATACCTGGGGTATTTTAAATATTAACTAGTTGAATTTACCACTGATTATAAACACAGATACTAAAGAGGGAAGCTGCTCCTGTTTCCAAAGCTTATCTTCAGCTCCCCGTGACTACTCCTGGAAATGGGCATCAGGCCCTAGACTGTCCTCAGCACCTTCTACTCAGCCTTTTCTTCTTTCCTTTCCTCTGCAAATCAGACTTTGAGAGTCTCCTGTACAATGAGCCCCCAAATCCTGATTTTGAGTTCTATCGGGGAGAGCTTTGGGGAACAGCTAACCCAAAGCCCCTGAAGGTTTGTGTCATGTCAGGAGACACACTTGTTGGCTGGGTCCAGGGCCCTTCAGCAACCCCATCGGAACTTCACAAGCAGCAGTGCTAAAGGTGGGGGACCCGGCTCCCCCGGCTCAGGCTGCCCCCGACAGAACCCAGGCCCAGACCCCTCCCGCCCTCTGCCTTGTCCTTCCCTTGGAAGAGGAGAACCGTCACTGTTTTTATCCTGGAGGTGGAGCAAGGGTGCAGGCGGTGGGGAGGGGGAGAAACAGGGAAGGAGCTGTGTGAATGCACCCCCCCACCCCCCACCCCCCCTGGAGCCTAGGCGGCACCCCAGTTTGAGGGAAGGTCTAGGACATGCAGGAAGTGGAAAGAGGTCGCGTTTCTCGGCCTTCCTTTGGGGTTAGTTAGGACTTTTACACCCCAAGATGACTGTCCAGACCCTTCAGCCTGTAATCCAGGAAAGAGTTGGGGGATGTTTGTCCCGAGGCTCCGGGGGGTGGAGTTTAACCACACTCTCTTGCCATCCTCTCGTTGGTTTGGGCCATCCACCCAACCACCAGGCACCTCTTACCCTTCCTGGAAAAGCCTCCCTGTGACATCAAATCCTTGTACATCACCTGTTTATAAAAGCCTGTTCCATTTTGACCAGCGCGGTTGGTTCAGCTCATCACTGTATGTGGTCCTGAGTCTTTTTCTCTCTTGGTTTTCCCTGGCTCTTTTTGCCCCCTGACTTTCTCAGTGGTCAGCCAGAAGGGCGTGCAGCCTGTAAAGCCCCCGGCCCTGGCTGGAGCCCCGGGGCACTGGCTTCTTTCTCAGTTCCTATCCGTGCCCTTCACCCCCCGCCCTGCAGAGAGGAGAATTTGTTCAAGGAGACACAGAGGTGGAAGTGTGAGAGCTGAGGGAGGGCCCTTGCCCCAGTATTTTACACAAACAAGACCATCCAACGGCTTTGGGCTCTGATTGAAAATAAATTGGTCTTTCTGCAGTTCTCTTTTTTTCTTCCTTCAACCAAAATATGCTCTCCTCTGTTTTTCCCTCTCCACACCGGAAACTCTACTTATGATTTTTAAATGGTCTTAACTGGAGAGAGGAAGTTGATTGGCTGGGGAGAGAATTCCACAACGTCCATATCCCACTGGGCCGAGAGTCAATAGAACGGCCCTCGGGGCTCCAGGCGGCAGGAGACCGGACAAGCCACGAAGTATTTATTTTCTGTGGCTTTGCTCAGGCCTCTGCAGACAGAGTTTTTATTGAATCTGGCCCCAAAACTGCTGGGATTAGGCCTTGCTTGGCTACTCAGAGAGAAGTAAGTGTTCTCAAAAAAAAAAAAAAAAAAAGGCTGCCCTCTCCTGCCCTCTCCTTCTTTCCCTTTTCCACTCTCCCCACGTGGTTTCTTTGTTTAAAAGTTTTCCAAAATTTGCTCATACTGGGGAAGAGAGTCATGTTTTTCTGAAAGCCTGGGACGGCTCCTCTGGACCTGTGGCTGGCGTCAGTCTCGGGAGAAGATGGGGCAGAGATGAAGGGAGGGTCAGCCTCCTTAAAGAGGACTTTGTCTCAGGGCACTGGGGAGCCGTGGGGAGGTGTCAGGCAGAGGAGACTGGATCCAGGTTCCTGTGCTTCAGACTTACCACTGGTGCCCTGTGGAGAAAGGTTTGCAGGGAGACCAGAGGGAAGCAGGAAAGACAATTAAGAGATGATTGCAAGGTCTGGGTGAGAAATGCTGGTGGCCTGGACCAGGGGGATGGAGGGAGGCAAAGAGACGCAGATGCCCTCCCAGGCCTTCCCCCTGCAGCCCAGAGCTCAGAGCAGGCCCCAGGCCTCCGGGGAGCCTCACTCACGACACAGGCAGCCTCCCTTGAGGTGGCAGCTAAGGGAGGAGGCGAAGGGCCCTGTGCAGGTGGCAGACCTTCCCAAGGTCCCAGGCCCTTGCCTGGCAAGGCCAAGGCCAGAATCAGGCAGAGCGGAGCTCCCCAGCAGGGGTTCTGGGCATGCCTGTGAGACCCTAGAAAGTAGGCTACTTAGATCGGAGGCTCATGATCTGCTCGTCTGAAACAGGCTCTCTGGCTGTGCCCTGCGACTTGGGCCTGGCCCAGATCTCAGTTCCTGAGTAAGTCTCACACAGCCCCTCTGGGGCCACTCAGGGTCTGTGAAAGGGGATGAATTCCATCTAGAAACCTCTGCCATCCTGACGGAGGCCCTGAGGTGCTAGGGAAGGTGACCCCCTGGTACCCCTGACTGCCCCCCCTCTCTGCTGTGCTCCCTTCCCATTCTCTCTTCTTTCACAAACTTCTCTGCCTGTGATGTGATCACTCTTAAGGCGCCATCTAGCAACCAGGTGTATTAACTCCTGTGACTCCTTCATTTATTCATTCGTTCAACAAAGAAAATAAGAAGGCGGTGCTTCAGGCCCTAGAGGGGACCAGCCTGGCTGCTGTTCCCTTGGGGCGGTTGCACGCTGTAGACAAGAGGTACTCAGAGAAAAGCCATAGACTGTTGCAGAGAAGAACCAATTCTAACTCCATGTTGGAACTGTTTCTTTGACTTGCTTTTCCTTGCTGTTGTTATTATTATCATATTTAATGGTCTGCCTCAGCAGACACTGCCCCTCTGCCTGTTAAAGTGCAAGGGAAATAATCTGATCCTGCCCACCTGTGAAAAGAAGAGATGAACACATCCCTTCCAAAGGCTTGAAATGAGGGAGACCCAGGTTCGATCTCTGGGTCGGGGAGATTCCCTGGAGAAGGAAATGGCAACCCACTCTAGCATTCTTGCCTGAAGAATCCCATGGACAGAGAGCCTGGTAGGCTACAGTCCACGGGGTCACGAAGAGTCGGACTCAACTGAGCCACTTCCTTTCAATTTTTCCAAAGGCTGGCCGTTCATGGAGATGTTTTACAAGACTGATGGCTCTTTTTACTTTATTTCCTCACTGCCTCTCTCTCTGTTCTGGTTTTTGACTTTAGTTCCTTACCGCTTCTCTCTCTGGTTCTATCAGAGAACCTAGCATCCAGAGCCTAGAAAGACGGTTACTTTAAGACATTAGTCAGCCATCTTCTCCATCTGCCAGCTTTCCAAATAATGTCATATTCTTTGTGTAACACCTCGTCTCTCGGATTCATTGGCCTGTCGTGTGGCGAGCAGAGCAAGCTTGGATTTGGTAACAAGACCACCACCCGAAGGCAGGCCTCTGACCAGACCTGGGTTAGTGCTCTGCCAGTAGAGAGGCAGGACAGCATGCCTGGAGAAGGCACAGAGGCTGGACGGACGCTGCATCTGTAGGTCAGCAGAGGCTCTCCTGGTGTGTTGGGTGGACCAGCGAACATAAGACCTCTTTGGACACAGGCTGTGGCATCAAGCCAAAGATTTGTTACATGGACAAAACACAGCCATGTTGGGTCTGGCAGTTTGTTCATCTGGTTCCTTGTTCCACGTGCAAAGGACTATCTGTGTCATGGGCGGAGAAGCTGGTTATCACCAGGGTTTATGGTGGGGCTATTAATAATGAGCGTCTCTGCTCCAGGCTCGGGGAGACAGCTCGGGGCCAGCCGGCCCTGTCCCTGGAGCCCCTTCCCTCCTGCCCTGCCAAATTCCTCAGAGCCCAGTGGATAAGATTAGCAGTTTCTACTTCCCAAAGGCCCAGGCCTCAAATTCTTATCCAGCTCCAGCCTCCCTTAACTTGGGTGGAGACAGAGCTGGTCTGCAAGGGCTGGGAGCTCAGAGTCCCTAGAGAGAGGCCAGTCAGGCAGAGGAGAACCTCAGAGGCAGCTCGAGTCCCGAATCCTTGGTACTGCTCTGTAGAGCTTTCACCCCTCTCCTGGCTTCGAGGCCCCTATTACTCTCCATAGTCACAACCCTGAAGACAGTTCTGAAAGTGGATGCTCGGTTGCCTGTTCACCAGTGGGCAGGAAGGAGAAAGGGACGGGGGAAGCCAGGCCTGCACACAGTCTGAGGAGTCCCGCCTGGCCTGGACTCAGGGTCCTTTCCTCTGATCCCATGTCCTGGCAGCGGCTCTTGCTCCACTGTGATGGGCCAGGCCTCAGGGCCGGTCTGTCCATACCTGTAGCGGGCCTCCATCACCAGTCAGCCCTCATCCACCCTCTGCCTGCTTCACTGCTCATCTGGTCTGTGCAAACCCCACTCCCACCCCCCGCCCCATGAGCTCATGCAGGGGCCGAACAGCAGAGCACACACTTGAGGCCATGAGGGGCTGCCTTCATGGCTTTAGGTTTCAGGCTGATTTGTGTGTATGCAAGAGCTGCTGGCTCCTGGGCTGCACACACACTCACACACACACACGCCCCTCCCCTCAGTGAGCCTCTAGGAGGAAGGCAGGGCTCCATGTTTCTTGACTGTGAAGATTCATGTGCTTTATTTTAAATTCCCTGGGAACACGGGTCAGGAACCTGGATTCTAGAACCCACGTGGCCACCTTGGCTGTGTGACCTTGACAAAGTCACCTAACCTCTCTGTGGCATTCTCATTTCCTATTCCAGGAGGAGATTCTATTAGTCTCTCTCTGCAGAACCTGTCAAGAATGAGGCCAGGAGGAGGTCACAGGTTATAGCTGGGTTAAGTCATGCCCAGATTCCTCTGGGGAGGGGAGGAGTGCTAGGGCCGCCCTGCCCCAAGGCAGGATCAGATCCTGGTTCTCTGTCTGCAATCTCTGGATTCCAGCGTGTCTTCTGACCTCCCAGAGGTTTTCCTGACCTCCAGGAAGGAGGGCGGCTACCTCAACTTGGACCCTTTCCCTCTTTCTCTTAAGCGCTCCCCTGCCCACCCTGCTGGCTTCCCACCCCCTTGCTGTGCTCTGATCTAACCCAGGGACAGATGCAGGCTGAGAAACCTTCAGGTTGTCTTCTCTCTATCTGACACTGGAGAAGTGTTAGGGTTGCTTGTGGGACACCTATGGCAGTGACCTTGGCCCATACAAAGACCCTTCGAGGGGGTTTTAGAAGTGTGGGATTGCCTGGAGGCCTCCCAGTGGCAAGGGACGAAGGGGCCTGAGTAGATTTTGCTGGATCAAGGCTGGGACTGGGGGTAGGATGAGCACCCTTCCTGGAGCAGATAACACGTGGTCTTCTGAGGGTTAGAGGGAGAAGAAAAGGCCAATCTTGTACTACAGCCCAGCCCTCCCGGTGCCTCTGTCCATGGGACTCTCCAGGCAAAAATACTGGAGGGGGTTGCTATTCTCTTCTCCAGGGGATCTTCCCAACCCAGGGATCAAACCCAGGTTTCCTGCATTGCAGGCGGATTCCTTACCATCTCAGCCACCAGGGAAGATTTCAGCCCTGAAGGGTCTAAATCCCCTGGACAGCTTTAACAAACACAGGTGCACACTCACAGCAGGGACTCTGATTTAGTTGGTTGTGAACCCCTGCCTTTAGAGACTTACTTGTCTCCAGGTGAAGGGTACCCTCTCCATCACACCTCCCCTCCTCCAGTACCTGAAGGATCCTCCTCCCCCAGCTCCTGCCAGGAGGACACCTTGCTCACCTAGGGTGACTGTTGACACACCCGTCTTTCCTGCAAGTGAGGCTTAGCCACCTTACCTGGCCACCCCAGCCAGGTAAGTGAAGTGGCATTTTCTGCTCAGGTGGGAGTAAAGTCTCATCATATATCTGTCCCTCAGCCTCAAGTTCAAGTCAGACGCACTGGGGAGTCACGGATCTGCACCTCTTCTGCTCTCCCATCCAGCACTGGCCAGACAGTACCCCAGCCCTTCACTATCCCGACAGCCACCGGAAGTGTGGATGGTGATTGGTGGGAGCTGCTGGGCAGGCCAGCTGTGTAGCCAGGCCAGCCTGGGGTGTCCAGTTACTTCCTGGATGGGCGTCCAGCCTCGTCATGACATCATCCACTTTTTAGGACCTCCCATTGAGGACCTCTCAGTCACCATCCCTCCTCTGGCTTCTGCTTTGGCTTCTGGAATGCTCCCTCCCACCATTCTCACTCTTTCTAAAATTTTGGCTGTGCTGCGTGTCTTGTGGGATCTTATTTCCCCAACCAGGGATCAAACTCATGCCCTCTGCAGTGGAAGGGGAGCATTCCAGTCATTCTGTCTCCTTAGAGTTCTCCAATTGACTGTGAATGACACTACTGAAATATCAACCTGCTCTAGAATGCCCTTCCCCACTTCACCTGGCAAACTCCTATTTAGTCCTCAAAACCTCACTTGAGTGCCGCTTCCCCTGGAAAGCCTCCCAGGACCTCCTGGTCTGCATGCAAGAGTGACTTGGCCTGTGATGGAGCAAATCTGCTCTGACTTCCAATGTGGCAACTCTTCCTGTTGCCACCACCCATGGGGAATTTGGAGTCCTGAGAGGGAACCACAGAGTGTTCAGGTGAGGGGAGAGAGATATCACGCAGCCCTTGTGGGAGGCAGCCTGCACTGACTGGGGCTTATCCGTGAGGACTTGTCAGACTTATGGGACACAGCTGGCAGAGCCTGCAGTGAGCTTTGCCCGCATGTCTCAAGCGAGAAGTCAGTAAGGGGTCTTCTCAAGTGAAAAGCAAAGGCCCACCTACCAAGGAGCTTTCCGGGGGTGATGCACACGTTCTGTATCTTGCTGGGGTTTTGGTTACACAGTGTGTTTATTTGTCTAAACTCAGCCATCGTACACTCATGATTTTGTGCGTTTTGCCACATACATATATTTTTATCTATTAAAAAGACACGCTTTAAACAAATGCTGAAATCCTGTGAACGGTGTGCATGCTAAAGTGACCAATGCCTGCAATTTACTTTACAACGTGTCAGGAGACCACAGGGGATGGAGAGAGGGTGATCGTGGGTTCAGTAGTGCGTTAGCGGTAGAGTGCCGGGGGCGGGTGAACAGGTATTCCCTGTAAAAGCCTTGCTACTTTGCAGTATGTTTGACAATTTAAAAACAACTTCCAATAAAATGTTTGTGCAAGAAAGCGGAGGTCCGGGGCAGGAGATGGGACGTTGGCAGTCTTTCCAGGGTAAGTGGCACTCAAGTGAGGTTTTGAGGACTGAATAGGAGTTTAACAGAAGAAGGGGGAAGAGCATTCCAGAGAGGTATGATGTTTCAGTAGCAGGCAGGAGGGGACGCTCTGCCTGCTTCTGAATGAAGCAGCCCAGGCTCCCAACTGAGAATCATCCCAGCTCTTCCTGGAGGGACCAGAGGCTGTTGGGGTTTATAGTTTGCATTCACACTAGTGGCCTAAAGTGGGTATGCTTTATCCTAGCATGTGAGCCCTGCCGCTCTCAACAGATCCCTCAGAGGTCCCCGTAAACTCCCACGTGAAGTCCTGGGCAGGGACTCTACCTGACAACGCAATCAGGTCCAGGTAAGTGACAGACCCCATGTCACCCCCAGCACCCAGTAGAGTCTTTCTTAATGGGGCTTCTTTCTGCTCCTGGGTGACAGTTACCCAGCAGGATTCGCCGTGTCCTTGAGTCCTCCTGCTGCACAGTGAGCCCCCAGGGGCAGGGGCCATGGCTGATTTTCTTTACCTCCCCCACACTTGGCACAGCGCTGGCATGCGGTGAGGCTCGGAAATGTTTGCTCAGTGAGCGAATGCTCTCGACTATTTCATGTCACCCACTGGATTCGGCCAGCCTGGGTGCACTGACGGTGTGTGAAGCTAAAGGTGAGGCCACTCGCCAACAGCTGCCAGTGGAGACACCCTGAAATTGCTTGCCGGGTGGCGGGAGGGGCATGGTTAGAGCTCAGAGTCCCTCTGTCGTAGGTCAGGATGGAGCTACCCAGTCTGGCACTGAGTGATCCAGGGCCTACCCTCGCTTCTCTGACGTGATTCCTGCGCTCCCAGCAAGCTCCATCTGCCCAGCCACGCAGCTCTAGACTTGCACCGCTGCTCATCCAGTGTCCCCCGGCTTGGACGGCCTTCCCCACCTCTCTCTCCCATCTGAACTGCGCCAGGCTCCCCAGGCCTCGGTCTCCCCAGGCGTGAGCTGTGACTGTTTCCTTTAACTTGCCATTGCCCACCGGCCTTTCTGCTGGCCTAGCACCAATCAGTGTTGTTAATTACTTATGTGGCATGACCAGTGACTTCTTTTCCTTGTGTCCAGCTGAGCTCCCCAGGTCTACCTGTTATCCACACCCTAGCTCTCCCCTAGGGCTTAGCACCATGCCCTAGAGGGTTTAACATCATGTCTGAGTGGGACAGAAGACACCCCAGCGAGCTGGTTGACTGAGAGTGAATCTTCAGGGCTGGTTTTCAGTCCCAGGACCAGAACAGAAGCCTTTTTTTTTTTTTTTTTTTTTATGAATGAAGCGTCTGAAATTGAAACCTGGCAACATGAAGACAGGAGCGGTGGTGGCCAGACAGAGAGGTGGGGATGGTAAGAGTCGAGGCTCTCCAGTTCTCCTTTCTCCAGAGCCTCACCTCCCTCTCCTCCTTGACCTCTAAGGGGTCTCACATTGGCCCGCTCCCCCGTCTCTTTCCAAGCTGCCTTCTGTAAAGTGATCTTGCTATATTTACTTAAACTTCTATTTAAAGAGGAATTCCTCATAATTACTCAGCCGCAGAGAGCTGACACTGTTTGGCTCTGTTTATTTAGTTTCTCCTAGTGATTGGCAAAATGTCCTCAGTGGCTTTAAAGAGCAGATATAGACGAATGACCTGCTGGTCATAAAATAAAGTATGATGTTCTTTTCTGTCCTCATGGGAGATGGCATGTGGAGGGGAGGTGCCTCACCATCTCATCCCACGAAATGCTAAACCCCATCATTTCTGATGTTGGATTAAAGAAGCAGTTTTGTAATTTGTGAAAGGCACCCCCCATATCATCTGGACATAAATATGTATGTGTACACAGTGTGTGCTCAGCACACACGCTGTCAACCCTTCTCGTGTGCACACAGACATTCACACCCACACACAGCCTCACAGACAGCAAAGGGCAGGCACGCCGACAATGGATTGAAGCAGGGATTAATACATCTATTTTTTTCTTCAAAAAAAATCTAATTGATATTTGGCTTTTAGCCCAGTAGTGGAACTAAAATAGCAAGTTATTTATATAGAAATGGTTCCCTAGCGCTCCACTCTCTTCCCCCTCACCCCAATTCCACCCCACCGCCCATGCAATGACCTTCCTGCTCTGACAACCCAAAGGGAAGGGTATGCTGAATATCATTCGTGAAACTTTGTGGGGTTCCCCCCGCCCCGGTCACGCTGTGTGGCTTTCGGGATCTTAGTTTCCTGACCAGAGATTGAACCCAGGGCCACCACAGAGTTCTAACCACTGGGCCACCAGGGAATTCCCTCGTTCGTGAAACTGGCCAGGAGCTGGGCTCAGAGATGGCTAGCAATCGCGAGGAGGGTTGAGGGAACTGATCGTGCACTGTGTCCTCTCCAATGAATCCCAGTGAGTTAGAAAGCGTGCAGGCAGCGGGGACAATTGTCACGCCTCCCAAACGTGACCTGGCCAACCTAACCCATCGCAGCTGCCCACCCCTCTCCACTTTTCAAGAGCTCCTCTTGGCACCGTCCCACCAGCAGCCCTCTGAGACCTGCTTTCTTGGGGCACATCCTGGTCCATGCCCCCTCTCCCATCCCTGTCCTAACGCTCCCCTCCAGCAGCCTTGAGCTGATCCCTGGAGACCGGGGCACCCTTCTGAGGTCTCCTCCACCTGCCTTTCCCTGCGTGCTTTGCAGAGACCTTTGTGGGGTTGCCTGTACCTCTGCAGCGAGAGCCCCTTAGAGGGGTTCGGGCCATGCCGAGAACCCTGCCACGTCCTCGTATTACCCGGAACACAGAGTGGGGACCATGGGGTTGGTGGGGACAGCACGCGTTCGTGGCCTTACACAGCGCAGTGCAGGAGCCGAGAGACGCATGCTGCTGATCAGACATCTTGGTTCTGGCAGCCTCCTTCCTGCTGGGCCCGGGCCTGGGCTTAGGCCATAGCTTTGCTTCAAAAAACTGACCAGCCCACCTGAAAGAACCCGGGGCCTCCGTGATGCCATCCTCCATTGCTCCTTTGTCCCAAAAAGGGTTGACAGGGTGTCCTGAACCCCAGCCAAGTCTTCAGTTGGTGATGACCCATCCTTCACTTCCTGTTTTTTTGGTGACCTTGCTCCCCAGAAAATCAAGAGGACCATCTCTTCTTTTTTTGTGGCCCTGCCAAGTGGCTTGGGGCATCTAAGTTCTCTGACCAGGGGCTGAACCCTGGCCGTGTCACTAAAAGCCCAGAATCCTAACCATTAAGCCACCAGGGAACTCCCAAGAGGACCATTTCTGTAAAAGAGATTAGACAAATAAAGACAGAGTTAGAAGCCAGGACCTTCCTTATTCCTCAACACAACCGACAGGGCTCCTCAAGTGCGCTCCACGGCCCCTGGGACAGCCGGCCCAGCCTGCCGACCGCCCCAGCCAACTGGGGGCCTGTCACTCCTCGGTGTTCACAGCCCCTTCATCACCCGCTTTCCTGAAAGGTCGGCTAAAATGCAAATGCTAATAGATCCACCAACCCTTTCCAATGGTTAAACCCTAGCTTGAATTTACATAATTTCAACAAACGTTGATTGAGCACTACTTGCTTCCAGGAGCTCTGCTTGCTCTTATTGTTGTTTAATCACTAAGTCATGTCCCTCTCTTTTGCGACCCCATGGACTATAGCTTGCCAGGCTCCTCCGGCCATGGGATTTCCCAGAGCTCTGCTTACAAAGCACGTGGGCCACTGCTTTCACAGAGTTCACAGTCTAGCAGAGGGATTCCCCAAGTTTTGGGTGCATGAGAATCACCTTGGGGAGTTGTTAAAGCCCAATGCTGGGCACCAACCCTAGAGTTCCAGATTCACTAGGTGTCGGACATGGAACCTGAGGATTTGCTGATCTTTGAAAGTTCCCAGGTGATGCTGCTGTGGCTGGTCCAAGGACCACACTCTGAAAACCACGGGTCTAGCAGATCCCCAAAGAATCAGGACCCAGGGCAGTGATTTTTTTTTTTTTTCACTTGTTGATTCCGCCCCCACCCCCCACCCCCCGGCTGGTTTATTTTTGCCTTAAAAAAAATTTTTGGCCATACCATGAGGCTTGTGGGATTTCAGTTCCTAGACCAGGGATTGAACTCTGCGCCTAATTCTAACTACTCGGAGATCAGGAAACTCCCCAGGGCAGTGAATTTTAAGACTCTTAAAAGACTGGTAGTTCAGAAAAACAAAAGGGTGACAGAAGCTGGCAGCACGGGGCCCTCAGGCCCTTAGCTTATCAGTATCGAGATTTCTCCTGACTGGATGAGCTCCAAAATCCTTCCTAGGTCTCGTTTTCTAGACGATGGGTGAACTGGCAAGAGAGGGGGAAGTGAGCAAGGATGGGGAGGCAGGGCAGAAGGTTCTGGAAACCCTGGGGTTGGGCCGACAGTGGAGAAGAGGACTCGGGTCTCCCTCTGCCTCCCCAGCTTGTCTCTCGGCTTCAGCAGTCTCCTCTGGGGTGGCTCCTGCCCCCAGGTCCCAGGCGCCGCTGCCACATGGCCGGGCCAGCAGACCTGGGAGCCGCCGCAGCCCACGACACCTACAGTTTTAGAATCTGAAGAGCAGATGCCTCTCCTTGCTAAGCAACTCGTGAAACAAACAGCTTGCTTCAGGGCTTTCTTTTTTGAAGCTGACTTTGTTGTTGGGGTGGCGAGATGTGTGTACAGATAAGCTTCTCAAGGTGATGACATCGCAAGAATAATAATAATAAAAATTGCCGCTTTGCAGTCTGTGTCCTTCACCTCTGAGGCATATTCTTCAAAATAACCACAGATCCATTCTCCTTAGGATCAGCTCTGGGGGCTGGGGGTGGAAGCAGGGAAGGGGCGCCCACCGACAGACAGGTGGCTCCGTGAACATCTCTCCACCTTCCCCACTAGAGCCTCAGTTTCCTCATCTGAAAAATGGGCTGAGCTAGGCGGCTGTTAAGGTCCCTGCCCATTCCCAGTTAGACATACAGAACTAATTTAAACTGGGTGTTTAACCAAGCTCCATTGTTCACTGTAGTGGTGTCTGTTGTAAGTGAATGCTACCTGGATATATATAATAAAATTTTTTTTTTATGATAAGGGGTCAGAAGCTGCTCCAGAGCCCCAAAACTTGCATAATTTGTGAGGGCATCTCTCTAAGAAAAATAACATCGGAATTCCTAGACAAAATTAGGCAGGGGCCTGGCTGTGAGGGACCATGAGGTTCAAGCTTCTTAGCTCCATGGGATCCTCTCTCCAAGTGATTAAAGGCCCTCTGTTGTCCTGGACAGACATCAGGGTCCAGAGTAGTGGAGACCCTCGAGACCGTCGTCACGCGACTGAATCGGCACGCTGCAAACCTGAGTGTCTCCCGCGCCCATCCAGTCCTGGCCTGTGTTTTGGTCTTGACACTGCGGTTGCCTGGCAACTGTCTATCCTATAGGAATTCACACTCGCCCTTCCAGGCAGACGCACATTTAATTTCAGACCCGGAGTGCTCGGTGATGTGGGATGTCAGCAGCCTATGCCCTCACAGAAATAACCCGAAGCACTCAGTCCAAAGTAGCTGAGGGAACTGATACCCGCATTTGATCTTATTCCCCTAAAATAGCTTGGTCTTGTTTATGGGGCCGCCGTGAGAGAGGGGACGCAGGGGCCTGGCTGTGCTCACGGCTTTCTCCCTCCCGCCCGGCTGCTCGCTGCTCCACGGACACCGCCAGAGACACAGTGACTCAGGGCCTTGAACATGATGTAACACCTCTGGATCCCGGGCGGGGTGATGGGGAACGTGTGTGACAGCCTTGGAATTCCAGGCGGGACCCTTGGTGCCTGCCGGCCAGTTCTTGACCAAGGTCAGGTTCAGCTGAGAGCTGGGCTCTTGAGCCTCCTGGGGGTGGCTGGGGAGGGCATCCTGGCCCCTGGGCCAGAGCGTTCACTGAGGATGAGCTCAGAAAGGACCACACGTCAGTCCATTCTCTCGAGCACTCCTCAACCTTGACCCTGCCCTGCAATCACCTGGGGAGTCTTATAAAACACGGATCTGACACAATAGTGAGATTCTAACATCATCAGGCATTGTGTTACCTCCCTGACCAGTTACTGATTTTTCCCCCTTTTGGCAGGTGTATCTGGAGTCCCGGGTACCTCTAAGCTCTGACACCCCAGGGCCCTCTCTCATGTTCACCAGGCTCCTAGGCCCTCAGCCAGGCATCATGTCTTGACTGCCAGCCTACTATGTCCTGATCAGGGCTAGACTGCCCTGGATGGGTAACCCTGGCCCTTGAGGGTGCTAGGGAAAAGTTAAGACTCCTTGAAAGGTGCTGGATTGGGACTGGGCGGGGAGAAGATGGGGCCTTCACTGGGTGGTGGGTAACGAGTGAAGGTAAGAGTTGGCTGCTGGGCTTTGAGAATATATTGTAATATGTATGTAATATATATTTTATTATCATATTATATTCTACATCATATGCATAATAATATAAGGCAGTGTGAGTATTAGTAAAGTAGAGCTCACAAACAAGCAAGCACCAGTTCAGTTCAATTGCTCAGTCGTGTCCAACTCTGTGACCCCATAGACTGCAGCACGCCAGGCCTCCCTGTCCATCACCAACTCCCGGAGTTCACTCAAACTCGTGTCCATTGAGTCGGTGATGCCATCCAGCCATCTCATCCTTTGTCGTCCCCTTCTCCTCCTGCCTTCAATCTTTCCCAGCATCAGGGTCTTTTCCAATGAGTCCATCTGTTCATTAGTCACTTTATTTTTTAATTGCTGTTAAAAAAAAGACAATATAAAAATCACCATAGGGCCTTCTCTGACGGCCCAGCAGTTAAAACTCAGAGCTTCCACTGCAGGGTGCACAGGTTTGATCCCTGATGGAGGAACTAAGATCCCATATAATGTGCAACCAAAAAAAAAAAAATTCACCCTCTTGTCCATTTTTACCTGTACAGTGTGATACTGTACGAGTGTGCAGTACACACCTGTGTTCACAGTGCTATGTCTCAGATCTCCGGGTCACTTTCATCCTGCAGAACGGAAACTCTGCAATCATTCCTCATCCCCAGCCTCTGCAATTACCATTCTACGTTCTGTCTCCATGGTTTTGACCACTCTGGGTATTTCATGCAAGTGGAATTGGACTAGCTTGTTCTACTCATCATAGCATATTCAAGGTTTATCCATGTTGTCATGTGTTACATAACTGCCTTCTTTTAACAAGCTGAATGGTGCTCCCTCCCACATGTATACCATGTTTTCTCTGTTCATTCATCTGTCAGTGGACACTGGGGCTGCTTCACCTCGTGGCTATTATGAATCACGATGAGTGAACATAGGTGTGCAAATACCTCAAGGCCTTGCTTTCGATTCTTTTGGAGATATACCGAGCAGTGAGATTGCTGGATCAGATGGTATTTTATTTTTAATATTTTGAGGAACCATTATACTGCTTTCCGTAGTGGCTGTGCCATCTCACATTCTCCCCAGCAGCAAAGGTGCCAGTTCCCCCACATTCTCATCCTCTTGTTATTTTCCTTCTGTCTCTCTTCCCTCCTGTGTTTTTTTCCTTATTAAACAATTTTTATTTATTTTTAAGTTGAAAGGTAATTGCTTTACAATATTGTGCTGGTTTCTGCCATACATATATGTCCTCTCCTCTTGATCCTCCCTTCCACTTCCCACCCTATCCTACCCCTCTAGGTTGTCACAGAGCCCCAGCTTGAGTTCCTTGAACCATACAGCAAATACCCATTGGCTAGGATGAGATGGCTGGATGGCATCACGGACTCGATGGACGTGAGTCTGAGTGAACTCTGGGAGATAGTGATGGACAGGGAGGCCTGGCGTGCTGCGATTCATGGGGTCGCAAAGAGTCAGACAGGACTGAGCGACTGAACTGAGCTGAACTGAGCCACTTTACATATGGCAGTGTGTATGTTTCCACGCTATCTTTTTTTCCTTTTAACTGTGGCCATCCTAATGGGTGTGAAGTGATATCTCATTGTGGTTTTGATTTATGTTTCTCTAATGATTGAGCATCTCATCATATGCTTGTGGACCATTCATGTATCTTCTTCAGAGAAATGTCTACTCAGGTCCTTTGCCCATGTTTTTGTTTGTTTGTTTTTAGTTGTTGAGCAGTAGGATTTCTTTATATATTCTGATAGTGATCCTTTATCTGATATACGATTTGCAGTTCTTCTCTCCCATTTCGTAGGCTGCCTTCTCTTTCGATTGCTGTCTTTAATGTGCAGATCCTTGGTCAGTTTTTAAATACAGTAGGGAGCTGACCAAATAATTAAAGAACACAAAAGAATCAAGTAATTTCATTTCATAGAATAAAATTCAGACCTCAAGATTGAGATAAAAATCAAAGCAACGTTACACCTACCAATTAATTCTAGCAATAAGTGTAGCCAAATTTTTAGAAAAGATGTTGGCTGTTGGAGCTCCACTCTAAGACTCTCCTCCTGCACCTCACAGAGTGGCACGGACTCCCTGTCAGATAGAGGAGCAAGCCCCCAGCTAAGGGTCTATCTTCGAGAGAAGAAAGATCTAGATCACGGGTTCTGGGAGGATGAAAGTGCTGGAGGCTCCTTGACTGCATCTTCCTTAGTTTGGGAAGATCCCTTGGAAGAGGGCATGGCAACCCACCCATTCTTGCCTGGAGAATCCCCATGGACAGAGGCGCCTACTGGGCTACAGTTCATGAGGTCACAGAGTTGGACACGACTGAGCGACTACTCTCTCAGGGCATGCCAGACCTCACTCCAGGGCTGGGCTCACCCCGCCTGGATGCCCCTGGGTCCCGGTCCACAAGCCTCTGCCCACTGTGGGTCTTCCTCTCCTCCCCCAGCCCCGATCTTCAGTCTGCCTGAAGTCATGCGTGACCTGCCTCAGGTTCCCAGTGGGCCGGCCTGGTCTTTTCCTTAGAACCTTCACCTCACATCCTTGAGGCATTTAGGCCCAGTCCGTTGGGCTGGCTCCAGTCCTAGTGCTTTGGGGGTCGCAGTTTTCTCCCGAGTATACATTGAAGGAGTGAGCACCAGACAAAGAGTCCAAGACCTCAGCAAGTCATGCTAGCTCTCCAGGCCTCAGTTTCCCCTTCTGTAGAGTGGGAGTGATGTCTCTGCCGTGCCGGGTGCCAGAGGCTGAGGGGGAGTCCTGAGCCAGGTGTGCAGGTGATGGCGGACACAGGCCGACCCTCAGTTCCGTAACTGTTTACACAAGGCTTGGATGAACCAAAGCCCCAGGTGCGATCCTAAGGTCCAGCCCAGGAAAGGTACTCTGGGAAGAGGGCCTGGAGACCTCAGTCCAGCCCTCCCTGATCATCAAATTCCCTTTTTGTTCCTGGGTCAGTCACTCAACTGCCCCAGGCCTCAGTTTTCCTCATTTACAAAGTGGGAGTAATGGTACTCCTTTCATCTAACTCACCACTACAAAGAAATATATAAGTTTCTTTGGTCTTTTTAAAAATTACTAACATATTGGGATTAATAGATACACACTACTACATGTAAAATAGATAAATAACAAGGGCTTACTGTACAACACAGGGAACTATTTTCAATATGTAATATCCTATAACAGAAAAGAATCTGAAAAATAATGCATATGTGTGTGTGTATGTACACATCAGATGTGCATAAGGCTTCCCCTGGTGGCACAGATGGTAAAGAATCTGCCTGCAATGCAGGAGATCTGAGTTTGACCCCTGGATCAGGAAGATTCCCTAGAGAAGGGAATGGCTATGCCCATTCCAGTATTTTTGCCTGGAGAATTCCATGGACAGAGGAGCCAGATGGACTACAGTCCGTGGGGTCACACAGAGTCAGACTTGACTGAGAAACTAACATTTTCACTTCACTTTTTTAACTTATACACACACACATCTATACCTATAAAACAATGCATTACATATACATAATTGATTCACTTTGCTGTACACCTGAAATGTTATAAATCAATTATACTGAGGGAAAAAAATTACTCACCTATGTATGGTAAAGGTTGGCTATAAAAATTTCGACCCTAGGATGCTGTCCTCTCCTTTTCCAGGGCTGGCAGGAAACACCCCTTCCTTGCATTTGCAGGCGTCTTTGCACCCAAGTCCCTGTTCGCGTGTGTGTGTTTGCTTATTCATTCATATTCACTGCACTTTTGGCTGTGATGGGTCCTCACCGCGGTGCACGCCTCTCTGCCGCCCTGCTCAGGCTTCCTCCTGTGACAGCAGGCTCTGCTCTGGTTGCGTGCGCGGGCTTCCCGGTGTGGTGGCTCTTCTTGCTGTGGAGCACAGCCTCTAGAGCGCTCGGGCTTCAGTAGTTGCGGCTCACAGGCTTCGTTGCCCTGCAACGTGTGAGATCTTATTTCCCAGACCAGGGATTGAACCTGCGGCCCCTGCCTTGCAAGGCAGATTCTTAACCCCTGGACCACCGGGGAGGTCCCCTGTGTCACAGATACTTAGATCTTCATCGCCTGAATGGGCTGGGTGAGCTGGGCTGGTGGATGCGATGGTGGAGACTGGTGTAGCGAGTGGTCCCTGTGGCTGGGTTTCCATGGCCACTGGAGTCCCCAGACCTGGGCTCTGTGCTGTGCTCAGTCGCTCAGTCATGTCCGAATCTGACCTCATGAATTGTAGCCCACCAGGCTCCTCTGTCCGCGGGGATTCTCCAGGCAAGAATACTGGAGTTGGTTGCCATGCCCTCCTCCAGGGGATCTTCCCAGCCCAGGGATCTTCCCAGGTCTGCTGCACTGCAGGTGGATCCTTTACCATCTGAAGCACCGGGGAAGCCCTGGGTTCTAGCCTAGAGGTTTTTATTCCCTGGGCCCAGGGCCCCTGATCCCTCTAGTGAGGCCAGCGGCATCATACCCTTTGGCATAATGCTAGGCTTTCAGCCAGGCTTGGACAGTGGCCCCTTCCTGGACAGGGCACAGGCCTCAGGGGTACATGGGAGAAAGTGCTCAGGAATTGCCCTCCAGGATGGACAGGAGCTCTGGGCCGTCTCGCCTCCAGGGCCTGAAATGTGTCCATTTTGCTTGACTCTGAGCCTGTCCCAACTGAGACCTGAGTCTTCTTACCTCCTGCCCATCCCCCTGCCCCTCACCCCTGGACTCTGGGGCAGCTCCTTCCTGGCAGGGTAAGGAGGCTGGAGGTGGGCCTAAGAGGGAGGCAGGAAAAGATGGAAAGGAGAAAGCGGGGTGTGCCGGGGAGTTCATCAGGCGGTCTGTGGGGTAATTAGGGGAGACATCTACGGGCCCTGCCCAGTACACTCCTGGCTTCATCTCTGGCAAAGCTGGCATGTTTCCCACGCTCCCGAAGCCCAGCAAGCAGTTTTATCATAAGTGGCTAGTTAATAAGTTATGTTAGTGAGCTATGTGAGCAGAGCCTTCCGCTGCAGAAGGTGGCTGGCAGTACTTTCTCTTCCTCTTGTGCAGTGAAGAATGAAAATGAAACATTTCTGCAGGAACAGTTTGCAGTGGCTCAAGAGCTATCTACACTTTGGGGTAAAGAGGGGACGAGGGCTGTCGTTTCTCCGTGGCCCAGACAGTGCCTGGGACGCAGCCCAGCACAGAGCTAGTGCTCAACGGAGGCTGATTGAATGCATGACCACCGGGTTGATTACAAACCAGAAGGATGGCGTGAACCCAAGCAACCTCCATGCTTCTGGACCCAGAGGTCGGCTCTCAACCCTCACCTCGCGTCATCTGTCCACAGAATTCAGGAGGATCAGTCCCTCCCCCCTTGGCTCAGGCACAACAAACGCTGATCCCTTCCAGGCCTCCTCCTCCTCCTCCTCCTCCTCCTCCTCGTCCTTCTGCCCAGGCTGCTTCCACATCTTCTCTCTGCTCGCTTTAGTCACATGCTCAGAACGTGGTCCTTCAGTTGCGCTGTCACCTTCAGGAAGGAGCTCCTGGTGGCCTCGCCCAATCTCCTGAACTCCAGACTCATCCATCCACCAGCTTCTCTCTGACCTCTCCATCTGGACATCTAGTGCCCTTGTCAGACTCAACAGGATGAACCTCTAACTCCTAAGTTCTCCACAGACTGCTCCCTGAGAGGGTTCCCCCACTTGGTCAATGGCAACCCCATCCTTCTGTGAGTCCCTAAACCCTATCAGTCATCCTTGGGCTCTCCTTTCTCCAGACCTCACGTCCAATCTGTCACGGACTCTGCCTTCAAAGCATTGTTAGAATGCAGCCCCTTCTTTTCTCCTCTGTTACCATGGTAGTCTCATCGGAAAGTGTCCATTATGCACTGGTGTCCCTGGGCCACCCCGGTGTCCTTTCAGAAAGCAAGCCATATCCCACCTCTGCTCAAAACCTCCACCCCTCCAATGGCTCCTCGCTCGGCCCCTCACCCCTCCAGTGGCTCCTTGCTCGGCCCGGAGTAAAACCCCAATTGCCGACAGCCATCTGTTGCAGTGTTTCTCAGAGCAGGTCATTCAGATGTACACTCATGTTTGAGAAGCAGTGGTCTAGTAACGACCTACTTGATATGGTCCTACCACCTCCCTGACCTCATTGCCTCCCCTCCCCCAGAAGTTACTTCATTCCAGCCAAACAAGCCGCCTTGTCGACCCCCAGACAAATCCCTGCCCCAGGACCTTTGTCCTGGCTGCCCATTCTGCTCTCACCTCCTTCGAGTCTTGGTTCTATGTCACTTTCTCGACTGGGCCTTCCTTTCTCCCATTTTAAAAACTTCAGCTCTGTTTTCCTTTATAGTGTTGCTTGCCTTTGATGTTTTGTATCACTTATTTCTGATGCTTCTTGCTTCTCTAATGCCTCCCACTAGAATGTCGGCTCTCTCGGGAGGGACTTCCTCTTTGTTCAGTGATGCATCCTAAGTGCCAATAATGGCGCCTGCTTCAGGGTGTGTTTGTTGAATGAATGAAAGAATGGACTAATGAATGAATAGAAACCCACACGACCCCAAAGAGCAAAAGCTACCATGTATTGAGCACATATTTTGTTCCGATCTTTTTTCAAACATCAGCTTTAACTCTCTCAAAATTCCTGCAAGGTACATAGCACTATCTTCATTTTATGGATTGAGAACTTGACTCAGAGAGGTTAGGCAGTGTGCCAAAAGTTGTCCAGCAAGAAGGGGCTGGAGTTTGGTGTCTTTCTGATTTGGAAGCCTCTGCTGTTTCCCTGATACCAGGCAGCCATTTCCGAAAGCCCTCTACCTGTGCCCCCCAAAAGCTGCTGCAGCCCCCCAAAAGGAGGTGATGTAGTCTTAACGCTGCAGCTTGGGTAAACCCACTGTGTCTGGGAGACATACCGTAAAGGTAAGGCAAGTCCTGGCCAACTGGGACCCCGTCCATCTGTGGATCAGAGCACAGAGACGAGAACCCAGATTCCTCTGAGTCTGCTGGTGGCCAGGAGGGGGCTGGGGAGCGGGTGGGCTGGTGTGGTGGTCTGGCTGCCATCCAGCCTTCCTTCGATTTTCATGCAGCCCCTCAGAGGGTGTACTCCTTCACCCAGTCTCTAAGCAACCGCCTTCTGCATCAGGCAGGAAACGATCCATTAATGATACGTTAGGAAACCCTTACTGAAAATAATTACACCCTCCTCTGAGCGACGTGTCAAAACTCGCAGGGTCGTCAGCACAGGCAGAGCCCGGAGGCCAGCCCCTTCCCTCCAGCCCCTTCCTCCCACTCACTCTCCTCAACCTGGCATGTCTTCTGCCTGCAGACCCCCTTCCCCCTCTTCCTGAGACTGGCAAAGTGGGGGGCACCCACAAAACCCACACCCCATCGCTTTCATAAACCACGCTGTTCAGCTGTCACAAGGCTCAGAGGATGGACCTCATGCTTACAGAAGATTTGGAAACAGGGCTACCCTAGGAGCCCGGGATGGATGTCACTGTAGCTGCCAAATCTCACAGTGGGGTTTGTAGAGTTATCGGGGCCTTAGGGCTCTGGCAGACCTGGGCTTCAGCCCCTGTGTGACCTTGAGTCAGGCATTTGACCTTTCTGCACCTCAATTTCCTCACACATCGAACAGTCATAATGAGTCTGTAGGTTTGTGATAATTAAATGACCTTTAACCAGTGGGCCTTACTCTGTCCTGGAACATGGCCCGTCGTCAGGGTTTCACAGAGATGCGTGACTCTCTTAGGGCCAATGTGATTTAACAGTGAAAGATAACAGAGCACCCAGTAGGCAGGGAAGAAGTTTGGAAGGAGATAGAGATCTGGGGGTCCCCAGGTGATTAGGAAGAGCCGGGCTAGAAGGATGGGGAGGGTTTGCAGAGTCAGAGGGACAGAGCCAGTGCAGGTGGGTCTGGCCAGAGGGAGGGATAAACACTGAGCAGTGTGCAAGCGGATCCCCTTCACTGACTTGACTCCTCTCTCATCAGAATGCAGGTTCCCATAGATTGGAATCTGTCTGTCTGGTTTCCCTGTCTTCCCACCACCTGCCCAGAGTCATAGATGGTTATGGAACGAAACAACCAAGAAAGAAAAAAGAGGATATGCCAGGCCAGACCCATCACACAGGATCCCAGAGGCCCAGGAGCTGACTCTAGAGGCAGTGGCAAGTGGGGTGCATTTAGGTTGCAGCGGGTATGTGTATGAAAAATGCTTCTCTCTACCTTTCTTCCAGGAGGAAAGTCTGAATTGTTAAGAGGGGTAATCTCTGCAGAGTGGGAGAATGAAGGTTTGCCAACTTTTACTTTTTATATTTCGCTGTTGTTTGAATTTTAAAGGAAAAAGTCATTTTGCAATTAAAAAAAAATAGTCAACAGATTGGAAGAAAGTTTGGAACCACTGGAGGAGGGGACTTAGGAGACACATTGGTCCTTGCAGGGTAGTTGGTGGGGAATGAAAAGTGAACATTAGTCGCTCAGCTGTGTCTGACTCTCTGCGACCTCATGGACTGTAGCCTGCCATGGAATTCTCCAAGCAAGAACACTGGAGTGGGTTGCCATTTCCTTCTCCAGCGGATCTTCCCAACCCAGGGATTGAACCTGGGTCTCCTGCATTGCAGGCAGATTCTTCACCAACGGAGGCATTAGGGAAGCCTGGTGGGGAGGTCAGCCTTAACTGGGGAAAGTCAGACACCCTTGCCAACCTGCAATGCAATTGAGGTTTTGGGGCCTGGTGGACAAGAAGGGTGTGCTCTGGACCGCCCAGGGTCCAGTCACTCCTGAGTACGGCTGACGGCCACAAGGGGAGCAGAGGATGATGGCTCTCACTGTCCCTGCCCCGCCTGGTCACCATAGCTGAACTCCTTCCCTAGGGAGACAGAACCACTCATCACTGACTTTGGAGCCCCAGCTGGGACTGCTGAGGGTCCTGTAATCTCGCCGACACAAGCATCTTCTTTCTTTGTAAATAAGGCCTGCTTCCAGCCTTCCAATATAACGGGCTGGTTCACTGTCAGAGACAGAGCCTAGGGTGGGATACCTCCCAGGTGAGTGGGGGTCACCGGGCAAAGAGGGCAGAACTGTTCTGGAAAGGGGAAGACAGAGGTCAGGGCCAAGCCCCTGCACAAGCAGCAGGTTTGACAAGAGGCTTAGGTTGGGTGGGGAAGGTGGGCTGCAGGACCCTCTCTGGGGCTTCATCCAGACAGCTCTGGGGCATTTCAGAAAAATGCCACCTGGAAGAGGCCTGCAGAGGAGGGCAAGAGGCCCGAGGACCACACCCGGGGCCTGTGGGGGTGTAGCGGAGGGCAGCTGGGCCACTGTCCTGCAGAAGGGATGAGAAGGGGCTCAAAGGAACAGAAGGACTGAGGCGCTGCCCCATTCCTGCTAGTGACCTGCCACCTCACCCCCATTCCCACCCTTTGCCAGCAACAAAATCACCCGCAGCTGACGTCTTTTTCCAGCTCTCTCAAGCGCTCAGATGGTAAGAATCTGTCTGCAATGCAGGACACCCAGGTTTGATTCCTGGGTCAGGAAGATCTCCTGGAGAAGGGAATGGCAACCCACTCCAGTATTCTTGCCTGGAGAAAATTCCATGGACAGAGGAGTCTGTCCCCAAGCTACAGTCCATGGGGTCACAAAGAGTCGGACATGACTGAACGAGTAACACTGTCACTTTCTTTACTTTTCAAGAGCATATCTTTCTTAGAAAAATTGAGTAATTTATTTATTTGGCTGCATTGAGTCCTGGTTGTGGTGGGCAAGCTTAATTGCCCTGTAGAATGTGGAATCTTCCTGGAGGGATCAAACCTGCATCCTCTGCATTGCAAGGTGAGCTCCTTACCACTGGGCCACCGGGGAAGTCCCAAGATCATATCTTTTATTTTAATTTTTCCTTATTTTTTTTTTCTTGTGTGTGTCAGTCACTGTCAGTTGTGTCTGACCCTTTGCGACCCCATGGACTGTAGCCCACCAGACTCCAAGGAGATTCTCCAGGCAGGAATACTGGAGTGGGTGGCCGTGCCCTCCTCCAGGAGATCGTCCCACCCCAGGGATCGAACCTGCATCTCTTACGTTTCCTGCATTGGCAGGTGGGTTCTTTACCCACTAAGCCACCTGGGAAGTCCTTTTCTTCATTAGTTTTTAGAATATCAAATATGTGTTGGCTGAACATTATAAAACAACACAAAAGTAAGGAAATAAGAAATGCCAGTCTGCCCCAGCCTTGGTCTAGCCACTTCCTTCTTTCAGTCCCAGTCCCAGGAGCTAGCAGTTTCTTCTCTTTCCTTCCCCCTCCTCTCTCTCTCACGTACTGGTAATATTTTTTATTCTATATTATTGTTCAGATTTGATTTGTTTTGTTTCCATAAATTTGGGCCAACCTTTTGCGTATTTCTCTATAACTTGCTTTTTCATTCAATAGCACAGTATCCTGGAAACTCCGTGGAATGAATGTAATGCCTGAGGTGCATGGTATGAGGCTGAACTTTCCTGGAACAATCTGTATTGATGGGCATTCCGGTGGTCTCTAACGTTTTGCTAATTCAGACAAAGCTGCATGAACACCTTTCTAAAACCATCCTTGTGGACTTGTACAGTATTTTTCCGCATGTGGAACTGCTGGGTCGAAGGTGAGGTTTAGAGACGACTCTGGCAGTCCAGTGGTTAATACTTTGCCTTCAGATGCAGAGGGTGTGAGTTCTATCCCTGGTGGAGGAGCTAAGTTCCCATATGCCTTGTGGCCCCCAAACCAAAACATAAATCAGAAACAGTGTTGCAACAAATTCTATAAAGATTAAAAACAACAAGTGAGGTGTGTGTGTAAGCACCTGATTGCTGTTGCTAAACTAACCCCACAAGAGGAGGCCCAGTTTGCTTCCAACTGCCAGTGCCCCACAACTGTTCTCACATCCCTCCCAACATTGCATGTTATTAATTTTTAAGCTTTTTCCCACATTAATAGAAGAAAAATAATACCTCAATGGTGTCATTTTGTATTTCCTCTGATTCCAAACAAAGGCATTGCCAAAGAATGCTTAAACTACCACACAACTGCACTCATCCCACACACTAGCAAAGTAATGCTCAAAATTCTGCAAGCCAGGCTTCAACAATACGTGGATTGTGAACTTCCAGATGTTCAAGTTGGATTTAGAAAAGGCAGAGGAACCAGAGATCAACTTGCCAACATCCGTTGGATCATCGAAAAAGCAAGAGAGTTCCAGAAAAACATCTACTTCTGCTTTATTGACTATGCCAAAGCATTTGACTGTGTGGATCACAACAAACTATGGAAAATTCTTAAAGAGATGGGAATATCAGACCATCTGACCTGCCTCCTGAGAAATCTGTATGCAGGCCAAGAAGCAACGGTTATTACTGGACATGGAACAACTGACTGGTTCCAAATTGGGAAAGGAGCACCTCAAGGCTGTATATTGTCACCCTGCTTATTTAACTTCTATGCAGAGTACATCATGAGAAACGCTGGGATGGAAGAAGCACAAGCTGGAATCAAGGTTGCCGGGAGAAATATCAGTAACCTCAGATATGCAGATAACACCACCCTTATGGCAGAAAGTGAAGAGGAACTAAAGAGCCTCTTGATGAAAGTGAAAGAGGAGAGTGAAAAAGTTGGCTGAAAGCTCAACATTCAGAAAATGAAGATCATGGCATCTGGTCCATTACTTCATGGCGAATAGATGGGGAAACAGTGACAGACTATGTTTTGGGCTCCAAAATCATTGCAGATGGTGACTGTAGCCATGAAATTAAAAGACGCCTACTCCTTGGAAGAAAAGTTATGACCAACCTAGATAGTATATTCAAAAGCAGAGACATTGCTTTGCCAACAAAGGTCCATCTCATCAAAGCTATGGCTTTTCCAGTAGTCATGTCTGCATGTGAAAGTTGGACTATAAAGAAAGCTGAGCGAGGAAGAATTGATGCTTTTGAACTGTGGTGTTGGAGGACTCTTGAGAGTCCTTTGGACTGCAAGGAGATCCAGCCAGTCCATCCTAAAGGAGATCAGTCCTGAATATTCATTGGAAGGACTGATGCTGAAGATGAAACTCCAATACTTTGACCACCTGATGTGAAGAACTGACTCATTAAAAAAGACCTGATGCTGGGAAAAACTGAAGGTGGGAGGAGAAGTGGACGACAGAGGATGAGATGGTTGGACGGCATCACTGAGTCAATGGACATGAGTTTGAGTAAACCCTGGGAGTTGGTGATGGACAGGGAGGCCTGGCATGCTACAGTCCATGGAGTCACAAAAAGTCGGACATGACTGAGCAACTGAACTGATTACTGGAAAGAAAAAGTATCTTTTTATACAGTTATGAAAAATTTTATTTTCTTTTGGGAATTTCTTCCCTCCAGCTTTTGCCTGTTGAGTTATCTTTTGCTTGTGTATAAGCGGTGCAGTGATAAAGAATCCACTTGCCAGTGCAGGAGATGCAAGAGACGCGTGTTTGATCACTAGGTGGGGAAGACCCCCTGGAGGAGGAAATGGCAGCCCAATCCAGAATTATTGCCTGGAAAATTCCATGGAAAAGGATCCTGGCAGGCTACAGTCCATGGCACTGCAGAGTCAGACACGACTGAGTGACTGACCATAATACACCATAGATTACGTCAAGATACATTTTACGTCAAGATATATTTTACGTCTGATGCAAACAAATATAGATGTTCTCGTGGTCTGTCATTTGTCTTTGAACTTTGTTTATGCTTTGCTTTATGCTTTGTTTTGCTCCTCTTTCAGTTTCTAAGTAGCCAAAGGATTCCTTTCTGCTTTCTGTGTATCCCCACATCTCATAAATACTACCCTTCAAGGTAAAAATGATGGTATCGTGGGAGGAGGGCTTGATGTGGAACTCAGACTTTGTTGGCACAAAAGCCCAGCCCATAGGCACTACCCCTAGAAAGGTATTTTTTTCTGGCAGAAGCCTGGGCCCACGGCCTCTGGCTGCCTTTGGGACAATCCCTCCTGCCCTCAGGAGCCTGCAGACTCCCTCCTTGGTCCTCCACTGGCCAGGGAGGCAGGAAAGGAGAGTAGGACACAGGATTTGCTTCTCCCCTGCCCGTCTCCAGATGCCATCCTGCTGGGAGAGTGGAGGGGTGGGAGCGTTGGCTCCATGGCCCAGATAGGAGAGATATGCTAATGGCCTCTTCCAGAAAGACTGGGGCTCTGGCTCCAGTGGGCAGACCAGTTGACCACAGCTCAAGTCCAGCAGAGATGCCAGTCTTATCTCTGGGGCCTCTGCAGGGCGCCTCCCGGAAAATGGGTCAGAGGAGGCGGCCTCTGGAGCAGACCCTGCGCTCTCTCTACCCCCACCCCACCCTCCCACCCCTAGGCTCCCCATTCAGCAGTAAGGACCATGGCTGACCATTCGAGGCTTGCCTGTTGCAGAGCTACTGCATGCTGTGCTGTGCTTTAGTCCCTCAGTCGTGTCAGACTCTTTGGGACCCCATGAGCTGTAGCCTGCCAGGTCCCTCCGTCCAAGAATACTGGAGTGGGTCTCTATTTCCTCTTCCAGGGGATCTTCCCAATCCAGGGATCGAACCCAGGTCTCATGCATTGCAGGCAAATTCTTTATCATCCGAGCCACCAGGGAGGCCCATGAATACTGGCGTGGGTAGCCTATCCCTTCTCCAGGGCATCTTCCTGACCCAGAGATCGAACCAGGATCTGGCCCGTCTTGCAGGCGGATTCTTTACCAGCTGAGCCACCAGGGAAGCCCAAAGATACTATAAACTACATGCAAAAATCACAGCCATCCCAGAAATGAACCATGTGGAAAGTACCAGTCACTTGGGCCCCCTACCTCCCCCTACCAGGCCTGGAGTCTGTCCAAGGCTGATCCAAGTTTCTCTCCCTTCTTGAGCCTCTTTTCCCAGCCATTCCAAAAATGCGTGCATGACGTGATCTTGACTTCAGAATGTTATACACAATGCTTCCTAATGATTTAAAAGTCTCACGCTTAACTGAGCTCGGGTTCCTTTTCCCTGGTCTTAGTGTCACGCTTTTTATTTTTCTCCTCTCCTCTTTTAAAAAGACTTTCTTATCATGAAACAAGCATAGATAAAAGTGTGTTTAAGACAAATGCAGGGATGACTAAAGGATTGTAAAGAAACGCCAACACCCACCACACAGATCCTGGGAACGTTCCACAGCGCAGAAGCCACCCCCGCACCCCAGGGGCCCTTCCGGCCACAGCCTCCTTCTGGCCTCCCATCCTGACTGCCTCATCACTTCTCGCTTTCCTTTGTATCCGTCCCGTGTAGTTTGGCTTTGCCTGTTTGAGTCTTTATTTCTTAGTGGATTCCCTGATGGCTCAGGGACTTCCCGATAGCTCAGGTGGTGAAGAATCTGTCCGCAATGCAGGAGACCAGGATGTGATCCATGGGTCAGGAAGATCCCCTGGAGAAGGAAATGGAAACTCACTCCAGTACTCTTGCCTGGAGAATTTCATGGACAGAGGAGCCTGGTGGGCTACAGTCCATGGGGTTGCAAAGAGTCAGACATGAGTAAGCGACTAACGCAGACACAGTCCCTGATGGCTCAGGAGGAAAAGAATGGGTGAGGTCAAGGGCCTTGTGTCCTCAAGAGTGGTCTCTTGGGTCAGCTCCAGACCCCCAGCCTGCATCCGCACCTCCCTAAGCTTCACCTGTGAAGAGGGCTGCCCTGGCCTCCAGGCTCACTGTCCACAGGCGAGAGTTCCTTCTCCCGTCACCACTGCACAACCTCAGGCAGGTAATTAAATGCTATAAGCTTCAGTGTCTTCTCTATAAAGCGAGACATTGGGAGCAATGGATGTGTCATGCCTGAAAAGCATCCAGTTAGTAAGCAGCACACAAACGCTGGCTCTTACCCTTGAAACGTCCCACCTCTCTACTGAGGCTAGTCCTGGTCCCAAGGCTTTCCCTTCTTTGCAAGGGACTCTCTTGCTTCTCCATCAGGGCCCAATCCAAATGCCTCAAGCTTTTATGACACCCTCCGGGCAGTGACTTGCTCCTCAGGCATCTCTTTCTCACCCTGCATTCCTACGTTCTAAAAGCCCAATAAAAATCTCTGTCATTTATTGGGAAACTACTGCAGGCAAGCTCTTTCTACATGTCATCTGTCATTCTGGCATCAACCAGGAAAAGTTGATTACAGCTCTGTTTTATAGGTGAGCAAACTGAGGCTCACAGAGGTTAAGGGAATTTGCCCAAGGTTACAGAGTCACTAAGTGAGGAGTCTGGGAGTCAAATCCAGGAGGGCAGAACTCATCCAGGGCCACCACCAGCCTGGGCAGAGTCTTCGGACATGTTGCCAAGACAGCTTTTCCTTGGGGTCCATGTAGCCCTCAAAGGCGTGAAAGTTGTACAGAGGGCATCCAGGTGGAAGATGAGGCCCACTGAGCCACTGGCAAACCTGGATGAGACATGGACAGGAGTGATCCATAGGACTGGCAGGTGTCCCAGGCACCAGAGTGGGTCTGACCGTGCCTGGGGAAATGGGAAGGCCCCTGCGGAATGCCTGCTCAGAGGCCCCAGGATCTACCTGGGAGGGCCCAGAACCTTCTATGAACCTTTTATATCTTCTGAACTTTAGCATAGGTGCAGCCCTGGAGGTCTTATTACTCAGTTAATGCTGTGTATGTGCGCATGCACAGCTGCTTCAGTCATGTCCAACTCTAAGTGACCCTCTGGACCATAGCCGGTCAGGCTCCGCTGTCTATGGGGGTTCTCCAGGCAAGAATACTGGAGTGGGTTGCCATGACCTCCTCCAGGGATCTTCCCAACCCAGGGATTGAAAACACGTCTCTTACATTTCCTGCATTGGCAGACGGATTCTTCCACCCCAGAGCCACCTGGGGAGCCCCAGCTTGTTGTTCAGTTCAGTTCAGTCACTCAGTCATGTCTGACTCTTTGCAATTCCATAGACTGCAGAAAGCCAGGCTTCCCTGCCCATCACCAACTCCCGGAGCTTGCTCAAACTCATGTCCATCTAGTCAGTGAGCCCATCCAACCATTTCATCCTCTGTCATTCCCTTCTCTTCCCGCCTTCAATCTTTCCCAGCATTAGGGTCTTTTCTAATGAGTCAGTTCTTTGCATCAGGTGGCCGAAGTACTGGAGCTTCAGCTTTCAGCATCTGTCCTTCCAATGAACATTCAGGACTGAGTTCCTTTAGGATTGACTGGTTTGATCTCCTTGCAGGCCAAGGGACTCTCAAGAGTCATCTCCAACACCAACCACAGTTCAAAAGCATCAATTCTTCAGCGCTCAGCTTTTTTATAGTCCAACTCTCACATCCATACATGACTATTAGAAAAATCATAGCCTTGACTAGATGGACCTTTGTTGGCACAGTAATGTCTCTGCTTTTTAATATGCTGTCTGGGTTGGCCATAGCTTTGTGGTAATTGTGGCCAATTTAGAGGCAGCAACCTTCACCCTCTTGACCTTGAGGGACTGTGTGAAGAAGGGGCCAAGGGCTCCAGAGTCAGACAGTCTGGATTCCAGTCCAGCTCAGCCACCGTCTGCTTCTGCTACCTTGAGCAAGCTGCTTCTCTATGCTTCAGTTTTCTTATCTGTAAGATTGTGATGAAAGATTGTATTTACCACCTCTGCAGAACTGTGATTAAAGATGCCACTTGCCTCGTGAAAGTGAAGTCGCTCAGTCACGTCCGACTCTCTGTGACCCCATGGACTGTAGCCCACCAGGCTCCTCCATCCATGGGATTTTTCAGGCAAGAATACTGGAGTGGGTTGCCATTTCCTTTGCCAGGAGATCTTCCTGACCCAGGGATTGAACCTGGGTCTCCTGCATTGTAGGCAGACGCTGTACCGTCTGAGCCATGAGGGAAGTCCCTTGCCTCATAGGGTTGTTATTAATGGAGGGATTGAGGAGTTTGTACATGCTCAGCACTGTAGGGGTGTGTGTTTGTGTGTGTGCAGCGGGGTGCTTACCCTTAAACCAATAGCCAAGGATCCAGAGGGCTCTGGGAGACCCCAGTTGGTCCCAGTTCTTCTAGCAGATGTCAGGCCACTGGACAACATCCATGAGTATACATCCCCTTGGATCCCAAGCCTTCCCTAGGCCTGGGTTCATCTCAAGAAAGGTGCACCTAGCTGACTCAGGAGCAGAGAGAGGAAAGAAGGAATGCATTGGAAAGTCATCTTGGTGTGCTCTGGACCACATGCAAGGTGCTTTACAAACACCGATTTCATTTGTATTTACCACTCTGTGAGATAGTTGGTATCAAACCCCGTTTTGTGAAAAGAAAAAAAAAAAAAAAGGCTCAGAGAGGTTAAGTAACATGCCCAAGGTGACACAGTATTGGGATTTATTCCAGGTCTATCTGGCTCCAGACTTGGAACTTTCCTTCTACAACTAACTTACCGTCTTAAGGTAGGCAGCCTTCTGGTGTTGTCCTGAGGTAATGACTAAGGTGATATCTTTTATTCTCAAAAATTCCTGCTTCCCAGAAATAGATTCAGAGCCTCAAGAGACTGGGACTGCGTTGACTCTCCAGATCATTTCGGGAGTATTGTCATCCTAACAACACTGACGCCTTCCAATCCAGGAGCGTGGGATGTCTTTCCATTTATTTCAGTCTTTTAAAATGTCTTTAAATGTTTTGTAGTTTTCAGAATATAAGATCTACATTTCTTCAGTTAAATTTATTGCTAAGTATTTTACTTTTTTGGATTGTTATTACGAGTGGAATTTCCCCCTTTAGTTTCGTTCTGGATTGCTCATTGCTGATGTACAAAAATAAAGCCGGTTTTGCGTTGTGATGTTGCCTGCCAACTTGCTGAACTTGTTTACTAGTCCTAATAACAATCAGCTCAGGCCTCTCGGATGCCCGGACTGCTCTGGGGTGACTTTAACCAGAGGATGGAAGCAGGGCTGGCAGGGCAAGATGTTAGGGGGACTATGGCTCTCCTGTCACCAGCTCAGAAAGTGCTGATGGGCCCTGCTCCCCGCCCCCAAGCCCCAGACAGGGAGCAGCATCTAGCTGATCTCCACCCAGCGCCACGGGACACACGCGTGCACACTCTCCTGCTCTGCCCTCAGAGCAGACCTGGGCTCCGGGCCCCTCCCTGGCCTGGAGGCATCTTCGCTGGCCCCCTCTCCTCCAGCCAGTGGCTTCCCCTCTTCAGGCACAGGGCCCACTGCTTCCTGTGCTTGTACCTCCCCTCCTTCTTGCTCCTAGTTCTTCCTCAGGACTCCTCTCCATCGGGCGACCCCTCCTGCCCTTTAGGGCCCCCCTTGGCCCTTTAGCCCCGGTGTGCAGCATCGTCGGGTTGACCCTCCTGGCTATGCAGACAGAGGCATGTGTGTGTTTGGGAGACGAGGATGGGTGAGAGGGGGTGGCCAGGCGGGAAGCCAGCGTCGGGCTGGGGAAGGCCCCTCCAGAGTTGGGACCCTGTTCTCCCGTGTCCCTGGTCCCCGGAGAGAGGCCCCATTCTTCTGAGGTGACTCCCTGCCCGCCTGGGCTCCGGGCCCTGATGAAGATATGAGATAGAGGAGGTATTTACGGCGCATCCGCCCAGAGGAGACGCGTGGCCTCCCAGCCGTGACCTCAGCACTCACAGGTGCACCAGGCGGGTTCCAGCTCGCAGAGGGGAAAACTGAGGCCTGGGAGGGAGACAGTTCATCAGGAGACGCCTCCCTGAGGGCCAGAGCCCTTAGGGGAAAGAGCAGTCTCCTTCCTCCTCACCAAACCAACGGGAATAAGGGCAATTTGCATACAAAGGCTGTCTGCTCCCAGAGGGCGTCTGGGTGTAGGCCCGCCCAGGCCTCTACCCTCCTGGCTGGCATCGCCCTCCTTGTCTTCAGGCCCCTGCTGTCGGCTGCCCTCTGGAGAGGGTTCACAGGGCAAAGCCGCTGCTGCACACCAAACCTTACTGGGGAAACTGAGGCCGAGGCTTGGGGCTTCCCTGGTGGCTCAGTTGGGTAAAGAGTCTGCCCGTAAGCGGGAGACCTGGGTTCAGTTCTTGGGTCAGGAAGATCCCCTGGAGAAGGGAATGGCAACCCACCCGAGTATTCTTGCCTGGAGAATCCCATGGACAGAGGAGCCTGGCAAGCTACATACAGTCACGGGGTTGCAGAGTCGGACACAACTGAGTGACTAACGCTTTCACTTTCTGGGGAGTCTGGGGGTGGGGTGAAGCAGCAAGGCTACGAGTGTGGACAGGGGAACAGAACCCCCAAGGAGGGGTGGACCCTTCCCCACTGCCCCAGGCTCATGGTGCCCTCGCTGCAGGCCTCGATCGGGAAGGGCCCTGCCTGGGTGCTGCTATTCTGCGCCCTCACCTGTGGCCCTGTTCGAGGTGAAGGTCGCAGACAGGGACACTTTCCGCCTTATGGCCAGGGCCACCGTCCACCCAGCTCTGGGATGGCTTTGAGCTTGGGGCCTAGCAGCCTGCGGGAGTCCTCTGCATCTCCCTGGCTGGCCCCTCTCTCTCCAGGCCTCTGAGCATCCTGGGTGGACTCTGCTTCTCAAACCCTGGGCACCCCTAACAGCTGGGGGCCCAGGTAGCTGCTGGCTGGGAGAGGCTTCTCTCTACCTGTAGTCCTGACCTGGCTCGTCCTTGCTTCCCGCTTGAGCTCGGGGACAGGGGGTCGGGGGGCTTTGGGGCCGGCTACCAGCCCCCAGGCCTCGGAAATATGGTTTTGGCTACTGAGCCTCCCTGCTGTCTTCATGCGCCATCACATTTAAGCCCCATGGGAGCCTTATGAGATGGGCAGTTTCATTAAATCCGTGTTCCAATGAGAGAGTGGGACTTCCTTACCGGTCACAGAGGTCACAGACATGGTAAATGACAGAGAGCAACTGCTCCCTCACCGCCTGCTTGCAGTGCTCCCGGGCCCCACCAGCACCGCCCACCTCCATTCCCTGGGCCCAACTTGGGAGGCACTCATGGGGCCGTGGGCTGCAGATGAGTGTTCAGTCTGGGGTCTTCGGCAGTGGGAGCTGGCACGCCTGTTGTAGCCTCACTGTCTGATCCGTCTCCCTCCTCATTCAGGACGTGTGTGTGTGTGAGAGGGAGGGAAGCCCTACCTACCCAGGATCTGGTGTTCAGGGTGCAAGCTGGGGAAGCCAGCCCTAGGATGGGGCTCTGGGCATTAGGTGCGCGCCTGCGGGGCCCCAGCCTGGCCTGGGGAGGGGTGGGCACTTGGAGGCCAGCAGGGGAGGTTTGCTGGGCGTCCTGGCAAATGCTGCGGTGTCTGCACCTAGCCCTGGCGCAATCCCCACGGGTAGGGTGACCTTGGCCCAGCCTGCCCAGAGCTGCAGTCCATGGCCGGGAAGTGTGACCCGCCAGGGTCCCCTCCCACCTGCCCTCCTGGGATGCCCCCTGCTTCTAGGAGAGGACCACGTCTTGACTGCAGGTATGCATGTGAGTGTGAGCGTGTATGCTGTGTCTGGGTGTGAATGTGTGACTGTGCGTGTTTGTGTCGGGAGTATGCCTGTGCAGCTCTGAAGTGAGTTAAGACAGGTGCCCGGAATATTCTCCAAACCAAGCAGCCTGGGTGTCCCAGCCCGCCTCCCTACATCCTGCAGCTGCTGGAAGTCCCCAGGCTACACCAGAGAGTGACCAGCAGGACCCCTAGGGGAGCCTAGCCGGTGGGGAAGGGGCAGAGTTGGCTCTAAATCCTCCCCTGCAGGCCCTTTCCAGCCCCCTAAGCAACTAGGGGAGGAGGAGTCCCGTCCATGCTCAGGGCTGGGGGTGGTCTTGGCTCCCCCTGCCCCCGCCCCGTGCAGCCTCCTTACCCAGGGCCGCAGATCGTCCCAGCTCCAGAGTTAGGGCTCTGGGGTGACTCTGTGGTTTAGACCTGAAGTCTGCTGACCCCTAGGCTCCCCAGGGTGACACCTCGCCCTCCGACTGTCTGGCCTTGGGCAGCTCTGCTCTCCAACCCCCCCCCCCACTTCTGAGGGCTCAGGTCTTCTGGGGAGGCAGGTGGCATCAGAAGCCCCAGTCCTGGCCTCTGTGCATTCCAGACCTGTGTTTCCGGGAGTGTCTACACCTGTCCGTGGAGGCATCATCCCCGCCACAGGCTCGCAGGTCTGGCGGCCCATCTCTGCTTGCCCTGCGGGCGGCCCGCCTCCTTCCACTCGTAGCCGCTCCCCTTTTCTGGCCCGGTCACCTGGACCAAAGCCTCCCCCACTTCTGGGAAAAGGGGAGCGTGGGTGGTGGGGGCTGGGGATCAAGGGAGCCCTGCTCTGGAGAGGAGGGCCGGGTCAGGCTGCTGGGACTTCCTGTGACCCAGAGTCCAGGGCTCCATTGTGGAATCTCGGCTTCACGGCTGTGAGCTGGGCCTGGGTCAGGTGGGTGGGAGGATGGATGATGCGATGGCTCCATGTGAAGTCACGGGGCTCAGGGGCCGGGCGTCCTGCACTGCCCTCCACCGTCCGTGGTCCTTTTGCACCCATGTGGCCCTCCGCGTGGGGTCTCACGGCCTTCCCAAGGACCCCACCCTTCACCCTCTTCAGCCGCCTCTGGCAGAGCAGCCCTGACATTTGCCAGGCCATGCCTGGCTCAGCGCCCTGGAGGACTGAGGTCTGTGCCCTGGAATCCAGTGCCACCGAACCTGACACCTTTGTACCCCCAGCCAGCTTCTCCCCACGCCATCCTACTCCCCTGGGGGACAGCCCTCGTCGCCCCCACGCCTTGTCAGGCTCCACTCTATCCTTGTTGCCCAGAAGCCCCTATTTCCTCCCCCATCCTCTCATGGGGTCCCCAGGCTCCCGTCTTCTCTCCCAGATGGAGGAGATGGAAAGGCAGAGGGCTTTCAGGTCCAGAAGGAGACACAGCACTAACAGGGAGCCTCCCAACTGCTGTGTCTCCAGGTCGGGGTGAGTCTCCAGGTAGGGTGAGTGAGCTTCCAGAAGCATGAGCTCAGCGGCCCTGCCTCAGGGAGGGGCGGGACCCTGCTGGACAAGACCCATGACCTCACCTCTCCTGGCTCCAGGCAGCAGCCCTGCCCACTTCTGGAGAATTCCATGACTCAGGTAAGAGGGGGTGGGGCCCTGTCAAAGTCTCAGAGCCAAGGTCACGCGGCCCTGCTGCCACCCCGTCTCTGCTGTTTCTGTAGAGGTACACGGCCAGGACTGGAAGGCACTGCCATTCCTGCTCAGCCAAGGGACCAGCCTCCCCAGGGGGCAGTGAGGGGAAACATGCAGGGCCTGGAGGGGAGTCTTGATGATCTGAGGGGCCAGGGAGTTGCAAGCTGCAAGCTCCTACCTGGCTAAGCCTGTTGGGTGGGGAGCCTAGGGAGCAGCTGGTGCAGGCAGGACTAGGGGCCTGGGGCCTGGGCCTGGGCCTGAAAGATGTTCCTCAGCAGATGGGAGGTTACACTCGGGCAGCCAAGTATGGTTGCTTGGGCTGTGCACTGCTTAACCCTAGGAGGCGACCCCTCCACAGCTTTTGATGCGATGGCTGGTGGATGTGAGAAGTGATGGCTCCATTCTCCTTTCCGCTCTCTTTCTCCCTCTCCCTGTCATACATTCACACACAGGCGCACACTTAGTTGAGTGATTTTTTACGTCAGTGTCCTGATGTGTGCACATTTCTTCTGTCTTGTTTAAAGAAGCCACAAAGGAGTGGTGATTGCGGCCTAGGGTTCCAGGAACAAGAGGAATGGGTTTAGAATGGAAAATCTGAATTGCCTTTCTTCTAAAACCCCTTTCCCAAGCCTGCTCCATGTTTCCCAAAGTCAGAATTACCATCAAGACCCTAACTTGGACCCCATGGAGACAAGGCGTTGGTGGAGAGGAGTCACTTTCCCATTCTCAGGACCCTCCTCTTGCACTTGTGTGGGCTGGGCCCTTCCTCATGTTGTCCCCCATGCAGACTTTGAGGCCCAGCTGAAATGTGACCTTGTCCTGGAGGCTCCCCTGTGCCCTGAAAGCCCTCACGTCAGCCCTCCCGCTTCTGAGGCTCCCATCTCTCTCTTCGCTGACTCCTTCCCCTCAGCCTAAAACAGACCTGTGTCTTTGTCTGCTGAAACCCCCCAATTTCCGCCTCCTCTGTTCCCTGCTCAGCTCACTGACACAGAAGGCTATATCCTCAAAGATGCTGGCCACGGCCCCTCTGATCCCATATCCCCTTCCACCCTGTGATCATGACCGTGTTCAATCCAGGTGGGCCCATGACCAGTAGAATGGGGTCAGAGTGAGGCTGTGTGACCTTAGGCACACACGCCTAAGGTCATGAATAGGTGATGCTCTTCTGCTTTGTTTGCTGGAAGCCCTGTTGGCACCCTGACTGCCATGTCCAAGCTCAGCTCCTTAAGGCTGCCACGCTGTGAGGAAGTCCAGGCCACAGGATGGCCTCGGGCAGATTTTCTGGTTGCCAGCTCCAGCTGAGGTCCCGGTTGAGAGTCGGCACCGGCCACCAGCGTGAGTGAAGATGCTGTGAAGTCACTTTGGCCCCAGCTGCTGCGTGTCCTCCAGCTGTAGAATCTTACCAGCTGACCTTCAGACCTCATGGGTTAGAAACAAGCTGTCTCCTCTGTCTCTGTCCAAACTGCTGAGCCACGGAAGCTGTGAGCATGAGGACACAGTTGTGACGACGGGCAGGGCCCAGGGGGTTCCTGAGCACAAGGCCTTTCTGTGTCTCCCATTTCTTTCTTTTAAAATTAATTAATTGTATATCTTTTGGTTGTGCTGGGTCTTGGTTGCTGCGAGGGCTTTTTTCTCGAGTTGCGGAGAGAGGGGCTGCTCTCTCATTGCCGCGTGAGGGCTTCTCACCGTGGGGGCTTCTCTTGTTGCAGAGCGTGGGCTCTGGAGTGTGGGCTCAGTGATGTGGTGCCAGGGCTTGGCTGATCCACGGCACGTGGGGTCTTCCCAGACCCGGGATCGAAACCATGTCCTCTGTGTTGGCTGGTGGATTGCTTATCCACTGTACCACCAGGAAGTTGCCCCTGCACCCCCATTTCTTTGGTTATAGGGAACAGCCTGCATTCACCCTCTATGACCTCCCTGAGTTCCAGTGGGCAGATTCCAGCAGTTGTTAATTAAGGACCGGAGGGAACGGGAGACCAGGGAGAAACAGTCCCAAGCAGCCTTGGGCAAGGTCCTGCTTCCCTACCTCAGGATACATACCACAGTATCTCTGAGCTATTTTAGAGATACTGAACCCCTCCAGGTAGGAGAAGTTAACAATTAATCCTGGTATGCTGCCCGCAAGCATAGACCCTAGACTAGGTGGACATGAAGGTCAGTGATGCTGACTCCCACTTAACCTCACCACCAGACAATCAGAATGTCCAGGAGCTGATCACACTCTCTTTGGACAATTAACACAAAATTTCTCACTGTCTTTCCCAAATGGGGGACAGACTCATGGTTTTGAGAGCATTAGCTGGCTGTGTCCCCGTTTGTCTGGCTAAGCAGTAAGGTAAGGTGAAGTTGCTCAGTTGTGTCCTACTCTTTGCGACCCCACAGACTGTAGCTTACCAGGCTCCTCTGTCCATGAGATTTTCCAGGCAAGAGTACTGGAGTGGGGTGCCATTTCCTTCTCCAGAGGATCTTCCCGACCCAGGGTTTGGACCCAGATCTCCTGTTGTAGGCAGACGCTTTACCGTCTAAGACACCGGGGAAGTTCATCCTTTTCTACTTCACCCAAAACTGTCTCCGAGATTTGATTTGGCATGCATACACGGAGAGGCTGAGTTTCCGGCATCAGTTGCTTTTAGTTACTAAATTTGGGGTAATTTGTTACACAGCAGTAGATAATTGAGACAGCTGCCGTCTGCTTCCTGCTCCCACGCTTGCACGGAAACCCCCGTCACCACCCCAGAATCTCTCGGTGGCTAAAGTTAATGGGCTGGTTTCTGCCTGACCTTTCTTCACCTCTAGGCCACCGTTTTGGCTTCTAGGAAAACACCCTGACCCTTGGCTTCTGACGCCTCCCTCCTTCCCGGTTTCTTCCTTTTATCCTGTTGCTGGGCCTCCCCTCATGTGGCTCCCTCCATCAGTCACCCCTTGAATGTGGGTGTTCTCAGGAATCCGCCTGAGTTTGCTTCTTTTCTCCTGGCACACAGGACTCCAAATCCATGTCTTGGGTGTAGACCATGTCCCAGAGCTCCCATTGCCTCTCATCCCACCCCCACCCCAGGGAAGCCCCTACCCCACCCATCCCTGTCCCTGTGGTTTTTCCCCAGGTGCGGTCTGAGCAGCGTGGTTCACAAGTGTGGAGCCAACCTTTGGGATGGCAGCGGTGAGGGAAATGGTGCCGGTCAGGCTGGGGACAGAGGTGATGGGAAGGTACTCAGATTTGACCCACTGGGAGGCTGTGGCAGCGCTCCCCAGTAACCAACTCATGGCTTTCGGGAGAATTCGAGCATACTGTAGATTTTCCTCTGATGCTCACCAGCCCAGTTAAGGACGCACTGCCCAGGTGGACGTGTTTTTGCTCGCCATCAGCAAATCGGTTCACCCCAGGGTGTAAAAACAGAGCCTGCCTCTTCCAGTTATTCCCTCTGCCCTCTCCCGCATCAGCTCTGATGCGGCCCGAGCATGTGGGCAGTGGGGTGGAGCTGAGACTGTCCCTGAGCACAGGTCTGAGGCTGGTGCTGCCCTCCCCAAGTGCCCCCGTGGATGGGCAGGCAGGCCAAGGCCAGCAGCCGGTGAGCCAGCTGCACTCACGGTGCGGAAGCCACTGGAGAAGCAGGGAGGATGAGGGGCCGTGCAGCGGAGAGCTGAGCTGGAGGGCCCCTCGGGCGGGTGGGTGTGGATTCCTTTGAGGCTGCAGACTTGCCAGAAGACCCATCAGGAGAGACCTTCGGGAGACTTGGTGTGACTTGGTGGGCAGTAGCCTTGGCAGGTGGAAGAAGTGTGGGGAGGCCAGTGTGGCTGAGGGTGGTCCAGCTTTCCAAGCCAGAGAGAGAGCATGGTGAGGCCCTGCCCTGGGTGCGTGTGTGTTATGAGTGGGAGCAGGGAGAGGCAACTGTCCTGCGTGCCCAACCAACGAGGGAAGCAAGAAGCGGGACTGAAAACGGAGGGCTGCTGGTGGGAGCAAACTCAGGGATGGTGTCTGGGGTTATGGGCTGGATTGCATCCACCGCTGCCTCTGGCCTTCCCAATTCATATGCTGAAGCCCTGAACCTTAGAATGCGGCTGTATTTGGAGACAGGATCTTTAAAGAGGTGGTTAAGGTGCATGGCAACCCACTCCAATATTCTTGCCTGGAGAGTCCCATGGACAGAGGAGCCTGGCGGGCTACAGTCCATGGGATCTCGACGAGTCGGACACGACTGAGCAACTAACAGTTAAGGTAAAAGGAGGTCATTAGTCTGGGCCCTCATCCAATATGACTGGTATCCTTAAAGGAAGAGATTAAGCCACAGACACAGCGAGGGAAGACCGTGAGGACACGGGGAGGAGGCTGCCATCCCCAGGTCAGGGAGGGGCCTCAGGAGGACCCAACCCCAGCAACACCCTCATCCTGCTCATCCAGCCTCCAAAATTGGGGAAATAAATGCCTGTGCTTCAAGGCCCCCGTCCATGGAACTTATTAAGCAGCTCGACAGCAGACAGACATCTGGGTTCCAAGCTGAGACAGGAGAAGGGCTGCCTGAGTGCTGTGGGGAACAGCAGTGATTTCAGATGAGGCTGTGCTTCTCCGCCCCACCCTACACAGGAGGCTTCCGGGGCTCCCTCACCCCCATCTTTTGGCTCTGAAGCATTGCCCTTCTCTCCCCAGTTTTTCTTTCTTTCTTTTTTTTTTTCTTTTTGCTGCAAAAAGTTTTATGGTTTCCATTTGGTTAAAGACTTGGGAGAGGCTCCAGGGTGTTAAAAGTCTGCCCAGTGGCTGCAGAGAGGGCTTCTGGCAGAAGCCCCGACATTGGTGGGGGTGGTTTCCTCAAAGGCTACTGGGCTTCAGAGGCTCCTAGTCATGCCTGAGGGTGAGTCTTTGGAGGAGATATGGGACCAGCCAGCCTGTGGAGGTTGGTCAGGTGGTCCCCATCTTCTAGGACGTGTCCCTAGAGGAAGTCACAGAGGTGGGGCTCTGTGCAAGCAGAACCCAGGCTATGCATATCCAAAAGGGCTGGTTCTGGTGCTTCTCCATGAAAAGGGCAGCTTCTAGAGTTACCCAACTTGTCTTGAGACACTTCTGTGTGTTCTGGAAGAGGAGCGGCTGCAGTGCTGGTTTTGCATTTTCAAGAGATGCTGGGCGCCCTTGCACTTCTCCTTAACCCATTTGTAGAAAAAGTGGCCCATGCCCTCCAGAGCCACGTCGTTGTGGTCAGAATAGAAGCCCAGAGAGAGGTCGGTGTAGGAGGCCGGCAGAGGTGTGTTGACCAGGCAGATGACAGTGGCCTCCACCTCAATGGAATAATTCTGATGAATCTGGGGACTCGTGGTTGATTGGTAATGGGCATGTGTACATGCTAAGTTGCTGCAGTTGTGTCTGACCCCATGGACTATAGCCCACCAGGCTCCTCTGTCCATGAGATTTCCCAAGCAAGAACACTGGAGTGGGTTTCCATGCCCTCCTCCAGGGGATCTTCCTGACCCAGGGATCAAACCTGCGTCTCCTATGTCTCCTGCATTGGCAGGCGGGTTCTTCAGCACTAGCGCCACCTGGGAAGCCCTGGCAATAGGGTGCTGGTTGTTGTTCAGTCATTCAGTGGCGTCCGACTCTGCAACCCCATGGACTGCAGCACGCCAGGCTTCTCTCCTTCACCATCTCCTGGAGCTTACTCAAACTCAAGTCCATTGAGTTGGTGATAGGAGTTAAGCTCAAAAAATGGTGTTGGCTGGCCCTGGTGATGGCGGAAAACTGAGTGGTTGATTCTGAAGGTTGCATCTGCAAAGAAGGATGGAGGGTGGTCAGAGGCTGGAGCGAGGGGCACCCCCGGATCTGTCCTGTTCGAGCCCCACTGAAGCAAGAGACAGATCCTCGGGGCCTCTGAGCGCACTGCCTCTCTCAGTTCTCACAGACTCAGCTCCTATGAAACACACAGTGAATGTGGACGTGAACCTGGAGGGCCTTTAGGAAACACCCAGCCCGCCCATCTTCAAAGATGCTGCAGCCGCAGTCGTCTCCAAAGGTGCCCGGACATGTGTGCGCGACACACACACACATACACACACGTGTGCCCATGTGCTTACACTCATGCCAATATGTCATCTATTAAAATTCCAGTTTTACAGACTTGTTTTAAAATTGCCCAAAGGACATGGAAAATAGCCCTGCTTTGAAGATGTGTGCATGTTGGAGGGGCGGTCTCAGCCCACATCTGGTTTTCGGGTCTCTGGACTGAGCGGGGGTGGGGGGCTGGCTCTGGGCTTCCTGCGCTCTGGTGGGGGAGCAGTGGGCTGGTTTTGGGGTGTGTTCTTCGCCTGGACACCCCCTGCTCTGCCAGTATGTGCCTTGGGTGGGGGCTTGCACCAGCCTGGGGCTGGCAGGGGGCAGCGGGTACTGAGGCTCAGGCCTGAGAGGGAGGGGGCCTGGGAGGGGCCCTTGGGGGCAGCCAGGGGCTGGGTGGAGTGTCACCGCACAGGACTCTCCTTCCCTGGGCGTCCCTGCTCCCGCACACTTGGGAGCCCCTTCTCGGAGCAGCCAGGACATGCGCTCTGCCCTGGCCCGTGCAGGGCTCCTTCTGCCCCCTCCACCCCCAGCCCCGCTCCCCCGAGGCCCGCCGTCTCACAACTTTCTGCGGCCAAGGTGCGAGTCCCTCTGTACCCCACCTCTTCCACAGCTCTCGGGGAAGCGCCTCCTCTGGGGCTGTCACCCGGGTGACTTCAGTTCAGAACCAACACTGTTGGCAGCCTGCCCGTGGCAGCTGCCACTGCGAACCCCTGCCACCCGCTGAGCCCCCCGCTGCCCAGGCTTCGCATCTCTAGCGTGCCTGCAGCCCCACCCGTGACACGCTTGTCATCCCTGTGGCAGACTGGACGACCCAGCTGCACAGACGCCCAAGTAGCCAGGCCAGTTGCTCTGAAGCCGGGTTCCTTCTGGTGGGGCTGGGAGGACCGTGCGGATGCACCGGGTGGGGCTGTATGTGCAGGAGTCAGCTTCGCCTATGGGAACTGGTGGGCCCCACCCCCCCTGCGATGCCCCCACCCCCCTGCGATGCCCCCTTACGTCCCAGGTGCGTTTCATCGCTTCTCCTGCCCCAGATGTTCCCTGGGGGCCTCACAGATGCCAGCAGGGTGATGGGCGCGCCAACGGTGCTGCCGTGAAGAGTTTCACAGCAAAGGGCCCCAACAGGGACTCCTGGGCGAGGAGGGGTGGGTTCGTCCAACCAGCCTGGGCCGGGCTGCCTGGCAAAGACAACTCTGAGCCTGGTCTTAAATGGGGGACAGAGAGACAAGGAGAGGAAGGGGGATCCAGGGAGAGCCTGGGCTGAGGCAGTGGGGTTGATGTTAGAACCTCTCCCTGCCCAGCCCTGCCCCCAGGGGTTCACAGGGTAAAGCCAGGTCTCCTCTGGGACCGCCAGCCCTAACCTTCCTCCCACCCCCACCCCGCTGCCCCAGTGGCTTTAGGGGATTTAGGGACTAGGGGGCTTTGGGGGTGGGGGGCACCCCGAAGGTCAGCGTGAGAAGGCTGTGCACCTGGGGACCCCTCCCAGGCTCGGGGCTCCTCTATGCTAATGCCCAGAAGGTTCTGAGTCCCCACCCTGGCCGGGTGGGCCCCCCCCAGGAGCCAGGCTGGGCTGGGTGGGGAGGCGTTGCGCTGCGGTGAGGACAGATGTTTCCAGTTTGAGGGCTCGGTTGTCATAAATTGTTTGTTCCCCACCAAACCCTGTTTTCTATTAAGCTGACTCTGGGAGACGGAGGAGCCGCCATTTGTCCATGTAGGTTGTGTGTAGGAGCCCTGGTGAGGAAGTGGCTGTGGGTCCGTCCACCGCGCACACATCCTGACCTTGAACAGGCCCTTGTCCTGAGAAAAGTCCCCTGGCTCCTGGCAGTCTCATTCAACTGAAAGGTTTGAGAGCTGGGACTCAGGAGACCTCCGGATGGGGGTTCTCTGCCTTTCCTCTCTGTCCCTGATCATAGTCTACTGTTGAGTACCCTTCCACCCCTGCCTCCTATTTCCTTCTTCCTAAAAGAGACTGATTTACATTCCGGTATTCACTCCCCCTTATACAGCTGATCCATCCAGGTTCCAGATCCTGATTAGTTTGATATGATGGTGGGAACCTCTCCTTGCCAGCGATGCTATAGGAAAAGGCGTGGGAAGGAGGCCTGGGCTGTAATGTGAGAGGACCTCTGGAAGAGAAGACACAAGCTGTGTCCTAGACAAGATCATGCCTTGATGCAACATCAGGAACTGTGGCAGCCCTCTTGTGACTATGCAGTAAACCAGGCAAGAGGGTGTCAGAGGTGCAGATGGGCAGAGTCTGGGTCCTTTAGATGGCACTGGGCTGCTGTAGGAGCCCTCTCTGAGACTTCTTATCATGTGAAATAATGCTAGCTATTATTTATTGAGTGCTTATAATGTTCTAGAAGCCGTGCTAAATGTTGGCATATCCGACAAGTATTTCTTGAGGTCAGGTTCTTATTAAAGGTGTGGGATACAGACATGCAGAAATCAGACATAAATCTCTGACTCAGAGAATTTAGATTCTCTATGCTTTAAGTATTATCTCACTTAAGATTCAAACAACTGCATGAGGTGACGTGACAGATGACACAGTTTTGTTCAAGCACATGCCCACCTCTGTGGCCTGGGCTTTCCTGACAGAAGCTGGAGAGCAAGAGGTTTCATTTTCAAGGCTCCCCTACTGCCGGGGTTCTGCAAGCACCTGGCTTTCCCCAAGCGCACCGGGCTGAGACGTGGGGGAGAGAGCATGGGGAGCTGGCAGGTACGGGCATTCGGGGAAAGTGGTGGCGCTGGTTCCTCTGGGGCAGCTGTGGGAAGAGTTTAGTGACTGGTCTCTAAGCTGTGTGGAGGGGTGCTGAGTGCTGGGTGGGGTACCAGTCAGGCTGCCTCTCAATCCTGGGGAGCAACTGGCTATTTCTCCTGGCTGTGTACCTTAGTTCCTCAGCCCAGTGCTGCTAAGTCGCTTCAGTCGTGTCCAACTCTCTGCGACCCCATAGATGGCAGCCTACCAGGCTCCGCCATCCCTGGGATCCTCCAGGCAAGAACACTAGAGTGGGTTGCCATTTCCTTCTCCAACGCATGAAAGTGAAAAGTGAAAGTCATGTCCTTGAAATGTGAGGCTTTCTGTTTTCATCCTTCCTAATTATTTGATATTTCTATGCTGCTGCTAAGTCGCTTCAGTCGTGTCTGACTCTTTGCGACCCCATGGACTGCAGCCTACAAGGCTCCTCCGTCCATGGGATTTCCAGGCAAGAGTACTGGAGTGGGGTGCCATTGCCAGCCCAATACCCAGAAATAAATCCTTTTCTGCCTAAATTAGTTTGTGTATGTTACATAATTGCTGCAAATAATATCACCTAAAATGTGCCTTTGAGCTTGAGGAGGTGGTTGGGTGGTGGATGATAAGAATCCACTCACAGGGGCTGAGAAACCAACTGCTCTTGCTGGGCAGTGGGAAAGGATTAGGTCAAGCTGCTTCCTCCAGTACTTAGGAAGGAAGGCCACGGCCAGACACTGGGCTGGGCTCAGGGGCAGGCTGGATGCGGGCTTTTTGAGGGGTGTGTTGGGGGCTCTTTGCAGGGAAACAAGACTGCTCGTGGGTGATGGAGACCCGCAGGAGAATCCTCCCTCACTGCCTTTGCAGCTGCAGTAGCAATGGTGAGCCTTCCACCTCATGAATCTAACATGCCTCCACTTACCTAGGGTTTTAATTTCACTCATTTTTCTTTTAAGATTGATCTCTGGGTACTTAATGGAGTTTTAAAAGGCTACTGTAAATGGTACACTTAAAAATTTTCATTTTCTCATTGTTCTTGGTGGATAGAGACGTGAATGATTTTTGTACATGACCTGGCACCCAGAAGCCTTGCTTGTTCTGTCCATTTATTGGTAGATTCTTTTATTTACAATAATCATGTCATCTGCACAAGATGACAGTCTCTTTCCATCTGATCCAATATTTAAAAAAATATATTGCACTGGGCTAAGACCTCAGGTACTATTGCCCCCGCAATACACAGTGAAATTTTTAAAATAAATTAAAAAATTTAATCCTTTAATTAATTAAATTTATTTATTTTGGGCTGCACTGTGTCTTTGTTGCTACGCATGGGCTTTCTCCAGGTGCATCGAGCAGAGGCCACTCTCTAGTTACGGTGCATGGGCTCCTCTCAGTGCGGAGCACGGGCTCTCGGATGTGTGGGCTTCAGCAGTGGCAGTACACGGGCTTAGCTACCCCATGGCATGTGAGATCTTCCCAGACCAGGGATTAAACTTGCGTCCCCTGCACTGGTAGGCAGATTCTCAACCACTGGACCACTAGGGAAGTCTCACAGGGAAACTGAAAGAAGTTTACAGTGGACACCTGTATACCCACCATCTAGATCCTACCATTCTAGATTTTACCAGGCTTACCATACTAGCTTTACTACACATCTTTCCATCCTTCTATTCCTCCATGAATCCATTCTTTTTTCCTTTTGGTGATGCATTTCAAAGTAGCAGCAGAAATCAGTATAATTTCCCCTTGTACTGTGGCGTGTGTATCAGTATCATTTGAATGATATCTACTATCATTTTTGGATGGAAGTGTTAAATGGAACATAATTTTCTAGCTCCCGATCTTAGAAGGAAAATTTTGATACTTTAAGTATGATGTGTTTGCTGTAGGTTTTTTGTAGATAACTTTATCAGATGGACATTTCCTTATTTTTCTAGCTTGCTAAACATATCACTCAATGATTGTTGAATTTTATCAAAAAACTTTTGTCCACATCTGTTATCATTTAGTTTTCTTTTTATTCTGTTTATGTGAATGACTTTGGTTTTTGAATGATAAGCCCAATTTAATCATGATGTATTAAAAAATATTTTCTGTTATTTATTTTGGCTGTGCTGGTCTTTGCTGCAATGCACAGGCTTAGTAGCAGTATGTGGGATCTCAGTTCCCTGACCAGGAATCGAACCTGGGCCTCCCGCATTGGGAGGGAGGACCAGGTGGTCTTATCCACTGGACCACCAAGTAAGTCCCCATCATGATGCATTTTATACAGTGCTAGTTTCTATTTGCTAATGAGAGTTGGGTTGTGAAGAAGGCTGAGCGACGAAGAATTGATGCTTTTGAACTGTGGTGTTGCACAAGACTCTTCAGAGTCCCTTGGACTGCAAGGAGATCCAACCAATCCATTCTGAAAGAGATCAACCCTGGGATTTCTTTGGAAGGAATGATGCTAAAGCTGAAACTCCAGTACTTTGGCCACCTCATGTGAAGAGTTGACTCATTGGAAAAGACTCTGATGCTGAAGGATTTGGGGCAGGAGGAGAAGGGGACGACAGAGGATGAGATGGCTGGATGGCATCACAGACTCGATGAACGTGAGTCTGAGTGAACTCCGGGAGTTGGTGATGGACAGGGAAGCCTGGCATGCTGCGATTCATGGGGTCGCAAAGAGTCGGACACGACTGAGCGACTGAACTGAACTGAACTGAACTGAACTGAGACCTTTTTAGCCATGATGATGAGAAAGATTGATCTGTAATTTTAGTTTCTTATACTGTTAATCATATTTTTGATATCTAAGGTTATGCTAGTCTTATAAAATCAATTTGGAGGTTTTCTATTTTCTAGAAGAGTTTGTGCAAGATTGGCATTTATTTCTTTCTTAGATGTTTAATTGCATTCACTAGTGAAGCCATCTGGACCTGCAGATTTCCTTGTGAAGTGATTTTAAATTATGGCTTCAATTTAGGCAATAGATAAAAGACGATTCCAATTTTCAAGATCTTCTGATGTCAGTTTTACCTATTTTTTTAAATTAATTTTTATTAGAGTTGCTTTACAATGTTTCTACTGTACAACAAGGGAAATCAGCTATATGTACACATATACCTCCTTTTTTTAGATTTCCTTCCCATTTAGGTCACCACAGAGCACGGAATAGTATTCCCTGTGCTACTCAGTAGGTTTTCATTAATTATCTATTCTATGCATATTATCAATTGTGTATATAGGTGAACCCAGTCTCCCAGTTCATCCCACACTGATGTCAGTTTTAGAGAGCTTTTTTTTTTTTTTCAAAAAAGAAATTTGTTCATTTAATCCAAAGCTTAAAAACAGCTTTATTGAGGCATAATTGACATACAAAAACTGCACGTGTTAAGTGCATGATTTGATTAGTTTTCATATTAAAAAGCAGAGACACTACTTTGTCAACAAAGGCCCCTCTAGTCAAGGCTATGGTCTCTCCAGTGGTCATGTATGGATGTGAGAGGTGAACTATAAAGAAAGCTGAGTGCCAAAGAATCGATGCTTTGGAACTGTGGTGTTAGAGAAGACTCTTGAGAGTCCCTTGGACTGCAAGGAGATCCAACCAGTCCATCCTAAGGGAGATCAGTCCTGGGTGTTCATTGGAAGGGCTAATGTTGAAGCTGAAACTCCAATACTTTGGCCATCTGATGTGAAGAGCTGACTCATTTGAAAAGACCCTGATGCTGGGAAAGATTGAGGGCAGGAGGCGAAGGGGACGACAGAGGATGAGATGGTTGGATGGCATCACCAACTCAATGGACATTAGTGTGAGTGAACTCCGGGAGGTGGTGATGGACAGGGAGGCCTGGCATGCTGCGGTTCATGGGGTTGCAAAGAGTCGGCCACGACAGAGCGACTGAACTGAACTGAATGCAGTCCTGAATCATTACTCCATCTATATTTAAAATTGATTAGTATCTATAATATCCTCTTACATGTTTTTAATGTGTGCCTAAGCTGAATGAATTCACCCATTTTTCACTTCTGAGACTGGCTCTTTTCCTGTCCCTCCCTGACCCTTCCACCTGTTCTTCCTTCCTCATCAATCTTGTTACAGGGTTGTCAATCCTTTTAAAGAACGAACTTTTCACTTCCTTGATTCCCTTTATCATTTATTTGTGTTCTACATTTTGGCTTTTATTTCTGGGTTTCATTTGCTTTATAAAAAATTTTCTAGGTGGTTGCTTCCAGTTCAGTTCAGTTCAGTTCAGTCGCTCAGTCGTGTCCGACTCTTTGCCACCCCATGGACAGGGAGGTCTGGCGTGCTGCAGTCCACGACTGCAGCACGCCAGACCTCCCTGTCCATCACCAACTCCCGGAGCTTACTCAAACTCATGTCCTTCGAGTCGGTGATGCCATCCAAACGCCTCATCCTCTGTTGTCCCCTTCTCCTCCTGCCTTCAGTCTTTCCCAGCATCAGGTGGTTGCTTAGGAATTGATTTCCAGCCTTTCTTCTATTCTGTGTGCATGTGTTAGTTACTCAGTCATGTCTGACTCTTTGCAACCCCATGACTCCACCAGACTCCTCTGTCCATGGAATTTTCCAGGCAAGAATACTGGAATGGGTTGCCATTTCCTTCTTCAGGGGATCTTCCCAACCCGGGGACTGAACCCAGGTCTCCAGGATTGCAGGTAGATTCTTTACCATCTGAGCCACCAGGGAAGTCTATTCAACATATACAATTAAAGACATAAATTTATAAGCATAGTTTTAGTTGCAACTCACAAGTTTTCTTAAGTTTGAGTATGTAGTTATTTTCATTATTGAAAATGGTTTGATATTTTTCATTATTTGAAATATTTCAAATTGCCTTTATGATTTATTCTTTGACAGATGGGTTATTTAGAAATGGGTTTAACTGTTTAACTTCCAAATTTGTTGTTATTCAGTCGCTAAGTCTTGTCCAACTCTTTGCCAACTCCATGAACTGCAGCACGCCAGGCTTCCCTGTCCTTCACTATCTCCCTGAGTTTGTTCAAACTCATGTCTGTTGAGTCAATGATACCATCCAACCACCTCATCCTCTGTCACCATCTTCTCCTCCTGCCTTCAGTCTTTCCCAGCATCACAGTCTTTTCCAGTGAGTTGGTTCTTCACATCAGGTAGTCTGACGCTTCAGCATCAGTCCTTCTAACGAATATTCAGGGTTGATTTCCTTTAGGATGAACTGATTTGATCTCCTTGCAGTCCAAGATGCTGTCCTTTCCAGCACCACAGTTTGAAAGCATCAATTCTTTGGTGCTTAGCCTTCTTTATGGTCCAACCCTCATATCCATACATGACTACTAGAAAAAACGTAGCTTTGACTAACTTCCAAATAAATGAGGATTATTACATTATCTTTTTGTAATTGATTTCCAGCTTAATTGCATTGTGGTCAGAGAACATATTTCATTGGCGTTAACTCCCTTAAAGTTTGTTCAAACTTGTTTTTATAGCTCAGCATACAAATTTTGGCATATGTGCTATTTGTGTTTGAAAAGGAAGCTATTGAACGCAGTGTTCTACATGTATTTATTTGGCCAAGTTTTCTAATTGCATTGTTTACATTTTCTGTAGCTTGATTTTTGTATGCTTTACTCTTACTGAAATAGACGTTATAAAATCTAACTATACTTGCATATTTGCCAAAATTTCCTATTCTATCAACTTTTTAATTTTAAGAGTGTATCATTAAGTGCATAAAATTTAGAATTACTACCTAGTTCTGGGAATTGAAATGACTGCTTTTATTTCTAATAATGTTTTTACCTTAAAGTTTGCTGTAATGTTAATGTATCTACAATAGTTTCCTAGGGTTACTGTTTGCTGGGTATATATTTCTCTATCCTTTCCTTCAAAATTCACGTTTTAAAAGCGTTTCTTGTAAATAGCATATAATTGTCTCTGTTTAATTCTTTCAGTTTTATTGATATGTAACTGACATACAGCACTTTGGAAGTTTAAGGTGTATGGCATAATGATTTGACTTTATTATGACATGATTACCACAGTAAGTTTAGTGAACAGTCATCATCTCATATAAAAATTAAAAACACATTGTGATCTTTAGTCTTTCTGGTTCCTTTTGGTTGGTTAGTACATGTGAACTGGGATATTCAAAGCTGAAATGATGTATCATTAAGTCAAATATTTAAACACATAAATGTTACACGAAATAAATTCTAGAGCAAAAAAAAAAAAAAAGGAAGAAAAAGTTTTCCCTTGTGATGAGAACTCTTACGAAGTATTCTTTTAATAATGCTCATCTATAACTTACAGCAGTGTTAAACTGTATTTATCATGTTTATTTCATGGCCCCGGAGCTCATGACGGGCAGTCTGCATGTGCTGTGGTGTGTGTGTGTTAGTCGCTCAGTCATGTCTGAATCTCTGTGACCCCGTGGACTGCAGCCCACCAGGATCCTCTATCCATGGAATTCTCCAGGCAAGAATGCTGGAGTGGGTTGCCATGCTCTTGTCCAGTTGTACTACAGTTCAGTTCAGTTCAGTTCAGCTCAGTCGCTCAGTCGTGTCCGATTCTTTGTGCCCCCACGAATCATAGCACGCCAGGCCTCCCTGTTCATCACCATCTCCCGGAGTTCACTCAGACTCACAGCCATCAAGTCCGTGATGCCATCCAGCCATCTCATCCTCTGTCGTCCCCTTCTCCTCCTGCCCCCAATCCCTCCCAGCATCAGAGTCTTTTCTAATGAGTCAACTCTTCGCATGAGGTGGCCAAAGTACTGGAGTTTCAGCTTTAGCGTCATTCCCTCCAAAGAAATCCCAGGGCTGATCTCCTTCAGAATGGACTGGTTGGATCTCCTTGCAGTCCAAGGGACTCTCAAGAGTCTTCTCCAACACCACAGTTCAAAAGCATCAATTCTTCGGCACTCAGCCTTCTTCACAGTCCAACTCTCACATCCATACATGACCACAGGAAAAACCATAGCCTTGACTAGACGGACCTTAGTCGGCAAAGTAATGTCTCTGCTTTTGAATATGCTATCTAGGTTGGTCATAACTTTTCTTCCAAGGAGTAAGCGTCTTTTAATTTCATGGCTGCAGTCACCATCTGCAGTGATTTTGGAGCCCCCAAAATAAAGTCTGACACTGCTTCCACTGTTTCCCCATCTATTTCCCATGAAGTGATGGGACCAGATGCCATGATCTTTGTTTTCTGAATGTTGAGCTTTAAGCCAACTTTTTTGCTCTCCTCTTTCATCAAGAGGCTTTTAGCTCCTCTTCACTTTCTGCCATAAGGGTGGTGTTATCTGCATATCTGAGGTGATTGATATTTCTCCCGGCAATCTTGATTCCAGCTTGTATTTCTTCCAGCCCAGCGTTTCTTGTGATGTACTCTGTACTATGGTAGTTCTTTTAAAAATCAAGCCTGACAGTTTCTGTTAGTCCATTTACATTTAACATAATAATGGATTTATCGTGTATATCTTACAACCTGCTTTCTATTTGCCTCGCCTATTCTTTTTTTTCTACCCTCCTTGTGAAGCTCTTAATCCTGTCCATGGAATTATTCCCTCTTCTCTCATTAGTCTGGAAAATCCCATGGACAGAGGAGCCTGGTGGGCTGCAGTCCATGGGGTCACTAAGAGCTGGACACGACTGAGCCACTTCACTTTCACTTTTCACTTTCATGCACTGGAGAAGGAAATGGCAACCCATTCCAGTGTTCTTGCCTGGAGAATCCCAGGGATGGGGAGCCTGGTGGGCTGCCACCTATGGGGTCGTACAGACTTAGCAGCAGCAGCCTCAGCTGTCATTAAAGTTATACATTCTTACTAATATTAATCACAATATACACCCTAGACTTCCCAAAAATCTAATATTGAGATTTAAAAAACTCTCTTCTAGTATGATGCAGAGCTTAGAACACTTAAACCCTATATAAGCCCTCCCCATCTATATGCCTTTAACACATATATAAACTTCATAAGACACAATTATTGTTTTATGTAGTATTTATGTTGACCTGTATATTTCTCATTTTCATTGCTATTCAGTTTTTCCTAAAGCTCTGTCCTTATATTCGGGATTATTTTCCTTCTGCCTTTAGGATGCTTTTAATTTTCTTTTAGGGTATGTGTGCTAACGAATTCTTCCAGCTATTTGCATATAAATGTCTCTTCTTCATTCTTGCAGGATATTTTCCCCAGTTAGGAATTTTGAGGTGGGCTGTCATTTTCTTTCAGCACTTCAAAGGCACTGTATTTCACTATGCCTGCTGAGAAGTCAGTTGTCAGTTGAATTTGTTGCTCCTTTGGTGGTGATCGCTCTCTTATCCATGCCCCACCCCTCAGAAGCTTTAACATCTTTTCTTTGGTTTTCAGCAGTTTTACTGATGTGTCTAGGTGTGGACTTTTTATTTATGCCATTTGAGAATTGGGTCTTACTGAATCTTTGGTTTGATATCTTTCTCGAGTTTTGGAAAGTTCTCAGCCAGTGTTTCTTTTGCTTTCCTACTTTTCTGAGATCTGAACTACACTCAGGTCAGACCTCCTCACTGTATCCTTTGTCTCTCACCCGCAATTCGCTTTCTGATTCTGCTTTTGCTCTGAATTTTTCACCTTACTCTTTCTCAGTTGTGACTAATCTGCTCTTAAACCCATCGACTGAATTATTCATTCTTGCTATAATATTTTTCAGTTCTAGAATTTCCATTCGGTCCCCTTTGTTTCTAATTCTCTGAAATTCTTGGGCACATCATTTGCTTTCAAACACAGAAAGCATAGTGGTTCGAATTCTGTGACTGAGACACCGGGAGAGACTGTGGGCATTTTTTCCTCTGAGTTTTAAAAATAAAAAAATGTTTACTTTGGCTGCACTGGGCCTTGTTGCTTTGAGGGCTTTCTCTAGCTGTGGCAAGGCGGGGGCTGCTCTTAATTTGCAGTGCGCAGGCTTCTCATCGCAGTGGCTTCTCCTTGCAGGGCACAGGCTCCAGGGCACGTGGACTTCAGTAGCTGTGGCTCAAGGACTCAAGTGCCGGCTCGGGAGTTGTGGTGCGCAGGGCCCCTTAGCAGGTGGGATCTCCCTGGCTGGGGATCCAGCCAGCATCCCCGGCATGGCAAGGCAGACCCTTAACCACTGGACCAACAGGGAAGCCCCCTCTGATGGTCTTAATTCATATAACATATTATTTGGTCTTCTCATATACCTGGATATTTCTGATTGTAACAGATAATTTGAGGCCTTGGTTTATGCTCCTATATTGTCAGTTTGGGCTGTCTAACAAAATAAAAGACATTGATTTCTCATTTCTGAAAAGGCTGGAAAGTCCAAGATTAAGGTGCTGAATGATCCCATTCCTGGTGAGGGCTTTCTTCCTGGCTTACAAACAGTGGTCTCTTTGCTGTGTCCTCTTTGATGGAGAGAGCTCTCTCATCTTTCTTTTTTAAGGGCACTATGACACCACCTTTATGGCAGAAAGTGAAGATGAACTAAAAAGCCTCTTGATGAAAGTGGAGAGTGAAAAAGTTGGCTTAAAGCTCAACATTCAGAAAATGAAGATCATGGCATCTGGTCCCATCACTTCATGGAAGATAGATGGGGAAACAGTGGAAACAGTGTCAGACTTTATTTTTGGGGCTCCAAAATCACTGCAGATGGTGACTGCAGCCATGAAATTAAAAGACACTTACTCCTTGGAAGAAAAGTTATGACCAACCTAGATAGTATATTCAAAAGCAGAGACATTACTTTGCCAACAAAGGTCTCTCTAGTCGAGGCTATGGTTTTTCCAGTGGTCATGTATGGATGTGAGAGTTGGACTGTGAAGAAGGCTGAGCGCTGGAGAATTGATGCTTTTGAACTGTGGTGTTGGAGAAGACTCTTGAGAGTCCCTTGGACTGCAAGGAGATCCAACCAGTCCATTCTGAAGGAGATCAGCCCTGGGATTTCTTCGGAGGGAATGACGCTGAAGCTGAAACTCCAATACTTTGGCCACCTCATGCGAAGAGTTGACTCACTGGAAAAGACTCTGATGCTGGGAGGGATTGGGGGCAGGAGAAGGGGACGACAGAGGATGAGATGGCTGGATGGCATCACTGACTCGATGGCTTGAGTCTGGGTGAACTCCGGGAGTTGGTGATGGACAGGGAGGCCTGACATGCTGCGATTCATGGGGTCGCAGAGTCGGACACGACTGAGCGACTGAACTGAACTGATGTGAAGCTGAAGTCGGAGGATGCACTCAGTCCTAACAGTGCATGTTCTCCGGAGGGAAGGTACGTTTGCTAAGCACTGGGGCCACAAGTAGTTTCCCCTCAATCCACTTTCAGGGACTGGATGAAGTGACTTAGAAGCTGGATCACAGTATCCACAAAGGATAGTTTACTGATAGTAATGGAGTGCTAGGTAACCTAAACCGATGCTCTGGCTAATGGTGGCTTGGCAACCTGCCAAAATACTTTAAAACTTTGTTGGGGTCATCCCAGAGCCAACAAAATGATGAAGCACTACCTGATTAAAGCCACGTGGGATGGCTTTCCTCTTTCCAGAGGCTGTGTCTGAATGGCTGGCACTCTTGTTAGCCTGGTGAAGTCAGAAGGGTAGGGTTGCCATTCATGGCCTGACCAAGGGGGGTGGGAAGTTCCTGATGAATCTCTTATTTTGGGTGGGAGATCCCTAATGAGATTAAATTTTATGCTTTGAATTCTTAAAAATAAAAATGCATTATTTGCTGTGGACTGTTATAGAATTCACTCCTCAGCTGTGTCACAGGAAGCTTGGCTCGTCAGAGACTAGAAGCCCTGAGCTCCCTGGCTCCTGGAGGCGAAGTTAAGACACTGGAATAGCCCTGAATTTGCTGTCAGAAAGCCTGGGGATCAGTCTCTAATATCAAGTGGCAGCTACTGAAATTACACGCACCATGCTTAGGAGGAAATTAAGAGACCAAAGAGGTGACCTTGCAAACTCAAGTCTATGAAGTATCAGCAAGTACCGCAGCTCTAATTTATGGGTCTTGGAAAGCAGTGACTCAGTTATGCAGAGAACTGAAATGCCTGAGGTGAGACCCCAGCTGCACAGAACCTAAAGGACAGTATGTTGCCTAAAGAACGATATATTAAGAAATTTAGGGCCTAAAGCACCCCCTGCCACATTCCTCTTGAGGGTGGGGGTGGGGCGGGAGGGTCGGGTATGTTCCAACAAGCTGGAGGAACACTCACAGCTGAGTGTCTCCACTGACGCTGGTCCTATGTTCTTTCCTCTGGCTTCTCCAGCTCCTGTCATTTCCTTCCGAAGGCGAGGACTGTGTGTACCGTGTACTTTCTGTGCTTCAGGGGCCTTCTTTCCTTTCTCTTTGTCCTTGAGCTCCTCCACAGCCCTGCTTCCATCTGCACTGCTGAATGGTGGCCATTCTGTGATGCCGACCTTGCAAGGCTGCTGTTCACAGATCCTGCGACACCAGCCTCAGGGGGTGATGGGACCAGAGCTACACTTCTGAAGCTTGTTTGCACAGTGCCTTGAACTCTTAAGGAAAGGTGCTACTGAGAGGAGCACATTCTTTTAAAAACAAACAATATGATAGATGACACACTGCAAAAACAGCTCTGTATCTTGGGCAAAATCAGATGTGAGCTTACATGCAAACACACAATGAATGATCCTGTGTTGCCTCATTCTACATGTTTTTACTTTTGTGGAAAAGCGAAAAAAATTTCTAAAGCAAATTAATGCAAGCGTAATCCAAGTTTATCATTTTAAATTTATTGTCACATAATAAATCTTTCACAAAAATAAAGAAAAGCCTCTGGAAGGTTTGCAGAGCCGAGGCTGTGATGCAGTGGTGTCTGGAGCGTGTGCTTGCACGCAGCCTCTGGGCTGCAGCCTCTGGGCTGCAGCCCCAGCTGAACTTTAGGCCTGTGAAGACCTCTACCATGTGGTGGATTAAGAGCGGGGGGCAGGGGAGGACACTGTTGGAGAATGGGGCTGTGGGGGCGCCCTGTGAGCCGGGCGCCTGGGGAAGAGGCTGCGCGGCTCCCCTGTCAAGGCTCTCTTGGGTTTGCCTTGTGGCCGAGTGCTGGGGACTCCAGTCCTCCTGTCGGCAGAACTGACAGGCCTGCAGCCCAGTGACTGTCCCACTCCGCCGCGTGCTCCTCAGCCTCTCAGGACAGTGCTGGGGTCCTACCAGGGGCTCCTCAGCGCCACGTGACCCTTTAAAATGGTTGCGTTTTGGTTTAAAGGAAAGGAAGCAGATCAGAACGCTCGGGAAACAAATTAAAGCTATGTATCACGCTTCCATAGAGGAAATATAAACAACTGCGGCCTGAAATGGGCATCCAGTCTTTTCCCCTTTCTGACTGGAGGACTCCGCTTTCCACCTTCACACTGCCTTCCCCCACAGGCCAGACTAAGCAGAAGCCCTTCACCGGCCTCACCTGCTGGTCTGAGGCCCTGTCCGTGACCTTCTGGGAAACCCCAGGGTCCCAGCCACTGGCGGAGACTCTCAGAGGCCTGAGGCTGAGGAGGCAGCGGCCAGGCCGCACGTCCACCCAGCGCAGGCCCTGCCTCAGCCAGCCAGCCTCGGGGAGCTCTGGTCTCAGCCCCGTCCTGCCGAAGATGAAACCGGCCGGCCTCAGACACTGCCGAGAGGGACGGGCAGCCGGGCTTCTCAAGGGGGAGCCACACAGAGGCGTGCCAGTGCGGCACGTGTTTAACCTTTCCAGGGCTTCGTGTGAGAGACACTGGCGATGGATCAAAGTGACTCTGGTCACCAGCCCCGGGACAGAGAGAAGCTGCTTGTGATATAGATTAGGCAACAGCAGGTTGAAATGGGTGCTTCCCATGCAGAAAAGCACTTAACTTTTGTGTCTTTGAGACTGAAACTAGGCCCAAAGGGGTGGCTGTGGGCCCAGAGTGTGGCTCTAAGGGCCCATCCCTTCTGTCCTTGGTGCCCGTTGCTCTGCTCGGGGGCAACCCTGGTGGCTGCGTCCCTCAGAGGAGCTCAGGGAGCCAACCGTGGCTCACACAGGCCCCAGAAGAGTTTAAACAAAGTCAGAGATGGATAGCAAAACATGTCTTTCATCTCGTGTGGAACACTGTATTAATCAAATTGGGCTCCTTTTTCTCCTACTGGTCTGAAGAAAAAAAAGACTGCTTTCAAAATGAAGCTTTTCTTTTCCTAATGATTAATACAGAGAAGATTAACTTAATTTGTGCTAGACTCCAATTTAATTCAGCTATAGCTCAGAGGCCAAATCCACAGAAAAGCTAATCTGGGCTTCATGAGGGGGAGCCATTTCTTTCTTTGAGGGAAAGATGTGGAGGATCTAAAGGCTTCCATCACGGGTCCTCTGAAAGGCCACTACACACATACAAGGCTTCGTTTCCTTATTAATTCCTGTCCTGTCATCTTTTCAGATTGATATTTCTCAATGTTGAAACACAAACACACCACACACATACTCTCAAAACAAAAATCCTGAGCATGCAAAAAGAAAAGAAGTATGCACTGATAAAGTGTTATATGCCTAAGGCATCAGGTTTCCTGGAAAAGCTCTAGATTTTTGGTTTAGAAATAAGATTGCATGTGGAATAGCTGGTTTTTACATTTATTACGGTTGCGTATCCCCCTCCCACTTTTTGCACTAGACTCTAAACTGAGTGATCTATTGCCAACTGGCACCAATTCTCCAAACCCACGTGTGCAAGGGAAACACGCCTGTGTGATCCTCTTTAATAGAAGACGCACCAGGGAATCTGTCTACCTCCGTTCCCAGAAAGAACATAAGTAGAAGGGCTGCGCCTGGAGGGGGTCAGAGGCCGGGTGGGGTGGGGGGCGGGGAACGTGGCCGCTCTCAGTCGGAATCCATTGTGAACAGCTGGATGTCCTGTGGGTTCCAGTAGGGCCTACTGCCGAGTTGTACACCAGGGACCAGACGTAGGGGATAAAAAACTCCTCAGGCTGCTCCTCTTCCACATATTTGAATTTCAGTTCTGGAAATTTCTGTAACAAAAACAAGATGAGTTGATCAATCTCACAGGCCTGTGCGAGAGCAGCAGGAGTTTGTACATGGTGTGTGGAGGGTGCAGGGGGCCTGGGAGCCCTGGGCCACAGATCCAGCCTCCCAATGATCCCTTGGAGGCCGGGTGAATCCCCCGAGGGAAGGGGCACACAAGCCTACCAGCCCTGGTCAGGCCATGAGGCGAAGCGAGAGACATCAGGGCGGGAAAGCAGGCCCTGCCTGGGGGCAGACAGTGTTCAAGCAGAGACTGTCTGATGCGTGGTTGGAGTCCCGTTGACTGGGTCTCCTTGAGACGCCTCCCCTCTCAGGGCTGAGTCACGTTGGAGGCAAGGACATACCCCCCCAAAGCTCCTCGGCCTTCACTGTGCAGGCTGGCAGTGCCGTCGGCCCGGGCGGACGTGGCGGGTGGGGGGTGAGGTGGGAGCACTCCAGCCCTGTGGAGCGGGCAGCAGAGGGGAGCCTGGCTCTGCCACGTTTCCGGGTGGCCTGGCTGCACTCTGCAGTCCCAGCTGAGAAGGGAGAACATGTGCAGATTCCTGGAAGTGGCACTTTCACCGCAGCATTTCACCAGGATTGGGGTTTCTCATTTTCTAATCTTACTCCTGATCTATTATTCCAGCCAGGGCAGGGGAAGTGATGTCCCCTCAACCCTCTGGCACCCAAGGAGCCTGGGGTCCCCAAAGGTCCCTGGTGGGGATGCTTCTCAGGCCAAGGTGACGCCAGCCAGAGTGTCTGCAGTTTGGTGACCTGTGTCCCAGGTGGGGCGGGGACAAGGGGCAAATGTCCCAGGAGGAGGGGCAGGGGCGGAAGGTCGAGGGGGAGGGCTGAGAGAGAGAAGGGAGATGCACACACAGAACGCATGACCCATGAGAGCAGGGATTCTATATTCACTGTGTTTGCAGCTGTGTCCCCTTAGAGAGTGGTCAGATACTTAACAAATGATTTGATGAATGACTCAAAGAAGCAATCAACCATATACGGACCAATTATGTCCCAGACACAATGGTAAACACTTTACGTATATCATGGTAGTCGATCTCTCTACGCGAGTCACTCACTCATTATTCTCTTGCTTGAATGCCTGCTCCTCTGCACATTAGGCAGTGTGCCTCAGGGCCTCAGGATGCAGAGTCCCTGTCCTCACAGAAGGTTACTTCTCTCGGAGCAGAGGGACAGAGAAGCGGCAGCCACGGATCAATGGAGGTGAGTAAGAGTACAGTAAGTCCCTACATATGAATGAGCTCTGTTTTGAGAACACCTTTTAAGTCCAACCAAGTTAGCCTAGGTACCCAACTGACACAATTGGCTACATAGTATTATAATGTAATAGATTTATAATACTTCTCAAACAAATAATACAGGAAAAAAAACCAAAATAAAGGAAACATTTTTAATCTTACAGTTCAGTGCCTTGAAAAGCACAGTAGTACAGCACAGCTGGCACACAGGGGCTGGCACCGATGACCAGGCCAGAATTACTGACTGCAGGAGGGAGAAGAGGTGGGAGCTGGCAGAGCTGAAGGATCGTCAGCAACAGGAGATATAGGGCGAGCTGCAATTTCCCTTCTGCCTGATGCTGATCAAATGCATCTCTGAAATTTTGCAACTTGACGGTTTGTATGTAGGGAACTTACTGTTCTAAGAAGAGAGTCCCACTAAGGAGGGACCAGTGGCTACAGAGGCCTTTGGGAGGTAGAAGGGCAGTCAGGCGAAGAGGGAAGCCAGCGCCTTCTGAGGGAACAGCAGGCAGGGAAGGCATGAGGTACTTTTTCCTGGAGGCAAGAAGAGGGACAGTGGGGCAGCCAGCCCTGGTGAGCAGGGCCCAGAGGGGGAGGATGGAGTCGCATGAAGAGTCCTGGCCTCCGCTCCTTCGAAACTTTTGAAGGGTCTCAGAAGGGGGCTTGATGGCAGAGGCTTTGTGCAGGGACCACTTGATCACAGAGTGGAGAACTAGAGGGCACTGGAGGGGTCAGGGCCTGGTCCAGGTGAAGGGAAAATGAGCCTGAACTAAAATGAGTTAAAAAATGTTAAACAAAAAGTGAGGGCGTTGGGGGAGGGGTGGTGGTGGTAGGTAGTGGGTTAGGGGCTAAGAGGGGCAGGGAGTAAGGGAGTTACACACATGGAGTTCCCTGGTGGCTCAGACAGCAAAGAATCTGCCTGTAGTGCTAGAGACTCGGGTCTGATCCCTGGGTTGGGAAGATCCCCTGATGGCTACCCACTTCAGTATTCTTGCCTGGAGAATCCCAAGGACAGAGGAGCCTGGTGGGCTAAAGTCCATGGGGTTGCAAAGAATTGGACACGACCGAGCGACTAACACTTTCACTTTTTTCACTTTCACACAGAGTTAGAGAGATTTTTCAGATAACCTGTGCACTTAGACTAAACATCTAAGTGCTGGGTCCTCAGAGTTCCAGAATGATGACCGTGGGGCGGGGTTGTGCAGGAAATGCTTTGTGGCAAGTAGAGTTCTGCATTAAATTTTAGCGAGATGCACAGGAAATCATGGGAAGGAGGGTCCTCTGGTCGTGGCTGTTCCCTCAGCACACCACAACGGCACAGTCCCCCTCTGCTACAGCTGTAATGGAAACCAACTTTATTCCATGGCTCCCAGGGCATCAGTAAATACAGTCTATACACAAATGGGATTTATAAGCAGCCCAGACTTCAGCCCTACCTACTGCTATATCCACCCTCATACATTTTATCCCATACTTTGCAAAATGACTCAGGGTGAATGCAAATCCAGGCCTTTTCAGGGCACCAGTGTTTCCGAATCAGTTCTCTCCTCTCCTCAGTGCAGGCTAATGGTCTCGGTGTGCGCTGAGGGCCGTGTTGGTTCTCGTGCACAGGGACAACTTCTCCCGCTGGGCTCCGGGGGTCAGCCTGGCAGACAAACTACGAGCAGCGGGGGATGCAGCACTCCTTCTGGCGCTTCCTGGTCTGACTGGAATTCGGTTCGGTCGCCCGGCTTTCCGTCCTGCCGGATCCCTCCCACCCTGGGCCCACAGTCTCTGGGCGCAGCACAGATGTTCAGCAGCTGTGTAGTCTCTGGGGCCCGGGCACCTTGATGAGCCTCCTCACGTGCTCTGCACCGCTTCTGGCCTGGCATGGAGTTCTCAGGTACGGGGAAAGGGTTCTCGGAGGTGGCAAAAGGTCTTTGTCATGGAACCAGGTGTTTTATAGGTAGCAACACAATGATCTTCTTTTCCATGAAAAACCTGCACCTGTAGCAACAGGGTACAGTGAGCAGCTGCCACACACCGAGCATTCGCTGAGCACCAGGCCAACCTAGAAGCTTCCCTGACGTGTCGGCGTCATTCACCACGGTGTCCTGGTGAGGCCCACATAGCCAATTCCACAGACGGAAGGTGAGGTGGGGCCTGGAGCAGCTGAGTGGCTCGTTTCAGGTTACAGAGCATGTGGGGAGGACTCAGGATTGGAGCCTGGGTCTGACTTGGTGGGAAAGTTTGACAAGAGATACCACAGTCAGCCTACTGCTCTGTCCCCAGATCCAATCCTCCAAGGCTCCTTGGGGCCCTGTCACTATATGGACAGAGCCTAGTACACACACTGCTGGTCCTGAAAGGAACGACCAACGCCACAGAGAGGGCAAGCATCAAGGAAGGGGGCTTCCTGATGGTCCAGTGGTTAAGAATCTCCCTTGCAATGCAGGGGACACCAGTTTGATCCCTGGTCCGGGAAGCTCCCCATGCCTCGGAGCACCTAAGTCCGAGAGCCACAGCTACTGAGTCCAAGTGCAGCCACCACTGAAGCCTGTGCTCTGCAGCAAGAGAAGCCGCCGCGGTGAGAGGCCCACAGACCTCAACAGGAAAAGAGGCCCCTCCCTGAAACTAGAGAAAGGCTCCCCCACAGCAATGAAGGCCTAGCACAGCGCCCCCCCAAAAAGAACCAAGAAAGTATGGTGGACTGTGTGTGTGAAGAAGAAATAAGCTTCACCCTCTAATAATGAGGGTGCAAGTCCTAGCTCTTGGAGTGGCCTCAACTCTAGAAAACCTTTCACACTGTCTTGGAGGGGAGGGAGTGGGCTGCAGGCTCAGAGGTGGCGGCTTGAAACCTGGCCCCCAACACAGCAATGTCTCTTCAGCTGGAATAATAACATCCTACATTTTTAACTGGCAATGTCACCAATACGACGCATTTCTGGTTGTCAGTGACAAAAATGACTAAAAGATGTGAAGCCTTTTCTCCATCAAGTGACTATTCGGGGTTTTCCTACGAAGGCAGGCCTCAGGAAAGGACATGAAGCAGCTTACCCGAGACCACATTCTGTCCTTCCAGGGAGGGTGGGATGGAAATAAAACGAGCAAACTGCTTTCTCAAGAATTCCTCCAATTAAGTTAAAGAAACTTAGGCAAGAGCTGCTCAGGGGAGGGCACTGTGTTCACGTGCGGGCGCAAGTCTAGTAGCCCTCGTGGTTTGGGGGAAACTCTGACAACTCTCCCATTAGGACGAGTCACGAGTCAAACGTTGCCTTTAGGTCACACGCAGCCAGATCCAGGAAAAGGCCACCAGGAGAAGCGCCTGGCAACCCCCAGGGCTTCCCTTTCTACCACCTGGTTGGAACGAAGCTGAAAATGCCTTGTTTTTATTTTTGCTTGAGTTTACTTCAAAATAATCCATCTCACTCTGGAGAGAGTAGTAAACAAAACCTCAATGTGGGATAATGCCCAGGTGAATATCCATATATAATAGTACATAAAAGTAATATGAAATACTATAAAGTTTACTTGATAATAGCAGACATGTGTTTCATTACAAAGTTTTTCAAGCTGATCAATAATTATTTCTATGCAAGTTCTCCATAAAAGCTTAATCAGTTCTGAGATTATGGGTAACATTTATAGCTACCATAACCGATTATCTATTACATGGCAGGCATGTTCAAACACATGACATATAGTTACTCACTTAATCTTTGAAGTAACTAGAAAAAGCATGTGAAAAGCAGGCACATGATCTGAGTTCTAGCCCCAGCTTTTCCCATTCATTCATCCATCCATTCATTTATTCAGCAAAACTTCCTGAGAGCCTACTGTGTAGCAAGCACAGTACTAAAAACATAGCTGTAAATCAGATGCACACAGTTTCAGCATTTAAGAGTTAAGAGTCCACTCCTGATTAGCCAGGTGACTTGGGAAAAGTCTTGTACCCTCATTCCGACTTAGGCTCTTAAAAGGTAAGAGTTTCCTGAGATTTTGAATTTAACCATTCTGTCTACTTCACATAAATGAGATTAAGTACTTAATACAGAGGAAGCACTCAATAAATGTTGGCTATCACTACTGATATTAAAGTGACATGAAATGTAAGGTACACTCTTATTTTAGAACTTTTAGTAAGAAAATCCAAAGTCTAGAAATACCACCCCTGGCCTTGTCCTAAAGCCCATTTCTCATATTTTACCCACATGGACATTTCTAACCTGGAAACCCTGTTTCCTGACTGTTAATACTAATAGAAACATAAAGAACCTGAGCCTTCCCACATGAAAACTTGGGAAATGCGGTGACAAATGGCTTAAAAGAGACACACTTCTCTTCATTAACGTTTTTTAAAGAACAAAGTTCTGTTACGAGCAAAGGTGGGTTCTGAAGAACGGCCTTCTGTCTGTCTGGATCCTCACTTGCTGAAGAGCGAGCTGTATGAACAAATGCCTGGTTTCCTATCTGTGCATATTCCTGTGCTGCAGCTATTTGACTGGATGGGAGGTGGGGCTTGGCTCCGAGGGGAGTTTAGAGCCATTGTGATGAGAAGAGAGGGGTCACCTCTAAGCTGTATTTGACATCAGTCTCCTTGGATAATTCTGTGGCAGACGCAACAACCTCCAACAGGGGTGTGGCATCTAGCTCCAAGAGGACATGGCTGGAGAGGCTGAAGTGGCCAGGAGTGGGGACGCCAGTCCTCCTGTTAGCTCACAGAGCCCACCCAGCAGGGGCGCTCTGAGGAAGGGACACACCGAGGGCGCCCAGGGGGCCAGGGTCGTGGGTCACCTCACCCACAACCACCCAGTAACAAGAAGCATCTCTCAGCTCATCAGCTGGTCTTTACAGCCATCGGGGTTGAGCTTGCGTATTTGTTTGCTTACTTGGGTACCATTTTCCCCTCCAGAACACAGGTCCCAGGAAGGCAGGGACCTTGCTAAGATGACAGCATCTAGCATATGCTGACACTGAGGAAATGTTTGCTGAGCAATGAGTTAAATGAATGAGCGCATGGCTTCAACTCTACACATAACCCTGTGACATACGTTTATTAACTATGTTGTATGGATAAGAAAACCGAGGCTCAAAAGGACAAATAAGATGCCAAAGAGGACAGAGCTAGGAAGTGGAGGTGCGGGAGGCCAAACAAAACTACACCTCTCCCCTGCGCGCCCCAGAGTCAACAGGGACCCAGCTGTGCATTTCTTTAAAATGTCTACATCACACACAGATGGGAGGTTTTCATGTCTCTCTAGTAATGATAAAGAACCTCAAGCATTTCTTCCGTGTTCCCAGCTGCTAAGTCACTAGCCCTCTGTGCTTGAGTGTCCTTATGGGAACGGACGGGACCACTCTCCAGCTCTGGAGCCCAGGTGGCCCCGGGCTGGGGGTCAGGAGGCATCAGCCCTCTCCTGGCTCGGTCACTGGCAGGCTGAGCCGCATGGGGCAAGTCACAGCATTTCTGCAGGACTTAGTTCTCTTGCCTTGTAGAAAATAAAGGGCCTTGGGCTTCTTCTGAGTCTCCTGGGTGTGGTTTTATGAGATGACCCCAGTAAGGGCTCCATTATGGGATTCTCTGCATGCCCCCAAGGCTCTGCTGGGTCCACCTGGAGAAAAGGGCTGGATGAACTCGGTTGAGGGACAGCCCTCAAGTCAAGCACTTGCGGGCTGCCACTCAGCCAGGCGTCACCTGGGGGCAGTCTCAGCGGAGAGGGTCAATATCTGAAGGTTCCTGAGCTGTCCTGGCAGGTGACAACAGTTGGGTTTCAAAGGCTAAGACTCCCCAAATGCTTATCAAGACACACACGAGGCTGTGGTTGGCCTGCTGAGGTCTGAGAGCTCGTGGCTAGGTGGGCTGAGGTCCCAGGCGTGGCTGCTTCCGTGGAGTGTGTGCCACTGGACACAGGGCAACCCAGAGAGCAAGCAGAGACAGAGTGGCGTGGACACACTTCTGTTACTAGCTAAAGCCAAACACTGCAGACAGTACACACTCGCGCCCCTTGAGTTCTAGTACCAGCTCCTCCTTCCTCAAGCGAACAAGTGGGCTGTGGGTTATTTGCTTGAAATTTTTCACCAGCACTTAAAAGGTTCAGAAAGGGGGATAAAGCATAAACAGTAAGAAAAAACAGAGCATTTTCTCCAGGATTGGCTATAACAAAACAAACATAACAAAGCACAAAAGCTTCCTCTTTCCAGCAATGAGTTGTTTTTAAGACAGTGTATTGGGAAGATTTTAAAAGGGCGAATAACAGGCATAAATCATAAGAGTTTGGAAAACACCATTCAGTCAATCTGACTGAATGGGAGCACAGCCTCTGCATAACGAACCCTGTCCAAGGAGCACCAAATTTGACACGGCTCCCAATGTCTCCCTGTCTATCTAGTCGGAGAGAGAGCCCACCCGGGTTGAGACTGAAATAGACATTCTTGAAAATATGTGCTCCTCTAAAAGAGATATGTAGATGGTGACTGCAGCCATGAAATTAAAAGACACTTACTCCTTGGAAGGAAAGTTATGACCAACCTAGATAGCATATTCAAAAGCAGAGACATTACTTTGCTAACAAAAGTCCGTCTAGTCAAGGCTATGATTTTTCCTGTGGTCATGTATGGATGTGAGAGTTGGGACTGTGAAAAAGGCTGAGTGCCGAAGAATTGATACTTTTGAACTGTGGTGTTGGAGAAGACTCTTGAGAGTCCCTTGGACTGCACGGAGATCCAACCAGTCCATTCTAAAGGAGGTCAGTCCTGGGTGTTCTTTGGAAGGACTGATGCTAAAGCTGAAACTCCAGTACTTTGGCCACCTCATGCGAAGAGTTGACTCATTGGAAAAGACTCTGATGCTGGGATGGATTGGGGGCAGGAGGAGAAGGGGACGACAGAGGATGAGATGGCTGGATGGCATCACCGACTCGATGGACATGAGTTTGAGTGAACTCCAGGAGTCAGTGATGGACAGGGAAGCCTGGTGTGCTGCAGTCCATGGGATCGCAAAAGTCGGATACAACTTAGCAATCGAACAGCAACAACAACAACAATACTCTTAGAACTCTGAGAGCTAAGGAAAAGAAAGAGAAAAGGCTCTGTTTACACTAAAGACACTGGGGACCCATTTTGTTAAGATTCAGCCCAAGAAATGTCATAGTCTGAATGTCAGATCAACTACCTAGAAAAAGTCACTCTTTGCTCTGCTCTTCATGCCTGTGAAGAATGCTAACGCCATCCTGCGCTGGCTCAGGGAGGCCCAGGCTCCTCACTTGAGAGCATCTTCACTCCTGACCTGGTCAGCAGGGCCCAGGCCACCGGGGTCTTCCCGACTCTGAAGCTGTCCTCCCCTGTCTACCTCATCTCCTTTTTGCCTTCTAAGGGGCCCCTATGGGCCTCAGTGAGGGACTCCTGGGTAGATGGACTTGAGAACCCACTGAACATCCAGGAAAGCAGAGGAAGGGGCTCTGGGAGGCTGGGGGCTTTGGTGTGACAGTTATGGCAAGAAGGGGTGAGGAGAGGGCGGGGAGCTGGTCACCGCAGGCCCAGGCATTCACCCCTCTCCTTCCGAGACAGCTGTGACTCAGCTCAACAAGGAGGGAAAACCCATCTCTCAAGCTCAGGGCTTGGTCTCAATCCAAAGCTACTTACAACAATCTTGTTGTTTTGACTTTTGGAGCCAGAGGTAATGCTAGACTCTCTTGAGTTTGGCCGGGAATGTTTTTTATCAGCTCCAGTGAATCAACCCACCGCAGTGGGACATCCGGACGCCCAGCCCAGAGACAAAGCAAAGGTCTGATTTGGTGGTTGAGACTCGGGTATAATAAGCAGACCAAACGCTTTAAAGACTGTCTCTGCTGTCAGCCATGTGATCTAGTGGAAACCCACAGGAAGTTCAGCGAACAGATGTAGGGCTAAACTACAATAATTTTATTACCGCAAAAGTTCAATGGAGTTTTCCCCCTTCCACCATTTATATAGATAGCATCAGAAACTCTAGCAAGTCCCTGGCGTGGCTCCAGAAAGTTTAGTGCACTTTAAAATCAAACAGCTAAACAGCACATTACAAAAATTCTTTCAAAGACCGTATCAGGCCTCTGAATAGACAAGTGATGGGTGATGGCTGGAAACGAGGCAGCCGGTCACTGCTGGGAGATGGTGTGAGACGGGGTGGGAGAGGTGAGTCGCTGCTAGTGGCATACCCTGGAGCTGTGGTGGTCAGGTTCTGTGCACATGGAAAGCAAACTGATTTCAAGATCCCGTCATAAGATATCCAGATAGGTATTTATAGGCAATTATTTTATCGTGGGGTAAGTTGGGGATGAAGAATCAGTTTCCCTACTATTCCTTCCCTGATTTAATCTCACTGTGTAAAGTTGGGTCCTTCAGGAACGGGTCCTTAAACTAAATACAGGAGGTGAGCGCCAACTATATATAAAGCATTACACTTGGAGGAAAGGAAAAGGAGTAATTGCTGATCTTCCAACAGGGGGATAAGTTAGCAGGAGGGATAAGAATAGTGGGAGCAGGACACAAGATGCAAGGGCTGTGCCCCAGACAGACTGGCCAACACTGGGGTCAGACGACGGTGGGTGGGCTTGAACGGCAAGCTCTACGAGAAGCATCCATATGGTCGGTTCAGCTAAATTACAGTCTGAGCAAGCCTCAACTGCAAGCTCTTCTTTGTGTGATGGAATCCACTGTAAATGGATCAATTATTATTGCTTAACTGACATAAAGGAGATGAGCACTGGTCTGTGAATAACAGCAACACTGGATGTGGAGCAGTCCTGTTTTACGCAAATTAGTTTCAAAGTGAATGAAAAACTAAATCCAAAGTATAGAAAATTAGAAAGGGTCATTTGTTTTTACTTTAATCTAATTTTATTTTGGGGGCTTCCCTGATAGCTCAGTTGGTAAAGAATCCATCTGCAACGCAGGAGACCTGGGTTCAATTCCTGGGTCAGGAAGATCCGCTGGAGAAGGGATAAGCGACCCTCTTCAGTATTCTGGGCTTCCCTGGTGGCTCAGGTGGTAAAGAATCTGCCTGCAATGTGGGAGACCTGGGTTGGATCCCTGGGTTTGGAAGATCCCCTGGAAAAGGGAAAGGCTACCCACTCCTGAGTTCTGGCCTGGAGAATTCCATGGACTGTAGTCCATGGGGTCACAAAGAGTCAGACACGACTGAGCGACTTTCACTTCCGCCTGCACCGTGTGGGGTGCAGGATCGAACCCACACTTCCTGTAGTGCAAGTGTGAAGTCCTACCCACTGGACTGCTTGGGAATTCCCTAAAGGGTCATTTATTAAAAATTATAAATTAAGAGATACAAAGCTGACTTTAAGAAGCCTGTCATGAGGTGGCTCAGAACACAGTCAAATCCCTCGCATGTCTAAGCGCACGCTGGCTGGCTGGGCAGTGGGCACCTCCAGGATCTCCCCGGGAAGAAGAGAGCTGCAAGGTGAGCAGGCATCTAAGTCGCTCAGTCGTGTCTGACTCTGCAACTCCATGGACTGTAGCCTGCCAGGCTCCTCTGTCCATGGACTTCTCTAGGCAAGAATACTGGAGTGGGTTGCAGTTTCCTCCTCCAGCTGATCTTCCCAATCCAGGGATCAAATCTGCATCTGTCTCCTGCACTGGCAGGCAGGTTCTTTACCACTAGTGCCACCTGGGAGACCCAGGGTGAGTGGACACCTATGAATATTTTGAAAGCTCTCGCCAGAAGACCACCTCTGAGATTACAAGGGACACTAATGGCTCTGTGACTGGTGGGCGGGGGGGGAACCTCTTAGGAAAAACAGAAAGACACAATATAAGATTGAGCCTATACCTGTGATGAATTCTCCACCATCACACCATCAGCCAGAATCTGAAGCCTGCTGGAGACTGAAGTCAGACTCTCACTCACAGGTCCAGGTTAAAGGGGGTCATGAAATGGGGATGTCTTCGTTTGAAATCTCTCTCTTTTCGGGAGAAGGGGCGCTGGTAGGGCAGCCTGCAGGAGCAGGAAGGAAGAACAGGCTCTCCTTGAGACAGGCCTTGACAAGTGGGTACTGACCTGTAGGGGCTGGCGGGGGGCAGGGAGGAAGCTGGCATTGTTCGTGGCGAGACCTTGTGGGCAAACACTGAGGCTGATGACACACTTGCGGGCCTGGCAAGTCATAGGGCCCGGACACAGGCTCCAAGGCTCGCAGCTGCGGATGCTGCTGGAAAGATGGATGAAGACACAGAGGGCCTCGAGGGCTGGGATAACACATCTATTCACTCAGTGAGCCTAGAATTGATGGAAGAGGCACGTTTGGGATCGGTATTTCTAATCTAAACATCGTTAGCTCTGAGATGGCAGCTGAAGTAAACTGAGCTGCAGCACCGAGTACTGACTGAGTATTGATTATTGTAGTATCCAAAACCCTGTTCTAAAGGCAAATCAATTTGAATACAGAAGACTGGGAGGAGGAGAATGTTTTGATTCCATGGTGGGAGATGAAGGGCAAAAGTTAAGAATTTACTGGTATACTTCTTGGCTGAAAGCCAGCCCCAAGGGGAAGCCACAGATGACTGGAAAAGTGTATTCCTCCTGCAGTGGGCTCCTTGTTTTGGACAGGACTCAGATACCTATGGCTTCCCTCACAGCTCAGTTGGTAAAGAATCTGCCTGCAACATAGGAAACCCTGATTTGATTCCTGGGTTGGGAAAATCCACTGGAGAAGGGATAGGCTACCCACTCCAGTATTCTTGGGCTTCCCTTGTGGCTCAGCTGGAAAATATCCACCTGCAATGGGGAAGACCTGGGTTCAATCCCTGGGTTGGGAAGATCCCTTGGAGAAGGGAATGTCTACCCACTCCAGTATTCTGGCCTGGAGAATTCCATGGACTGTAATAGTCCATGGGGTCACAAAGAGTCAGACACAATTGAGCGATTTTCACTTTCACTTTCAGATACCTGGTTAAGAGAGTGAGATCCCAGGGGGGGAAAAAGCATTCAGTTCAGTTCAGTCGCTCAGTCGTGTCCAACTCTTTGCGACCCCATGAATCGCAGCACGCCAGGCCTCCTTGTCCATCACCATCTCCCAGAGTTCACTCACACTCACGTCCATTGAGTCCATGATGCCATCCAGCCATCTCATCCTCGGTCGTCCCCTTCTCCTCCTGCCCCCAATCCCTCCCAGCATCAGGGTCTTTTCCAATGACTCAGCTCTTCGTAAGAGGTGGCCAAAGTACTGGAGTTTCAGCTTTAGCATCATTCCTTCCAAAGAAATCCCAGGGCTGATCTCCTTCAGAATGGACTGGCTGGATCTCCCTGCAGTCCAAGGGACTCTCAAGAGTCTTCTCCAACACCACAGTTCAAAAGCATCAACTCTTTGGCGCTCAGCCTTCTTCACAGTCCAACTCTCACATCCATACATGACCACAGGAAAAACCATAGCCTTGACTAGCCAGACCTTAGCTGGCAAAGTAATGTCTCTGCTTTTGAATGTGCTATCTAGGTTGGTCATAACTATTCTTCCAAGGAGTAAGTGTCTTTTAATTTCATGGCTGCAGTCACCATCTGCAGTGATTTTGGAGCCCCCAAAGTAAAGTCTGACACTGTTTCCCCATCGATTTCCCATGAAGTGATAGGACCAGATGCCATGATCTTCGTTTTCTGAATGTTGAGCTTTAAGCCAACTTTTTCGTTTTCCTCTTTCACTTTCATCAAGAGGCTTCTTAGGTCCTCTTCACTTAAAAGTCCAAGTAGAATAAAAGCTCCATGAGGGCAGGGATTCCCCCTGACTCTACTGATGCATTCACCAGTGTTTAGAGGATTGCCGTGGACTTGAGAGATATTTGCTGAGTGAATGAATAAACAAATGAATGAAGAGGTAAAAATTGCTATTTGTAAAAAACTCAGTTATTGGCAGGGTGGGGGTGGGGTGAGGTGGGTGGGTGGCAGATTTCCCTGGTAGCTCAGCTGGGAAAGAATCTGCCTGCAGAAGAACCTGGTTTGATCTCTGGGTTTGGAAGTTCCCCTGGAGAAGGGATAGGCTACCGATTCCATTATTCTTGGGCTTCCCTGCTGGCTCAGATGGTAAAGAATTCGCCTGCAATATAGAAGACATGGGTTCGATCCTTGGGTTCGGAAGATCCCCTGGAGGAGGGCATGGCAACCCACTCCAGTATCCTTGGCTGGAGAATTCTCATGGACAGAGGAGCCTGGTGGGCTACAGTCCATGAGGTTGCAAAGAGTCAGTACGACCAAGTGGGTAAGCATTTTAGGGAGGTGGGGGACAAGAGGGGAAAACTGAGTCCTGTACACTGGATGAGTCAGTGGAATAACTCCCCAAATTTATTTGGGACAAAATGAGCCAAATTAAGATGCAAATGAACGGACTTACTGGGATTTGGGGGCAATACTTACAAACTCAATAAATTAACTTACTTCTCAAACTACCTGTTCTCCTTGCTTACCACCATCCTACCACTGTCATAATCTGGCTTACCTAGGAAACTGGATCCTGGATAATGGAAGACATTAATATAGATAGTCACAGTTATATTTTATATTTCAATATATACCTAATTATGGAAAATAAATGAGTTCATCAACCTGCACTAGTCATGAACCAACACATAATATGTGAATGGAGAAACATTCATTTTTAATGAGTCCTTTACTTTTTACTTTTGTCAACACTATAATATGGTTTTTAAAATGGGGGAAGTTAAGGCCTTAAAATGTAAACAGTAAGTCCTAATTAGTGTCTCTGTGATAATATTTCTTTATACTTTTTTTTTTTCAGATTAATATGTGAATTAAGAGAGAGTGGGAGATAGAGATTTTGGAGAAAGATTCTGAATCTTGTTTAGACAAATTCTGGCAAAGCAAGGATCTTTGCCATGTCTGAAATGTCCGTGCTGGGAGATACATGTGGGTGACACGTGGTGGCTGCGGGGACAAAGACACAGAAGATGCTTTGCTGGCATTCCCCAGACAGACTGAGGTGCCTCTTAGTGAAAGAGAGTCTCTGTGATTATATTAGGCGAGAAGACACTCTCTTTACCACAGTATGTCAGAGATATCTGGAAAGAGAATTCCAACTAAGATGAACGTAGAGGTAAGAAGTTGTCTTTAATTTCTTAAGAGTTATCTCCTTTGAACATTCTTAGGATTTAAGTTATAAGCAAATGTGACAGTTTTTCAAGCCTTCCTAAAGTCTTGCCTGAATTATTTCTTAGCAGGAAGTTAAAACAAGGCTCTGATAATCAATATCCCTATGCATTCACCATATAGGAGAATTTTTCCCCTCTGCTTATGGAAAGAATAATCTATTCCCAGTGTTCTATGAAAAGCCTGTGGTTGCTAAACCAATTATGCTTTCTTCAATCTACTTGGAGAAAAGTCCACTTAAATCCCATGATTCTAAAGGCCAGCATTTCACAGCCTAAAGCTCAGTCTCAGTGCTTCCTATGGCTCTCTTTCCCAGTGACGCAAGTATGATCCATCAACAGATGAACCACATCTGTGCCTTCCTGTCAGATGCCAAGTCCTGGACCCGTGGTTACTCCAACATTCATGATCAATGGATTAAAAGCACAAAATGCGGTTCGTTTCCTTGTCCACAATCATGAGGACTAATAAAGGGAATGAGGAAACTGAGAGGAAAGGGAACAGAAGCAGAATGCTCCAGAAGATGCCTAATAATCTTGTTTGTTGTTAGGAAGTGAGTCTGCCTTAAATTCCACTCAGTCACGGTTATGTCACTGTGAGACAGAGCTATCTAGAAAATGGGTACTCCCAGATTCAACTAGACAGGCCTCGGTCACCTAGAAAAATCCGTATTACTTTCCTGGACCATGACACTATGGGATCCTGGAATCACAGAATGTTAGCACTTGAAGAGACTCAATTTTAAAAGAAGGTACAAAAATGTACAAATAAAACCACAAAAATCCTTAACAGTTACATAAGGTCCACCAAGTTAACTGGAATTCATATTAAATGACTATACATTGATTTCCTCATGAAACTGTTCTAATATAGGGAACATACTCATTATCTTAGTCCAAAACTCCCTTAGACTTGGGCTTGTTCCCTTTGGGGAAGCCATTGACACTGCCTCAAAATTAAAAAAAAAATGCTATTGATAAAATAGTTGTATTTTTATCCCCTGAGCCAGTAAACATATTATCAAATGATTCAAAAGTTTGATCTGGTATGATGCATCACATTGTAAGGGGTTTCCTTGGTGGCCTAGATAGTAAAGAATCTGCCTGCAACATAGGAGACGCAGGTTCAATCTCTGAGTTGGGAAGATCCCCCAGAGAAGGGAATGGCAGCCCTCTTCAGAATCCTTGCCTGGAGAATCCCATGTTCAGAGGAGTCTGGCAGGCTTCAGTACATGGGGTCACAAAGAGTCAGACACGACTGAGCAACTAAGCACATACACACATACCACACTAAGATATCATCTCACTATGTAAAACAGCTATCAGTTGTGAGACACTCAATTCGTTGAAAACCCCAAGATAGGAGATAAGCAATGAATGCATCAGAATGAACTAACCGAAGCAGTTTAATTTTTCCCAAGGAAAACGTGAACAGGAAGAAGCAAAGACAGAGCAAAGTGGGTGGTGGGGGTATGTCTGTGAAGGGGCGGTGGGTGGTGGTGGTGGGATGAGAGAAGCACTGGCACAGGAGAGCTACGTGATTTGACCCCTAGGACCAAAACTATGAAGGGGAGCCTGTCCCACTGCACACTACACTAGAAAGCTGGAGTGGCTGAGCGGCGCACTACCCTCCCTCTAATGCGGACCACCACAGACATATATGATTTAGCACTTACACCTGCTATGTTATAATTACAGAAGAATTAACCAAAAAGCTGTATAAAATAGGTATTTTATGTATCTAGGGAATACATCCCTACACATCTAGGGAACACAGGCTACATTTTATTTTACAGTGAAAAAAATGTGCTTGAGATTTAAACTTCCAAAAGTTTTGCAAGTTAAAGATGTATATATTTCAAAATACGCACAACTACATGAAAGGACCAGAGGTTTCCTAACTTACCAGACTCGTTCCTCTTCTCTTCTCATTCCATCTTAATCAACTAATCAATCTGTCAGGTGGAAAACTTTATGGAGAATGGCAAGTATAAAGCAAAGTTCAGATGATCAAAGAGCTGAAAATCTAGCACGGAGACAAACTGTAAATGCACAAACTAAACCTGTGAATATCCATCTCATTGTTAAATACCAAGAGTAGTGATGCAGGCCGTGAATCACTGAAAAGTTTCCAGCAGGAAGAGATGAATACATCTGTCGTGTCTGGGACGGTCCCCTTGGAGGCAGGGGACCTGGGCTGTTAAGGTAGAGAAGAGGTGAGGGAGACCACCACTTCAGACAGGGACAGGCAAGGCAGCAATGAAGAGTGGGCTCAGGGGCTGGGGGGCAGAGAACACGGGGCCTGGGCTCAGAGTCTGAACTGTACTCATTTTTCCTGGACTCTTCAGGCATCAGGGAGAGGGCTATGCAGCAGGTAAGGGGTGAAGTTTATTCAGGTGACTGGGTGGTAGAGATGGTGGTGCTAACGGTGACACTTATATGTGTGTGAGTGTGTGTGTGTGAGTGTGAGACATTCCCCCAAGAAACTACACCCATTTCCTCCCCCCACCCAAGTTAGAGAAATGAGATCTACTGACCAGAAGCATCGGCATAACCTGTTAGAAAATAAAATTCTTGGGTCCCAGATATTCTGTGATTCAGGAGGGCAGAAGGGAAAGAATGACCTGAGAGAGAAAGAATTTCCATTCTGGAGGAGCCATATGAAGCAGCACAGGTTCTCAAGAATCGAGAAGGATAGTGCAGAATGGCAAAGGGTATCCTCCAACAGGGGAGTTAGGACAGACACCACGTATGGTTCTCTCAGCTGGCACGTGGGGATACTGAGGCCTTTAATAATGACCATTTATTTCATAATACACCAAAAGTCCACACAGCTGAAGCTATGGCTTTTCCAGTAGTCATGTACAGATGTGACAACTGGACCATAAAGAAGGCTGAGCACCAAAGAACTGATGCTTTCAAATTGTGGTGCTAGAGATGACTCTTGAGAGTCCCTTCAACAGCAAGGAGATCAAGCCAGTTAATCCTAAAGAAAATCAATCCTGAATTGGAAGAACTGATGCTGAAGTTGAAGCTCCAATACTTTGGCCACCTGATGTGAAGAGCTGACTCACTGGAAAAGACACTGATGCTCGGAATGATTGAGGGCAGGAAGACAAGGGGATGACAGAGGATGAGATGATTGGATGGCATCATCGACCTTCTGGACACGAATATGAACAAACTTCGGGAGATAGAGAAGGACAGGGAAGCCTGGCATATTGCAGTCCATGGGGTCACAAAGAGTCGGACACGACTTAGTGACTAAACAACAACAATTTCAGATGGCAAGGCTAAAATGTGGCAAAGACCTAACAAGAAATAAGTATTTGGGGCAACTGGGTAGGCTGGCCCTAAGACACAGACAGAAGCTGGGAACCATCTCCGTGGAGTCTGAAAACAAAGAGAAGGTAATGAGAGAGAAAAAAGGAAAAGATGGCAAAAAAAATAAAATAAAACAGTGCTTCAAGATGATCTAATCTTCCATTGACAAAAGCCTGTTCTTTGCCATTCATGGAGCCTGCTTTTACCCCTTCCTATACCAGAAAACCTAAGTTTTAAGTTTCTTGTCTTAGTGTGTTAGAAGTTTTAGAACTGGCCCTCCATATTCAAAATGCAATGTAGTGCAGGCTTCAGGGCAGACTGGAAATTTAACTGCACTGTATACCAGCTAAGTTCACATGATTTTAATTTTTCCCAAAATTTTCTTAAGAAAGGAATGTTTTACCATTTTATGAATAAGCAATACCACTGCAGGCAATTTTTAAAAACATATGCTCAGAGGTGGCAAAGCGGTGGTACTAGCCAACCGGACTGGGAGGCCCAGAAAAGAGTGACTCTATAGGCTCTGAAGAGGGCTCATCACGGAGCCCAGGCCTGGCACTGACACAGCTCACATCCTGGGTCAAAGCCTCACACCTACCCTACTACCTTCGTACAGTCTTAAAAAGGGGTATTTCATAAACGGAAACATCACATAAAAAGGACTGCCCTTGGACTTCCCTGGTGGTATGGTGGATAAGAATCCATTTGCCCATGCAGGAGACACGGGTTCGATCCCTGATCCAGAAAGATTCCACATGCTGTGGAGCAACTAAGCCTGTGGGCCACTACGACTGAGCCTGTGCTCTCGAGCCCATGTGCCACAACACCTGAAGCTGAAGTGCTCGAAAGCCCGTGCTGTGCAACAGGAGAGGCCACCGTAATGAGAAGCCCCAGCACAGCAAGACGACCTGGTGCAGCCAAAAAAAAAAAAAAAGACTGTCTTTTGTACATGGAGGCAGTAGTCCCAGTCCCTCAGACTCATTAATGCAGATCCTTTTATATGTGCGTTCTTCTCTGATTCGGCCACACACTTGCACCTGATTCCTCTCAGGAACGTGGGTGTAGGATTTGAAAGGGACTGGCTTCAAATTCTTACCGGCTTGTGGCTCCAGAACAGTGAGGTGGGCCAGGTGGTGATAAGTGGCCCTCGTGAAACATTCTAACTCACAGCTTTATCAGCAATCAACACCAGATCCTTTCCTGCACACTTTAAAGAAGCTGGAACTTCTGCCCTTGCCTGGGCATTCACTTCTGTCCACCACTGAATGACACTAATTTTTTTTTTTTTTAATCTCATAAGGATGCAGCCTTTTCTGGAACACCTCTGATTTCCAAGTCTCACTCTCGAGTGAGGGCAGTTCCTGAGAGGCAGGTATTCCTGAAACTCAGGACAATAGACAAATCATAAATCACTTATTAGTCCAAAACACTTTGCTAAAGATGCTGCAGCCATATTTTAAGCCCCATTAGGTGCAAAGCAACCTGAATAAAAGATTCGAATGTGCTCTGAGCTGAATGGAAATTGTAAAATTGAGGAGAAACAGCTAAATAATCTACAAGTCTTAAATAGGACGATATACACCCAGAGGGCCACAGACCTGGGGAACAGTGGTCAGAAAGAGCAAAGCAAGGAGGCTGGGAGGTAATGGTGCCTGTGTTCTGGGCAGCAGTGACTCCACGTGCGGCAGGGATGGGCTGGGGTGGGACAAATGCAAGAATCAACTGAGGGGCCGGAGCCCTGTGCCCTCTGTCCATTCACAGCCTGGAAGCCGAGGCTGGACCAGGCAGGGCACTGGACTCCTGTCCCTTTTAATTCCCCAGCTTAGACAGGCTGGAGGTTGTAAAAGGCAGACAGTTGGTACTTTTATGCTCCTCATGGCAATGTTCATATGTACCAATTACATGAGACTGAAAAAATACCATTGTAAGGAGGCATAAACTTTGAAGACTAATATGTATCTCTCCCATCTAGGCTCTGAATGGCATAATAGAGCGAAAATTCAGGATATCTGAATTTTAGACTTGGTTCTGACACTAATAAACTTGGACAAATAACGTCACCCCTTTGACACTTAGTGACCTCATCTGTAAACCATTACTGCTGATGAGGCCCGCTCTGCTGGTGGTGAGGGGCCGACGCAGAAGGCTGGCTGTGAGGTTTAAGTGACTCACGCGGGGCCGGGGGGGCACAGTGAGGGCTGGGCAGGGCTGCTGGCCGACTCTGGGCTTGTCCACGGAAGCAGTGCCCCAGAAGGGCCCTAAATGAGCCCATCTCCTCCCCTGGGACAGGTACAGTCAAAGGAAAACTGGGAATAGTGGGACCCCTGCCTTCTCTGTGTTGGTTGGTTGGTCTATTTATTTTTCAAAGCAATGCCACAGAGGCAAGTAAAACATTTGTAGGTGAAGTATTTGAAGATCTATTGTCATTTCCAAAACCCAACAGTAGTTTAACAGGAAGCAGTCTTATGTTTTACAATACAGGCTCTGATTAATCCAAATTTACATATTTCAATAAAAGAACATGCATTGCTTATCTCTTAATTTGCTTTCAGGGACTAACCACCGATAACTCAGTTTGCTATACACTGCAAGCATGTTAACTAACATTGGAATTTACCTTGAAAGTATTCAGAAACGTTTTGAAGGATATTTCTAAGAGAAATTCTAAATTTAAACAATCAACATATTTTAGAGGAATACTTAAATGATAAAATACTTTCTTATACTTAGAGAAAAGAACATAGTTTATTTAGAGAAAAGACTATTGTACATTTGCTTCATTTTTAAAAAAATAAAAATTTGGGAAAATAAGGTGAAACTATAAATTTCCCTAAAAGAGAACTATTGTATATTTAGCATGAAAGGGATGATATCTGAGTTCTGGGGCTTTTAAAATACTGCTTTACTTTCTCAAGGAAGAGAGAATATTGTGCTTACTGCAAGAGTAATTTACATTGTTGATACATCTTCCACAGTTTCTCCATCCTAGTGAACATACAAAACACTTTCTTGAAGAAGGATGTTAAGATAAACCTTCTGATTAAATCCCTCTTGTAAGGTGACCTGTTAACCCATGCATCCTTCCTTCCTTTGTATTAATATTTACATTTTAATTATAACCACTGATGATTTAACAAATATGGTATTTTAACACAATGGCAGATACGAAAATAATGGTCTCCTCTGCCATCTGGCTGATGGGTCTTCATCGTTTGTTGTGACTATACCAAGAGCCCAACCAACTGGCTGACTCCTGGCCGTTTTTCTGGCTGTTCTGGTGGTCAGGGTTGTAGCAGGGCAAAGCAAGGCACAGACGGCAGCCCCAGAGCTGCTGTGAGGGCTGGGCCAGCTGAAGGCTTACTCGGTATCATCGAAGGCCCAACATCTCCCCCAACATTTTATTAGGGATGCCCACATGCAGTCGTGAAATTAAAAGACACTTGTTCCTTGGAAGAAAAGCTATGACAAACCTAGACAGTGTATTTAAAAGCAAAGATATCACTTTGCTGACAAAGGTCCATCTAGTCAAAGCTATGGTTTTTCCAGTAGTCATGGACGGGTGTGAGAGTTGGACCATAAAGAAGGCTGAGCATAGAAGAACAGATACTTTTAAAATGTGGTGCTGGAGAGGACTCTTGACAGTTGCTTCGACTGCAGAGAGATCAAATCAGTCAATCCTAAAGGAAGTCAACCCTGAAAATTCATTGGAAGGGCCGGTGCTCAAGCTGAAGCTTAAATACTTTGGCCACCTGATGCAAAGAGCCAACTCATTGGAAAAGACCCTGATGCTGTCAAAGACTGAGGGCAGGAGTAGAACGGGGTGACAGAGGATGAGATAGTTGGATCACATCACCAACTCAATGGACATGGGTTTGAGCAAACTTCAGGAGATAGTGGAGGATAAAGAAGCTGGCCAGTCCATAGTGTCATGAAGAACTGGGCATGACTTAGCAATGAACAACGAGCGACGACATGCACGGAAGTGGAGAGGAGAGTCGCCCTTCCACCATGGGCATCGTGGTCAACTGGTGGTCATTTCTGTTTCATCTATTTCCAACTTCCTTCCTCGGAATTATTTTGGCATCAATCCTACAATTTCATCCCCACATATTAACCTACATATTTTCAAACAGGTAAAAATTTCTTGCTCTACTTTTAAGATAACTCATTAAAATTAAGTTACAGAGTGATCCTTTGTACCATAAAAGTATTTGACAAAAATATGTCATATGGCCTCTAAGTAATCTTAACAGTTCCTTGGAGAGTTAAGATGAGTACAAATGAAAAAAAAAAGGGAGGCATCAAAAAGCAATTCTCCAGTGTAATCTATTGTTTAGAAGAAGCAATGTACTAATTACCAGTCCTGATTTAGATGGATTCTAGGATGTGTATGAACAATCCAAGTGACCTCCTAGCTCCGTCTGCTTCCTCTCCTTTATACAAACCATCAGCCTCTGCCAAAATGCTCTGAGGTCCTCTGCAAACCCCAGGCGATTCCCTGCTCCTTGTTGCTCTATTTATGAGACTGCTCTTCAGAGCTTAGATGTCCTCCTCACCACATTATCACTTCCAACATGGCAGGCTCAAACGCTTCCCACCCTCCTGAATGTCCTTCAAGGCCCCTCCAGGGCTGGGTGCCTGCTGGCCCACCCACAGGCATCTGTCTGTACACTTCCCACAAGACGCCTGGACTGGACACAGGTTTGCATATGGCTTATGTTTTGAACGCAGACTTTGCTGAGTGAGGAACGTGCCCTCCCCTGTCAGGAGCTATGGTGGGTTAGGAAAGCCGCAGACCCTGCGGATGAGAGCAAGCGGGGAGGCTGGGATGTGATGGTGGACCTGAGTGGTCCTGAAGGAGGCGGTGAGGTGGGGCAGCATTTCAGCACAGGGAATTATTTGGAGGCCTGGCCAAACAAGAAAACGTCTAAGCCCTCCAAAGAGCACAGGAGGGCCACAGGAGCAACAGTGAGTTATGATCAAGGGGGATGTCCTTGGTGGCCCAGTGGTTAGGACTCGTCACATCCATTGCACGGGTGTGAGTTTGAACCTTGGTCAGCGAACTAGGATCCTGCAAACCTTGAGCCCAACCCTCCCCCACCCCCAAATCTGGTCCTGGTTCTCTGTGGCTTAAAGAAAAAAACCTTTGATGACTTACCAGTGAGAACTACTATCATAGAAAACACCAAAAAGAAAAGACAGAGCCTGCACCAAGGTGTTCACAACCTACATCTGGAGATAAAACATTTATGAAAATAAGACAAGGCAGAAGTGATAAGCATCATGTAGGTGTACAAATGAGCATAATGTAAGAAGTTCATGGAAGGGAGACATCACTTTAAATGGAGGCATCAAGGAAGGCTTCAAGGAGGAGGTGGCAATTGAGTGGTCTGTAAACGATGGGTAGAAGTCGGGCACGCGAAGATAGGAAGAAAGGCATTATGGACAGAGGGGGAGACATGGAGGCAGAAAAGGACCAGCCCAAGTTCAAGCTGTTGAGAAAATGGGGACAAAAAGGGGGGGGTGATGTGAAGCAGAGCTGAAGGGCTGGCTACAGGTCCTTACTGAGCCTGGCTCTAGACTCCAGTCTGTGAGAAAGCCACTATGTGTGTCTGAGCAGAGCAGTGGTCAGGCCGGGACGCTGCTGTGGAGGGTCACTCAGGAAGCAATGGGAGACAGTGGAAACAGTGGCAGACTTTATTTTTGGGGGCTCCAAAATCACTGCAGATGGTGATTGCAGCCATGAAATTAAAAGGTGCTTACTCCTTGGAAGAAAAGTTATGACCAACCTAGATAGCATATTCAAAAGCAGAGACATTACTTTGCCAACTAAGGTCCATCTAGTCAAGGCTATGGTTTTTCCTGTGGTCCTGTATGGATGTGAGAGTTGGACTGTGAAGAAGGCTGAGCGCCGAAGAACTGATGCTTTTGAACTGTGGTGTTGGAGAAGACTCTTGAGAGTCCCTTGGACTGCAAGGAGATCCAAACCAGTCCATTCTGAAGGAGATCAACCCTGGGATTTCTTTGGAAGGAATGATGCTAAAGCTGAAACTCCAGTACTTTGGCCACCTCATGTGAAGAGCTGACTCATTGGAAAAGACTCTGATGCTGGGAGGGATTGGGGGCAGGAGGAGAAGGGGACGACAGAGGATGAGATGGCTGGATGGCATCACATCATGGACTCGATGGCTGTGAGTCTGAGTGAACTCCGGGAGATGGTGATGAACAGGGAGGCCTGGTGTGCTGCGACTCATGGGGTCGCAAAGAGTCGGACACGACTGAGCGACTGAACTGAATTGAATCCATTCAGGATCCATTTGATTGAGGAGGGCAGGAAGCAAGCCCCCAGAAGAGAAGGAGCTGGGCGACTAGAGCAGGGGTCCAGGTGACAGGGTGAGGGACTGAACCTGAGATGATGGTGAAACAGCAGAGGGGTGAACAGAGGAGAGGGTGAGAGCCACCTGGGCGAAGGAGGGAGCAGGGGGCAGGGAGGGAGGGAGGCTTGGCTGCTTTTCACCGCTGCCCCTCCCCAGAAAGGGAGATGAGGGCTCAGAAGAGACAGATCCAGAAATAAATCCAAGTGTCTCCTCTGCTGATGGTCTTATGTTGAGTCCAATGACCTTTGTTACTTTTGTTTTTCACTAGAAACAAACAGACAGATAGAATCCGGTTCCACCCTTGTCTGGCTCCATTCTAATGAGTCTTTATCTTTGTGATATGGTTTTCTTGAGCCCGTTTGCCTCTGGAAGGGGTCTCAGTGCAGCTGGAGTCACACAGCCTGTATATCTAGGTCAGCGGTAGCTGCTGACAACAGCCCGCAGTTCCGCCAGTCTCACAGACTAAGCGCTGTCTGGAAGGTTTATCACAGCGCTGGTTCTCTGGTCTCTATCTTTGAAAGCTGGAAATGGGAAACAGAGCCTGCAAGGAAGTCCTGATACCTATTTCTGAAGGGAGATGCGTTCCTTAATTTTGTCAGTTTCAGCTTTTGATCATCAGCCTGTGGATACAGAGAGCAGTAATGACAGCTTAGGAACAAGGAGACCGGCTGTCAATGACTAAGTTTCTGACTGCAGTCTAGGAAACGCACCCACATCTAGTTCAGGTTCAGGACCTGCTGACCAACGCCCTGGTCAGTGCCTGGGCCTTGACTCTAACATCTCCAGGACCTGTAGACGCACACTGACTAATGGACAGTCCTCCTGCCGGAAGTCTGAGCCAGGAAACTACCTCTCACACGTTCGAGGACACAACAGCAAGCCCTAAGGTTCCTGGGACGAGTGTTAAACTGGATTGAACTCAAGGTTCTTCACAGGACCCTGTTTCCCAGGCTTGGAATGCACGTGGTTCCAAGGTCACACTGCTTGCCATATGTCTCTCCCCCTCCACCTCCCAACCTTGCCCTGTGAATTATCTGGGAAGAAAACAGGAGTCCTGAGGACACATTAGGGTTAAGGGTTCCAGCTTAACAAAACTGATTCCAATAAGGGAGTTCAGGCTCTATACAAAGTTGAGGCAACATGCTCTCACTCAGAAATGTACAAGCAAATTTCATTCCTGGGGTTCTGACCCATGGCATTTTTTTTCTCACTTCTGGAAATCAGGAATGGGAATGGAGTGGGTGACAGAAAGGAGGTGATTAGGATTAACTTGGAAAGCCACTAAGGCAACCTGACTTCAGCTAAGGGTAAGAGGCAACCAAATTCTCACATTGGCGCTTTCTGTATCTGGAATATTCTGTCACCATTAGTTGCTACTCAACTCTCACTTCCCCTTTCTCCAGTTAGAAACTAGACTCCTACTAACTGGAACTTTCATGAAAACACAATTATTTTCAGGACAAAGAAACAAGAGAACAAGCACATATTCAACATAGTATACTTCCAAGGGACCCTCCCACTAAGATCATGACAGACTCTGCACAGTTTCTCACACTTTACACAGGCCTGTACATGGAAAACTCACATTAGAAAGCGGATGGAAACACAGTCAGATTCTGAATTATTCACAAGAGATAAAAGCATCTATGCCTAAGTAATTTCCCTCTGAACTATAAAAAGCTTTAGGGTGTAAGTTGTACTGAAGGTGTAGTTTATAAATAAATGAATATATAGATAGAACTAAAGAAATGTTAATTTGTGACACTGAAAGATACTGTATCACAGAGTCAAGAAGCTGAGTGTGGTTTAGGACAGTCCCTGACCCAGAGGAACTTCCTGTCTAGGGGACAGCCGTGTGTGTGTGCTTAGCTGTGCCTGACTCTTTGCGATCCTATGGGCTGCAGCCCAGCAGGTTTCCTGGGACGGACTCTAAAGGCTAGACCAGCAGAGTGGTGGGGCAAGGTTTTGCTGAGGAGGAGGCAATTTCTAAATCTAGAGAGAAAGGGGTGAGTTCTGACAGGGAAGAAGCACTTAAGACACTGGAGGAAAAAAAAAAAAAAAACACGCTAATAGGGTCATGTATGCAAAAACAATAGGGAGATAGTAAAACCCGTCACTTCCCAAAGAATGAGATTTTTTAAAAAAAATTTTGGTTATATACATTTTTTCTGGTCACAGAGGATCTTAGTTCCCCAGCCAGGGATTGAACCTGAGCCTCCTGCAGTGAAAGAGCAGAGGAAATGCTGAACTGCCAGGGAAGTCCCATGCTTTCTACTTCATATAAATGGACAGTTTATAATTTTTAAACTTTCTATAGATTCTTTATCATAAAATTGCATACATTACAAAAATTTTTATGAGAACAACTGCAATGCCTAGCAAAGCAAACTTTTGAGGCAGATTCTAGCTTGGAAATACATAAATTCTTTGATTTCAAAATGGGATGTCTCACAAACCTAGTCACTGGTTAATAAAAATGAACTTCTAAGATTTCAGTGATCTTAAACTACTCTTTTTATCTATTCTCCAAAAAGTCATCTATCATTTACAAAGAAAATGTCTTTGAAATAAACATGCAAAAACTTATATCAAACACAGAATTTTGAAAACAGACTTTGTGAAGTCTTCCATAATGAGCTCTATGATTTCACATTCCCTAAAGAAACTGTTAACAGTAAGAACTTTTACATTCAGTTTTTGAGGTCCACTCTAAATTTTCAGCTATGATATATTTGATTAAATCTTACTTGAAAGTTAAAAATAATAAAAACAACTATAGTAAACTGATGCAAGGAAATTTTTAAGATTTGTACTCATATGTAGAGAGACTAACATGTATTTGAGATGTCTGGCAAGAGTATATTAAATTCTCTTAATAAAGCTTCTAGGATACCATGTTCCAAATATACATTTTTCCTTTTTAGACATCTAGATCTCCAACTGAAATAAAGCTAATTTTTTCCCATGTTCAAAACTGTAGTTTTGCTTTACTTAAAAAAACCAAAATTTTTATTATGGAAAATTTCACACACTGAGACACACAAAAGCAGAGGGTACAGCATAAGAAACCCAACGTACCTACTGGCTAGCTTCAAAATTATCCAGTCTGCCCAAATTCTTATCCACCGTATTTAAAAATATAATCCACAGTACTGTATCAGAGTTGAAACAGTTAAAATAATTACTATTATATAATACTTAGTGAACTCTGGGAGTTGGTGATGAACAGGGAGGCCTGGTGTGCTGTGATTCATGGGGTCGTAAAGAGTCAGACACGACTGAGTGACTGAACTGAATACTTATCTGCAGTTGGCTTATTAAATCAAGATCCAAACAATGTCTATACATTAATTTTTTTTCTTTTTCACTCCTCCAAGTATTTATTAACCACCTGATAAGATCATTCCAATTACGAAGAGGGGCAATGCCAAAGAATGTTCAAGCTACTGTACAACTGCACTCATCTCACATGCTAGTAAAGTTCTGTTCAAAATCTTCAAGCTAGGCTTTAGCAGTATGTGAACTGAGAACTTCCAGATGTACAAGCTGGGTTTAGAAAACGCAGAGGGAACAGAGATAAAATTGCCAACAGCCACTGGATCATAGAGAAAGCAAAGGAATGCCAGAAAAATATCTACTTCTGCTTCGTTGATTATGCTAAAGCCTTTGACTCTGTGGATCACAACAAACTGTGAAAATCTTTGAAGCAATGGGAATACCAGACCACCTTACTTGTCTCCTGAGACACCTGTATATGGGTCAAGAAGCAACACTTAGAACTGGTCATGGGACAACTGACTGGTTCAAGATTGGGAAAGGAGTATAAGACTGTATATTGTCCACCTGTTTATTTAATGTATATGCAGAGTGCATCATGTGAAATGCCAAGCTGGATGAATCACAAGCTAGAATCAGATTGCTGGGAGAAATATCAACAACATCAGATAGGCAGATGATACCACACTAGTGGCCCGAAGTGAAGAGGAACTGAAGAGCCTCTTGATGTGGGTGAAAGAGGGGAGTGAAAAGCTGGCTTAAAACTCAACATTCAAAAGACTAAGATCATGGTGCCTGGTCCCATCATTTCATGGCAAATAGGAGGGGAAAAAGTGGAAGTAGTGGCAGATTTTATTTTCTTGGGTTTCAAAATCACTGTTGACAGTGACTGTAGTATTGAAATTAAAGTTATTAGTTTAATTCAGCCAGATCAGAGAATAACTCAGAAACACAAGTTGTCTAAAAAGTCCTTACAGGCCAATCACAAGCTTTGGCTTGGGCTTCTATGCACATCACATCACATCACTGAAATACCCACCAAAGATGTGGCCTTTGTTTTAGAGAAAGCAGGGATATAATCTATTTTCTTATTCCCTTAACTCCCCAGTTCATATATTCTTCATAATAACTCCTCTAATTCATACTGACAAGGCTTCTTCCTTTTTTTTTGTGATAAACAACATAAAATTTACCATGTTAACCAATTTTAAGTCTATAATATTGTTATGTATATACACACTGTTGTGAAAAAGATATCAAAAATTTTTCACTGTGCAAAACTCAAACTCCAGACCATTAAATAACATCTTTTTCTCTTCCCTTATGGCAATTACCATTCTCTGTTTCTATGAATCTATCTTACATACTTCATATAAATGGAATCATTTGTCTTTTGTGACTGGCTTATTTCAGCTAGCATAATGACTTCAAGGCTCATCCATATTGTAGCATGTGACAGGATCTCCCTCCTTTTAAAGGCTGAATAGTATTCTACTGTATGTACAGACCAGATTTTGTTTATTCATTTGTCTACCTTTTGGCTAGGATGAACAGTGAGTGCTGCTAGGAACAAGGAGCAGAACAGCTGAGATCTCACCTTCAGTTCTCTGGGATATGTGCCTAGGAGTGGATGTGTTGGACCATTGGTAGCTCTGTTTTCAATTTTCTGAGGAACCTCCAAACTGCTTTTCATAGTGCTGCACCATTTTGCAGTCCTACCAATAGTGTACAAAAGTTCCAATTTCTCCATATCCCCCTCACCAATGTTTGTATTTTTTTAAAATAATGGCAATCACAGTGAATGTGTTTTTTAATTGAAATTTTAACAAAATGTCTACCTCATGTCTCACAGTAAAATATATTATTCACTTAAGAAAAATTTTAAAACAGGGATTTAAAAATTATCATCAGCTCCACAGTCCAAATACAACTTTTAAACATTTTGATACATATTCCTCTGAGCCTGTGTGCATGCTCAGTAGCTCAGTTGTGTCTGACTCTGTGCGACTCCGTGGACTGTAGCCCACCAGGCTTGCTGTCCATGGGATTTTCCAGGCAAGAATACTAGAGTGGGTTGTTATGCCCTCCTTCAAGGGATCTTTCCCACCCAGGGATTGAACCTGAGCCTTCTGCATTGGTAGGCAGATTCTTTACCACTGAGCCACCAGGGAAGCCAGATTATATCTTAGGAGAGATAAATAATTTGATTTCTAAATGCAAACAAAAATAGGGAGAAGAATTTTACATACCGATAAAAATATTTTTGCCTTCACTGAAACCTCCTTGTTTAACATTTCAATGACTTACCATATTTAAGTCATTTTTGAAATAAAGGAGTCTTCAAGGACCGCCTCACTGTTTTTAGCCTTTTCTGCTATGAAATATAACACACAGACACAAAAGTCGACAAACACAAGTACAGGACAACTAAGCTGGTACGAGGCAAGCACTCCTGTCACCACTGCTTGGGTTTGACAAAGAACACTCCCCCAGCATTCCTCATTACCACCGTCATGACCTTGACAGCATTGCCTTCTTGTTCTTTCTTGTACCTCTACCACCTACATTTGCATTCTTTAGCACTATCTTTGAGGCCTGCCTCTCCTTGAACTTCATATTAATGAAATTACACAGTATATATACCCTTTCACTGAGTCTTTCATTAAGCTTTATACATGTGAGGTTCATATACAGCGGGCTTGCTATGGTTCATTCATTTGCACTGCTAACCAGTACTCTATTGTTTAAATACATCTCACAATTTTTAAATTAATTCTACTACTAATGGACACTGGGTTGTGTCTAGGTTTGACTATTATGAACCATAATGCTATAGCTATTCTCATACATGTCTCCTGGCACGCAAGGGCATGAATTCATGTTAGGAGTACACCAAGGAGTGTACATATGTTCAACTTTAGCACACAGGCCAAACTTTTACTGAAACTAAAATTGGAAGTGTCAGTCAGTCATGTCCGACTCTTTGCGACCCCCATGGACTGTAGCCCACCAGGCTCCTCTGCCCATGGAATCCTCCCGGCAAGAATACTGGGGTGGGTTGCCATGACCTGCTCCAGGGGATCTTCCTGACCCAGGGACTGAACCACGTCTCCTGCACTGGCAGGCAGGCTCTTTATCATGAGCCACCAAGGAACTGGAATAGCTCTGCATTGCCCTCTCTGAGTTCTGAACTCAGGACCTTCAGATTATGAGACTAACACGTTGCCTACTGTGCTCATGTGCATTCAAATACAACCCCGAAATGCAGCTCTAAAAACATGGTACTAGAACACGGAGCCCCTGAGGCCTAGCCTGAGGATGTGATAAGGCCTAGACAGACCTGCGATGTTACTGGGACAGGCCACACCATACTCCAAAAGTGGTCCTTTAGGGAAGACATTCTGTTGGTCATAAAGAAGACAGGTCAGGGAAAGAGTATTTGAATGAACACAAACACGTCATCAACAGAAAGCACAAACTCATGGCCTCATTTTTCTATATAAAGAACAGCCAAGAGCCAATTACTAGTAATAGTTGGACTTTCAAAAATTTTGAGGCTGCTTTGATGGATGATTCAACCTAACGTTAGGAGTCCCAGTACCCCTTGAATGTCAAGAGGTGTCACACAGTACAAATGGATCAGGAAACCTGGCTCTGGGGATATATCTGCCCCTGTAGTCTGTGACCTTGGGCCATGAGTAGATTCTCTTCATTTCTCTATTCATGAAATAAAGGGGTTGAAACAGGGTTTCTAAATTATCTCTTATCTCCCTGATATAACAATGAATGCTGAGAGAAGGCATATTTTTTTGTCTACTTCCTTAAGAGTGAGAAAAACCCTGTCTGGCTCCTATGTATCCTTCCCACTAACACTGAGGCTTATAGGAGCGAACAGGCACACCCCAATGCTGTTCCTGAGAAATGAAGGGAACTGCAGAGAATACTGTTTCTTAAATTATTTGAAGAGTTTTTTGTTAGTCTGGGCTGCTGGAAGTGAGAAGTGTAAGACAAATCAAAACAACCCACGAAGTGAACCCTGGCACTTGGCTGCTTTTATAACAACTTCAATATCATGTGCAGCTCTCATATGCTGAGGATAAGAGTGGAAATTTAAAACAAGGATGTGGCTTCTCCTATTTTTTCTCCAGGAGTGATTACATTCCAAACTGCCTGTTTTCTTCAACCAGAGAGTGGTATAGTTGTGAGATACAGGCAGGGCCAACTCTAACAGTAAATGTGAATTGTAAATGTGAACTGTAAACAGTAAGCATGGAATTGACAGTTCTTTTCATACATACATACACTAAAGTGTCTTTTTTTTTTTTTTTTGGTCATGCCATGCAGCATAAAGAATCTTAGTTCCCAGACCAGGGATCAAACCAGCACCCCTTGCAGTTGAAATGCAGTCTTAACCAATGGGACACCAGGAAGTCCCTAAAGTGTCTTTTAAAAACACTGGAATCAGGAAGAAAATCTGTAACACCAAGTTTTCAGTTTTTTCTTTTTAACATTGAGACTAGCATGTATACTGAGGAAGCATGGACAAAACAAAAGCAATAGCACAAGAGGCCGGTTACAGACAGAGCAGAGCTTCAGTGTTAGACCCGCTGGCTCAGCCTCGCTTCACAACATGGAACTTTCTAGATGAGACAACCACGTCCTGAAAGAGCTACTGATGTGATCACGAAAAACGGTGCCTGACCTGTATCTGCGTGAAGTCGCTCAGTCGTGTCCAGCTCTTTGCAACCCCATGGACTGTAGCCTTCCAGGCTTCTCTGTCCATGGAATTCTCCAGGCAAGAACACTGGAGTGGGTAAATTACTATAAATCAAACCAGTTGCTACTTAAAAAGAATTTTAAAGTTACTGTTTATGAGGATCTGACTATGATTCCTTTCAAACTGAAATATCAGACCCACCAACCAGTTAAATAAAATCACACAGCATCACTGACTCAACGGACACGAGTCTGAGCAAGCTCTGGGAGACAGTGAACGACGGGAAAGCCTGGTGCACTGCTGTCCTGGGCTGCCGAGTCGGACACACCTTGGCAACCGAGCAGCAACAACAGGGACTTCTCTGTTTTGACCGTTTAGATTAGTGATCTGAGCCTTCTTTGGGCTTGGGTCAGTGGTGTGCTGTTCTGAAACATGAGGCCTTAAGTTTCTCTAAGACAGAGATGACCTCACCTGGAGATCCTATAATTGCCCCACCCTTTCCCCAGGATCAAGGCCTCTATAGACCTGCAACTTCTCTTGATGAATTGTGTGCAAAAGTTCCTAGAAGATAATGAAAAGTAAGATTCACACGTGTTGTTTTTACACTTTTTTTTTTGAACAAGTTTCATTTATTTATTCATGTACTCACATGATTCATATATTCACTGAAGTATTTGAGTGGTTATAATTTTTCAGACATATAAGACCTGATGAATACAAAGATAATTATTGGTTTTCTGGGCTTTCTTTCTCTTCTAATTATTTTCCTTCAGCCTATTCCCATCTCAATAATTTAATGCTGATAAATTTCTCTGGTGAAAAAGAATAAGGTCTAGTAAACTGCATATATCTTAGTGAGCATTATATTATCCCAGGTGGGTTTGAATTTTATAATATGACAGTAGGAGGAAGATGTAGAGAGATTATGAAATATCAGCCATGGTAACATCACTGTTACAGTTGAAAATGTTTAACAATTAGTATGGCGGAGAACCAATAAAAAGAGGTGGCAGTTATCAACAAGTAGAACATCTATGTGGATATACTGGCCAAATATGAATTTGTAGTAATTGAGAAAGGAAAGCAAAAATTTATAATACTGTCTAGATGGGAGACCAAAGTCTGATCTTTCTCTTGTTATACCAGGACAAGTGGCCCATGATTTTCACTACTGTTGACCTACTATGTGGAAGTTCTTTTAAGTTGTGGCTTCTAACCTCTTATTGTCTTGAGAACCAGATGGCCAAGCTTGTTAAGATCATATATCAGGCTGTAAGCAAAGGGCTCATAGCCCTCTTCCAGGAATAAAGTGTGCAGAATTTCATTGTTTAGAACTTAGAGCTTTAGTTCTTGGTTTTGTTGTTGAAGAGTGAGGCTGGCAGATAATGGGAAAATGACATCGGCTAACAATTACTGAGGGCTTACTCTGTGCTAGGAACTTTGAATTATTGGTTCTTACATTTCCCCACCCACCTCAGGAGGGAAGCAAGGCTATGAGACAGATCTGCCCTGGAGGTGAGAAACTGATGTGCCGTGAGGATTAAGTAACTGGCCCAAAACTCCACAGCAGTGGACACATCATTCACTCTTAAGAATGACAGCATCCTGCTTGCCTCTCCATTTGCACACTCCAGGGCACTGGGGCAGGGTCCATGCTCTGTCCATCGTCACTTATTTCTAGACAGAGAAATCAAGGCACCTCAAAGTCCTGCAGGGTTGGAGTGGTCTCTTTGCCATTTGCATCCCCGAATCTAACATAAGAGTCCTCATTTGAGAAAAGTGAGTCTTGGACTGCAGTTCTATGAGCTGTGCCCTCCTACATGAGAAGACTCTTTCGGGGACAACCTCTAGCAGAGTGCTGTGCAGACCAAAGCTGCTGCTCAATCAATGCTAGTTGAACAAATGAATGAAAAGCAAGCAAATCCTAATTGCAAATAATAGTTATGTAAGAATAGGAATGGTAGTTACTGGATGTTGGAGATATTTATTCAAGGACTCAGAGGTCTGAGGATTTGTGGGAAGAACATAAATAAATGTAATGACCCAGAGCCAACATGGTTCCTTATAACCCATTATATCCTGATCTGAAAAACTCTCAATAGGGTTCAGTGTTTTTCTTTAACAGGGACTGTTAATGACAAGAAGCTCTGTGAGAGAATATGGAGAACGAGTACAAAGGACTAAAATACTCTTTGATTTTTCATTTTCAGATCCTGCAGTTTAGGGCGGAGATACAGATGGTCAGAGAGGAAGGCAAATCTTTTATAGCACCTTACTTGCTATTATTTCTCATCTCTGTATCAACAGGAAGAAGGCTGAACGGACAAATTTAATAAGACTGCTTCTTATTTAATGGCAGAGGTTGTGAGAAACAAGAAAAAGAGCTAGACATATTATTTGACTACTTTCCTTGTGAAATTCCTCTAACATACATTTTAAAAGAAAGGCTGTGCTTTCAATGCCCCGAATATGGCCTTTTGCTACAAACATACTGAAACTGAATGGAGAAAAATAAGATCCCTCTTGACTACAAGGAACCACCCACTTCAGCCTGTGTAACACTCTGGGATACAAAGGAAACCATGGACACAATGCTCTACGTGCAATTCAAGTTCACAAAAGCTTAGCTCTAGTGATGAAGAGAGAAAATGATTCATTCATTAACCTTTTATGCAACCAGTGTGTCTCTTTGGGGTTCAGATTATGAGCAAAGTCACTGGCCTGCATGGGCTAAGGGTTGGCTTTGTGACTTTATATATTTTTAGCAAACAAGAGCCATGCCAGTCAAGGGAACTAGTGTTTGCTGACAGTAATTCTTTACTAACTTGGGGGCCTAAAATAATCAGGGCTAAAAGTTGAAAGAAAAGTCTCTCCAAAGAGGGGGAAAAGAAAGAATCTAAAGAATTCACTCCTAAATGTGACCAAGTGCATACATTAAATATTAGATGCTTAACGTCAGAGAAAGGACAATAATGGTAAGACAAAGGTTCTCATTTATGCATCTTTTCATAGGAACTATTGAAAATTAAATAAGGCTGTTCCTCGCTGCTACTGCTATCAATTAGCTAGCAGCCACTTCCACAGCCTAATGACTGCCACATGCCCGCTGCGTATTACCTCTGGGCCTGCTAATTCCAAACACAGGAGGTCGAGACTGTAGGCTGCACTCCACAGACCAGCACACAGCCGAATGCCCTGCTAGTCAGATTCTGTTTTACAAAATGAAATAATTCGGTACGTCAGAATATTTTAGATAATTTAGCCTAGTTCCGCTCCTTAAACATATGAACTAGATTATATACTTTGTAATAATTTAACCTCCACTTACCCAAACATTCTCTATGCCGTACAGCTCTGTGCACAACTCCAAGAGTCTATTTTTATTCCTTGCAGTTTCACAAAATTTAAACAGTGATCTTTGGTCTAAGTTACAAGGATATGCTGCCAATAAGGTGGTTCGTGTCATGTTTAAAGGCCTTTTATTTTAAATTAAAAAAAAAAAAAAATCAGTTCTATGAAACTGACACTTCACTTTGAAAGATGAAGGTATCAACATTGAAAAAGAAAAGAAACTGAAAGTGAAAGTTGCTCAGCTGTGTCTGACTCTGTGATCCCATGGACTGTAGTCCCTCAGGCTTCTCTGTCCATGGAATTCTTTAGGCAAGAATACTGGAGTGGGTAGCTATTCCCTTCTCCAGGGGATCTTCCTGATCCAGGGATAGAACCTGGGTCTCCCATATTGGAGGCAGATTCTTTACCATATGAGCCACTGGCAAAAGGCCCTTGAAAAAGAAAACCCTATCCCAAAGGGTCATCTTTTATACCTATGGAAGCAGCCCCCAGGCCCACTCCACGGCCTGCTCCTCACTACAGCCCCTTCCGTGTGGGGTTCCTCAAATCCTAGTATGGACAGAGGTACCCGTTATCAAGGCATGAAATGCTGGGCAACAGTAAAGAGTTAAGGCTCCTCCTGAACTTTGGAAGAAACCAGATTTCGTCAGTGAGGTTTGGCAATGTGAGAAACCCTGTAACCAATTTCATTTCCTGATAAATAAATGGCCCACAGGGGAAAGTCGGCCAGTGAGTTTCAGAACTGTTGAGAGCTCAGACTTTACTGCGAGACTCCTTGAAGGAGCCAGCCTGTCTATTGCTTATCGCTGCTGGGCCAGCCAGCCCCGCGCAAACAGGGCAGCTGCCAGACTCCATTCACAGCTCGCTCAAGTGCGATTATGAGGGCTTCACAAACATGTGGTATCCCTTTAAGAAATGACACCCCCATGTTAGATTCCCTTCTATTTTACTGGGCCTTTTAACCTGCATGGCTACAAACATATGCCTATTAAAATTATTTTAGAACAGCAGATTCAATGGTCTTCGTCATTTAAACTTATTCCCCCCCGACCAAAACCAATGAGTTTAGCTTTAGAACTGGGGAAATGCAATAACCTAAAACCAACAAATAGTCAAATAAATAAGAGAAAAATGCAGGAAGTCAATCTGAGGAGAGTTATATAGAAAGTACCTCAAAGTACGGAAACAACTGCACTGGAAAAGTAAATAGTGTAATTAATTGCAAGATCATTTACATTTTAACCTTGAAAAGAAATAAATATCTATATGTTTAAGTAAATGAAAAGGCAATTCTCATAAATATAACCACAGATGCTGTATTTATGCTTAAAATGCAAAAATAAATTTTATAGAATATTTTTTCACATTAATTCAGAATTGGTCAAAGCATATGCTTAAAAATATGTGTGCTGACTTAAGTAAACTTTCATCAAAGGTTAGCTTGACAGATTTAACATCTCTAATTTAGGCTTGCTTAGAAAACACACACAATTACCCTAACATAAAATAGTCAAGTGAACACTTGAAGGCGGGAGAAGGGAAAAAGTTCTAAATAATGGCTTCAGGCCCTTAATTATAAAAAAAAAGAAAACAAAATCTAAAACTAGTGAGCTTTCAAGAGGCTCGCAGGCTTGAACTAGCAGTAAGGAACCTGGACTTGATTAGCCTCACTCTCGCAAAAGCATGTCACAGCAGCAATGAGGAAATGGTCGAGGTTTACGGAGAGGGAGAATGCTAATTTCATCCACCAAGAATAACGCAGAAAACCCAGACAGAGGAAAAGCCAACGAGTCCTCTAGCTTCCTTAAGCATTCGATCCGTCTTTTTCTTTTCTTCATGGTTTTAGGACCACGAGATATATTCTTTCTTAGACTCCACTCTTAGATTCTTGGTGACACTGAGCTGAGCTGTCGCCAGGACCAGACGAGTGGAAGAAGTCTACGCATTCACTTTCAGGGAGTCAGCAAAGGTTTATTTATACCAAACGTCAAATCATTTGGCAACAGAAAGTTAAGACTGAAGGGAAAGGGAGCTTCCTAGGTTCTTTTAAAACCATCTGAATTGTGACTCTGATCAGTCACGTGACAGTTTATAAATCAAGGGCAAAAATGAAAATTTCAATATTATGTTTATGAGCCACGTCAAATGTCAATGATCTACATATATAGTAAAGGTGCATGGTACTTTTAAATTAAGAAAACCAGCACAACTGAAAGGTTTAATTTAAAAATAGGGCTCATTACCTGTGGTAGGAGAATGAGCCTGGTTCCTAACATGAAAACTGAGTTATTTAAAATGCTCTGTGGACAGAGCTACAAATGACTATTGAGTTTAATGGCCAAAAAGCACATCTGAGGCCTTAATTAATCTCAAGAACTGTTTCTTGTAAATATTCTGCAAAGCACATGAGTTTCTTATACGGTAAGTTCCAAGAGAACTGAAACATTTTTCCATTTTCTTCTGAACGTGGCTGCTTTCCGTCAGACTCAAGTTCAGGAGCTGGATGGCATGTGAGTCAGGGAGAGAGGAGCGGAAGGCTTAGGAGAGCGATAATGTCAAAACTGCCATGGAAAAGGCCTGACGTGACTAGACTCACAGAGTCCTGATAAGAGAGCTCGTTGATGAGCCGGGGGAGGCAGGCAGAGCAGGGTTTCTCCAGATGAGCATCAACTCAGAATCCAGGAGGTCAGGGACCCAGCTTCAATGCTGCCTCCTTGTTGGAGAAAGACAGACAGCATGGCCTTTACAGCCAGACAATGGATGAGGACTGGTGACCCTGGGGATGAGGTCCTTGTTCTGAGGAGGAGCCAGGGAAACTCCCTGTTTCAGGATGCTTTTCCTTCCTTCCAGGTTCTTTTCTGTTGACATGAGTCACCATACTTTCCTGTCTGAGAGCTGAGTGTGCGGCTCCTGAGGACGGAGGTCCTGCTGGCTCGGTGCAGGTCTGAATAGGGGGTGCTCCCCATGCCCAGTATTCCTCACACCTCTCCTTGAACTTCCCTCCAAGGATTGGGGTCACCAACAACAAACAGGACCAACACATAGCTGAGCAGATGTAGGTACCAGGAGGCTCAGTGAAGGATGAACAGGGAGGCAATGACAGGATCAAGAGAAAACACACATTTTGGGATCCTTCCTTGGGAAACTGGCAACAGGCACAATGAGCTAAACTACAGACTCGAAATTTTATCCACATTTTGATGATGGGGGTAGTGGGTAAGGCTAGCAAATATCAGAATTTTTCCAACACCGAGAATTCAAAACATTTTCTGCTCTGAGTCTTGGAAACAAGGACTGGTAGTTTAAGTTTTGAGGTAGGGAAGCAGAGGGATCAAAAGAATGTTTACTCTTTACTAGAAAAAAATGTTTTATGAAGTGCTCTTTCCAGTGGAAGACATAATTATTATTTTCTGCTGGGAAAGAGTCTGGCTAATTTACAGTAAGGATCTGATATAACATGGGAAGAGTTTAAATCCTATACACTTAAAAGCTTGCTAGCACATATTTTCCTGTAGAGGCTGCGGTCATGTTTATCCTCCATTTAGACAGAGCAATGTCAGAAATGTGTTAGCAGGAGCACCCTGTTACTGCAGCAGAACAACATTTAAGGGAATTTTCAGAAAGCAAAGCAAGCAAGCAACCAAACCAACCCAGCCCACCCTTAATCTTACTACTCAAAGTAAGTAAATATTTTCATTTTGGGGAATAATCTTTCTGTTTGTGTATGTGGGCCTACATTCGGATGGGTGATATACACACACACACACACACCCCATGTGTATGTATAAATATAAATATGACCATAGCTGCAACCATATGAAAAGTATTATGATGTTTTGGGAGTCTGGGAGACACATTAAGAAAAACTGCCAATGCCTGCCTACTGTAAGTTATTTCATACTTTTCGTGTGCTCTCTATGCGACAGAGATTATGCCAGAAGTAAACCACTGAAAGATGTTTCGGTAAAATGTACTATTGTAATCTTCAAGTAATTCACAACTCCAATGTAATAGCAAGCGCTATGTTGTCTAGGTTTTGAGACTGCAGCCGCACAAAATGATTTTTCTGGTCTTCTGACTCGTGTATGAAGATTTACATGAAAATGAAATGACAATATAAAGTGTAGAATGCTCATTTCCTAAAGACACCTGGGAAGGAGTGAGTTGTTTTTAAAACCCCTTGGGGCAGGGGAGGCGTCCCTGGTGGCCGAGTGGTTAAGAATTCATCTGCCAACGCAAGGAACACAGGTTCGATTCCTGGTCTGGGAAGATGCCACATGTTGTCGAGCAACTAAGCCCCTGTGCCACTGAGCCCGTGTGCCTACACCACCTGCAGTATAACAAGCCAAGGCAATGGGAAGCCTTTATGAGGTGAAAATGATCAAACTGATCGTTTCCTTTTTGCTTGAGAGTAGCCCCTACTTATTACAACTAGCAAAAGCCTGCACACAGCAATAAGCACCATACAATTAAAAGTCACTAATTTCAATGTTCAATTTGATAAATTTTGCTGTTTGTATATAATCATGCAACCATCACCACTATCAAGATACAGAGGAGAGACCCCTCCTGGCCCTTTGTACTTGATCCCGACCCTGTCCCCCTTGGTTCAAGGCAGCCACGGATCTGTTTTTCAGTCACAATTTTGCCTTTTCTAGAGTTATATTGATTTCTAATTATCTAATTCAGCTTTAATGATTTAAAAATTATTGAGGCTTGTTCTATGGCTCAGTATTCTGGTCTTGGTAAATGTGCCATATGCATTCAAAATGATGAATTTTGCCATCACTGGGTAAGGTGGTCTATGAATATCAATCAAGTCAAAGTGATGTCTTGTGCCTTTGCTGATTCTTTTTTTGCCTAGTTGTTCTACCAATTGCAGAGAGGAGGGTGTTAAAATCTTTAAAATAATGGTGAAATTGTCTATATTTTTTGCTTCATGATTTTGAAGCTCTGTCATGGGTGCATACAGATTTACAGTTATTATGTCATCTTCTGTTGAACTGATGTTTTGATGATTTTGAAGTATCCCCTTCATCTTCAGTTTTACTTTATAACAGCTGATGTTAGGGAGCTTCCCTGGCAGCTCCGCTGGTAAAGGATCTGCTTGCAATGCAGGAGACCCCAGTTCGATTCCTGGGTTGGGAAGATCCCCTGGAGAAGGGATGGGCTACACACTCCTGCATTCTTGGGCTTCGCTGGTGGCTCAGACAGTAAAGAATCCACCTGCAACGTGGGAGACCTGGGTTCGACCCCTGGGTTGGGAAGATCCCCTGGAGGAGGGCATGGCAACCAATTACAGTATTCTTGCCTGGAGAACCCCCTTGGACAGAGGAGCCTGGAGGGCTACAGTCCATGGTGTTGCAAAGAGCTGGATATGACTGAGTGACTAAGCACAGCACAGCTGATGCCAATACAGCCATTTTAATCTTCTTATGCTTAGGAAATGGCAACCCACTCCAGTATTCTTGCCTGGAGAATCCCATGGATGGAGGAGCCTGGTGGGGTACAGTCCATGAGTCACAGAGTTGGACACGACTGAGCGACTTCACTTCACTTCACTTCACATGCTTACTGTCTAAGGTACTTTCTTTCCATCATTTGCTTTCAACCCACCTATACTTTTATATTTAAAGCATATCCTTTGCAGACAGTGTATAGTTGGGTCTTATTTTATCCATTCTGATGATCCCTGCCTTTTAGTGAGTATTCAGTGCACTAACATTTAATTATTGATATGTTTAGCTTGGTCTCTCACCTTATTTTTTAAAACGATTTAGTTTTGGCTATGCAGGGTCTTTGTTGCTGTGTGCAGGCTTCCTCTTGTTGTGGCAAGTGGGGGCCACTCTCTAGTTGTGATGTGTAAGCTTCTCATTGTGTGATCTTAGTTCTCGGATTGCACCTGTGTCCCTTGCATTGGCAGGAGTATTCTTAACCACTGGATCACCAGAGAAGTCTCTATCATCTTATTTTTTGCTTCTGTTTGAACCCTCTGTCTTGTTCCTTTGTTCCACCTTTCCTACTCGGGGAGCTGCTGCTGCTGCTAAGTCATTTCAGTCGTGTCCGACTCTGTGCGACCCCACAGACGGCAGCCCACCAGGCTCCCCCTTCCCTGGGATTCTCCAGGCAAGAACACTGGAGTGGGTTGCCATTAGAGGAGGGGGTAATTATTTGAATATTTTTTTAGATTTCTATTTTAATTCTTCTGTTAGTTTTTTAGCTATTGATTTTCTTATGTTTTAAAATAGTGGCCACCCTAGGATTACAATGTATACCCTTAACTTTTCATAGTCAAATAATCGACTACTTTAGGGAAAATACAGAATGTCATACAGGACCATATCACCCAGGATCATATTCATCGTCTCGTGTCCTTTATGCTACAGCTTTGAGTGTGTGAGTGCATGTGTGTGTATGGTACATCTACATACATTATACATCCTGTAAGACAATGTGATAACTTTGGTTTTAAGATAACTAATGAGGACCTACTGTATAGCACAGGGAATTCTACTCAGAACTCTGTAATGACCTTTATGGGAAAATAACCTAAAAGTGAGTGGATATATGTATAACTGATTTACCTTGCTGTACAGCAGAAACACAATACTTCAAATCAACTATATTATAATACAATAAAATAACTATAGCTTATTTAAAAATAAAGAGAAAAACTAAGCAAAGAAGGGGGAGTGAAAGGAAGAAAAATAGAGACAGATATGAATATTTTTCATTTATCTAGATATTTGCCATTTCTGGTAAACTGGCCTTCTTCTGCATCTGAAAATCTGAGTTTCCATCTGATACTATTTTCATTCAGCTCAAAGGACTTTCTTAGCATTTTTTTTTATAATGCAAGTGTGCTGGGAACAAGGTCTCTTGGTTTTCTTTTACCTGATGTCTTATTTTGGTTTCATTCATGAAAGATGTTTTCACTGGATACAGAATTCTGGGTTGACTAATTGTTTTTCTTTTGCACTTTAAAGACTTTGTTCCATTCTCTTCAACACTCTAGAGTTTCTAATAAGAAGGGATGTTAATTGGATTGTTGTCCCCCGGTATGTACCATGCCATTTTTTCTCTTTATTATTGGCTTTCAACAGTTTTGACAATAATGTGCCTTGATGTGGGATTATTTATATTTATTCTGTTTGGTGTTAGTATTTCTTATCTGCAAACTACTGGCTTTTTATTGTCATTATTTCTCAGCTGAGCCTTCTCATATCTCTGCTGAGTTTTCATGTGTTAAAAACATGTTTCATGCAACGAAAACATTGAGGAGAGCTACAGTAACTGCTTTTATTGAGGAGAGTTACAGTAATTGCTTTTAAATCCTTGTCTGTTAGTTTCTACATCTGGTTCATTTTCAGGTTGATCCCAATTGATTTTCTTTTGCGCAGAGAACATGCTCCATTTTCTTGGTTCCTTGGATGTTGGGAAACTTTGGATTGCATCTTGAATAACACTAAGTTGTGGAGATTCTTGTCTGCGTTTGAACTGCAAACTCTATATAATTCTCAGTAGCAGCACTAATCTCTGTTCAGCTCTGTTTTTAGCTAGGCTGCTTAAAGTCTGGTCTACAGATGTGTAGTTCAATGTTTAGTTCAAGGTACAGGTAGATGGACTTTAGAGATCCTCTTCTCCGATTCTTCCTCTTCTGGGATAACTCCACTATTTTCAGAGTTCATGGATTCTCAGCTTCTTTTTTTTGGTTCTTCAGGCCAGGAAGGCTACGTCTTTCCCCATATGTCCCATCTCTGCTGTGTATGCCTGGGACTGCAATTGGCCTCAGGCTAAAAGATCTCAAAGATGGGAAATGTGCTGTTTTCCATCCTCCAAGTGAAAGCACTCTCTACCAGTTTTCTTGCAGCTGTTTATGTTTCTGCATCTTTTGGTGGCAAGTCTGGTCTGAGTTCACAATTTTGGTCACTGGCTGAGCTGCTCTGAGTCTGTTTCTCACATGTGGTTCCGGCATCAGTCAGAGGTGTAGACAGATACACTCTGGGGGCTTCTCTTCTGGTTCTTCCCCTTCTGGGATTCTGCTACTCTCTTCAGCACTCATACTTTGCCAGCCTCACTTCTGAGGTTCTCCAGGTCAGAAAAACTAAGAGTTTTTCCATGTGAGTCCCCCGCCACCACACAGTAAACTCCATGCACTGTGCTTAGTCCCAGGCTAAAGTCATGCACATGGCTTTACTTATACAGCATTCTGTTTCCCTCTTCTAAATGAGCATGAGCTCCCCGCCAGAGTCTCTGCTTCTATTCATTCTTTAGTACCTATAGGGAGTTGTGTTTTGTATTATTTGTCTGAGTTTTACACTTATTTTCTATTATCTGTCTGAGCTTTATAGTTGTTTTCTGCAATGGGTATTATCTAATAGGGTATCAGTCTGATTCATGTCAATGTATGGCAAAAACCACCACAATATTGTAAAGTAATTAGCCTCCAATTAAAATAAATAAAATTTAAAAAGTATTAATGAATTCAATAATATTTAATAAGGAGGTATTCTGTGCAAGGCAGTGTATTATGTTAAACACTATGGAGGGAATATAAATATAGAAAATACACCAAGAAGCTTAAAATCAAATGAGATGAAAATATATACATGCATACTGATATATAAGATAGCATGAGAACTTTTAGCAGCTTAACATTGGAAATAATCTAAATGTTTACCGTTAGTAAAATGCATAAATCACGGCCTGTTTACACAATGTGATACTAATACATCAGTGGAAAGGAGTAAACTTTGTGTAACAACATAAACATCTCCCATAAACTACATGAAGTGAATGAAGAAAGGTGTAAAAGAAAATAAACAGCATGATTCCTTTTACAAAAAGTTTGAGAACAGGATACCAAAATGTTTGGCACTATACATACAGACGGTAAAGTTATAAAGAAAAAGAAGATAGTCCTCTCCAAAGTCAAGACAGTGTGTATTCATAGAGGGACAGGATACATACACTGGGACTTCTGGGCTGTTGGCAACGTTCCATTTTTTATTCTGAACAGTGATTACATGGATATTCACTGTCTCACAATTTTAAAAATTAAAAGAAAAGGGGGTGGATTTATCAGTGGCGATCACCCTGACTTCATTCTAGGTATGATGTACGACTACGAACAAGTTATTATTCTTGAGACTCAACCTACTTCTGAAAGTGGGGATCAAATACATTTCTTCCAATCTCACTGAGCAAAAATTTGCTGGTTTAACTTAGCTAGTACCAGAGAAAAGTTGACTAAGTGCTTTAAAAAACTCTTTCTTATTTAAATGTAACAGTATCAGTTCCATTTGAAAGATCACGCGAGAAATCCCCCTCAACTATTTGTCCAAATTTCATATTTTAAGCTATGCTTGGGTTAAAGACTGTATCACTATTCCCAAGTTTCAAAATGGATTAGATTTCTAACAGTTGTGTTCAGTGTCCAAGGTATTTCCTATTGCCCTCAGAGCTCCCAGGCAAGAATTTTATAAAGAACCTGGTGTGCTAAATTGACAAGAAAACGAAAACTGTTAATAAATTAATTGTCTCAGATTCGCTGTTAAGTATCAGTTGTATTCACAGTCTTCATAGAGCTGTGTTAGGGTTTTAGGACCTCAAATCTTCTAAAACCAACAAATGCTGTATAAAAACTAACTGTAAGGCCAGATACTTAGCAGTTACCTCGGTGTAACTACTTATATGCCCATCACTGCCCCTTCCAACTTGCCCCAGAAATGAAAGCCACCATAATGAAAGCAGTTTTGTTCCTTCAAAGGACCCTTTTGCTATGTGTAATGAATCATATTAGTGTTTAATAAGACAGTGGACTTTGGTTTCTTTAAAGTCTTATATCACCTTAAAAATTTTCAAACTTTTGGGCTACATGCTTAAGAACAGCCCTTCAAAAATCATAAGAACAAAATAACAATTATTTAGTTTTCTTATTCTTTTACGTAAAAAACCTATGCAGAAAAGCTGTATTGAGAATACTAAAAAATAAACAGAACTCAGAAAAGAAACTATTACATATAATTTGTTAGTCACTCTTTTTATCAGAACTAATTCAGTCTTCACTTATAATCCATTAAAAATATACAGTTCTGTAACTATCTGGGAGCCATTACTTCTTGGTTTTATTATTTCTTGGCATTATTCCACATATTAGATTACAAAATATTCTGCAAGGATTGTAATAAATGACTTGAGCAGTAACTGTAGAGGCAATGAAACAATATCAGTAACTTTCATATAGTCAACCTAATAGAAAAGTCAAGATTGGGACAGATAAAGAAAGATAACTGGTTCTGTTTTTTACCAACACAGTAGATTCTCTAGGAAATTTTAGTTTATGAATCACAAATTTCTGATTATACCAAAGAAAATAAGTATATTAAAACTAATAGGAGAGATGTAAGGATAAAGTAACAGATTAATTTGATCCCCTTTTCAAAGGAAGGGGATCAACATTTTTCAGAGCTGCCCTTGCATAATGAACTTGTGTTTCTTTGTCACTGGAAACTACGATTTGGAGAACCGGGCAAAAATCTCTTTTCGTATAGAAAAATCAGATATCTATCATTTTTCAATTAAGACTTCTAGTTTTCATAACTATATGCCAGGTGTAATGATGATAAAGACCAAATTTTTATAATCTTTGAGATCATAAAGTAAAAAAATAAAAATTAAGCTTAAGAAGACAAAATAGCCTATAAACTGCTTACAAATCTACAATATGTTTAATTAAACAAAAATAATGTAAGACATTATAATAAATATGAGTCAGTTTGTTTATCAAGAATACCTGTCTTAAAAGCAAATATAACATGAAGCTACTGCATGTGTAGTACAATTTCATCCTTACAGATGAGAAAACCTCAAGAGTACTCCTTGAAGTAGCTATGGCTATAACTGTTCAAACATTCCAAAGATTACAACACTGTATATAGATACTGTCAAAACCAAGAACTTAATTACGTGTATTATGAATGTTTTAGGTTAAACAAATTGATCTAATAGGCAAATGGCATTGTGAGTTAGGAGGAAACAAATTTTTAAGATTTCAAAGAAGGAATAGCTTCTTTATGGCTCAAAGCTAAGATGGACTGAAACCATCTTGGACAAGTCATTTTCTTATCTCTAAAATCTCTTTTGCCTGTTTTCTCACGTGCAAAATGTAAATTTTCCTTACAGTTCAAATAGTCGTTGGGAAGACAAAATGAGAACACTTGTAAAAAAAGAAAAATACCTACCAGAGGACGTGACATAGAGCAAATGCTCAATAAACGTAACTCGATGATAAACAACAAAGAAAAAGGAGCTGAGTCAAAAGATGGATATATAAATCAGATTAAAGAGCAGTTGCGCCATTTTAAAAGACCATAGCCTGTAAATTTTTTGCTACTATTTGTTTAATTTATGAAATAATTGTGTTATTCTTATATCTGGGTTACATGTAAAAGAAATCTATTTAAAAGAAATTTTCTATTTTAAGATTCATGAAGTGAAAGTTCTCTGTTATTTGTAGGAAAGGAAGATAATATCATTCCAATCCTATCAAGGCACTGGATTGGCCAGTTAATGCTGGCCATCATTTCTTTGGCTTTTATAAGGGCAAGGAGCTGGAGGAAACTGGGCCATGCAACAGTGGTTCTCCAATCTGGCAGATTATTGAGATTACTCAAGAGAACTGTTTAAAAAGCCAGACTCTCAAGTTCATCATCAGACCAGTGAATCAGAACCTGATATGGGATCCAGAGACCTGCATCTGAAAACAATGCTCCAGGCAACTGTGTTCATTCTTTTGGAATCCTCACCTTGATGGAAGGAGATTCAGTGTAAGCAGATTTGTTCTTACTTAAGACTATACAGAAGAAATGTTAATATCAACATTTAAAAATTTCTATTGTGCTTCCTTAGTCCTTGGATCTTCCTTGGTGGCTCAGATAGTAAATACTCTGCCTGCAATGCAGGAGACCCAGGTTCAATCCCCGGGTCTGGAAGATTCCCTGGAGAAGGAAATGGTAATCCACTCCAGTATTCTTGACTGGCAAACCTCATGGACAGAGGAGCCTGGTGGACTACAATCCACGGGGTTGCAAATAGTCAGATACAACTGAGTGACTTAACACTTGCTAAATTTCCTATGGTCCTTATCTTTAAAAAAAAGTGTCCTAAGGGATTCAACTGAGGGTCTGACTGTCCTTTCACTTTCACCATTTGCTTCCTCATAGCATATAAAATTGGTGACTTGGAAAGCTAGAATGGGATTCTCTATGTGTGGCAAGAGGTGTGCACCTGAGATCACATACTACACACGATACTCCTCACCTGGGGACTGAACGGTCCTAAAGCCAGCATTATCCCAGCAGTTTCTAAACCATTTATGATCATGGTTACTGTTCTGAGAGAGGCAGAAGTAACTCATAAATAGGACTCCGATCTCTGTCTTTACTGGATGAGAAACTCAAGGAGGGTTAAAATGGGAGGAAGAGCCACTCTGCTGGGCAACCTTCTGCAGAGATCACTGGGGCTTGAAGGAAATGGCAGGAATGTAGCTTGTCTCCCCTTTGAAGGAGAGAAGCCCAGCACAGAGCTGTCCCTTTTATGCTTAGTGCTTCTTAATCATCACCTACAAGTAAAAGGTAACTAATATTTCAAAAAAGAAAATGGTAAGGGAAAAAAGGTCCAAAATGATTTAAAAAATACAGGAAACAAAAATGGCTTCAAATAAGACTGATAGTTCCCACGAATTTCTTCACCCTTCAAGAAAGGTGATCTTATTCTATTGCCGAGTCTAAGAAACTTTATTCTAATGACATAAATCAGAATATTTTACTCTGCTTGAACTATAATGAAATCATGGCAGGTCAGAGTCAAGAAGAGAACTCCTGAGAAACTATTAAAAATTTAGTGAGGCCAATTTACATAGTAATTAACTTACTGATGAGGAGTACTAAAGTGGAGGTCTTGAGACCAGTGTGTTGCAGTTATAAGAATGTATTGAATGGGGCAGTTATTATATACTTAAAAATGTAACTATTTCAGCAAAGTGACCAGGGCCTCCACTGTGAATTTACTAGCTTCTCTATAATATTTTGGTGAGAAAGCTGACCTTGCAAAGTCTATAAAGAGTTGTTCTCTAAAAACAATCTTTATTTGAACTAGCATCTGGACCATCACTCAGTAGTCAACAGTCCCCTATTCCTGTCTGTCTCTCTCTTCCACTCGGCAAATACTGATACTAAAGCACTCACTATGTGCCAGATACAACTGCAGATACATCAGTGAAAATGTGTAGATTCGTGCCTTCCTGGAGCTTATGTTATTTGAAAGAAGAAGGATAATAACATAGTATGTATAAGTGATGAAACATTAGTTGCTCAGCTGTGTCCGATTCATTGTGACCCTGTGAACTGTGGCTCGCTAGGTTCCTCTGTTCATGGGCTTCTCCAGGCAAGAATACTGGCCTGTAGTGGGTAGCTGTTTCCTTCTCCAGGGGATCTTCCCAACCCAGGGATCGAACCCAGGTTTCTCGCATTGCGGGTAGATTCTTTACTAGCTGAGCCACCAGGGAAGCCCATATCATAGTAGGCTAGGTGATAAATGCTGTGGAAAAGGAAGACCTATGGTGGGATTAGGGGGACTGAGAGTGCTGAAATTTAAGCAAGGAGGTCAGAGCAGGCCACCCTGAGCGAGAGGCTGCATTTGCTCATGTGAGTAAAGACCTGAAAGAGATGCAGGAGAGAGATGTGCAGGGACCTGGGGGAGAACAAGGGGGGCAAGAAGAAGCCCAAAACAGAGGCCCAAAGGGTGGAGAGTGCCAGCGTGTCTGGGGGATTATCTACTGCTGTTCTTCTTAAACTCAAGAATTAAAGACAACATCAAGAGTTACTCCGAGGGCCACTGCTGGATCCCGGCCCCAGAGGAGGAGCCGGGCTGCTCGTATTCCCGTGGGTGGAAATGTGAGAGAGTGGATGTGTAAGGACGCAGAAGAGTGTGTCTGTGGACACGATAAGTGTTGCTTCCTGCGGACCCGGAGGTGGGGCATCCAGGAGGAAGTGGGCACACCACAGTGACACTCAACATCTGGCCCTGGAGACTGAGCTGACAGGGAAACGAGAGAGGGGCGGGGACATGCACAGGCTCCTAATGGGAGGTGGGGACGATTTGAAGCCAGTCTCCCGCGTTGCAGGCGAATTCTTTACCAGCTGAGCCACAATGGAAGCCCAGTCTGTATTAAGATGCTCTGAAAAAACTAAAAATTTCAGTCAGCTTTTTGTATGTCTTTTTGGCAACTATTAATAGTAGTGTAAAGATTCTAAGAGGTGGATATAAAACAAAGACTTTAAAATTCATTAGCATGACACTGCCTGGCCACTCTGAATTTCCGTAGTCTATCAGAGGTCTAAGGGGATGGAATGAAAAGTCCCTCAGTGCCAGCAACTTCTACTCCTGCAGTTTCCTACTTACCCTAAAAGAGGAGCTGTATTCTGGTTCATTCCCCCTGAAAAGCATGACCTAACTTACAAACACTAAATATGGCGGAATTCTTAACCCTCAAACGACATGGGTAATTCACTAAACCGAAGCGAAGAGGCGACCGGGAAACTTTACATAATGAAGTATGAGGTGGTGTGGTGGTGGCTGAGAACCTGCATGGATCTGGATGAGTTTTTTTAAATTAAGGAATCTGAGTGGCTGCGCGGGGTCTTCGTTGCTGTGCACAGGCTTCTCCAGTTGCGCAGCACAGGCCCTAGGCGTGTGACTTTCAAAAGCTGCAGCACGCAGGCTCAGCAGTTGTGGATGGGCTTCGTTGCTCTACAGCATGTGGCATATTCCCCGGACCGTGGACTGAACCGGTATCTCCACGGCAGGCGGATTCTTATGCATTGCAATGCCAGGGAAATCCCTGGATAAATTCTGACCGATCATCATGACATCTCAAATGCTCACTAGTCAGTGAAATGGGAGCCAGTGGGCAGGCCCTGCTGTAGATGCAGACAGTGAGAAACTTTGAGCTGTGGCTTCTGACTGAGCTCCTGGAGGACACACTAGCTTTATTTATTTCCTTCCAAACTCGAAAGGAGAAATAAGCATCATAGGATTTCAGAACCTGTTCTTTATGTCTCTGTTTATGCAGGAGGGTCCCAAAAAACTAATTACCTGGTATTGCCTTTCCCAGACTTCACGCAATACCAGTAAGAAGAGGATGTTTAGAATGATATTAATACTATTTACCCTGAACAGCCAAGTTGTTTAACTATATAGACAGATTTATCCAAAGAGTATATATTCCCACACAGGATATTATACAAATATTTTACAAGGCTATGTCAAATAACATTTGATTGAAAAATATTTTATTTGGTTGAAAGTCAATTACTATGCTATGGGCTTCCAGATCTTAATGTTTACTTGCCCAAAATTGGAAGAATAATTCTTCAACAAATTTGGCTTCAGTTCTGCAACGCAAGGAAAACTTGAAAAACTTTTGGCTCATCTTCTTCAGTTGACATTAGCTGGCTAATGTCTCATGAGTAAGAGGCACTGTGCTTCTCTTAACAACCCAAAAGGCGGTTCTAAATTTTCTCAATGTTTAATTTATATTTTAAGAAAGAACAAATCAGTAAGTACATACTGTTGCACACTTTCACAAAGAGCTCACTATTACAGCATTTCCAATGTGAAATAACCTCTTTTACATCAATCTCATATACAAAGCTATTATTACATACCCAATAATTATTTTATCAGTATATATTAGTGAACCACCCAAAAGACTATAATGTGCTGTCATGTGGCATAGTACAAATATTATTCAACACACAGCTTGAATTTTCAATCAACTTTAGATACAGCACAATCCTGTGAATTAAACTCTAGAGGTTTTAAGTGATTCACTTTATTATAAACAACCCCAAAAGATGATTAAAATAATTGAGATAAGGCTTGATTATAAACAGTCTTTTTTTCTGGAAACATCTGTGGTAATAATGTGCTATCATTTAAACCAACTGAGAGTGACTCACCATCTGTGAGTAAATGTAATTTTGGTTTCTTTTCTAGTACTGGGAATGGATTTCTCTCTCTCTTTTTTAAGCTGAATCATCCATCCTCTATCTATCTGTCCCTCTTGCAACCACAGAGTGAGATGGTAAGCTGCTGTCAAGAATACAGTTTCTTGCTATGTTCCTGAAAAAAATTAACCATTCCACTTAAGGAATTTATCCATGACCTTGGCTTCAATGGGATCTTCCTCTAAGTTAGAGTTAATTGGCCTGATCAATCAATCTCTGTATTTATTCGGTCATAAATAAAAAAAATCAAGAGTTATATTTCTCACTTATATTTTACTATCTCAAATATAAAGGATATTTCCTTTCTGAATATACAGTATAATAAATGAACAACAAAGTAACATTCAAACATATAGCCTATACAGTGTAATTCATTTTGCTTTAAGGTAAGTATTACAGTGAACTATAAACTTAACTTTCAGTATCCGCAATGGCCCACGGAGGGGTTCTTGGGCCAGAGTTGTTCACTAAAGAAATTAGAAAATACAATTTGTGATCAGAATAAGTAGAAAAAAATGGACTAAAAACAGAACTAGTGAGAGACAACCCAAAAGAGAGGAGCTGAAGTTTATCATAGGGGAGGGACAGATACAAAAGAGTACCTGGGGATCATAGCAGAGTGAGGAAGTGCTAACTATCTGAAGAGAAAGGAGGTGGGAAAGGATAGGTGAGTGGAAGAGTACAGAAAGTTCTTAGAAGATGGCGGTTAACCCCAGGTCTTGTTTCCTAAATACCATTAAAAAAAAAAAAGGGAATCAGGGGTCATTGAAGAAGTGGTTGATTCCAGGGCTGGGGAGGATACAGGAGTTAACCTGGAGGAGCTCCCACTGGCCAGAGCTAGAACAATTTGAGCATCAAAATAAATGACAGTATTAAATTATAATCTATAGGATAAAACACAAAATTATCGTTAGGTAAACACCACAGTAATAACTTTGTAGGGATGCTCCACTGATGAATGATAAAATCAAGGCAAAAGTGTCTGGAGAAACAGGATGTTAGCAAAGTCTCACTCCTAAGATAGTAATTGAAAACAAAGGCAGAAATAGTCACTTTTCACTGGAGCAATCTGGTAGACATCACAGTAACTTACTGATCAAACGTAACATCTAGAGTAGTGAGATAGGCTGATACCAAGTATCTCCTGAGATAATGAACTGAGAGGGACACAATGGTACTTTCATGGTATTTTTGCCAAATGCCTGTATAACTTCAATATAATCATGAGGAAACATAAGAAAAACCCAAGTTGAGTGACATCCTAGAAAATAACTGACCATTAAGGTCATGAACAATAAGGAAAGACTGAGGAACAATCTCAGGTTGAAGGAGACGAAGGAGATTTAAGAACTAAATACAATGTGGGTCTTGAAAAAATTCTGAAACAAAATAAGAACACTGGGAGAAAAAAACAATTGGCATAATTCAAATGAGGTCTGTAATTTAGTTAACAGTATTGTACTTACGTTAATTCTCTGGTTTTGATAATTGTACTATAGTTGTATGTAGTTATATGTGTTGTTAACATCAGAGGATCCTAGATGAAGGGTTTACATGAACTGTCTCTATTACTTTTGCAACTAATCTGTAAGTCTAAAATTATTTTAAAATAAAATGTAAAAGACAATCAAGGTGGCATTGATTCAAATATCTTCTCTTCTCAACACCCTATCTATTAACTATCTGTTAATAAAACTGCTCCCTCCCCCAGTATTGTCTGCTGCTGCTAAGTCACTTCAGTCGTGTCCGACTGTGCGAGCCCATGGACTACAGCCTACCAGGCTCCTCCGTCCATGGGATTTTCCAGCCAATATTGTCTACACTCCTCTAATATTCTTATTTGTTGTTGTTTAGTTGATAAGTCATGTCTGACTCTTTTTGTGACCTCATGAACTATAGCCTGCTCACTGTCCATGGGATTTCCCATGTAGAAATATTAGAATGGGTTGCCATTTCCTTCTTCAGGAGATATTCCCAACCCAGGGACTGAACCCATGTCTCCTGCGTTGGCAGTGGATTCTTTACCACTGAGCCACCAGAGGAGCCCCCATTTCTCTTATTTACTACTACCTAAGATAGCAAACACTGGAAACAGTGGCAGACTTTATTTTTGGGGGCTGCAAAATCACTGCAGATGCTGACTGCAGCCATAAAATTAAAAGACGCTTACTCCTTGGAAGAAAGTTATGACCAACCTAGATAGCATATTAAAAAGCAGAGACATTACTTTGCCAACAAAGGTCCATCTAGTCAAGGCTATGGTTGGATCACAAAGAAAGCTGAGCGCCGAAGAATTGATGCTTTTGAACTGTGGTGTTGGGGAAGACTCTTGAGAGTCCCTTGGACTGCAAGGAGATCTAACCAGTCTATCCCAAAGGATATCAGTCCTGGGTGTTCATGGAAAGGACTGATGTTGAAGCTGAAACTCCCAATACTTTGGCCACTTGATACGAAGAGCTGACTCACTGGAAAAGATTCTGATGCTGGGAGATTGAAGGCAGATGGGATGACAGAGGATGAGATGGTTGGATGGCATCACTGACTCAATGGACATGAGTTTGAGTAAACTGTGGGAGTTAGTGATGGACAAGGAGGCCTGGCGTGCTGCAGTCCATGGGGTCGCAAAGAGTCTGACCCAACTGAGCGACTGAACTGAACTGAAGAGAGCAAATACTATAAAGTAAGCTATAAGGATATATTGTACAATACAGGGAATAGAGCCAATACTTCACAATAATTATAAATGGAATAAACTTTAAAAATGGTGAGTCACTATACTGCACACTTGTCAATTATTTATCTTATTTTCTATCTCCTTCACACACACACACACACAAAGCTTTACGAGGCAGAGATTTTTGTCTCTTTTGCCCATTGTTATATCCAGAGTTTATAACAGTGCCTGACACATATAGGGAGAGACAATTAAGTGAATTAAAATTGTAAAGAGGGTGGTAAATTAAAAATTAGAAAAGCAGGTCTGGAGATAGGATATTTCACTCCAGAACTCTTGAATTCTATAACAAGTCCCCATTTCCTTTTTAGAATATGTAAAATTAGCTTTTCATTTATCGAGTTACTACATTTACTAAGTAACTACTATGTGCCAGACACTGAACTAGGTAGGCATCAAAAGTATGCAGGTGACTAAGACATGACCCCTATTCTCAAGGAAGTTATAGGTGAGTGAGAGAGAGAAAATATTTAAATAACTGCATAAAGGTAGAATAGGAGGAGTTCCCAAAATGTACATATAAAATACAGTGGGTATTTAGAGGAGGAGGCACAGATAGGTTGAGAAATAAAAGGAAAGGCTTCATAAAAGCTGTTAGATTTATCAAGGGTTTCGGTGATGCTTAGAATTTGAATAAACAAAAAGCAAAGGCGGAGGGAATGGAGAATGGTATATTGGGAAAAGAAAGTTGTATAAGCAAATCCAAACATGCGGGAAGGAAGAAGGCACAGAGCTAGTTCTGCTTGGCTGGAGCACTGGGTGGGGCTGGGGTAGCGCTAAGTAGGGAGACAAAGGTGTGGAAGGGCAGGCTGGGCTAGATGGTAGATGGTCTAGAAGTCCAGCCTAAGGATTCCAGACCTTATCAGGCCTCAACAGAGCCTGACCTCTGAACAGTTGAAGGATGTTATTAGGGCACTGCCCTACAAAAATGAGGAATTTTAGGAGACAGAATTCTAGACTCATAAGAATTTAAGAATTCTTACTCATAAGAATTGTTGGTTCAGAAGGTCAAGAATCTGCAGTGTCGGACACCTAGGTTCAATCCCTGGGTTGCGAAGATCCCCTGGAGGAGGGCACGGCAACCCACTCCAGTATTCTTGTCTGGAGGATCCCCATGGACAGAGGACCCTGGCAGGCTATAGTCCATGGGGTCACAGAGTCAGACAAGACTGAGTGACTAAGCATAGAACACAGCACAAGAATTACAAGAAGGACTTCCCTCGTGGTCCCGTGGCTAAGACTCTGCGCTCCCAATACAGGGCCTGGGTTTGATTCTTGGTCAGGGCACTAGATCCCACATGCTGCCACTAAAGATCTTACATGCTGCAACTAAGACTTGGTTCAGCCAAATAAATAAGTATTAAAAAAATAATAAAAAAGAGCTGCCTGAAATCTTTGGGATCATCCTGTACAACTTTTTATCAACAAGAACTCTTTCCATCTTTCCCCTGTCTTATAGACTTGAGCCCCTTTGTCATCTGGCTCAATTTTCACATTTACCAGCCAGACTTTATTGTGAATCTAACACTTCACTACTTCATGAAGCTCCATATGGACTACTAAAGAACAAAACATTTCCTTAGGTGGAACTAATACCTGTCCGTGTTCAGTCACTACCTATTCATTGCCCTGTGGTATAAAATAAAAGCTTAGTTCCTCTTTTAGAGTATAATCTGTAAAGTAGCTGAACACAGTTCTTTTATTTTCCTTTTTTCCCCAAGTCACATATTCTCTGCTCCTAACCTTATGTGACTTAACAGGGTCTTTACTATAACTTTACCTGCTTGTGAACACAGTTTATTTTACTGATGAGATGCTCAGATGGAACTGAACAATCGCAGTGTGGTCTTAGCAGCAAGGAAGAAGGTAAGGTATAGGACAGGGTGAATGAAACAGACTCCGGAAAAGACTGCCTGGGTTTGCACCTCAGTTTTGCCTCTGGAGAGTAACTTCGCTGAGGCTTAGCTGCCTCGCCTACAATCCGGACAGCAGCAGTGATTCATGGTGCTATAACGTGCTTACAAGAGCGTTTAACAGCACTATTAGTGTTAATGTGGAGCTTGCGGTCTCAAATTTTACACACAGGCTCTACCTGCCAGCATTGGGAGAAACTGTGTATCTGAGGCTTAGGACGAAAAAAAAGGCTGGCAGCTCTTGAACCATTCTTATACTTACTTTGGGGTTTGATTTTGTTTAAAAGACATATTCTTTTCCAGTTTGAGATTATTCTCAAATGAAGGAGATAAATGAGCATTTGAAAACAGGAGAATGCATCAATCAATTATGCAATTTTGTCCACTGTTCTTATGCTGAAGGCCCACAACTTATTCTGTCGCTTTCTCCTCTCAGAGGGTCAAAGTCCCCTTCCAATTCAAGTCTTCTGACAACATTTATTTAAGCTCATGCCACTCCATTACATTTGTTCTCTGTACAGAACATTCTTTCCACCTTTTGTACACATCCTTTAAAAACTCCATGCTCATCAAGAAGCTTCTCATTTTGCTTCTTGTTTCTTTTGATGGCATGCCACACTGTTGGTGACTCAAGCACCGTACTTCCCCTTTCATGGTGAAAGCCTGGAAACTACAGCCCCCACCATCTCCCCAGAAGGGCTTTGGGTTAGACTGTGGCGATGAGATGAACTTGTATTTCAGAAGGCAGAAGAGACACAGAGGCCACTGGTGCTCTGCTAACAGTGGTGGGCAGGCTGTGGGCTTCAGCAAGCGTTTTGCCAGTGGTTTCCAGAAATCTCCCTGCAGACCCCCACAAAGATGCTGCAGGCAGGCCAGACCATCGGTGACGACACTCTTGCCACTTCTGATTTCCTGAAAGCCAGCACTGGCTTTCACTGAAGGTGGCTTCCTTGGTCCTTTCAATGACTGCTAAATTTTCCATATTAAACTGCTTTCTGTTTGCAATCAGGGGTTTTATTTCTCTGACAGGTTTGGTTGGGAGAATAGAAGCTACTCTCTATAACTTAAGTATAAAGGATTTTGTAGGGAAAACAGATTTATCCAACTGTTGGAAAGGCAAGATCAGAGAAGCCGCGACAGAAGACGGTCTACAGCACTGGGGTGGTTCTCAAGAACTCACAGCAAGCAGCTGCGGCAAACCTCAGTATCTGCGGGAGCCACTGACGACCCTTACTGCCTACATAGCATGAAGCCAAGCAGGAGCTGCCTCTGGAGAATAATGTCTCCTTATCATCTGCCTGATGAAGAGATGATGTGGAGGGAAATTGAAAGCAAAAGGAGAAGAGGGCAGCAGAGGATGAGATGGTTGGATGGCATCACTGATTCAATGGATATGAACTTGGGCGAACTTTGGGAGATGGTGAGGGACAGGCAGGCCTAGCGTGATGCAGTCCATGAGGGCGCAGAGAGTTGGACACAACTGAACGACTGAACAACAATAACTCTTCTACTTTCCATTTATGCAAGTATGCCTCTCCTTGGCGACTTCAACTCAGAACTACAAGATGGGAGGATTCTGGGAAATGCACCCTGGCGCTTTTCTGTGATGCAGAGGAGACTGGAGAAGGCAGTGACTTGTGAGGCAGAGTTGAAAACATACTTCAGTATAAACGCAGTTCTCATGTTCATTTGCACAGGACAATCAGTGATTGTACAGTTAATATTTTTAATTTTGTTTTCCATCCCTCTTGTATTATATGTTTTCTTGTTATGAGCCATATTCAACTTTTAGCAATTTCTGTACTTACGGCATACAAATCTGACTTCTTCTTCCTTTGCTATGATGAGCTGAAATGTGAGCTCTTTGTCGTTAAAAAAAAAAAAAGCCTCAGATTAATAATATAGCCTGTTTCTTGCATCATCTGAGAGTAAAACTGTTATCAAAAATGTATGCAATTTCCTGCTTTGACAAGAATGATAATGTTGGTAAACACAGACAAAATAATACTCTTAGGGATGTAAAGGTTCTTAAAAGTCATGTAGTTGGATTTGCCAACCAATATTTGAGTCCTTGCAGTTGGAAGAGCAAATAACTGCACGTGTACACCTTACTGTCTGTTCCTGCTCCCAATGGCAGGCTCTGGGAACAGATCTCAGCACTCTCTCGGCTGGACCTGCACAGCCTGAGACTCCTCTCCTCTCTGTGCTGGCCAGCTCGTGCTAACAGATAAGAGCCTCACCCAGCGTGGAACCTGTCTGGCTCCCTGTCAAGTGGCCATCATTCTCCAATGCTACCATCTCCTGTGAGAGTGACTGCATCACTTCCCAGAAGTTGCCTATTCTGTCTCTAAGTCTAGTTGACTCTTGAACAATAAGGATTTAAACTGCATGGATCCACTTAACGCATAGGTATTTTTTTCCCCTAATAGTAAATACTGTAGTACTTCACCCTCCATGGTGGGTTGAACCCATGAGTTCAGAAGCACTATGAATACAGAAAAGAAAGATAACACTAAGTCATATCCAACTCTTGTGTTCCCATGAACCGTAGCTCGCCAGGCTCCTCTGTCCATGGGATTCTCCAGGCAAGAATACTGGAATGGGTTGCCATTCCCTTCTCCAAGGGAACTTCCCGACCCAGGAACTGAACTCAGGTCTCCCGCATTGCAGGCACATATGTTACCAACTGAGCTACATGGGAATACAGAGGGCAACTAAATTCCATCTGGGTTTTTGACTGTGTGAAGGGTCTGTGCCCTTAATCTGTGCATTGTTCAAGGGTCGACTGTAGTTCCATTTTGCAGAAAGCTCTTCCTTATATGGGACTGAAATGCATCTTTTCTATATAAAGCGTCTACCTCCTTGTTCTTGTTCCTGAGATCAATCTAGTAAGGGCAACTCTGCTTTAGTAAACAATTCTTCCAGGACTTGAAGACAGAAAGTCTCTTCTGCTTGGATCCTGTGAATTCTTGTAAGTATGCCCTCTGTTCTTCCACAGGATTGGTGATTCTGTGAAAGTTTTCCAAACTGTCTTAAGGTGTTGCCTCCAAAATTTGCTCTGAATTTTCTAGTACAGATAGCCTCTAGATACTACTAGCTACGTACATGTACACTGACCTATGTGCACTGATGAGTCACACAACATTTAGCAAAGTGGAGCCAGGAATCTATGAAAGATGAAGCGAGCCAATGTCTGAAAATTGTCCTTGATACCACCTAGTCCAAGTCCAAATTCACTTCCGTAAATAATTCTTCCAATACCTGGAGGCCAGTTTTGCAACCAGTCCATCAGAACCTATGTGTAGCCACCATTCCCTGGAGCTTTTGTAAATAATACAGATAATGCCCAGTTGTGTTTGACTCGTTGTGATCCCATGCACTGAAGCCTGGTAGGTTCCTCTGTCCATAGACTTTTCCAGGCAAGAATATTGGAGCGAGTTGCCATTTCCTATTCCAGGGGATCTTCCCGACTCAGGTATTGAACCCATGTCTCTTGTGTCTCCTGCACTGGCAGGTGGATTCTTTACCACTAGCACTACCTGGGAAGTCTGACACACACTATATTATCTCCTAAAAGGTCAGCAAATTTGGGAAACTCAGCAGTGGCCACAGGACTGGAAAAGGTCAGTTTTCATTCCAATCCCAAAGAAAGGCAATGCCACAGAATGCTCAAACTACTGCACAACTGCACTCATCTCACATGCTAGTAAAGTAATGCTCAAAATTCTCCAAGCCAGGCTTCAGTAATACATGAACCGTGAACTTCCAGATGTTCAAGCTGGTTTTAGAAAAGGCAGAGGAACCAGAGATCAAATTGTCAACATCCGCTGGATCACTGAAAAAGCAAGAGAGTTCCAGAAAAACATCTATTTCTGCTTTATTGACTATGCCAAAGCATTTGACTGTGTGGATCACAATAAACTGTGGAAAATTCTGAGAGAGATGGGAATACCAGACTACCTGATCTGCCTCTTGAGAAATCTATATGCAGGTCAGGAAGCAACAGTTAGAACTGGACATGGAACAACAGACTGGTTCCAAATAGGAAAAGGAGTACATCAAGGCTGTCTACTGTCACCCTGTTTATTTAACTTCTATGCAGAGTACATCATGAGAAATGCTGGGCTGGAGGAAGCACAAGCTGGAATCAAGATTGCTGGGAGAAATATCAGTCACCTCAGATAAGCAGATGACACCAGCCTTATGGCAGAAAGTGAAAAAGCCTCTTGATGAAAGTGAAAGAGGAGAGTGAAAAAATTGGCTTAAAGCTCAACATTCAGAAAACGAAGACCATGGCATCCAGTCCCATCAGCTCATGGCAAATAGATGGGGAAACAGTGTCAGACTTTATTTTTGGGGGCTCCAAAATCACTGCAAATGGTGATTGCAGCCATGAAATTAAAAGACGCCTACTGCTTGGAAGGAAAGTTATGACCAACCTAGATAGTATATTATAATGAGAAAGGAGAAAAAGAAGTTAAGGAAACAATTCCATTCACCATTGCAACGAAAAGAATAAAATACTTAGGAATATACCTACCTAAAGAAACTAAAGACCTATATATCGAAAACTATAAAACACTGATGAAAGAAATCAAAGAGGACACTAATAGATGGAGAAATATACCATGTTCATGGATCGGAAGAGTCAATATAGTGAAAATGAGTATACTACCCAAAGCAATCTATAGATTTAATGCAATTCCTATCAAGCTACCAACAGTATTTTTCACAGAACTAGATCAAATAATCTCAAGATTTGTATGGAAATACAAAAAACCTCGAATAGCCAAAGCAATCTTGAGAAAGAAAAATGGAACTGGAGGAATCAACTTGCCTGACTTCAGGCTCTACTACAAAGCCACAGTCATTAAGACAGTATGGTACTGGCACAAAGACAGAAATACAGATCAATGGAACAAAATAGAAAGCCCTGAGATAAACCCACACACCTATGGACACCTTATCTTTGACAAAGGAGGCAAGAATATACAATGGAATAAAGACAGTCTCTTTAACAGGTGGTGCTGGGAAAACTGGTCAACCACTTGCAAAAGAATCAAACTAGATCTCTTTCTAACACCACACAAAAAAATAAACTCAAAATGGATTAAAGATCTAAATGTAAGACCAGAAACTATAAAACTCCTAGAGAAGAACGTAGGCAAAACACTCTCCGACATAAATCACAGCAGAATCCTCTATGATCCACCTCCCAGTATAATGGAAATAAAAGCAAAAATAAACAAATGGGATCTAATTAAAATTAAAAGCTTCTGCACGACAAAGGAAACTATAAGCAAGGTGAAAAGACAGCCTTCTGAATGGGAGAAAACAATAGCAAATGAAGCAACTGACAAACAACTAATCTCAAAGATATACAAGCAACTTACGCAGCTCAACTCCAGAAAAATAAACGATCCAATCAAAAAATGGGCCAAAGAACTAAATAGGCCTTTCTCCAAAGAAGACAAACGGATGGCTAACAAACACATGAAAAGATGCTCAACATCACTCATTATCAGAGAAATGCAAATCAAGACCACAATGAGGTACCATTTCACACCAGTCAGAATGGCTGTGATCCAAAAGTCTACAAGCAATAAATGCTGGAGAGGATGTGGAGAAAAGGGAACCCTCTTACACTGTTGGTAGGAATGCAAACTAGTACAGCCACTACGGAAAACAGTGTGGAGATTCCTTAAAAACTGCAAATAGAACTGCCTTATGACCCAGCAATCCCACTGCTGGGCATACACACCGAGGAAACCAGAATTGAAAGAGACACATGTACCACAATGTTCATTGCAGCATTGTTTATAATTGCCAGGACATGGAAACAACCTAGATGTCCATCAGCAGATGAATGGATAAGAAAACTGTGGTACATATACACAATGGAGTATTACTCAGCCCTTAAAAAGAATAAATTTGACTCAGTTCTAATGAGATGGATGAAACTGGAGCGGATTATACAGAGTGGAGTAAGTCAGAAAGAAAAACACCAATACAGTATACTGACACATATATATGGAATTTAGAAAGATAGTAATGATGACCCTGTATGTGAGACAACAAAAGAGACACAGAGGTATAGAATGGACTTTTGTACTCTGAGGGAGAGGGAGAGAGTGGGATGATTTGGGAGAATGGCACTGAAATACGTCTACTATCATATAAGAAACGAAGTGCCAGTCTATGTTCAATACAGGATACAGGATGCTTGGGGCTGGTGCACGGGATGATCCAGGGAGATGATATGGGGTGGGAGGTGGGAGGGGGCTTCGACATTGGGAGATCGTATACACCTGAGGCTGATTCATGTCAATGTATGGCAAAACAAATACAGTATTGTAACGTAGAATAAAGTATTAAAAAAATAAAAATAAAATTAAAAAAAAAAGAAAAAGAAAAAGCAGATACATTACTTTGCCAACAAAGGTCCGTCTAGTCAAGGCTATGGTTTTTCCAGTGGTCCTGTATGGATGTGAGAGTTGGACTGTGAAGAAGGCTGAGCGCCAAAGAATTGATGCTTTTGAAATGTGGTGTTGGAGAAGACTCTTGAGAGTCCCTTGGACTGCACGGAGATCCAACCAGTCCATTCTGAAGGAGATCAGCCCTGGGATTTCTTTGGAAGGCTGATGCTAAAGCTGAAACTCTAATACTTTGGCCACCTCATGCGAAGAGCTGACTCATTGGAAAGGACTCTGATGCTGGGAGGGATTGGGGGCAGGAGGAGCAGGGGACGACCGAGGATGAGATGGCTGGATGGCATCACGGACTCGATGGACATGAGTCTGAGTGAACTCCGAGAGATGGTGATGAACAGGGAGGCCTGGCATGCTGCGGTTCATGGAGTCTCAAAGAGTCGGACACGACTGAGCGACTGAACTGAACTAACACCATGCTGATTATTTGTTGTCTGTTTCTACCTGCTAAACTACAAGCCCTGAAAGGGCAGGGATCTTTGCTCAGTCTGTGCCCAGGCACTTACGAGCAACAGCCCTCACAGAGCAGATGCTTGACAAAGGCTTGCTCAGGGTTGATGGAACCTGTGGCAAGCTTTAACCTAACGTCACACATCCTCCTCAATCGTCATCGCCCCCTTCTCCTGAACTCTCATTCCCATCTTGCTCTGGGTTTTCTCTCCCATGATCCAACCTCTCGTTACTTCTCTGCCTCCTGTGCCCCATGCTGCCTTTTCAAACCTTGACTTCACGGTTATTATGTCCTGTGACATTCTCAGTTCCTGCACTGGATCTTCCGCCTCTAGTCCTCACCTCTTAAACAAGAACCTGGTTCATCCCTCAGGACTCCCAAACCCCTGGAGCCTTTGGAAGTAGAAGCTGATGGTTCTTCACACTCCCCTAGTGTTCGGGGCCTGGAGGTGCAGCTCGGGTCTTGTTTTCACTGCTGGTCCTTGGCTGTTCCTCTACTCTTAAATACAAAGCTCTGTTCATATGAGGCCAGTATCAACTTCTTCTCTTCCTTTTACCTGCCGTATGCTGATTCCTAGGCCGCTCTCCCATTTACTGTAGTGTTTGGCTCAGTCTTTCTTTCCCCCCATGGCTTATCATCCTGGGTTGACTATGATGCCCACGTGTATGGCCCATGGTTGACTTCAAAACCATTAACTGGCTCGATCACACTGACGTCGTTTACATCCATATCATTTCCGTCCCCAGCTCACGGCTGAACCCAGACCATGTTGTCATGGAGATCTGCTCCTTGTGAACACCTTCAGTCTAAATATACTGCTTTCTAATCACAATTTCTATGACTTCTACTTCACTGGTTCTTTGATCTCATTCAAATCTCCCTTCCCTTCATTCCTCTCCATTATCCTTTCCTTACCGTCTCTTGATTGTTACACCTCTTTCTTGACTTTCCTAAACACCAGGATCCATCACTTCCTGCGAGTTGCCACTCTAATCATCATGCCCTATAACATGGCATAGTTCAAATAAATTCAAAAGGGTGAGAAAAAACCTAAGAGACCTCAGATATCTTACTTTAGGTAAGAGAGGAAATAATATGAATTCTCTACACTTACGGACTGGTCAGAAAAGAGAGGCAAGTCAGAGCTGGAGGGTCTGGTGAACTGTGATCAGGTTTTATGCCGTTGCCACACGCTGGTGCCATTTTAGTTGAGGAGCAGACCACCCCCTGCCCTTTGCCGCAAGGCTGTCTGCGTACAGTGGAGCTTCTGCAAGTGATCATGACTAATGCACTGTTGCTTGACAAACTCTGTTGTTGTAACTGAAAATATTTTCATATCCTACAATGTTTATTAAGCAGTGGTTCCAGTGATAGTGCTGGAAAGCACAACCCCCAAATAGTAACTTTGGAAAGAAGTTGTGACCAAAACTATGAAGAAGGCCAAACACTCACTATGATACCCTGTGTGTTGTTCATTTAGGAATGAGCACTCTAAAAAAGATGGGAGGTAATGAAAGAAAAAATTAAAAGAAGTATTAAGGTAAAACTTGGTGACAATGCTGTACATTCACGCATTTCTCCCCAAATATCCCCTTTACATCTTTTCTTGTGGGAAAATTAGTCTTGAAATATGAGTTTTATATCATGATATTGCCTCAGGAACACATTTAGTGCACAGATTTAAATGTTTCCTCTAAACACTGTATTTCTCCTACCTCTTCCACAAAATACTCTTCTTTTTGTAGCTACACCCAGGTACACAGTGAATAATGTGGTGATTACAAGTACGGACTTGGGAGCTGAAGACCAGGGTATGGATCTCCTAGTTCATTAATTCCCTAACTGTATGACTTGGGGTAAATTACTTAACCTATTTTTGTACCAGATTCCTCATCTGAAAATTAGGATGATGATTAACACTACTTAACTTCAAAGGGCTGTTGTGAGGATTGATTGATCAGTTAATATACAAGATACTTAGACACCACCCCCAAAAGCACTGAGTAAACACTGTGTAAGTACTAGCTACTCGTGCAGCTAACAGATCATCACCACTATTACCACCACACCACCTATCGATCAACCCTTGATGATACACACAAGACTGCATTTATTTCAGTGGGTTAAAAAATAAGGTGCTCCTTTATTCACAGTATTTGAATTACTCATACTATTATGCAGCGGTTACTCATAGGATATGTATGCAGTGGTGAAGACAGTCCTTTTGCGACTTCTGGAAAACTATCAGAATCTTTCATCACAGCTCTGCGTATCAGTGTACAGGAGAGTAGGCAATATTTAGAGAGCTTTTCCCAGCACAAGTGCTGGGTAAGTAGTATGATTCTGAATAGAGCCTACTCAGACAATAACATTTACATCAATAGATACAACAGTATGTTTCTTCTTCTAGTCCTACCTTCAGCCTGTCCTTGGGCAGTGCGACAACCCCTTGCTTGATGATTTCCAGGACTCGTTCCACTGACAGCTCAGCTCCAGCTTGTAGCAACCTTGAGCTAAAGAAGGTGATCACCTGGAATGCAAAGTGTTATTTTTTAAACAAGTAGATACATGAGATATATTTTCAGTAGATGCCTTTCTCACATGGTAGTCAAATGATCATTGTTCCATTTCTTAGAGTGACCTGGCTTTTAACTCACCCGCTCTCCTAAATCAGTCCTCTCTATAAAGGGTTTGATGACTGAATCAGAGCCAATCCCTTTAATATTCAGGGTTGATTATCCATTCTGTGAATTAAGTCGGTTCCTCAATTCTGAGCTTTCTTGTGCTACCCCACCTTGCATTTATATTTCATTTAGAGAGAAGCATTAATCAGAAGGCAGGAAGAGAAAGCCAAAGCTTAAAATCTGTTAATATTGAGGTTTAACAGTAACTGTAAAAACAAGTCTTAGGAAGAAAGGAATTTGAATCTAATGGCTAAAATGATGTTTTGGGGATTATTTATCAATTTAATTTATCCACAATACTCTTATCTCTGATCACCAGGGAAAATCAACAGCAAGCTATAATTTTTCTTTTCTTTTCTTGGTTTCATGTCACAGCACAGCCTGAATGAACTGTGTAGCAAGATGCTAAGATAGTAACATTCTGGAAATAACACTGTCTCCTAACAGTTGTCATTAAAAACTAAAAGAATATCATCATTTCTTAGGAAATCACTTATAAACCACAATGTTAATAAATCAAGATGACCATGGGTCACTTTTTATTTAAGAGCTATACTATACACTATAGATAAGAGATACCTGCAAAATATAAACATTTACATTGTTTAAAAAAGTTGAGTATTTCCATTTACACGCTTTCTGTTTTATAGGGAAGATATTTTAAGTTACTAAAAATTATTTCCAATTTTTTTTTCTAAATTTTCTTTCAGGATTACTCTCCTAAATATTAATTGTTCAAATGCACAATCAGTTTTCTCCTAACCATTCTAGTGGGGAAGGGGCATGATATGACATAAATGCCACTGAAATGGATTTGTTCTGGAAAGCAGAGATCCAGCTAGAGCCAGAACCTTAACAAGCTTGTGCCTTGAAAGACGGTGGCAGTGAGTGAAAACAAAGGCAGCCAATGCCTGGCTACACTGCTGTTGATTCCAAATAAATCGTCTTTATCTCAGGCAGTTTACTGGCACCAGCTCCTTTGCAAGTTGCTTATTTTGTCCATGACAGGTTGGTTTTCAACATGTGCCTATGGCTCTTGTTTTTTCCAAGTCAGATTTTAAGCTCTTTAGGGAATTCTGGGATAAAATTTTGTTCATAGAGTTTAGTCACAGCAGGTACTGAAATTGATTTTTATAAATCATAATTGTCTTTTTATTTTTAAATGGACATTTTGTATGTGTAAAATAAGTAAATTCAGAGAAAATATTTTTGATTTTTGGTTGTACCTCAAGTTTTTGTGTTTTAATACACTGATGATACCCTTGACAGCTTATTCAGTGGAAGAGATATTCAGAGAATTTATAAGGAAATAGATATTTTGTGTCTTTAAAAAGATGCAGTGTGTAAAAAGATGCAATGTAACTGGGGGACTAGACACAGATCAAACATGTACAAGGAAATGGATTTAGACATTATGGTAGACTACATTAGACCACAAATTTCTCAAAAGTCAGAGGCCTAGTCTGGGTCTAGCCTGTGATAACTTACTAACAATGTGACACTCAACTTCTTCCAGATGTAGAACTGTGGAGTGGTTGGGAGCACTTATCAGGTGTCAGACAGCTTGGATTTAAATCTCAGCTTTCCTTATAAACTAAGGCAAGTTATTTAACATCTCCATACCTGAGTTTCCTGATCTATAAATACCAGGTATGGACCTGTCATATACGGCCTTTACTATGTGAGGTATGTTCCTTCTATACCTACTGTGTGGAGAGTTTTTAACCATAAGTGGATGGTGAATCTGTCAAGAGTTTTCGGCATCTATTGAGATAATCATATGATTTTTATTCTTCAATTTGTTTTTAAAGTTGCATAACACCTTGATTTATAGATTTCAAACTATCCTTGCATCCCTGGGATAAATCCTATGTGACCATGGTGCATGACCCTTTTAATGTATTGCTGTATTCAGCCTGGTAATATTTTGTTGAGGATTTTTGCATCTATGTTCATCAGTGATGTTGGCCTGTAGTTTTCTTTTTTTGTGATGTTTTTGTCTGGTTTTGGTATCAGGATGATACTGCCTCACAGAGTGAGTTCAGAAGTGCTTACTCTGTAATTTTTGAAATAGTTTGAGAAAAACAGATATTAATTCTTCTCTAAATGTTTGGTAGATTTCACCTGTGAAATCATTTGGTTTGGATTTTTGCTTGTTGAGGGTTTTACAATCACTGATTCAATTTCATTACTTGTAACTGGTCTGGTTCTATTTTCTATTTCATCATGGTTCAATTTTGGGAGAGTGTGCCTTTCTAGGAATTTGTCCATTTCTAAGTTGTACATTTTACTGGCATACAGTCTTTTTACAGCAACCTCTTATGATCCTTTGTATTCCTGTGGTATCAGTTGAAACTTCTTTTTGATTCTGATTTTACTGATATGGGCCTCTTTTTTTCTGGCTAAATCTGGGTAAAGGTTCACCAATTTTGTTTATCTTTTAATGAATCAACTCTCAGTTCCACTAATCTCTACTATTTTTTTCAGTCTCTATTTCAGTTACTTGAGAATTTTCCTGTTTCCTAAAATAGGCTTGCATTGTTAGAAACTACCCTCTTAGAATTGTTTTTGCTTTATCCCATAGATTTTGGATCACAGGTCATAGGATCATTTCCATTTTCATTTGTTTCCAGGATTTAAAAAATTTCCTTTTTGATTTCTTCAGTGACTCTTCGGTTGTTTAGCAGCAAAATGTTTAGCCTCCACATGTTTATTGCAATTTTTTTTCCTTCTGATTGATTTGTAGTCTCATAGTACTTTGGTTGGAGAAGATGCTTGATATAGTTTCAGTTTTCTTAAATTTACTTAGAGTTGTTTTGTGACCTAGCATGCTGTCTATCCTGGAGACTGTACAATGTGCTCTAGAAAAGAATATTCTGCTGCCTTTGGAAAAAATATTCTCTATATAATCTATTAAGTCCATTTGGTCTAAAGTGCTATCTAAGGCCAATGTTTCCTTACTGATTTTATGTCTAAATGATCTGTCCATTGGTGTCAGTGGGGCTGTAAGGTGATTTCAAGATGAACACATGACCCCTGCAAATGCAGTGCGTTATATTATAGGAAGAGAACTCTGAGCTTAGGGAACATAAACTCTTATAATGGTCAGTAAGCATGTCTCCCTTTGTTCTAGAGGGAAACACAGACATGCCCCCAAGCTTCCCCCTAACTGATTCCAGGTATCTGTACAACTTGCTCTCTACTTCTTTCAAGTCTGAGCTCTTTATATTTGTAATTCTACAACCCTATTCCCAATAGTACTCATTATTCCTCTCTTTTTTTTTTTTTGACACAACAACTCATAGATATTGATGTCATTTACAGAGCTAAGGAAGACTGCAGAAGAAAAAGTTGATTCATTTTGTGTTTGATTTTTTTTGGAAGAAAATAATGAATTCTAATTTAACTCTGTTATGACCAACCTAGAGAGCATATTCAAAAGCAGAGACATTACTTTGCCAACTAAGGTCCGTCTAGTCAAGGCTATGGTTTTTCCAGTAGTCATGTATGGATGTGAGAGTTGGACTGTGAAGAAGGCTGAGCGCCGAAGAATTGATGCTTTTGAAATGTGGTGTTGGAGAGGACTCTTGAGAGTCCCTTGGACTGCAAGGAGATCCAACCAGTCCATTCTGAAGGAGATCAGCCCTGGGATTTCTTTGGAAGGACTGATGCTAAAGCTGAAACTCTAATACTTTGGCCACCTCATGCGAAGAGCTGACTCATTGGAAAGGACTCTGATGCTGAGAGGGATTGGGGGCAGGAGGAGCAGGGGACGACCGAGGATGAGATGGCTGGATGGCATCACGGACTCGATGGACGTGAGTCTGAGTGAACTCCGGGAGTTGGTGATGGACAGGGAGGCCTGGCGTACTGCGGTTCATGGGGTTGCAGAGTGGGACATGACTGAGCGACTGAACTGAACATTTGTGGAACTGTTATACAGGCAACTGAATGTGCTAGGCAACTAGGTTTTCTATATTTCCAGGTATGGAAATATAGAAAGTCTAGTAAATTTTACACTGTCCAGAGACAAAAACAGTTCTTGCCTTTACCATACCACAAAACTATTGTTGTTCACTGTCTCTGTCCTCTACTTATAGTCAGCCGTGACATTTCTTTCATGCCCTCTCTTGTTTGGTGTGGTATTTCTGTTTTGTCCTGTTGCTTGAATTCAGCCAGATCATATCATCTTATGAGATGCATAGGCTATGTGCTAGTGGCTAATAATTTGGCTACCTGAAAGGCACATGTATAGCTCCTGCAGAAGTTAAAAGTACTCCAAAGTTAGTCACTCCTATCTCAGACATTCACTATTGCTTAATGTCTTAATAAAAATATCAACTCTCAACTGCCTGTCAGCTAAAAATAACAGTAGATTCATAGTCTCCTCTACCAATACTTTTCAAGGTTAACTCCATGAAAGAAGAAATAGCAAAGGTTTGCTTAAGCCAAGATTTCAGGAGCATTTAGGTGAGGGCAGGAGAAGGTAAAGTGCTGAAAGAGGCAAAGAGTGGAAACGTTATTTATATCTTTATCATGACATTCTTTTCAAAATATGTAAAAAGTTTAAAATGATTTTGAATGAATTTCCAGCGTGCCCAACACTATTTTGGGCAGTATTCAACAAAAGATGACAGTATTCAACAAAAAGTTGTTGGAAAATCTGCTCATTTAGAATCTTATTTAGGTTTATCCAAGTGAATGCTGAAAATATGAAGTTTATAATGAGAAGACCTGGATTAAAGGCTGAGTGATTTACTAGCTAAGTGACCTTGAACCACCAATTTCACCTCTGAAGCCTTGCTCTGCTTCCCTCATGGGGATAATTTACGGGTCAAGTGAGATAGGCATATGCAAATAACCCTCAGTGATAAAGCTCTATGCAAACATGTGATCATTATTTAAGAGGATAACTCTATTATTTATTTATTGGCTGTGCTGTGTGGCTTGAAGAACCTTAATTCCCCAACTCAAGATTGAACCTGAGGCCTAGCAGTGAAAGTGCTGAGTCCCAACCACTGGCCAGGGAATTCCCTAAGAGGATGATTCTTAGGTGGAGATCTGTGTTAAAAATCACCTAGGAAGCCTTCTCGAAGCCTGTTGGTTTCCCTACCTGTAAAGTGAGATAATAGTAACTAGTTTACTAGTTTAAGAGGAACAAAAGGGTAATGTATGTAAAGGTACATAAGTCTTATTCCCAGCATTTAATAGAGACTTAAAAAATGTTTAGGCATATATTTATCTAGTTTTAAGAAGTGCACAACAGCACATAGCCAAATGTTGACCCTGAGGTTGCATTTTTCACTGAATACAGTTGCAGTGTCAATCAGCAGTGCATTCTGGTGACAAGGGCAGGATATAAATCTAGTTTAACACTCCGCTTTTATTTCTACTTGCTTATATACTGTGAGAAAAACAGTGAGGGCCCTTCTATTTCTTCACCTTGACTCTGCTTTTTGCTTCCTCCAAAGGAGATTGAGCTTCAAATGGATCTAGGTTAAGTCCTTTGCATGGTTCTTTTATATCCTTTAAGAAAAATACGGTCCTTCAGGGTTATTTTTAAAGTTTCAATAGCTGGTTACTTTACTCATGGAGTAAAGACTGATTTGACATCACTGGAAGTTAGAAGGAGAAAGTAAATTTCCAGGTTTGTTTTCAGACCTTTTCAGGTAGTGAATAGGCAAATCAATGAGAAACTGGAGGAACATTTAGTGAATGGTGATAGTAATCAGGCAAGATGATTATAAACAAGGCTGTTGTTGTTTTTTAATCAAACTGCATTGGTTTGAGTTCTGGCTTTATCGCTTTCTGAATGTGTGATCATGAGCAACTTAAATTAAGCTGGCTTCTTTATCTGCAACTGAAAATTAAAACCAAATATACCTCACAAGTTTGTTTTTTAATGAAAATTAAGAGACATAATACATATAAATGCTCAGCAAGCACGTTATAAAGCTAGCAGTGTTAATGATTAATAGAAAAGGAACAAATGGTTTTTGATGTGGTTTAAACATTTAACACTAAATAATCCAAACAATGTGTTAAAACATGATCATTCATCACTGATTACAGTTATGAACACAGGAAAAAATAAATTTTGAGTTAGTCTTTTAGCGGAAAGAAAGAGGAAAAAAATGGGTTATTATGAAAAGAGGTATTGGTAATTAAAGGGAAAACATTTCTTTCCAGTACACCACAGATAAAGTTTATCTGACATATGCTGTACACAAAAATTCAAGTGACTATCCAGAAGAAGAAAACAAGAGTGGAAAGTGGGGAGAGGGAAGGAGGATGGAAGGAAGGAAAAGGATAAAAGGAGAAAAAAGACAAGAAGGAAAGAAGAAAGAAACTGAAATCAGAGAGGTCCAGAGAAAGGTAACAGGTATGATAGAAAGGGGAGGAGTGTGCCATAGGGCAGACTAAAAACAATTAGGCTGATGCAGGTTAGAAATACGGAAGTTAAAAAGGATATATTGGATAGTTGTATAATTCAAAGATCTGGATACATCTTGGAAAAAGTAGGATATACTCCACCCTGGAATGTGAAAGAGGTATATTTATAAGTACCCTAAGAAGATATTATTTTAGTACTGCAATGCCCTTTCCTAAGTGGAATTCATAGTCGCAGTTAGACATCAAGAGACCCAAGAGTATTGTTTACTTTGTATACACTTGAAATTTTTATAATAAAATGTTTTTAAAATAAAAAAAAGTATAATAGGCTACAGTTCACATCAGATTAATTTAAAGGATTCAAGATCAAGAAAAAGAGAATGTGAACAGCATAGTCACAGGCTTTTGTTTTTGCTGGGAATGCTCATAGTAGTCTCAGGGCTAGTCTCTGGACTTTCAAAGGATAGTGTTGATGTGAGAGAAAGGCCTACAGTGGGCAGATCCAACAGTCACCCAAGCAGAGCAGCCAGACACCAAGAAGAAACCAATGCCCTTTGTGACACTTTCAGCTTCTAGGTCCCTGAAAAGGACATGCCTGGCTGTGAGTTTTTTTCACTAAGGGAAGCCCAAAGCTATAGTCCTAGCCCAGACTCAACTTACCAACCAAATGTCATTTTATTATATTCTCATTTTATCACAGCAGTATTACTGAATTAACACAGCTGACATTCTACCTTCACCAGATTTCCAAGGAACAGAGCTAAAAACGGATGAACCCAGGCCAATTTCCCATGTAACAGAGAAAAGGGTTTTGTTGAACCTTTTACTCATATGCACAATGAACCGTAATCTCAGTATTTTACTCCCCAAAATGGTACTAGCAAGAACTAGAAATGAATTTGGACAAATGCATGAATAGGCTGGTGAGAACTGGCTTTTAACTTTATTTTGGTTGCACCATGTGGCTTGGAGCATCTTAGTTCTCCAACTATAGATCAAACCTGTGCCCCCTGCAATGGAAGTGTGAAGTCCTAACCTCTGAACTGCCAGGAAATCTCCAGAAGTGGCTTTTTAGCTACAAGCTAGCCTGTAAAGTTTGTCTTCATAGAGAAAATTGATTTCCTCTCTACACTGTGATTGTTAAGACTGCTATGAGCAATACACTATTAAGAGGAGTAAGAAAGGCTCTGCCTTTCCTATCCAGAAACTCTCCTTTCTGGATAGTTTCTTTGAGAATTGGGATCAGAGAAGGGACTGCACTTCCCGGAGACTCTTCTAGGGAAAAAGTGGACTCTACTTTTTCCATGGAGGCAATGCCAAAGAATGCTTAAACTACCACATGACTGCACTAATCTCACACGCTAGTAAGCTAATGGTCAAAATTCTCCAAGCCAGACTTCAGCAATACATGAACCGTGAACTTCCAGATGCTCAAGCTGGTTTTAGAAAAGGCAGAGGAACCAGAGATCAAATTGTCAACATCCGCTGGATCACTGAAAAAGCAAGAGAGTTCCAGAAAAACATCTATTTCTGCTTTATTGACTATGCCAAAGCCTTGGACTGTGTGGATCACAATAAACTGTGGAAAATTCTGAAAGAGAGAGGAATACCAGACCACCTGACCTGCCTCCTGAGAAACCTATATGCAGGTCAGGAAGCAACAGTTAGAACTGGACATGGAACAACAGACTGGTTCCAAATAGGAAAAGGAGTATGTCAAGGCTGTATATCATCACCCTGCTTATTTAATTTCTATGCAGAGTACATCATGAGAAACGCTGGGCTGGAAGAAGCACAAGCTGGAATCAAGATTGCCAGGAGAAATATCAATCACCTCAGATATGCAGATGACACCAGCCTTATGGCAGAAAGTGAAGAGGAACTAAAAAGCCTCTTGATGAAAGTGAAAGAGGAGAGTGAAAAAGTCAGCTTAAAGCTCAACATTCAGAAAATGAGGATCACAGAATCTGGTCCCATTACTTCATGGGAAATAGATGGGGAAACAGTGGAAACAGTGTCAGACTTTATTTTGGGGGGCTCCAAAATCACTGCAGATGGTGACTGCAGCCATGAAATTAAAAGACACTTACTCCTTGGAAGAAAAATTACGACCAACCTAGATAGCATGTTGAAAAGCAGAGACATTACTTTCCGACTAAGGTCCATCTAGTTAAGGCTATGGTTTTTCCTGTGGTCATGTATGGATGTGAGAGTTGGACTGTGAAGAAAGCTGAGCGCTGAAGAATTGATGCTTTGGAACTGTGGTGTTGGAGAAGACTCTTGAGAGTCCCTTGGACTGCAAGGAGATCCAACCAGTCCATTTTAAAGATCAGTCCTGGGTGTTCTCTGGAGGGAATGATGCTGAAGCTGAAACTCCAGTACTTTGGCCACCTGATGTGAAGAGCTGACTCATTGGAAAAGACTCTGATGCTGGGAGGGTTTGGGGGCAGGAGGACAAGGGGACGACAGAGGCTGAGATGGCTGGATGGCATCACTGACTCAATGGACGTGAGTCTGAGTGAACTCTGGGAGCTGGTGATGGACAGGGAGGCCTGGCATGCTGCGTATCATGGGGTCGCAAAGAGTCGGACATGACTGAGTGACTGAACTGAACTGAACTGAAAGATCTCTCAGTGCCTGGGTTTTCTCATCGAAGCACAGACACCAACATGCATTCTTGGAGCATAAACTAGACTGCTGAGTTGTCACAAAGAATTTAGCCAACAGAAAAAGGTAGAAATAAGCTGTGATGTATGTCTCTCGGACAACCATTTGTGTCATGATCCTATTAACAATACTTGTCAATTTTAAAAGGAGATGCTCTTCTGGTTAAACCCAGACTTAACAAGAAGGACATGGGGCCAGAGAAGAAATATTTGAGAAGTGGCCTGAGGATGCTATCACACATCGTAAATATCAATATATCTACATACCTGTTCATAATGGTGAGAATTTAATTACAGACCTTAAATTTCAAGGCAAACTTTAAGATATAACCATACTCATTTGAAATGATGTTTCAGTTTTATTCTAACTGAAAAGATGACAATGGTTCTCAGCTGCCCGAGTTTTGTTAATGAAATCTAAATAATACTGATAGTGGTTCAGGAAAATGACAAGGGTGTGAATGGCAAAATAATCTGCTATAGCTGCAACTGTTAGGTATTTGAGGCAGCTTAAGGAAAGTCCATAAAAACACTAACTAAACTGACAGTGAAGAGTTTTAGTTTTTATTTCTGTTTACCAGTAATCATTACACAGCAGTGATATGGACCAAATCAATGAACAGATCTGCAAGAGTATATACACGGTGGTAGTTAAACTCAACTAAACTCAGCGTAATTGTGTGATTCCAGAGTATTTAGCAACTCATAGAACTTGTGTGTTAGAGTCTGGAATGGGAGCTTGGTTATAGTTCAAAGCTGGTTTCAATTAAGAACAAACAAGCACACAAGACTCTACTGGGATGAGCAAAGATTAATCTACTTGGCTTATGAGACTGGATAGAACTGTTCTTAAATATCTTAAATGTGATCAGAGTCCATGTGTCCATCTATGTATTGCTGTTATTCTGGAAGAAGCCAGGAAGTTTACACCTTAGAGGTTACTCTTACTCTCTTTTCCCTAACCCCAATATTATGCAGTCTCTACCTCAGCTTTTAAAATCCTCACAGATGGATGCACAGAACCCAGTCAGGAGCTTGGAAGACTCTTAATATGAGGAAACTGGGTCTAAGAAATAACACTTAGTGATACCAACATGAAGGGGCTTGAAAAGAAATGGCCATCTTTCTCATAAAAGTTTCAAAGAGAGGAAACAGCAGGAGACAGAGAAACCACCAGGAAGAAATAATTAAATGAGTATTTGAAAGCTCTGAGCATGAGTCTCTAGACTAAAAGGACCCTATAAGCACCAAATACAACCGACCAAGGCACAGCAAATCATGACATTTCAGGACACAATAACAGAGACCCCCAAAGCTCCCCAAGACAACAGTCATGTAGTAAAAAACATTTTCAGATATTAGAAACTAAAAAAAAAAAAGAAAAAAAAAAACACAAACTATCTCACATATACCCTTTTCCCAGAAAGCTACAGTAGTGTAAGCTCTACCAATCTGAAGTAGCAACCAAGAAAGAGGACTTCACAGGAGCCAAGATCAACCAGAGGGACAGCTGAGGGAAATTCTCAGAAGGTTCTGCAGTTGGGCAGGAGAACCAGAGTCCAACATGGCTGGGACTGGAAGCAGTTCTCCAAGAAAAGAATAGGACTGAGAACTGGATGTCTAACTATTCTGAGAGGAGTTTTAAAGTTATGTCAGAAAGTTTGTATTTGTGTTAGTGACTGGATATTTGCAAAACATAATGAAGACAGGCCTAACAATATAACTAGAACAAAGAATCTACACAAAGATAAATAACTCAGCAGAAAAACTGGCAAAAGACTTGCCTAGGCATCACACAAGGACCCCAAATGAAAAACACAGTGAGGTGCTGTTACAAAACCGACAAAACTAAGGTCCGTGAGGATGTGAAGCAACAGGAATCCTACACACCACTGGCCAAAGAGTGAGACGGCGGCATCCCAGGTAGCACTAGCGGTAAAGAAATCGCCTGCTAATGCAGGTCAGACGTAACAGACGCGGTTTGATCTCTGAGTTGGGAAGATCCCCTGGAGAGGGGAATGGCAATCCACTCCAGTATTCTTGCCTGCAGAATTCCGAGGACAGAGGAGCCTGGGTGGGCTACAGTCCATAGGTTCACAAAAAGTCGGACACGACCTAAGCAACTTAGCAGAGCACACACATAAGAAAGGAAATGGTACAATGGTTCACTATGAGGTGCATACCCTGGAGGAAGGTATGCACCTGTGCTCAGTCATGATGGAAATAACTGTATATATTTATACTTGAGCAATAATTATTTAAAATCTTCCTAAATTTAAGTAAATGATATGCAAATAGCTGACTCACTGGAAAAGTCCCCAGTGCTGGGAAAGATTGAGGGCAGAAGGAGAAGAGGGCATCAGAGAATGAGATGGCTGGATGACATCACCGATGCAATAAACATGAACTTGGGCAAACTTCACAAGATGGTAAGGGACAGGGAGGCCTGGCATGCTGCAGTTCATGGGGTGGCAAAGAGTCAGACATGACTGGGCAACTGAACAACAACAAATTTAAGTAAAACAAGGACAGGGATGGTAGCTCTTCACTTTCCTCTTGTGCGCAACAACTGTGAACCTGATGAGCTATACAACAAATATCTGTGGAATCAAATTGAACTGGGAAACATTAATATAGCAATAGAAGGCTTAGCAGAAAAATCTTTTTAAAAGAACAGGAAGTGAAGGTTCACAGAACTGTGAAAAATGTTCAATCACACTAATTATGAAAGAAATAAAAATTAAAAACAATAATGAAATACCATTTTTAATACAAAATAGCAAATGTTAAAATAAACATAATACTCAAAGCTGTAAAAGTATAGTGAGGTAGATCCTCGCACAGATAACGTGCAGAAGTATGAGATGATGTACAGATACATTAGTTGTACAATACATCTAAACAGCAATTTGACATGGGGTGAATCCTGAAAATACAGACACCTCTGATAGTAAAAACTAGTACAATTCCAGTTTTAAGACTACACCAACAACAGAACTAAAAAAGGTGAGCTATAATTTATTTTGAAACTGTTAATTATGAATTAATTACAAATTATTAGAAACAATCACATAAGCAATAATGGGGTAAGGGTTAACGTATTTTAGGACCTCCATAATACAGGTTAATGTTCAGTCGCTAAATTGTGTCTGACTTTTTGTGACCTCATGAACTGTCGCATGCTCCTCTGTACTCCACTGTCTCCCAGAGTTTGCTCATATTTGTATCTATTGAGTGGTGATACTGTCCAACCATCTCTCAACTGCCCCATTCTCCTCCTGCCCTCAATCTTTCCGGCAACAGTGTCTTTTCCAAAGAGTCATCTCTTCGCATCAGGTGGCCGAAGTATTTTAACTTCAGCTTCACTAACAGTTCTTCCAACGAGTATCCAGGGTTCATCTCCTTTAGGAAAGACTGGTTTCATCTCCTCGCAGTCCAAAGGACTCTCAAGTTTTCTCCAGCATCACACTTTGAAAGCATCAGTTCTGTGCTCAGACTTATTTATGGTCCAACTCTCACATCTGTACGTGACTACCAGAAAAACCACAGCTTTGACCACAAGGGACCTCTATCAGCAAACTGATACACTGTCTAGGTTTGTCATAGCTTTCCTTCCGAAGAGCAAGCGTCTTTTAACTTCATGATTGCAGACACTGTCTGCAGTGATTTTGGAGCCCAAGAAAATTAAATCTGTCACTGTCTCCACTTTTCCCCCATCTATTTGCCATGAAATGATGGGACCAGGTGCCATGATCTTAGTCTTTTGAATGCTGAGTTTTAAGCCAGGTTTTTCACTCCCCTCTTTCACCCTCATCAAGAGGCTCTTTAGGTCGTCTTTGCTTTCTGCCATTAGAGTGGTTATCAACTGCATATCTGAGGTTGTTGATATTTCTCCTGGAAACCTTGATTCCAGCTTGTGATTCATCCAGCCCTGCATTTTGCATGATGTACTAGGCATAGAAGTTAAATAAGCAGGATGACAATATATGGTCTTGTCATACTCTTTTCCCAATTCTGAACCATTCAATTGGTCCATGTCTGGTTCTAACTTCTTGACCCACATAGAAGTTTCTCAGGAGACAAGTAAGGTGGTCTGGTATTTCCAACTCTTTAAGAATTTTACACAGTTTGTTGTAATCCACACAGAGGCTTCAAGGTAGTCAATGAAGCAGTAGTAGATGTTTTTCTGGAACTCCCTTGCTTTCTCCATGATCCAATGAATGTTGGCCATTTGATTTCTAGTTCTTCTGTCTTCTTTAAATCCATTTTGTACACCTGGAAGTTCCTGGTTCACATACTGCTGAAGCTAACTGAAGGATTTTGAGCATTACCTTGCTAGCATGTGAAATGGGCACAAGTGCATGGGAGTTTGAACATTCTTTGGCATTTCCTTTTTTGGGATTGGAATGAAAACTGATCTTTTCCAATCTTGTGGCCACTGCTGAGTTTTCCTAACTTGCTGACATATTGACTTTAATGGCATCATCTTTTAGGATTTGAAATAGCTCAGCTGGAATTTTGCCACTTAAGGCCCACCTGACTTCACATTCCAGGATGTACAGCTCCAGGTGAGTGACCACACCAATGTGGTTAACCAGGTCACTAAGATGTTTTTTGTATAGTTCTAATGTGTATTCCTGCCACTTCTTAATCTCTTCTGTTTGTTAGGTCCTTACCATTTCTGTTCTTTGTCATGTCCATCTCTGCATGAAATATCCCTTGATAGCTCCAATTTTCTTGAAGATATTTCTAGTGTTTCCCATTCTATTGTTTTCCTCTATTTCTTTGCACTGTTCACCTAACAAGGCTTTCTTATCTCTCCTTTTTATTCTCTGGAACTCTGCATTCAGTTGGTATTATCTTTTCCTTTCTCCTTTGCCTTTTGCTTATCTTCTATCCTAAACTATTTGTAAAGCCTCCTCAGACAACCACTCTGCCCTTGCATTTCTCTTCCTTTGGTTTTGGCCACTGGTTCCCATACAGTGTCACCAAAGGCCAAACTTGTACCCCAAAGCCACACTTGCCTGTATATCAGGCAGCTCTTGACTTTCTACTTTTGCATTGCGATCCCCTATGATGAAAAGGACATCTTTTTTGGTGTTACTTCTAAAATTGTTGCAGGTCTTCATAGAACCAGTTAGTTTCACCTTCTTCAGCATCAGTGGTTGGGGCATAGACTTGGATTGCTGTAATGTTGAGTGGTTTGCCTTGGAAATGAACTGAGATTGTTCTATTGTTTTTGAGGTTGCATCCAAGTACTGCGTTTCACTTTTTTGTTGACTATGAGGGGTATTTCATTTCTTCTAAGGGATTCTTACCCACAGTAGTAGACATAACAGTTATTTGAATTAAATTCGCATTCCCATCCATTTTAGTTCACTGATTCCTAAGATGTCAATGTCCATTCTTACCATCTCCTGCTTGATCACATCCAATTTACCATGATTCATGGACCTAACATTTCAGGTTCCTAAGAAATATGTTCTTTACAGCACTGGACTTTACTTTCTCCATCAGACACATCTACAATTGAGGGTCATTTCCACTTTGGCCCAGGCGCTTCCTTCTTTCTGAAGCTGTTGGTAACTGCCCTCCACTCTACCCCAGTAGCATACAGGACACCTTCCGACCTGCAGGGCTCAGCTTCTGGTGTCAAATCTTCTTGCCCTTTCATATGTCCATGGGTTTCTCCAGCAAGAATACTGGAGTGAGTTGCCATTTCCTCCTCTAGTGGACCGCGTTTTGTCAGAACTCTGCACTATGACCTGTCCCTCTTGGGTGGCCTGGCACAGAGTGACTCATAGCTTCAAGCCCCTTTGACATGCCATCACAAGGCTGTGATCCATGAAATATAGGTTATATAGTTATTAAAATGTGAGATTTTAAGGAATTGATATCACAGGAAAATGTGTTAAGTAAAAATAGCAGAATCCAGAACTATTAAGATATAAAATATGATCTCAATTCTCCTAAAGACATATATGTGCATTATATATATATATGTGTCTGTATATAATACATACATGCATGTGGAAGGTGACAATTGTTAGAACAGATGGCAAATACAGTTAAAGTTCAAGAGACTATTGTAGGTTTTTTTTTTTTCCAAGTTTTGTTAAACTTTCTCTGTTTAAAAGAATAGCAGTAAATATCTCCATTTACACTTACCAGATCAATATTTTGCATGATATCCTGAAATGAAGGATGAGTTCGAAATTGTTCAAAGAGATCTCGTTTGTAAAGAAGTGCATATACCAAGTTTGGATTGTGATGAAGAGAATTTGTCAGGCAGGAGTTGATGATCTCTAACATCATTCGAATCACTTCTTCAATGACATTTAGGTCTTGTGCCTGATAAAGAAAGAAAACCCCCATAAGAGTCAGTATTTTCCTCCTTGACACAGAATTAATTCAAATGAGGGCAACTGCTTTACAATTATAACAGCATTGGAAAGATCATGCACAAGACCTCTTCAAGATTATTTTTGTCAAGAATTTTTAGAATTGTTTATCAGTTACTAAAGGATTTGAGTTATAACTTTTGAACTAAATATGGTGATAACCATAAATTTCACATTAAAAATTACTTGCCAATCTAGAAGAAAATCTGGAGCTTTGATTAATAGATCCTAATTTGTTCTCTTATCAGTGTACCACCCTACATCACTAAACTTGCTCAATATAAAGTGATAGTAGGCTCTTATCAACTCCAAGAAGAGTTTCTAAATTGGGATATGATCTCACTTTTCTGCACTGTCATTCAACACTCATATTTACAGATAAACAGCCTAATGTTTTATTTCTGTTTCCTGAGAGTTAATAGTCTTTGGGAATCTGAATGTGAAATAGTTAATAAGAGCAAAATTCAAAGTAAGTAATTAACACATCTCTTGAAAGAAAGAACAATGGAAGGCAAAAACATAGGTGAATATGACACTTTCCTTCTTCTGAGTTTTCTAAATTATGTTTGACTGTTGGGGCAAAAATTGTAACACTGATGTGGTTCTCAATGGATGCAAAGGAATGACAATTATATTATAAACCAGGAAGAGCAAAGGAATTTAAAGAGAGGATACTTTCTACCTCTCATTTGAATTGGGAAAATGTCAACACTACTAGATGTGGCACTTTATGTAAGCTATATATGTAAAGTGTCTAGAGCAAATCCATACAGAGAGATTACAATAATTAAAATCTGAACAATGACAGAGTGGATAAAAAATACATGATGCAACTATATGCTATCTACAAGAAACTTCCAATGTAACTCACTTTAAATAAAGTTAGATTGAAGGTAAAAGAATGGAAAAAGATATAACATGAACTATTAATCAAAATAAAGTAGGAATGACTATTATTATTAGGAAAAATACACTTCACATCTAAGACTACATGGCTTACAAAATAAAAATATTTACTATCTGGACGCTGGTGGAAAAGTTTACCACCTCGATCTAGCACACAAAAAGGTATACTTATTTCCATACAATTTACCTCCACCTGTATTGTTTTAAGAACAACATCCAGCAACAAATCAACATTTACGGGACAGAAAAAAGGAAAGTAAAAACAATGTCCAAGGGATGAAGTGGCCCAGTGGATAAGAAACACCTGCCACAGGAGACATGGGTTCCAGCACGTGGGAGATCCCACATGCTGCGGAGGAGCAGCTAAGCTTGTGTGCCTCAACTTCTGAGCCTGCACCTCAGAGGCCGTGAGCTGCAACTATTGAAGCCCGCGTGCTCTGGAAGTCCTGCTCCGTAACAAGAGAAGCCGCTGCAATGAGCAGCCCACACACTGCAGGTCCTCTGCTCACCACAACTAGAGAAAACCCGTACGCAATAACAAAGACCCACTGTAACCAATAAATAAATTTTAAAAATAGATAAAATACTGCTTTTCACCTCCTGAACAAGATCAAAGGAGATTAACACACTTTAACTTCTCCTTGAACAGCAAGGTGCTGACCCCATTCTTCCTTGTTTTGTTACAGTTGCTTAGGTTTTTAATTCCGTGTTTTTTAAAAACCACAAATTGGTTTTTAAAAAATCAGTACTCAAAAAGGCCACTTTTCATTCCAATCTCAAAGAAGGGAAAATGCCACATAATGTTCAAACTACCACACAACTGCACTCATTTCACATGCTAGCAATGTTAATGCTAAAATCCTTCAAGCTAGCTTCAACAGCACGTAAACTGGAGAACTTCCAGATGTACAAGCTGGATTTAGAAAAGGCAGAGGAACCAGGGATCAAATTGTCAACATCCACTGGATCATAGAAAAAGCAAGATCATTCCAGAAAAACATCTACTTCTGCTTCATTGACTACACTGAAGCCTTTGACTGTAGTTCAGTTCAGTTCAGTCGCTCAGTTGTGTCCACCTCTTTGTGACCCCATGAATTGCAGCACGCCAGGCTTCCCTGTCCATCACCAACTTCCGGAGTTCACTCAGACTCAAGTCTATCAAGTCAGTGATGCCATCCAGCCATCTCATCCTCTGTCGTCCCCTTCTCCTCCTGTGCCCAGTCCCTCCCAGCATCACAGTCTGTAGAGATCACAACAAACTGGAAAATTCTTCAGAGACGGAATACCAGGCCACCTTACTTGTCTCCTGAGAAATTTGCATGCAGCTTAAGAAGCAACAGAACTGGACGTGAAACAACGAACTGGTTCAAAATTGGGAAAGGAGCATGTCAAGGCTGTATACTGTCATCCTGCTTATTTAACTTATATGCAGAGTACATCATGTGAAATGCTGGGCTGGATAAAGCACAAGCTGGAATCGAGATTGCAGGGAGAAATATCGATAACCTGAGATATGCAGATGATACCACCCTTATGGTAGAAAGCGAAGAGGAACTAAAGAGCCTCTTGATGAAAGTGAAAGAAGAGAGTGTAAAATCTGGCTTAAAACTCAACATTCGGAAAACGAAGATAATGGCATCCAGTCTTATCACTTCATGGCAAATAGTTGGGGAAAAAATGGAAACAGTGATAGACTTCTTGGGATCCAAAATCCCAAATGGACAGTGACTGCAGCTGTGAAATTAAAATACACTTGCTCTTTGGAAGAAAAGCTATGACAAACCTAGACAACGTATTAAGAAACAGAGACATTGCTTTGCCTACAAAGGTCCATATAGTCAAAGCTATGGTTTTTTCGGTAGTCCTGTACAGATGTGAGAGCTGGACAATAAAAAGTCTGAGCATCGAAGAACTGATTCTTTAGAACTGTGGTGCTGGAGAAGATTTTTAAGAGTCTCTTGGAAAGCAAGGAGATCAAACCAGTCAATTCTAAAGGAAATTGATCCTGAATATTCACTGGAAGGACTGATGCTGAAGCTGAAACTCCAATACTTTGGCCACCTGATGTGAAGAGCCAACTCACTGGAAAAGATCCTGATGCTGGAAAAGACTGAAGGCAGAAGGAGAAGGGGATAACAGAGGATGAGATGGTTGGATGTCATCACTGACTCGATGAACGTGAGTTTGAACAAACTCCGGGAGATGGTAAAGGACAGGGAAGCTTGGAATGCTGCAGTCCATTGGGTCACAAAGAGTCAGACAGGACTGAGCACCTGAACAAAAAGTCAGCGGTTAACTAACTACATATGGATTTCAGTGCACACCACTAATTCTTGCATTTCGCTTCTCTACAGGTTAAACTTTTCTTCTATTTGAAGTACATCCTTTAATAGTGCTTTCAGTGAAGTTTATAGATAATAAACTCTTTCAGTCCTAGCGTGGTTGAAATATGTCTTTATACTACATTCACTCATATTTTATCTGGGTATAGAATTAGTCACTTCCTTACACACTTTAAAGATACTTGTTCACTTTATTCTGGCATCTGTTTTTGGCTTTGAGAAGTTTATTATACAAACCTAACTACTGTTGCCCTGTGGAAAAGCTTTCTGATAGCCTTTAAGATTTACTTTTCATTCTTTAACACTCTTGAGTTTCACAACCATGTGTTTCAGTGTTGATTTATCTTTATTTATCCTGCTTAGTATTCAGAGTGTTCTTTCCATCTGACAACCTAGTCTCTTCCATGAAGATAATTTGGATAATTTTTTCTCATTATCTTACAATTTACTAACCATCTTTGATACTGCCCAGTTTAGAATCTGTCTACTGAGCTTTCAAATCTAATGACTATACTTTTCATTCTAAGCTTTCTAGTGAAATAGTTCTGAGTCATGTTCTTGTTTTATTTCACCATTTTTATATGTATTTATTCTTCTTAATAAATACTATATCCTTCATTTACCTTGAGGATATTAAAAATACTTAAGAGTACTTTCAAAATTATCCTATTAATTTTTGCTTCTCTTTGGATAAACTTAGCTTAAACATGATCATGACTATGTTGGCTGTCTTTCTTAGTATTAACTTAGATTTTAGCCTACACTTTGGAATTTTGGTTATGAAGGCTCACTTAGTATGGCTTAATCCCCCCAAGCCTACAGGTCATGTAGTAGCTTTCTAGAGCTCCCTGTCTAAAATGAGGTCTCATCGTTGGTTTATCAGGGCTGCTGCCCTGCAGTCACATTAAAGGCAGGATAAGCAAGGTCTGTCACCAAGCCACATCCCCTCACAATAGGCTCAAGATTCCAGAGTGAGGCTGGTTCTGGGTCTTCCCACCTCCCTAGACACAGAACCTAAGGGTCATCATTAGTGCCTCGACTCAGGCTATCTTCAGTAAGGGGTCTGTTCTGCCTCTTAGCTTCTAGCAGGGAACCCGGCACTACCGTGCTGCCTCCCACGGGCCCCTGAGAGCTGTGCCTGCCTCGCAGCAGCTGAGCTCCCAGCCACTCCTGCCTCCTTCCAGACCAGAAACTTGGCAGCCTCACTGGTTCAGACCCTGCCATCTGCTTCGAGTGCTTTTTCTATTTCTCGCTGATCAAGAAGTTACCTCTCTCATTTTAGGGTGTGGCTATATGGTTTCAAGGTTTTTTTCTAGTTATGGTTCATCTATTACTTTTATGTGTTTGGAGCAAAGAAAAGGGATTAGCCTTCATACTGGGAACCGACAACATAACTGTGATTATAGTTTTCTCAATTATGTTTTCATCTTACATTGCTACTTGAATTAGAAGAAGAGGAGAAAGGAACTTTGAGTTCAGAATTTTCTCTCAAATTTCTCTCATCTAAGAGCAAACCAGTGAGACTGTATGACTATCATAGTAACACAAGTCAAAACATTAGCTTTCTGCAGAATTTCATGTTCCTAAGTATTTTGTACCCATTTATGCTACATGTAACATATATAACACATGTTATATGTATATATAATATGTTACATATGTTATATGTATTAGGACCCTTAAGTCCTAATATATTACACTTAAATATAAAAATGAATTACCTACTGATAGCTTACACTTTCTGCTTTCAAACATATTGATAATTCATTCTCAATGTTTCATTAAGTAATTTGCAGCAAAAAACAGCTACCTGCCCATTTAAACCCAAACCAAACTACTGATCATTTATTTTATTCCCAAGTCAGATAATGTATAAACTGGAAACTACCTCAGTAAGTATACTCCACATTAGGTTTCAACTTACATTCATCAGTCTGACTGAGGAGCCTTAGAAGTCATACTAATTCTCTTATATTTAAAGGAATTACTAGGTATTTTACTTCTTTTTTTTTTATTTCTGTGACAAGTTCTAATTCTAATACTATCGTTCAAAGATTATTTTCAGCTGCAGATTTATAAATTAAATGTCAAGAACATAAAGTTTTTCCGACATTACTAAAATTGACTGAAAATATAATCAAAGGAGCTAAAGCAAAGACATTTTACACAATATCATATTTTGCCATATTGTCACTCACACTAGAAAGCATACTGTATATTTTAATGTTGCAAAACAACTACAAAACAAAAATGAGAAATTAAATGTAATTCAGAAATTTAAAATAAGCTTAAATTAGGGAGTGGTTGATTATAATTTTCTGGTAATACCTATTTTAACATGTAAGTCTATTAAATCATTTAAATTTTAAATACTATTACAGAAAGACCATAAAGACAACTGCCTTTCCAAAGTGGATAAATTAATGCGAATGTTATAAGTGCAAAGAATCACATCTCTTAGCTTTAGATATGTGCTAAATCCCACTTTTATTAATTTACAAAACTAGTGCTTTAGGGAGGTGTATAAATTACATTTATGGAATAAAAGTTTTTAAAAAGACATGTTTTCATTTTTTTAAAAGACAGATTTCCAAAAACTAACCAAAATTAGCTTTGTCAGAGATGAAATCAGATGGCTCATTGGTAGAGTAGCAAAATACGTGGAGAATATTGTGTCTTTTTCATTCATGGTATTTTCTTTTTAGTACATACAACTTCCACGCCAGGAATGGATCCCAAGTCAAACAGACTTTCTTCTCAAAAAAAAAAAAAAAAAAAAAGGCCAGGCTTATTTTATTGCAGAAAATCTCAAATGTAAATGTAAGGGCCTTGAGCAAATGGCCCCCTTTTCAGATGTTTCTGATGGTTTTGTGCATGCTGGTGATGAACGGTGACCATGATCTGTGCTAAGCAGTGAATTCATGTCAAATGGACAAGCTGGCAGCCGTGGGAGCACCTTACTCGGTCAACAGCAGTCAGGGCTGCTTCGTTATATAAACTTCCTTTTTCTTTCAAGAGGGAATTTATACAGTTAAATAGTTTCAAATCATTTATTTTTAGTTTCCTTAAGAGAAGCATATGTATCTTGTTTGTATTAGTTTTGGGGGATTCCAAGAGAGTTGTCTAAATTTCCTGCATTTCCAGCAGAAAATAAAAACCTTCAACAAAATTAATGGGACTTGGCCAAAGTTGGGGAGAGTAGGGCGGAAGCTACAGGGAAGACTCTTTTAAAGTTAACGTGCAAATGTCCTTCAAAGCCAGTCATTCAGTGATGGAATCTTGCTATCTCTCTGTTAAAATTCACTGGCACACATTACTGAAAAGCTTTGTGACCATGCTATTTCCAGCCAGAACTGGAATTGTCCCAGAATATTGAGATTCTGACAGCAAGAACTAGCTTTCTACTACATATAGAATTACAGCTGAAGAATAATCCTGCGACCAGAGGAAATGATGTGAAACATTAATAACGCGGCAGGCGGGGGTGCGGTGGGGAGAAGGCTGAGCTCTGGCACCACTGTCTTGGGTAAAATGAGGTGGTCGTTTTCTTCAACCCTTGGGCAGGGTCTGAATGTGGCACATGAACCTAAACTAGAATCCTGGGAAGCCTGTTATTTACAGCATGCTTACTGGTGGCGGGAAAGCAAGATAATGGTGGCTTCCCGGGGACATGGGTTAACTTTACATGTTTTTGCACACCCGGAAAACAGCCAGACAACTCCAAAAAAGGAATGTGCAGATTGAAATGGAGCTAGGCTGCAGCCCCCACAAGCATTTACCTTAGCTGGCTACTCACACTGGGAAGCACTGGGGGCCGGAACTGTGCTTCTCACCCCTCCCCTGGCCCTCCCGCTGGCAGAAGCGAGGAAGCACACATGGAGCTTTTTTAAAACACGGAAATATAATTAATTCATTTAGGCCACGCCATGTAGCATGCAGGATCTTGGTTCCCTGACCAGGGATCGAACCCGGGCCCCCCCTGCACTGGGAGTGCAGAGTCTTAACCACTGGACCATGCAAGAAGGCCCCTGAGCTTGGAGTTTCCCATTTTGTTCTTAAAAATGCAATGTTTTGGGACTTCCCTGGTGCTCCAGTAGTTAAGAATCCACTTTGGAACGCAGGGGACACGGGTTCTATCCCTGATCGGGTCACTAAAATCCTACATACCACAGAGCAACCAAGGCAGAGTGCTACAGCTTCTGAGCCAGCGTGCTCTGGCGCCTGCGTGCCACAACTGGAGAACCTGAGTGCCACGACAAGAGATCCCTCATGACACAGTGAAGACTCAGGGTGCCGCAACTAAGACCTGACACAGCCAAATAAATAGATAATGTTTTTGAAACAGCAATGTTTTATATTAAGGATTAGTATTCACGCCTACTCTTCTCGAAAATACATTGTTTATTATAAAACCAATGGCCTTCCAGATCCTATAAAAGTAACATCTAAGTAAAATAATTCTCTAGGAAGATGTACTGCTTTTTAAAAATGACTTTGACAGTTTACTGAGTGCTTCCTATCACCCCACTTTGAGATATGAGAGTCCCAGCTCCATCCCAATTCTGCCGGTAACTAACTATGTGAGTTTAAGGAGCCACTTAACCCGAGTTGCAGTTTTTCATTTGCGAAAATAAGTGCTTGTGAGATTTTAAAAATCTCTTCCTAGTCTCAAGTCTTAATTTCCATAAAGAATGCAGAAAATACTGAATTCAGAAAGCAAATTTTATTAGACTAACCAAAAATGTTAACTCATAGTAGAAAAATCTTTACAGTGACCTCAAACTTCAGTAAAATTTAGAATTTACTTTAGATTACTGTGGCACCTAAGTGTCACTGTTCACTTGAAAGGAAAAAACAAAACAAAACAAACTTTGAGAATAGGTTTGTTTGAGAATAATAAAAAATGCATAGGGCTAAGTTCGAAAACAGTCAGTCTCTAAACCAAGGAATCTACTGATTCTTCTATAACTCACTTTTTGCAGTATTTGTTAATTATCTTTGATATTGTTAATGCATAGAAGGTAAATAATCGCTAAACTCTAGGTTAGGGGATTTCACACAAACATCAGAGACCTAAGATGCTTGGTGTTCTTTTTCATTCTTTCTTGGGGAGAAGGGTGGGTGATGCTAAGAAAGGCAGTAAAGCATCACATGTAAGAGAGCTGCAGCTCTGATGTTTAAAAACGGGAAAAAGGAAAAAAGAGGTAGCTACAAGTTAACAGAGAGAAGCTCTAACATGGGTTCTTGTCTCAGTTTTGCTATCGACTGGACAAGTTACTTTCTGGGTCTCAAATATAAAACAAATGGGCACTTTGGGCAACATAGGGAAACACTAAGAGATCCAGACTGACTTCTGCTAAGGATGTGGAAAGCGGCAAAGAACGCCATCTCCTACCGTAACAAGGAGGAATAGCCAGATAATTTAATAGTCAAAAGTCTTCTTAAGGCCATCAGACAATGATTCTGCAAGGCAATCAAGAGAAATGAATTCCCAAGAGGGACAAGCCCCTCTAGGGAAGGAAGGAAGACAAGCACTCCCTCGCTTTGGCCTAGCACAGGCAGAAGAGGTGGTCTCCACAGAAGTGGGTAAGAAGAAATCAGCTACAATTTTAATGAATTCCTATTAACTGCTGAGTGTGGTCTAGTCTATCAGTCTGCAAAGCGAGAGCCTCAGATCCAGCGGAGTCTGCACTCACCCAAAAGTTCTCTTCCACCGGCCTCCACCAGCCGCTCAGGAGCCCCTCCATTTGGCTCAAGCTTGCAGAAGGTGACCAGCTGCAGCTGCAGGCAGGCACCAAGACTCTGCTCCTTCCCAGACTTTCTCCTCACGATAAGCAAAAGCCTTAAGCTATTGGAGGAGCAAACCCTTTTAGCCTAGAGCATATGCAAATTTTCACTGTTTCTAGAGGAGAAGTAGGAACAAAACCCAACTGCTCCTGAATGAGAAACAATAACCCTCTTACCCCGAGGATGTAGGCAAAGATCCATTCCGGCTGAAGGGACAGAAACCAAAACCTAACACTGGAGGTTCGGACCAGGATCCCACGCCTCTACCAATGCCAAGCGGACGTCTACTATCACTGGGGAAGGGGGTCCCACTGAGGGCCCACCACAGATATTAGGCAGTTTGGGTGCCAAGGGGAGGAGAGGCAGAGATACTGAGAAAGCCCTACCTCTAAGACCCAGGTGCAACTAAGGACTCCCCAAGATTAAGGCTGGACCAGGACAATAGAAAATACTCCTTCTCTTCTCTAACTCCACTACATGGACTGCTAAAAGCAGAGTATGGTAAAGGAATACTAAGAAAAACCCACAAAACACAGACCCATTCTGTAAACACAGGTAATAACTGCTGCGGGAAGTTGAAGTTGGGGGTACAATGAAGATACAAAACCCAAACTCAACTCCGGTCCTAACCGGAAGGATCCAACTCCATACTGGCAGCCTAGCAACAGAGGTGTACCCTTGTTTTACAGTCATAAATAATTTTTGCTTCAGATTCTGTTTCTATTCAATGCCAGACACAATGTTTGTCTTTTTTATTATCTTTTTTAAAATTACAATACTGTATTTGTTTTGCCATACATTGAGTTGAATCAGCCACAGGTGAACACAATCTCCCAATGCTGAAGCCCCCTCCCACCTCCCACCTCACATCATCTACCTGAATCATCCTGTGCACCAGCCCCATGCATCCTGCATCCTGCATTGAACATAGACTGGTGCTTCGTTTCTTACAAGATAGTATACATGTTTCAATGTTTCAATGCCATTCTCCCAAACCATCCCACCCTTTCCCTCTCCCTCAGAGTCCAAAAGTCCGTTCTATACCTCTGTCTCTCTTGTTGTCTCACATATAGGGTCATCATTACTATCTTCTAAATTCCATATATATGTGTCAGTATACTGTATTGGTGTTTTTCTTTCTGGCTTACTTCACTCTGTATAATCGGCTCCAATTTCATCCATCTCATTAGAACTGAGTCAAATTTATTCTTTTTAAGGGCTGAGTAGTACTCCATTGTGTATATGTACCACAGCTTTCTTATCCACTCATCTGCTGATGGACATCTAGGTTGCTTCCATGTCCTGGCTATTATAAACAGCGCTGCAATGAACATTGGGGTACATGTGTCTCTTTCAATTCTGGTTTCCTCAGTGTGTATGCCCAGCAGTGGGATTGCTGGGTCATAAGGCAGTTCTATTTGCAATTTTTAAAGGAATCTCCACACTGTTTTCCACAATGGCTGTACTAGTTTGCATTCCCACCAGCAGTGTAAGAGGGTTCCCTTTCCTCCATATCCTCTCCAGCATTTATTGCTTGTAGACTTTTGGATCGCAGCCATTCTGACTGGTGTGAAATGGTACCTCATTGTGGTCTTGATTTGCATTTCTCTGATAATGAGTGATGTTGAACATCTTTTCATGTGTTTGTTAGCCATCTGTATGTCTTCTTTGGAGAAATGCCTATTTAGTTCTTTGGCCCATTTTTTGACTGGATCGTTTATTTTTCTGGAGTTGAGCTGCATAAGTTGCTTATATATCTTTGAGATTAGTTGTTTGTCAGTTGTTTCATTTGCTATTGTTTTCTCCCATTCAGAAGGCTGTCTTTTCACCTTGCTTATAGTTTCCTTTGTCGTGCAGAAGCTTTTAATTTTAATTAGATCCCATTTGTTTATTTTTGCTTTTATTTCCATTATACTGGGAGGTGGATCATAGAGGATTCTGCTGTGATTTATGTCGGAGAGTGTTTTGCCTATGTTCTCCTCTAGGAGTTTTATAGTTTCTGGTCTTACATTTAGATCTTTAATCCATTTTGAGTTTATTTTTGTGTATGGTGTTAGAAAGAGGTCTAGTTTCATTCTTTTACAAGTGGTTGACCAGTTTTCCCAGCACCACCTGTTAAAGAGACTGTCTTTACTCCATTGTATATTCTTGCCTCCTTTGTCAAAGATAAGGTGTCCATAGGTGTGTGGGTTTATCTCAGGGCTTTCTATTTTGTTCCATTGATCTATATTTCTGTCTTTGTGCCAGTACCATACTGTCTTAATGACTGTGGCTTTGTAGTAGAGCCTGAAGTCAGGCAAGTTGATTCCTCCAGTTCCATTTTTCTTTCTCAAGATTGCTTTGGCTATTCGAGGTTTTTTGTATTTCCATACAAATCTTGAGATTATTTGATCTAGTTCTGTGAAAAATACTGCTGGTAGCTTGATGGGAATTGCATTGAATCTGTAGATTGCTTTGGGCAGTATACTCATTTTCACTATACTGAGTCTTCCGACCCATGAGCATGGTATATTTCTCCATCTATTAGTGTCCTCTTTGATTTCTTTCATCAGTGTTTTATAGTTTTCAATATATAGGTCTTTAGTTTCTTTAGGTAGGTATATTCCTAAGTATTTTATTCTTTTCGTTGCAATGGTGAATGGAATTGTTTCCTTAACTTCTTTTTCTACTTTCTCATTATTAGTGTATAGGAATGCAAGGGATCAGACACAATGTTTGGCATTGAATACAAAATTATAAGATACATAAAATAAGTGATATGACCCATAAATAAAACAGAACATATGATCTGGTAGATGCTGGGGACTAAGCTCCAAGATAGAGTAGAATGACATATGCTCGTCGTCTCCTGCGAACACCGAAATCGCATCTCGCTGCTGAACAACCATCGACAGGAGGATGCTGGAACCCACCAAAAGAAGATACCCCTTGTCCAAGGACAAAGGAGAAACTTCAATGAGCTAGTAAGAGGGGTGCAATCATGTCAAAGTCAAACCGCATGCCTGCCAGAGACTTCTGGAGGGCACAAGCGAAACTGTGTGCACTAAGACCCAGGGAAAGGACCACTGACCCCACAGGAGACTGAGTCAGGCCTGCCCGCGAGTGTTTGAAGGTCTTCTGCGGAGGTGTGCGTCAGCAGTAGCCTGCCACAGGGACAAGGGCACTAGCAGCAGCAGTCCTGGGAGGCACAATGTGCGGCCTAAGTCCTCTTGGAGGAGGTTGCCATTAGCCTTACCATACAGCCACGTGGTGGGTGATCCACAAACTGAAGAACGAATATACCAGAGTTCTCACACTGTTGCGAAGGTCCTAGGCCCCAGAAGAGACTTCCCAATCTGGGGATCCAGCAAAGGGACTGGGTATCCCCAGGGAATCTGACTAAGAAGGTTAGCAGGATCTGATTACAGAATTTTCACAGGACTGCACCTGACCTGCCTCATAAGAAATCTGTATGCAGGTCAGGAAGCAACAGTTAGAACTGGACATGGAACAACAGACTGCACCTTGCTTATTTAACTTCTATGCAGAGTACATCATGAGAAATGCTGGACTGGAAGAAACACAAGCTGGAATCAAGATGGCCGGGAGCAGTATCAATAACCTCAGATAGGCAAATGACACCACCCTTATGGCAGAAAGTGAAGAGGAACTAAAAGCCTCTTGATGAAAGTGAAAGAGGAGAGGGAGAAAGTTGGCTTAAAGCTCAACATTCAGAAAATGAAGATCATGGCATCTGGTCCCATCACTTCATGGGAAATAGATGGGGAAACAGTGTCAGACTTTATTTTGGGGGGCTCCAAAATCACTGCAGATGGTGACTGTAGCCATGAAATTAAAAGACGCTTATTCCTTGGAAGAAAAGTTATGACCAACCTAGATAGTATATGGAAAAGCAGAGACACTACTTTTCCAAGAAAGGTCTGTCTAGTCAAGGCTATGGTTTTTCCAGTAGTCCTGTATGGATTTGAGAGTTGGACTGTGAAGAAGGCTGAGCGCCAAAGAATTGATGCTTTTTAACTGCGGTGTTGGAGAAGACTATTGAGAGTCCCTTGACTGCAAGGAGATCCAACCAGTCCATTCTGAAGGAGATCAGCCCTGGGATTTCTTTGGAAGGAATGATGCTAAAGCTGAAACTCCAGTACTTTGGCCACCTCATGAGAAGAGTTGACTCACTGGAAAAGACTCTGATGCTGGGAGGGATTGGGGGCAGGAGGAGAAGGGGACGACTGAGAATGAGATGGCTGGATGGCATCATGGACTTGATAGATGTTGAGTCTGGGTGAACTCCGGGAGTTGGTGATGGACAGGGAGGCCTGGCATGCTGCGATTCATGGGGTTGGAAACAGTCGGACATGACTGAGCGACTGAACTGGGGAAACAGAAACTCTTGGAGGGCACAAACTAAACCCTGTGCGTACCAGGTGAAAAACGCAGCGGCCCCACGAGAGATTGAGCCAGATCTGCCTGTGTTTGGGTGTTTCTGGCAGAGGTGTGGGTCGACAGTAGCCTGCCAAAGGGTCAGGGACAATGGCAGCAGCAGTCCTAGGAAGCACAGCATGTTGGTGTAAGTTCTCTTGGAGGAGGTTGCCATTAGCCCACCAGAGAGTATGGCAGCCCTATTAGAGACTGCAGACTCCTCAAGCCAAAGTACAGGCAGGGAGCGCAGTCCCACCCATTAGTAGAAAACCGGACTAAAGATTTACTGAGCATTGTCCTACCCACCAGAACAAGTTTTTCCCACAGCCAATCCCTTCCATCAGGAAGCTTGCACAAGTCTCTTATCCTCATCTACCAAAGGGAAGACAGAATGAAAATCACAAAACTAACCAAAATGATCACATGGATCACAGCTCTGTGAAACTCAATGAAACTATGAGCCACGTTGTACAGGGCCACCCAAGATGGACCGGTCATGGTGGAGAATTCTGACAAAACATGGCCCACTGGAGAAGGGAATGGCAAACCACTTCAGCATTTTTGCCTTGACAACCCCATGAACAGTATGAAAAGGCAAAAATATATGACACTGAAAGATGAGCCCCCAGTTTGGCAGGTGTAGAATATGTTACTGGAAACGAGCCAAGAAATAGCTCCAGAAGGAATAAAGACGCTGAGCCAAGTGGAAACGACACCCAGTTGTAGATGTGTCTGGTGTTAAAAGTAAAGTCTGATGTTGTAAAGAACAATACTGCATAGGAACCTGGAATGTTATGTCCATGAATCAAGGTAAATTGGAAGTGGTTAACCAGGAGACGGCAAGAATGAACATCAACATTTTAGGAATCAGTGAACTAAAATGGACAGAAATAGTTGAATTTAGTTCAGATGACCATTGTATCTATACTATGGAAGAATCCCTGAGAAGAAAAGGAGCAGCCCTCATGGTCAACAAAAGAATCCGAAATGTAGTACTTGGGTGCAACCTCAAAAATGACAGAATGATCTTAGTATGTTTCCAGGGCAAACCAATCAACACCATAATAACCCAAGTCTATGTCCCAATTACTAATGTCAAAAAAGCTTAAGTTGAATGGTTCTATAAAACCTACAAGACTTTCTAGAATTAACACCAAAAAGCTGTCTTTTACATCATAGGGGATTGGAATGCAAAGTAACAGATAAGTCTGGCCTTGGAGTACAGACTGAAGCAGGGCAAAGGCTAACAGAGTTTTGCCAGGAGAACCCACTGGTTACAGCAAACACCCTCTTTCAACAACACAAGAGATGTCTCTACACATGGATATCACCAGATGGTCAGTACCAAAATCAGACTGATTATGTTCTTTGCAGTCCAAGATGGAGAAGCTCTATACAGTCAGCAAAAACAAAACCGAGAGCTGACTGTGGCTCAGATCATGAGCCACTTATTGCAAAATTCAGACTCATATTGAAGAAAACAGAGAAACCATTAGGCCATTCAGGTATGACCTAAATCAAATGAGATCTGAAAGAGTACATGAAGAACTATGGATGGAGGTTTTGTAACACTGAATGGGAGGCAGTAATCAAAACCATACCCAAGAAAAAGAAATGCAAAAAGGCAAAATGGCTGTCTTCTGAGGAGGCTTTACAAATAGCCAAGAAGTAAAAGGCAAAGGAGAAAGGGAAAGACATATCCATCTAAATGCAGAGTTCCAAAGAATAGCAAGGAGAGATAAGAAAGCCTTCTTAAGTGAACAATGCAAAGAAATAAAGAGAAATAATAGCATGGGAAAGACTAGAGATTTCCTCAAGAAAATCAGATACCAAGGGAACATTTCATGCAAAGATGGGCACAAGAAAGGACAGAAATGGTATGGTCCTAACGGAAGCAGAAGATATTAAGCAGAAGTGGCAAGAATACACAGAACTGTACAAAAAAGTTCTTAATGACCTGGATAACCACTAAGGTGTGGTCACTCACCTAGAACCAGACATCCTAGTGTATGAAGTCAAGTGGGTCTTAGGAAGCATCACTCTGAACAAAGTCAGTGGAGCTGATGGAATTTCAGCTGAGCTATTTCAATCCTAAAAGATGATGCTGTGATAATGCTGCACTCAATATGCCAGCAAATTTGGACTGGAAAAGGTATGTTTTCATTCCAAGCCCAAAGAAGGGCCACACCAAGAATGTTAAAACTATCCCACAACTGCACTTATTTCACATGCTAGCAAGATAATGTTCAAAATCGTTCAAGCTAGGGCTTGCTTCAACATGGGCTTCCCAGGTGGCTCAGTGTTAAAGAATCTGCCTGTTAATGCAGGAGCTTCAGGAGACATGGGTTCAATCCTGGGTCAGGAAGATGTCCTGGAGGAGGAAATTCACTTCAGTATTCTTGCTTGGAGAATTCCATGGATAGAGGAGCTTGGTGGGCCATAGTCCATTGGGTTGCAAAGAACTGGACATGACTAGTGACTGAGCACATAAACAGGACAGGCTTCACCATTATGTGAACCGAGAACTTCCAGATGTACAAGTTGAGTTAGAAAAGGCACAGGAACCAGAGATTAAATTGCCAGTATCCGTTGGATCAGAGAAAAAGCTAGAGAATTCCAGAAAAACTTCTACTTTCGCTTCTCTATGATTAAACCTTTGTGTCAATCACAACAAACGTGGAAAATTCTTCAAGAGATAGGAATACCAGACTATCTTACCTGCCTCCTGTGAAACCTGTATGGAGGTGAAGAAGCAACAGTTAGACTGGACACGGAACAACAGACTGGCTGAAAATTGGGAAAGGGGTACGTCAAGGCTGTATATTGTCACCCTGCTTATTTAACTTATATATGCAGAGCATATCATGCAAAGTGTCAGTCTGGATGAATCACAAGCTGGAATCAAGACTGCTGGGAAAAATATCAATAACCTCAGATACGCAGATGACATCACTCTAAAGGCAGAAAGTGAAGAGGAACTAAAGAGCCTCTTGATGAAGGTGAAAGAGGAAGGTGAAAAAGCTGCCTTAAAACTCAACATTCACAAAATAAGATCATGGCATCAGGTCCCATCACTTCACGGCAGACAGATGGGGAAACACTGGAAACAGTGACAGACTATTTTCTTGGGCTCCAAAATCACTGTGGATGATGACTATAGCCACAAAATTAAGAGACGCTTGCTCCTTGGAAGAAAAGCCATGACAAACCTAGACATCATATTAAAAAGCAGAGACATCATTTTGCCAACAAAGGTCCATATAATCAAAGCTATGGTTTTTCCAGTAGTCATGTATGGATGTGAGAGTTGGACCATAAAGAAGGCTGAGCGCCAAAGAATTGATGCTTTTGAACTGTGGTATTGGAGAAGACTCTTGAGAGTCCCTTGGACTGCAAGGAGATCAAACCAGTCCATTCTAAAAGAGATCAACCCTTAATATTTATTGGAAGGACTGATGCTGAAGCTGAATCTCCAATATTTTGGCCACCTGATTGGAAGAGCTGACTCACTGAAAAAGACCCTGATGCTGGGAAAGACTGAAGGCAGGAGAAGCAGGTGACAGAGGATGAGATGGTTGGATGGGATCCACTAACTCAATGGACATAAGTTTGAGCAAACTCTGGGAGATGGTGAAGGACAGGGAGACTTGGTGCGCTGTGGTGGTTTAGTCACTAGGGTGTGTCTGACTCTGCGACCCCATGGACTGTAGCCTGCCTGGCTCCTCTGTTCATAGGATTTCCCATGCAAGAATATTGGAGCAGGTTGCCATTTCCTTCTCTAGGGATCTTCCTGGCCCAGGGATTGAACCTGGGTCTCCTGCATTGCAGATGCATTCTTTACCAACTTGAGCCACCATGGAAGCCCATGGGGTGCTGTAGTCCAGGGGGTCACAAAGAGTCAGACTTACGGACTAAACAACATGGTCCCGGCAATTCTAATGTTAGAAATTTACCCTAAGGAAATAAGGCTGTACTCAAGGATTCAGCCTTGTGAATGTTTATATTAAAGTAAAAAATCCTCACTATCCCTGAATTCATTTTCTATTACTGCCACAAAAATCTATCACAAATGTAACAGTTTAAAACAATGCTGATTTATCTCGCTATTCTACTGAGATTCATGTAGGTTTGGTTGGTTCCTCTGCTCTGGTCTCAGGAGCCCAAAATCAAGGCATCAGCTGAGCGAGGCACTTATCTGGAGGCCCTGAAGGAGAATCCCCTTCCAAGCTCATTCAGGGTGTGAGCAACATTCAGTTCCTCAAGACTGCAGAGCTGGGTTTCCTACTTTCTTGCTGGCTATCAGCTGGGAATCTCTGTTAGGAACTTCCTGCTGCCTGAATCACATTGCCCCTTCCATCTCAATGCTGTGTCAAATTCCTCTCAGCTTTGGATCTCTTGGACTTCCCCCTTTAAAAGTCTGTCATCTGCTCCAGATGGATAAAGTTCTCTGCTTTTAGGGCTCACATGTTTCAAATGGGTCCACCTGAATAAGCCAAACTAATCTCCCTATCTTCATAAACTTACATCTTCGGTGTTCCTTTTAAGTAACTTAACAAATCCACGGGTTCTGGGGATTAGGGCATGGACACTTTACACAATTCCTTCAGGGTCATTTTGGCTGCCATAAAAGCAAATGTACAACAGTAGATGACTGGTTAAATAAATTATAGTACATCTGGACAATGGAATACCATGTATGTTATTAAAATAACAGGTCCTGAGCAACTCATTATGAAATGTATAAAAGACAGTAACAGACTGAAAGAAGCTCAGAGATGAATGATGGTGGTGGTTCAGTTGCTTAGTCGTGTCTGACTCTTGTGACGCCATGGGCTGTAGCCCATCAGGCTCCTCTGTCCATGGGATTTCCCAGGCGAGAATACTGGAGTAGGTTGCTGTTTCCTTCTTCATTAGCAATAAATAGGTAGGTAACAAAACAAGTTTAGTGAAATATCCACTGCAGAATTTAGGTGCTGGTTTATCGGTTGTCATTGTAAAATTTTTTCTACTTGTTTAGATTTGAAAAATTTCAAAAACAATTAGCTCAGTGATCTTGCAAGCCCTTCTCCCCTGTTCAACTAATGGTCTTCAAACGTCACACCATGAAACTCTATGTGTGAGATTTCTAGCAAAGCATTGGCAAATAAGCTTTTGCAAAAGGTCTGTACTGAGATTGTCTCAAGTAGCATTAAACAGCAGTCCACTTTATTTTTCAGATAATTAGCAAGTTAAAATAAAAAGCAGTAATACAGGATGCATTTTTTGAATTGTTACTGTTAAGAGTCAAACTATATTTTATGCTTGAGGCATTTTTATTTTTAAAACAGAAGTTCCCTCTAACACAAAATTAATGGTATCTTTATCAATTATTTCTAGATGAGAATAAACCAATTTATCCCACATTTTAACAAAATTTGACAGAACAGACTCCCAACTGATTGAAATAGAGTAATGAACATAAACAGAAGACAATGACTTCACAAACAGTAACTGAAGGCCAATGTCAAGACACAATAGCAGTTATCTGCCTGCAGTGCAGGAGACCCGGGTTCGATTCCTGGGTTGGGAAGATCCCCTGGAGAAGGAAATGACAACCCACTCCAGTATCCTTGCCTGGGAAATCTCATGGACAGAGGGCTGCAGTCCATGGGGTCGCAGAGTCGGGTATAACTGAGCTACTAACACTCCCTAAAACTAAGCACTGGAAACAGATTCTGAGGCTATAAAATAAAATGTAGTCCTTGTCCTTTACACCTTGGAGTTTAGAATCCTGTCTAATTTTATAAAATATAAACATCTCAAAGATACTATTTTCAAGATACGTAAGGAATTTAACATCTACAAAAGGGAACAAAAAGCTAACTTGCTATTTTCATTTGGAAATATTGCAGATATAACTGAAGTATGCTACACCTCAATCTAGACACCAAAAAAAGATTCTTATGGATTCAAATCAGCAGCAATTACTCTTATGATTCCCCAATTTTATGGGAAATTGGCCAGAATATGAAAGAGGAGTACTATGGCACAGTAGTTAACAGGCAAGGCTCTGTGGTCAACCTGAGTGGCCTTTGAACCCCTGTTCGACTACTGCTCATGTGATCACAGGCAAGATCTAAACCTTGATTTCTTTATCAGTAAAGCTATTAGAGTGGAAACAAGATAAAGCATATGTAAAATACCAATGCTGGTCTGCAAAAGGAGCTCAAGAAATCGTTACTTTTACTAGCAATAGTAATAGTAAACCAAAGTTTTGTATCAGATTTAGATACAATTGGGATGTATGTTAACTATTAGGCACTAAGTCAATCAAACAAGTGCACTGTTCTCTGACTTACATAGAGAAGTGCTTCCATGACATTGAAATTTTAAATGAGTTTTCAAACATTTGTGTGCATTTCAATGAAATGCTCTGAGCTAACTGTGAATCTGAGATCTTACGCCCTTGCTATACTAAATGGTTAATCCTTTTAGGAAATACTGTGTTCAAAAATATTCCAAGTCTACTGCTGAAATATAAGTGACTCCTGATTGAAGACAGCTTGATTTGAAATCCACTACATTATAACTATATTCCACATAATGACCAAAGGTTGTATTTATGGTTGCTTAATTCCTGGGACCAATGCCTATGTTTCGTCCAAACAACTGCCAATGCTCACGATTCAGTCAAGGTCAATGGCAATGAGGGTGACTCAGTCTGCTGCTACAATTAGAGTGAGGGATCACTGAAGAAGTTGCCACGGCAACTGCCTATTGCCCAGCAATTACCATTCAAAAACTTTGGGAGGCAATCCTGTATTAAATTTGCAATTTATTTCTTGTGGCAGAAACTAATTTTAAAAGCAGTTTGAAGGTCCGTAGGGTAATGAAGAATGCTTACTACAGGAAAAGTTACTAAAACAAGATGTCTTCAGTTGAAAGTTCATTGGATTTATATTTTCAAAAGCTTCAAAGGCACCCAAAACAATTTTAAACATGCTGTTGTTTGTGAATATAGAGTTATAAACTACAAATTTTCCATTCACTGACATCTATTTTAATGTTTCTATAACATGAAATTAATTTGGGAGACTTTAAAAGCCCCACCTTAGGAACACAGTTTAGCAGTTAAGTCATGAGTTGGGGTTGCCCCCAATTTTGCTATTTGGTGCTGAATCCTTGGGAAAAGAGAGATGCCTAATTTTATTTTCTGGAAATTTTTCCTGGACAAAAGTTTGTAGAAACAATTATCAATATGTAAAATATAAAATAAAAATGGGGGAGGACTAAGGTAGCATGAAACAAATACTTTTTTAGTGGAAAAGGAAAGGTGATATTAATATAAAAATGTGGGGAAAAGGCTATTAAAGGAGTCTCTCCAGTTAAAATTTATTTGACAACAAGGAATGTTTGCTCTTTCCTTTCCTCTTTGCATATATTTAAGTCTATTTGTATCAATTTGGGAATGGAGGAAGATAGGAAATGCAAGTAAAAGACATTTTAGGGTAATGAGTACATTGTTACAAGAAAACTTTTAAGTATCAATGCTAGTATCATTGACAATAAAGCTAAAATTAGCATTTCTCATAAAAAAAAAGCACACAGTACAAGGAATACAATGTAGATGCAGCTTTCTCTACAATGTGCAGACCATTAAGTTGCAATTTAATGGTAATTCTCTTTGGTCCACTGTATTACAGGACTGTAAATAAAGACAGGCAGTTTTAGTTTTTCTTTAGTTAAAGGAAAACCATGGTTTCCTTAAGGTCCAAAGTCAGAGAGGTTATTAGATGTGCACAGGCTCGAGTGAAACAGACTGAACACGTTGTAGTATGTGTGCAACAGTCACAAACATAAGCGCAGGAGAAAGTCTTCTGTGTTGGGCGCCATTCATTTAGCTTTGGCAAGGACCTAAACGTGCACAGCTGCGATTAGAGAGACATCTCCGCCTCACTGCATCAATAAAGCCAATGATAAGTTTGAACCTTTCTGAAAATCACTTGGATTTTACCAAGAGATCATACTGAGAGACAGGTGAACAAGAATTCTCAAATATCTAAAGAATAAGAAAATAGTGGTATAAAATCCATTTTAGCAATTTAGTTGCTTTCTTAATAAAAATGCCTCTCCAACCAAAATGTTTAGAAAGCAGTTTTTCTCCTTGTATGTGTGTGCGATTTATGTTTAAGAAAACATGTTGTGACATTATTTGAACTAATTTACTGGTTATTATTCAACGTGACTGCTAACTCTAACTCTTTGGTGTGCCAACAAACCAAATAAAAGAATGATTAGAACCTTCTGAATGGCTTCAACTCTATGCCATTCAAAATCTGAGTAAATGGGATAGGAATTGGTCATGTTGGGTAAAAAGAATTCAAAAACTGAAAGACATATAAAGACGGAGAAATTAAAATCTCATTAACTGCACACACAAAAATACAGAAACAAACTGCCTTTTACAACAGACCTCAAAAACAGTTGCTATGTGAAAATTCCTTATACTTCCAAAGAGCTCTGGGAACAGGAAGGATATTGAACACCTGCCCAGTATTCCATGCTCCCCTGTAATTTACTGGCCCTGGAAGATCTGGTTCAAGGTACCCTAGACAGCTGGGGAAATCTTATTAATTCTTTCAGGTGACCTGGCTAATTGGTACAATTTAATCAATTCTTCCAATGGCTATTTATTAGTTAACACAACATTTCCAGATGAAATATATCATTTACTTAACAAACAGTGAAAGACTGGCACTGTGAAAAGGAACTGGATGACACCAGGATTCAAGCAATGACCAATGATGTAGTCCTCCCTACACGGAGCCTAGAGTCCAGTGGAGAGAAATGTGAATTGTGCGAAATCCTTCAAGGCAAAGAAAACGGAGAAATGGGAGGATCAAAAATGCAATTTAGACAGAGACTTGAATAAAGAAGCACGGGAAGTGCCCCATTTAAGACTTCACATTATAATGCTTTCAAGAGTTACAGTCAATGTCATTAGAGATTTTCAATTAAATAAAGAAAAATACCAGAAGTAGGAGAAAATGCCTAATTGTGGAATGCATAATTTATTAGCAGTTTTAGCCAATCTCTCTTGAATTACCAAAAATCAGACTCTGCTTTATAAAGTGAGGGTGCTGACAAGCTTGCTATTTTATAGGCTAAGCCTTAGAGAATAATACATTAAATTCAGTTTTGAAAATTAGCCCAAATATTTATTGTTACATGTGTATAGTTTCCTGTTCCTTATTTTTTCCCCCTAAACTTCTGTCTTAGTTTTATCAAAGTAACAAAAAGTGTGAAAGTCCGGATGACTACCAGATTTGAAACAAAATAAGAACAGTCAGTCCCCCTGGATCCATCCTCCTTTTCCTTCTGGTAACGCCCACTCCCCAGAGGTGAGTAGTTTGAGCCATTTTAGCTATTTCCTCCAACATCTGTCTTATTATGAAATAATACGTGTATACTCTTATTTCTTTATTTTAGAATGTTTAATTATCTATTGACTTCTTGAAAAATGAGGCATTTTCTCTTCTAAATTCATTTTAGAATTAGATTAAGTTTTTCTGATTTACTTAACTGAAAAGAAAAAAATTTTTTTTTGGCCACACCACACACAGCATATGGAACCTTAGTTCCCTGACCAGGGATCAAACCTGCAGCCTCTGCATTGGAAGCACAGAGTCTTAACCACTGGAAGTGAAAGTCGCTCAGCTGTGTTGGACTCTTTGTGACCCCATGGACTGTAGAGTCTGTGGAATTCTCCAGGCCTGAATTCTGGCATGGGTAGCTATTCCCTTCTCCAGGGGATCTTCCTAACCCAAGGACTGAAGCCGGGTCTCCCACATTGCAGGCAGATTCTTTACCAGCTGAGCCACCAGGGAAGCCCCCTTAACCACTCGACTGTCAGGTAAATACCTGATGATATCCATTTTAAAATCATCATATGACGGAAACAACAAGAAAGAAACATGTAAAGCTAGAGGATCTGCCCAACCCAGAGGTTGAACCCAGGTCTCCTGCATTGCAGGCAGATTCTTTACCAGCCTAGCCACAAGGGAAGCCCAAGAATACTGGAGTGGGTAGCCTATCCCTTCTCCAGCGGATCTTCCCAACCCAGGAATCAAACTGGGGTCTCCTGCATTGCAGGCAGATTCTTTACCAGCTGAGCTAGCCCCTAAGAACACAAGCTAAAATGCTGAAAGAAATGAAACAAGGTTTAACTGGGAATCTCAGTGTAAGTACTGCATTTTGGACTCTTGTTGAGCATGATGGCTACTCCATTTCTTCTAAGGGATTCCTGCCCACAGTAGTAGATATAATGGTCATCTGAGTTAAATTCACCCATTCCAGTCCATTTTAGTTTGCTGATTCCTATGAAGACCTACAAGACATTCTAGAACTAACACTGAAAAAGATGTCCTTTTCATTACAGGGGACTGGAATGCAAAAGTAGGAAGTCAAGAAGCACCTGCAGTAACAGGCAAATTTGGCCTTGGAATGCAGAATGAAGCAGGGCAAAGGCTAATACAGTTCTGCCAAGAGAATGCACTGGTCATAGCAAACACCCTCTTCCAACAACACAAGAGAAGACTCTATACACATGGACATCACCAGATGGTCAACCCCAAAATCAGACTGATTATATTCTTTGCAGCCCAAGATGGAGAAGCTCCATACAGTCAGCAAAAACAAGACCGGGAGCTGACTCTGGCTCAGATCATGTACTCCTTATTGCCAAATTCAGACTTAAATTGAAGAAAGTGGGGAAAACCACTAGTCCATTCAGGTATGACCTAAATCAAATCCCTTATGACTATACAGTGGAAGCGAGAAATAGATTTAAGGGACTAGATCTGATAGACAAGAGTTCCTGATGAACTATGGACGGAGGTTTGTGACATTGTACAGAAGACAGGGATCAAGATCATCCCCAAGAAAAAGAAATGCAAAACAGCAAAATGGCTGTCTGAGGAGGCCTTACAAATAGCTGTGAAAAGAAGAGAAAAGAAAGGCAAAGGAGAAAAGGAAAGATATACTCATTTGAATGCAGAGTTCCAAGAACTAGCAAGGAGAGACAAGAAAGTCTTCCTCAGTGATCAATGAAAAGAAAGAGAGGAAAACAATAGAATGGGAAAGACTAGAGAAGGCAATGGCACCCCCACTCCAGCACTCTTGCCTGAGAATCCCAGGGACGGGGAGCCTGGTGGGCCGCCGTCTATGGGGTCGCACAAAGTCAGACACGAATGAAGCATCTTAGCAGCAGCAGCAGAGAGCTCTTTAAGAAAATTAGAGCTACCAAGGGAACATTTCATGCAAAGATGGGCTCAGTAAAGGACAGAAATTGTATGGACCTAACAGAAGCAGAAGATATTAAGAGGTGGCAAGAATACACAGAAGAACTGTACAAAAAGATCTTCATGACACAGATAATCACAATGGTGTGATCACTCACACTCACCTAGAGCCAGACATCCTGGAATGTGAACTCAAGAGGGCCTTAGAAAGCACACTATGAACAAAGCTAGTGAAGGTGATGGAATTCCAGTGGAACTATTTCAAATCTTAAAAGATGATGCTGTGAAAGTGCTGCACTCAATATGTCAGCAAATTTGGAAAACTTGGCAGTGGCCACAGGACTGGAAAAGGTCAGTTTTCATTCCAATCCCAAAGAAAGGCAATGCCAAAGAATGCTCAAACTACCGCACAATTGCACTCATCTCACATGCTAGTAAAGTAATGCTCAAAATTCTCCAAGCCAGGCTTCAGCAATATGTGAACTGTGAATTTCCAGATGTTCCAGCTGGTTTTAGAAAAGGCAGAGGAACCAGAGATCAAATTGCCAACATCTGCTGGATCATGGAAAAAGCTAGAGACTTCCAGAAAAACATCTATTTCTGCTTTATTGACTATGCCAAAGCCTTGGACTGTGTGAATCACAATAAACTGTGGAAAATTCTGAAAGAGATGGGAATACCAGACCATCTGACCTCCTCTTAAGAAATCTGTATGCAGGTCAGGAAGCAACAGTTAGAACTGGACATGGAACAACAGACTGGTTCCAAATAGGAAAAGGAGTACGTCAAGGCTGTATATTGTCACCCTGCTTATTTAACTTACATGTAGAGTACATCATGAGAAACGCTGGGCTGGAGGAAGCATAAACTGGAATCAAGATTGCTGGGAGCAGTATCAATAACCTCAGATATGCAAATGACACCACCCTTATGGCAGAAAGTGAAGAGGAACTAAACAGCCTCTTGATGAAAGTGAAAAAGGAGAGTGAAAAAGTTTGCTTAAAGCTCAACATTCAGAAAACTAAGATCATGACATCCAGTCCCATCACTTCATGGCAAGTAGATGGGAAAACAGTGGAAACAGTGTCAGACTTTATATTTTTGGGCTCCAAAATCACTGCAGATGGTGATTGCAGCCATGAAATTAAAAGATACTTACTCCTTGGTGGAAAGTTATGACCAACCTAGACAGCATATTCAAAAGCAGAGACATTACTTTGTCGACAAAGATCTGTCTAGTCAAGGCTACGGTTTTTCCAGTGGTCATGTATGGATGTGAGAGTTGGGCTTTGAAAAAAGCTGAGCAGCGAAGAATTGATGATTTTGAATTGTGGTGTTGGAGAAGACTCTTCAGAGTCCCTTGGACTGCAAGGAGATCCAACCTGTCCACTCCTAAAGCAGATCAGTCCTGGGTGTTCATTGGAAGGACTGATGTTGAAGCTGAAACTCCAATATTTTAGCCACCTGATGCGAAGAGCTGACTCATTTGAAAAGACCCTGATGCTGGGTAAGATTGAGGGTGGGAGGAGAAGGGGACGACAGAGGATGAGATAGTTGGATGGCATCACCAACTCAATGGACATGGGTTTGGGTAGACTCCGGCAGTTGGCGACGGACAGGGAGGCCTGGTGTTCTGCGGGTCATGGGGTCACAAAGAGTCAGACATGACTGAGTGACTGTACTGAACTGAACTCAGTGTAAGATCATGCTCCAAATTCTATGACTGAGACAACGGTAGTTCACCAAATCCCCTTGCACCTCAATATCATCTCTGTAAAATGAGGGTGAGAGAATGATCATTTCTCTTGCCTTGTTACTGGATTAGAATCAGAGTCTGAAGAGTCGGACCATTTTCCAGAGCACTCTCTAAATTCAATTAGACCTGTTAACTGTGACTTATGGTCACTACTTTTGACTGACAAATTTATTTTGTAACTCTCAGAATATGGTGAATCCTAGGTGGCTGTTTTATTCCTTTTCTTTTTCTCTTCTTTTCTTTCTTTACAAGAGTCTGGCATTCTCAATAGGCACAGTAGTGATCCTGCTGGCATTCTCTCTTGCTCCTTTGCTATTACATTTACTTTGTGTGCTTTTATAACTTTGTACTTACGCCCACGGGCTTTTGAACAATGGGCACCCATTCAATAAATCCAAGAAATAAATGACTTGATGACTGTAAGCACTTTGAACTCAATGGACAGAAGGCTTTACATAAGTAATGTGATAGTAAGGACACTAGGATGAAAGATTGAAAAGAAGAAAATAATCATCTAAAGCCTTTTCAGACACACACTCTCCCTCCCTAATTGTCATTCTCTGTTACCTAGCACTCATTTCCCTCATTTGTACTTGGTTTTCAAAACTTCTTCCTCTATATTTTTTGAGAGGAAAATGACAAACATTTGTAAAGCAAAAATACATTTATACGTGCTTTTAAAGAGTATTGCCTTTGAACTATGGATGGGACGGTGAATGCAAGGTTTATTATATAAGGTAAGTGATACTTATACAGATCCTGCAATCTCATGGAAATATCATCAGTGTTATGAGGAAATCATTTGCAGCTTCCTATAACCTGAGTTGTGGGCATACTGTACATTTTGACTTTAGTACTTTTCACTTTGTTTGGTAAGCACAACTTAATTTAAAATTTGACAGATGCACAGGTTTAAAGAAAAGTAACCAGTATATTTAGCTATTATGTTTATTATCATGAGTTATTAATTACAGTGCCGATATATAACCTGACGTATAATTTTTTTTTTCCTTTTGTGGTTGTACCATGTGGCTTGTAGGATCTTAGTTCCCTGACCAGAGGATCAAACCTGGGAACAGGTGTGAAAGTGCCAAGTCCTAACCAATGGACCGCCAGGAAATTTCCTAACTTGTGTTTTAAACAAGTTTAACTATTATCATTTTTTTCTATTTAATCCTCACTCAGCTAACCCAGTATAACAATGATTCAATTATTTATCCCCTCTGATATGAAATTCGGGACAATTGGACTAAATTGCTATGTATACCTGGATATGTTTCTGGATTCTTTTTTCCAGCGTTCTCTTATTTACTTTTTAAAAGCACGTATCTTTGTGCTGGGTCTTCACGGTGTGTGCAGGCTTCCTCTAGTTGCTGAGAGCGGAAGCTGCTCTCTAGTCGCACGTGTGGGCTTCTCATTGCCGTGGCTTCTCCTGAAGTGGAGCTTGGGCTCTAGGGCCAGTAGTTGCTGCACACGTGCTCAGCAGCTGTGGCTCATGGGCTGTTACTCTGTGGCATATAGGATCTTCCCAGACCAGGGATCGAACTGGTGTCCCCTGAGTTGCAAGACAAACTCTTAACCACTGGACCCCCAGGGAAGAACTCTAATTTAAAAGGAACAACTCTATTTCCATGGCATCATTTCTGATGTACTAATTAGTAAAACTTTGTGTATCCTGTTAGAAGAATGTCTTCCCTTTGCTATTTTTCAAAATTTTAGATAGCAGTTCCAAAGTTCGCCCTTAACTTAGTCTCTGCTCTGCTTTTCCATTTCTTCTGCCCTTGGTGCTATGAATGGCAAGTAACATGCCCGAATCTTTACCTCAGTAGGTTTTCAAAATGTGCTCCCTGGACCTCTCTGGGTTTTTATTTTTATTTTTTTCACCATTTCGTCTCCTACAGCTACTTGAAGTTCTCCAGGGCTATTTTTTTTTTTTTTTTTTTTTAGCTAGAAGTGTTTTTGTTTTCCTTCTGTCTTTGGGTCCTTCTCAGCTGGAAGGAGCTCTAAAGGTCCTCTTGTACTAAGGAAAGTTTGAACTCACCTGCCTTGATCTGTGAGGCCTGCTTGATGTAGTTCACTTCACTTCTTTCATTCCTTTCCTATATTTGATGTTCTAGCCAAACTGGATGTCCCTGTGTCCTGACCATCCCATGGTTCACTTCACCAGGGGGCCTTTCGGACATGCAGTTGCTCCTGCTTTTCCACCTCTCCCACCAACTTGCAGAGGTATCTGCCATGTAACTACCATCTGCTAGGCAAGACAGCAGATGTTGCTTAGTATATTATACTATTTAATCGGCTTTCCCAGGTGGCGCAGTGGTAAAGCAGAGAAGGCAATGGCACCCCACTCCAGTACTCTTGCCTGGAAAATCCCATGAGCGGAGGAGCCTGGTAGGCTGCAGTCCATGGGGTCGCACAGAGTCGGACACGACTGAGCAACTTCACTTTCACACTTCACTTTCATGCATTGGAGAAGGAAATAGCAATCCACTCTAGTGTTCTTGCCTGGAGAATCCCTGGGATGGGGGAGCCTGGTGGGCTGCTGTCTATGGGTTCGCAGAGTCGGACACGACTGAAGCGACTTAGCAGCAGCAGCAGTGGTAAAGAATCTGCTTGCCAATGCAAGAGACACAGGAGGTGGCAGTTCTATCCCTAGGTGGGGAAGATCCCCTGGAGAAGGAAATGTCAACCCACTCCAGCCTTCTTGCCTGGAAAATTCAATGGACAGAGGAACCTGGTGGGCTGTAAGTCCATGGGGTCACAAGCTGGACACAACTAAGCGACTGAGCATGCATGCATAACTATTACCATTTGTCCACATAAAAACTTCATGAACGTCGGGTATGCTAGGAAGGCTATGTAGGAAGGGCTGGGTCTTCACTGCCACACGTGGGCTTCTCCTACTTGTAGCAAGCGGGGCCTACTCTCCAGATGCGGTGCAAGGGCTTCTCGTTGGTATGGTTTCTCTTGTTGCAACGCACAAGCCTAGTTGCTCCAGGGCATGTGTAATCTTTTCAGACCAGGGATCGAACCTGTGTCCCCTGCACTGGCAGGCAGATTCTTAACCACTGGGACACCAGGAAGTCCTAATCAGGAGACTGAGAATAAGCAATGTCGTACTCTTTTTCTTCCTTAGACTTCACTTTAAAAAAATCTAATCCCTAAAAGAATCTTCTCATGATTAATCTAGCTACCTGTCAGTTTATACTCTTCAAAATAATTCCCATTTCTACATGCCCAGATATCATCTCTGTTTTGCCAAATCCAGTGGCTATGTTTTAATCCTCATCTCACCCTCAGTCTTCAACCTATAGTGGGTTCATTCTTTCTTCCTTTTAAGACATGCCTACCTGACATCACACAGTTCCTCATCTATCCAACCTCTGAAGGCTGGCAGCCCCCAGGGGTCCTTCTTTCCTTCTCATGCCAATTTCTCTTTCATCGTGCTCTCATCTCCCTTGTGACTTTGAATATCTCATTCTGCATTTTCATCTCCAGCCTAGAATTATCTGAGTTCCAAGCCACTATCACTGGGCTTTGATTTCAACTGGACTCTGAGTCTTAACTCTCATCTCTTTAAGTCATTTTGCCACAATATTCTTTTCAAAGGCACATTAGGCCAGATGCTCTATTGTTCAGAACACTTCAACGAGGACTTCCCTGATGGTCCATGGTTAAGAATCCACCTTCCAATGCAGGAGATGTGGGTCCGGTCCCTAGTCAGGAACTAAGATCCCACACGCTGTGGAGCAATTACACCCACGTACCACAACTAGAGAAAACCTGTGGGCTGCAACAAAGACCCAGTGCTGCCAAACAACAAAAACAAACCAAAAAACAACAACAACAAAACCCTGTAATGGCTTTATTCCAAATTATTGGATAACATCTAAACTCCTTACAAGGAGGAGCCCATCAGGCTGACTATACTGACCTATACTTCTAATCCCACTTAATACTTTCCCTGCTCAGCACATCCACACTGCAAGACATTCTGGTCTGCTTAGAGCTTCCTGAATCAACAGCCCTGTCCTGCTTCAGTGCCTTTGCATATGCTGGTAAACATACTACTCCCACTCTTTCTCCGCTGACTGTTACTCATCTATCAGGTCTCAGCTAAATATCACTTTCTCACAGAGCAGCAAGCAGTCGAGCTCACTCACATCCCCCAATCTAAATTAAGATGCTCACGATTCTCCTGCATTATGCTACAGTTTTTTTGCCTACTCTATTTATGATTTTGTATTCATCTGCTTGCTAATTAAGTGGGCTCTTCCCTCCACTAACTCCCTGAGGTGGGAGGGGGTGGGGCGGGGGGCAGGGTCCATGTCTGTTCAATCATCACCATACGCTCAAGTGAGAGTTAAAGCTGCTCAGTCGTGTCCAACTCTGTGACTCCATGGACTATACAGTTCATGGAGTTCTCTAGGCCAGAATACTGGTGTATTCCTTCTCCAGGGGATCTTCTCAACCTGGGGCAAAAGATGACATTAATAAAATCATAGGTTTTGAATGGATGATTCCTTCCTTGAATTTATATTTAAAAATGAACAATTAACTATTAGTAGGATTGTTGTGATTATTTTCAGAAGTGGAAGTTAAAACTCAAAAGATTAAGTAATTTCCTTACTATTAAACAGGTACTAAGAGAGGGAAGCAGGATTCAGACCCAGGTATGTCTGATTCTAGAGTCTTTGTTCTTGGATGGCAAAACGGAAGCTCAGACATGTGATTTATCACTGACTTATATAATAAGAACTTGAAAGCTTTCTCTCGTTCTTTTGGGAAAGTTAAGTAGACATATATTATTTACATACTGAGGATATAAATATAATCAATTCATTTAAAAAATCTCTGTGGCTGCCCCTTGCGATGTTAGTGACTTGACAGGTTCCTTAAAGACAATGGCCAGGCCTCCTAGCATCATGCAAGTTCCATGAAGCTTTCTGTAATGCTTTATCTCTTGTGAATGCTCTGTAAATAGTAATGATGATGCTATAATGAGAGAAATGTCTTATTTGATGAGAAGAAATAAAGAAGTGAGGATAGTATAAATAGAGACAAAAAAATTTCACAGATTACAGAGTTAGAAAGAGATCTGAGTAGTCACCTACACTGTATTTCTGGAATCCATTCTGGAGCATTTCTGTTAGATGCAGACCTCATCTTTGTTGTACTTGAATTGCAAGTGGAAAAGAGTGTTCTTCTTACATCTGGTACCTAATAAGTCCTTTCTGGTGTAGGGTTTTTTTAACTAGAAAAAAAAGGTTAACAATGGGCATCACTATTCCAGTTATCTTTAAACTGCGACCAGAGCACTCCTGAGAGGAACATTCATGGCTCTAAATAGAAAGGTCTTGATAAGGCTCTGAGTCAGTTAGTGTTAGTTGCTTAGTCATGTCTGACTCTTTTGAGACCTCACAAACTGTAGCCTGCCAAGCTTCTCTATCCATGGGATTCTCCAGGCAAGAATACTGGAGTGGATTGCCATTCCCGTCTCCAGGGGATATTCCCAACCCAGGGATCAAACCCAGGTCTCCTGCATTGCAAGTGGATTCTTTACCGTCTGAGCTACAAGGAAGATAAGGCTCTACCGATAAATAAAACCCAGTGAAACAAAGATAAGATACTGAAATTTCAAAAGAAATAGGTACAACTTTATTAACATGTTTTATTAAATCCATTTTAAATCTAAGTTCATAATTAAATCAGAAATCCATTATTCTTGCTATCGTTCAGTCGCTCAGTCGTGTCTGACTCTTTGCAATCCCACGGACTGCAGCATGCTAGGCTTATTCTTTGTCCAGATAAATACTGGCCAGGAAGGATTAATGGAAAAGCCCATCTTTCCTTCCATTTCTGAATAATGATAATCATATATGAAAGAATACAATCATGGTATGATAATATCCATCACTTACTGTGAGCCTACTATGATCAAGGCATTAGGTCAAGAATGTGATATGTATAATCACCAATATTCAATCCAACTTACAGACTAGGTATTAGCATCCTCATTTTGTGGATGAGATAAGCAAAGCTTAGGGAGCTACAATAACTCCTCTGAGGTCACTAAATATTCACTAACCAAAGTAGTTTATCAAAGAAGTGCTAAACCTTAGAGTTAACTCAAGTCTGTCTAACTTACAGAGTAAGCTTATTTCATAATAAGCTTTAGTTTTCAGTGATGGGAGGATGAAGGACATATTTTCCTACTGTAGGTGGTAGAAGCTGTAGTGATGGTAATACTTGGCACTGATATTTACACAGGACATATTTATATGTTGTTGTTTAGTCACTGAGTTGCGTCTGACTCTTTTGCCACCTCATGAACACCTGTAGCTCGCCAGGCTCCTCTGTCCATGGGATTTCCCAGGCAAGAAGATTTTATATCACATATTTATAAAGTCATAGTTATATGTCAGGTATTATGCTAAGTACTTTCTATGCATTATCACATTTCATTTGTACAAACCCATGGGCAAGGTATTATTGTTTTTATTTAACAAATGAGGAAACCAAAGGTCAGCAGGGTTAAAGTCAAGGTCACATGAAGGCTAAACCTAGTTTTTTCAGATTCATATGCTCATATTCTTTAACTTAAAAAAATTGTGGTAAAGTAAATGTAACATAAAATTTACCATCTAACCATTTTCTACCACATCAGCAGTGTTAAGTACACTCACATGGCTTGCAACCTCTTTAGCTTTTTAATTGGAAAATTTCAAATATATACAAAGATAGGATAAAATAATGAACCTCCATTTACTTATTATCCAACTTCAACTATGATTCAACTTATGGCCAATTTAGTTTCTTTTTACCTTACAGAAATAAAAAAAAAATCACCCTTCATCTCCTTCTTAGTTGCCTCCCTAAGGTCATCACCATGTGCACGTGCTCAGTTGCGTCCAGCTGTTTGCAACCCCATGGGTTTTTCTAAGTCGATGGTGATTATTTGGGGTTATAGTTCACTTACTTTTTTAGGCTAATAAAATTAATTAGTATTATATGAATATGTGTCAGCTAATTATAAAAAAGTTGATCAGAGGTGGTGTCCTTATAACCATGGGGGAAAAAAATCCTTAACATTTTTGTATAAATTATGTACATATAATTAATAAAGTTGATAATATTAAGTTCTGTTTTGATAATATTTAAAATACATACTCTAAATGTAAATAGCCCTTTTAAGTCACTATAAAGTGTTGTACATTGTAGTTATTTTCTATTTATAGTTTACTCAGGAATAATTTCGGAGAAGGCAATGGCACCCCATTCTGGAGGAGCCTGGTAGGCTGCAGTCCATGGGGTCGCTAAGAGTCGGACACGACTGAGCAACTTCACTTTTACTTTTCTCTTTCATGCATTGGAGAAGGACATGGCAACCCACTCCAGTGTTCTTGCCTGGAGAATCCCAGGGACGGGGGAGCCTGGTGGGCTGCCGTCTATGGGGTCACACAGAGTCGGACAGGACTGGAGCGACTTAGCAGCAGCAGTTTCTTTATACTCAGCCACTTTCTTCCCTCAATTGTCATTTTGAAGCAAACTCCAGATACATCTTTCAGCCATTAATATACTGATCTATACCTCCAAAAGATAAAGATTTTTCTTTTAAAACTGTAATTCCATCCTCAAATATAAAGAGTTAATAGTAATCTCTGAAAATTATCAAATATCCAGTCTTCAAATTTTTATTTGGCAAAAAAATGGTTTTTGTTATTGTTTTTAATAAGAGTATGTTAGTATGAGGATTCAAATAAAAGTCTTTATAGTGCAACTTGACTTTATTAAAGGATGTTTCTCTCTTTTTCACTGTAATGTATTAGTTGATTAAATCAAGTTATTTGTCCTATAGAGTTTCCTGCAATATGGATTTTGATGGTGGTGTTTCATGTTTCTCTGTTCTACATACTTCCAATAAACTGGTAGATGAATCTAGAGGCCTGATCACATTAGGCGTTTCTTGTCTTTTTTTTAAAGCAAGACTACTTCATGAATGATGGTGTGTTCTGTATCAGGAGACATATCATGTCTGGTTCTCTTTTTGTCTAAGTCAGCAGTTACTCATATTCATTGCTTGGCTCCATTCATTTCTTAAGGTTCCTTAAATGGTGATATTCTAATTGTATCACTTCATTTTCAGTGGTCAGCTGTAACATTTCCCCTAAAGAGGTGTTTTCTCATATCTATTGTTTTGCTACCATCTTACATGAAAGGCGGGATAAATCCTTTGTTTCTTTTAGTAGAAATCTTCGCTGCTAGTGATGTTCAATGCTGTGCTACTAGGCTGGCCACTATTCCTGTGAGTTCAAAGGACAGAAACAGAATGGCTAAACATACCTACAGATATTAAAAAACAAAAATCTGAGTCCATACAAAGACTTCCTATTTAAACTAAGATCAAAGAGTTTTTATTCAATCTCTTCTATTTTATATATACATACACTGCTTCCAGGTTCCCAAGGCAATGAGGAAAACAAAATTAGAATATTGTACAATTGCTCCTTTGCTTTATCTTGCGTTACAAGCACAGGTCTTGAAATAACAATACCAAGGTTGTTACACAACTGTGATTAGTAAAAACAGTTTAATTTTTTTTTCAGTTGTGTCTTTAAGGTACAGCCTACTAGAGAAGAAGAGTCACTAGGATGTTTGGTTATACCACTGACTGGGTATATATTTAGGTTTATTTCAATTTATTTAAATTTTAGAGACTACTCTTTCAAACTGTTTCATGATCATGTTATATGTATAATCAGTAATATTCAAACCAGCTCTACTGAAGGAACTTTTTCTTAACTTAGGAACTCTTTATATAGGTTTAAGTTAAACCTAAAGCAACAGGAATTACAGAGTCTACCTTTATCCTTTTCAGAAATCACTTTCATCCTATTCCTTCACTCTCCTTGTAGGTAACTGTCAAAAAAAAATTTTTTTATAGTTTGTCCTTCCGTATTTTTCAAATATAAATAGATCCAAATGGATACATAAATATAAATAGATTCAGATATAACTGGGCATCACCAACCTATCCTGAGGACGATTATGTGGCAATATACAGATCATCACATAGCAATATTTTTCATTTATTTTTATAGATGGATAGTACTCTATCACGTGAATGTGCCAAAATTTTTTCAACCAGTTCTTATCAATAGTTTTAGACTGAAGATCAACTTGTTTAGTTCTAATGTTCTCACATATACTTTTATGTTACATTCATATATATATCCAGGTTTTTTATTTAAGTGTTAGTCACTTAGTCATGTCTAACTCTTCACAACCCTACAGACTGTAGCCTTCTGTGGGATTCTCCATGCAAGAATACTGGAGTGGGTAGCCATTCCCTTCTCCAGGGGATCTTCTGGACCCAGGGAATGAACTTGCGTCTCCTGCGTTGCAGGTGGATCTTGTACCATCTGAGTTATCAGGAAAGCCTTTCATATGTGGTATTTTTTTGCTTTCTTTTTATATTTTATTTTTTGGCATTCAGAAAATTTGTATTTTTGTTTTAATGCTTACCTCATGTGAAGAACTTTATGTAATCCCTGTTTCTTATTTTTTGTCATTTTCTATTGGTTAGCTACTGTAAGCAATATCAAATTAACTCATTACTTTATCTTCTTCCTCCCACTTCTCTCCGAGCATCTGAAATAATATCCTTTAACTTCGAGTTAACCATCAGCAGTTTATTCTGTTTCAATGTTCTCCCCATCTCCCTCCTCCATATTTTAATAGTTGTGATGAATGTGCATGGTCAGATACACAGTCTTTACATACTATCTCCACTCTCTCCTTCATGAATATTGTTTCGTGCTAGTTCTGTGAGTACAAAATATACATAATGCTCTTCACCAGTCTTTATATTTGTATCTCCCCAGTCATTGTGGTTGTCTCAAGTTCTTTATCTAGTACAGGGACTGGCAAACTATAAACCATGAGCCAAATGAGGTTAGTGGCCTGTTCTAATGTGGCCTTTGAACTAAGAATGGTTTTTGCATTTTTAAAGGAAAGGGTTGTAAACAAACACCCCAAACAAAGACAGATGACAAAGACAGCAATAGAAAACCTTTGATGAACACTACTCTCTATGGTTTTTCTTGTGGTCACGTATGGATGTGAGAGTTGGACTGTGAAGAAGGCTGAGTGCCGAAGAATTGATGCTTTTGAACTGTGGTGTTGGAGAAGACTCTTGAGAGTCCCTTGGACTGCAAGGAGATCCAGCCAGTCCATTCTGAAGGAGATCAGTCCTGGGATTTCTTTGGAAGGAATGATGCTAAAGCCGAAACTCCAGTACTTTGGCCACCTCATGTGAAGAGTTGACTCAATGGAAAAGACTCTGATGCTGGGAGGGATTGGGGGCAGGAGAAGAAGGGCACGACAGAGGATGAGATGGCTGGATGGCATCACGGACTTGATGGACCTGAGTCTGAGTGAACTCTGGGAGCTGGTGATGGACAGGGAGGCCTGGCGTGCTGCGATTCATGGAGTTGCAAAGAGCTGGACATGACTGAGTGACTGAACTGCGACTGCCTGACTGACTCTTGTAGAGCCCTGGGGAAGGGAACAATATTCTCAGAGTTTTTATATTTCATGAGATTGTGCTTCTTACATTTGCAAGCCAGTTTGCTTGTACACTCAGTTGCTCAGTTGTGTTTGACTCTTTGTGACCCCATGGACTGTAGCCCGCCAGGCTCCTCTATGTCCACTGAATTTTCCAGGCAAGAATACTGGAATGGGTTGCCATTTCCTACTCCAGGGGACCTTCCCGATTCAGGGATAGAACTTGTGTCTCTGGCACTGGCAGGCAGATTCTTTACACTGAGTTAGAAGGGAGTTTGGTGGGATATAAAATCCTTGGTGATGGAGTCGGTAATAGGGAAGTCTAGCGTGCTGCAGTCCATGGGGTCACAAAGACTGGGACACGACTGAGTGACTGAAGTGAACTGACTGAAAATTCTTGCCTCACATTTGCTTTCCTAGAGTATCTTAAAAATGTTATTTCACTTTACTGTGGCATAAAAAACTGCCAAAAAGCCTGTTGACAATTTTATTTTCTTTACTTAAAAGTGATCTGGTCTGTTTGCCTGAGTACCCTTCAAGTCTTTTTCTCTCTAGTTTGTAACTGTGCAATTTCACTGGAGTTTGTGTTGGTATTTGTTGTGCCGGGTTGAGTTTTCAAAGGCATACAACATACACTCTTTCAACATGTAGTTTCAAATCTTTTCCTTCATAATTTAGGAAAGTTTCCTTGAAGTACAGCTTTTAGTATCTTTCTTCTTTTGGGGGTTCCTAATTTATATATGTTGGATTTCTGCCTACACTATCTAGTCACTTTCTCGCGAATATTTATTTCTTTTTGCTCTCAAGCTTTTCTTCCTTTTCACTTTCTGTTTTTCTGAAGGAATTATATATTTATTTACTAAATATTTTATCTTTGTGGATAGTCTACACTTCTGAAAATTTTTATTTCTAATTTTATTTAGAAATAAAATTTGTCCATTTGAGTTTTTATAATCCTGATTTATGTTGTTCTGTTCTATCATTTTCTTAGCTTTTTTAAAGTTGTTCTAAAAAGTTATTTAACAGTTTAAATCTATTTTGTGGGTATATCTCATGATTATACTGTTGATACAGGAGTTATTCTTATTCCCTTCTTTCCTTACACTGGATTTGACTATGACTTCTCTCTTTTGCTCATTTATAATAAAGTTAGTTTTCCTGCCTTTCTTCACCTTTCTGTGAAGTGTCCATAAACACGGCCATGCACCTTCTAGAATCTCCTGGCTCTCTTTCCCAATCCTACATTTATCTGAACTTTTTTTTTCTTGCTTATAACCCCTGACCTCGTCTGGGGGCTCCATTTCTGGTAGCTCCACCTCACTGTGGGGCTTGGTCCTAGAAGACAGCTTCAGCCATTTAGTCTTACGAGCCAACAGGGCCCAGATGCTGGAATCCCTTCAGCTCTTAGAGCAGAGCCCTGACACTGAACCCTGGGTTACAGTGTGCAAACCCCTTCCAGTTTCAGGCGCTGGCCTGTGAATTTTCTGGTGAATCCCTATCTCCTTTGTAGTGGTCCCTTGGCTGTCTCATCCTTCCAGCTCCTCTCACTGATGCTGCAAGGATCTTGTAGCTTGAGGTAGTTTCTACCCACCTTCCAGTATTTGGGGTTTCTTGTGGCTACACTGTCACCTAGTTTTGTTGTAAATGTTGTGTTTGTTGATGCAATCTATTTGTTGTTTTCATGGGGAAATTTCAAAAAAAAACTAAAAGCTTTGCAGCTGGATCCACATTCCCAGGAATTCTCCTCACAAAACTTATATGCCTAACCACTATATATACTCTTAATTAAAAGCCCTTCCACTCTGTAAGACTCAGATGAAAACCACTAAAACCTTTTATGATGTCTTCTCAGAGCAGCCTTTTATCTGTAGCATTCTATAAAACATAAGCTGATATTTATCATATCTACAAACATGTACATCACTGTGATATCTACAAATGTCTATCTCAAATCATTTTGTATTTCCTAACAAGCTTTGTCACACACCCAGGCCCACTACTATTGTGTAACTCCAGGATACACCAAGCACACTGAATCTGAGGTTTTCAGGGACATGTTCCAGGGACATGGTTCACACAGAATACAAAGAGAGTGGAGTTCCCTGTAATTCCTGTGCATTGCAGGAAAGCACATCTCTTCCTATATACCCAGTGTATCTCCAGAGAACTAATGGAACCAGAGAACGCCAATGTTAAAGAAGTCACACATAAAAAATCTACTTTAAGATCCAATTTAAAGGTAAGGAAATCAAGAATCAGACTGGCAAAATAAACCGCCCAAGACCATAGCAAATGAAAGATAAAAAACCAGAACACAGGTCTTCTAACTGAAGGAAATGGGAACCCACTGCAGTATTCTTGCTTAGAAAATTCCATGGACAAAGGAGCCTGGCAGACTACAGTCCATGGGGTTCCAAAGAGCTGGACATGACTCAGTGTGTGTGCACACACACACACTCTTCTAATTTTCAGGCTGTTACTCTATCCAAAACTTTTCTAGATTACTCATCAATATGCATTTGTTCAAGATGATTCTAAATATGGTCCGGATAATCCCCTTTCCAGGTACTAAACCCTGCCAGGCTCACAGAAGCTCTTGTCTCAAGCCCTCTACATTCACTGTTCCATCTTCCTAGAACACACTGCCTCTACATGACTCACTGCTGGTCCTTCCTTGGGCAGTGCTCAAGCATCACCTTCCCAGTGAGGCAAACCCTCCACTGGCCACCCGCTACTACACTGTCACCTTCCTTTGGCCTGTGCTCCCAATCCCTTTACCCTGCTTTACTTTCCCATGGGAACTTCTTACATTTCATTCACTTGTTCATTTGTTTGCCTGTGCATACAATCATTATACATCTCTCTTCATTAGAATGCAGGCTTCATGATGGCAGAAATTTTTTTCACTGATGTCTTCACAGAACAGAGAAAAAAGTGGCTGAGAAGATCCCAGTTGTTCACTACTTTTTGGATGAAAGAATAAGGAATTTCAAATACCACATGGAGTTTTTTTATGCATGTACTACTCTTCTGTAAGTAGTACTATTGTTAACCAAGATAATATTATTAATTATATGGCGATCAAATTTCAAATTGCCAACATCCACTGCATCAAAGGAAAAGCAAGGGAATTCCAGAAAAATGTCTACTTCAGCTTCACTGACTATGCTAAAGCCTTTGACTGTGTGGATCACAACAAACTGTGGAAAATTTTTAAAGAGGTGGGAATACCAGACTACCTTACCTGTCTCCAGAGAAACCTGTATGCAGATCAAGAAGCAACAGTTAGAACTGGACATGGAAAAATGGACTGGTTCCAAATTGGGAAAGGAATATATCAAGGCTGTATATCGTCACCCTGCTATTTAACATATATGCAGAGTACATCATGTGCAATGCCGGGCTGGATGAATCACAAGCTGGAATTAAGCCTGTTGGGAGAAATATCAACAACCTCAGATATGAGGACACTACTGTAACAGTAGAAAGCAAAGAGGAACTAAAGAACCTCTTGATGAGGGTGAAAAAGTTGGCTTAAAATTCAACATTCAAAAAATGAAGATTATCGCATCCAGTCCCATCATTTCATGGCAAATAGATGGTGAAAAAGTGGAAACAGTGACAGATTTTATTTTCTTGGGCTCCAAAATCACTGTGGATGGTGACTGCAGCCATGAAATTAAAAGACACTTGCTCCTTGAAAGGAAAGCAATGACAAACCTAGATAGCATACTAAAAAGTAGAGATACACGGACTTTGCTGACAAAGGTCTGTATAGACAAAGCTATGGTTTTTCCAGTAGTCATGTATGGACGTGAGCATTGGACCATAAAGAAGGCTGAGCGCTGAAGAATTGATGCTTTCAAATTGTGGTGTTGGAGAAGACTCTCACAACAAGGAGATCATACCAGTCAATCCTAAAGGAAATCAACCCTGAATATTTTTTGGAAGGACTGATGCTGAAACGCCAATACTCTGGTCACCTGATAAAAGAGCTGATGCACTGGCAAAGACCCTGAAGATGGGAAAAATTGAGGACAGGAGGAGAAAGGGTGACAAAGAATGAGATGATTAGATAGCATCACTGACTCAATGGACATTAAGTCTGGATGAACTCTGGAAAGACAGGGAAGCCTGGCGTGCTGCAGTTCAAGGGATCGCCACGAGTCAGACACAACTTAGTGACTGAACAACAGCAAAAGTGGAGCATTCACAACAGGTATGGGGAATTTAGGACTTATGCATTTGAGTCTAATCTCTCACTTGGTATCTTCTATGGTTTCAAATTTGAATTTGAATGAGGTCACAAAAATACTATTGTGTTGCTCCAAAATATATGTTTTTCTTTAATGTACAATGCTTACTGATCAATTTAGTGACTGAATTAATGACAAACCTTTTTTGGGGTCATTTTCTAAGCCTAACAGCATTTTGTGCTCAACTCACAGTTTTTCCATCAGCCCACACTCCAGGATTTACAGTTTGTTCCGTTAAAAGCTCAAGGACCTTCACCTATTTTCACATCAAAAACAGTATTCACTAAAGCCCAAGGTTAATGAATGGACAAAATCTTACTGTACTGACTTCTCATGATGTCAGTGGGATCTTTAAAGTTCAGAATGACAATGGCTCCATCTTTAAAGCTGCTATAACTCAAGGGGTGTTGAAAGCTCTAGGAATAGAATGTCATACTGTTCCTCAAGACCCCAATCTCCAGAAAAAAGTTGAAAAGGCTAATGACATTATTCAAAGACATCCATGTAAGCATCACTTTCATTTCTTCCTTTCATTTTCACTTTCTTACTTTGTTTTCTTCTCTGGTGGCTCAAAGGGTAAAGCATCTGCCTGCAATGTAGGAGACCCGAGTTCGATCCTTGGGTCAGGAAGATTCCCTGGAAAAGGAAATTGCAACCCACTCCAGTACTCTTGCCTGGAAAATCCCACAGATGGAGAAGAATGGTAGGCTACAGTCCATGGAGTCACAAAGAGTCAGTCACGACTGAGTGACTTCACTTTCTTTCTTTTCTAAGCCTAAAAATGTACTAAACTTTCAATAATCAGTATTAACTTTTCTATGATGTATCATACTGGTCAGTGAATTGAAATCTGAGTAAGAATAACTTTTGTTTTATTATTAGCAGAGCTTTAGCTCATTATCCAATTCAAGTGAGAGATTAGACCCAAATGCATAAAAATAATTAACCATGCATGCCTGCCCAGTTTATTATTAAACAAACATGATAAGTCACTTCAGTTTCGAGGACTGAATCTCAGTTCTTATAAGTCCATTTTTCAAACAACTACTTTGTTGTGTTAGCAAATCAAGAAAACCAATATACTCCAAGCATGGAATAGCATCTAACAATTGTCAAAGTGCAAATTAACTTGTCTTCTGCTTCCCAAAGCATATCACTTCTCATGATTGAGATCTTCAAACTCACATCTTGGAAATGCAAATAATTTATGAATAAGCTGAGAAACAATTTAGGCTTGACTTTCTCTGATGTTCACTGAATCTTCTAATAATACCTGAAGCGTAGATAAATTCTAATGATTTCATGTTCATTTTTGCATTTATAAGGTAATGCTCAAATATTCTTCTAAAGATTTCTTAAGAATTTTTAGAAAGCCATGAAATTTCCAACAAAATAAGCAGAACTAAATTCTCAATACAATTTTTTTTTTCTCAGAAATTAAATCCACTAAGGAAAGAGCTGAGTTTCCACTCATACAATGAGTAAGATTACTAGTTTTTGGGGTCTTATTTGGAGAAACTATAATAAAGTGCCATTTATAAAATATTTGCAGCTTTGACTATAATCAACTGTAATAATAAGATACCAGCTCAAAAATTCTTTTCATTTAAACCTCTTTTGTAATACTGCTTTTTAATAACCCTCATAATAGCTGAATTAAAGGACCCCAACAGAAATCATTCATCCCACATAAAACAAACATTGCCTTTTCTTCTTAGCTTTGTTTTACAGGCTACATTATTTCCAGATGACGCTTGAGGGGACTATGGTTTCAAGAATTAGATGCTTAAATAGACAGCTGCTTTCTATTTGCCATGTAAATCAAGGATATATCAAAGAAAATTCCAAATAGTAGACTTCTTTTCTTCCTATTAGGAACTATGAACTCAGACAGAAAGAGAGAAAGAGAGGGAAAAACAATAAATAGTTGAGCAAAGAGAAAATTAAAATAATGATTTCTAACAAAGAAAGTTTGAAGAATCTTAGGAAAAGATGTTTTTATATTAGCTCTGTACAGCAGCAGGTAAGAATATTTTCACTCCAGTGGGAGAGGGAAGAAGGAAACTGTGCTCACTGGTTTTCACAAATTTATCACACACTGCTACTGAATTTAATATGCATGGGTTATTTTTTCTGTATTCTTTAAACTTCTCTTAGAAAATTAATTAATCATTGCCAGATTTCAATGCAAATATCTGTTTATAAGGCAGTAGAGGGAGCATAAAAGTTATTTAAGTATTTTTCATGATAATTAAAAAAATCCTTAAAAGGATATTTTACCGTATTCTGTAAGAAGGGACAGGACAAATTTCTTCTCTAGGAATAAAGGGCAGTAGTCTTTATCTCAATTCAGGTGTGCTTAAGAGCGAAGGAATTTATTTTTCTCTTTTAAGCAAGAGGGATTTCCCCTACTCAAATTGTCTGTAGAAGCATTCTCAGAACATTTCTGAAACTCCCAGTTCAGAAATGCATCAAACCAAATTATAACACAACCAAGAAAATCAGTCTGCTTATGTAAAAGTCCTGGTTTTTCATTAGGAAGAAAAAGTGGCAGGGGGTGGGTGTGGAGCTTGCTCATTTGCTAGAAGCCTCATTTATTTGATTTTTAAAATCAATTGTTCTAAAGAAGAAACTTCTTGGGACTTAATCCGTGTGGGGCTTGGAATTTACTTACGTTCAGAGCAGTTGTAGGGAAGGTAGTAAGATTTGTAACCTTATTCACAATGTTTGATTCTTGTTTTTTACACTGGTATTGACATTATGAAGTAACAATTAAGATCTTGATTCAAATTTCATGATCCTCCTTGGAGAACTGATTGATTTTAGGGCTGAAGCAGAGGAAATATGAGATGAGTTGGAGCACCGTGAAGGATGTGGAAAAAAAAAAAGGTTGATGGGTATTCAAAGGGTAGCAGACAAAACCTGAAATGGCTAAAGTGTGAATAACCTGAGTAACAAGATAACAACAGTCCTGGATGATAAGAAGAAAATACGTATCCAGGAGTTTATACTGATAGAAATAAATAACTGCAAGGCAAGAACTTTGGGGAGAGGTGACAACTTTTCCTTGCAGAATTCCATTTATAAATGTAGAGGGAATGAGATAAGTAGAAAATCATTCCAAACTCAGTAAAATAATGATGCAGACGAGACTGATCAATGGATGCTAGGATTTGTGGGAAAATGTTCAGGAAAAAACTGGATACTGGCATTGTCTCAAAGTATCTTCCCCATATACTCTTCCAATATAGTGGAAATACGTAATAAAGCATTTTCAGTATAGTGACAATAACTACTATATAAAGCATACAGGAATTACAAAGGGAAAATTAGCAAGTTTATAGTGAAGAATATTGGGAGACATCATCCTAGTTATGTGATCAAGTAAAAACATCACCAGTGCGAGTGTGCTAAGTCGCTTCAGTCATGTCTGACTCTATGCGACCTTACGGACTGTAGCCTGTCAGGCTCCTCTGTCCATGAGATTCTCCAGGCAAGAATACTAGAATAGGTTGTCAGTTCCTTCTTTAGGGGATCTTTTCAGAACGAAGTCACCTCTCTTACATTCCCTGCATGGCAAGTGAAGAGGAGCTAAAAAGCCCCTTGATGAAAGTGAAAGAGGCAAGCGAAAAAGTTGGCTTAAAGCTCAACATTCAGAGAATGAAGATCATGGCATCCGGTCCCATCACTTCATGGGAAATAGGTGGGAAAACAGTGGAAACAGTGTCAGACTTTATTTTTGGGCTCCAAAATCACTGCAGATGGTGACTGCAGCCATGAAATTAAAGATGCCTACTCCTTGGAAGAAAAGTTATGACCAACCTAGATAGTATATTCAAAAGCAGGGAAGACATTACTTTGCCGACTAAGGTCCATCTAGTCAAGGCTATGGTTTTTCCTGTGGTCATGTATGTATGTAAGAGTTGGACTGTGAAGAAGGCTGAGTGCCGAAGAATTGATGCTTTTGAACTGTGGTATTGGAGAAGACTCTTGAGAGTCCCTTGGACTGCAAGGGGATCCAACCAGTCCATTCTGAAAGAGATCAGCCCTAGGATTTCTTCGGAAGGAATGATGCTAAAGCTGAAACTCCAGTACTTTGGCCACCTCATGTGAAGAGTTGACTCATTGGAAAAGACTCTGATGCTGAAGGATTTGGCGCAGGAGGAGAAGGGGACGACAGAGGATGAGATAGCTGGATGGCATCACAGACTCGATGAACGTGAGTCTGAGTGAACTCCGGGAGTTGGTGATGGACAGGGAGGCCTGGCGTGCTGTGATTCATGGGGTCGCAAAGAGTCGGACATGACTGAGCGACTGAACTGAACTGAAGTGAAAGTGTATGACACCACCCTTATGGCAGAAAGTGAAGAGGAACTCAAAAAGCCTGTTGATGAAAGTGAAAAGAGGAGAGTGAAAAAGTTGGCTTAAAGCTCAACATTCAGAAAACTAAGATCATGGCATCTGGTCCCATCACTTCATGGGAAATAGATGGGGAAACTGTCAGACTTTATTTTTGGGGGCTCCAAAATCACTGCAGATGGTGACTGCAGCCATGAAATTAAGAGACACTTACTCCTTGGAAGGAAAGTTATGACCAACCTAGATAGCATATTCAAAAGCAGAGACATTACTTTGCCAACAAGGGTCCGTCTAGTCAAGGCTATGGTTTCTCCAGTGGTCATGTATGGATGTGAGAGTTGGACTGTGAAGAAAGCTGAGCATCGAAAAATTGATGCTTTTGAACTGTGGTGTTGGAGAAGACTCTTGAGAGTCCCTTGGACTGCACGGAGATCCAACCAGCCCATTCTAAAAGAGATCAGTCCTGGGTGTTCTTTGGAAGGAAGGATGCTGAAGCTGAAACTCCAGTACTTTGGCCACCTCATGCAAAGAGTTGATTCACTGGAAAAGACTCTGATGCTGGGAGCAGGAGGAAAAGGGAATGACAGACGATGAGATGGCTGGATGGCATCACGGACTCGATGGGCCTGAGTTTGAGTAAACTCTGGGAGTTGGCGATGGACAGGGAGGCCTGGCGTGCTGCAATTCATGGGGTCGCAAAGAGTTGGACATGACTGAGAGACTGAACTGAACTGAAAGTGTCAAAGGTCATGATATCCAAGGAAAGACTAAGGAAACATGACAACAAAATGCAATGCAGAATCCTGGACTAGATAACAGAAAAGAATAAGGGCAATAGTGTTAAAACTGGTACAATTCAAATGAGGTATGTGTTTTAGTTAACAGTTGACTCATTGGAAAAGACTCTGATGCTGGGAGGGATTGGGGGCAGGAGGAGAAGGGGACGACAGAGGATGAGATGGTTGGATGGCATCACTGACTCGATGGACGTGGGTCTGAGTGAACTCCGGGAGTTGGTGATGGACACGGAGGCCTGGTGTGCTGCGATTCATGAGGTCGCAAAGAGTCGGACATGACTGAGCAACTGAACCGAACTGAACTGATTGTACCAAGGTTAATTTCTTAGTTTTCAAAAATGTTCTATGGTTATGTAAGATATTTACAAAGGGGAAAGCTGGTGAAGGCTATATGGAAATGGGGAACACATATACACCCATGGCCGATTCACGTTAATGTACGGCAAAAACCACAATATTATAAAGTAATTAGCCTCCATTTAAAATAAAAAAAAATAAAATCCTTTGTAAGTCTAAAATTATATGAAAATAATAAAGAACAAAAGGACTGAGGGAGGGAAAAAGGAGAGAAGGGAGGGGCAAATAAGTCATAAACATGACAAAAACATAAAGATTTTTATCTAAAAAGAAAAGTATAAGGTAACACATTCTATTTTTCCTTCTTTTCAGTCTAACTCCCCATAGGTAACCACTACTTAATATTTTCTTATGCATTATTCCAGAAAAATTAAACGCATACTTTCAATCATACATGAACATATAACCTATATACTATAAAGTTTTTTTCTACCAAATAAAGTGTTATGGATATCTTTTCATATAAATCTATATGGACTGAATTTGTTTTTAAAACTATCTGAAGAACACTGCATTGGATAAACTTAAACTTTAATCAGTTCCTTAAAGATAGATTTTTCCCCCCATTTCCATATTTTTGCTGTTAAACCAGGCCGAAAAGATGGCTTCCCAGGTGGCACTAACGGTAAAAATCCACCTGCTAATGCAGGAGATATAAAAGATGCAGTTATAATCCCTGGGTCAGGAAGATTCTCTGGAGGAGGAAATGGCACCCCACTGCAATATTCTTAACTGGAAAATTCCATGAACAGAGGAACCTGGCAGGCTACAGTCCATGGGGTTGCAAAGACACATGAGCGACTGAACACACTTGTGTAACTGCATTATCTAGTTGACTTTAGCAGTTTCTAAAGTCAAGTCATGCTCAAGAAACATATTTTTCCTCTTTGAAAATATTAACTTTTTCAGAGTATAAAGTTAATTTTTCTAAATTCACTCTCATGCCACATCAGCCAAGTTGTTATCTATATGTTATTATACTCAACAAGCAGTACTTTTCTTCCTATAGTGCTCCAAATACTACTTTTTAAAATGGCTTCACTGAGATAACATCCATGTGCGTATGAGTGCACGGGTGCTCAGTCGTGGCCACCTCTTTGTGACCCCATGGACGGCAGCTTGCCAGGCTCCTCTGTCCATGGGATTCCCTAGGCAAGAATACTGCAGTGGGTTGCCATTTCCTCCTCTGGGGGATTTTCCCGACCTAGGGATCAAACCTGCATCTCCTGTATCGGCAGGCAGATTCTTTACCACTGAGCCACCTGGGAAGCCTTCACAAGCATGTACTTTGTTAATTTAAAGGTACAATTTAACAGTTGTTAGTACATTCAGCATTGTGCAACCATCACCACAATCTATTTTCAAACATTTTTATCATCCCTGAAAGAAACCCTGAACCATCAGCAGTCACTCACTGGCCATCCTGCATCGGATCGTGGATTTTTTTCCAATAAATACAGTCGGCTCTCCATAGTTTCAGGTTTTACTTCTGTGGATTTAACCAGCCTTGGATAGAAATTTCTATCCCTGGTTGGGTAAATCAGAGGATATGGAGGGCTGACTGTATTATACCACTTTATATAAGGGACATGAGCATCCTTGGATCTTGGTATATGTGAGGGATCTTAAAACCAATCCCCCTCAGACATTGAGAGAGAACGTATACTATGTTTCTTCCTATACGTGCAGCTTATGATAAAGTTTGATTCATGAATTAGGTACTAGAAGAGAATATCCAAACTGCTAGCATCACTACTCTTGTGCTTTAGGGTCATTAAGCAAAAGAAGGGTTATTTAAACACAAGCACTGTTCTCCTGCAACACGCAGCTGATAATCTGGATGGCTACTATGTGACTAATGGTCGGGATATGCTGGACAAAGGGATGATTCATGTCCCAGGCAGGATGGAGCTGGACATTGAAAGATGTCATCATGCTTCTCAGAATGGTGTGAAATGTAAAACTATCAACTGCTTATTTCTGGAATTCTCCATTTAATATTTTTGGACTGCAGTTGACTGTGGGTAAATGAAACCTCGGAAAGCAAAACTGGGGCTAAGAGGGGGATGATTGTACTTGCTTAGCAAGTTGATGATAAACCCTTAGTTACTATTTCTACATCTGGGGATTTTTCTGACCTGGCTCCTTACTATTTTTGGCAGGGTCTTTTTGGCTTGTGTCTTTGCATTTATGTTTGGAATGAGATGGGAAAGTGGATCCTATGAAAAGGTTAAAAAGTTCTTTGATGATCACACGGCAATATAATTTGGTTCCTTAAGATTCCACCTAGAATAAACTAGTCATCTCAACTAGTTGCCGAGATAATCATTAGAAATTAGGGAAACAACGTTTACATGTAATTGTGACAACAGTCTAATTAAAAGCCACAGTTACATTTCAAAAGCAGCTACAATTCATTTACTATTTTTGTTTCACTGCCTATATTCAGGTTGTGTTTTATATGACCAGAGTTATTTTTTAGTCTTTTTTTCTTTTTTGGCTGAGCCTTGAAGCAAACTGGATCTCAGTTCCCTGACTGGGGATGGAACCTGTATCCCCAGCAGTGGAAGTGCAGAGTCTTAACCACTGGATTGCCAGAGAAGTCCCTAGTTAATTCTTATGAAAATAGTGTTGAAAGACTCTTCTCTAACAACTCTCTTATGTCTTTTTAGTTGCTGGATTAGATTTTATGAAACTCTGATATAAAGACACCAAAACTCAGCCAAGCCAACTGAACTTCACTAGCCTTCCTTGCTGCCTTAATCACTCTCTGACCAACTATCACTGTAGTGAGCATTCTCTCTCCCCATGGAGAGCTCAACTGCAATTTTTGTTTTATTTTCCCTTAAGCAGTCAGGGCATTTCCTCATTATCTGGAAGCTGGCTGAAGGTTTCAGGTTTCCCCTGAGAGGTTCAGACAAAATGGCTGTACTAAAGTACTAATATTAATGTTTTCATAATATGCTATTTGTTTTCTATGCTGTTACTCAATTGACTGGTGAATTATACAGTATAATGACAATAAACTTTTCTTAATAAACTCAGAAATCTCTAGGTAGTCTGAAAGTACTCTATGTACTACAGTGAGAAGAAAAACAAATCCTTATTTTTATGCACGTATTCAAACTCTCTGCTAATACAGTTCTCTCAGTCCTGGTGTAGAAAGTATACATCTGGGAATTCACTGCTGCATTAAGGCCCTTTCATTTTCCTTTTCCGTCTTTTACAAACAAGTGTTCTAATGCATTCGTTGAGGACACAGAATTTTATGTGGTTGTTGGCAAAGACACTTAACAAGTGAAATTTCTGGGGAAGAAAAAGGGAACATACTTTATTTGTCCAATTAATGGCCAAGTTAAAAGAGAACGATAATGAGAACATGGTTTCAAAAGTTCACGCTCTCATACATAGTGTTTTGAGCAATAAGAATGACCAATAAAACATGAGTTGTCACCAAGAAGAACTACCAAAGCACTTACTGTTGAGGTTTCTACTGTTTTCTTTAGTCACCTTTCAGCCTAGAGGCACAGTGAGTGATTCACAATCATCGATACTACAACTCAATCAGTGTTACCCACCCTCTTCACTTAGCTCTAAGGAAAGGCAGGAAAATTCAAGTTTATAAACCTATCTGAAAAACGCTGTGATTTGCAGTCTCATACATATACATGTTAAAATAAGACTGTCAATGACAGCTTCATATGGAATTTTCCTTGTATATCTAGAAAGCAGATGCTTCAAGAAGTTCCTTTTTATTAACACTTAGTGAAAATTTCATGCAAGAGGAAAACAAGGACTCTAAAAACTGTACAGTTCAATAGTAGACTTCATATATCCATTACGAATTTAGCTTGTGCTTTCGCTGCATAATTACCTCCATAACTGGCAAATGCTATTAAATATGACCCATTTTCTCAAAGAAAATATCAATTTTCAGGTCTCTGATTAAAGGAGAATACTACTTAGGCAACCTCAGCATACACATTCAACACATTTTGTGTGGAATGAAACAACAGGAATACTACATAAATCAAATTATATGTGTATAAAAATGACAAAACATTTACAGATGAACAAAATTCATATTCTTAATAAACATAACCCTATTGCCACTCTGGCCCCAAATGTGGATTCCAAGGAGCAAGTATAAAGAATTGCTTTTCTTAGAACAAGTTATGACAAAGAAAGAATTAAATCAGCCATAATGCTCATTTTTTCAAAAAGATGAGAATATTCAGCAAGCAGGAAAATTTTAAAAGATAGTCATTTTTTTTTTGGTAAGAGAGAAGTACTTTGGAATTTCAAACTTAATACCTTAATGGGATGACAGATCATAACATCTTTCTCACACACACACTAAATAAATAAATATAAGAGAAGAAAAACAGCGCCAGTCAGGTTGTGGCTGCACATAGCTATCTCTGTTTATCAGCGTCTGATATCCGGACTGGGTGCTGTTCCCACAGTCTCATATCAGCACAACCATTTAGAAATGAAACAAACCACAGCAGGAAACAAGCAAAACAACTCTCTGGCTGTCTGGTACACATCACCACTTCAAACTCAGAATACAAATATTCTCTGCTCAAGTTTCTGAAGATCGACTTTAAGTTGTCCCCAGATAAACAAATAGGGAGGTTCTTATTAGAACTGGATGAACCATCTCTGTGACTCGTGACATGAAAGTTTTTCGTATCCTCATCTAAGCAAGCTCTGCAATATGAGAAATGTCACGGACAATGCCGCTGTCCTAAAGGAACCCACACAACGGGCTCCCCTCTTATTTCACAGTGCTCTTCCCTGGGCTGTGTCTATTCTATTTTGTCATCCTCCTCTGAGGTCAGGTGGTAATAACCTCTTCATCTTTAAAGCAGGGGGAACAAATGCCAGATGTTACTGCTGTTCTCTGCTGACCATGACTGACGAGACCAGGGCAGACACTCTGAACGAGACCCCCAGCAGAGCCAGTTAGATTCTCTCTCTCCCAGGACCTGACAATTAGAGGACTCTGAACAGTCAGCAAAAGGCATGACTCGCACTGAAACACGTTAAGGGTTGGGAGGGAAGTGGGGTGGGAGGAGGGGGTGAAGGCTGCTATTTCAGACAGCAGCTATAGAAAAGGGGCCTATGGGACGCAGCAGCAGAATTAATCTGAAGCAAAAGCAGATAACAAAACTAAATGTCCAGAAAGACAGGCTATTTTGAAGAATCCAATGGCTTTTCAATTTTAAGTTCTTGTTCTCTGAAATCCAGGTGTATATCTTCCCCTTAGTGAGAAACCTTTGCATACTTCTTTTAAAATTCCTCCTTTAGTTTCTCTGTAGTTAGTTTGGGTGGCCTTCCTGACTAAGGTAATACGATTCCTAAGTATCAATAATCATTGATTTAGGTTTGACTTTCTTCAACCATGTGTTAATAATCTTTGAAAAAACTTTTGCCCTTGATTTCAAATGTTTCTTCTTTATTTTCTATTACAGGTTTCTCAGTGGCCAAGAACAGTCAGAACTTGGGAAGAGGGGAATTGTTATTTTTAATTTAGCAGTGAAAGGAAAATTTTTTTATTGACAAGTAAGGTAACTACTTACATAATCTGGTAGAGGAACATCATTGGAACTCAGCGAACCTCTCAAGGACTGTGTGGCTTGTTCCAGAACTTTGTTGTGTTTTTTCGACAGCAAGGAAAACAAGCTGAAAAAACAAACAAAAGTCCAGTAATGTTAAAAGAACTAAGTGTCTCCTTTCATAGGTTTTATATGGAATTATATAATTACACAGAATGTCAATTATTTCAAAATATACTTGTAAATGATTATTTTTCATGCCTGTGTGAATAGCAAGATTAACAATACTATTGATAAAATAAATGATAAAGTGAAAAGAATGTTTAAATTCTAAGAGCTCTAAAAAATAAAAGTTTGCCAGTTTAAGACTGTATTTCAAGCACAAGAGAAACTTTCAGAAGATTACTATCACGGAAAGAACAGTGGACAGAAATTTAGAAAACCTGGGACATGAACTGACTTTAGGAGTAACTCAGAGTGTATACTCTGTTACAAATCACTTGAGCTTGCTGTATCTCAATTTTCTCATCTTTCAGATAAGTGTATCAGATCATTTCTCTAGCATAATATAGAGTCCACGATTCTATATTATGGCTTTATATTCTTATTTCTCAAAAAGACTGACTTTCAATATTGTATTATAAGATTTTGCTTCTGGCCATGATGGATTAACTGGTACTGGATAACTTGCCTGTGTAAACAACTAAAAACTGAACAAAATATACAAAATAACTGCTTTCAGATGCTCCACAACATCTGAATATAGGATTATGATCCCTAAAATAAGAGAGATCCACAGTGTTGTGTTAGTTGCTCAGTTGTGTCTGACTCTTTAAGACCCCATGGACTGTAGCCCACCTGGCTCCTCTGCCTATGGGATTCTCTAGGCAAGAATACTGCAGAGGGTAGCTATTCTGTTATCCAGGGGATCTTACTGACACACAGATCGAACCCAGGTCTCCTGCACTGCAGGTAGTTCTTTACCATCTGAGCCGCTAGGGGAACCTTTAGGGGGCCCATGTGGTTCATTGCCTAGAAAGTGAGTTTCTATCCAGAGGAACATTTTAAGACTGTGGCTCAGAAAGCTGGGGCCCAAGCAATGCACAAGAGTACTGCACTGAGAAGACAGATATGAATCCGGGACTTCTGTGGCAGCTGGAATTTGCAGAGTAGATTGTTAGACTGGAAGGAACTGCAAGAGGGAGGTCCAAAACCTGCTTCAGTGCCAATTCCTGACTGTTTGGCTAAATAATATGCTGTGCTGTGCAAAGATAGTCCTCACAAGGTATGACAGTGAACCACCATTCAGGAGGCACAAACCGAACAGAGATTTTGGAAATCACAGAGGACTGGAGGTATGCTGAAGTTCCAGCCTGTCAGAGTGGATAACACTCAGCTGAATTCTTGGAAAAATGATGTTTTAGGAGTAGTATTCTAACCAAGAGTAAAGATTATTCTAAGATGGATCGTAACAGAACTAAGTGAGCGATTTTCAAAGTATAAAACAAATTTACATTAAATATAAATGGATTAAACCCTCTGGTTAAATGATAAAAGATTATCAGACTAGGTAAAAAAGCTAAACCCCAAAACATGCTATTTATAAAAGCCATACTTGTAAATTTGAAGATACAGATAAGTGAACAGTAAAATGATTCAAAAGAGATATTGTTTAATATAAACAATAATCATAAGAAAGGTAGAGTAGCTATATTAATATTTGACAAAGTAGGTTTAAGGATAAGATTATTACTAGAGATAAAGAGAGAAATTTTATAGTGATGAATTTACCAAGAAGCTGTAACAATCATAAATGTGTATATGCCAAATAACAGAGTTTCAAATATATGTAAGTATATGATCCTAATATTACATCTACTATATCTAATGAAAAAGAATTCCTCTTTGGGCTAGACAAGGCGTTAAAAATAAAGACAATTCTGATTCCATGTACTTTTCCATATAAGTATGGCTTGTAGTATCTTTTTAAGGCCTGAAACATTACTCTAGTATTTCTTAGTGATATCTTTCTAAATAGAATATTGATCTAAATATCAATCTAGGAAAATACCTAATTATTTCTGATGGTTTAATGGGATAATTATTGAAAACAAGACTACTAAGTATTCTTTCCAGATTAAGTATTAACTAACATAAAAATTTTAAAAAATGAAAAAGTTTCTTAACTCTTATGGGTAATGCTGGATGTGCACAAAGCAAATATAACAGAGCCAAGAATATTCTCTAGATTCATATTCAAATACTTCAGGAAAATCTGTGAAATAATTACTGGGTCAATAAGTGTGAAATCATGTAACACTGATCAAGCATATATTGATGAAGAGAGATTTCTGTGAAATGGAATAGTCCAGTAAAGTTTCATGAAGGGGTTAGACTTTCCATAAAGTCTTGAAGAGGAAAAAACATCCATGCAAGAAGAGAGAGAAGGCATTTCCAATCAGAAGGCAAAGCACAGAAGCAAAACACGGGACAGTGAGAAGAGTGAAGTGGAAATGTGTAAACAAGTAGGAAGAAGACAATCTGTAAGGGTTTGTGTGCTGTTTTCTGTCATTTTATTTTTATGGGTCTTCTTTATTTGAGTTTTAGCTTTGCCTTTTTTTTCTTTTTCCAGGTTAAAAGTAAACATCATGTTTTTCCTCACATTCACTCCCATGATCCACTGGTAACAAATGTTAGTAGTTTATTGTCTATGATTCCAGAAATGTTATATTCATCAAAGCATGTATAGGAACGAATACTGTACATATACAGCCATGCTTCTTAATTCACAAAATAGGTATTGCTCTCTACTTTGCATTCTTTCCACTTAATAATAGTCTTTGATTCGTTCCATAAAACATATATTGACCTAGTTAACTGATATCCAAGCATAGCACAATAGATACACAAGAAGTGGAAATAATCTGAACTAACTGATATCCAAGCATAGCACAATAGATACACAAGAAGTGGAAATAATCTGAACTATTCTACCAGCCATCATTTTAATTCTAATTGCCCTCCCATCTCTACTGTATAAACCACATTTTGACTAATCCATTAGAAAAGTATCATTGCAATGTTTACAATTTTTTGTATCATAAACAGCACTGCAGTGAACACTCTTGTACATAATTTTTAGCATACCTGAGATGAGACTGACTATAGGATAAAGTAAAACTGCTGAGTAAAAGAATAATTGAACATATTACTGAACTGCAAGGTGTCTATGTTCTTAAAAATACAAATTATTTTTCAAGCAATGAAAATCAAGAGATAAAAATATGTTGAAATAGTGTATAAAGCATATTCACAAGGAAATGCATAAAAGGGGGAAATTAGTAAGATTCATCTAATTAGTTAGTATGTTGTTATGTTAACTCACTTCAGTCGTGTCTGACTCTTTGCAACCCTATGGACTATAGCTTGCCAGCTTCCCCTAACCACGGGATTCTCTAGGCAAGAATATTGGAATGGGTTGCCATTTCCTCCTCCAGGGGATTTTCCTGACCCAGGGATCAAACCCATGTCTCTTGTGTCTCCTGCATTGGCAGGCAGGCTCTTTACCACTAGTGCCACCCTGGCACCCCTCTGAAATCACAGAGCTATGCTTCTGCTCAGGACACTTTTGGCTGTAGAAGCAGACATATACCCAGGCACGCCAGCTCTGCACATGGCTTCAAGGCCACATTCTAAGGCCTTCAAGGCCATTATATTACATAACTAAATATACTGCTGCTGCTAAGTCGCTTCAGTTGTGTCCGACTCTGTGCGACCCCATAGACGGCAGCCCACCAGGCTCCCCGTCCCTGGGAATCTCCAGGCAAGAACACTGGAGTGGGGTGCCATTTCCTTCTCCAGTGCATGAAAAGTGAAAGTGAAGCCGTACTACTTAGTGAATTTTCTGAAATAAATGGAGTTTCAGAAGTTTTTGAGATGAAATGGTCTTTGGTGGTTGATTCTAGTATCTGGCATGGCGAGACTCAAAGGGGCATCAACTGGGTGCCTGAACAGGAAGCTAAACCAGTAAACATACCTGGAAAAAGTGAGCTTTTGGTATTAGTAAGAGGAAAGGGGGCAAATGCAAGTACAGCAGTGCATTTATGTTTACACAATACCAGAACTGTTTATGGGTTCAACAAACCTGGGATTTTCTCAGTCAGTGTTCTAAGAGTGTACCCTTTAGAGAAGGACAAAAGAGGTAACCTATGGTAGCTTTTATCATCAATTGAAGACATTTACTGAAATGAGTCCTGGGAATCAAAGCAAAGAGGGTTTGATAATGTTTTCTTCAGAGAAGAAAGGCTAGTTTGTTTATTTTAAAAGAGAATACTAACAATCTGCTTTCCTTGTTAGCAGAAGACAAAACAAGGAAGGGAACTGCAATTCAAACACAAGCTCTTTCAGTTGGACACCACAGAAAATTGGACTTCTTCGGGCCTGCAGTGTGGATATGGTTCACCTCAAGAACCTGCAGCTACTGCTCCCAGCTGTTTTTAAGAAGGTCAGTGCAGGAACAGATGATCTGAGGTCACTTCCAATTTTCTATTGCGAATGAGAAACAGAATTCACACTTACTCAGGCTATTATTCTTCTGCCATCTAATAGGCTTTTTTCTCAGTTCTGTTAGCTAGAGCTCTCAAAGTTTTCTTAAATTAAAAAAAAAAAAAATTCTAATTTTGTCTTCCATTTAGCATTTTTAGGGTACAATGACCTAAATTTATATGAGACATGATTTGCAAATTGCTGAGAAAAGTAACTTTTGCTTAAAGCTTCTGCATTCAAAATACCAGCCCCAGTTAAATGCTAGTGAGAGTAAGCAACACACATGATATTTGTATGGAAGGGGTAATTCTGATTCTGGAAATAAGTGAAACTGACTCCCAAGTGCACTAATACTCAGAATATAGCTGCCATGATACTTAATTTAAATAAGAAAAAGACTGGATTTTCCTTGTTGTACAAGCATGTTCATTATAAATTTGTTTAATGGTGAAAAACCAAAAGCAATAAAAACTCTGGTCAAGAATACAATGGGTAAATAAATTGCGACAGTCATATAATAGCACACTATGTAGCAATTAAAGGTTATCTAAACGGGATAAATCTCAAAAAAACAATGTTGTTCAATGAGCAAGGACCCTGGTAGAGAATGTGAACAAGGCATTATTATTTATTCAGTGTCTTTAGCATACAAATCAACATTATATATCTTCTACAGATAAAACTTTTGAAGTAATAAAGCACACATGGAAATGATAATATGACATTTAGGATAGTCATCATTCTCTGAGAAAGGAAGGAAATGAGATCAGGGAGGAAGAAATGAGAGGTTCAGCACGCTCTGTCTCTCAAATTTTCTTTCAGTTATACTATATATATATACATACTATATATATATTTTTTTTTGGTTATACTACATATATACATACAATACACATACTACTGGCTACCTGATGCAAAGAACCAATTTACTGGAAAAGACCCTGATGCTGGGAAAGATCGAGGGCAGGAGAAGAGGGCCACAAAGGATAAGATGGTTGGATAACATCACTGACTCACTAGACATGAGTTTGAGCAAACTCGGGGAGATAGTGAAGAAGGACAGGGAAGCCTGGTGCACTACTGTCCATGAGGCCACAAAGAGCTGGGCACAGCTTATCTAGGAGACGTCTACGTGACTCTGTTTTTTGGTGTATGCCTGAAATATTACACATTTAAAAACTAATAAAAAGAACACACTATCCTGAAGAAAACAGAGTCCCTGCCAACAGTCAGCATTTCATAAAAGAAAGAAGCATATAAACACGCATGATAAGTCCAACCTGGAATGCGCTCAGAAAACCACTGGCTGCTGCAAAGGGCTGTCATTTAGGTGCCCAGTTGGTGGCAGGAGATAAGACAGTTTAAAGACAGACTGTGAAGGGCCACTTACGGCGTATCAAAAGTCCTGGACCTTTCTATATGGAGTGAGAAGCTAATGGAAGCTAATTAGTCTTAGAAAATGAGTAAAGAGACGTGGTTCCTTGCCCCCAAGGAACTCAAGTCTAATGGAGTAAGGGGGAAAATGCCTACAATATTGGAATCAGAGAACGCCATGGGTCTGAGAGAGTGTTGTCGGAGTAAAGCTGAAGGCTAGGTACGTCTCTCAGAGGAAATCTATCTTGATGGTGGCCTTGAAGGCTAAGGGGTTTGCCTGTGGGGAAACGTAAAGGGAAGGGAGAGCCATTCTGAAAGGTGGAGAAGCATACAGAAAGGCAGAGCCGTCAGGGAAGTACCCAGAGCTTACGAGGCAAAGCTAGTGCAAGTCCACAGAGTGGGGAGCATTAGGCCAAGAGATGAATCCAGCAAGATCAGCAGGACTTGTTTAAAAAATGCCAAGAGGTTTGCACCATCAAGTTACTGAGACAGACAGTAACTCAATCATTTACCAAGAACTGACTACAGGTCAGGGATGAGCAAGCTGTCTGCTCGGGATACAGCTACTACCAAAGCCACAAGGCCTCTGCCTTGCTCTCTTGGAGGCACAGTCTGCTCAAGGAGGATATGCTTGTATACCTCCTGTCACTGGTGATGGAGAGATGAGTGGGCAGAAATGGAGACAAAGATGAGGGTGTCTGATCACACCTGAAGTGGGGACAGGAAATCATTTCTGGAGATGATGACTGTGCTGAATCTTCAGGACCAGTCTAAAGTTAGCCAAGCAAATCAGGCAATGGGAAAGGTAACGTGGGCAGAGAGAAGAGTATGAGAGGAAGCAGAGAAATCCGAGCGCTGTGGGCGCAGTCAACAGGGCAGCACACAGGCTCAGAAGGTGCTAAGTATCTGGTGCCCCACATTACGGTCAGGGCAGGAGCGGGAACAGCTCACAGAGTGCCTCTCATGTCTTAGTGAGACCATGGACTTCATCCTGAAAGCCAGAGGTGTTTTCTGACAGCAGGATTACAAAGAAAAGTAAAAGAGAAAAAGGCAAAGCTGCTGTGTTTGGTGTCCAGGTGGGAGGTGGGCAGGAAGGGATGGGCAGGAAGGGTGACCGAGCCCCCTCGTTCTTCTCTGTCCTCGGTCTCTCCCTGATCTCTCTCATCTTGAGGTGGCTGCAGAGGCCCTGTCACAGAACCTGAACAGTCCACTCCTGTGCAAGGAGGTAGAGGTGCATAACAATTACACTTCTTTGAGAAAGATTCTCGGCCCCTAGGCAGGATGGGAAGGTTGGACGGGGTGGGCAAGAGAACAGGAGCGGAAATAGATAATTTGACGTAACTTTTACGCTGCTAAAAGTGAGAGGTAAGGAGGGCTTGAATTGGAGCAGGTATGAGCTATTTGGGGAAAAAAAAGGAATCCTGGATGACTCTCAGGTCTGGGAAATCTAGTGGCTGGCTAAGAATGTGACTGAACATGCCAGGGATATACGAAGAGCCAAAGAGCAAAGAGACCTGGGAAACAAAGAGTTGTGTCTCAAAGACAACAAGCACAGTAGCAGACAGACTGACAGAGCAGACAGACTGACGGAACATCGGACACTGTTCATCATCAGATACCACCTGATGTGTATGCTGTTATTCTCCAGCCTTTTTTATTTTGAAGGGATGATGAAATTGAGCCTTAGGTTAAGGCTCATAGCTACTAAGTGGTGGAGTCAGGAGTCAAATTCAGGCAGATGGGCTCTCAGAGTGGTGTTCTTAACAGTTCTGCCATGAAACTCAGAGGTGCTACGGAATACCCGGATGCCCATGGTTAGAAATGTCGTGATTCCAAAAACAACAGGTGCTTAGGAGAGACGTTAAGAAGTTTTAAGGGCTGTTAGCATCAGTTGAAATCACAAAATGTACAGGTGATCACCCAAGGATAACACATTATTAGTATAAAACAAGGACAGAATTCTGGGTAAAGCCAGTAAAGAGTATTTGACGAAAGCTCAGAGTAGAAGGAGGGGAAGAGAAGACATTCTTCTGGAAGTCAGGAGAACCATCTTAAGGGGGAGCACTCGCCACTGTTAAAAGGTAAAGAAGGACTGAAAAAATAAAGTCACCAGATTTAACACAAGGCAAAAAATCAACGGTGATGGTAAAAGAAACTTTTTCAGTGGGGAGGAGGAGGCAGAAGCTGGCCCCGGCGGCTGGGAGAGAAGCAGGACATGGGGAAACAGGTGGTGATGGGGCGAGGAGAGTGAGTGTATGAGCCTGCAGAGGAGGCAAGGCAGACAGAGGTCAGTGACTAGGAGGGGCGGTGGGGGTCCCTCCTTGACCACTGCAGACATGCCCACAAGAACCTTGTCGCTGCTCACAACGTGCGGTTATGGCCTCTCCACGCCCCTAGTCCTTCCTCTGACACACTCACGAGGAGCGCCACCAGAGACATGAGGCGGACCTCAACTCCACAGATGAGGAAACAGAGCTGGTGGTTCAGCCAAGGTCAAAGTGACACAAAGTAGTGAATACAAAAGTCCTTTATAAACCCTCCGGAGCTATTAAAATGCAAAGAAATACGAAGATAATTAAAGTTATTTATTAAAGCAGAGTTATAGCTAGAAACTGAGTCTCCCCCACACCTAGCTTCCCGCTTTCTCTGCTGCAGACACGGACTCCTCCTCCAGGCAGCGAGCATCTCCTCCTCTCAGCCTGTCTCAATGCTGCCTTTCTTTCCAGGCACAACTGCACACCCTCTGTGAGAGGCTATGCTCACCCTGCCTCTGAGCCACACTCACCTGGCCACTCAGTTCATGACTAAACGTAGTCTCAGGCTGCTGAATAGTTTTAATCAGCTTTATTGAGGAATGATCTCCGTATTATAAAATGGACTAATTTTAAGCAGACAATTCAAAGAGTTTTGAAAAATACAAACATCCATGTGACTCATCACCATAATCACGATAGAGATGATTCCCTCACCCCAGGAAGTTCCCTTGTGCCCCTCTGAAGTCAAGTCCCCCGTCCTATATGCACCTCCCCAGACCCGACCCCAGCTAACCAGGGGTCTGTTTTCCATCACAATGGTTCTGCCCTGTCTAGACTTCATGTACAGAGAATCACACCGCCTGCACTCTTTTATGTCTGGCTTCTGTTCCTTTGCATAACACTCTTCACATTAACCCGCATTGTTCTGTGTGTCAGCAGTCCATTCCTTTTGCTGCTGGGTAGTCTCCACTGTATGAATGAATCTCAATTCAGGGACATTTGGGTTGTTTTTCAGTTTTGAGCTATTATGAATAAAGTGGCTATAAATGCTCTTGTACAAGTTTTTATGTGAACATACGTTTTCATTTCTCTTGAATAAATACTTAGAAGTGGGACTGTGGCATTGTATGCCAAATGTTTTAACTCTATAAGAAACCATCAAACTTTTGTTCTCAATTTTTGGTAACAGGGAAGTGGAGGGCAGAGAAGCCTTGATATTTCAGACTTTACATTTAGCTATTTTAGTGGATGTGAAGTAGATGTCACTGTAGTTTCAATTTGCCTTCCCCTAATGAATTTTCTTGGTCTCATGTTTTCTTTGCTGAAGTGTCTATTCATATCTTTGGTGCATTTTTAAAAAGTGTTTTTGTTCTTCTTGAGTTGTGAGAGTTCTTCATATATTCCAGACACAAGCCCTTTAATAGGTTTTTCTTTTTTGTCAGTTTTACTGAGATAATAAATGATATATGACATTGTGGAAGGTGTGCAGCATGTTGATTTGATACAGACACACTGCAAAATGGTGATTACCACTTAGCGCACATCTCCATCCCATCCCATAACTACTGTTTCTTGTGGTGGGAACATTCAAGATCTACTTTCTGAGCTACTTTCAAGTGTATCAGTTTGGTTCAGTTCAGTTTAGTCTCTCAGTTGTGTGATTACCATGCTGTACATCAGATCTCCAGAACTTAAAACTGGAAGTTTGGGAGGGGAGACTTAGGAAGAAAGGGATATTATGACTGATTTGCATTGTGATATGGCAGAAACCAACACAAAATTGTAAAGCAATTTGGGAAGGGAGACAGGAAGAAAGGGATATTATGACTGATTCACGCTGTATATGGCAGAAACCAACACAAAACTGTAAAGCAATTTTCTACCAATTAAAGGAAAAAAAGACCAACTTTGTTGCTGCTGTTCAGTCTCTAAGTCATGTCTGACTTTTCGCGACCCTGTGGGCTACAGCATGCCAGGCTTCCCTACCATCCCCTGTCTCTAGGAGTTTGCTCAGTTTCATGTCTGTTGAGTCAGTGAAGCTGTCTCACCATCTCATCCTCTCGACCAACCTGCTATCAGCTGAACATCAAACTGGTTGTAGCATCATTTTTTAAACATTTGGGTACTGTCATTGAGATAAAATTACAGTCTATTCAGAGGCAGCTGAATCTCATGACCTGTAAGTTACAAGCATGCAGATACACCCTAAGTACAACACAGAGTAGGGTGTGTGATTTAAAACTAAAAAAGAATTTAACACTGATGAAGATTAAACGGTGACCTTAAATATACTGAGAAAAGAATCTATATTTCCTTATTTTGAATCTCATTATTGGGTGTTGTATTTATTTTTGTAAACAAATTCTCCCATTCTGGAGAGAGGTAGGGGAAGTGGAGTCAGGTTTTAGAATTTGATGAAGTCCAATTCACGAAATTAAAAAAATTACTTGTACTTTTTGTATTATAAATCTCTGCCTAACCCAAGATTACAAAGATTTTCTCCTATGATTTCTTCTAGAAGTTTTATAATTTTAACTCTTATAATTAGGTCTGTTCTCCGTTTGAACTTTAATATGTATGTACGGCACGTAGTAAGAGTAAAGTTTCATTTTGTTGTTATTGGGGCTTGGGGGATATAAATATTTAATTATTCTAGAACCATTTGCTGACAGGACTATCCCCTTCACCCCGTGAATTACCCTGGCAGTCTCGTCAAAATTTCATTGACCATATATGCACAGATATATTTCTGCATTCTATTCCATTGGTCTACCACATACTGTCTTGGTTACTCTAGCTATAATTTACAGTAAATCCTGCAATCAGGGAGTTTGAATCCTCCAACTTAAGTTTGTCAAAACTGCTTTGGGTATTCTTGGTCCTTTGTACATTCATACATATTTTAGAATCAACTTTGTCAACTTCTACCAAAAAGTATGGTGGGGTTTTGATATGATTATTTGAGCGTATATTGGTCAGTTTCAGGATCTTAATACTAAGTCTCTGATCCACAAGCATGAGATCACTGTTCATTTTGGTCTTCTTTCTTTCAGCAGTGTTTGTTTTCATTGTATAGATCTTGCCTAGATTTTCCCATGTTCATTCTTAAGCTATTTCATATTTTTATGCTATTGTAAATAGCATTGTTCTAAAATCTCAATTTCTGGTTGTTCATCACAAAAAATATTAAAGTAAACTTGTTTTATACTGACTTTTTATCTTATACTCATGCTAAACTCATTTATTAATTCTAGTAGATTTTTATAGATTCATTAAGATTTTTAAACATCTGACCATGTTTTATGGGAATAAATACAGCTTTAGATCTTCTTATCTAACCTAGATTATTAACATTTCTTTTCCTCAAGTCATTGCACTGGCTAGGATCTCTAGCACAATAATCAATAAATATGAAAGCAAATATCCTTGCCATTTTCCTGATCCATGGGAAGATGCTTTTAGTCTTTTACCATTAATTATGACTTAAGCTGTGAAGAAATTCCCCTCTATTCCTTGCTAACTGAATTTTCTTATCTGCATAGGTGCTGAATTTCACTAAATGCTTTTCCTGTATCTATTAAGATGACTATACAGTTTAAGTCTACTAATATAGCAGACTGTACTGAATAATCGTGTTATTGGAATGGGAAGTCAAGTGAGCCTTAGAAAGCATCACTATGAACAAAGCTAGTGGAGGTAATGGAATTCCAGTTGAGCTGTTTCAAATCCTGAAAGATGATGCTGTGAAAGTGCTGCACTCAACATGTCAGCAAATTTGGAAAACTCAGCAGTGGCCACAGGACTGGAAAAGGTCAGTTTTCATTCCAATCCCAAAGAAAGGCAATGCCAAAGAATGCTCAAACTATCACACAATTGCACTCATCTCACATGCTAGTAAAGTAATGCTAAAAATTCTCCAAGCCAGGCTTCAGCAATATGTGAACCATGAACTCCCTGATGTTCAAGCTGGTTTTAGAAAAGGCAGAGGAACCAGAGATCAAATTGCCAACATCCGCTGGATCATGGAAAAAGCAAGAGAGTTCCAGAAAAACATCTATTTCTGCTTTACTGACTATGCCAAAGCCTTGGACTGTGTGGATCACGATAAACTGGAAAATTCTGAAAGAGATGGGAATACCAGACCACCTGACCTGCCTCTTGAGAAATCTGTATGCAGGTCAGGAAGCAACAGTTAGAACTGGACATGGAACAACAGACTGGTTCCAAATAGGAAAAGGAGTACGTCAAGGCTGTATATTTGTCACCCTGCTTATTTAACTTATATGCAGAGTACATCCCAACCAGTCCATTCTGAAGGACAGCAACCCTGGGATTTCTTTGGAAGGAATGATGCTAAAGCCGAAACTCCAGTACTTTGGCCACCTCATGTGAAGAGTTGACTCATTGGAAAAGACTCTGATGCTGGGAAGGATTTGGGGCAGGAGGAGAAGGGCACGACAGAGGATGAGATGGCTGGATGCCATCACGGACTTGACGGACATGAGTCTGGGTGAACTCCGAGAGATGGTGATGGACAGGGAGGCCTGGCGTGCTGCGATTCATGGGGGTGCAAAGAGTCAGACACAACTGAGCGACTGAACTGAACTGAACGCAACTTTACATTCCTAGGGCAGATCCCACTGGTTATCCTTTCATGTGCTGAGGATAAATAATGACAGTAAGTTGTCACTTGCTTAAGATGTACTCTATGCCATGTACCTTTTTAATCTTTCACATTTTTAACTAAATTAATATACAACATGCTTAATGAAGAGGGTATTAATGTTATCATCACAATATACAAGAGGAAACTAGGGTATCAGAGAGGTAAATTAGCTTGCCAAGGATTATACTGCTTATGCGTGGAAGAGATAGAATTTATGCCACAGTAACCTGATTTAGAGCCTATACTCATAACCACTCTATTTTATCATCTTATCTAGGGTGGGCTTTTTTTTTTTCTGACCAGCATGTTTCACTTCCACTTACTTCTTTAAGGAAAAGAATTGCCTCTCCTAAAAAAAGTTGAATCCATGGTACATGCTGCTGCTGCTGCTAAGTTGCTTCAGTCGTGTCCAACTATACCCCATTCCCTGGGTCACAAAGAACGGTCAATGGATACATGCTTTAAATTGAGCCAGTTGAAAACTTTCCCTAAGATTTTCCCAATTAGGAATGATGAGAAAGACTGCTGCTCCTCTCTGTTTAGAAGACTGTAAAGATGTAAGGTGCCTAAGATCATGGTTTCACTTTATGGAGAAAATCCACATGCAAGAGGAGAAAATGAACCTAAGCTGATAGAGTGAAAGAGAAGAGACACCACAGACATGACACACAAATACAGACACACAGACACAGAAAGTCACACAGGAGAAGGGGAGGGAGGCCAAGACTATGCTCTGGAGATGCTGACTCCTCCGTTCAAGTCTCTGAGGTTCCCAACACTCCCTGCATTTCTTCTGTGAGCTATTCTCCATGAAGTATCCTGAAAACAAAGTGCTTCCTTCTTCACACTGGAGTCTGGAATGGCTTGCTCCCTTATCTTTAAGTCTTTGCTCAAATGTCATCTCTTCTTTGAGGTCTATCATAACCCACACCTGGCACACCCTGGTTTCCTTCTACTGCTCCATGTTTTCCTATATTATTCCTCAACTTATAAAATACTATATGCTTTACTTATATGTTTTTACTGTTTCTATCCACTAGAACAGAGGCTGGCCAACTAGAGCTCACAAGTCAAATCCAGCCCACCATCTGTTTCTTTCTTTTTTTTTTTTTGTCCGTGCAGCTTGTGGGATTTGGGTTCTCTGACCAGGTATTGAATCTGGGCCCTTGGAAGTTGAGAGTGCAGAGGCCTAACCACTGGACTACTAGGGAATTTCCTCAACCACCTACTTTTGTAAAGAGAATTTTACTGGCTCATAGTCACATCCATTCATACTATCTATGGCTGTTTTCATGCTACAATGACAGATACAATCTGATGTGCCAAGCCTAAAATACTTACTTAGTCCTTTACAGAAAAAATTTTCTGATCTGGCACTAGTTGGTAAACTCCACCATGGCCAGGATTTTCACCTGTTTTGCTTAAGATCCCTTGGAGGAGGAAATGCAACCCACTCCAGTATTCTTGCCTGGAAAATTCCATGGAGAGAGGATCTTGGCAGACTACAGTCCATGGGGTCACAGAGAGTTGGACATGACTGAACACACATATTCACAGTACCTAGAACAATGCCTGGTGTACAGCAGGTATTCAATATTAGTTCACTGAATAAAATACGAAGTAGAAGTTCCCTGAAAAGTACTTTTGCTAAGCTTAAAATTTCAAAGTTTATCTGGTTTCTGATTCTTTACAGAAATATCTGGTATTCTTATGGTTAGGCAAATATCTCCTTTCCATATTTTTACTGCACTAAAAAAAAACCCCAACAAACATTCTCTTCCATTTGTCTAGAAATACAGCTATCTTAGCACTCTTCAGTATCTCCTAAGAGTAATCCTCCAATCTCTCTCCTTGGTATACACACTAAGCTGAAGCCAAAGCCAATAGGATTTGTTGCCAGACTGGATTTGAGGTGAAAGAGAAGAGTCAAGGATATGATCCGAGTTTTTAGCAGAAGCAAATGGAAAGGTAGGTGTATCACTGTCTGAGATGGGAGACTGTCCGCTGGGGTAGGGGGTAGTTCCAGGTGGACCTTTGGGCATTCCTTTTAGATCTGCTAAGTCTGTGATGCCTATTCATTATCCGAGTGGAAGTTTCAAGTACACATTTGCAAGATGAATCTGGATTCAGGAAAGAGATGCAGGTTAGAGATATGCATCTGAGAATGATAAACATACAATCAAAAATTAAAGCCATGGCAATGGATGAGAAAACTCAGGGACTAGTATATATAAAGAGTGGAAGTGGGACTAGAAAAATCTGAAACCTAAGCTAGAAGTGAAGGAGGACCAAATGCTCTTATATTCTAGAACTCTAGCAAGGTACAGACAGTACCAGGTATTTAAAGGAGGATGCAGATGAGGCCCAACACAGGTGACTGAAAGTCTGGATTAAAAAGTCAGACTTCCCATGAGCTGCAGCTACTGAGCCCATATGCGGGAACTACTGAAGCCCATGCGCCTACAGCCTGTGCTCTGCAGCGAGAAGCCACTGCAATGAGAAGCCCGTGCACCACAACTACAGAATAGCCCCCACTCAGCAGTGAAGACCCAGAGCAACAAAAATTAATTTTAAAAATTGAAAAAGTCAGACTTTGCGTTCCCTCTCCTTCCCTGTTTAGTTCAATAAGTGCCTACCTCTATCCTGGGAAAAGAATGGCGGTGTTCACTCTCCAAAGGATGAAGCAGGCAGACTCTGGACTTAGGGATATAAGGCCCAAGTGACAATGGGAGTACTATATTGAAAGTAATTAGGTAAAAACCTAGATGCTGAACACTGAAACCTTCGGCTTCATCCCCCAATCAGCTCAGAAAATGCTATCAAGTGTGGTTTATAAACTCAGGAAAATTACTGACAAATTACTTAAGAAAAAATAAAAAGTGGGAAATTTTCCTGGCAGTCCACTGTTTGAGACTCAGCACTTGCACTGCTGTTGGCCTGGGTTCAATACCTTGTTAGGGAACTAAGATCCCACAAGCAGTGCTCAAAATCCTTCAAGCTAGGCTTCAGCCATACGTGAAGCGAGAACGTCCAAGATGTACAAGCTGGATTTAGAAGAAGTAGAGGAACCAGAGATCAAACTGCCAACACCTGCTGGATCCTAGAAAAAGTAAGAGAATTCCAGAAAAACATTTACTTCTGCTTCACTGACTATGCTAAAGCCTTTGAACAGTGTAGATCACAAAAAACTGGGGGAACTTCTTAAAGAGATGGGAATACCAAACCATATTACCTGTCTCCTGTGAAACCTGTATGCAGGTGAAGAAGCAGCAGTTAGGACAGGTTATGGAACAACAGACTGGTTCCAAATCGGGAAAGGAGTACATCAAGGCTGTATATTGTCACCATGCTTATTTAACTTATATGCAGAGTACATCATAAGAAATGCCAGGTTGGATGAAGCACAAGCTGGAATCAAGACTGTAGAAATATCAATAACCTCAGATATGCAGATGACACCACCCTTATGGCAGAAAGTGGAGAGGAACAGAAGAGCCTCTTGATGAAGGTGAAAGAAGAGAGTGAAAAAGTTAGCTTAAAACTCAACATTCAAAAAACTAAGATCATGGTATCCAGTTCCATCACTTCATGGCAAACAGATGGGGATACAACGGAAACAGTGCCAGATTTTATTTTCTTGGGCTCCAAAATCACTGCAGGTGGTGACTGCAGCCATGAAATTAAAAGATGCTTGCTCCCTGGAAGAAAAGCTATGACAAACATAGACACAGTATTAAAAAGCACAGACATTACTTTGCCCATCGAGCCAAAGCTATGGTTTTTCCAGTAGTAATGTATGGACATAACAAATTGAACCATAAACAAGGCTGTGTGCTGAAGAATTGATGCTTTTAAACTATGGTGCTGGAGAAGACTCCTGAGAGTCCCTTGAACTGCAAGGAGATCAAACCAGTCAATCCTCAAGGAAATCAACCCTGAATATTCACTGGAAGAACTGATGCTGAAGCTGAGGCTCCAATACTTTGTCCAGCTGACTCAAAGAGCCTACTCACTGGAAAAGACCCTGATGCTGGGAAAGACTGAAGGCAGGAGGAGAAGGGGATGACATAGGATGAGATGGTTGGATGGCATCACAGGCTCAATGGACAGGAGTTTGAGCAAGCTCTGGGAGATGGTAAACAACCGGGAAGCCTGGCATGCTGCAGTCTATGGGGTCACAAAGAATCAGATACCACCGAGCAACTGAATAACAACAACAAGCTGTAGAGCATAGCAAAAAAAAAAAAAAAAGACAAGTTGTACAGTATAGCAAAAAAAAAAAAAAAAAAGACAAAAGAAAACGAGAAATCAAAGACAGAAGAACCTGAAGATACTGACACTTAGAGATTCTCCAGAAACCTAGCTCAGCTGAAGGACTCTGAAATGAAGTCACCAGCCATCAAAGCCCAACACACAGAACTTCCAATATGTTCTTTAGTGGCTCCCTTTTAAGTATCAACTCTGTCACGATAACCAGAAAAAGTCAAAAAGAAAAAAAGAACCTGAATGAAACAGAGAAAAGGCTGGGACAAGATGAAAACCCCCAAATTATTACAATTACTAAGCTAAAGGAAGAGATCTATTGCAGCCATGAAACAAGAAGGAAGTCATATAAAAAGGAATATCAGAAAACAAAAAAAGCGCTCTTGGAAAAGGTAAATATAACAGTAGACATGAAAAAAACCAATAGCAGAGTTGAAAAATAAAATTGAAGAACTTTCCCAGGAAGTGGAACAGAAAAGAGAGAGATGGTAAATAGTGGAAAAATGGCAGAGATCTGGTCCACAAAGTTTAACATAGGATGTTCTAAAAGAGCAGAGAAAGTGGAAAGGGAAAGTAGGAAATTACTAAATAATTATTCCAAGGAAAGTTCTCAAAACTGAGAAACATGAATTTCCAAACTGAAAGAGCTCACCATGAATCCGGAAAACAGGTAAAAAGGAAGCGTAACAGCGTATGACTGGAATTTTAAAATACTAAAGACAAAAAAATTCATAAAAACAGAGAGAGAAAGGGAGAGAGGACCATGTACAAACTGTCAAGAATCAGTAGGGGATTAGACGTCTTAACAACTACAAAGCAATGAGCCATGCCTCCTACATGCAGAGTGAAAACGACACCAAACATAGAATTTTAAACCCTGCCAAAATTTTATTCTAAAGATTAAAGACATTTTTCAAGGAAGTAGTTATTACCATACTATATTATACGGATCACCCATGAAAAAATATCTGGTTATAATCATGCAAAGATTGACTACTGATGCAGTGTGAAATGACTGCTGACCTGAACTGGGAGCATGGGGTAGAGGACCTTGGAGGCTGTGCACGTAGATGAACCTATCTATAGGGGAGTGGAAGATGATAATTACTGCTTTTGACATACTGGTCTGTTCACACAATGTTTTTCTTCTTCATTCCACTTTTCTGCTTCTCATGAAAAATCCCTCCGTCTATCCAGAGAAAGTCGAGCAGAGCAATGATTGCCAAAGACAAGATTCAGTTGCCTTTGCCAAAGACAGTCAGGCCAAGTCAGAGGTTGGGGGAAAGGCTAAGGGAGAAATGATTCTAATAAATATGGAGGAAATCTGAGCATTAAACACCTATGAGTGATTAAAGACCCAAAGTTTTTGAAGACTAGAACAAATTCATTTCATAAAATGTGTCCCTTTGTATTGATACTTGCAAAATATAATAGAAATGGCATTTTAAAAGGACCTTAGCAGGCAGGCTTTTCCTCTTTATCAAATTATGTACCCCTACTTATTTATTTTAATATGCTGCTTTATGCTATTAAATTGCCATGCACCTACACACATATGTAAAATACATACATGTATTGTAAATATGGTTTTTCTTCCAAATGCTAAGTTCATATACAGCTTTGATTGAAGATCTTTTTACAGTGCTTTGCATAAAACAGGGTCCAAAGATGCTTGCTACTAATGTCTTTCTACTTCTCTTCTATCTTTCTTACTCTAGTAAAAGAAACTGCAAAGACATCCATAATCTTGCCTTACAAAATTGGAAACAAGAGGTCTTTGTTTATTTTTAGAACACAAAAATCTTATTTTTAAGGACTTAAAATTAAGATGAAGAAAACAACTAACTATACAATTATGTTTGCTAAAAACACTGACATTTACAAAAAGAAGCAAGGTTAGAGCAAACTGCCCACTCATTCACACATATGTGACTTAATAACCACAATCATTATTTTAGGTATAGAGTAACTCATTTAAAATTCATTTTCATCCTGGACAAGTGCTAAAATGGCATTGATTTTTATGGTACAGAAGGGAGAATACAGGGACTTCCCTGATGGTCCAGTAGTTAAGATGCAGGAGGTGGGGGTTTGGCGGGGGGGAATGGGGGGCTGGGTTCGATCCCTGGTTGGGGAACTAGAGCCTGCATGCCATAACTAGGAACTGGCTCAGCCAAATTTAAAAAAAGGAGAAGAAGGTAGAATACAAAATAAGAAACTTCAGTATCACCAGCTTGCTGACTTGTCAAGTAAGGCTTGTTAAAATGCAAATGTTTAGTGGACTAGCAGAACAGAGCACAACGCAGGGGAAGACGTGTTGGTCCACACTGAAATGCCATCGAGTCTATACTGCTCCCTGGTTCAACACTCTAAGGAAAATGCAATAACTCATCTGCTAACACTCTGAAGGGAAAGCAAAAGATACAAAGACACTCATTTATAAAAATCTAGAAAGCAAGGGCACATCCTGAATTGCAACTAGAGAATCCGATCTCTGCCATAAAAACACACCAGGTATCTTGGAAAGAACTTGAAATTATGGTTACAATGTCCAGTATAATTGGCACTGTGTGCATGTCAGGCAACAAAACCAAGTATTCAACTAAACAATACTTCTTTCAAAAAATGCTTGACACTCAGGAACTGAATTTTCCTGATTACAGAGACAACACAGGGAGGAAACAAAGAAAATGGAGAGATAACTAACAACTTTTAAAATAATGTTACATGAGTTATTATAAGTAAAAATATTTTTAAAATAATGGATAAAATACATGACCTGATAACTATAATAAAAAAAAAGTAAGGCATGAAAGAAGAGAACCTATCATTAGCTTAAAAACAATTTTATTTTTCACAAAGACAAGCATGCAAAACCTCTTTTATGTTTTTAACCTTTAATTCAGTGGAAGACATATAATAAGTGGACATAATGCAGAAACGTTGTTTTCTTAAGCAGATTTTTCCCGTTGTGACTAAATTTGGTCAGAAATGCTTATGAGTAAGAATGATCTAACTAAATTTAAAAACTGGTAATTTGATTTATCTGAAAAGAAAACTTTATCCCTAGTCTTCACTTACTTGTTTATACTTCTTTCACGGATAACATACTTAAAAATGTGTATCCTTATATAAACCTAAGCACAATGCAAGACATAAGGTATTTTCTAATTAGTATGTATTAGATTGGAGAAAAAAGTAATTGAGGTTTTACACTCTTGAACTTTGCCATTTGATACTGGAATACATTCTGAAATAAATATGGTTATATTATACATCATTTTAACATGTATTTCTTGCTATATGTTTTTTTTTGCTAATGACTCATTACTTGCTTTTTATATTAATTTTAGACTATAGAAATGATGTTAGACAAAAAGCAAAATTCAGGTGGTTTTTAAAATTTGTGTTCAAAATGGGTCATAAGGCAGTGGAGACAACTCACAACATCAACAACATATTTGGTCCAGGAACTATTATGAATGTATAGTGCAGTGATGGCTCAGAAAGTTTTTGCAAAGGAGACAAGAGCCTTGAAGACGAGGAGAGCAGTGGCCAGCCGTCAGAAGCGACAACGACTTAGAGCAGTCCTCGAAGCTGATCCTCTTACAAACTACACAAGTTGCCAAAGGACTCTATGCTGACTGTTCTATGGTCTTATGGCATCTGAAGCAAATTGGAAAGCTGAAAAAGCTTGGTAAGTGGGTGCCTCATGAGCTGACTGCAAATCAAAAAAATTGTCATTTCGAAGAGTCATCTTCTCTTATTCTACGCAACAACAATGAACCATTTCTTGATCAGGTTGTGACGTGGGATGAAATGTGGATTTTATATGACGACAGGCAATGACCAGCTCAGCTGGACTGAGAAGCAGCTTCAAAGTATTTCCCAAAGCCAAACTGGCATCTAAAAGGTCCTGGTCACTGTTTGGTGGCCCATCTGATCCACTACAGCTTTCTGAATCCTGGTGAAGCCAGTACATCTGAGATGATGCTCAGCAAATCAATGAGAGGCACTGAAAACTGCATCCTGCAGCCGGCACTGGTCAACAGAAAGGGCCCAACGCTCCTCCACGGCAGCGCATGACCATACATCGCACAATCAACTCTTCAAAAGTTGAATGAATTGGGCTACAAACTTTTGCCTCATCCGCCATATTCACCCAACCTCTCGACAACCAACTACCACTTCTTCAAGCATCTCGACAACTTTTTTGGGGAAAATGCTTCCACAACCAGCAGGAGGCAGAAAACGCTTTCCAAGAGTTTGTCCAGTCCTGAAGCACAGATTTTTATGCTACAGGAATAAATAAACTATTTCTTGTTGGCAAAAATGTGTTGATTTTAATGGTTACTATTTTGATTAATAAAGACATGTTTGAACCTAGTTATAATTTTTAAAAATTCAAGGTCCGAAAGCAGTTACTTTTGTACCACCCTAATAATTCTAAAGATAACAAGTTTTATTACAAGTTCTGTGGTATTTTCTCTTCTTTGTTAAAAAATACAAAAATATTCTACAAGGAATAGAAATGCATCTTCTGACTTGACACAAATCAGACTGTCTTTCTCTGCCACCCTTTCTTAGTCCCTTGAAAAACTGCACACTAAGCAGATCCACTTAAAAGTAAAAATTTTGTAGCACAATTTCACTAATTTATGGCAACACTTAGGATTGAAATGATAGCTAATGAGAACATTCACTTGAAAAGAGAGATTATCTCATAGTGAACACAAGAGGAGCCAGGATGAACAGTTTATAAGTTATTATCACAAATCGTAAGGTACTTCCTAAGTGTAAAGAAATTTCCTCTCAGGGGAAACCAACCAAATAAAGTATGTTTACTCTATGTCAGATTTTACAAAGATAGGCAAAGGAAACATGACACTAATAACTGTATTTAGAAAATGATGCAGAATACCTCCTCTTACAACCCATTTATCAGGAAGATGGTTGATAGCCCCTTAATTCAAGGATCGCAACTAGAACTTCAGGATTTCTTTTTGGTTAGCCCTTCATCTCAATTTAGCAAATACAATTAGTCTCTGGGAGGGCTATAGGAACAGGAAGTTTTAATTGGAATTATAGGTCTTTACTGGTAAATGCCTTTTTCAACATCTGTCAGCCTCATTACTATTAAAAATCTTAAGACTTGTAAAAACTCTATCCTCTTATTTCTACTTCCTTTCAGTCCTTGTGTATTTAGTTACTAATTTATACTTGTTCTACACATTGTAACACACATCTTTCTTTATCTTTTGCTTGTATATTTATTCCATTTCTTCTGTGAACACAGTTTCAAGGACAGAGATATCCATTCCATTCTTTTTTTTCCCCAACTCCTTTTCAATGCCTCCTTTAATTACAAAGAGACTTAGTTATTCCCTACTCCATTTTCCTTTTAAGAAAAATATCCTTTTAGTCAAAAATATTGACTGATTGGTGGTGGATAAAATATACTTTGAGTTAAAGTTTAGAAAAACTTTTTAGAATCACCAAGAAATCAAATATAAATTCACAGGAACTTCATAAGAAACCCTCCTCTAGGTGAGGGGGAGGCCCCATTCCCACCTCTAGAGACAAACTCAAATCACAGTGTAGAAAGATTTCCATGCAAGAAATGGTTTATTGATGGCCAAAGGAAAGCTGTGAACTTAACTCGAAAGTCTTATTAGTCTGATTTAACACAATTATCAACAAGATAAATTATTGGCTTCCTCAGCTAAAAATCCAAATAATAAAATTAATGAAGAAGAGAAAGTCAAGATGGTTTCCCAAAATGTTTAAGAGTGTAATTATAAAACAAAAAAGAATTTTGACACCAAAGTAGGAGCACTCTTAGAATTCCATTACTCTTCAGCACAACAGTCTATGCTCAGAGTAATGAAAGCGTCAAGAAAAAGACTCAAATGTGCACATGGCCTGAAAACTCAAGCTGAAACTTGAGAAACTCTGCCTGCAATAGCAACATCTCTTATCTGAAATGCTTTTAAACCATTTTAAGGTAGTACTTTTGTGAAACATGCTTTTGTTATCTGGAAAATATGTGGAAATCCACAGTTCCAGGGATAAATGGGTAACACATACACAGAACTTTTAAAAGCCTGTAATCCTTGTAGTCACAGTCTCTTTTAGTTCTGGGTTAATTTCAAACAGCAGAGTTATTACAGTATCAACCAGAATATTTAATATGATAAAAATTATGATTTTTAAAATTAAAACATATTTAACAATACAGAACATAAACCATAGTAAACCTCGCAAGTAACCATTATTAAATGTCGTTTTAGAACATAGCTCTTTATTATAACTACCAGTAATTACAGAGGTAGAATTCTGTCCATTGTTATAAAAATGCCACCATTTCAAGACAAAATTATAGCTCAAATCAAGCTGAACATAACCTGATAAAACACAATCTTCTGCTTTAAGGACTGTGGTTAATGTTTAACCATATAACCTCCGCCCCCACACTCCCCCTTCCAATTTTCTTAAGATCCAGACATAAATTCATGCTTTGTGCTCCCTCTGCTGGTCCTGTAGCTATAGTTAAAACCCATTCTTGGGAGATATTTTATACAATGCAATCTTCTTACAGCACAGTGAAAGGCAATGGTACATTAGATTAGTGATCACAAAGATACAATCCAGCTCCCTCCTTTGGGCTTTGAGGAAAAACTAAAGAAGAGATACATAGCTTGACCAAGGTCACACAGGATGCTGAGAAGAGAATAATTCTGGTCTCTTTGATTCTTAATCCAGTGCTCCTTCTATTCCATAACAATGTCAATGTATTCATGTACAAAACTATACTTCGCGACAAGTATCTAAAATCTGAAGCTTGGTATCTTTGGGCCACACAGGGATTTTTCACTGAACTGTAACTACACCTGATAAGGGCATTTGACCAATATTCACTGCAGACATACAAAGAGTATCTCTGATTCTAATTTTCTTGGACAGTGCCCAATTAAAAATGAAAGCTTTGGGGAAAAGATACTTTATGTAAAAAATGAACCTGTTTAATTTCTTTTAAAATTTAAGCTAAAGTGGGGGAGGTTAATACTTCGCTTTTGGTTGAGTAAGGTATATGACCTATGCCATAATGTTCCCAAAGAATAAGTTAGCATTTAGTTCCAGTTGACTTTCGTATAAGAGATGTATTTAATTATTTGTCAAATAGTCTTTGTGTGGAAAACTGGAAATACTAGCTCTAGTCTGATAACAGTACTATTTAGATAGACACAAACAGTCTGGGATTAAAGAATGTAATCTATTCAGACAAAAAGTAAATATTTATTAAGCTAGAATATACAAGTCTATCTTTGCAGGGAAGAGACATTTGTTTCTTGATGAAAGATATAAATTGTTATCTAAATTATGAACAATTTTTATTCAAAGTAAAGTTTAAGTTCTGTGTTCCTTTAGAAAACATAAAGACATCAGTGCCTATCCTTGTTTTATGGCAGTGATTAGCTGTTGTTTTCATGGAAGGGAAACATGTTAAAGTACTTAAATAAATAGGAAAAGAGTGTTAAAATGAATAGATTTCTCAAATTACTAATTAGTAACTTATTTGGACAGTACAAACAGCAAATGTCAACGTTTTAGAAATGAGAAAGCAGCCTGTGTTAAATCCAGCCTTAGGGAATTCAGGGAAAATTGACAGATGAATGAAAATTTTAATCCTGCACAATTTAAATAATGTGATAAATCTGTCACCTGGAGCTTTGTAGCTATCATTATATAATATTATAGGATGTTGATTTTTCAACTGAAATGAAAGATAAAAATAACCTTGATGCTTTGATGTTACAAAGACAGAATTTAGAATAATTCCGATACATTTCTGTTTAAACACCAGTCCTCCACTTACTAGCTACAGGGACTTGATTACTTAACTTTTCGGAGACTCATTTTCCTTACATGTGGCAGTGATGATGGTAAAAGCTACTGAATAAGAATTGCTGTGAATTAAATGAGACAATTTGTGTAAAAACACTGCATGGGTAGCCTAAGGAAAAAGCCTAAGGAGAAATGCAGGCCTGGGTTAACATTTATCTGTCATATATTAGCAACAAATGCTAACTTTTAAAACATACTGTGCAAAACCAAGCACAGCACCTCTCTGGACTGAGTAGACCACAGGCGGTCAGTACGCAGTTTCTGTTTTGGAGAATCACTGGAAATGCCGCAGGTCCTGAAACTGAGCAAAGCATCTCGAGTCAAGGCTGTGCTGAGGTTAGATGGTTGTTCTGAAAGAAAAGGATGTGTTTCAGCAGGAAAAGCCAAGGGCGCAGGTTAGGAGGATTTCATGAGAAAGACTCAAAGCAAAAAGGGCATTTTTTCCCTGGAAAACCATAGTTTTGAGATAGCTTAGTACTATAGTTACATTCCAACTTAAAATCTTTGATGTTTGTATAAATGAATTTCCATTAAATCCCCAATTCTCCAGTAAAGAGAATATGTTCTATCAGAGACAGATCATTTGGTTTATAATAGAATCCAAATTCTCTATGCCATAACATTCCTATGTCCAGGATACAGTACAAAATTACTCAACATACAATCCTGAGTAGAGATGTATCAATATCATTGATCTTCTCAAGGAATGAATTCTGAGTTTCTCTACTGCGTTTCTATTTTCTATATCATTGCCCTCTGCTCTTTATTACTATCTCTCATTTCCTTATTTTGGTTTAATTTGCTCTTCTTTTTCTAGTTTCTTAAGTTGAAAGTTGAGGTCACTGATTTGAGATCTCTTTTCTTTTCCAGTATAGGCATTTTAGGTTATAAATTTCCCCTTAAATACTGCTTTAGTGGCATCCTACACATTCTGAACTATTGTATTTTCATTTTTCTAATTTACTTTTTAAATCCCCTTTGATTTTGTCTTTGATCCATGGCTTGTTCAGAAATATATTTTTAAATTTCCAAATATTGGGGGATTTTCCAGGAAGCTTTTTATTATTGATTTCTATCATAATTCCTTTATAGTGAAAGGACATACTTTCCATGACTGGAACCCTTTTAAAATTATTGAGACTTGTTTTGATGGCACAGAATATGGTCTTTCCTGATCAATGTTCCTCTATACAAATGAGAAGGAAGTGTATTAGAATGTTATTGGTTGGGATACTCCATAAATATCAATTAGATCAAATTGACTGATAGTGTTGCTTGGGTGTTCAATATTCATACTTATTTTCAGTCTATTCCTTCTATCAACTATTGAGAACAAAGCATTTAAAATCTCCAGCTGTAAATATGGATTTGCCTATTTCTCCTTGCAATTTTACCTGTGTTTTGCTTCATATATCTTGAAGTTGCTGTGTCTTTGGTACATACACTTAGGATTCTAACAGTCCTCTTGATGAATTGACTCCTTTACTACTGAGAAATGGCTTTTCTTAATTCCTGGACAGCATATGCTCTGAAGTCACCACCTCTTTCTTTTGATCAGTGTTACTCATGGAATTAAGTTTATGTTGCTCACATTGCTGTCAGTTTTCTATTTGTCCCATCTATTCTTTTTCTTTCCGTTTTCCTTTTTTTCTGTCTTCTTTTGGATTGAGGGTTTTGTGTGTGTGTGTGTGTGTGTGAGTTCACTTGTTGACTGATTAGCTGTAATTCTGTGCAGTGATCCAGAAATTCTCTTACAATCGTTGGGATCATTTCCTTTTGTTTCTCATCTATCAGGCATTAGTTTCTTTGAATGCGTCATGCTCAGTACCTTGCAAACCACTGTTTCATGTATTTTGTCTGTTTTCATTGTTGTGTCAAGTAGAAGGGTAAATCCACTCTCTGTTCCTCTATCTTGATAGAAAGTGAACAGTGACTTTTAAATATTTACATGAAAAAAATGCAGTTTCACAAATTTTACATAGAAACAATGGAGGAAACCAAAGATTTTTAATCTAATATCTTTCCTTATTTGAAGTTGTGATTGGAACATTTTTCCCACTTCTAATATAATCACAGATTTAAAAATTTCACCCTGATTGATTCTCAAATATAACATTAAGCATATATATTTAGTTCAATGTGTATGGAAATTCTGTTCCTTTAAAATAATCTCACTAATTACATGCTTTGTTCTACTGTAATTTATTTGTACTATTAGTCTCCTCTGTAGGTTATAAGTGGCAATCATTCCTAGTCTCTTCATTATTCTTCACTGTCTTTCTACTTTTTCAGATAATGCTGTGACACCATTAGGGAAGAAAAACACTACAGAGGAGTTTCATATTTTAAGTTCGAGTCCATCGCCCCCTACTTCACTCCACACAATGTCCACATTGATCTGCTCATCATTTCCTAAATACACTACCCTTTGCTCATGCTACCCTCTTTGCTTTTATATTCCTTTCTACATAAATCTGCCTAGAAAATTTCTACTCACCTTCAAACTTAGAAAAAACATTGATCATATTAGTTAGTTGTATCCACATTTATTTCTCTCACTAAATTATTACATTCTTGAGCATGGAATAATTCACTTTGGTCTCCCTGGTACCTAGCATAGTGCCTATGGAAAGATTCTCAAAAAGTTTAATTAACTAAACTCAGAAACAGAAATAGTTTGGGATGCAGCATGTCATGTATTGAATGTATGCGTCCTTCCAAAATTCCTACAGTGAAGTCCAGACCACCAGTGTAGCTAAATTTGGAGTAAGGAAGTAACTGAGGCTAAATGGGATCATAAGGATGGGGACCTAATCCAACAGAATGACTGTCCTTACAAGAAGAGACATGAGCTTCTACATGGGTATAAAGAAAAGCTCATAGCCAGAAGGCAGCCGTCAGCAAGTCAAGAGCAGAGCCTCTACTAGACATCAATTCCGTTAGTAATACCTTGATCTTGGACTTTCAGTCTCCAGAAATGTGAGAAAACAAATTTCTGTTAAGTCAGCCAGTCTATGATATTTTGTTATGGTGGCCTGAGCGGACTAACACACACACAGAGGTTGTTAAGCTGAGGTAGCTCCTCTCTCCCAAGGTTCCTGAGTCTCAAAGACCAGCAGTAGGAATGTTCTCTTCCGTTTAAGAGAAATTCATTTCTGCTTTTCCTCCAGAGGGCTATACTTGAAACAGTGCTGCTGTTTCACCCTTAGCCACTGACACTGCAACTTACCCCAAATCAAAAAGATCAGACATTCTATAACCTTGTTTACAAGCAATTTCAATTCAGAAAGAAAGCTCAATTCCCTAAGGACTAGGTTACTGAGATATTACAGAAGCACAAGTTTTACTGCATCACAGAGTTAGAGTTTATAATTACTCCAGCAATATACATATATCTCAGAAGTATGGGGATGATCACAATGCTTCTGAAATAACTGTCATGTATGAAAATGAATCTAAAGAAAGAATACAGAGTAGAGAGAGGCTCTGGTTTTTGACTGGGTAGTCAGAGAAGGTTTCACTGAAGAAATGATATTAAGACTTAAAGAAAGTGGGGGTATGAGTTGAAAGATATCTGAGGAAAAGAACATTCTAGGAAAAAGGAATAATAAACGCAAGTGGACCATACACAGAGCTAATTCACTTCACCGAACAGCAAAAACTAACACAATATTGTAGAGAAAGTATATATCAATTAAAAAAATTCAAGTAGACCAAAGAAGGGCATGTTCAGGTTGCATTACTGATAACAATCTCAAGAATCTCTCTAAAGAAGTATTTAAAGCATGCTGCTGCTGCTAAAACTCTGTGCGACCCCATAGACGGCAGCCCACCAGGCTCCCCCATCCCTAGGATTCTCCAGGCAACAACACTGGAGTGGGTTGCCATTTCCTTCTCCAATGCATGAAAGTGAAAAGTCAAAGTGAAGTCGCTCAGTCTTGTCAGACTCTTAGCAACCCTATGGACTGCAGCCTACCAGGCTCCTTTGTCCATGGGATTTTCCAGGCAAGAAAAATGGAGTGGGGTGCCATTGCCTTCTCCTAAAGCATAAAAGATCTAAAGCAAAAGTCCCTCAGTCATGTCTGACTCTTTGTGACACAGTCCCCCACCCCCACCCCCACCATGGGCTGTAGCTTGCCAGGCTCCTCTGTTCATGGAATTCTCCAAGCAAGAATACTGGAGTGGAGAGCCATTCCCTACTCCAGGGGATTGAACCTGGGTCTCCTGCATTACAGGCAAACTCTTTACTTCCTGAACCACCAAGAAAAAGATCTAAAACACATCATTATTTTTAGTTGCCAAGACATACCCCACCCCCTAGTAAAACTAAATTTATCCTTAAAAAAAAAAAAAAAAGAGAAAATTAAATGATTACTCTTTAGCCAGCAATCTGCTGCACAACAGGAAGTGGATCTGAAAAACACAATGCTACTGAAAACATCTTTAAGACTTAGTTGAAAGCAAAATGAGAATTGCCGTATTCAATAATTTAGTAACATGACTGTGACAATCTGTCTACATCTGTAAAATAAGAACTGGCATAGATAGATAGAAGGTGAAATGTGAGTTGTGTTCTATGGAAGCTGGAATGAAAATTAGTTTTCCAAACATTTCTTTAATTACGGAATTATCATTACAAATAAAAGATGGAAAGCTACCAGCAACATCAGTATTTGTTACTTTAAATTAGCTTAAATTGAAAACATGCTAACCACCAATATAGAAACAGGAGCAGTGATTGCACTAATCGTAGGAAAAACAATAAGAACAGAATTTGGTTGCTCAGTACGTGACATTAACATTGGGCTAAGTGTTTTGTGTATGTCACCTCATTTAAATTTGACTTTAATCTGGAGAGGAGGTTTCCCGATTATCTCCATCTTACTTGCTCAAGATTCCCAGCTACCCAGCAGCAGAAGTAGCAAGTAGCTCTCAAGTCTAGGCAGCCTGTCTCAACACATAAGCATCCTGCCACACTGTCATGGAAATGCCAGCATCTGTAAATCAACATCAGTGATGGGTCCTGCTAGTCTTGGGCAGAGTCTGATACAACTATTTAGTTTATTTTGTTAAGGAATATTATGGTATAGCACTTTCAAAACTCAAGATTTTAATATTTCCTATCTTTATAATCTATGAACGAGCTCCAAGTAAGCACTGAATAATAACGTGAGAACCATATGCCCCGATGTGTCCAGGACAAGTCCCACTTTACACACTTTGTCCCAGGAAAACTATTACAAAGAATTCCCTTTCACTCTAATAAGGGTCCTAGTTTGAATGATATATTAATGGTCTCCTGCTTAATAATCACTTCAATTTTTTTGCTCTGCCCAATCACTGCCTTCCGTATTAAACAGTGAACTGTCATCATTCTCTTTTGGAGTGTAACTTCACCACACTTTTTTTTTTGGCTGCACCTCATGGCAAGTGGGATCTCAGTTCTCCAATCAGGGATTGAACCCGCACCCTCTGCATTGGAAGCGTGGAATCTTAACTGCTGGACCACGGGGAAGTCCCTCATCATACTTTCTCCTCTAATCAGAGTGTTGGCTTTCTCAGCATTTAAAGTACAATGTTTTTCTTGTCTCCAAATGGTTCCACAACTCTTTCCCAATTTATATGTCTGATCTCATCTCCTCCCACACCCTGTCCCAGTTGCCATTCTTTTCTCCTAAATGAACCCTTTGTCTTTCTCGCCTACTCTTGCCTGTATCTCCTTTCATGCCACCCTCTTATGCTTGGAACAACCTACTAGTCTACCAAATATCTGCCCCCAAATCACTCTTTAAAAGTCACTTTAGTCAGTGAAGCCTACCTGAGATCACCCATACACCCACCTGTCCTATTTATGAACTGAATCCATCAGGTTCAAATTTGAATTGCTTTTGGTATTACACTACTGTGAGGTTCACCATATTCAATGACACCACAGAGAATGTGAATCCTGACAAACAACACAACTTAAAAGTAGGGCTTTTAGATATATCTATATTAACCAAAGAGAATGCACAATCCAGATGGATCTTACTAAAAATCATATCAGTAGATAAACCACTGCTTTTAGAGGATACAGGGACACACAGTCATAAGTGAAAATTTGATTGGCAAAAAGACGACCACATTCATTGATAATATACAATAAAAAATTACTCTAAGTTTCATGGGTAAAATGAGTGAATTGGAACACTGGTCATACCCTGATTCTATCATCTACAACTTGTCCGATTCTAAACACCAGAGGTCTGTTTGTCCACCTTGTCAATAAGGACAGAGGTATCTGCTACAGAGAAAAATTAGAAAAACAAAATATCCATGGAAAATCATCTCTTTTAGGCTAAAGATTAGTGATTTTTAAAGAATCAGTCTAATGAATTAATGTATAGCATGCATGCTCAGTTGCTCAATCATGTCTGACTCTTTATAACCTCATAGACTGTAGCCTGCCAGGCTCCCCCTGACAATGGGATTTTCCCAGCAAGCATACTGGAGTGGGCTGCCATTTCTTCCTCCAGGGGATCTTCCTGACCCAGGGATCGAACCTGCATCTCCTGCACTGTGGGCGGATTCTTTACTGATGAGCCACCAGGATGCCCAAACTAATATATAATACATCTCATTTGCACACTATTCTTTTCAGTGGAATTTTACATTCAAGGAGGAAGATAAGTAATTCTAGGTAATACAGTAATTTTTGAACACCATGGTTTAAAATAACCAGGCATTAAAATTCAAAGTAGAAATATCAATACTAAAAAGTTATTTTTAATGAGGCAACACATCTAAAAGCAATAAAATGAAAACTAAACTCTCCTCAGAAAAATATCTGAATAACAAATATTAGTAGGCAAAGACATAACTACTGCATTTATACCAGTATAGGTCATCAGAAGAAATGTCATTTGATTATATAAGAGGGAAAACGAGTTTCTGTAAATAAACAATATCAGAGAATGCATCCCTAAAATCAGATTAGGAATACCGTGATAATACACATAGCTTCATTAGGCTAAAGAATGCAACATGTATTGGGAAAGTAAGTTCTATGGTTTGGGTTATGGGGAGGCATGTCAAATTTCTACATGCTGTAAACAAACAAGGCCATATTACCCTGTGAGATGACTTTTTAATTTTAAATTCTTGACGTTAATGAACATTGACTTATTTTAAGTATGCAATTTTAAGCCATGTGCCAACAAATTCAAACCCAAGAATACAAAGACACTGAGTTAGTAAACAAAGCAGTAATTTTAAGCATTCATTTTACTGTTTGGGGTAATATTTCCAAGATAGAGAACAAAACCACCACCATTTTAGCTGTAGAAAGTAATGCAAATTAAAGCCAATTGACTTTGGTCTCACTTAAAGGAAAGATGTATATGTAGTTTATATTTACAAGTTTGCAACTGATAGCTTAGTTTATATCACAATTCTAGCTCAAGTGGATCATTGTTCTGTGGAACTGCAAGTTATTAATGTATACGGATTCACTGTATAAACCAGTTAATATTATCATTATCATATTCACAAAATGTAGGGAAGGGAGGGACTAGAAAATCAGACAATGAGAGAAATAAGATTCTCTAACAGGAAATACCACAAACTCTTAACAAGAGTCATGCAAAATTCGGTAACGTGGATACCTCTTGCATTTGATACCTAGTGCCAGCAACAGAAATCAAGCCAGCTGTGTTCTTGAGAACAAGTATTTTTAAAAGTATGAAAATTAAAGCTCTTTTTTTTCCTTCCTTATCACCACACACTGCCTCAGTATCTTGACCGCTAAGTAAAACACTGTTACGCAAGACAAGAAAACAGCCAAGAATTAAAAAGCCTACAGATTTGCATTGATCCACAATGATGTTCCCTTCCTGACCATTTAAGGATAGTAAGAGGAAACCAGAGGCTACAGTACAACCAGCTATACTACGAATAATATTCCTCAAATGAACTTGTTTCACTGCACATGCAGAAATAAATTTACCTGTAGCTATTTACTTACTAGTTTCAGACTAATTTGTTAACCTTTCCTTTATTTTCTAACATTTTACAGAAATGATACTAAAATATGGTCATATTTTAGTATATGTAGTTGCATTCCTATCTTCAAACATGACTTTAGAAGTATAGGACTGAAGGACATTACATAAGTCCTAAAAGGTAGACTCTCCCCAACAAGACACAAACTGCTCTTTGCCTAGGTTCCCACTGTTGCCACAGCCACCACATGCCAGGATGTACAGTCCATGGAGTAAAACCTCGACGATCATGAATAACTGGGATTTGACCTTTCTATTAGCTTCTAGTATGTGCTACCTGAGAATCAATGCACATAGGAAAAAGAATTACTGGTACTAACATGAAGTACACCAAGAATAAACTTTAAAATAACAAATATTTTTAAGTTTATGTAAATGTTACCTATTAAAAAATGTACATATATATATATAGTAACTATACTCCTAAATCCTCAGGAAAGCAGCTGCTGGTACTAACATGAAGTACACCAAGAATAAACTTTAAAATAACAAATATTTTTAAGTTTATGTAAATGTTACCTATTAAAAAATGTACATATATATATATAGTAACTATACTCCTAAATCCTCAGGAAAGCAGCTGCTTATTTGTTTATCAAAGTTAGAAGGATGACCAAATTGTTAGTCATCTGGTCCCATCACTTCATGGGAAATAGATGGGGAAACAGTGTCAGACTTTATTTTTTTGGGTTCCAGAATCACTGCAGATGGTGACTGCAGCCATGAAATTAAAAGACACTTACTCCTTGGAAGAAAAGTTATGACCAACCTAGATAGCATATTCAAAAGAAGAGATATTACTTCGCCAACTAAGGTCCGTCTAGTCAAGGGTATGGTTTTTGCTACGGTCATGTATGGATGTGACAGTTGGACTGTGAAGAAGGCTGAATGCCAAAGAATTGATGCTTTTGAACTGTGGTGTTGGAGAAGACTCTTGAGAGTCCCTTGGACTGCAAGGAGATCCAACCAGTCCATTCTAAAGGAGATCAGCCCTGGGTGTTCTTTGGGAGGAATGATGCTGAAGCTGAAACTCCACTACTTTGGCCACCTCATGCGAAGAGTTGACTCACTGGAAAAGACTCTGATGCTGGGAGGGATTAGGGGCAGGAGGAGAAGGGACGACAGAGGCTGAGATGGCTGGATGGCATCACTGACTCGATGGACATGAGTCTGAGTGAACTCCGGGAGTTGGTGATGGACAGGGAGGCCTGGCGTGCTGCGATTCATGGTGTCGAAAAGAGTCGGACACGACTGAGCGACTGAACTGAACTGAACTGAAAGAGAGGACGCTATAAGACTTTTAGTCACTACTAGAAATTATATTCAGTTGCTAATTGCTCATCTTTTTTCTTTTCCCAATGGTAAGTAAAATGTAAAACATATCCTTGGGTTACCTTGAAAATCAGCCTATGAATGCTTACCCTGTGAAATCTGGTTAAAAACCTTTTGAGAATAGCTTGTTTTTTTTTTTTTTTAACTGAGAAGGAAAAAAACTACATCAAAACTATAACAAAAATTAAAATCAAACTTAGACATTTGGGATACAACATTATGAAACTTTATAAGGATTAACAGCTTTGAAAAACAGGAGACACTGCGTGTTTAGAGAGCAGCAACCAAGACTAAATGGTGCCTGTAGACTTTAGAGGACCAAGAAATACAGCTTTGAGTCTCTTCTGTTTTTACAGTCCACAGTTCAATTTTGAATTTTAGCCAGTTTTACAAACTATCTCCAAGTGAAATTTTAGGTGGGCAGAAAAGTTCAAAAATGTAAACACAAAACACAAATAGTTTAAAATGTGTAATCATCAAATAATATCAGATTTGTATTAGGCTCTAAGATGGTTTGAAATGATTTCAACAAGGGCAAAGTTACTTATTAAAATCATACTATTATTAAAAGGCTTCTTAGGAGGCAGTAAAGGTAACAAGTGGAGTTTTTATAGCTAGAATAATTTCAGTTCCAGTACTGGCTTTACCATCTTCAAGCAAGGATTAATGCACTCTGTGCATCACTTTCTTCATTTATAAAATAAAGAGTATAATATTAACTACCTCACAGAGTTGCTTTGAGCATAAAAATAAAAATAGTTAATAATTACAGCAGTGTCCATTACAGAGTAAGAGAGTTCAATAAATATTAGCTATTATTATCACTACTGGGCAAAGAAAATATTTTGTATGCATGCTCTTAATATATAGCCTTTAGAAAATCTATACAGTACATCTAAAGTTCATTTAAAAATTAATTTTTAATGACTGCCTCTTACAGACAGTTAGTTTGTACAACTGTTGTGCAAATTGAGAAAACTCATGGAACATATCTGATTCTACTTTAAGATCAATATAAGATTGCATGTGGAAAAATGCCTAAGAAAAGTAGTAACTCTTCAATTCCCATTCCAGTTCAAATCTTTAAGATGGAGATTTAAAATGTAACAGATATAAAATATAACAGGATTGAGCTGAAATTATAAAATCTCAACCCAATTTTAAAAAAATTAGCGGCACTATCTACTGAGTATACTTCATTAAGCACATGTATAGTGAGATGCATTTATCTCATTTTATGATGTGGTGTCATTCAGTAAGATGAAACTTTGATCTCCAGAGACTTCCAGCTTGTTTTGTGATCTTTGTCAAACAATTTAATTTCTCCATCTTCTCCTCTAATTCCTCATTTTTTGCATGACGGAAATAAATCATTCTGTTGTCAATCTAACTTAGAGGGATGGGATTAGAGTAAATGTCATTCCCAGTCTGTGGCCAAATTGAGAAGGATTTACCTCTCTCATCGTGAGTATGATGATTTAGTCACTTAGTGTCAGTAGGTGAAACATTAACTTCTGATTTACATCACCACCTATTTAAATTCTGGAAGTCAAGTAAATGTAAGAGGCTGGCGTCATGACGTGCCAAGGCACGGAGAAAGGGTGAAATCACTTTTCTTCCATATACAGGAAACCCTGTATGTTTAAGTCTATTAGACATTTAGTAACCAAGAATACTTCTATAATAAGCAGTTGTGCAAGTCTGCATGTCTGAATATGTACATGAAATTCCCTGCAAATGGAGCCCCAGGGAAAGAGCATCAACTTAGGGAATTCTGTATCCATTCCAAATCCTACATAGTCTAAACTATATGAGATATTTTAATTTTGTTGTTTAGAGTACTCATCTTCGGGAACTCTGGTTACACCTATGTGCCACAGGTATGTTAACTAAGACTTGAATGCCTTCTTTACCAATGAAATCCACTTATGGAAAACTAAATTTTTAAAAAGCATATATTTTCTGCCCTCATGGAGTGTATAGTCTACTCTGAGATAGAGAATGAATGTGTGTGTAAGAGAAAATGCAGTATTACGTATAACAATGGTTTAGGGGATAAGGGGAAATGTCTGGGGAAGTAAAAATATAAGAAATACAGAATTGGGGAAAGAACATTCTAGACAGGGAAGAGCATGCAAATAGCCTAAATATGGAAATAGGGTCCATGAATCCTAGAAAAGGAAAGTATTAGTGTGGCTGGAGGATGTACCACCCTAGGGTCAAAGGGACCCAGTGAAGGGTTTTGAGCAGGGAAGAGCACAAACTAGATTTAGAGGATCTGAAGATGCTTGCTAGATGTGGAATTAGGGGTGGGAGCAATGAGCCTGGAAGAGAAGAAACCAGGTGGGTTTTCTCAGTCTAGCTGAGAGAGAAGATGGTTTGAGCTATCTCTAGCTGAGAGAGCTATGGTTTGAGAAGATGGTGGCAGTATGGACACAAAAGAAGGCAGATACTACTTACCTTTTGGATACAGAAATGAAATGAACAGAGGATGGATGTAGGAAGTGAGGGAATGAAAATGTCAAAGATTTTCATGGGATGGACATCAGTAACTTGGTGGATGGAGACATCATTTACTGAGATGGAAGAGACTAAAAGAAAAAGTTAATGGAGAAAGGCTAAGAGTTCACCTGGGAGATGGGGCCTGTGAGAGGTGCAAGTGCTGATGATGACGTGAAGACGGCTGACAGCGTGGGGCCAGAGTTCAGCACTGCAGCGGCGTTATCAATTGGCACTTGGATGACATGTACAGTCATATTAATAGAAATAGATTAAAATGCCTAAGGTAAGAGTTTAAGTTGAAAAGAGAGGAGGACTTTAAGGAATTCTAATATTTTCAAAAAGAGCCTAAAAAGAAATAGCAAAATGGTAGGAAGACAGCCCAGAGTATGCGGTCACAATGTGAAGAAAAGGGTGTGGGGCAAAGCTCTGAGAACAAGCAAAGGTGGCTGCTAGATTTGTCAAGCTGTGCCCTCTTCCCTCCTCTATAGTGCACGACTGTGATTCATTCCTATAAATTTTGAAATGAAAAAGAAAACTGCAAATCCCCAGATCAGAAAACAGTACTAGTTTAGAAAAGTGATTAAAAAAAATTTTAACTATTGCTCATTCCTCTCTAGGTTTCTGATCTGAATTTACCTGTTCTAGTTTGATTTATATGGCATTGAGAATTAAAGTAGTAAATCTTAAGACTGAACACTGCAATACAGAAAATGGGATATGCTTGATGACAAGATCAAGTAGTGAATATGTAATTCAAAAGGAAACCGTAATGGTTTAAGTGGGATAATACATTTCATTCATGCCACAGAAGTAGCACAAAAATCAATATAGCACACAGCCACAACAGAATTATTAAGACAGTATCAGATGCATGAAAAATTATGACTACGGTTTCAAATATTTATTCATTACAGACTTAGTGAGCAGCATACATGATACTAAGACTGTTCCAGTGATTTTAAAAAACTCTTTTGAGGAAACTCACTAGAATATTATCTTAGATTTAGACTGAAGATGAGACCTTGCAAAGCAATAAAAAGGCACCAGATGTTGATTTTTTAAACCACAATATAAAAGACATACTGCATGGGGAAAAGCACTCCTAAATTTGAAAGTGCTACAGGTTAGGGAAATGACTTAATGTTATGTTTAGAATTATAATCCCATTCTCAAAAAGGAAACAAACAAACAAAAAGAATTAATGAAAATTCTAACGTAAGTCACAGGAGAAATTTACTGTGATCAGATCAGGAACTTCTATCTATTCCCATAAATTACACTGCAGGTCTTTGTCATTAATAAAAAGGATATTATATATGCAGGGAGGGAGGAGAAAAGCCAAAGATACAGATTTTACTTGAGGCAGTAGAGAGAGGCACAGAAAAGGGAGAGGCAATTTAAATTTGCGTATTTTTTTTAAAAAGCCTAAAAAAATAAACTCAGTTTTAAAAGAATGTCATGTATATTTTCTAATATTCCACAACTATTTTTATATATTATCTAGTTTTTGTCCATGTGTATATAGTTTTATACAATTGTATTTATAGCAACACATAACTTTATATACTTTTTAAACTTAACATTATATCAGATTGCTTCCATATTTCTAACTCATTTTTCCTTATAATATGTTTAATCCTGCAAATATTCCACTGGGTTGACAGGACAGAGTTTGCTTGTAGTTACTAGCGATTAATTAAAATTCTCAAATGCTCACTCAGAATTCTAAATTTATTTCTACAGTTGTCAACTCTCAGGTCAGTAATCTGAGGGTTGATCTCAGCACTAAGAGAACAGACAGAAGAAGCTACCAGGTATGAAAAGCTTATGGCTTCACAAGGTTTGACTCAGGGAAAGACAGGACAAAATCAACACACTAAAGTAAGAATAAATGTAAAGCCTGCAATTAGGTTAAAAAAAAATCAAATGTGCAACAAGTCTAAGGAGATATGTTCTCATGTGAGAAAGATCTGGAAATTTCACATGAGCTTAGGTGTGCCTGTTTTAAAAAGTCAGTATAGTCTGTCTCAGGACAAATTAACAGAGTATAATTTATAACTATAATTTAGCTTGTAATTTATATAGTTTTGATTTACAAAGGCCAAAATTATGAAGTACTACGGAAATATTACATCCAAATCTGGATACCAACTTTTTTTTTTAAAGCTTTTAATTTTATATTGGAGTAGAGCCAATTAACAATGTTGTGATAGTTTCAGGTGGACAGCAAAGGGACTCAGCCATACATACACATGTATCCATTCTCCCCCAAACTCCTCTCCCATCCAGGCTGCCACACTGAGCAGAGCTGAGCAGAGTGCCCTGTGCTATACAACAGAACCTTGTCGGTTACTGGACACCAATACTTGCGATAGTTGCTGATGAGTATAATTATCCAGAAAGAAAAAAGAAAAAGAAAAAGAAAAAACATCATTTGTCTCAGTAATGGTTAGCATAACCAAGCTATTTAAGCTAAAGAAAAAACATTAAGGGGGATCATGGCAGATGTTTTTAAAAACCAGAAGGATTCTGATAAGCAGCAAAGTATTTCTCTCAAGCAGAGCCAGACCAATATATGAATGTTATTGGTAGGCAGACTTCACCTATGACAATCTTTCTAACAACAAAACAGCAACAACTCTACCACTTCCTGAGATAGGAAGCATCCAGAAGCTATCTCTCAAGGATGCTATAAAAAGAAGTCATACACTGGAAGTACGTTTACAGTAGAATGACTGAAATTTCTATCTCAGTGATCTGTGTATAAATTCTTAAAGAGATGTGAATACCAGACCACCTTACCTGTATCCTGAGAAACCTGTGTGTAGGTCAAGAAGCAGAAACAGAACACCTGACTGGTTCAAAATTGGGAAAGGAGTACAACAAGGCTTTGTATTGTCACCCTGCTTATTTAATTTCTATGCAAAGTACATAAGTGAAACGCCGGGCTGGATGAATCACAAGCTGGAATCAAGATTGCTGGGAGAAATATCAGCAACTTCAGATATGCAGATGATATCACTCTAAAGGCAGAAAGTGAAAAGGAACTAAAGAGCCTTTTGATGAAGGTGAATGAGGAGAGTGAAAAAGCTGGTCTAAAACTCAACATTCAAAAGACTAAGATTATGGTATCTAGTCATATTACCTCATGGCAAATATGAGGAGGAAAAGTGGAAGCAGTGACAAATTTTATTTTCTTGAGCTCCAAAATCACTGTGGATGGTGACTGCAGCCATGAAATTAAAAGATGCTTGCTCCTTGGAAGAAAAGCTATGACAAACCCAGACAGCATATTAAAAAAAGCCAAGACATCACTGCTGACGAAGGTCTATACAGTCTTATGTATAGTGTCTGTACAGTCCTATGGTGTTTCAAGTCATCATGCACAGATGTGAGAGCTGGACCATAAAAAGGCTGAGTACCAAAGAATTGATGCCTTCAAACTGTGGTGCTGAAGAAGACGCTTGAGAGTCCCTTGGACTGCAAGGAGATCAAATCAGTCAATCCTGGAGGAAATCAACCCTAAATATTCATTGGAAGGAATGATGCTGAAGCTCAAATACTTTGGCCACCTGACGCAAAGAACTGATTCATTAGAAAAGACCCTGATGGTGGGAAAGATTGAAGGTAAAAGGAGAAGGGGGTGGCAGAGGATGAGATGGTTAGCATCACCGACTCAATGGGTATGAATCTGACAAATCCCAGGAGATAGTAAAGGACAGGGGAGCCTGGCATGCTGCAGTCCATGGAGTTACAAAGAGTTGGGCATGACTTAGTGACTGAACAACAGCAAAAAAAGTTCCTTCTTAAGGAACTGGCTTATACTTCTTTCTAGGAACTGAATTATATTTTAAACATTCTGTATAACCAAAAGCTGAAGTTGTGAAAGAAGTCTGTGACTGCTTTTTTCAGATATTGGGCTTGGTTTGTCCTTCCATACAACGTAATTCTGTTGAAAGAAAAATCTTTCAAATGCAGGGACTAGATCCCATCTGATCATGTGTCACTGTGTGCAGGATGTTCAACACTTGCAGATGAACACGCCACAAAGGTGGTCAGATATCTCCTTTAATGCGAATTCTGCCCCCATTCTGAGCTCCATCCTGAATCTAAGTGTTTCCTGTCCACTGTCTCAGCCTGCAAGTGCTGGGGTCGGATAAAGCCAGCAGGGGAGGAGGAGGGGGAGTCCACGTCCCTAACTTCTGCACTTCTTCTCTGCTGTTCATGAAAAGTGGACAGGGCCGGGCAGAATTTGGAGGCCAAGAGACATGCACACACTTCTGATGCAAATGCTGTTATGAGATAAGATGTCAGGGCAGTAAGAGTTGCAAGCGGGCAGCATTTCAAAATGCTGTAAGTTTTGCTGGCATCAGAATCTTTTCTTAATCAGGCCTACTAGGGCCTGACATTTCTTTACGAATGTGTCCTAAAGGCTTTTCAGTTCTGATGATGCTGGACTGAAAAATATTCTGTTCGGAGGGTTAATACCTTACATCGCTGCTGAGAGTTCAGAACAACCTCCAGAGGATGAGAAATGACCTAGAGTGGTGATAGGCTGGGGGTGGGGGTGGGGAGAAGGGGTGGCTTTGAGCAAAAAGGAAAATGGGAAAGAAATGCTACAGTGACTCAGAAACTGAGCATGGATTTAACTTGTCCAGGAATTAGGTGAAGAGGGCTAGAGAAAGCATGCTGCTTTCTACAGCCATGTGAGACCTTCATCTTTCCCCCGTCTCAACTGTTCTCTTTTCTTCCTGCCTACTCTGATTTCCTGGTCCTTTTCCTTCCATTTCCTTTTATCGTCCCAGTTGACCAGGCACTTCTCTCTCCCATCTGTTCCTGCAAAGTGAGGGGGGAGACTCTAGAGTACTGGGGCACGCCATCACATGTGGCACATGGTTTGGCAGATATTTGGCATGAGTAGATGATATTACTGCTGCAACTGGTACTAATGCAGCGCACCAGGCATGGGGCGATGTAAAATGTACAATAAGGAGTTAAGAGTCAGTGTCTATGCCCCCAGGAAGCTCACAGCCTGGTGCGACCAACATGATGAACATGCAGACACACAGGAAAAACAGAAGAGGCACAGTATGGTGGCAGCTTTATGTGCCAACTTGGCCAGGCTACAGCGCCCAGCTGTTTGGTCAAACACGTATCTAGACATTGCTGTGAAGGTACCTGGGTGTGTTATTAACATTTATAATCAGTTTACTTTAAGGAAAGCAGATGACCCTCAATAACCTGGGTGAAGGCCTTCACAACAAAAACTGAGCCTTCCTGAGGAAGAAGGGATTCTGCTTCAAGACTACAACATAAAAATCCCGCCTGAGTTTCTGGCCTGCTGGCCTGCCCTACGGATTTAGCAACTTAGGTGGCAACATCAATACCCAAATTTCTGCCCATCCTATTGAAGACTCACCCCCACAATCGCCAAAGCCAATTCCCTAAAATAAATCTCCATCTCTCCCTCTATACACATATACATACATACTCACACTCTCACATACACCCTATCAGTTCTGTTTCTCTGGAGAACCCTGACTAGCACACTAGCAAATATGGACAAGGTCAATCATGCTGCTCAATTCAGAGATGCGGTGATTAGTAGCTGCTCTCTCCGTCAGATACGTTCTGTCTCCAAGCCCAAAGAGTATTCCTTACCTGATGTTCACTCACTTTATATAAGTCAGTTGAAAGTCACTGGCTTTAGTAAACTCTCCTCTCTTATATATGTAAGAGCTGAATATTATTTCCACTTGCTTTTTGATCCTTGATTTTTTTCATTTCTTAAAAAATGTCATTATTGATTCAGTAAGAGTCTGACCAACATCACTGAGTGAGTGAGTGAAAGTAGCTCAGTCGTGTCTGACTCTTTGCAACCCCATGGACTATACAGTCCATAGAATTCTCCAGGCCAGAATACTGGAGTGGGTAACTCCAGTATTCCCTTCGCTGGGGTCTTCCCAACCCAGGGATTGAACCCAGGTCTCCCGCACTGCAGGCAGATTCTCTACCAGCTGAGCCAAAAGGTAAAGAATCCGCCTACAATGGGGGAGAACTGGATTTGATCCCTGGGTTGGGAATATGAGTGTCTAAAATGTTTCTGCTACCAAGAAAAGGCTGTCACCTTAGAGGTAACACTGTCCTCAATTCCTAATAATCAAAGTGTTTTCACTTAGATATATAAACTGAATATTTTGAAGCTTTCCTATACATCTTCACTTCAAAGTTTTATTTTAATTTTAAAAGCCTGTTCTTTTCTAGAGGAGGGTCATGGAGTTTTTTTTTTTCTTCCTCGAATCAACTGGCAGTGAAGACACTGCCTTCACACATCCTACTTGGCTAACAGTACACAGTGCTGATCTGCGTCATCTCTGACTCACAAGAAGTGTCAGAAATGTCAAGTGCAAGTACAAAGCAGTAATGTCATACTGCCCCTTTACTAAACAGCAGGCATGATCTTCTCTGACATGTGAGATTGATGGCTTGTCTCTTTCTTACTACTCCCACCCATCATTATGTTTAATCTAGATTCATCTATGACACATGTAATTTGTTGATTTTATAATTCTTCTATATGTAAATAAAATGAGTAAGAAATACAAAATTCCAATGAATAATTTCTACCTTCTTATAAAATCAAATCTGCTTAGATTTGAAAGTATGTCTATCAAAATACGAGTGAAGCCCCACAGCCAACTTTCAGCTTACAAGCAGAGTAAAAAAGAGAACTCAAAATCCATATGTAAGTAATAGTTATTGTAGTCTATTTCATACATAAACCAGACAGAGCATCCCAACTATTATAAGTTAAAAGATTTCCAAATGAAGTGGAGAAAAGTTCTGTTAAGTTTACATAACAACTAGTTTCTCTCTCCCATGAAACATAGCAAAGTACTTAAGACATTTGTTAAAAAAACAAACACTTCAGCCATTATTTTCAAGAATTCAGTATCACTTCAAATATAAATTTCTTCCTTAATCATTTAACTTACATGTATCCCATTAAAGCATGCAATCATCAGTCATATACAGCATGCACCATGCAGTAAATGGACAGCAGAGTTAATAACCTGGAAGCATAGGATCTGAGAATGTGAGAGCAAGTTAAAGACAAGAGTTCCTCTCCATTGTCACTGAGGGTCGAGAAGCAATGCTGAAGCGTAGAACAGTGAGAGTGGGGGAAATACAGTTTGTCCAACACATAAACATATCTCCGCAAGTGGCGGCAGGTATAACTGAAAGACAAGGGTAAAAGGAGAAAAACAGAAAGAGAGTTTTCCTTTGAAAAAATAAATCATTCTTAATGACCTCAAAGCTTCCTGTGTGTTTTTACTAAATGGCACCCAAGAAAAAAACGACTTTTAAAAGAGAATATTAAAAGAAAAAACAAAAGAAAACAAACAATGTGAGTTAAAAAAAAAAAATGGACAAAAGACCTAAGCAGACACCTCACCAGAGAAGATATACAGAAGGCAAATAAGCATAAGAAACGATGCTCTACATCATATGTTATGAAGGAAATACAAATTAAAACAATGAGATGCTGCTACACACCTATCAGAATGGCCAAAATCCAGAATACTGACAACACCAAATGCTGACAAGGATGTGGAGTAACAGAAATTCCCACTTACTGCTGATAGCAATGCAAAATGGTACAGTCATTTTGGAAGACCATTTTAGATTTGTTACAAAACTAAACATGTTCTTACCATATAACCCAGCAACCATGCTTACCCAATGAGCTTGTTTACCCAAATGAGCTGAAAATATATGTTCACACAAAAACCTGCACACGTATGTTCATATCAGCTTTTTTCATCATTGCTAAAACTTGAAAGTCACTAAGATGTCCTTCAGTAGGGAAAAGGATAAATAAACAGTGGTACATCAGAGAGTGGAATGTTATTCAGCACTAAAAAGAAATGAGTTATCAAGTCATGAAAAGGTATGAAGAAAGCTTATCATGCATATTACTGAGTGAAAGAAGCCAATTTGAAAAGGCTATATAATGTATGTTTTCAAATCTATGATACTCTGGAAGAAGCAAAACTATGGCAACAGTTAAAAAAAGAAAGTCAGTGGTTGCCAGGGGTTGGTAGAGGGGAAGGGATTGGTAGGCAGTGCACATAGGATTTTCAGGGCAGTGAAACTATTGTGTATGATACCATAATGGTGGATACATGACACTATACATGTGTCCAGATCCACAGAATGCAAAACACCATGGGTGAAACCTCATGTAAACTATGGCGTTTGGGTGATAATGACATGTCAAAGTAGGTTTACCAGTTGTAACAAATGTGTCACCTCTGGGGCAGAGTGTTGATACTGGGCAAGGCCAAGTGACAGAGGAGGCAGAAAGTATGGTGGGAATTCTCTGTCCTACCTGTTCAGTTGTGCCAGGAACCTAAAACTGTTCTTAAAGAAAAAATTTATTTAAAAGGAAAATAATGAGGTATATTGACAGAGGGAAAAGTTTAAAAATATGGTGTCATTAGTTAACTATATAAAATGTGTCTTGGTAGAGCAAAGTAATGTGAGCTATTCCCTCTTTGCAGTATTACAAATACATTCCTGGGAGACAGGCAAGACTACTACAGCAATGCGGAAAGTGCCATGGCAGAGGGATACTGACCTAAGAGTCAGAAAACTTAGAAACCTAGATTCAGCCCAACCCCTGGCAGTTCTATAAAAGTTGGTACTTGATCTTATCTAAGCCTCGATTCCACAAACTGCAACATGAAAGTAAAAAGTTTCAATTACTCCAAAACTCTGAAGTGGTATTATAAAAATATTTTAATATTATCATTGTCAGAGCAATTTCATTTGTGTCACATTTTAGATTACTTAAAAATAACAATTTTGAAAGAGAAAAATATCAAATCAATTTGACAAAGTCAATTAACCAAACAGTAAACACATCAATTGATATGCCTAGACTATTTGAAAACCATGTATCAAAAACCATACCAAAAGTATACCAAGTTCCTAAGAAGGCAGCAAGTAATCTTTAAAGTATGGTAGAACTGAAAATAAAACTAAGAGATGTAAAGATTAGAAATAGGTAACATTGCCAAAAATGGACAATCCAATCATCCATTCAACCAAGTAATGAATCAATCAAGTAAATCAGCGACATGGTATCTATAGAATACGACCTACTGCATGCAGGAACAGTGCCGGACACTGAAGATAAGTTGAGGAGGAAAATACACACAATTCTTACCCATATATATACCTTACAAGATAGAGAGAAAGACAGATATCAGACAATAACAAAGTTCCACCAAAATTGTACAATTTCAAACTTCAAAGTGCAATAAGCACTCTAAAGGAAAAGTAGAGGAACAAAATGGAGATCTTGAGATCTGGAGGCTGAGGAAGGGCTTTTACAAAGTGAATTATAAGCGGATATCTTAAGGAAGTATTCAAGTCAGCTAAATTAACAGTCTGGGTTAGGGAGGGGGACATGATTCAATTAAAAATCTATTACAAGCAATACATGACTGTGGTTAAAAAAAAAAGTGAGTTCAAAATTAAAAACCCTTCCTCTATTAAAAAAAAATCAGTTTAATCAGTTTTTTAAAAATACCATGGTTCTATCACAATGATATGAAAAAATGATGAAGTATTCAAAATAAAAAGTTATATACAAATATGAAGAAATCTTTAAGATGATAGTAAAGACTACACATGGACATCACCAGATGGTCAATACCAAAATCAGAATGATTATATTCTTTGCAGCCAAAGATGGAGAAGCTCTATACAGTCAGCAAAAACAAGACTAAGAGCTGACTGTGGCTCACATCGTGAACTCCTTATTGCCAAATTCACACTTAAAATTGAAGAAAGTAGGGAAAACTACCAGACTATTCAGTTATGACTTAAATCAAATCCCTTACAATTACACAGTGGAAGTGAGAAACAGATTCCAGGGATTACAGCTGATAGAGTGCCTGAAGAACTATGGACGGAGGTTCCTGACATTGTACAGGAAACAGGGATCAAGACCATCCCCCAAAAAAAGAAAAGGAAAAAAAATGCAAAATGGTTGTCTGAGGAGGCCTTACAAAAGATGAGAAAAGAAGAGAAGAGAAAGGCAAAGGAGAAAAGGAAAGATATACCCATGTGAATGCAGAGTTCCAAAGAATAGCAAGGAGAGATAAGAAAGCCTTCCTCAGTGATCAAAGCAAAGAAATAGAGGAAAACAATAGAATGGGAAAGACTAGAGATCTCTTCAAGAAAATTAGAGATACCAAGGGAACATTTCATCCAAAGATGGGCTCGATAAAGGAAAGAAATGATATGGACTTAACAGATGCAGAAGATATGAAGAGGAGGTGGCAAGAATATATAGAAGAACTGTACAAAAAAGATCTTCATGACCCAGATAACCACGATGGCATGATCACCCACCTAGAGCCAGACATCCTGGAATGTGAAGTAAGGTGGGCCTTAGGAAGCATCACTATGAACACAGCTAATGAAGGTGATAGAATTCCAATTGAGCTATTTCAAATTCTAACAGATGATGCTATGAAAGTGCTGCACTCAATATGCCAGCAAATTTGGAAAACTCAGCAGTGGCCACAGGACAGGAAAAGGTCAGTTTTCATTCCAATCCCAAAGAAAGGCAATGCAGAAGAATATTCAAACTACTGGACAATTGCACTCATCTCAAAATTCTCCACGCCAGGCTTCAACAGTACCTGAAACCATGTACTTCCAGATGTTCAAGCTGGTTTTAGAAAAGGCAGAGGAACCAGAGATCAAATTGCCAACATCCTCTAGATCATCAAAAAGTGAGAGAGTTCCAGAAAAACATCTATTTCTGCTTTATTGACTACGCCAAAGCCTTTGACTGTGTGGATCACAACAAAGTGTGGAAAATTCTGAAAGAGATGAGAATACTAGACCACCTGACCTGCCTCTTGAGAAACCTGTATGCAGGTCAGAAAGCAACAGTGAGAATTGGACATGGAACAACAGACTGGTCCCAAACAGGAAAAGGAGTACGTCAAGGCTGTCTATTGTCACCCTGCTTATTTAACTTATATGCCGAGTACATCATGCGAAATGTTGGGCTTCATCCAGAAGCACAAGCTGGAGTCAAGATTGCCAGGAGAAATATCAATAACCTCAGATATGTAGATGACACCCCCTTATGGCAGAAAGTGAAGAACTAAAAAGCCTCTTGATGAAAGTGAAAGAGGAGAGTGAAAAAGTTGGCTTAAAACTCAACATTCAGAAAACTAAGATCATGGCATCTGGTCCCATCACTTCATGGGAAATAGATGGGGAAATAGTGGAAGCAGTGTCAGACTTTATTTTCCTGGGCTACAAAATCACTACAGATGGTGACTACAGCCATGAAATTAAAAGATTCTTCCTCCTTGGAAGAAAAGCTTTGACCAACCTAGACAGCATATTAAAAAGCAGAGATATTACTTTGCCAACAAAGGTCCATCTAAGTCAAAGCTATGGTTTTTCCAGCAGTCATGTATGGATGTGAGAGTTGGGCTATAAAGAGAGCTGACTGCTGAAGAATTGATGCTTTTGAACTGTGGTGTCACTTGGACTACAAGAAAATCAAGCCAGTCAATCCTAAAGGAAATTAGTCCTGAATATTCATTCGAAGGACTGATGCTGAAGCTGAAACTCCACTTCTTTGGCCACCTGATTGGAAGCAGTGACTCACTGGAAAAGACCCTGATGCTGGGAAAGATTGAAGGTGGGAAGAGAAGGGGACGACAGATGATGAGATGGTTGGATGGCATCACTGGCTCGATGGACATGAGTTTGAGCAATCTTTGGGAATTGGTGATGGACAGGGAAGCCTGGCATGCTGCAGTCCATGGGGTTGTAAAGAGTCGGACATGACTGAGCGACTGAACTGACTGACTGAAGAATGGATTTCACTTCTATATGAAAATAAAACAAACAACAATCCAAGCCCATAGATACAGAGAACAGACTGGTGGTTGCCAGATGCAGGGGCTGGGGGTGTGGGGTAAAATGGTGAACATCGTCCAAAGGTACAAACTTCTAGTTATTAAAATACAGTCATGCATGAAGATGAATGCACAGCATGGATACTAAAGCTAATAATGCTGTATTGCATATTTGTTCTCTTCACTGAGATGCAAACAGAGTAAATCTTAAAAAGTTCTCACTTAGAAGAAAAAAACTGTGATTATGCATGATGACAAATGCTAACTAGACTTAATGTGGATTTTAGACTTATTTTTCAATACACACAAATATCAGATCATTATGTTGTACAGTTGAAACTTTCCCTGGTGGCTCAGCGGTAAAGAATCTGTCTTCCAATGCAGGAGATTTGGGTTCAGTCCCTGAGTCAGGAAGATCCTCCGGGGAAGGCAATGGCTACCCACTCCAGTATTCTTGAGTAGGATATCTCACGGACAGAGGAGCATGATGTGCTCCAGTCCACGAGGTCACAAGTCGTCAAGACATGAGACTTAGTGACTAAACAACAACAACATCTGAAACTAATAACGTTACATGTCAATTACACCCAATAAAAAATAATACATTTACAAAATTAAAAAAAATAGTAAGGAAAATTTTAGACTCGATAAAATGGAAAAAATATTTTTATACAGGAAATTCTAGGATTGTAAAGTTATCAAATGTTCATGTTATTCTAAAAATTAATATGCTCACAAATATCAGTAAGACTTTTTAGAAACTAGATAATACTAAAGTTCATATAGAAAATTAAACATTTAAGAAGGGCCAGGAAATCCTGAAGATGGAACCAGCTCTACTACCTATTAAAATATACTCTAAAGCAACACTGTCGGAAAGTCTGGCACAGTGCATGAGTAGACAAAACACCGGAGCAGACTCAAATTGGATAGGAATCTAGCACAGATAAAGGTGGCACTTTAAAACAGAAAACTAGGGAAGTTATTCACTACAAGACACTGGGGTAGCTGGGTAGACAACTAGGAAAAAATACAGCTGGACTCTCTACCTTGCCTCTTAAAATAAATTCCAAGTTGGTCAAAGACTTGAAGGAAAAGTAATGCCACAAAAAGTTCAAAAATAAACCATACACCCGAGAATCATTTAAAAGTAAGACTCATAAATTTGACCACAAAAATGAAAAATATGGATGGAGGAGACAATCAGTTTTCACCCTGTATCATCTTTTGTACTATTTGAACTTTCTGCCATTTTCATGTATCAAGGAAATAAAGAATTAATTTTTTAAATTTTAAAGGGGCACAGGAGCAATACATTTGATCAGAGGGAATATCCTAAAGCGAGGCAATGTAGGCACGTTCACAGACCTGAGAACAGACCTGAGAAGTTCAATATGGTGGTTCTAACAGTGAATACATAGTCAAAGGTAAGGTAGGTGCATGCGGGGGCTTGTGGGCTGTGTTAACGAGTTTATCCTATCATGGAAAATTAAGGAAGGGATTGAGGAGGGGAGCCACCAGGTCTGATTTACATTTTTAAAGATACATTTCTGCAATGCAAAGATTAAAAACTGGAGAGGGGCAAAAGTTGAAAGATAAAACTAGACTTGGGCAAGAGTAGAAAAGCAAAGACCAGTGAGAAGCTACGGCAACAGTGTTAGGCAAATACTGCTGATGGCTTAGAGCACGGGTTGGGCAAAGAAAAACCAGTAAAACCTGCGTCCTGACTGGAGTGGGAGATGATGTCAGTGGAGGAAGATGTCAAGAAAAACTCCCTGATTTCTGGTATTATGAACTGAATGAAACTACACATGCTGAGACAGGAGAAACCGGAGGAGAGACGGGTTTTATGGAAAAGAGCATGACTTTGGTTCTGAACAGATACAATTTCAGGTACTGTAGTTGTGAGATGTCGGGAAATGTTGCTATATGTCTACGTTTGAAGCTACGAGAGGAGTGGAATAACCCAGAGATACAGATAAATACAGACACTGACACATATACGGAAATCTAAAGTCTGAGAGCATGTCTGAGACAATCTACAGTCAAAGTGATGAGACAGAACCGGGCCCCAGGAATTACAGTGTTTCCAAATCAGAGGAAGGGAGAGAGGGAAGAGGGAGGAGAGAAGCTGATAATGAAAATTGAGTGGCAGCTAGGGTGGCAGGAAGAAAATCTAAGAGTGTTGCCAAAAATCAACAAAAAAAGTGTTTCAAGATGGTCTTGGCAATAATATACCTTTAAGACAATTTCCATTTATGCTAAACAAATAATAAACTTTTCAAACTGTATGACTAAAATTAAGCTAAAATATTTTTATAAACAGAGCTACTGTTCAATTTAGGTTTTATTCCTCTTAATCCTCTTGAAATATTCTTTATTTTTTAATAGAGATTGAATGAAAATAGCCCAGATGACTATCAGACATGTCAGAGATGTATTCTCATTATGTGAAAAATTCTTTGGTTTCATACTTCAAGCTTACAACTACAACAAAAACAAGGAATGAACAAAAAAACAATAAAACTAGTTTTTAATAGCTATCCTTTAAACACACACAATTCTATCATGAAGTCTATCTGCATATTTTCACAGCAATTGTAACGATGGTAAAAAATGAATTCAGAAATTCAGTAATCCCCTAGACTTTGAAATTGCTATTTTGAATTCAGTTCAATCAGTCTGTAGTCCTTAAATATAAATCAAGGCACAGAAAAAATGACTTTTAATTACCTTCAGTTGTTATTATAAGCTAGTCTTTATGAGCATCCACTGGACAAATACTTATTAGTAGACGAACAAGACTTCAGTTATGAAATTATTTTAAAGGTGTGTGTGTATGTGTGTTAGTCGGTCACTCGTGTCCAAATCTTTGCTATCCCATGGCCTGTAGCTAACCAGGCTCCTCCTTCCACGGGATTCTCCAGGCAAGAATACTGGAGTAGTTAGCCATTCCCTTCTCCAGGGGATCTTCCTGACCAAGGGATTGAAACCAATCTGCATTGGAGGCAGATTCTTTACCATCTGAGCTAACAAGGAAGCCTTAAAGGCATGTAGTCTACAAAAAATTATTGCAACATTTCAAAAGGTACAAAGAGGAAAATGGATAAAAAGATACGATGTTGCCCTTACTTCAGCACTGTACGTAAAAGAACACCTTCTGACAACCACTACTGAGAAGTAGTTATATGGCATCATCTGATTGAAATCTTGCTGAGACAGAAATATCAACATCTCAGTTACTTTATTCTAGATATACTCTAATTTTTAAATATTCTTAAAACACAGTGATAATATTACTATTACCTTTCAGGCACAGAACAGTATAATATTTTTTGATGAATGTAAGTTTACATTAGGCTTTTGGAGCAGTTGCTCATATTAAGCAGGTGACCAAACATAATGTATTATAGGACAAACTTTCCAATCCTTTATTTTACAACTGATTTTTGGAACTTAAATTAGGAAATGTCATCCTGCAGTGCTTGGTTTCCTTCTAATATGTCAAGATAATTTTGAATATCAGTGCTCTAACTTTGTCATCTATAAAACTGGGAATCTCATGATTTCTTGTAAGAAGTCATTAACAGAAGCACTGAACAGAAACGAGTCAAGGACAGACCTAGAAAAGTGCACTAGAGATCTCTGTGTTGGCCATCAGTGCACAGGGAAACACTCATCAATAGCTTTTCCATGTTTTTCTATATATAGCTATAAATACATGAAGGAGAAATGTGGGAAAAAAAGAAAAATACTTTCACATTTATGGCCTACTTATGTTTTTTGTCCCCATAGTCCACTGTGGTGATTAAAAGCAGGTATTATAATCCCCAGTTAACAAATGATAAAACTTCAGAAGAAGTGATATGTTAACTATCCTGTCAATTAGGAATGGAAGAATTCTACCCAGTGGAATCCACCAACTACGCTGTCACACTCAAGCCCAGAGGCCTTCTAACTGTGTCAACGAATAACCAAGTCCAGGACCCACCTGCTCTGGAAGTTCTCCGAAGTCCTATTCCTGCTCACTTCTTCCAAATAAAAGTACAAGAGAAGATAGGGTTAAAATTTTTTTAAACAGATTTAGGAAAGTTATGACCAACCTAGATAGCATATACAAAAGCAGAGACATTACTCTGCCAACAAAGGTCCATCTAGTCAAGGCTATGTTTTTCCCAATGGTCATGTATGGATGTGAGAGTTGGATGGTGAAGAAAGCTGAATGGTGAAGAATTGATGCTTTTGAACTGTGGTGTTGGAGAAGACTCTTGAGAGTCCCTTGGACTGCAAGAAGATCCAATTAGTCCATCCTAAAGGAGATCAGTCCTGGGTGTTCATTGGAAGGACTGATGTTGAAGCTGAAACTCTAATATTTCGGCAACCTCACGGGAAGAGTTGACTCATTGGAAAAGACCCTAATGCTGGGAAGGATTGGGGGCAGGAGGAGAAGGGGATGACAGAGGATTAGATGGTTGGATGGCATCACCAATGTTCGATGGACATGGGTTTGGGTAGACTCCGAGAGTTGGTGATGGATAGGGAGGCCTGGCGTGCTGCGATTCATGGGGTTGCAAAGAGTCGGACACGACTGAGCAACTGAACTGAACTGAACAATTAAACAGGTATTTTTATTGAGTCTTCAAAAGGACTCTAGGGCTCAATCCACCAAAGGAAAGCAAAAACTAAAGAAAACAAAAAAATTGTGCTCTTTAAAAATGCACATCACTATCAACTTAACAAGTGATCACAGTGAATATTAACATCAGTTAAGTAGACCTCAGGAGTCTCCTGATATGATCACAGCAGAACTTAAGTCTAACCACACAAAATCATCAGGCAAATCCAAACTGAGGGGTATTTTAAAAAAAAAAAAGAAAAACAAACAAAAACCCCTCTGTTTTGCTCACATTTTGAAAGATAAGGAAAAACCAACCAAGGGACTGTTCTGGATTAAAGAAGAATAAAGAGGACAACTAAAATGTAGTATGTGATTCTGGGACTGAATCCCAGACAAAGGGAATAAAAAGCATTTCCCCCACCCCCAGAAAGGAAATCAGTGGGGCAAATGACAAAATTTGAGGGCTTATAGATTAGACAAGAGTATTTTCTCAATGTTAATTTTCTAACTTAAAGAAATTATACACTGCAGTTCTTGGTGGTAAAGTACATCTTGTTTATAAACTTATTCTCAAAGTTTTAGGAAAAAATAGGACACAATATAGCTAATGTGGTGAAAACTTAACATTTTGGGAATTTGACTAAAGGTAAGTTAAGAAATCTTTATACTACATTTTTAAGCATGCAATTTCAAAGATTTTCAAAAATGAATATTAAAACATCAAAAAACTAATTTATTTTTAATCTAGAAAATAAAATCAAACTAGCCTTTTTCATAAAGAGAGTAATATCCATTTTGAGATTATGGAATTAAAATCTAGAGCCCTAAAATGTCGCCCTGACCTCTATACTTAAAGTAAGGATGTCAGAAAAACTAGAGCGTGGGAAGTAAGCAAATGCGGTCTGGAGCTATCCCATAAAAACAGTCACAGTTACTTAAGAGTTGCACTTTCATAAAAAAATACATTTCCCTTAGTGCCTTCTTATATGAAAATGTCCAAGGTTATGCAATGTATAGTTCTGAAATGTTACTTGATATGGTCATGCCTCACCAAAGTAAAATATGAAAATGTTCTGTCCTGGAACAACATTTAAGTCTGTAAAAGATCCTCAAACCGCAAGTAAAAGAGTGATGCTTTAAAAAGACCCTAGGGTCAAGCTTTCTAATAATGCATTTTACAATACTTTGACAAGAAAATTACAACATAAAAATGAGATTACTAGGGGCAAGTTAAACTCTATGGACTACCGAAAATATTCTGTGTATTCCTTTCCAAACTCTGTTTTTGTTTCATTCTCCTTCCCTTCCTCTTGCCCTCTTTACTTTCTTTCAAAAAGCTTGTCAGAAGATTCAGCAGTAGGTTCAAAATACCAAGAAAACTAAATTAATAATAAATGTTTGGGACCAGTATGAAGAAAATTATAAAAATTTACTATTGTGCAGAAAAAAATCTTCAATAAATGAAGAGACACCAATATGCTTCTGGATGGGAAACCGAAGTACAAAGAAGGCCATTACCCTCCACAGATTTGAAATCTCAATAGGAATATTTGATTTTGACAATATAACTCTCTCACAGTGATTCCTAAATTTCTTTTATTTAAGTGCTCATCTTAAAAACCAATAAAAGATATGGATTCCCTTACAGTAACGTGTACCAAGTCACACAAAATATTTTATATAGATCTTCAGAGGATGTCTGAAGTCCATTCATATGACCCCTACATCCCAAATGCATGAAGCACAAGTACTGAGCAACTGTGTAGAAGAAACAGGTAAAAGATCCAAGAAGACTGAAAAAGAATAGTAATTAGGAGGAATTAACCTTATGCTATTCAAATATGTAAGTCTATAATAATAACAGTATCAGGAAAAGGTACTAAAAGAAAAAAGAGACATATGAATCAATATAACAACCAAGAAAACCAAAAATCAGAATCCAGTATGTGATAAAGATTGCCATTTAAACTTTGGAAGGGAGAGGGACTTTTTTTTTTTTTTTGATATGGAAAAACCAAGCAACATATGTGAAAACGAACACACAAACAAAAACCCTCAAGGAGACATATATCTTACACAGCAAGTCAAACAAAATTCAAACCAATTAGAGCTGAATGTAAAGAAAGATCCATCAAAGGACGAGAAAAATAAAGGAGGGAAATGGGAGATGTAGCCCTAAGAAAAAGGGTTATTGATATGACTTTATAAATATTCACAATGCCAAAGAATCAATAAAATTAAAAGAGAACACAAATATTTATAACATAAGATAGTAAATTTTTCATTGTGTCGATATAGAGGTCTTTAAAGTCAATAAGTGTTGAAAAACAGAACTGATAAACAAAGTGCACATGCTATTATTTCATAAAATGCATAAGCAATAAACATTTGAAAACAGTTTACTCTCACCAGTGATTAAAGCAAGAAAATTTTCAAGAAAGACCAATTTTTGGCCATCAAAATGCAAAATGTCTTAAAAAAAAAAAAAGCTGATGGAAATGGCAAGAATACAGGAATATGGACATCTCATGAACATGGGTTTTGATCTCACAGAACATACAGTTGAACAGAGGAAGACTGAGAATACATGAGTTAAAAAAATTTTCAGTTAATAAAATAAATAAAATATGAAAAAGGTGGTGGGAGAGGGACTGGAGGGGCTAGTTTGGGTGGTTAGGAAAGGCTTCACCAATGGAATGATATTTGAGCTGAGAAATGAATGCTGAGAAGAACTACAATCTCAGCTTCTCAAGTATTTAAAAATACTATGAACTATCTTACATTCTTTACTCCATAACTGAATAAAAACATTTGCTATTTTAACTGAAAGTGACATGAATAAACTTTAACAGCGCTTAGACATGAACAAGACTGTGAGGTTTTCTCAGTGGATGGGACTGGAAAATAAGGATGCTTGATAATGGGCTTGGGAGGGCAACAGGAGGTCATTATATTCAATCTTCTACCCACAACACATGTCTTTCAAAGCACTCTTGCAAGTTGCACATGTTGCTCTTACTATACATCTTTAAGCAAAAGGGACTGCTCTAATTTCACAAACAGCCCCATCCCACAGATAAATAAGTGCAACAGTTAGAATATTATTCCTTAAAGTAAGTTGAATTTCTACCCAGTTATGACATCCAGAATTAGATACACAAAATTTTTCTCTCTCCATAATAGAGTGATCAAGGAAGTCATAATAAAATAAAATAAACAAGAAACAAAAATGCATTCGTTACAAGTGGAGGGTAAGTAACAAGGACTCTTGAAGGGAAGGAATTAATTATTAATCCTACCTTTCCAACTAAATGTAACTGGAAAAAAGAATTCCACCTAAAAATACACTTGTAATAATTAAAATTTTTCCTTTTGGCAGACTGCAGTAAAACCAGTTAATCATCAACAGATGAAACGATCACACATAAGACCAACAGTGAAATTCAGAACGAAGGGAAAATGTCTCCTGTGCAAGTGAAAGGCAGGGTGGCAGGAGCAGAGAGGTAGAGGGGCCTCTCTTTAATGGCAAGATCTGAAGTCTATTAAGTGGAAGAGTTACAGGGTAAGATTTGCATTTGGGAAGGATCAGTTTGGCTGTAGTCAGGTGAATTGGTAACAGACCTGTTATGAAGTTACTGCAGCTGAATAGGGAGCTAAGGCGATGGGTAAAGAAGTGAAGTGAATGAATTTGAGAGAGAGTTACAAGACTGGGGCCTGAATTGGATGTGGGAGGTAAGAGAAACAAGCGTCAAAAATGACTCCCAGCTTTCAGGCTTGCATAAAAGGTGATGTCATTTACTGAGGCAAGGAACGGAAAGAGGATCAGGGAGTGCTAGGAAAGGAAAGGATTTCCATTTTGGACTTGGTGCCTTCGAGAGGACGCTGAGAAACTTAAAGATGATACCAGGTATCTGACTGCACAAAAGGTTTCAGAAGTCCAAGGGTAGGTCTAGCCTGGAGATGTGTGTTTGTGAGTTGTAAGTGGGAGTGGCTGAGACCACCTATGGAAGGAGTGGAGGTGACTTTGAGAAACGCCAACATTTAATAGCTTCATAAGATCATGTTAAATCTAAACTAGAGGAAGACAAACTTTCACAGAAACAAACCAACCAATCAACCCACAAGGAAGATGAGGACATCAAGAAGATGTTTTAAGGAAAGAGTAGATAAAAGGGTCAAACGCAACTGAGGAGACAAGAGAAAAAAAATGTCCCCTAGATTTAGAAATATGAAAGTCACTGGTGAGCAACATTTCATTTTGTTAGCAACATACAAAAAATACCATTCATTAAAACACACACTTGGATACAAGACATATTTAGTATCATTGATTAGCTCATTAACATGTATTAAATATCATTAAGTTGCCACGGATGATTTTTGCAAATCAAAAAATTTATAAACTCTCTCTCATACACATAATTTTACACAGGATAAAACTTCCAATACAATGTGGATATCTAAGGATAACCAAGAAAATAAGCAAAGGAAAATCTGGGACGAGTGTCAGGAAACTAACTACACAGCAGCGGTGGAAGCACAACCCTGGAATCATTTAACTCCCTGGCAGCAAAAGTCATTTTTCCTGGAGCAAAATCTATTGCCAGCAATGAAGATCCTGAGAATCTCTAGTATGAAGGATTAACAGACTGGCCCAAACATTGGAAAATACATTTAAAGGAACAATCTAGTGCTAGCTCAGAAAGGACGAAATGACTTAATACACCACTGCCAGGTCTAGACAGTAACAGAGATTGTAATAATAATTAAAAAGGATCTCTTCAACAACAATGCAACACTATGATATAAACTTTTCTGTGATTTATTTCATGTGTTAAATTCAAAATAAGAAAATCCCCTAGATTTTCAGTGTAACAAATATTTTAATCAGAATTTATACTATCATTAATAGTTAAAATTAATCAAATTCTCTAATTTAAAAATCTTCAAATAAGCACTTGCATCCTAAATTACTTTCCTTAAGATCAACAGACTTACAATGTGAATTTAATCAGAAAATTTAAAAGTAGGCAAATATTTCATGTCTTCCACACATTTTTTTTGATGGTGAGTTATATGAGCTGTTTATATATTTTGAGTATTAATCTCTTATTGGTTACATTATTAGCAAATATTTTCTCCCATTCAGTAGGTTGTCTATTTGCTTTGTTAATGGTTTCCTTAGCTGTGCAAAAAGCTTTTGAGTTTCATGAGGTCCCACTGGTTTATTTTTGTTCTTATTTTCTTTACTTTAGGAGACAGATACCTAAAAAATAGAGGACATGCAGGTGGCCAACAGGCACATGAAAAGATGCTCAACATCACTAATCATCAGGGTTAGGGTTAAATCAAAACCACAGTGAGGTATCACCTCACACTAGTCAGAACGGCTACCAGCAAAACTAGCATAAATTACCAGTGTTGGTGAGGACATGGAGAAAAGGCAACCCTCTTAAACTGATGATCTAAAGGTAAATTGATACAGCCACTGTGGAAAACAGTATGGAGGTTTCTAAAAAAACTAAAACTATCATCAGTTCAGATCAATCACTCAGTCGTGTCTGACTCTTTGTGACCCTATAGACTGCAGCATGCCAGGCCTCCCTGTCCATCACCAACTCCCAGAGATTGCTCAAACTCATGTCCATTGAGCTGGTGATGCCATCCAACCACCTCATCCTCTGTTGTCCCCTTGTCCTCCTGCCTTCAATCTTTCCCAGCATCAGGGTCTGAATCGAATGAGTCAGTTCTTTGCACCAGGTGACTAAAGCACTGGAGTTTCAGCATCAGCCCTTCCAATGAACATTCAGGATTGATTTCCTTTCAGATTGACTGGTTTGATCTCCTTGCAGTCCAAGGGACTCTCAAGAGTCTTCTCCAACACCACAGTTCAACAGCATCAATTCTTCAGTGCTCAGCCTTCTTTATAGTCCAACTCTCACATTCATAGATGACTACTGGAAAAACCACAGCTTTGACTAGACAGACCTTGTTTGTCAGCAAAGTGATGTCTCTGCTTTTTAATACACTGTCTAGGTTTGTCAGAGCCTTCCTTCCAAGGAGCAAGCATTTTTTAACTTCATGGCTACAGTCACCATCTGCAATGATTTTGGAAGCGCCCTCCCCCGCCAAAAAAAAATTTCTGTCACTGCTTCCACTTTTCCCCCTTCTACTTGCCACGAAGTGATGGAATCAGATGCCATGATCTTAGGTTTTCAAATGTTGAGTTTTAAGCCAGTTTTTTCATTCTCCTCTCTCACTCTCATCAAGAAGCTCTTTAGTTCCTCTTTGCTTTCTGCCATTAGAATGGTATTATCTGCATATCTGAGGTTATTGATATTTCTCTCAGCAATCTTGATTCCAGCATGTGATTCATCCAGCCCAACATTTCACATGATGTACTCTGTATAGAAATTAAATAAGCAGGATACAGTCTTGAGGTACTCCCTTCCCAGTTTTGAACTATTTAACCACTTTGAGTCACTTGTTCCATGTCCAGTTCTGTTGATTCTTGACTGAATACAGGTTTCTCAGGAGATAGGTAAGGTAGTCTGGTATTCTCATCTCTTGAAGGGTTTTCCAGTTTGTTGTTATCCACACGGTCAAAAGCTTTAGTGTAGTCAATGAAGCAGAAGTAGTTGTTTTTCTGAACTCCTTTGCTTTCTCCATGATCCAACTGATGTTGGCAATTTGATCTCTGGTTCCTCTGCCGTTTCTAAGCCCAGCTTGTAAGTCTGGAAGTTCTTAATTCATGTACTGCTGAAGCCTAGCTTGGAGGATTTTGAACATAACCTTACTCTCATGTGAAATGAATGCAACTGTACAGTAGTTGGAACATTCTTTGGTACTGTCCTTCTTTGGGATTGGAATGAAAATCTTTTCCAGTCCTATGGCCACTGCTGAGTTTTCCAAATCTGCTGATGTATTGAGTACAGCACTTCTAACAGCAGCATCTTTTAGAATCTGAAATAGCTCAACTGGAATTCCATCACCTCCACTAGCTTTGTTCGTAGTAATGCTTCCTAAGGCCCACTTGACTTCACACTCCAGGATATCTAGCTCTAGATGAGTGACCACACCATCGTGGTTGTCCAGGTCATAAAGATATTTCTGGTATAGTTCTTCTGTGTATTCTTGCCACCTCTTCTTAATATCTTCTGCTTCTGTTAGGTCCTTACCATTTCTGTCCTTTATGGTGCTCATCCTTGCATGCAATATTTCTTTGACAGCTCCAATTTTCTTGAAGAGATCTCCAGTCTTTCCCTTCTATTGTTTTCCTGAACTGCTTTGCATTATTCATTTAAGAAGGCCTTTGAATCTCTCCTTGCTATTCTCTGGAACTCTGCATTGAGATGGGTGTATCTCTCCCATTCTTACCTTTTGCTTCTCTTCTTTCCTGAGCTATCTGTAAAGCCTCCTCAGACAACCACTGCCTTACTGGATTTCTTTTTCTTTGGGATGGCTTTGATCATTGCCTCCTGTACAATGTTAAAAACCATTATGTATAAAATAAGCTACAAGGACATACTGTATAACCTAGGGAATATAGCCAATATTTTATAATCACTATAAATGGAATATAACCTTTAAAAAGTTTGAATCACTGTATTATATACCTATAACATAGAATACTGTACAACAAGCACACTAAAACTAAAAAGAGGGCAGGAAGCAGTGGAAAAAAGGCAAATATGTTACACAGCAATTTCATGACATCACTGTAAATGTACTTGCTTACTAATTTTAAAACATTTGTTTTAAAATATACATTTGATGGTATCTATAGGATTAATCATACAATTTTTCAGGGACAAATTTTATTTCCAAGGATGTTTTTGAGAACTGTAACTTTGCTTCTGGAGACTTGATCATAGTTTTTAGAATCTCTCCTTTTTATAGAAAACCAAGAACTTAAAGACACTGATTTTCACATATGTACCACAAAAGCAAAGGCAATAAGTCACTTGAAAATATTTTTACGTTTTGTCAACAGTGTCATATATACCAAATACCTAAAAATATTAGACTAAGCAGATGGCAACTTACATGGCACTCATTAAGTATAACATCACCCCTTGTTTTAAAGATGATGTTACAATCTATATTTACAGGTGTGGATAAACAAATCAATTTATTACCAGAGTTCCTTTTACATGGCATATGTATTTTTAAAAGTCTTTTGACTTTAGACAAGGCAACTATTTAAAAAGAATGTCACCGTGGCTCTCCATTACAGTTTGCTCTACAAGGGCCCAATAAGGCCACGCAGCAATGTGGAGCTGGCTTGGTTCCCATCAATGCAGTTATGCTATATGGCCTGAAACTGTATTTCAACGTGTTTATAGTGTTGCTATCTATCCTACTTGTGGTCTAATAACGAGGTCTAAGAAATCCACAAATGCAGACATTCATCTCAAGTTCCTTTATTCGAGGAAATAAAATTTACTTGAAAACAATTTCTTGATTGGACTTGTTTACAATTTATAAAGAAACATTTCTATATGTCATTATGTTCCTCTTTATGTCAAGGGAAGTGGTAGATTGACAGAGCACACATTTAAGCGATACCACCCACAGACGCCAAATTGGTTCCAGTGGGGGTGGAGTTAACTCAAGGAAAGACCTAAAGCACTTGCTCATTACAGAATTAGCTATTAAAGACAGAGAACATAGCCTGAATTTTTTTATTTTTAAATATATCTTTACACATCATCTTGGGAAATTAAGAGACTTGTTTTTAAAAATCTAGTCTTCAAGAGACATTCATAACGACTATATGCTACATTCAAGTGTTGCTCAGTCCACAAACATCTGTCTACACTAAGCAGTCTGGGTATAAACACTAAGAATGTAATGGAAAGACTGAGTTCACAATGAACTAGATACAAAATAGCATATTCAGCACATTTTATGGCCATCAAAAAGCTTGCTCACTTCTATGGTCATTATATTTTACTAACTCTCTTGACAAAATGGAGAGAGAAAGCAATGGCAACCCACTCCAGTACTCTCGGCTGGAAAATCCCATGGACAGAGGAGGCTTTTAGGCTGCAGTCCATGGAGTCGCTAAGAGCTGGACATGACTGAGCGACTTCACTTTCACTTTTCACTTTTACGCACTGGAGAAGGAAATGGCAACCCACTTCAGTGTTCTTGCCTGGAGAATCCCAGGGACGGGGGGAGCCTGGTGGGCTGCCGTCTAGAGGTCGCACAGAGTTGGACACGACTGAAGCGACTTAGCAGCAGCAGCTCTTGACAAAAAGGCACAGAAAGATTTATAGCAATTGTAAAATTATTCTAAAAAATCTGACTTCCAAGTCTTAATCTCTCAATCTACATGGCACAAGTCTCAGCTCAGAGAAGTAAAATAATCTGGAGCCATGAGAAAAGGCCAATTCTGTTCAGACTAATTAAATATTTATGTCACATCTTTTTCTATGGCAGATAGACCTAGAAAAATACACACAAGATAAAAATGCTACACAAAATCTACTGAGGTTATTAAAAATAAGAACAAGCCTTCATATACAGAAATTATGCTAATAACCCATCATCAGAAGACCATTTTGGAGTAATTTTTAGTGTGCTCATGGATATACACTGAAAGAACCACACTCCTTCACTTTTCACCCACACGGATGTGGTGACACACCCTATACCCACATCTGTGAGCTGGCAGGCCAAGGATCATGGGAGTTTTCTACTACAAGAATGTGGTCATTGTGAAATTGAGAAAGCTCACTGGTGGAGGTAGGTACAGATGAAAAGCCCAATTTTGGTCTCACCAGCCTAATGCTCTCACCAAACTAACTATAGAGTATTAGCCTTACTGCCACAGTAACTGACAGACACACCAAGACACCCTTCCTTGGGTGAAAAGACAGGCATATGTTCTTTTGCCTCTGGGTCTTTGCACCTGCTGCCAAAACTCCCTGGAGATGTTCATCCCATCTCCTTGTCGTTTTGGCAAACTCCTCTTCTTTCATTCAGTAAGTGTTCTCTCCTATGAGACCCTCTCTGACGGCTTCAAGCACACTTTGGTGCTTTGTATTCTAGTTTCCCATTTTGCCTTGTGCTTACTGCCAATATACCACTTAACAGAATGTACTTGTACCTGACTTCCTATCTGTCTTCTCACTCAACCATAACCTCTTTGAGGGCAGATGCTGAATTTTCATGTTTGCTTTCCTAGCACCCAGAACAATGCCTAGCATTAAGAAAGCACAGTATTTACTGATTCACTAGAGGAAAACTGACAGAAATTAATGTCCCATATTCAATAATCCACAAGTTATCCTGTTTATGAGAGTATCTGTGCATTTTATACTACAACGACAATCACACTGTAGGCTGGGCTGGGATTCAGAGTCATAACCATAAACATAAAATTACTTCCTTCCTTAAGAGTAAGCAAAGGTCTACAAATCACTAGCAACAGGAACTGAGACAATAATTTCTCTCAAAGGGCCTAACAGCTAGATTTTTAAATATTTAAAAAGAATCCCATGTCATTTATTTGGGTGTGGAGTTGCAGCAGACACAGTTAGTTAAGATGAGGTTATACTGGAGTGGGGTGGGCACTACTCTAACCTGACTGGTCTCCACATAAGAAGAGAAGAGGCACAGAAAAGACAGGGAAAAGATGGCCTTTTGATGACGCAGAAACTCAAGTGATGTAACTATAAGCCAAATAATGCCAAGGAATGCCAGCAGAACCAGGAGCTAGAAAAGGAACGGGAGTATTCTACCCTACAGGTTTCTGAAGAAACGTGGCCTTGCTGACAACTTGGTTTTGGGGTTTTAGTGTCCTAAACTGTGAGATGATAGATTTCTGCTGTTTCAAGCTCCCAGTTTTTGGTACTGTGTTACGGCAGCCTTAGGAAACTATTTAATGGTACAGGGGGCAAGATGCGACCATTCAACTGGAAATGAGGAGAATATCCATCATCCCATCAACACGACCTCTCCCCTGTGGGCTCAGTATACTCTCCCTCCTCCCAGCTGAGGCGAGTAGATGAGACAACGGGAAGGAACCTGACTGACAGTGGGGGTGAGAACAGCAGCAGCAGGCAGACCTTTCTGCTTCTTCCAATTTCATCATCACTTAAAAAGGGGGACTCCAAACAGGAAAAACCTTAAAGACCACTAGCTGTCCTCAAGCATTTTCCTGCTACTCACTGAGAACAGTATCAGGACAAAGCAGAATCAGAAGCAAAAATATAAAACTTATGCAAATTCTACCTTCACACTCAAACAACGGTGACTTTTAGGTATTCTTAATGTCTTTACTTGGAGTACGTTAGTAGTTTCCAAGAACACATCCTGTAACTTAGGATGATATAAAGAAAATATAGCTCTAATCTTTTCTATTTCCAATTGCTGTGAAAGTGCTGCACTCAATATGCCAGTAAATTTGGAAAACTCAGCAGTGGCGACAGGGCTAGAAAAGGTCAGTTTTCATTCCAATCCCAAAGAAAGGCAATGCCAAAGAATGCTCAAAGTACTACACAATTGCACTCATCTCACATGCTAGTAAAGTAATGCTCAAAATTCTCCAAGCCAGGCTTCAGCAATATGTGAACCGTGAACTTCCAGATGTTCCAGCTGGTTTTAAAAAAGGCAGAAGAACCAGAGATCAAATTGCCAACATCCGCTGGATCATGGAAAAAGCAAGAGAGTTCCAGAAAAACATCTATTTCTTCTTTATTGACTATGCCAAAGCCTTTGACTGTGTGGATCACAATAAAGTGTGGAAAATTCTGAAAGAGATGGGAATACCAGACCACCTGACTTGACTCTTGAGAAACCCATATGTAGGTCAGGAAGCAACAGCTAGAACTGAACATGGAAAAACAGACTGGTTCCAAATAGGAAAAGGACTATGTCAAGGCTGTCTATTGTCACCCTGCTTATTTAACTTCTATGCAGAGTACATCATGAGAAACACTGGGCTGGAAGAAGCATAAGCTGGAATCAAGATTGCTGGGAGAAATATCAATAACCTCAGATATGCAGATGACACCACCCTTATGGCAGAAAGTGAAGAGGAACTAAAGAGCCTCTTGATGAAAGTGAAAGAGGAGTGAAAAAGTTGGCTTAAAGCTCAACATTCAGAAAACGAAGATCATGGCATCCGGGTCCCATCACTTCATGGGAAATAGATGGGGAAACAGTGGAAACAGTGTCAGACTTTATTTTGGGGGGCTCCAAAATCACTGCAGATGGTGACTGCAGCCATGAAATTAAAAGACGCTTACTCTTTGGAAGGAAAGTTATGACCAACCTAGATAGCATATTCAAAAGCAGAGACATTACTTTACTAACAAAGGTCCATCTAGTCAAGGCTATGGTTTTCCCAGTGGTCATGTATGGATATGAGAGTTGGACTGTGAAGAAAGCTGAGTGCTGAAGAATTGATGCTTTTGAACTGTGGTGTTGGAGAAGACTCTTGAGGGTCCCTTGGACTGCAAGGAGATCCAACCAGTCCATTCTGAAAGAGATCAGCCCTAGGATTTCTTTGGAAGGACTGATGCTAAAGCTGAATCTCCAATACTTCGGCCACCTCATGAGAAGAGTTGACTCACTGGAAAAGACCCTGATGCTGGGAGAGACTGGGGGCAGGAGGAGAAGGGGACGACCAAGGATGAGATGGCTGGATGGCATCATGGACTCGATGGACATGAGTTTGAGTGAACTCCAGGAGTTGGTGATGGCCAGGGAGGCCTGGCGTGCTGCGATTCATAGGGTTGCAAAGAGTCGGACATGACTGAGTGACTGAACTGAACAGAATCTTTTCTAAAATGCAAGACTTGTACATGAAGCATATTCAAAGTCTGCTATACAAATCATTATTGTCCAGGAGAGAAAGAAAGTAAGAAAGTGAAGCTGCTCAGTCGTATCCAACTTCTTTGCGATCCCATGGACTGCAGCCTACAAGGCTCCTCCATCCATGGAATTTTCCAGGCAAGAGTACTGGAGTGGGTTGCCATTTCCTTCTCCAGGTGATCTTCCCCACCCAGGGATCGAACCCAGGTCTCCCACATTGCAAGCAGATGCTTTTACCATCTGAGCCACCAGGGAAGCAGTATATTGTCCAGAAAGGGAAGCAACTTTTCCTTCATACTTCAATAGAACATAGGTGCTGACTCATTTTAAACCCAAGTGAGTCTGGTTGTTTTCAGTTTAATTCTTTACTTTAAAAATGCTTTGATGTTTATAAATCTATGATTCCAACATTAAGTCAATTTATCAATATAAAAGTAAAAATGTGGCTTTAATAATTTGCACTTGTGGCTTCTGTGATTCAGATGATTATCATCTCAAGACAGACCACCATCAGAGTGAAACCTGGAGAAGAAAGGAACGGGTTAGGGACAAGGATGTTTATGGGCTCTTTCAGTGACAAGCTGGACGAAGCTCTGAGGTACAGCTGCAGGGGGACATATTTCAATGACCCCGTACATAAAACAACCAGGTCAGTCTCTTGAAAAACGGGGGCAGGGAGTTCAAATGTTTGCCAGTTTTATCATTGTTCTTTTGAGTTATTAAATTTCTCTTTCATTCATATTCATTCTTATACGTGGTAAATACAAAGGACGTTGATGGTGAAAGGCTCATCTCCATAACTTCTTTAAAAAACCTCCAGGAGCTACAACTGCCAAATTCACTGGAAAAAGGATATCTTTTTGACAGTTATTTCTGGAATAATTACATATCCATGAGCAAAAGATAAACACTGACTCCTTCTTTGTACCATATGCAAGAAAATGAAAAACAAAACCTGAAACTATAAAACTTTTATACAAGAAAGCACTGCAGAATATTTTTGTAACCTTGGGTTAGGAAAAGGATATCAAAGGGATATCAAAAATATGACTCATAAAAGAGAAAATGACAATTAGACTTCATCAAAATAAAAAATTCTGCTTCTTGAAAGATGCTATGAAAGGAAGAGACAGTCACTGACTGGTCGATGTATCTTTGCAAACATATACCTGTGTGTTTTATATCCAAAATATATAAAGAACTCTCAAAAGTAAAAAAACAAAACAAAACAAACAAACCACCAAATGACCTAATATAAAAAAAAAGGTATGAATAGACACTTCAGCAAAGAAGTTACATGAATATAATGAGTTATATGAATACATGAATATAAACAAGCTAAATCAATTATATGAACATAAATAAAGCTGCTCAACATTATTATCCTCAGGGAAATGCAAATTAAAAGCACAAGAAGATACTACTATGTATTTACTAGAAAGGCTTTTACAAAAAGTTATTATTAGTTATTGGTGAAAATGCACACTCATGCATTGCTAGTAGGAATGCAAAATGGTACAGTCAGTTTGGAAAAGAGTTTGGCGGTTTCTTTGCTGCTCCTGCTGCTGCTAAGTCGCTTCAGTTGTGTCCGACTCTGTGTGACCCCATAGATGGCAGCCCACCAGGCTCCCCCGTCCCTGGGATTCTCCAGGCAAGACCACTGGAGTGGGTTGCCATTTCCTTCTCTAGTGCATGAAAGTGAAAAGTGAAAGGGAAGTTGCTCAGTCGTGTCCGACTCTTAGTGACCCCTTCTTTAACATATACTGATTAAAAAAACACAAAGACACCATTCTTAGGCATATACTCAAGAGAAATGAAAACTTACAGTCCCACAAACTACACAAATATTCATAGCAGTTTCATGTGTAAATGCTTCCAAATGAAAACAATCCAAATGTCTTTCAATAGACAAATGGATAAACTGTAGTATCCATACAATGAAATACTACTCAGTAATACGGAATGATACAACAACATGGATGAATCACCAGACTCAGAAGACTACATATCATATGATTTCACATATATAGGAACAGAAAAAGGCTTGGGTGGCTGGAAGGCTATGCTTATAGAGTTGTACAGGGAATAAAAATTATCTTTATCTTGATCATGGTGGTAGATTCATGGCTATAGGTGTTTGTCAACTCAAAAAGCTATATACAAAAAGGTGAAATTTCCTGTACATAATAAAGCAATTTTAAAAACTGTCCTAAGAATTAAAAATAACCATCACCCATGATGAAATATTAGTCTTTGCTAGTCAGACACACTAAATGTATTCAAGGGAAGAAGAAAATTAGGTTATAGACCCCAAGCTCAGTTCTATATACGCACAGATGCTTTGTCTTAGTTAAAAAAAAATAAGACAAACCTGTAATAGCAAGCCCTTTTGATCTCTGCACACGTCTGAAGTTTCTTATTCCATGCCATTATCAAAAACTTGTCACTATTTCCAAATAAGTACTATTATCTAATGAGAATAAAACCCAAGTGTTTCCTACCATGACAGAGACTGACCATCTCGCCAGAAATGAACTATACTGAAGTTAGATATGCTACTGAGAAAAACTTACCACACCCAAAGTACTAGAGCAATGGTTCATTTCATACCAATCTGCATACTGGCCCCAAACAAACAAAAGGTTTATTAGAGAAGCATTATTTCTGGAGGTCTTAATGGAAGTCAGAGGAAACAGTCAATGAAATAATAAATATTTAATTCAAAACACTCAGTATACTTGGTTTGGCAGTATGGGACATATGCCTTACAATTAATAAAACAGACTTTCTCCACAAGAACCTACATTATATTTTTTAATAGATAAAATTCTATGGAGAGCAGAGAACAAGAGAGAGTAAATGATTAAGAGCCAAGTAAAAAAACTCAATAACCTATATGCAGACATTTAAAAAAAGACAAAAGAAAATGTTTCTAAATTACATGTATATAAGAAAACGGAGAGTTTAAAATAGCCAAATAAACCCATTATTTATTTAAAAAACATTGACTTTACTAATGTTACTTTAAAAATGCTATTATTCTAAAATATATTCGTTTAGATCTTTTAAGATGGCTATCGTACCTTAGAATAATATACTGCCTTCTGAGAAGTGTGAGGAAACTTAAGATCAATTACATCATTACTATATCACTTAAGGAAGTCTTTTCTAATTTTCACCTTAGTCATTTATTCATGGAGGTGAGTATGTATGTATGTATTAGGGGAAGCACACTGACTGAAACTGCCCACCCTGGCCCGGCACCATAGTAACCATTTGTATGAGTTATTTTACAACAGGAGGTCCTAGTAAGGAACACAGAACTAACAAGCCACCGGCAACCGGAAGAGTTTGGGAAAGGTCAAAAGGAGACGTCACGTGTCCTACCACCTCCCAGACTCCTTCTCGCTGGCATCCATTTTGGCTGGACAATGCATGCACCACCAGGAAGGACCCTGAGTTAGAATAACTGGCCAAAGACAACCTGGACACTAACCCTACCATCATAAAATCTGAGCCTGTGAACCCCATGGCAGAGTAGTCCTCCTGGGTTCCCTTACCCTCTTGCTCTCCACCTGGGCAGCCCTCCCAATAACGTTTCTTGCTTCGTCAGCACATATGTCTCCTCGGACAATTCATTTCCGAGTGTTAAGACAACGTGGGCCTTGAAAGGGGTCCCCTGCTTTCTGCAACATACATATTTAAAGTAATGGAAACCCTTTTTTCAAACAAAATCTAATGTGAAAGTGCAGCAGGAAGAGAGATACTAGTAGAGCAGGGCTGTTCTCAGAGGAGTAAGGTGGCTTGAGAGCCCTGGCAGCTCATGTGGCCACCACCAGGGAAAAATGCTATCTACAGGAGAACAAAACACAAAATCAGATCCACAGCATCTTGGATTTCAGACGGACCTTACTCTGTTGACTTTTCATCAGTCTCTCCTATGCTGCATTCAAAGGTGTGCAGCCGCTGTTGAATAGCTTTAATTACCTTAGTCCTTTCCCAGGTTAACCTGAAATGAAGGCCATTGTTACACTGTTCTTTGTGAAAGACACTGAAATATATGAAAGCTACCACACCCTTTTAGCTATTAGTGTCAACATGCCCACTTTGCAAAACAGAACAGGGTGGAGTAAATCTATTTGTGTCTAGTTCCTTTGAATTAATGGCAGTCTTGATCCAAAGATTATGATGTTAAACAGCCATTAAAATGCCTCATACTGTACCAGCATATCTAAAGCTAAAAAATTACCAGAAGAACCTTAGTCAGAGTCTAAATGCAAATATAGTACTCACTAGTCTTGAAGAGGGCTACATTAACATGACTCCTAAAACAGAAAGTATCTGTATCTGATTTTTCTTTTTAATTTTATTGTTGGTTCTTAGAAAAATCCCTTTTTCTTTTTGGCAGCTCTGTGTGGCATATGGGATCTTAGTTACCTAACTAAGGATCAAACTCATGCCCCCTGCATTGGGAGCATTAAGTCTTAACCACTGGACTGACAGGGAAGTCCCAGTATCTGATTTTACTTCTGCTAACAGGAAAAGGAATAGAGGCTGCAGACCAGCAAAGCTCTTAAGTAAACATTCATTGATATAAAGTGAGAAAAAAAGTATTTATTCTGTAATAACATAGGCTGTATTAGTGTTAGTTGCTCAGATGTGTCTGACTCTTTGCAATCTCATGGTACCCAAGGACGCTCTGAACCCAGGTCTCCCACCTTGCAAGCAGACTCTTTACCTGAGCCACCAGATGATAAAGAAGTTCTAAATAGATGCCAAAATTCATCTTGTCAGCACACTGATGTTTTTTTAGTTACATATATGATCCTACTGTCTCCCTGTCTTCACCTGTTGAAATATTATTCATACTGTCACAGTTGACTGCCATGGTCTTCATGGACTCATCCATTTTATCCTAGGTAAGAGTTACTCCCCACTTCCATGTTCCTATAGCACTCCGAACAACTTACTATTTTCTGTCTTATTTTACAGTTGGTCTTACAGAAATTTTACTGGATTGAAACTGAATTTCTTATTCCTAAATCATACTTGCACATTTTTTCCCAGTAGGTTTAGACACTTATATGTTGCAGGTATTAAGGACCCACATAATGCAAAAAAGGATGGATTGGTTATATACCATGGGGATTTCTAGTTGGGATTCAATATCCAAGAGTGTATTTTCACAGAAAGTTGGATTTAAAAAAATCCACTGTAACTTTATAAAACAATCTTACTCCAAGTGCCACGTGAGCAATAACATTTTTTGTTCACTGCAGAAATATTTACTAAAATCCACGCTGTAAAAGCATTGTGCCAGTTACACAAGAATAGATGAATAAATCAAGACTAGAAGCTCTTCTAGGCACAGAAACTGGCGCTCTGGTGTCAAGGGACACTGCTTATTTGAGGGTTCACTTCAATCTGCCCCTGAGGGCCCTTAGCTCACCCAGGAAGCCACTGCTGCCCTCTTTACAGTGTGGTACTTGTGCTATTACAACACCCTCTAGTTGCTTGTTTTCCAGAAACTGGAAAAATGTTAACTTGTTGGTTGTTTCCCAGTAGCCCATTTTCCCCCTTCTATAGGAACAGATTCTTCTAGCAGAGCATATAGCTGCAGTGAATAGAAACTACATTTCTCAGCTTCCACTATTGCTCCATGTGGTCAGGTCACTAAGTTCTGGCTTATAAGGTATGAAGGCATCTTCTGGAAACTTTCCTTAAAAGTCACCTGATGCCTTGCCTCATTTTTATTCTTTGTCTCTTCCTCTATCCTGTGGCTTAAACTCAGATGCTGACTGTGCCATAAATAGGCAGATCAGAACCTAGGGCTGGTGAAGGTACAATGAAAGGAATTTACTCACGCCCTAGTCCTTGGGATCTATGTATACGAGACTCTGAATCTCAGAGTCGATGGGTTCGAGTCCATGTTGAGTGCATCCTTTTGGGCCTCCCCAGTGGCTCAGTGGGTAAAGAAACCACCTGCAATGCAGCAGCCGCAGGAGACATGGGTTCAATCCCTGGGATGGGACGATCCCTTGGAGGAAGAAATGGCAAATCACTCCAGTATTCTTACCTGAAAAATCCCACGGACACAGGAGCCTGGCAGACTATAGTCCAAAGGGTCTCAAAAGAGTTGGATATGACTGAGCACACACGCATAACTCCCTATTTTAAGATTACAGACCCTAAAATAGGGAGATTATCCCGGACCATCCAGATATACACAGTCTAATCACAAGAGCCCTTAAATGCAATGAACGAATCTCTGGCTAGAGTCAGGGGGATGCAGCTGAAAAAAAAAAAAAAAGAGATTCCAAGCATGTGAATCATTTAATATGCCATTAGGCTCTGAGATGCACAAGAACCAGAGAGTGGCTTCCAGGAACTATGAAGTAGCTCCCAGTTGAACATCAGCAAGGAACTGGGAACCTTGGTTCTACCATCACAGGGAATCAGTTCTGCCAACGACCTGGAACCTAGAAGCAGATTCTCCTTGGAGTCTCCTGAGAAGAGCCCAGCAGACCAGCAGCTTGATTTAGGCCTTGTGAAACCTAGAGCAGAGACAACCAGTGAGTCAAGTCAGACTACCGACCTACAAAATTGTGAGATAATGCATTTGTATTGTTTTGGGGAGTTAAGAGTGTGGTGATTTGTTATGGCAGTTAAAGGATGCTCACACAGACTTCCTGGAGCAGAGCCGCCTCCATCAGCCCGTGAAGGTCTACTTTAACTTTTACCTGGAGGAAAAAAGACCTCTTTGTTTTTTAACCTACTAGAGGCTTTCCTGGTGGTCTATGGGTAAGAATCCACCTTCCAATGCCTGGGTTTGATCCCTGGTCATGGAAGCAACTAAGATTCCACATGTTGCAAAGCAACTAAGCCCGTGTGCTATACTACTCAGCCCATGCTCTAGAGCCCGGGAGCCACAACTACTGAGCCCACGTGCCACAACTACTAAAGCCTGCATGCCTGGAGCCCGTGCTCCACAACAAGAGAGGCCACCGCCACGGGACGCCCAGGCACCGCAGGGAAGAGTAGCCCCACTCACTGCGACTAGAACAAGTCCACACACAGCAGCGAAGACCCAGCACAGCCAAAAATAAATGAATAAATAAGTCTTAAAAAAAAAAAAACAACTACCAGGATTGTCAGTTTTCAGTTACTCATAGCTGAACCTAAATGTGACTGGTGTACTTGATGAAATCCTTTCAACATAGCACAGCATCATAATCAACTGCTATAAAGACGGAGAGGCTAAAGGAAAACACTATTTCAAGCTGTGAACACCTCATATAGGAAACGATAATAGACAGTCTTCAAAAAGGTTTATTTTAACTTTTTTTTTTTTTACCTGCAGGAGATATATTGTTACTTCAAACTTCATAACACTTGGTACATGATCCAATTTTAAGAAAACCTAAACAAAATGGCGTAAGATTACACTGGTATCAGTGTCTGGATCAGTCAGGATTAGTAGCTATTTGGGACCATAAAGAAGGCTGAATGTCGAAGAATCGATGCTTTCCAACTGTGGTGCTGGAGAAGACTCTTGAGAGTCCCTTGGACAGCAAGGAGATCAAACCAGTCAATCCTAGAGAAATCAACGCTGAATATTCATTGGAAGGACTGATGCTGAAACTCTAATACTTTAGCCACCTGATGCAAACAGCCAACTCACTGGGAAAAGATCCTGATGCTGGGAAAGATTGAGGGCAGGAGAAGAAGTGGGTAACAGAGGATGAGATGGTTGGATGGCATCACCGACTCAATGGACATGACTTCGAGCAAACTCTAAGAGATGGTAAAGGACAGGGAAGCCTGGCGTGCTGCAGTCCATAGGGTCACAAAGAGTCAGACATGACTTAGTAACAACAACATGAAATACAATATACATGAGCAAAATAGATGTAAATGGTTTGGTAGAAAAGCAAAGTACAATTTTAACTAAGGACTATACATCACCATGAAACAAACAAAAAATACCTGTGGCTTGAAAAAAAAGCTTAAACCTTTTAATTACCACAAAATACTCTATTTCATAATTGCAATAAAAAACCAGACTACTATAAAACCTTCATACTATCCTTTTTTCTTCACAAAGAAACAAAGACTTCTGCAAACAAAATCTATTTAAGCTAATTCAATCTAAACATGAACTATCTGAATCTGGATATGAGGAAAACAGAATCTGTATGAAAAACTTGAAATTTTAATTTTTTTTTGGTGATGGAATGCTTTATTCACACTTCAGGTGTCTCTTAGATAATCTAAAAATTAAAACCTTCTTTTTATTTTTTAAAAATTTATTTATTTATTTATTTATTTTTAAAATTACAATACTGTATTTGTTTTGCCATACATTGACACGAATCAGCCATAGGTGAACACCTTCTTTTTAAACCTATCAAAACGAACTTATAGCTTTTCCTTTCTGTGAGGGTGGTGTGTGAAATATCCATTATGCATTGCCGGTGGATTCTTTACCAGCTGAGCCACAAGGGAAGCCCAAAATACTGGAGTGGGTAGTCTATCCCTTCTCCAGGGATATTTCTGACCCAGGAATCAAACTGGGGTCTCCTGCATTGCAGGCGGATTCTTTACCAACTGAGCTTTATCAACTCCCAACACATTAATAGAAATACTTATATAAAGAGCCATTCTCAGTCATGTTATTTGTATTTCAAAAGTGCTTCAATGTGATCAAGCATAGCCCACTTGAAGAGAATCAACATGCAGAAATTTCTTCATAAACAGTGCAACTTACGGAGGAAAATAGGCAGGGATGAATTATAGAAGCTAATTATCAATAAATAGAAAATGAACATAAAGCTTTTTAAAAATAAGAATCTAGGGGATGGAAAAGTGTGAAGTGGCTGCTCCAAAAGGCAACTATGTAGCCTCTGAGGTGGCAGGAGAACACAGCATGTAACAGAGCAGTCAGATTAGTCCAAATGGGTCTCCTCTTGGCTCACACCATCTAGCAAGATGAACGAGCTCTCCCCAGAAAGACGCCTGAAAGACTTTCCCTGCTACGTAATGACACAAAGACACACCTGAGATTCGGGAGTATAATGAGATTTATCTCCTTGAAGCGAGCTCCCCTGCAGCTGCTCATTCTATGTATCTTCATGCAAATTATCCATAAGGGCCTCCTGCTTGAGACCCCAGGGATCACTCTGGGGAGAGCACCTAAAAGACGAGCTAAAAGACGAGCTACAAACAAATATCTATGAAGAGTTTTGAGGGTCATTAATAATGAAAAGTAACAGTCACTGAGAATCAAGTTTGCCTTTTTATCCCCAAATTTGGAGAAGAGGTTGGCTAATATATAAATGTGTTAAACACTGTTCTAAAGGTTTTCATACTGCTACTGATTTAATCTTCACAATAATGCTACAAAATAGGAATTATTATGACCCACATTTTATAGATGAGGAAATGTAGACATGGCAAGGCTAGGTAACTAGTCCAAGATCATACAGCGAACAAAGGAGGGTGCGGTTCTCACTCCAGTGTGCACTGTTCATCATCATACACGTCCCCCATGCACGCACAAGGATCTGCTTCCCAGAGCCATATGTGCAGGGATATGTGCAAACACCTTAAATGCCCAAATACATGGCATTATTAATTTTACTGGATAGACTCAGGGAATCTGTGACGCCATCATATTATAGAACTGAAACTTCTCAACACAGAGGGCACACAAACACACGATGTGGCTACTAGGTGATGCACGACAAAGGGATGACTCACTTCTTGGGTGGGACAGCCCGAGAATGGCATGCAATTTAAAACTTATCAATTATTTACTTCTGGAACTTTCCATTTACTATTTCAACCCATAGTTGACCACAGGTAGCAGAAACCAAGAAAAGCGAAATCTCAGGTAAGGGGGAACTACTGTATATGTATGGGTCCATGCTTTACTTTTTCATGTAATATATCTTGGAAAGTCCTCTCGCAGTACCCTTACTATTATTCTTTAAAGTCGTTGTAGTTACATATAAATGTATACATACGTATGTATCAGTGTACCATATTTACTGAAATGTCTCTACTGATGGATACCTGAGTTGTTTCTAACGTTTCTATTAAAAATACTGCCAAAATAAAGTATACACTGTAATGCAGGTGTGACTACTGAGTCACAGGGTAATACATCTAGGATCTGTTCACATATGGCCACTGTTCTTCATAGGAGTTGTACCATTTTTACACTCTCACCAGAAAAATCCAAGAATGTTTCCACATAACCATGCAAACAAGTTTTTCTAACCGGATAGGTGGAAACGGCATCTCAGTGAAATTGCACTGTTTTAATTAGAGTAACATTGGGCATTTAAAAATATATTTAAGAACTATTCGATACTCTTTCACGTAACTTTAAAACATTTTTTAAAGTGTGTGAATACATCATCTTTAGGCAAACTGGTGTCTACCTTCAGAGTAGCTACTGGTAGTTCTGTACCTGGCTTGTGTTTAATTATGTGTTATTTTTTTTTCCCCTTTTCAGAAAAATGTCAAGAAAGTGAATAGTAATGATTAGACTATGAAGACAATAACCATATCTGAGTTCCCCTCGGCTTCCCTGGTAGCTCAGCTGGTAAAGAATCTGCCTGCGATGCAGGAGACCTGGGTTTGATCCCTGGTTTGGGAAGATCCCCTAGAGGACTGAATGGCTACCCTCTCCAGTATTCTTGCCTGGAGAATCCCATAGAGAGGAGCTTGGTGGGCTACAGTCTATGGGGTCACAAGAGTTGGACATGACTGAGTGACTTTCAGTAGTTCCCCTCAGTCTAGCCCAGGGTCTGGTGCACTTTAGGTGTCCCATAAAATATTTGCCAAAAAAAAAAAAAAAAATGGCACAAAAGATGTTTTCTTTGGAAGTTGACAGCACAATAGCACCACCAAGGGGAACCTGAGCTGAAGCATACCCCCCGTCATGTTCTTCAGCAAGGGCTCAAAGCCACAGCAAACACATATTCAACCCGAGTCCATGTGATTGCTACATAAATGCCCCCCTCTAAACCGTCTCTATGCTCTGCCCTCCATATTCAATGCTGCCCCTCAACCTCCCTCAAACAGGACTCCTGCAGCTGCCCCTGTCAGACGGAACATCTAGCCGGTCACACTGCCATAAGGTCACACTGCCATAAGGTCACACAGCCATAACGTCACACAGCCCTATGCTCTCTCAACACAAAGATAAGAGCTAGCCTTTGTCAGTCACTGGGTGACCAGCAAGTGTAGCCGCATGAGCAATTCCAGGACAGGAACTCCGCCCACCTTGGTGTAAGTAAAGACATCATTACTGGAAAGTGGGCGTTTCCTTCTAAACCAAAGAAACGGAACACAGGCAAAAGTCACAGACCTGCGAAATGCAGAGAGCATCTGAGCAGATTCGGCTTAATTTTTTTCTTTGGAATCAAAATTTAGACATTTATCTTCAGCCTAGAATTTGAGGATGAAAGCAGTAGTTCACTTCTCCAGCAACCCTGGGTAATAATTTATTAGTCTTGTGGCAGCTAGTATCCAAAGACAGCCACAGATGAACCAAGCTTCCCAGGGTTTATGTCTTTGTGTGGTCCCCTCCTCTTGAATTTGTTCTGGTCCTTTGACCTGCTCAGGACTGATAAAATGTGCTGAAAGCGAGGTTGAGGGACAGCTAAGTTAGGTCATAAGAAACCTTAGTTTCTTTTCTTTTTCTTAAACATTTTATTTGTTTGCCAGCGTCAGGTTTTAGTTGCTGCACGCAGGATTTTTTGCAGTCCAGGGGCTCTCTAGCTGTGGCTCGCAGGCTCAGTGGTTACGTTGCTTGGGCTTAGTTGCTCCATGGCATGTGGGATCTCAGTTTTCTGTCCAGAGATTGAACCCAGGTACCCTGTGTTGCAAGGAGGATTCTTAACCACTGGACCACCAGGGAAGTCTCAGAAACCATTTCTGTCACTCTTGGGATGTTCATTTTGGGAGCATACTTTTTGGGAACTTGTGAAAAAAACAAGCTTGGTGGACCAGTCATGTGAGAAATGGATCGGTCATGTGAGAAAAATGAGGTGCTTCAGTCACCATCTCAACAGACCTCCCAGCTGACAGCTGGCATCACTTGCTAGCCAGGAGACTGGGTCACACTGGACACCCAGCCCAGCTGCTGTCTGAATGCAAGTCTGTGAAAAACCTGGAGTGAGGCTTACTCAGTTAAGCAATCAATCCACACACAGCACTCGGGGAGAGGACTATACATCATGATTTTAAGTTTTGGGGTGGTTTGTTACACAGCAATAGACAACCAGGACAAATTTATTTTATAGCTACACCCAGGCAAGATGGGCAATAAACTTAAAAGACAATTTAGTACAGTAACTGCCCCAATTTCTGACTTTTAAAGATAGAAACCATGTGCTCTAACAGGGAATAAACATGATTTATATATTCTATATATCCCCTTTCTCTTCCAAACTCTGATAACTCTGTTCTCAATAAATATTTATTAAATGGAAGCATGAATAATACAAACATAGCCAGCTATTGATTATATTGATGGAAGGAAGTAGGGGTATAATTAATTCAGAAACAGTAGATATTTTATAAGTATATACAGTGACCCCTGTGATACAAACACACTTACATTCACTGTCTCCATCCCTTTCTCTGCTGCTGCTGCTAAGTCACTTCAGTTGTGTCCAACTCTGTGCGACTCCATAGACGGCAGCCCACCAGGCTCCACCGTCCCTGGGATTCTCCACACAAGAACACTGGAGTGGGTTGCCATTTCCTTCTCCAATGCATGAAAGAGAAAAGTGAAAGTGAAGTCGCTCAGTCGTGTCTGACTCTTAGCGACCCCATGGGCTGCAGCCCACCAGGCTCCCCCATCCATGGGATTTTCCAGGCAAGAGTACTGGAGTGGGGTGCCATTGCCCTTTCTCTACAAAGGCATTAAAACAGTGATTCCTAAACTTATCTCAGGGCCCCTTTAGACCCTTGAAAAGTTACTGAGGACCCCAAAGAACTTTTTATATGTGGGATAAACCTATAAACATTAACTATAGTAGAAGTAAAACAGAAAAATCTAAAATACTTGTTAATTCATTTAAATATAATCATGAACACATTAGATGTTAACATAAATAAAATAATGAGAAACAACTCCTTTCCAATCCAAAAGAAAATGCAATGAAGAGGAGCATTATTTTTCATTTCTGTAAGTCTTTTTACTCTCTGGCTTAACAGAAAACAGATACTCCTTCCTACTTCTGAAGTCAAACCTCCTGCTATATGTTTTTTAATTGAAGTACACACAAAAAATGTAGCCTCAAAAGGGTATCAGCTTGGGAAAGGGAGCAGTATTTCAATGCTCTTTACAGAAAGGTGCAGACACTATTCTTTGATATTTCAATAAAACAAGTGGTAGTTTCTTAAAGACAAGTTAAAAGGTTGCATCAGACACCACAGCAAAAAAACCTTTGAGTCTGCTGCATTCAGATCCATTAGTCTAAATTTTTTTGTACCTACATTCTGTACTTTTAATCAATCTTTTCACTCATACATAATTTTGAAACTTCACGCATTGGTCATTTGAAAAAATACCACTTCACGGAGTTACACAGATCTCCCAAATGTCGACACACTGCATCATACAGTTTCCCCAAAGTCCCACGTTTATTAATACAATCTTCAATGTAATCACAAACATCTTTAATTATTGGGAGGCTGTCAAACTCGTGGTGCCAAAACAAGTTTTTTAAAATTCCATTTTTGCTTGTAAGTTCCAATTCTATCACTGGCAACCAACACCAGAGGTTGTCTTCTTGAAGTGACAGGCTCATTTCATTAATTTTCAAGAAAATGTCTGCCAAGTCTAAATAACCACAGATTGTCACTTGTTCTTTCATGGGAAAATGGTATCCTATTAAAAAAAAGGGGGGAGGGCCTGGTCCAGCTCACAACTCCCTCACACACATAATCACTGTAGTTCAGTATGCAAGGATATGTTTTCATGTGAACTTCGTTTCATCACACAGAATATTACAAAGACATGGGCTCAAGCGTCAAGATTTATCGCAGCTACTCATTTGTACTGTTGTGGCTTTCTTTTTCACCTGTAGATGTGTGTGACTGTGGGAAATACAGTGACTCCCAGTATAGCCTGGTGCCCCTGCCTTGATTTATGCTGAGGCTCCAGTGTTTTCATAACACTGGTGCAAATGTCAGCACAGTGGAGACGGCATATAAAGAACGGTTTAGATCCACGGTACCTCTGTGGTCTGTGAAGGAAAAACCTCCACATTGGTGTGATTCAAGAAAAAAAAGACTATAGGAACTCTAGACTGTAGATATTCCACTCATTCATAACTGGAGAACTTGGGTTTAAAGTGTTGACATCTGTTTCTCCTTTTCAGTATTTATCAACGTCAGGTCTGCCATAAGGAGAAAAAATAACACTTCTAGGCTGGGGCCACTCAAGGATTCCAATTTCAGCTCTGTTACTCTCCAAGGAATCCGATCCTGAACATGCTTCCTCATCTCTCTCTGTTTCCTCACCTATGAAACAGAAATTATGTACCACATATAGGGTTATGGTCACACTTGGAGAATCTCCAAAGAACAATGACAAGCACTGTGTGTGACAAAGAGTAAGTCCTAAACTAAACAGGATTCTAAATGACTAAGCACCAAAAATATGGCTAATGTCCATACCTGAATGACAGTGGTAACAATGATTTTATTTTTCTCTCTACCACTTGTGGAGGGACCAAATCATAATAGATATTCATTAAAAACTCATCCTTTAAAACAATGCAGTTTTACTAGGTAAACTGTCAGAAACTGCTTCAATACAAAGGAGGAAAAGGTTGAGACATAAACACAATAATGCCAGTCAGGAATCAATGTGTTTGTTGAAAGGGAACCTAAAGATTCATTATAGTATCCTCTTTAAATACATTTTGAAGGTCCAAGCTAAAAAGGAAAAAACCTGATAACTTATTTGAAAAGTTTTTAAATAATACTTAAAACTTTGTCCACTGACTCTAGCTAACTTGATAATCTACAAATTCACACGTTCAACGTGTCCCTTTCTATACGAGTACATTTTCCACAACAACACACAGCACATGCTTTCCTTGCCACTTCCCAACCCACTCCATCTGGGAAGCACTGATCTATTCTGCCTCTTCAGTCACATCAAATTTTAAAGTAATATGAGCATTTCAATAATCTGACAACTATAGCAAAAATTGAAAAGTTTTCAGAATAGGAAAATAAAGTTGCTCTAAGGTCAGCTTGCCAGATAGCTTATGCAGTAATTGCTTTTATTTTAATACATATTAAAAAAACTTATGAGCTTTCTCTAGGAATCAAGTTAGTTGAAGTTAAGTTTTGTGAGTTTTTCTGTAACTAGCTAAAAGGGAACTATATTTATATAAATGAAATTTTAACCTAGGAGAGCAAGTCAGCTGGAGAAAAGAACCACCTCTCTTATCATCAGTATAAAAGAAGGAAAACACGAGCATCGCCTGACTGGGGAAGGCTGCAGTGGTAGTCGGGTCAGCTGCTTGCTTTCTCCCTGTCGCCCTATCATCAGCGTACTTCTTATGCTGCTCTATGGTTATTAACCCACTGCCTTGGCCAGATTAGAAACTCTCTGAAAGCAGAGCACAAATATATGACGTGAATCTCCCACGACCAGCAATGTCTAACACAAAGCAGACGTAGAAAATATCTGATAAACGACTAAATGACCCTTAAATATCTACCCTTGTTTTAAAAAAAATCAGAATCATGTCATAAAATACTCTGAAGAAAACATTATTAGAAGCAGTTACTCTAGTTTCTCAAAGGGTACATTTAGAATCCCAGTAATTTATTTAAGACTAAGTGACTCTAAATGGGAAATCTGTAATGATATGAAGGTCTCTGACTACCTTATATACAAAGGTCTCATGATTACGCTTAAGTAGTAAATAATGACAGGGTTATGTACACTCCTGAATTTCTAGGACCACTGAGTGCACGAAGGTTCACTAAGTGAATAATATACAAGTGTTCCTGGGCTTCAGTGTGATCTTTATGTTTGACTAATGAAGGTAAGAAAACAGGCACTCCTGGTAGTTATGATGGAAAAATTTAACATGAGTGTCATATTGGGTTCCTATAGTAGTTTATCTTAACTTGTGGGTTTCAAACCGAAAAAGCCCTTCAGATCCTCTTCAGCCAGAATTCCTAAGAAGGTGTGAGTTTGATTAATCAATCAACTTCTCTCCTACATGTTTAGGAAGGTGTTGTCTGTGTGCCATCCTTGGAAGAGCTGAGCAAACTCTCACTCATCTCATTCTCCACAGGGCTAGACTCCCTTATGGAACCCCAACGGAGAAAAGCTGCTACAGTATTACAAAGAGTCTGAGATCCCCCTCATTCACCCTGGACTCTTCTCAGTTACTAAAAGTCAACAATTTTTTAAAAATACGTCAACAAGGGGATCACATGCTTAGAAAGATCGAAAATAACTTACTCAGGACAGGATGTGATATTAAAATACCTTGTACACAAATTATTTGCATGCATTTAGTTTAAAGCTTCACTTATAAGAAGCACTTGACAATGGGAGGTAGTACAGTATTGGGTTGGAGGACAGATAAAGGCCCAGTACTCTCACTATTCAGCAAGGTGGCCATAAACTAACTACTTGTCTGAAACTTAGTTTCTTCACTATCAAATGAAATAACAGTACATGTATCATCATATAACACAAATAACATGTTATAGGGCCCAGTGTATAGCGTATGGCAGTTGCCAGCTGTACAAAAATAGATAAGTAAAAACAAAAATAACAGTGGTCTATACGGCATGTTGTTTTCTCATCTAGAGCCAAAGATTTTAACTATGTTCTTTAAATCCAATCAGTGTCAGAATTTCATCATTCATCCCAATACTTACTGAGCCGCCATGAACAAGACATGGTGCTGTCTGTCCTCTAACAAGAAAGAATTTTTTCCTCCTGTAATTCCTAGATGCCTGCTATTGAAAAGACAATATATTCTAAGTGCTTCAGGCATAATAACCCATTTATTCCTCATGGCAGTCCTAGGAGGATATTCCCATTTTGTAAATGAGGAAATTGAGGGCCATTAAGTGAATGAACAAATGTTAAATGCTCAGAGTACTCACCGGGATTGGTGGTGGGGAGTATTTACCTACCTCTGCAGTATCTGCCTTTTCCCAGCTATCCACGCATCTGTCCTAAAGCCACATTCTCCCTTCCCTTGTGGGCCCCTGGCTCAAGTATAATATACTCGATTCTCCGTGTATTTATATTGAACACATGAGTCATTTTAAATTTCTTTACCCTCTGTTTACTCTCATTTCTCCTCTTAGAATAACCCTTGGTTTTCTTTGTCTTGGAAAATGCTTTTTAACAAAGTCCATGAAGCATGTGCAATTCATCAAGAAGGAAAAGGCTTCAGTAAGTCATTTTTATTCCTCTAACCTGACCTTAGCATTATCAGCATATCAGGTATCACAACTATGTATGTATGGGGAAGGAGAGGAATACATGTGCATGAACATACACCTTTTTTTCTCTTTTGTTCTGGGAGGAACACTAGGCAAGGAGCTGGGAAGCCTGACTGCTCCATCTGCTTCCGCAGTAGTGTCCAATGACACTAGTCACATGACAAACCCAGGTGTCAATACGCCGCATGTAAAATGAGCAAACTTCTCTTAGATGTTCTTTAAAGGTCCCTCCAAATATAAAATTTCATGATTTGTGTTTAATACCAAAATATTTGGGTAATGTCAAAGCCACTCAGAAACAAGGTTTTAAGGGCTGCATTCATGACACTGACTCCAGAGTTGAAGATTCATTATGACACGTGGACAACCCAGAGGCTAGGAGGCCAGTCAGTCCTTTACTACTTCTTAGATACATAAAGCCAATGTATTAGCACATGACATATAAAAGCTACAACAGGATCAACTAAGCTACCTAATGACCTGATGACAGATTTTTCCAATTGGCAACAGAAAGGCATAACTAGGTACTAAGACTACAGGGGAAGAGTTCCCCGCAGTTCTCTGATGTTTCTGCACATCTTGTAAGCAGAGGCATTAACAGCCTCGTGCTCTGGGTGTTCTTTTCATAGACTCTGTAGAGTGAACAGACGCAGAGAGTAGAAACAATGACTCCCCTCAAAAACAGAGGGCAGTTTGCTGCTATCAAATATTTTAAAGGTGTCTCCATCCAAAGCAAAGTCTGGGCAGGTTTGCTTGAAGCCTATTATAAAAGATGGGCTTTCCTAAACCTGATAGCTCAGTTGGTAAAGAATCCGCCTGCAACGCAGGAGACCCCAGTTGGATTTCTGGGTCAGGAAGATCCCCTGGAGAAGGGAAAGGCTACCCGCTCCAGTATTCTGGTCTGGAGAATTCCATGGACTGTATAGTCTGTGGGGTTGCAAAGAGTCAGACACGACTGAGCACCTTTCACTTTCCTAAGCCCGGGGTTCTCTACTGTAATGCAAACCACTGCGTGTGTACATGTCACCTGACCCTGGTCATGCTGCTCTGTGAGCATGGAGAAACTCACGAGAAAATCAGGGTACTCTGGTTCACACTACTGTGAGCAATAAACTGTCCTTTGTCTCTGACTCCCCCATGAAATCTTGAGTCTCTACCAGGACCCACAAAACTGTGCTGGCTCATTTGTTAACCTGAAGGTAGAGTAAGAATCTCAGATCCTTCACAGCAGTAGACAGGAATGGGGGCTAGATAATCCTAGGCTAAGAGAACAAAGTCTGAACTCTCCCATTCATTACCCCTGTAATGTGACTGCAACATTTTATAAAGCGCTATGCAAATTATTGTAATGTTTAACTTTCCATGTGACAATCTTGTCCACAAAGGTCAAATTTTACTTAAAAGAAATCAAAATTCAGATAAATGTATGAGATGCTTCTTTAAAAACTGACATTTTGAATGTGCAGCAGTCTAAACTGAAACTTAAACTTTCAGTTACAAACTTTCCACATGTCCCCTCAAATCTACCAAGATGCTTTGCTGTATGATGGCAGGCATCTCTGAACAGTAAGAAATTTTCTATTGGAAACTTGCAAGTTTTCAAATGGGAGCTGTCTAAATGCTCTCAATTTAACTTCTAAAGAAAGGGCCAAATTGAAAAGCAAACCATGTCACAGCTTTCCTTAAAAAAACGTAGCTATTTTCAAAGTACCACTGGCTGTAGGAAGTGCAGGAAGCCAGATTTTTAAGGCAAAACATTCCTCTCCTTCCTTTCTTGGCTACTGCTTTGCCAAGAGCAAACAAGGATCAGCAAAGACCAAAGCAATGGAGAAACTGGAACTACTTTATGGCCCAGGCACTGGGCTAGAACAAGTTAATTCTGTCTTTTAAAAAATAAATCACATAAGTTTAAAAGAAATACACTGCAAAACCACTGCTCAGACATCCTACCAATCCAAAATAAAATACTATCATTAAACCCCTCCATCTAAAAAACAAAACAAAAACTTCCTATATATATTCAATAAGGTCTTCACTGCCTATATTTCCCAAGTATTTCCCTCAATTTGATGCTCCTTTGGCAAGGAATAAGAACCTAGGGACATTAACAGAGAGCAAGAGATTTTTTGGTAGGAAAGCTATGTATATTTATTTTTAGACTAAATGACTTCAAAATGTTATCATAAAGTAGAGCTACAAAAGACTTTATAAGCCAATTATTAACTTTGACAACACTACAACAAAGTAGGTATCATATATCATCTTAGAGATGGAAAACAGAAGTTAAACAACTTACAAGATTTTAGAAACAAAGCTGAACTACTTGCTATAACTCTTAATATCAGATAATTCTTTCCTAAAGAAACAATTTCCTGACTACAAGGAAATCAGATAATGGTATGAGGCTGAAACTGAATTAAGTTTTAGAAAATAAAACCAATATGACTATAACACTTAATTTCTAGATACAATGAATGGCATTACTTAGAAATTAAAATGTAAACAAATATGAAACTAAAGAAGACACTGGCAGTGGTACATATGTAGCAAAAGCTCAATATATACTTACTAAATTCTAAGTTAAATCTAACGGCAAGGATTAGATGTAAGAAAAATATTAAACATTAGAGACTGAAGATACAGTTCTTGTCCTTTCCATGTTTATTTTCCAGGAACATATCTATCTATACTATGCATTGTAATACCTGACACATCCATACCTTTCTCAATTATCCAGTTCAAATAAAAAAGAGCGAAAGAAATAGCGAAAAGGAGAGGGGAGGATGGGGAAAAGAAAGAACCTCCAGTCTTTGCTACTGTAACTGTAAGGACTTAGCTATATAAGGAAGCTGGAATGAGAGTTTGAGAGCAGCAAATGGAATAACAAAGGGCTTGTCCATCTTAAATTACAGAGAAACCATCTGTTTCAAAACCCCAGAAGGTTTGGATCGATGGTCCCATGGTAGGTGAGTTACAATCTTTAATAATGTTCTCCCAGTCTTTCCATGAAGTGCTGGGGAATGAGCATGGGATTTTAATCTGGACAAACTCGTGATAGCACTTATCAGCTGTGCAACACCAACACCCTAAATTATGTAAGTCTCCAGACTTTCACTAGTCCTAAATTTAGCAAAAGAGAGACAAGTAATGAGACACTACAGGTGACAGGTATGAATTCACCATCAAATGGACATTATATTTTAAAATAAGACAGCATTCCTGAAACATCAAAACCAGGAGAAACAACCAGTGTTATTATATATTTGAATATTTTATGCTGTATAATATAAACACATCCCAACAACAAAAAGTCCATTTTGCTCCTTAACATTGTCTTGTATGTTTCCAGTTCAATGTACTAGCTGGTTCAGGAAAAAAAACAACCAACAACTCCTGAAGACTTAATTGAGCGAGTACAAAAGTGAGGAAGCCTAAGATGGTAGCTAATACTAGAAGGTATTTAAAAGCAAATTGTCCAACTTTCTTTGAGTCTACAGGCTATTCTAAAAGATCTAAATTTGTTGAAAACAGAGGAACTAACAACCCAGCATTAAATAAGCCAACCTGTGCTTTTTGTAGTCTCCAGAAAAAAAAGCTGAGTTATATATACATATATCATATATAGAGAGCAAAACAAGCCACCTTACATAAACTAACAATCTGGGCTAGACAAAGAAAAGATGGAAAGCAGTGAACCTGGTTAAAATCTGAAGAGTATGTGTTTACTGCTAGTGGCTGTAAACAGTAAGAAAGGGTGGCATAAATTATGGATTGAAGAATTTAAAAAGTTTCTAAATTACATGATCAGATTTTACCAAAATATCCCAACAGCACTGTACTGCTCTAACCAAATAGTTTCAGTGACAATCTAATCTATGTTTTATATTACTTTATTCTCAGGAAATTTAAAAGAATATTAAATTTTCAGTAATAGGTTTTTTCACTAACTTCACAAATTTCAAGAAGCAGCAAATATCTGCAAAGTGGGATGAATCAATTTAGATGAAGTCTCAAGAATGATGAGTGCCAGAACCAAGCTTTAAATTCAGGATGCCAGACCATCTTCTAAGAATCAGTCACTTGGTGTTTATTAAAATCCTCTTGTATGCCTACTGACAGCTACTCCCGTAAAGTGATCCAAAGACATTCAAGACAGATCCTTTACCCCCAGTAATCACTACTCTGCTTAAGCAACAAGACTTACAACTTTGGGCCAGGTCAGTGAGTCAGTCACAAGGACCCACACTAGCCAGGTCAAGATTCTGAAGTTCTCTCTCCTCAACACTCTCCTCTGTGAGAATCCATATCGTCTAACATGTGACTTTTTCCTTTCCCTGGCCCCTTTCCTCTCCATTTCTACCTTAGAAACTAGCTCCCAGATCAGAAACTGACTGTGTGATCGCTAGACTGCTACAAAGAAATAAACAGAGCCAGAGGAGTGGGTCTAAAGGAAAAAAAAGGCCTAGAAGCTGTACTGGTGGCGGGGGTGGAGGGCACCGGACCACTGTAGGTTCAAGATAAAACAGAATAGAGGGCAAGGAAGCTGGTGGGAAGGAACCTACAGAAAAAGAGGTGCCACCAGGAACTGCCTCAACTTCTTTCTAGTATCAGACCACAATTATCCAGACACAGGAGAGCAACTATGAGAAAGGAGGAAACTATAATGATACAGTAAGGACAGTGCTGAGTGTCAAGCAGCAATAGAAGATGAAGAGCGAAGGGCAGGGGACTTCCCTGCTGGTCCAGTGGCTAACAGTCCCAATGCAGGGGGCCTAGGTTTGATCCCTGGTCAGGGAACTAGATCCCACATGAAACAACCAAGAGTGCATGTGTCACAACTAAGACCCAGTGAAAGTCTCTTGGTTGTGTCCAACTCTGTGCAACCCCATGGACTATACAGTCCATGAAATTCTCCAGGCCAGAATATTGGAGTGGGTAGCCTTTCCCTTCTCCCTTCTTCAGGGGATCTTCCCAACCCAGGGATCAAACCCATGTCTCCTGCATTGCAGGCACTCTTTGCCAGCTGAGCCACCAGGAAAGCCCAGGGAAGATCCAATGCTGCCAAATAAATATTTTTTTAAAAAAAGCAAAGGGCAGGGCTCAGATCATGTCACTCTAGGACAAGGCTGCCCAGCACTACTGTTGAGGGGATAGACAGTTCTTTGCTGTCAAGTGTATTACAGGATATTTAGCAATATCCCTGGCCTCTACCCACTAGATGTCAGTAGCAACCTCTTCCCAGTTATGCCTAAAGAAAAAACAAAATAGCAAGAAAACAAAACAACAACAACAAAAACACCTTGACTCTCAACCTTGCCAGATGTGCCCTGAGGGCAAAACCTACCTGTGTCTGAGAGCCATGACTTTGAGGAGGTTGAATTTTTACCAGCTGGCAACAGGAAGCCATTTAAGGATTTTAACCATAGGAAGCAATACAGATTTGCTTTCCAAATGAATGGAACACTGCAGAGATCAACTGTAGAGGAGCAGGGAGGGAAGCAAAGGCCAAGGCCAACTAAAGAACTAGTTTTGGATGAAGATGATAAACACATGAACCAAGACAGGGTAAACCAGAAAAGAGGGCATAAAGGCAAGCTACAAAGATAGAGTTAAGAATGCCAGGGTCCAGTCAGATAGAGCATTTGACGAGAAGGAATAAACATTACAGAATTATTTGTAGACTTCTGACTAGGCAGTTTAGATGGCTGCAATGAGGGACATTATTTTGGATAGGTAATTTAACAGGAAGAGCATGTTTAAAAATGAGTTTTGTTTTAAACATAATAAAAGTCTGACAAAAGTGCGGAACATTCAAGTAGCAAAGCTAGAAGAGTTAGGGTTAAGGTGACCAACACTCACGGTGAACACTATGCATCACTTTACAAATATTCACTGAGATAGCAACTATTGTCACCCCATTAAGTAACTTCTCCAAGATTCCACAGTTAGTCAGTTTTGAAGCTGAGGTCCCAAACTCAGAATCTGTGCTCTTAACTGCTACACTGTACTACCTGCCTCAGGAAAAAGAGAAGAGACTGGGATTATAAATGTAGATCTGGATGGTCTTCAGTATAGGTAAAGTCACAGGCATAGATGTGAACTTCCAAGGAAAATGAGCAAAGAGAGAAGAACCTAATATGAAATGCTGGAGAAAAGTATGTGTGTGCTTAGTCATTTAGTTGTGTCTGACTCTTTGCAACCTCATGGACTGTAGCCCGACAGGCTGCACTGTCCATGCGATTTCTCCAGGTAAGAAACTGGAGTTGGTTGCCATGTCCTCCTCCAGGAGATCTTCCCAACCCAGGGATCAAACCCAGATCTCCCACACTGCAAGTGGATTCTTTACCATCTGAGCCACTAGGGAAGCCCAAGAATACTGGTGCCTATCCTTTCTCCAGGGGATCTTCCCGACTCAGGAATTGAACTGGGGTCTCCTGCATTGCAGGCAGATTCTTTACCAGCTGAGCTGCTGCTGCTGCTAAGTCGCAAACAGGGGCCAAAGCTGGAGGAACCAGAGGAAGGAGGTGGTGGAATGAGAGAGGCAATAGGGAAGGTCTTAACGGCAAGAAGTAAGTGATAATATATTTGTAACTCACAACAATCTCTTGCATAAGATCTACTCCACATCAATATTTTAACTGAATTAATAACCCTATAGTTCCAAATAATGATCATATCAAATATCCATACTCACAGTACTTTCAAAAAATTTCACAGGTGAGCAATACCCATACCATGTATGTTTGCAGTTTTTCTAGAAAACCAAAGATCTGTGGAACATATAGCGTCATTTAATATGAAACAACACCTTAGATACCATATGAAATCATTCCATATAAAATGGTGGAAACAGTGTCAGACTTTACTTTTTGGGCTCCAAAATCACTGCAGATGGTGACTGCAGCCATGAAATTAAAAGACGCTTACTCCTTGGAAGGAAAGTTATGACCAACCTAGATAGCATATTCAAAAGCAGAGATATTACTTTGCCAACAAAGGTCCATCTAGTCAAGGCTATGGTTTCTTCAGTGGTCATGTATGGATGTGAGAGTTGGACTGTGAAGAAGGCTGAGCGCCGAAGAATTGATGCTTTTGAACTGTGGTGTTGGAGAAGACTCTTGAGAGTCCCTTGGACTGCATGGAGATCCAACCAGTCCATTCTAAAGGAGATCAGTCCTGGGTGTTCTTTGGAAGGACTGATGCTAAAGCTGAAACTCCAGTACTTTGGCCACCTCTTGCGAAGAGTTGACTCATTGGAAAAGACTCTGATGCTGGGAGGGATTGGGGGCAGGAGGAGAAGGGGACGACAGAGGATGAGATGGCGGCATGGCATCACTGACTCGATGCACAGGAGTTTGGGTGAACTCCGGGAGTTGGTGATGGACAGGGAAGCCTGGCGTGCTGCAATTCATTTGATGTCGGACACGACTGAGTGATGGAACTGAAGACTTTTTAAAGCTTTATTCACATTTAACTTTCATAGTAATGAAACACATCACTCTGTTTTGCATTTATTGATGAGCACATGAAATACTGATGTCTTTAAGTTTACAAATGATGGATACAAAACTGTGCAGTCCCTTCTAAAAAAGGATTTAGCAAACGTAAATGTGAAAACTAATGATTTCTCACTTGAAGGGGCTGCTACAGCATCTGGTGAGTCTTGAGATGTGCTACTGTAATAAATCTTCTGTGTATCTAAACAGTTTTGGGTTATGCATTCCTTATTATACTTTACAATTTTATACCCTAAACACAAACATTTAGTAGAGAATGAGTTTCCTCAAGATACAAGAAAAGCTTGCTCCCACTTCCAATTCAAGACAAGTGTTTCCTAAGGAATTAAATCTTATTTCCAGGCCCAAACTCAAAGTACTTTCCAAACTTTAAGGCATGAACAAATCATTCTGGGATCTTGTAGAAATGGAAGGTTCTGATTCGGCAGATCTGAAGTCGGGCCAACACCATGCCTTTCTAAAGCTCCCTCCAATGCGATACAGATGCTCTGGTCTAGCTACTCCATTATGGCACCTGGACCAGAAGCGCTGACCACACTGGGGAACCGTGAGAACTGCACAGCCTTCAGTGTGACAAACAACAGACCAACATCAGCTAACACTGATAACTCTAGACATTTAAAGTCTTTCTTTTCAAATCCATTTACAACTCACTCATTGACTTTTTGTTGTTATTGTTGGTATAGAAAATGAGATTTTTTTCTTTCTATTCCTTCCATTGTCCTGAACTGTGAATTTAACAGCTTATAAACTCCTCCACGGGAAGGACCCAGCTGGTTCTTCCAAGCTTCTCTCCTATAATCCCTGCACCAGTCCACAACATACCAAACGAATGAAGCAGTTATCTTCTAAATGTAAACCATGCTCTCTCACCTCTTGTTTTTTCCCCTCACCCTCATTGCAGAGATTTTTCTTTTCACTCTAATATTTACTACATTCTGCTGGAATTTATTATATGTTGGTTTTTTGCCTTATCTTGGCTACTGAACTACAAACTTTGTAAGGGCAGTAATTCTTATAACTAATTTTGATATGCTTGGCACTGCCTAACACAATTGTGCATTAAATGTTAAAAAAAAAAGCACGCCAGTAAAATGAATTAAAGCACTACTCCTTAATGATAATAAACTTGATCTAAATATTCCCAAATCACAAATTTAATATTTCTTATTTCTCCAAATACCACTGGCTTTCTACTTTAGTCAGCACAGAAAACTGAGTTCCAAAGTTGAGTCCAGAGTCAGTCAAATGCACAATCTCTCAAGTACAAACCAAAAAAATAAAATAAAATTCAAAATGATGTATTATTAAAGCAGTGAGTCAAAGAAAATTATCTTGTGCTAAATTCTGAAGACAAATAGACCAAGAATCTAAGTTAATTATGACTAATTATTAAAAATGAGCCCAGGTCAATGACTGTCTCTAACCAAAGGATGGAAAGTGAGATTTGAGTTTAAAGGTGACATGGAGTTGTGATAATCATTAATGAATGGAACACAACTAATCGTCAGGGCTGCACTGCCTCAAAATCAAGAATTAAAAGAAAGGATCTAGTATCACTGAATACACAACAAATGGTCTACTTGGGAGTTGCTAGGACAATACTGAGCATCCTGCCTGAACATGAAAAAGTACCCATATTTGTAAAATCTTGCAAATGATATTCATTCACTGACTTGTTAATTAGTTTTCCTAACCTGAAAGATTGTCTTTGGCAAAGAACAGGGAAGGGATGGGAGTTTCTGGTGATGTTTTGACAAGTAGAATAACGGCTCCCTGAGAATGTCCACATCTACTCTCCATGAACCTATGAATATTTGACCTTACAAGGAAAAAGGGACTCTAGTTGTGAGTCAGCTGAGGGCCTTGAGGTGGGTAGGTCATCCTGCATTATTCAGGTAGGGTCAAGGCATTCACAGGAGTCCTCAAAGTAGTAGAGGTCATTGGAGTGATGAGATGTGAGGAGGACTCAACAACCTACTGTTGCTGGCTTTGAAAACATAGGAAGGGGCCATGAGCCAAGGAAAGTGGGCAGCTTCTGGTAGCTGGAAAAGGCAAGGAAAGAGACTCTCATCGAGGGCCTTCAGAAAAGGATACAGACCTCCTGATATCTTGATTCTAGCCTGGTGGGACCCCTGTTGAATGTATAACCTACAGAATTGTACAACAAATGTGTTTTTTTAAATTTATTTAATTGGAGGCTAATTACTTGACAATATTGTAGTGATTTTTGCCATACAATGTGTGTGTGTTAAGCCACTAATTTGTGGTAATCCATTATGGCAGCAACGCATGCATGCACGCTTAGTCACTTCAGTCATGTCCAACTCTTTGCAATTCCATGGACTGTTGCCCGCCAGGCTCCTCTGTCCATGGGAATTCCCAGGCAAGAATACTGGAATGGGTTGCCATTTCCTTCTCCAGCAACAGGAAATAATAAAATGGTTAACTGCTATGAAAAAAATTCTCTAAAACAAGTAGATAACTCCTTTTAAAAGGGCAGAGTGATGCTCAGCAAATACGTGAATCAAGATTTAGTTTGCATTACTAAGAAATAGACCTGCTCCTCTGCAAAAGGCTATCACACAAGTTTCAACCTAGATTTTTATAAAAAGGTTGAAAGCAAATACAACTGACTGATTAAAAAGTCTGAGTTAGAAAACAAAGCAGAACAAGGTATTTTCAACCAAACAAGAAGGCGATTAAAAATTAAGTAGAAAACTGTGATATTCCTCATAGATAGCATTTTAAAAGGGACCACCATAGTATTCTTGTCAAAAAGCCAAAACCAGCATCTCTTTCTTAGCTGTGTTTACCTGACAATCCTCTGGGCAGCATACTGATGGAGGGAACGAAACTGTGCAGACATATTCGCTAGAGCCGCCAGACAGTTTGTGTGAAGGTACTTGTCCTGCCAGAGAGCAGATGTTTGAACACACATCAGAGAGAAGTTTAAAATACACATCAGGTCTTCTGACATTTTCAGCAAGGTTAACCAGAAGAAAGTGGAAAGTCAACTGTCACTGATTTCAGAAAATTCAGACCCACAATCCGTTTCCTTTAATTCCAAAACCCGTAAAGTGCAGAAAGTTTTTTCACTGCTAATTTGGAAGCAACATCTGGCACAAAAGACGATAATGGTATTTATGGTCTTCATTAAGCCCACCCTGGAAAAGACTGAAATATTTCACTGCAGAAATATTAATGTCTAGTTACAGCGTGTGGCTCCAGAACCTAACGATTACATACTGTGTAGTGTAAGAACTATAATTGTCTTTCCAAAATAAAAGAAAAATTCTCCATTCTAAAACACACATGTGGCCCCAAGAGCTTCAGATAAAAGACTGTAGACATGTAGAGCTTCAGATAAAAGACTGTAGACATGTAGAGCTTCAGATAAAAGACTGTAGACATGTATCTACGTCAGCCTCCCAGAAGGGAGTAACTAGAAATGGAGCAGTAGACTTGCCCATTTCCCTGAGCTGTGAATTCTGAATCCTACTTCTCTAGTGGCTGCAGCTGACATCTGCTCTAAGGTATACCAAACACAACCTAGTTGAAATTTTCCTTTCACTCTTTAAAGTAAAACTATTCTTTTCTTCTATGCTTCTGTCCCATCTGAGTTCATATTTTCTTGTGTCTGCATCTTCTTAAAGTTTGTTGTTGCCACTTCTTAAGTCAGTTTTATCAGTTTGGCAAAGGCATACAATATCTTTTATCTAAAGGTGCTACACTGCTTATTTACTATTCATGCACAATCTCCCTGATCATACAACCTATAAATACTCAGACGTAGACACTAGAAACATTACCTTAGGATCATAATACAGAGAATATATGCTGATCTATACTTTTCTACCATATTCTATGAGAATGTGAGCACTCTAAATATTGAGACTGCTTTAAACTATAGTCTTTATTGCATTGTATATACAAAGGTAGAAAAACAGCTACGGAATACTTACTCTTGTCCTTGTCATGTTGTACTGAATGGTTCTTATTACAACCAGTATCAGGAGACTTCCCAGTGAAATTTCTGTTAAAACCCGCTCTGAATACCAAGTAATATTTTTTAACATCTGTAATGGGGAAGAAAAGTTTAAGTAAGTATGATTGCTTTATAGAAGAAGGGATTATCCATGCCTACAATTTCTGATAAGCCATGGATTTGCTCTGAAGGTGAGTTAAATAGTATGTAAAAATAAAGCATGAGAATTTCAGTTCAAGACAGCAAAACTGTGATGTATTTACTTCTTCTTCCTTCTCAAATTAAAAGAAAAATAGACGACAATATCATTAGTAGACAAAAAGGAGCTATATCTAAAAAGGTATGGTACAGAGGATAAGACTGACAGCACAGCCCTCAGAGGTCCCTCATTTGAAAGCAAAAAATAAGAAAACCAAAGAGTGTCTTGATAAGTAGAGCTGTCGCAACAACAACAGAAAATCTGCATCCCTGTGTCAAGAAGAGACCAACAGTGTGAATTAGCCACGGTTTTCAAGAAGAGATGGGCCCACGCTCTGCTCAGGCGCTTCAGAGCAGGAGGCTCTGGGGCTTGCCTCCAGGCCTCGGCAAGTGAGAACTGTCTAGCTTCAGCTGGTGTCGTTCCACAGCCATGCAACACAGAGAAACAGAGAGAAAAACTGCGCAACACTGCAGCCAATTCTGGGCCACAGTGAAGGAGGCAAAACGCACAAAACCCAACAGGCTCCACTGGCACAGAACTCCCCTAACATCCTCTTCCACTGAGGTCACCCCCACTTCTCTTCTCCTTGACGTAGAGCCAAGGTGCCACATTCTTTACATCTACACCTGGAAAAGAACAAGACTTCTGGCTGATTCCTGCCCTCTCTCTGCAGTGGACTCTTACCATCCACATCTTCCGAAAGGAGGCACCCCCGACCTTTCAAAACAAGTGAGTCTGACTTTCTTTTACAACTATGAATGGACAACAAGAAGCTACAGAAAAAGCAGCGAAATGCAGTAATCTAAAAGATAAGCTGAATCCAATCAAGCCTCTGTTCTGCCAGTAAGTATGAAATACAGAAGACTGAAAAACACGATAACACAATGATATAATCAGCCAAAGCCAAATGTATGAAATTCTACTAAATAAACAAGCCAGTTTCTATAAAAAATAAATGGTGTAGTAGAGAGAGAGAGGAAAACACCGTTGCAGATTAAGAGTTAAGAAATAAATGCATTAAGCAGGCTTTGGAAACTGATTCAAATCAACCAACTCAAGAAAGACATTTTAAAGAAAACTGAATATTAGTAGGCACAATAAAATATTGTCAATATTGTTGGATGTGATAATGGTGCTATATTTATTTTTTTATGCTCACATTTATGGGCATGAAATATTTAAATATTTGCAAATGAAATTTTATATATATGATTTATAGGATTAAGAAATCTATTTTAGCCAAAACAGAAAAGGCAGAGAGGGTGGAGTGGGTAGATGAAATAAGAACATAAGACTGTTGATGAATCCATAGAAATTCATTATACTATTTTTTCCAATCATGTTTATATTTATTGGGTTTATAATTAAAATTTTACTAAATAAAAAATAATATGAAAGCTAAATTGTATGAATTAAGTATTATAAATAATATTGTATGAAATAAAAAAAAAATAAAGTGAAACTAAACAAGAAGAACAAACAGACCCCCAATTAAACAAAGATAATTTAAGAGGCTAGGGAAACTTTTTAAAAATTCTAATCAGTATTTTTGATGAGATCTGACAGAATACTGTTAACCACAAACTAAGAACAGGCCACTATGAGAAATGAGAATCACAGAATGAAGAAAAGCCACTAAAGACTAAAAAGAGTGATGAATGAAACTTAAGAGAGAGAAAAGAATTAGCAGAATGGGTACTATGGAAAAGAGAATTTGTGATCTGAAAGGCAAAACTCAGAAGTCCCCTCAGAAAACAGCAATAAAAGGCAAAAAGACAAAATATAAGAGAAATGTGGCAATCCAAAATACACTCATTAAGAGTTCTAGAAAGAAGAGACTACAATCTCTTGAATGACCTGGGTTGGAACTGCATGGGTCCATTTATATGGAGTTATTTTTTTCAATAAGCATTAACAGTCAGTCTTCCGTATTAGGTGGTTGCATCCTCAGAGACAGATACAGAGGGCTGACTATGGGACCTGAACATCTGCGGATCTGAACATCCACGGCAGGTCCTGGAACCAATCCCCACTGACACTAAGAAGGACTGTAGAAGAAAAACAGAAAATTAGTAACAGAAAATTCCTTTGAGGGAAAGAGAAACTTGCAACACTTTAAGCAAAAATACTAGGGGAAAAAATCAAAATGTATTCTGGTAAGATTTCTGAATCTACAGTTCATGACAAAATCCTACTGGCTTCTAGACAGAAAAAACATGTTATCACCAAAAGAAAGAAAAAGCAGACTAACATTAGATTTCTCATCTTAAACAGCATACATTTGAAGGACAACATAAAAACGTCTACAAAATTTGGAGGAATAGATGATCATTCTAGAATTCTTATCTAGAGAAACCAACATGTAAGTATAGAAAAGTACTTTTAAGTGTGCAGCGAGCGACTCAGCATGAACCACCCATGCATTATTTCCAGGGAAAAAGCATACCACCACACACATAAGTGCTTCCCTGCCCCTCCTCATCACCATGATGACAACAATAGAACAGTTTAACAGCCAGAAAAAGTCAAGAGAAAGAAAATACAGACTACTAAATAACAACAACAAACAGCAACAACTCCCAAAACCTCATAACTATAGTCCATGAAATCAGAAAAATATAACTAAATCTAAATAATACGGTTGACATTAATTCTTCTAAAAGACCAATAAAATAGACATTTCTCTGCTAAGTCTGCCTTCCCCCAAAGTCCAAACAATATTTAAAATGAGAAAAGGGCATGGAAACAGATAAAAATAAAAAAGTAAACAAATATAATCTTCATTTTCATGTAAGTGCCCATAGTTTTTACACTCAGTTCAACTCTTTAGTAAAAGACCTATGTCACCCAGCATCCCCATCACAAATAACCCAACCCTGACCGCAGGCTCTGTGCCACACAAGGATGGCATTTAGAAATGCCCAGTACATGGTAACTGAGTGTCGTCTGTGAAGTAAAAATGTAAAACTTGAAGCATTCTCATTTATTCATGACTAATAATGCCTTAATCAACTAGAAGAGGTAACCTACGTGTAAAACAAATGGTACTACCTGAAAATATTCAAAACTATGACATTTGCCAGTGCAATCTTTATAACAACAGGATGCTCAGTCCCTCTGACTTAGTGTCTAAGGGAGAAGTTCTCAAAACGCAGTCCCAGGACCTCTAGGAGTCCCTGAGACATTTCTGGAGCATTCTCAAGGGCAAAACTATCTTCATCCTAATACCAAGACATTTCTCGCCACTCTTACTCTCTCATGAGTGTACAGCTCAGTTTTCTGAAGGCTCCCTAACATGCCTAATAGCACAATTAATTTAATACAGAAGGAGACCTGAGACTCTGTTGAGGCAATCCATTAAAGGGATTTGCAAAAACATAAAACAATGCTGCTCTTCTCACTAAATTTTTGTTTGTGGAAAACAGTTACTTTCATAAAAATCTGTTACTGATGCTAATGTGTAATGGGTTTATTATAATAATTATTTCTAAATTAACTAATCAAATATTTTTAAGTGTCAGTTTTAATTCCTAATACAGAAAACATAGAGCACAATAACCCACATAAAGATGTTGTTTGCTGTCCTCAACTATTTTTAAGTGTAAAGACCAAGACGGTTAAGAATCACAGCTCTAAGTCTACAGGGGAATACTAACCCAGGACACTCAACAGGCAGCTTAACTAGTGAGAAGAGTCTCTGTCTTTTAAAAGGTCACAAGCCTGAATATAGTTTGGTTTCTCTTCTCCTTTGGCTTCTGTGTTTACAAATAAATTATCATAAGCCACCCTTATTTGAAACCGAGGTCACTGGTTCTTAACATCTGCCTGTGTGTGTCAATTAGAAAACTGGATGGAACAAGTGTTTTGAATAAAAGTAGTCTTATTCATTCAACATTCAGCAAATATTTAGTAAGTATCCACATAGTAAACTTACAACATTACTATGAAAATCAGAAATTCAATTTAGCATTCACATAAAGGTCCATCTTTTCTTACTGTGAAAAGTAAATTATTGTCTGGAAATTCTGGTAGTGTCTAAGAAAAATTAAAAATAATTAGTTACAGAGCTCACACAGCTTTCCACAGGACACTGATATATAATAGGTAACATACAGAAAATTTCTTCGTTACCCAGCTGTAGATCTTGACCTATTTATTTGGTTCTTATAAAAGAAATTCCTCATCTCTTGCATTCAATGTTCATATAGTTTAATAACTATAGATTTATCAGCTTGATTATATATTATATCTATTTATCATTTTATGCTAAAATAACTCAATTAATATGTAGAAGAAAGGTCCTGGCGGATCTGAAAATACCTTTCTTTGCAAAAAATATATAATTGTTTATGTCTTCTTTTCGGCCTTTTTCCCCATACGATTTATCTTTATTGAATACATTTCTTCCATATGTTACACAGGCTAGAATATAGTAATATATAATATCAATTCTTCAAGAAATTAAATTTATACTTAGAAAAGCACAAAGAATAATTAACTGACATACTCCCACAATTGATAGTAACATTTCATTAACATTAACACTTAATATTTTATTTTTTAAGATAAAAATTCCATTTTATTTCCCCAAAGAGGAACAACCATTATCTTGAGTTTGGAATTTATCTTTCCAGTCCATTTCAAATACTTTATGTGTACAGCAAACTGAAACATGTGCACATGCACAAACACACATGTATACACACACACACACACACACACACACACACAAACACACACACACACTCCTTTGTATAGTTTCTAGTTTATATAAACAACATCATAATGTATCATACTGAACAGTGTCTTCCAAACTGGTGTCACCCAAAACCTGTCATTGAGACTTTATTTGGAAATAGGGTCTTTGTAGATACAATCAAGAGAGATTATACTGGATTAGGGTAGTATACAATCCTATATGACTGGTGTCCTTATAAGAAAAGGAGTCACATGAGAAAAGGCCATGTGATGACAGAGGTTGGATGCAGCTACAAGCTGAAGAACATCAAGGACGGATAACAAGAGACAAGGAATCACCTCCCTTAGGTCCTTCAGCGATAGCATGGCCCTGCTGACACCATGCTTTTGGACTTTTAGTCTCCAGAACAGTAACAATCAATTTCTGTTCATTTTCAGCCACCCAGTCTGCCATGGCACTAGTAAACTGATATACTTAAATATCTGCTTGCATCATAGTTTTTTCACTCAATACATCTTTGAAACTCTTCTATATGGATAAATGTAAGAAAAATGAATATTCATCACATTTGCCAACCTAGTATTAATAGTACTAATTTTTTTTTAACAAACTACTTCTATACTAGTTAGTAAAATAGCTGCTTCCCCCAGCCACTACCCCAGGACCTCCTCCTGGTTTGGCAATTAATGCAGAGTAGAGAGAGAACAAAGGACAAATAGCTGAGAACCATTCTTACTGGATGAGTGCTCTCTCTGGTGCCATGCCAGGTAAACAGCTGAACATCACCTCTACTTCACTCCATCCAAACACTGGATAGTCCTGTGCCAGGAGGCCCCATTGTTTTATCCACTCTTCTATTACGGAAATTTAGGTTATTTCCAGTTTTTCCCCTGTGAAAAATAATGCTGCAACACAGATCCTTGCCCTCACTATCCAAAATGTCACTACAGTAAACTCAGAAACAGGGAGTCCTTATTCTCCATACTCTTTGTATGACATTAAATACCTTAAGTTAGGAATCACATTCATTTAGAAAACAAAATACCTGTAAAATCCCTTTTAAGCTACTCTGTTTGTGGTACTTAGTGACTTCATGAGCACATCGCCAAGAATTTGTTAGGAAGCAGAACTGCAAAGCCACTGAACAGCTTCTTTTAAAAATGTGTGTATGTTTTGCTTCTAAGCCCATGCACCACTACCAGAGAGAAGCCCGGGCGCCGCAAAGAAACCCCCATGTGCTGCAACTAAGACCTGCTGCAGCCAAAAATAAACAAACATAGAAATGTTTTTTAAAATTAGTAATTACGTATGTATGTACGTTTTGGTTAAGTAAGTTAAAGTCACTCAATTGGGTCCAACTCTTTGGGACCCCATGGACTGTACAGTCCATGGAATTCTCCAGGCCAGAATACTGGAGTGGGTAGGTAGCCTTTCCCTTCTCCAGGGGATCTTCCCAACCCAGGGATCGAACCCAGGTCTCCCGCGTTGCAGGCAGATTCTTTAGCAGCTGAGCCACAAGGGAAGCCCAAGGATACTGGTATCCCTTCTCTAGCGGATCTTTCCGACACAGGAATTGAACTGGGGTCTCCTGCGTTGCAGGCAGATTTTTTACTGACTGAGCTATCAGGGATATTTTAGTTAATGTTATTAACTAAATTTAATAATATTAATTAATTTAATAATTAGCATTAATTTAATATTAATATTATTAACTAAAAAGTACAGAGCGCCAGTATCCAACCAGCACCAACTACAGCAGCACCAGCCACAGATTAAAATTCAATAAAATTAAAAATTCATTTTGTCAGTCACACTGGCCACATTTCAAGTGCTGCTTGCTATACTGGACAGTGCAGTTACAGAAGATGTCCATCAATTCAGAAAGCTTGACTGAATATTCTGGTTAGAGAACACCACTGTATCCATCACCCAGTTTTAGCAAATGTTAATATTTTCACTTGTGAAGCACCTAAAGCTCCACAGCTAACCTCTGGCAACCACTCTCCTAAATGTGATACTTCATTATTATGAATATTCTTTGAATTTATTATGATCAGTCCATGTAGTTCTATTTCATTCGTTGTATTAACAGTTCTGTAGTATTTATGTTATTGCTGTTTGCAGTTTTTGGAACACTATGAACAGTACTACAAGGAACAGTTCTTCAAATGTGCTCTTGTGAATAAAGTTTTTCCTAGGACTCAAATCAGGAAATGGAATTGGCAGAGGTAAAGTATTTATTTCTGCAGGTAATATGAGGAATGTGAGAGGCTAAATTCCTCTCAAAAGTGGTTCTGTCGGTTTATTCTGCTACTACCAGTATATGAGAGTCCTTTTTCTCTATATCCTCACCTAACATATGACATTTCATACTTTTTGCCAATCTGATGAGCATACAACATTTCAGTTACCTTAGTAAGAATGATGCTGATGAATCATCAAGTTGAACATCCTTTAAAGATGCTTACCAGTCATTCAGGTTTTTATTCTGTTTTCTATTACTTTGTCCATTATTCTAGCAAAACTTTGTGTAACTGATTATAAGGGTTCTTAAAATTAAAAACACTAACTCATCTTTCTGTCTGTATCTTTTTTTCACTTATTCAAACAGTGAAAATTTTCATTTTAATGTAGTCAAACATTTATTTTCATTCATGGTTTACATATTTTACACTTAAGAAATCCCTTTCTCAGCAAGTTTATAGAAATATTATCCTTTAATTTCTCTTTGAAGATTTTTAAGTGGTTTTTCATAGCTAGTCTTATTAATCCAACTGGAATTTCTCTTTGTATGTGGGACAAGATAATCTAATTCTACTTTTTCCATTTGGATGAGCCATGTTCTCAAACTCAGAAAAAAAATTTACTCACTGCTTAGAACTGATGCTTTTGAACTGTGGTGTTGGAGAAGACTCCTGAGAGTCCCTTGGACAGCCAGGAGATCAAACCAGTCAATCCGAAAAGAAATCAGTCCTGACTATTCACTGGAAGGACTGATGCTGAAGTTGAAATTCTAATACTCTGGCCACTTGATGTGACTAAACTGACTCACTGGAAAAGACCCTGATGCTGGGAAAGACTGAAGGCAGGAGGACAAGAGGACAACAAAGGATGAGATGGTTGGATGGCATCATCAACTCGACAGACAAGAGTTTGAGCAAGCTCTGGGAGTTGGTGATGGACAGGGAAGCCTGACGTGCTGCAGTGCTGCTGCTGCTGAGTCGCTTCAGTCGTGTCCGACTCTGTGCGACCCCATAGACGGCAGCCCACCAGGCTTCTCCGTCCCGGGATTCTCCAGGCAAGAACACTGGAGTGGGTTGCCCAGCACGTGGGGTCGCAAAGAGTCATACACGACTGAGTGACTGAACTGAACTTCTATCATACTTCACATTTCCATATTTGAGTGTGTAGTTTCTGAACTAAGTTCTTTCCATTTGTCTATCTTCTATTCCCTTGTTAATAAAATACAATCTTAAGTACTAAAAGTTTTACAACTGATCTATCTGCTAGGGTGAATAACTCCACAATGAAATGTTTCAAAAGCTTCTAGGCTTTTTGCTTTTCCCTATAATTTCTGGGATTAGCTTTTCAAGGCTCACACGCGCACACACACACACACACACACACACACACACACACACACTTCTAAGATTTTGATCAGATGAACACAGTAATTAATTCAAAGGTAAATGAAGACTCATGACACTGAGTCTTCCTGTCTGTGACACAGCATCTCTCTCTTATCAATACATATTTAGTATTTTTCATTTGGGCTTCCTTGGTGGCTCAGTGGTAAAGAATCCACCTAGCAATGCAGGAGACGAAGATTCTATCCCTAAGTCAAGAAGACCCTCTAGAGAAGGAAATGGCAACTATTCCACTGTTTTAGACTGGGAAATCCCATGGATAGAGGAGCCTGGCAGGCCACAGTCCATGGGGAGTCACAAAAGAGTTGGATACAACTTAACAGCTAGTGACAATTCATGCCATTAAAAAATCATACTTCTTTTAGATTGATGCCTAGGCTCACAGTAGTTTTACTGCTATTGTTAAGTACTCTCTATATTCCACATTTTGAAGATTTTTGTTATTTGTATGCAGAAACAATACTTAGTTTGTATAGTTTCTGGATCATAGATCAGAACAACTTTCTTAACATTTCTAATACTAGAGTCTTGAATTTTCTGGGTAGTCAATTATAACATTTACAAATACTGCCACTTAGATTTCCTTTAATTTTAAACTTTTTTCACAAACAATTCACTTTTTATGCTTTAAAGTACACTTTTTTTTTTCTGAACCACAAGCAAATTTACAAATGGGACAATGAAACTGATCAGCATATAATATGCTCAGCTCTCGATTTAAAGAGCATAGGAAATTAGCAATGCTGTGTCTGTTTTCAGGAACAAAAGATCCCAGATTATTCTTGGGGCTCATCCAATAACAAGAAAGAGACTGAAAAACAGATAACGAATATGGTAACAGACAATGTTCGTGAAGAAAGAGTTTGCTGGGACTTCTCTGGTAGCACAGTGGATAAGAATCCATCTGCCAAAGCAGGGGACATGGGTTCCAGCCCTGGTCAGGAATATTCCACAGGCCATGGAGCAAGCAAACCCATGAGCCCCCAACTACTGAGTCCGCGTGCTGCCACTCCCGAAGCCTGCCTGTCTGGGGCCTGTGCTCTGCAACAAGAGAAGCCACCAAAATGAGAAGCCCACACAACACAGTGAAGAGAAAGCCCTGCTCACCGCAAATAGAGAAAGCCCAAGCAAAGCAACGAAGATCCAGTGCAGCCAAAAATAAGTAAAATAGATATTTTTAAATTATTAAAAGAAGTTTTCCTATCCATGGCATGATCAGAACACACACGAGGGTAATCTTAAACTTTTACATGTACAGATCTTTGATTACACCTCTTTTCATCAAGAAATAGAAACAAAATTTAATTATAGCATATGCAGTGAAAATAGAACTAATTTTTAAAAGTCTCAACTTCATATTACTATACAGTTTATTAACAATGTTGTGATAGTTTCAGGTGTACAGCAAAGTGATTCAGTTATACATATATACACATATTTTTCTTTTCAAGTTATTTTCCCATTTAGGTTGTTACATAATATTGAGCAGAGCTCCTCGTGCTATACAGTAGGTCCTTGTTGGTTATTCATTTTAAATATAGCAGTGTGTGCATGTTAATCCCAAACTCCCTAACTTTCCCACCCCCTCACCTGTCCCTCCTTAAAACTATAAGTTCATTCTCTAAGTCTGTGAGTCTACTTCTGTTTTGCAAATAAGTTCCTTTGAATCATTTCTTTTTCGATTTCCCATAAGAGCAAGTGAAAGTTGCTTAGTCATATTCGACTCTTTGCGACCCCAAGGACTGTATAGTCCATGGAATTCTCTAGGCCAGAATACTGGAGTAGGCAGCCTTTCCCCTCTCTCCAGGGGTTCTTCCCAACCCAGGGATCGAACCCAGGTCTCCCGCATTGCAGGCCGATTCCTTACCAGCTGAGCCACAAGGGAAGCCCATTAAGAGCAATATCATATAATATTTCCCCAATCTCCATGTTGCTGTAAATGGCATTATTTCATTCTTTGTAATGGCTAGGTAATACTCCATTGTATATATGTACCACATCTTTATCCATTCCTCTGGATATTTAGATTGCTTCCATGTCTTGGCTATTGTAAACAGTGCTGCAATGAAGACTGGGGTGCATGTATCTTCTTGAATTATGGTTTTCTTTAGATATATGCCCAGGCGTGGGATTGCTGGATCATATACGCACAGCTGCTTTAGCAAAAATAGGCCCCAAGTGGAAAAAAAAGCCAAATGCTCACCAAGAAGGGGATGAATAAATATACAGTGGCATATTCACAGAATGGAATAGTATATGGCAATTAAAAAAAAAACAAACTAATGATGCAGTAACATTTGTGAATTTCAGCAATACTACGCTGAGTGAGAGAAGCCAAAATAAAAGAGAACACACTAATTTCATTTCCTAATGCCCAGTGACAGGCATTTTTATATACTTTATATACTTATATACCATTTATATACTTATATACCATTTTATATACTTATATACCATTTTTATATACTTTCCATGTGTTTATATATCTTCTCTTGAGAAGTATTTTTCCAAATTTCTCCCCACTGTTTTAAATTAAATTTTAATAATTTTTTTATTTTGAAATAACTGTAGTTTTAAGAAAAATGCTATGAGAGTCCACGTATCCTGTACCAATTTTTCCCCAGAAACAACTGTATTTCAGGAAGAGGTAAAAGCTAATCTACTGGGAGAGAATTCTTCTAGAATGTAGTTAACTCTGGGTGGTGTGGGGTATTGACCAGAATATGCAAAAAGACTCTCTTATTATGCTAGAAACGTTCAATAACGTGATCTGGGTGCTATTAACACAGGAATATACATGTGTAGAAACTTGCAAGTTGTACCTTTAAAATCTGTATACTTTCTATTTTGTACTTTAATTGAAAAGCATTTTTGAAAATCATACTTTTTATTCCTTATCAAAAGAAAGACAAATGCTCTTAAAAAAAACTAAAGAAATTTTTCTCTTGAGGTACTTTACTAAATATGAGGATCAAAAATTTTATATGTTTTATCCTCTTTCTATAGCAGTGCTGCAGCTTCTGCTAAGTCGCTTCAGTCGTGTCCAACTCTGTGCAATGACATACACGGCAGCCCACGAGGCTCCCCTGTCCCTGGGATTCTCCAGGCAAGAACACTGCAGTGGGGTGCCATTTCCTTTTCCAGTGCATGAAAGTGAAAAGTGAAAGTGAAGTCGCTCAGCCGTGACTGACTCTTAGCAACCCCATGGACTGCAGCCCACCAGGCTTCTCCATCCGTGGGATTTTCCAGGCAAGAGTACTGGAGTGGGTTGCCATTGCTTTCTCCATTCTATAGCACTAGTATTCCTTAAACCTTAGTTGAAATGATAGTCATACTACATAAGAGGCAAAAATAACTTCAATGGGAAAAGGAGAGAAAAGATCACAAAAATCTCTTCTAAAGAAGCAAGTGTTTTTACCTGGAGAGAGAAGCTCCCAGCCTTATCTCATACTAGACCCCCATAGTAGACTGTAAGAATCCCTTCTAAGAAATTGACCACCCCAAAAGAAAAGGCTTACAGAGAGCAGGAAATCCAGAGAAACAGACTATGCAGAGCACATTATATTGATTAAGTCCTGCCCACACAAAGAACTTTCAAAGGAAGCAAGAATCACCACACATTTGAGGAAAGCCCCTAATGAGGATGAAGACAGGAGCCAAAAACAAAAATGAAACTGAGAAAATAGGCAGTATGCTGTTAATAGCTTGAGAGGGGATTCTCAGTTTTGTTGAAACAGTGGGAGTTGCATTAGTGATTGGTACATGAACATAAAACAAAGCAATGGTGTTCTACAGAAAAATTAAAACATGTACAGGAAAGGAAACACAATTACCACACAGTCCATCTGAGGGTAGAGTAACAGTTAACAAAATCACAATAATGTAAAAAGCTGAGTTATCCCATAATGGTACTAAGATGGGAGAGGAAAAAGTCTCTGTGCTGGAAACAGGCCTAGGAATCCAGAGGCCACACTCAAGATGTATGGTAAGGAGAACTAATATCATATATTCTATCTTAGGATGGTAACAGTTAATATCTATAAATCTGAAAAATCAAGAAATATTTAGAAACATGGACAGAACTGATGGCATTTGTCCTTGGGGAAGGGCAATCGGGTATGGGATGGACATGGGGTCTGCTATTTTGCACTGAAACTAGTGTAAGCTTTAAAACTATGTACATGAATTACTTTGACACAAAATACCACTGAAGAAGAGAAAACCAGTTTGGGAACGGAACTCACTATTAGGAGTAAAATTTAAGGAGTTAAATTATAGTGCACTATTTTACACTGTTTTATAAAACAATTTTTCAGTCCTTTTCTTTTTCCCTATTCTTTCATTCATTCTATATAAAAGGAGAAAATCTATTTGATCATTTCCACCACAAAAGTGGAAATGGAGAGGAAAAATGACCTCAGGACAGCATAAACATTTCTGTCTAAATTTCCATCTAAAACATTTCTATCTAAAAAACTAAAGAAACTATTTGGAGAGAGTTTTTAATAGCAGTTAATAATAGTCGTTTAGAAGAAAAAAAAAAAGGACTACTTCATAAATCTGAAGAAAAATACTAAGTCAGGCATTTGTAGAAACATCTACTAGAAGGAAGGAAAAGAAGGAAGAAGGGTACACTAAGGGTGGTAAATTTTATGGACTGACATGTCCATTCAGTAGCTCTGACCAACGTGAAGATAGCTTACCACTTCATGAATGGATCTATTGAAGCCATCATCTTCTGTAAGGATCAACAATATTATAAGAGCCATATACACATGGTGTGAATTTCTTTCTTCCACATGATACAGAATCTCGAGAATTGGTAAAACCTAGAGAATAAAAATTTTAATTATTTCAACTACTTTATTATAAAACTAATGTTTTCAACCTCTATACTTTTATCACATATCCTTTGCTTAATTTCACAAATCAGCCTGTGACTGAAATTACTTTCCATTTGCAGAGCTAAGGTATCAGAAGAGAAAACCATCCCCTACTGCACAGTTCTGCCACCATATAAAGTCTGAGTTTAGGGACTTATCTGGTGGTCCAGTGGTTAGGAACCCACCTGCTAATGTAGGGAACACGGGCTTGATGCCTGGTTCGGGAAGATCCCACATGCCATAAGGCAACTAAGCCCGTGCGTCACAACAACTGAGCCTAGGCCCTAGAGTCTAAGAGCTGCAACAAGAGAAGCCAAGGCAATGAGAAGCATGTGCACTACAACTCGAGAGCAGCCCCAGCTCACTGCAACTAGAGAAAGCTTGTGCATAGCAATGAAGTCCAACGCAGCCAAAAAAAAGGCTGAGCTTACAGAGACCCCTTAGGCTCATGGCCAGCACCTGACACTCAACAGAGCCAAGTCTCCAGCCTAGCAGGAACTTATACAGTAAGGTACTTTTAGAAACAGGGTTTCCCTGGAGGCTCAGTCGGTAAAGAAGCCACCTGTAATGCAGCAGGCTCGTTTGATCCCAGGATCAGGATGATCCTGTGGAGAAGGAAATGGCAACCCACTCTAGTATTCTTGCCTGGGAAATCCCAAGGACAGAGGAGTCTGGCAAGCTACAGTCGCTGGGGTCACAGAGTTGGACACCACTTAACGACTAAACAACAACGTTCTTAGAAACACTGTAATATGTCAAACATTAACTTTTTAACAGCAAAGATGCTAGGATAAAAGAACTGTTAACAACAAAATCAGACCAGCACAGTGAATTTCCTAGTAACATATTCCCTAATCAGATTCAACAAATTACAGAACAAAAATGACAGGGAAGGATATCAAATAAAATACTATAAAAGCAATCTATGCAAAACATTACAGATGAAAACAAATATATCAACACAAGCCTCACCTCTCCCCACTCCTCCCTGCAAAAATCCCCAAGAAAATCTTTTAACTCTTCACGGGTGTTAAGTCATCATATACAGTCAATTGTTCTCCTGCATGATCTTATGTACCAACAAACATCCTTACCATGGAACTTTCTAGAGCAGACGATGTCATGGGCTTTCTGCCTATTGCCATCATTTCCCTTAGGTTACACCATGCTCAGAACTGTCTCCTTATATTCACTCACCCATTAGTAAATAAGCCTTTTCTTTACAAGTTTTTACTCACATGAACAGAATCTTGTCACACCCTATTTCGCTATTTAAGCTAATGCTTTCCACATATAGCTGGTGTGCAAACAGGTTCTTTCATCACAGTTTTCTGTCCTTAGTGTCACTTTGACACAGAATATGCTCTTCAAACAAATTCTAATATTCCATGCTTACTACTTTCATCTTAAATGCTGAAAAAAACAGCCCACCAAATCCCTGGGGAATCCAGCTATCTGTCTGTAAAAACTGGTGTAGTGGGGACATTTCTGTTGCCACCAGCAAGCTGCTGGCTATTTCAGAGATGGTCACAATTTTATTAATGCATGAATAGTTCAACATTACCTAGATATTATGTATTTCAAATGTGACATTAACACCTTAGTGAGGTAGTTTACTTTTCATAGAAACATTATTATTTACATATTAGTTACAATGGAAATCAGTGATTGCCTAGAGGGGTTTCTGTCTATGGGCAATCTCATTCACATAGTGAAGGATAATGTGCAATTATGTGATGCCTGGCAATCGTACCTTAAAATAACTATAACACTCCAGGAATTGAGTTCAAGACAGCCTTAGCATCTAAACCGGTTGAAGGGATAGGACATTTGAGAGTTGAGTTGAAAAAAAATCACTCTTTCTTTTAGCCATACTTATCAGGAATACACAGCAACTGTGACTTGAACATGGTGGGTGAATACTTGGAAAGGAACCAAGAGGGTATATATCTTCTTGAGAATGGTAGCCAGTACGTCTTGCAGGAGTGATCCAGGCTGAGTCACGGGCAGCAGGCGGCTGTTCAGAACCTTAAGGACAGGGAAGCCCGCTGTGCCATGCGCCCTCCGCCTCTGCTCTGTGACCCCCATCTCTACGCGCACTGCCTCCTACACTGTAAAACTCAGACCTCGGCCTTTGCCTGGTGGTATCTCCCTATCAAACTCCTGACCCATCCACCTTTGCAGGCAGGCAAACAACATACATATCCTCCTGGGAAAAGAAATTACTCTTCAAAATATTATAAAATACAAAAAGCTATGCTTAATATGATACTTACAAGATTTTCCATATCTGTGCGAGCCAACATGTATGTTCTAATATTGCTGTTTTGATGGAGCAATGTATACAAGAGAAGAGTAGCTTGGTCGGATGTCTGCTGTTCACACAGGGCCATGTACAAACTGTTGAAGTTAATCTGGAAAGCATGTGGAATTGATGAGGGGAAAGGACTGCTATCTGGAACACAGAAAACAGAAAATCTTAAAAATATTACATTTTCTAGACTGCTTGATATAAATAATAAAAGCACTGTTAGTGTATACAATTCAATTCCAATTAATTTTATATAAGTTGTTATATTTCAGGCTCAAAATTGCAATTAGTGTTCTAAATTTTACTTAAAAAGAACTAAACTAAAACATGACTACACTTGATAGTATATTTGAAATTTGCTAAGAGAACAGAATTGAAATGTTCTCACACACACACACACACAAAATCCCCACAAAAAGAAACACAAAACCCAACCCAATCCAACCCAAACCAGGACAATTTACTTCTCAGTACTATCTAAACCACAACTTTCCAATGATTATAAATATATGAGTAAATACATGCAACAGAGTGGCTTTTTTTAAGCCAAATATTAAAAAAAAAAACTAAACTAAGTCATGTAGTTTGACTCCATTACTATTTTTGCATTAATACACCTGAGTTAAATTGTCAATAAAATATAAACTTAAATAAATACAGCTATGGAGGTAGGTAAAAAAAAAAAAACAACTCTAACATATATAATTTAACCATGACATTGAAATGCTTTGTTATTAATACCAAAACTAAACAGCCATCAGTCCTAAATAAAAATATCCAGAGACAAACAGGAATCCTCTTGTAAAATGAAAGTTAAAAAGACAAAATAACTGCCTTGAAGTTAATTTTTTTCAAATGAATTATCAGAGTTAAAGTATTCATCTATGCAATTAATCCATTTATGAAGAAAGTGGCTAGGATAATATATAATTTAAATAACAAAAATATTAAAATCAGTTTGCTCAACACTGTCTTTTATATTAGACAGAACATACCAAATCTAAGACAACTACTGGAAAACTTATAAAACATTTTTGTTTAAAGGAAAACTTAAAACTAATTGACTACAACTACTAAGAAACCTTTTTAAGTAGAATTACTGAAGTGATGAAAAGCATAAATTACAACCCACACAGGAAAAATTCTTGATATTCCAAAACTGACATAGTCCCTTTCCTACAGTTTACTGAATTTGCTTAAAAACTGAAGCAAGCAAGGTTAGGAAGTTAAAAAGGAGGTAAAGTTAGGTTAACTGACTTAAGAGGAAATTATAGTTTCAACAGATAAAACACTAGCACAAGACAGCACAAACAACAGTATTTTAACATGTTTTAACAAGTAAGCACAAAGAACTTTTTTTAAGACACAGAACCACTAGCAAAACAAAACAAACAAACAAAAACAACAACACTGTTTTAACATTTCCAGGAAACGTGTACCAGCAGTCTTTGATAGCACAGCCCTATGCTTCTCAGATTTTCCTTTCTAAACTTTACATTTGTGAGAATAATGCACCTAAAAATATCTTTAACAATATTACAAAATGCCCTCACTTTTCTTCCACATTCAAAACACAGATTTTTTTTTTCAATCCTAACCCTTGTTTAGCACTTATTCTGTATTTTTGACACATACAAAAGTAACTGTTTTGTTAAGATTGACCTATATTTTTGCAAGGGATGGAAAAAGGAAGGGCTGAATATATTGAGAATGCAAATATTACACAATCTACAGAAGACACAGTGGAGGAGGGTCCTGGACATAGTACTTCTCCTTACAATGGAAGTAAAATAACAAGTTCACCAGACTGACTACAAATGGAATACATATGTTGTGTGTCTCTTACTAGCTAATAAGTACTATGAACCAGCCATTATACTTACAGCTTTATCCATATTATCCCTTATTTAACCTATAGGACAACCATGTCATTACTCTGACCAGTTTTACGAAGTAGAGGCTTACAGAGATTAAGCAACTTGTTAAAAAATTTATTTATTTTAATTGGAGGATAAATATTGTGATGGCCTCTGCCATACATCAACTTTTCCAAGAACATTCCTGAGTAAACACAGATTGGCTATTGTTTCTACCACATTCTACTGTTTCTTCCAAAAGCAGCAATAATTTAGTGAGTCTGTCCTATGATAATTGCTCACTTAATTCTTTTTTTAAAAAAACTTTATTCTACATTACAATACTGTATTTGTTTTGCCATACATTGACATGAATCAGCCACAGGTGATAGCCAGAGTTTATAATCCCTGCTTCATTAATAAGGAATCTAATACTTAAAATAAAATCTGGGATATGACTCCTTTAGAGTCAGTCTAACCCTAAAGCCAATGTTCTGAATCACTATACCACAGTCTCTCCAAAGATAATTCTTTAAAGTTCAACCCTGAACACTATCCTTTGGTTCAGTTCAGCTGCTCAGTTATGTCCATCTCTTTGCAACCCCATGACCTGCAGCATGGCAGGCCTCCCTGTCCATCACCAACTCCCAGAGTTCACTCAGACTCAGGTCCATCGAGTCAGGGATGCCATCCAGCCATCTCATCCTCTGTCATCCTCTGCTCCTCCTGCCCCCAATCCCTCCCAGCATCAGAGTCTTTTCCAGTGTGTCAACTCTTCTCATGAGGTGGCCAAAGTACTGGAGTTTCAGCTTCAGCATCGTTCCTTCCAGGGCTGATCTCCTTCAGAATGGACTGGTTGGATCTCCTTGCAGTCCAAGGGACTCTCAAGAGTCTTCTCCAACACCACAGTTCAAAAGCATCAATTCTTCGGCGCTCAGCCTTCTTCACAGTCCAACTCTCACATCCATACATGACCACAGGAAAAACCATAGCCTTGATTAAGACAGACCTTAGTCGGCAAAGTAATGTCTCTGTTTTTGAATATACTATCTAGGTTGGTCATAACTTTTCTTCCAAGGAGTAAGTGTCTTTTAATTTCATGGCTGCAGTCACCATCTGCAGTGATTTTGGAGCCCCCCAAAATGAAGTCTGACACTGTTTCCACTGTTTCCCCATCTACTTCCCATGAAGTGATGGGACCAGATGCCATGATCTTCGTTTTCTGAATGTTGAGCTTTAAGACAACTTTTTCACTCTCCTCTTTCACTTTCATCAAGAAGCTTTTTAGGTCCTCTCCACTTTCTGCCATAACGGAGGTGTTATCTGCATATCTGAGGCTATTGATATTTCTTCTGGCAGTCTTGATTCCAGCCTGTGTTTCTTCCAGCCCAGTGTTTCTCATGATGTACTCTGCATTGAAGTTAAATAAGCAGGGTGACAATAGACAGCCTTGATGTACTCCTTTTCCTATCTGGAACCAGTCTGTTGTTCCATGTACAGTTCTAACTGTTGCTTCCTGACCTGCATACAGATTTCTCAAGAGGCAGGTCAGGTGGTCTGGTATTCCCATCTCTTTCAGAATTTTCCACACTTTATTGTGATCCACACAGTCAAAGGCTTTGGCATAGTCAATAAAGCAGAGAAATAGATGTTTTTCTGGAACTCTCTTGCTTTTTCCATGATCCAGCGGATGTTGGCAATTTGATCTCTGGTTCCTCTGCCTTTTCTAAAACCAGCTTGAACATCAGGGAGTTCACGGTTCACTTATTGTTGAAGCCTGGCTTGGAGAATTTTGAGCATTACTTTACTAGCATGTGAGATGAGTGCAACTGTGCAGTAGTTTGAGCATTCTTTGGCATTGCCTTCTTTTGGAATGAAAACTGACCTTTTCCAGTCCTGTGGCCACTGCTGAGTTTTCCAAATTTGCTGGCATATTAAGTGCAGCACTTTCACAGCATCATCTTTCAGGATTTGAAATAGCTCCACTGGAATTCCAACATTTCCACTAGCTTTGTTCATAGTGATGCTTTCTAAGGCCCACTTGACTTCACATTCCAGGATGTCTGGCTCTAGATGAGTGATCACACCATCATGATTATCTGGGTCATGAAGCTCTTTTTGTACAGTTCTTCTGTGTATTCTTGCCATCTCTTCTTAATATCTTCTGCTTCTGTGAGGTCCATACCATTTCTGTCCTTTATCAAGCCCATCTTTGCATGAAATGTTCCCTTAGTATCTCTACTTTTCTTGAAGAGATCTCTAGTCTTCCCCATTCTGTTGTTTTCCTCTATTTCTTTGCATTGATCACCGAGGAAGGCTTTCTTATCTCTTTTGTTATTCTTTGGAACTCTGCATTCAGATGCTTATATCTTTCCTTTTCGCCTCTCTTCTTTTCACAGCTATTTGTAAGGCCTCCCCAAACAGTCATTTTGCTTTTTGCATTTCTTTTCCATGGGGATGGTCTTGATCCCTGTCTCCTGTACAATGCCACGAACCTCATTCCATAGTTCATCAGGCACTCTATCCATCAGATCTAGGCCCTTAAATCTATTTCTCACTTCCACTGTATAATCATAAGGGATTTGATTTGGGTCATACCTGAATGGTCTAGCGGTTTTCCCTACTTTCTTCAATTTAAGTCTGAATTTGGCAATAAGGAGTTCATGATCTAAGCCAGAGTCAGCTCCTGGTCTTGTTTCTGCTGACTGTATATAGCTTCTCCATCTTGGGCTGCAAAGAATATAATCAGTCTGATTTCGGTGTTGACCATCTGGTGATGTCCATGTGTAGAGTCGTCTCTTGTGTTGTTGGAAGAGGGTGTTTGCTCTGACCAGAGCATTTTCTTGGCAAAACTCTGTTAGTCTTTGCCCTGCTTCATTCTGCTTTCCAAGGCCAAATTTGCCTGTTACTCCAGGTGTTTCTTGACTTCCTACTTTAGCATTCCAGTCGCCTATAACGAAAAGGACATCTTTTTTGGGTGTTAGTTCTACAGGGTCTTGTAGAACTTCATAAAACCGTTCAACTTCAGCTTCTTCAGCGTTACTGGTTGGGGCATAGACTTGGATTACCGTGATATTGAATGGTTTGCCTTGGAAACGAACAGAGATCATTCTGTCGTTTTTGAGACTGCATCCAAGTACTGCATTTTGGACCCTTTTGTTGACCATGATGGCTACTCCATTTCTTCTGAAGGATTCCTGCCCACAGTAGTAGATATAATGGTCATCTGAGTTAAATTCACCCATTCCAGTCCATTTTAGTTTGCTGATTCCTAGAATGTCGACGTTCACTCTTGCCATCTCTTGTTTGACCACTTCCAATTTGCCTTGGCTCATGGACCTGACATTCCAGGTTCCTATGCAATACTGCTCTTTACAGCATCGGACCTTGTTTCTATCACCAGTCACATCCACAGCTGGGTATTGTTTTTGCTTTGGCTCCATCCTTTCATTCTTTCTGGAGTTATTTCTCCACTGATCTCTAGTAGCATATTGGGCACCTACTGAACTGGGGAGTTCCTCATTCAGTATCCTATTATTTTGCCTTTTCATAGTGTTCATGGGTTTTTCAAGGCAAGAATACTGAAGTGGTTTGCCATTCCCTTCTCCAGTGGACCACATTCTGTCAGACCTCTCCACCATGACCCACCCATCTTGGGTGGCCCCATGGGCATGGCTTAGTTTCGTTGAGTTAGACAAGGTTGTGGTCCTAGTGTGATTAGATTGACTAGTTTTCTGTGAGTATGGGTTCAGTGTGTCTGCCCTCTGATGCCCTCTTGCAACACCTACCATCTTACTTGGGTTTCTCTTACCTTGGGCGTAAGATCCTTTGGTTAGCACAGCTAAAGTAACAACAGCAGGTACCATATACTAACACCTGCTATGCTGCCAAGCTAATTATTTTAAAATCTTACCTTGTACTTACACACATCCGATTAGGTGAAACTATCTTCATTTTACTGAAAAAGCCATTGAGGCTTATTGAGATAAGGCCTGATATTGGCCTAATAATGAGATTTGGCCTGATAAGGTTTTTGTGAAAGGCTTGATAGCTCTGAAATAACAGGGGTATGACAGGAACTCAGATCACCTTGCTTCTAAAACTTCCTTTTTAACCCTAAAGTCACACTGTCACTAAGAAGAGTATAGAAATGGGAATACAAAATACTATTAGATACATGGGTTTTCATTTCTTTTCTTTTTGGTTGCACTGCATGGCATATGGCATCTTAGTTTCCCAACCAGGGATCAAACTTGCACTCTCTGCATTGGAAGTGCAGAGTCTTAACCACTGAATAGCCAGGGAAGTGTGAATTTTCATTACTTACCTATTAAATTGTTAGAGACACATCTGTGCGCACGTGTGTATCTGCTCAGTCGTGTCCAACTTTTTGAAACCCTAAGGACTGTAGACTACCAGGCTCCTCTGTCCATGAGATTTTTCAAGCTAGAATACAGGAGTGGGTTACTATTTCTTACTCCACAGGATCTTCCCTACTCAGGGATCGAACCTGCAACTCTTGCATCTCCTGCATTGGCAGGTGGAGTTTTTACCACTGTGCCACCTGGGAAGCCTGACATACATATCTGGCTAGACATACATATCCCCTGCAAATAATAACGCCAGAATTGACAAAGGCACAAAAACTGGCACATTCATCCACTGTCTATAAGAAACATTCTAGCACAGCTCTGGAAAGGAACAAGCATAGGGCACCAGAAGCCTTGAAAGTGTTCCCATCCAATAGCTGCGCTTCTAACCCATCTTAATTACACTAGTGTTGGATGCATTTTGAAAACCTAGCTACCATATTACTCTTGCTTTAGGAGTGTGGCCTTTTGATAAGTGATTACTGTTTCAATATGGAAATATCTGAGCACGCTCATTCAGGGTTTGGTGAATGACAGCCCACAGACAGTCCACCACCTGCTTTGGAAATAAAACCTCACTGGCACCCAGCCTTGCTCATTTGCTTATGTATTACCTGTGCTACTTTTTTGTGCTTCCCTAGAGGCTCAGCTGAAAGAATCCACCCGCAGTGCAAGAGTCCCTGGTTTAATTCCTCAGTTGGGAAGATCCACTGGAGAAAAGATAGGCTAACCACTCCAGTATTCTTGGGGCTTCCCTGGTGGCTCAGCTGGTAAAGAATCCACCTGCAGTGCAGGAGACTTGGGTTTTATCCCTGGGTTGGGAAGATCCCCTGGAGAAGGGAAAGGGTACCCACTCTAGTATTCTGGCCTGGAGAATTCCATGGACTCTTTAGTCCATGGGGTTGCAAAGAGCTGGACACAACTGAGCGACTTTCACTTTCTTTCTGTGCTGCTTTTATACAAGGGCAGGTAAGAGGTGGGGTGACACTGACCAGAAGGCCCTGCAAAGTCATCTGCCACTTTGCAGGAAAAGTTTGCTAAGCTCTGTTATTATTTTTAGTTCTATAAAACTCTAACTGGAACACAGACTTTAAATAAAAAATTTCAAACAACATATAATTTCCTGGTTAATTCCTTCACTTAATAGGTAGAACTATGTGCTAAGTCACTTCATTTGTGTCCAACTCTTTGCAACCCTATGAACTGTAGCCTGCCAGGCTCCTCTGTGAATGGGATTCTCCAGGCAAGAATACAGGAGTGGGTTGCCATGCCCTCCTCCAGAGGATCTTCCTGACCCAGGGACTGAACCTGTATCTCCTGCAGCTATTGCATTGTAGGCAGATTCTTTACCACTAGTGCCACCAGGGGAAGCCCCAATAGGTAGGAAATGTGGATCCAAATTAAGCCCATGCTGGCTTGGTTATCTTGGAAAGAAATGTAAATATAAATAGACATAAAGAACCTTAGTTTTCATCTGAAATTTACTTGACCTTCCTGAGAATACGGACATAAAATTTAAGTTTTTCTCATCTTAAACCAATATGAAAATACACAAATTGACAGTCATCCCCACTGCTGAAAAACAGTAAACAATTTTGGGTAAGCAATACCCTCTTTCCTCATTAGAAAAGAATATTCAGAGTAAAAATATACCACAAACCTTGTGTGTTCTTAAAAGACATGATGGCCTGTCTGTAGGGGTTTGGCGCGTCTGCAGCATCTGTCAGGTTGGCCAGCACCAGCAGCAGCAGAAGACTCTGGTTGGCCAGAGGGGAAGAAAGTTCTGAGGCAGCGGCCACTTTGCTGCCCACGCCGCCCAGGGTGAAGACAGTCCAGAGTCCAGCTTCAGAAGAAAACATACAACTGAAACGTGCTGGGACTAGCAAGATGAATCTCTTTATGTACAATACTGTATGCTTTCTCATATTCTAAAGTTTTAAATAATACTCTTTTTGATTATGAAAGTAAAACAGGTCCATCATTTGGAAATTCTCATATTGCCCATGGACATAAGACTTCTAAAGACTATCGTTTCCTGTTCCCATACTTCTACTTTCCAAAGATAATCAAGATATTATTAAGTTTCTTATATACCTTTCTCAGTTTTTGTTTACATATGAAAACATATATGCAATTATAAGAAAATTTGATGTACAACTTTATACCAATATTTTTGAAAAACCTAAGCAAAATATGCATATCTAGGAAAATACAAAATACCAAAATTGGCAAAGACGACGGAAGTCTGAATGGATAAACAACTTTAGAAAAGTTAAACCAGAGTCAAAGAGCCAACCTTTAAAAACAAATCAAGTCCAAATTTCTATTTTACAAATAAGTCTACCAAACCCCAATGTTTTATATATATATATTATATTTCTCATATTATATATACAGTGCCAAAGTACAGAACAAGAATCATAGCTATATACTCACTTGACAAGGCCAGAAAAATCTCCTTGATACTGAAACTGTATTAAAAATGCATTTAATCACATTAAAAACAAAAACTTAGGAATAAACCTAACCTAAACAAGAGGTGAAAGACTGTTGGAGGTTCCTCAGAAAACTAAAAGAACAGAATTAGCATATGATCAATCCCACTTCTCTGCATATATCCAGCTGTTTTTGTTTAGTCATTAAGTCATGTCCAACTTTTTGTGACCCCATGGACTGCAGCATGCCAGGCTCCTCTATCCATGGGATTTTGCAGACAAGAATACTGGAGTGGGTTACCATTTCCTTCTCCTGGGAATCTTCCCAACCCAGGGAGCAAACCTGCACCTCCTGCACTGGCAGGCAGACTCTTGCCTGTGAGCCTCCAGGTACAGACACACACCCTGCTATGTTCACAGTGGCACTATTCATGATAGCCGAGACATGGAAATAACGTGAATGTCCATCCACAGACAAAGAGATGAAGAAGACGTAGTACATACATAAAATGGAATACTATTCAGTCATAAACAAGAATGAACTAATGCTACCTGAAACAACATGGATGCAACTAGATATTACCATACTAAGTGAAATCAGTCAGAAAGAAAAAGACTATCACTTATATGTGGAATCTAAAATATGACACAAATGAGTCTATCTAAGAAACAGAAACAGAGTTACAGACAGAGAAGAAACTAGAAACTCACCCAAGGGGGGTGAGTGAGGGAAGAATGGAGTAGGAGGCTGGGGTTAGTAGATATAAGCTTTACATATAGAAAGGATAAACAAGGTCCTACTGTATAGCACAGAGAACCATATTCAACATCCCATGATAAACCATATGGAAAAAATATTTTAAAAAATAATGTGGGTATGTATGTATGGATATATATGTATATATGTATATATATACACACACACACACCATTAAAAACAAACTAAAAAGTTAAGTGATCACTACACACAAACTTAAATTTATTCAAAACAATGTTCACAATAGTCAGGAAATTTGAGGCATTTAATAAGAAAAGCAAAATTATATAAGAAAGTACAACCAGTGGCCAAGTATTATTTGCTTTGGGACTGATTTGCTGTTTATCTTGACATTTTAAAAATTTACAGTCACTTCCTTCCACTCAGAGTCTGCTCCATAACTACCTACCCCTATATCCACCATGTATTCCACGACTGCAAGCAAAGAAAAACACAACTAGAAAGTTCAATCGGCAAAAAAAATAATCACAAAATGCTCTCCAAGGTAAAATATAAGTTTTTTTGTTTTTTTTTCTCTTCACAGCTGCACATCTTCATTACTAGGAGAAATAAGAGTCGACTAGCCCTGGACAAATTTAACAAACAAAATTCTGATTCTCTTTTAACAGAACTTCAAGTCTCTTTTTTTTTAAAAACCCCCTTCAAGTTTTTCCAAGAGGGCTGTAAAGCTGCTTATAATGTCAGACAAATGAATATTTTATTGCGAAGGTCTCCTACCCCACCCCCTCCCGACATACAGCCTTCCTTCCTTACTCTGGTAAATATCACTGCCATGTGGCTTTTCCTTCCTTATAGGGAAAAGTGAGGCATCCTGCCATTGCCTACATTGTAGTTTAAACTGGCCCATAATATTGGACTAAAATTCTTCCAAAAGTTCGTTTCTTTTTGCTGATCCAAGCCTCTGATCTCTGACCCAAGAATCTTAGTGGAATTGCATTTTCCTGCTGGCAAAAAAAAGTTTCTCTCCACCAGAAAAATAAGGGAAAGTTACAGTATATTTCCTTCTGTTCTAAAAACCAAATTAAGAATGATCTCTGAAGTTCTTTAATTGTATCCCTCAGGTCTCCAAATAAATGCTTAAAATAAAATTCATCTAACTAAGAGTACTGAAATTAACTAAAAGAAAAAACTGAGTGTTGGTGATTCAACCTTTTAAAAGTAGTGACTCAAGATTATTTATCCTTAAGAATAAAAATGTGAGAAAAATATAAAGTGTGACAAAGTGAAACATCAGTAAAATAATAATCAAAGAAAAAACAACTCATTTTAAGAAATTTTGAACTCAAACTATTAAGACAATGGAATTAAGGTAAATTACTTTCTTCACATTACTAAACATGCCACTTGCCACACTACAACTGATTTCTTACATCTAACATCTATATTATAAAACACTAATTATTCAAGCAAAACTATACCAAAAACACATGATAACATACTATACTGTTTTCCATAGCTATAAAAATCTGATAAAGGGTCACATTCATATATTTGAGCCGTAATCCTGTAACAAAACAGATATCATGAAGAAATTAAGGAGAAAGCAGGTCAGATAAATACTTAGGAAAATTCTGCTAGAGACATTTCAATCAATACAGAAAAAAGGGTAATCAGTCAGTAAATTGGCAGACAGTACCTAATTACAGTTAGGCCCTATGCCAGGTAAAAACATACAAACAAGAAAACAATCATACTTTGTCTCTGAGGAGTTTAGAGAAAGGGAAAGCAAATATTCATATCAATTTTCATTGCCATCATGATCCAACAAATATACCTAACTCTTAAGGCATCTATACTTTTCCTCTGTAAGTGTAGTGAAATAAGGGAAGAGAGTTTTGCCAAGGAAGTCACTGAACATGTATTCCAGGACAGACATTGCTGCTGCTGCTGCTGCTGTTGCTAAGTCGCTTCAGTCATGTCCGATTCTGTGCGAACCCACAGACTGCAGCCCACTAGGTTCCTCTGGCCCTGGGATTCTCCAGGCAAGAATACTGGAGTGGGCTGTCATTTCCTTCTCCAATGCATGAAAGTGAAAGTGAAGTTGCTCAGTCATGCCCGACTCTTAGCGACCCCACAGACAGCAGCCCACCAGGCTCCCCTGTCCCTGAGATTCTCCAGGCAAGAACACCGGAGTGGGTTGCAATTTCCTTCTCCAATTCATGAAAGTGAAAGGTGAAAGTGAAGTCGCTCAGTCATGCCTGACTCTTAGCGACTCTATGGACTGCAGCCTACCAGCCTCCTCCATCCATGGGATTTTCCAGGCAAGAGTACTGGAGTGGGGGTGCCATTGCCTTCTCCAAGGGTAGACATTAGGGCAGAGTAACTACCTGATCCCAATATTATGCTGTCTTTCCTTTTATTAATAAAATGTCCTGACGTTTAGCTGGGCAGAACTACACTTACCAATCTTTCTTACAGAAAACTATGGCCACATAACTAAATTGCAGCCAACAGGATGTGAGTAGGAACAGCACATGCAAGTTTTAGATTATATCCTTAAAAGAACTTATTTTCTCTTCCAATCCTCATGCTTCACATGTGCAAGAACTCAGGTAGAGGGGTGGGCAGGCAGATGTGGCTTTGTGCATGAGGATACGACCAAGGGAATGGAAAAACAAGAGAGAAGGACCTCCATTCTCCGAATGGCTTCAGGAAGCAAACCTGCCTATACCCCTAGACTAGCTTAGACTTTCACGTGAGAGTAATGTAAATCTTCTATTTTTTTAAGCCACTGGTATCTGCTATTAGAAGCTAAACCAGTGCCCTAACACAATTAAGTGCTGCGGTTGTTGTTTAGTGCTGTCAAGTCCAATTCATTGCAATTCTGTGAACTGAAGCACCCCCAGGCCTCCCTGTCCATCACCATATCCCAAAGTTTGCTCAAACTCATGTCCATTGAGTCGGTGATGCCATCCAACAATTTCATTCTTTGTTGCCCCCTTCTCCTCTTGCCCTCAATCATTCCCAGTATCAAGGTCTTTTCCAGTGAGTCCACTCTTCGCATCAAGTGGCCCAAGTATTGGAGCTGCAGCTCCAATTCAGGGTCGATTTCCTTTAGGATTAACTGGTTTGATCTCCCTGCAAACTAAGGGACTCTCACGAGTCTTCTCCAACACCACAGTTCAAAAGCGTCAATTCTTCAGTACTCAACTTTCTTTACAGTCCAACTCTCACATCCATACATGACTACCTCAAAAACCATAGCTTGGACTACACAGACCATTGTTGGCAAAATGATGTCTCTGCTTTTTTAATATGCTGTCTAGGTTTATCATACCTTTCCTTCCAAGGAACAAGCTTCCTTTAATTTTGGGGGCTGCAGTCACCATACACAGTGATTTTGGAGCCCAAGAAAATAAAATCTGTCACTGTTTCCACGTTTCCCCATCAAGTCTAGCTGTAAAGTGATGGGACCAGATGCCATGATCTTAGTGTTTTGAATGTTGAATTTTAAGCGAGACTTCTCACTTTCCTCTTTCATCCTCATCAAAAGGCTAAGGTCCTCTTAGTTTTCTGCCTTTAGAGTGGTGTCATCTGCATATCTGAAGTTGTTCATAATTTCTCCTGGCAATCATGATCCCAGCTTGTGATTCCTCTAGCCCAGCATTTTGAATGACGTAATCTGCATACAAGTTAAATAAGCTGGGTGACAATATACAGGCTTGACATACTCCTTTCCCAATTTTGAAGCATTCCGTTGTTCCACGTCCAGTTCTAACTGTTGCTTCTTGTTCTGTGTACAAGTTTTTCAGGAGACAGGTAAAGTAGTCTGGTACCCCATCTTTTAAGAATTTTCCACAGTTCGTTGTGATTCATACAGTCAAAGACTTTAGGGTAGTGAATGAAGCAGGTTTTTTCTGGAATTCCCTTGCTTTCTCTACTATCTAACAGGTGTTGGCAATTTGATCTCTGGTTCCTCTCCTTTTCTAAATCCAGCTTGTGTGTCTGGAAATTCTCAGTTCATGAAGCCTAGCTTGAAGGATTTTGAACATTATCTTGCTAGCCATGTGCAATGAGTGCAATTGTATGGTAGTATGAACATTCTTTGGCATTGCCCTTCTTTGGGACTGGAATGAAAACTGACCTTTTTCAGTCCTGTTGTCACTGCTGAGTTTTCAGAATTTGCTGACATATTGAGTGTAGCATTTTAACAGCATCAACTTTTAGGGTTTTAAATAGCTCAGCTGGAATTCTATCACCTCCATCAGCTTTGCTGGTAGTACTACTTCCTAAGGACTACTTGACTACACACTCCAGGATGCCTGGCTCTAGGTGAGTGACCACACCACTGTGGTTACCTGGGTCATTAAAACCTTTTTTGTATAGTTCTTTTGTATATTCTAGCCACCTCTTCTTAATCTCTTCTGCTTCTGTTAGGTCCTTGCCATTTCTGTCCTTTACTGAGCCCATCTTTGCATGAAACATTCCCTTGTATCTCTAATTTTCTTGACGAGATCTCTAGTCTTTCCCATTCTATCGTTTTCTTCTATTTCTTTGTGTTGTCCATTTAAGAAGGCTTTCTTATCTCTCCTTGCTATTCTCTGGAACTCTGCATTCAGTTAGCTCTATCTTTTCCTTCCTCCTTTGCCTTTTGCTTCTCTTCTTTTCTAAGCTATCTGCAGGGCCTCCTCAAACAATCATTTTGCCTTTCCTTTTGCATTTCTTTTTCTTGGGGATTGTTCTGGTCACCATCTCCTATACAATGTTACGAATCTCTGTCCCTAGTTCTTCAGGCACTCTATCAGATCTAATCCCTGGAATGTATTTATCACCTCCACTGTATAATCATAAGGGATTTGCTTTAGGTCATATCTGAGTAGACTAGGGTTTTCCCTACTTTCTTCTGTTTAAGCCTGAATTTTGCAATAAGGAGCTCATTATGTGCTATAAAGCTCCAAAACACTACTGTTTGGTTAGTGATCTTTTTAAAAATTTGAGATTATTATAGATGCATATGCTCTCATTAAAAAAAAAAAAAGAACCTTTCAACCAATTTCCTCTAATGGTAATATTTTATAAATTCATAGTAGAATATCACAATCAGGATCTGATACTGATACCATCAAAATACAGAATAACTGCATCACCAGTGAGAAACATTTGCATGGGAAAAAATATCTAATGATCACTTAACTTCACTGAAGTTAATTTCTTATAAGGGTCACATACCAGATACAGAGGAAACATACTGTCACCAAGTATGTACTTATCACCTGGGCACTTACATACACTTGTCTCATCATTAGTAAGGTACTGGTATGGATCAGTCAAAGTGCAAGAAACTAGATCAGACACTAATGAACCCAAAGACAATGAGGCCCTATCCATGAAATTTATAGTCAAAAGGAGAAACAAACATAGAAAAGAAAAGCAAATAAACTGTCATGAGTTTATGGGGAGAAAAAGGATGACCTTGGAAGAAAAAATATTTCAGAAATCAACGAAGAGAACTGACACTGGTTTATAGACTTTTTCAAGTTTACAAATAACCAAAGAAGGCATTCTACTTTCTTCCACTTTAAAAATTTTTTCTTTCATTTCTTTCTCATACTTTTTTGCTTTAAAAAATTCCTCAAGATCCAAATCAGACTCATCTGTTCTAATAATGCAAAAAATAACTGCTTTTATAGTACTCTGATTACAACTCTCTTCAGTACTGTACTTACAAAAGTCTGGTTTTGATCATACTTACGTATGTAAGATAAATCATTCAACATCAGAGTAATCCAAATCTATGCTTCAACAACTCTGTTGAAGAAGCTGAAGTTGACTGGTTCTATGAAGACCTACAACATCTTCTAGAACTAATATAAAAAAAGATGTTGTTTTCATCATAGGGGATTGGAATGCAAAAATTAGAAGCCAAGAGATAGCTGGAATCCACAGGCAAGTTTGGCCTTGGTGTACAAAATGAAGCAGGGCAAAGGCTAACAGAGTCTTGTCATTAGAAAACGCTGGTCATAGAAAACATCTTTTTCCAACAAACCAAGAGATGATTCTACACATGAACATCACCAGACGGTCAATAACAAAATCAGACTAATCATGTTCTTTGCAGCCAAAGATGGAAAAGTCTATACAGTTAGCAAAAACAAGACCTGGAGGTGACTGTGGCTCAGAAAATGAGCTCCTTATTACAACATTCAGGCTTATACTGCAAAAAGTAGGGAAAACCACTCGGCCATTCAGGTATGACCTACCTGAAATGACCTAAATCAAATCCCTTATGCTTATACAGTAGAGGTAACTAACAGATTCAGGGATTAGGTCTGGTAGATAGAGTGCCTGAAGAACCATGGACAGGTGTTTGTAACACTGTACAGAAAGCAGTGACCAAAGCCATTCCAAAGAAAAAGAAATGCAACAAGGCAAAACAACTGTCTGAGGAGGATTTACAAACAGCTATGAAAAGAAGAGAAGCAGAAGGCAAGGTAGAAAGGGAAAGATATACCTAACTGGATGCAGAGTTCCAGAATAACAAGGAGACACAAGAAGGTCTTTTTAAATGAACAAAGCAAAGACAAAGAGGAAAACAATACAATGGAAAAGACTACAGATCTCCTCAAGAAAACTGGAGGTATCAAGGGAACATTTCATGAAGAATGGTCATGATAAAGGACAGAAATGGTAAGGTCCTAAAAGAAGCAGAAGAGATTAATAAGAGATGGCAAGAATGCACAAAACTAAACAAAAAGTCATAATGACGTGGATAACCATGATGGTGTGGTTGCTCACCTAGAGCAGGACATCTTGGAATGTGAAGTCAAGTGGGCCTTAGGGAGTATTACTACGAACAAAGCTAGTGAACAGTGGACGTGATAGAATTTCAACTGAGCTATTTAAAATCCTGAAAGATGATGCTGTTAAAGTGCTACTTTATGTAGCAAATTGTAGCAAATTCAGAAAACTCAGCAGGCCACAGAACTGGAAAAGGTCAGTTTTCATATTAATCCCAAAGATCCTCAATGCCAAAGAATGTTCCAACTGCCATGTTGTTGTTCTTCAGTCACTAAGTCGCCTCAGACTCTTTGCAACCCCATGAACTGCAACAATTCAGACTTCTCTGTCTTTCACTCTCTCCCTGAGTTTCAGTTCAGTTCAGTTCAGTTCAGTCGCTCAGTCATGTCCGACTCTTTGCGACCCCATGAATCGCAGCACACCAGGCCTCCCTGTCCATCACCAGCTCCCGGAGTTCACTCAGACTCACAGCCATCGAGTCCATGATGCCATCCAGCCATCACATCCTCTGTCATCCCCTTCTCCTCCTGCCCCCAGTCCCTCTCAGCATCACAGTCTTTTCCAATGAGTCAACTCTTCCCATAAGGTGGTCAAAGTACTGGAGTTTCAGCTTTAGCACCATTCCTTCCAAAGAAATCCCAGGGTTGATCTCCTTGTAGTCCAAGGGACTCTCAAGAGTCTTCTCCAACACCACAGTTCAAAAGCATCAATTCTTTGGCCCTCAGCTTTCACAGTCCAACTCTCACATCCATACATGACCACAGGAAAAACCATAGCCTTGACAAGACGAACTTTAGTTGGCAAAGTAATGTCTCTGCTTTTGAATATACTATCTAGGTTGGTCATAACTTTTCTTCCAAGGAGTAAGTGTCTTTTAATTTCATGGCTGCAGTCACCATCTGCAGTGATTCTGGAGCCCCCAAAATGAAGTCTGACACTGTTTCCACTGTTTCCCCATCTACTTCCCATGAAGTGATGGGACCGGATGCCATGATCTTCGTTTTCTGAATGTTGAGCTTTAAGCCAACTTTTCACTCTCCTCTTTCACTTTCATCAAGAGGCTTTTTAGGTCCTCTTCACTTTCTGCCATAAGGGTGGTGTCATCTGCATATCTGAGGTTATTGATATTTCTCCCAGCAATCTTGATTTCAGCTTGTGTTTCTTCCAGACCAGGCCCAAAGTCAAATCCATTGAGTCAGTGTTGCCATCCAACCATCTCATCCTCTGTCGCCTCTTCTCCCGCCTTCAATCTTTCCCAGCATCAAGGTCTCTTCCAATGAGTCAGCTCTTCACATCAGGTAGCCAGTACTGGAACTTCAGCTTCAGCATCAGTCCTTCCGATGGACATTCAGGGTTGATTTCCTTTAGGATTGATTGGTTTGATCTCCTTGCTGTCCAAGGGACTGCCAAGAGTCTCCTCCAGCACCACAGTTCAAAAGCATCAGTTCTTTGGTGATCAGCCTTCTTTATGGTCCAACTCTCACATCCATACATGACTAGTGGAGAAACCATAGCTTTGACTAAATGGATCTTTGTTGGCAAAGTGATCTCTGCTTTTTAATACACTGTCTAGGTTTGTCATAGCTATTCTTCCAAGAAGCAAGTGTCTTAATTTCATGGCTGCAGTCACCGTCCGCATTGATTTTAGAGTCCAAGTAAATGAAATCTGACACTGTATCCACATTTTCTCCATTTGCCATGAAGTGATAGGGCCAGATGCCATGATCTTAGCTTTCTGAATGTTGAGTTTTAGGCCAGCTTTTTCTTTCTCCTCTTTCACTTTTATCAAGGGGCTCTTTAGTTCCTCTTCATTTTCTGCCACTGAAGTGGTATCATCTGCACAACTAAGATTGTTGATATTTCTCCCAGCAATCTTATTCCAGGTTGTGATTCATCCAGCCCGGCTTTTGCATGATGTACTCTGCATGTAAGTTAAATAAGCTGGATGACAATATACAGCCTTGATGTATTCCTTTTCCAGTTTTGAACCAGTCATGACATTGTTCCATGTCTGGTTCTAACTGTTGCTTCTTGTCCTGCATACAAGTTTATGTATGTCAAGGATGTATACTGTCACCCTGCTTATTTCACTTCTTTGCAGAGTACATCTCTCTTAAAGAGTTTTCCCTGTCCTTCACTATCTCCTAGAGTTTGCTCAAATTCATCTCTACTGAGTCAGTGATGCTATCTAACCATCTCATCTTCTGCTCCCCTCTTCTCCTTTTGCCTTCAATCTTTCCCAGTATCAGAATCTTTTCCAATGAGCCAGCTCTTCACATCAGTTTCACTATAATGGAAGAAAGTTAAGAAGAACTAAAGAGCTTCTTGATGAGGGTGAAAGAGGAGAGTGAAATAGCTGACTAGATACTCAACATTCAAAAAACTAAGATCATGGGAACTGGTCCCATCACTTCATGGCAAACAGAAGGGGGAAAAGTTGAAACAAAGACAGATTTCATTTTCTTGGGCTCCAAAGTCATTGCGGACTGTGACTGCAGCCATGAAATTAAAAGAAGCTTGCTCCCTGGAAGGAAAGCTATGAGAAACCTAGATAGCATATAAAAAGCAAAGATGTCACTTTGCTCACATAGGTCTATATAGTCAAAGCTATGGTTTTTCCACTAGTCATGTATGGATGTGAGAGTTGGACCATAAAGGCTGAGTGCAGAAGAACCAATGCTTTCAAACTGTGATGCTGGAGAAAACTCTTCCGAGTCCCTTAGACTGTAAGGAGATCAAACCAGTCAATCCAAAAGGAAATCAACCCTGACTATTCATAGGAAGGACTGAAGCTGAAACTCCAATACCTTGGCCACCTGATGCAAAGAAATAACTCATTGGAAAAGATCTTGATGCTGAGAAAGATTGAAGGCAAAGAAGAAGGGGACAACATAGGATGAGATGGTTAGGTAGCATCACTGACTCAGAGGTCATGAATCTGAGCAAACTCCAGGAGACAGTGAAGGACACAAGAGCCTGGCATGCCCACATGACTTAGCAACTGAACCTCACTGAACAATTTATGTAGCTTATGCACAAGTCTTCCTGTGGTCTCCTTGATGAAAAGAGCTACATCTTTTTCATGTTTTATATTCCTTAGAGGGCTTCAACTTATAAACTTAATTTGCTCCTTTACTTCAACTTTACTTTCTTTAGTATTTAAGTTACTTACCAAAGGTTATTTTTACAGTGTATAAGACAGAACTTATATTTTTAAAGTATATAAACAACAGGGATTTTATATTTGGTATTTAAAGGGAAAGCATGCTATTTTTAAACGTCTAAATATAGGTCTCAAAATTGGCTTTAGTCCTACATTTCAAATTATAATACTTTAACTGTGAGGAGGATACTAGGAAACAGCTATTTTCAGACACCAGAGGCAGGACTGTAAATGGGCCCCATTTTTAGGAAGGGAAATCAAGTAATGTGCATCACAAGCATTAGCAGTGTGCAGATTATTTGGCCTAACAAGTCCAACTCTACAGTTTATTCTAGAGAATGAATACAGGGACTTCCCTGGAGGTTCACTGATTAAGAATCTGCGTTCCAGTGAGTGAACAAGGCTTCTATCCCTGGCTGCGGAACTAAGATTCCACATGCTGCGGAGCCCCTAAGCCCGCACACCACAATTCGAGAGCTTGAGTGCTCTAGGAGCGCATGTGCTGCAGCAAGCTAAGCCCACACCACAACTAGACAAAGCCTGTGTGCCACAGGAAGACTGAACACAGGCAAAAAAAAAAAAAAAGAACGAATACAAAGATCAAATAGAGAGCTAGCCATCTTAAAGCTCAACGAAAACATATATACTTAAATATTAAATAAGAAGGAGCTGGCTGAATTAATTGTGACATATTCATCAACACAAGAGAAAACCAAGCCTGTGGTTAGAAAGCCAGGCATATCACCCAGAATGTCAACAAAATTAACATTTTCCCAGTAGACTGTCACCTAGTTTTTAATATCTAAACTTCCTAGAACATGTCACTCAGTTTAATCCTTTTCAACTAGTGTTTATAAAATAATCTTTTATATTTATACCTCCAAAACTCAAAACATTAAAAAAAAATAATGTATTGGGGGAGGGAATCAAATTTCATTACAAAGGTAATTGGTATGACAGAATCACTGACATTTTGAAACTGAACTGAGTGCTAAAAAAAAGACGAATGTCTCAGATGTTATTGATAACTAAGAGGGCATCTCAGTGTCATGCCCTGTGAGAGACATTCTCCACCACTGGGCACATATACTAAATGTGTTTTCTAAGACCTTTCACAATGAGCCCTTGATTTTGCTAAGTGTTATACAGTAAGAGGCAAAAGTTGAAAAGGTTGTAAACAAGAAAGAGGAAAAAAAGTGACTAAACAGAAGAGAAAAAAATTATTTAAATAATTACTTTGATCAGGAAGCCATGTTTTAAGCATTTTATGTAAAAACACACTAGTTTGTTAAACACTGGCATTTAGTGTACTTTTAAAAACAGGTTGAATATTTAGAGTTATTATATATACAATTTTTAAAATTTAAAATAATGGTAGATATGTTCTAGATTGGTATTTTTGGCAGAATATCTGATTTTCATGAATTGATTACTGATATTAAGTGGTAGATACCTGCAATGCTTAACTATTTTGGAGAGCCAGTTGTTATGGTATGACTACAAAGGAACACAAGGAGACTTTTCAAGATGATGGAAATATTCAATATTTGATGGTTATGGTGGTTAGTATATGACTGTATGTATTCATTAAACTAATAGAAGGTAAATCTTACTGTATATAAATTATATCTCAATAAACACAACTCCATCCTTTTCTTCTCTAAAAACATGTTGGGCATGGATATGGAACAAAGTGAACTCTCATATACTCTAGTGAGAGTGTAATAGGTGAAAACAATTTGGGAAACTGTTTAATTGTACCCACTATATGTGAATGGTGCACAGCTAGGACCCAGCCATTTGCCTAATTATTATACCCAATAAAATGCTTACATGTGTGCAAAGACGTATACAAAGATGTACACAGCATTATTTTAACAGGCAAAAGTTGGAAATAATCAAATACTTATTACAGTATGAAGGAGAAATACAATATGAGATAGTCTTAAGATGGACTAATACAAAAATAATCAAACTATGCCTCATGAAAAAACATAAATGAATTTTACAAATCAAAGAAGATAGAAAAGAATACATATGATAGTCATAGCATATGATTCCATCAATATAAAGTTCAAAATTAATCTATGGTGCTACAAGTCACAGCAAGAGTTTCCCCTGCAGCTGGGAGAGGAGAGCTATTAGGAGAGTGCATGAGAGGAGTTTCCGGGGTGCTGGGAATACTGGTCCTGACTGGTCATTACATGTATGTTCATTCATTTTTGATGATGAACTGAACTGTACACTAATTTTACATTTTTCTATATGTTAAATTAAAATGCATACCACTAAAAAAACACAGTAGGCATTCCCTTTTGTAAGATGATGATAAGTATATACCATAATGCTTAGAGTGGTTACCTCTGATTACTGGTACTAAATGTGACTTGCTTTTCTGATTAGAATGCTTTGATTTCTAAAATAATGTAGTAAAAGAAACCATAAAATTTGAAAAAGTTTACATGATATCTTTAGAACAGTATTTCTTAAAAGAAATATACTAAAATATTAGTTTATTGATGAAAACATACCCTATTTATTAAAGGGCCCACCCAGTCCTCAAGTATCTTCCTATATAATCAGCCTATACTAAGGCAATTTTCATTAGCAATTTTTTTTTCATTTTAAAATGAATATAAAACAGCAACATACACAATCTTGAACTACAGCCAATCATACTATAGTGCTAGGAAAGGGGAAAGGGTGGTGAGAAGGTCACTAATATTTTCACTTTTTACATATGTTCACATTTAAAGCACTCTTAAAATATCTGGTGACTGTTAGTTCCTAAAACAGTTCTGAGTCAAATTCAATTTTCCTAACACAAAACAACATGATATTACTACCCCCAGCTTGTCTCCCAAAAGGAATGCTTTGACCATCTCAGAAAAGAGAAAAAAACACACCATAAAAGAACAGAGAAAAATGTTTTAGAAACTCATAGCACACTAAAACATTTTATCTACCTTTGTAGTTTGAAATCTGTCAGAATCTCTGATTTGAATCCAGCATAATATAAGCCATATGAAACTTTAAAAGTCTTACTCTTTTAAGAGTAAAAAATAGAACTATTAAAGAAAAATTTAAAAAAATCTGCTGAAATAATTCAGTATTTATGAAGATAACACCTGTTTTCAAAAAGGAAGAACAATGAAAGGTAACAGAATTCATTTGTCTAAGTAAAACTAGAGAATCACACCTCTAAATAAACATTTATGAGAATCTAAGATGAGCCAGGTGGAATCCTAAAGCGTAGAGTATGAAAGGAAACACAATGAATAAGAAACCTAGTGTCCTCTGAGATAAATCCTATCTCATGCTGCTGCTGTTGCTAAGTCGCTTCAGTCATGTCTGACTCTGTGAGACCCCACAGACGGCAGTCCACCAGGCTCTGCCACCCCTGGGATTCTCCAGGCAAGAGTACTGGAGTGGGTTGCCATTTCCTTCTCCAATGCATGAAAGTGAAAAGTGAAAGTGAAGTCTCTCAGTCGTGTCCAACTCATATTCCGAAGCAAATAACTATGATCCAGGAATAAGAAAGGGGCATTGTGCCTGTGTGCTCAGAGAACAGACAGCCCTTCCTTGAACAGGCCCCTATCTGGTTCCCCAGTTAATTTCATTCCATCTGTCCCAGGGTTGGCCTCTAAAGCACAGTTTCCCTATACTGATGAAGTGAGAGATGGTTAAGATTTTTAACTTTTTAAAAATCTTCAGAGTTATGTACATTAGAAATATATAAACTAGGATATCAATCACACAATTTTCAAGGACTTTACCACTTAATATAAGGATAGAGTAAATAATGTGCTTACATTTTTGAAAAAGTGAAGTAAGTAAATTGGAATTTAATCTGTACTCGATAAGACAAAGTCATGGTGGTTGCATGGATGTGGGTGAAGTTGGGGGAAATATTCCTATAGGAAAACAGGACAAGCCCTTGTATCACAGCTCTAAGCATCTGGCAGTGTATAGTTTCACAAGAGTTCACCTCTTTCAATCAACAATGCCCTGGTCCCAAAATATTTTTCAATGATACATGGTCTTTAACCCCTCAACACCCTGGCCACTCTTCCATCTACTGGCAGTGAGGCATCCCCAACAAAACATAAAATATAGGTATGTGTGTTAGTGATGAAAGCGAAACAGTAAGTACCTTTCAACCAAATATAACCATTCACTCCTCCTTCAGCTGAATGTACTACATCCAACAGTACTGTTTGTCACCCATGTGAAAATTATAGGTCCTTATCAGGGCTATAAATTTCATTGTTAACTACAAACGCCTTCTGTCTCTTACACATGGCTGTACTACTGCATACCCTTGGCTGGCATGACTGTCTTCCCTGCCAACTGTGGGGTGCTTGAGATGAATGTCTCCCTTCTACACTGTGGTTTCTCTGCACCCTGACAATGTAGTTATATTACATTAAGCAGGAAAATGAGTAATTGTTAATTTTTCATTTTTGTAGACTGAATTTACCTTTAATGTAAAAACATTTGTATGAAATTATTTTCTCCAAATAAAAATCAAGACTGAAGCGTGAATTACACAAGAGATTTTGTCCAAAACTATATTAATAAGTTTACTAACTTAAACAGTATCAATAACCAAAAAGAATCAATTTGGAATTCACAAATAAATTTCTAACAGTAAAATCCTCTGGGAGTTGGTGATGGACAGGGAAGCCTGGCATGCTGCAGTCTATGGGGTCGCAAAGAGTCAGACACAACTGAGTGACTGGACTGAACTGAACTGAATAGTAAAATCTTAGAATGAGTGCCTACATTAGCATCCAACTTCCACTTGTGAAGGAGTAAATATAAATCAAAAGACTATAATAAAGTATGTAGAATAGATTTATTCCCACCTCAGTAACAATCTTTTTCCATATAGGTCTCCAGCTGTTACTCCTCTGGGCATTAAAACTGAGAGTCTGTGAGTAATTATTACTCTTTGGTTGAAAGTGACATTCAAGAAAAGATGAGAAGTATTTCTTCCAAAATTTTGACTATTTTTAAATGAATTTTTAAAGGCACCACCAGCTGCCTTTAAAGCTTAGAAGAAACTAGGAAACTAGAATCTATGAAATGAGAGGACTTTCATAAATAGCTGAAAAACAGAAAACCAAATGAATAAACCCAAAAGTTCCAAAGACCTAAATGATCCCCAAATGAAAGCTGGAGATAGCAAATACAAATAAGAGTGAACACTATAGATCATATGGTCTGAAAGTACTCATGAGACTGAAGAAATATTCCTAGAACATTCAATACAATCCAGTTAGCAGTCCATAAACACATACTAACATGAGTAGTCTCCAGAGTGGGTAAGGAGAGAAAATATCAGAACTTCGTGTTTCATCTAAGAAATAGGAAGACACTAAGCCTTAGTACACATACCCTGAGTGGGATTTTTGCAGCATAAGGAGACTTACTGAGATCTAGTGTGCTTGATTATATGTCTAGTTTAACTAACTGACTCGTATAAAAATCTGTTTTAATAATAATGGAAGCAGGGAGTTCTCTGGTGGTCCAATGGTTAGGACTTAGCACTTTCACTGCCCAGGGAACTAAGATTCCACAAACCTCGCAGCATGGCCAAAAAAAAATTTTTTTTAATGTAATTCTAAAACTGTTTTAGATTTTCCCATAGCTCTCTCCCCATCACCTCCAGTACTCACACATTTCATCAGAAAAAAATCCTCAATATTTTCAAGCTCAACCTCTTTGCCCCTGATCTAACAGAAACCTGGGTGTCCCCCAAGGACAGCTCTTTCTCTGGAGCCTTTGTAAGTGGGGATGTGCTTTTCTCCCCCACAACCCATGTACCATAGAGAAGTATTACAGCTTCCAAACCATTTCTCCTGACATCCCAGGTGCCCTGAAACATCCCATCAGACTACATAACCCATCAGCAATTCTTTCTACAGTTATCTATAGACAGCGTTGTCACTCCTGCTTTCTTCCTTAGCTGAGCACCTGGTTCACTGTCTGCTCCTCCACACTGTCCAGTCCTCATTTTAAAAATTCCCTCATGGTCCAGTGGTTAAGACTTCACCTTCCAATAATGGGGGTGTGGGTTTGATCCCTGGTCAGGAGCTAGGATCCCACATGCCCAGCAGCCAAAAACAAAAACAACCCACCATAAAACAGAAGCAATATTGTAACAAATTCAAAAAAGACTTTAAAAATGGTCCGTAACAAAAAAATCTTTAATAAAAATACCAACACACTCACAGTTAACCAATATGGTGGTCAAGGCCTTGATCTGCTTGTTCGCTTTTTCTAACCTTCCCCAACTACTCATTCCCATGGTCATGCCTAGTTACACATTCTCTTTGCTAATGACTGTACTACCACTCCAATTCTGAATTCATATACTCCACTCTGAATGCCGCCTCCCAGATTTCTAGACCATCTCCTCTGATATCCAATTCCAACAATGTCTGACCTCGCCGGCCCTCTCTACCCCTCTGTCTTTGTCCACCACCACCCCCATGTCCTCACTCCTTCCTAACCCAGCTCGGACTTGGGGGACCAGACTAGGATCACTCCCTGGCAGACTCCTTCCCAACTCCCTCACGCTCCTGCTTTCCGCCATTGTATCTGCCGAGCAGAACCCCAGCCTTGACTCAATCCAATTCTCCACCAACTCCACATTCCAAAGCGGCTATACACAACTTAAGAACAACGACATAACTATTCCAATTGTGTTTAAGTTCCTCCCCGTGGATTTCAAGTGGGTTGTCAGCTCTGTCCAGCAATTCTATTATGTTTCTTTGGTGTCCATTTCTTTAACTCTATTACAGCTCTCATTTTGTAAACTTCCAAAACCAACCCCCAAACTTCATGCTCAACTCACTCTCAATAGGGTCTATCACAGAACTACCCTGTATTTCCATTTTTAAACCCACAAACACATCTGCGTCAGTGTGTACATGCTCTGCCTTCACTCCTGTTGTAAAGGAGTGAATACCCCTTTCTCCTATCTTCAGGAATAAGAATTTTTCCATCTCTACAAAATGTAAGTTCTACAAGTGCAAGCATTTAGTAATATATATAGAATTGAAATGGATCATTCCTATCACAGTATATAAACATGTTGTGCCATTTTCCCAACCAAAAATAAACAAACAAAAAAAATTCCCTAAAATCCACGCCCTCTTCCAGTTGCTGCCTTGTTTTTCTTCATATTCTCTGACTCTCATTCTCCCTCAACCCACTCTAACTAGTTTTCCACCTAAGTGATTCTTGACAAAGTACCAATAAGTTCCATCTTACTACATTTCAACAGTCAATTCTAAGGCTTCACCTTAATCAACCTCTCATGTAACTATGCATAACGTTTATTGCACCTGTGTTATATTTCAAACATTAGAAAACGTCAGTGAAAGGATCTCACAGATGAGACAATCGGAGAGAGAATGAGTAAACTGGAAGATAATCTGAAGAAATTACTCAGAATTCAGAAAGACAAATGAAATTCTATTAGAGATTAAGGATATGAAGACTTTGAAGACATGACAGAAATATCAGAAGTAAAAAGAACAGAGGAATCCCCTACTGGCCCCATGGTTAGTACTCTGGACTTGCACTACCAGGGCCCAAGTTCAATGCCTGGTCAGAGCACTAAGACTCCACAAACCATGCAGTGTAGTCCCTCAAAAAGAATAGCAGAGATAGAAAAATAACAAAACAGGAGATCACAAAAGCTACCAGAAAGTAGAAATTCAATGTTCTCTATCACTCCCTAAGGTCACAAAACTAGCAGGCTTAAATCCAAGTTTCAGGCTTTTTTATAATGTATCACATAACTGACAGAAGAGAGGAAGAAAAATCCAGTCAGCTAAGAAATTTCTCTAGACCCAAACCATACACATGTTATTCCTCCAACAGGTAGGCTAAACTTTCTCGAGATCATCCATGATGTGCCGGAAACAAGCAAGGTCAGAAAGCAAACATGATATTTTTTCCTGGACCATTAAGTTTACACTAAGATTTTAAGAAAGTTAATTAAAGTCACTGGACTGTCATGTAATCCCATCTTAATAGTAATAAAACAAATGTAGATATGATTACTTAAGTAGAACGTAAATGTACATTAATTTATAAAACATGAAACCTGAACACTGTCAAGTGGTTTCTGACAAACTCTTGGATCTTTCAGGTTATTACTCATTTGCCTCAGCTGTTATGGGCTGCCTGAGAAAGCACTGTTAATGGCTCGAACAGTTTTCTCAATAATGCATAAATTACTATGGCTGACAGAATTCAACAACAAAAAAGATTAGTTACATAATTCACTGTTTTGTTGTTTATTTTACTCTCAACTTAAATGCGGTATTTTGTGAAGAGTGGAACAAAAATGCTGGGGAACTGAGGATAAAGCTGGTATGCAGAGAGGGAGAAGCACTAGGTCTATCTCATCACACTTTTCTGGTCTCTGAGAGACTGTTCTGATAACTCCTACAGATCATCTGTCCTAGAAAGCTAGTTTATTACGTTACCTGTCTCATTCACCACACATTGTCAACCAAGTATAAGTCAGGATTAGGGAAAGTTACAAGTGACAGACCTGTATTAATTACGGCCTCAACAGACGTCCAAAAGTAGGTGTAGCAGAGCTTGCACACTACTCCATGATATTCCAGAGCCAGTTCCTTTCTCCTGTGTTCCACTGTGTACTATCTCCACTTCTAAATTTACTCATAATACAATGTGGCTAATCCAGCTCCAGCCATTGTATTTTCATTCAAGTCAACAGATAAGAGATGGTGACACCCACTACCTTTAAGAACTCTGATCTGCACGTTTGCCTATACCACTGGCTCCTTACATTGCCTTGGCTGAACTACAGACCACATACATACACGGTTTCAAAGAGGACTGAGAAATATGATCTATTCTTGGCATCCATGTAGTCAGATAAGATGGGGAGGAGACCAATCAGCAGTCATTATCATGCCACACTTGAATATATCCTTTGTAATGTCCCCAAAATATATCCTCCTACTTAAGATGATGGAACAGCTAATTGGCTTTAGGTACCCTGTCTTTTGAGTCCTTTCTTTACCCTCACTCAGGGAAATTGTGCCCAGATAAACCAGTGAGCTCCACAAGCAACACAAGAACTGGCAGAAGTACTGGTACCATGACATCTTCCCTTTGAATACTAGCAACCGGATATCTCAAAACATGTGCTATTAATCATACAGCCAAAGAAGGAAGTAATTTTAGCTGCTTTACAGCAAAAATTTGCCTGCTCTCCTGATTTGACCAAGTCAGGAAATGAAATTAATAGAAGTAACAGCTTGAATTTAAACTACACCTTTACTAGGACTCAAACTTTTCAAGTATATAGTAATTTTATGTTCATAACCTTAATGACAAGATAAACTTAATATTTGCATATTTTAAATACCTACTTTAATATCTAGTTTGTTATATGTATAAATATATACCTATATACAAGGACAAGGAAAAGAATGAAAAATGGAAATAACTGATTAATTATAGCGGTAGAATTATAGCTAATCTTATTTTTTAAAATTTTCATAACTTTGAGTGCCCCTGTGCCATAATGTTTAAGACTATGAACACACATATGTTTCTCACATTCACAGAGCATACAGTGCAGAGAAAGATAGCCACACATGATATCTACAAGCTGTGTGACTTGATGAAAATTATATAACCTCTGTAAAATAAGTATCATAGATCTGGACATCTAATATCTTTTTGCTCTCATTTACACACACTCTCCCCATCTATGATCTGTAATACAGGGGGCTATAAACCTGTGAACTCTATTTTCCAAACTTCTCTGCCTGCTGGCTTCAGTTAAAGCAGACAATAGAAGACACCGGGTTGGGGGAGGAGGGATGAGAAGTCCAAAGCAGTGAAAGCATGGAGTATTAACCAATGGACCGACAGACAATTCTTGGCAAAACTATTTTTACTTTTAGAAATATTTGTTGAACAATTTATACTTTGGAATAATTACGAGTGAAATAAAACCTTTCTTAAAGCTAATATCTGTTCATCTGTGTACACTTTGTAGAATAAACTGAGGGTTAGAAACTAATTTCAAAGAGGCATAGGAAGTATTATTAGAATGAGTTTTGAAAAGACAAGTTTAAAATTTTTCAACATTTACCCGTTAATCTGTAGCATCAGAAGCCACAGAGACTATAATATACATCAGATTATGAAAATACATGGTTTATCAACTTGTGACATGTTTAATTGCAAAATTAGCTCCAATCTGGCTTGCTTTTGCACCACTCGGTCTTCCTTGTAGCTCAGCTGGTGAAGAATCTGCCTGAGATGTGGGAGACCTGGGTTCAATCCCTGGGTTGGGAAAATTCCCTGGAGAAGGGAAAGGATACCCACTCCAGTATTCTGGCCTAGAGAATTCCATGGACTGTACAATCCATGGGGTCGCAAAGAGTCTGACATGACTGGGTGACTTTCACTTTCACTTTGCACCACTCAAATGGCCTGAAAAATGGTACTGCTAACTAGCAAGGTTTTCAACCTGAAGTTACGGTTAAGGATGCTAAGATCCTGGATCTGTGATTTTCTTCCCTTTTTATAACCTAAAAAGAGGAGGAGAATTTTCTTAATTTTCTAAGCGGAAAGGCTAAAGGAACATGAAACATGTAAGATAAAAATATATAATGTGTTTGGAAAACTAGAGAAATTGACACAGGTGGGGCTGGGGAAGATGAGGCAGGCAAACTATAGCTAGTATTTATTATCAGTATTCACCATGTTCTAGACATATATTCACTACTTGTCATATGTTACTTATATGTAACAAAAGCCCACAGGTAAAGATATTCTAAGTCCTACTTTTTAAAAGCTTTTCATTCATTTATTTATTTATTTTTGGCTGTGCTGGGTCTTCCTTGCTGCACAGACTTCTCTCCAGTTGTGGCAAGCAGGGGCCTACTCTTCGTTGCAGTGCATGGGCTTCTTACCACGGGGGGCTTGTCTTGTTGTGGTGCACGGGCTCTAGGGTGCGGGGGGCTTCAGTAGCTGTGGCTCCTGGGCTCTAGAGCACAGGTCCAGTAGGTGCAGCACGTGGGTTTAGCTGCTCCACGGCATGTGGGCTCTTCCCTGATGAGGTATAGAACCTGTGTCTCCTGCACTGGCAGGGAGATTCTTTACCACTGAGCCACCAGGGAAGTCCTAAGTTCCACTTTTAAAACCAGAAAATTAGGATTCAGAGAAATTAAATAAAGTAACAAAACCAGAGCCTGGTTTCCAGATCGGACCTATCTGATGCCAAAAGCTATCCGCGATCTGGTGAGGATGGCTAACCACTGCTCTCTCCCTCCTTTCTTCTGTTTAGCCTCTGTCAAGTATGGGACCCCCATGGCCTTGCAGAATTGATTTCAGAGGCTGCTGGCCAACACAATGAATGGTACCTCCCTCTCTCTCCCACCACTGTATCCAATTGGATTTAATGGGTCTTCAAGGATCACAGTCTGGCAAAGTACAAGAGAAAAATGAAGAGGCATTTATCAAATCCTGAAAGGAATCATTATTCCATTTTCACAAACGGGAAAGGACTTGGAGAAGATACAAAACTGTCACAAGGCTATAGAGCTAATTAGCTGACAGTAAGGGTTTGAGTCCAGGTTTGGCCAGACAACCATATTCTTTAAAAACTTAGCTAGAAATTCTGGAAGGATTAGAAGTTAGGAGATAACTTTTTAATGGACAAACTGAAATTTGCAACACTAATCCATCATCACAGTGATTCTATTTTTTCCCAAACATTTTATTATAAAAATGGTTAAACATCCAGAAAAGGTGAATTATATATATATAAAAACCCCATATACTAACCATCTAGATTTTACATCAACATTGTGCTTTATTTAAGATAACATCCCTATCCATCTATGCATCCCCATATTCCCCATCAATGTAGCTTATTTTATTTATGCATTTCAAAGTAAGGTGCAGAAACATTTTAAGAGGGAAGATTTTGAATCCTAACTCTAGACTTTATATTATTATTTATTCACGTAAAAATGGTCTCAAAATTACACCAACTATAATTTATGGGGGTTTTTACTGCCATTCACAAATTCTCTCAGCAAGTCATCTTGAATAAATCTAATCTTTCTATTTACTCCAAACGTCCATGCTGAAATCAATGTAAATTTTAAAGCAGCTGCTTAATGAAAGTTGTACTCATTGACTGTGATATAGAATTTAACAGTTTTAAGGCAAATCTACTCTAATTGCTTCATTTTTGAAATAAGATTTACATTCCTCAAAATTAGAATTCTGTGACTTTAGTATTCTTATGTTTAAAGTATCTTTAATATGTTAAATTCCACAGTAAAGTAAATTATGTTAGCAGATTCTCAAAAACAGATTAAATCACTGATGTCAAATAAGTAACACAGCAAGTCTTAGAAATTTATTCCTAAGATTTCATTTGAAATTGATTGCATTATTCTGATTTCCTCCTGGTGAATATGAATGAACTGATTCCCAAACTATCTGTAGCATAAAAGAAGCTTCAGTTCTCCCTTCAAATCAGTTAAGAAGAAAATGAGAACAGAGGGCTGGCATACTGACTGTTCAACGCCATTTCTGGAAACTGGTTTAGGAGTGATTTCCAGCAAATTACAAGGATAAAAGATAACAAGTCAATACTATTATTTTGACATTTTCAATGAATATCATTTAATAAACATTTTAAAAACTCTAAAATCTGAAATAATACTTTAAAATTTTTACTTATTAATTTGTTGGCTGTGCTGGGTCTTCACTGCTGCAAAACAGCTTTTTTTAGTTGTGGCAAGTGGGGGCTACTTTTTGTTTCAGAGTGCAGGCTCAGTAGTTGTGGTGCAGGGGCTTAGCTGCCCCACATCATATGGAATCTTTTCAGACCAAAGGTTGAACTCGTGTCCACTGAACTGGCAGGCAGATTCTTAACCACTGGACCACCAAACAAGTCCCTAAAATAATACTTTTTTCAGAGAGCAATTAAAAGTAAAGTAACTTATGACTCTACAACAAAATATGATGTTTGTGTCGCAGATACTAATCTAAATGCTCACTGTAGCCCTGCAAGGAACCATTAGAAGGAAACAGAATCTGAAATTAACTATGTTTTATAAGCCACAATATGAGTTCAGTCCTGAAAATAAACAAGTAGAAAGAAAAAGTCACTCTTTCACCTGGTATATAAAGACCTATCAGATCATTCCAAATAAAAATGAATCTAGAATGTAATTATTATTTATAAACCACTTTCTTTTTTTGAAAGTTCAAAGTGCTTTAATCAGAAATGTTTTCACAACTATGCCTGTTTCTGAGTGTCACATACTTTTTCTCTTACTGTAGTTTTTCTTTCTCTCAATGAGTCAGCCCAGAAGAAGCCAAAACTGAAGACAAAAACAATCGTCACATAAAATAAATTACAACTACTATACACCATACCTATCATAAGGAATTCAGTAACATTTTTTTCAATAATACTTGAGGGAAATAAATTTTAATCTTCAAATCTTCATTAATTTCTAGTATAGAATTTGCCTAAACAAATAATCACTACTTTGGCATTATAGTTTGGCTGGGACAGCCAGCACAGCAAGCAAAGGAAAAAAAAACATTTTTGATGGCTCATTCAAATGGAAAAGCCATATATCAGAAGTTATTGTGTAAAACCTCAGTACTTATGATGGAAAGCACAGTTTGGCAGAACACATTTAATTAGGCTTGGCTCTTTAAAACATTAAATACTCAGTTATAATCACATCACAGCTTTGTCTTATAATGAAAAATACACAAGAATTTCAAAGTCAACTCTTCCTTTGCTTCATCCTTTTTTAGGCATTAGAGGCTACTTAGAAGCCTGAAAATATATTAAAAGACAAGATCAAGGGACAGAATCAAAAGAATAACAATGCGTGTTATAACTTATTTTTCCTTCTCACAATATAAACTTTCAACCTAACTCTTTTAGTGATTATCTGAAGTCTCTATTATAAATGTATATATCAAATAACAGATATTTTCATAATTTACATTAAAAATTTTAGTAAATCATTAAAACATCACTGAATTTTTTTCTAAACAGAAGTTATGTTTCAAATATAACTATGTAATACTTGCTACTAATAGTGACCATTTATTGTGTACCTACTAGGTAACAGGCTCTTGCCTACACATTGGCTCATCTGATGACCTCAGAGGCCCTACAAAGGAAAGAGTTATCCTCATTTTACCTTGAAGAATTTGAGTCACTGAGAGGTTAAATAGCCCAAGAACATCTAGTTAGTAAATGGCAAGACCAGTATTCAGTTCTAGGTCTACTACCAACAGCCAGACTGATACTTGTGCTTCTTTCAGGATGCCAAATTATCAAAATCTAGAGCCAAAATCCCTCCAAAGGACAATAATATGGGGTGGCCTCCAAAATCAGATCCATCCATCTTGGCTGAGCGATGCGCCACCAGGAAGGACTCTGAATTAGAATGATTGGCCAAAGACCACCCGGAAACTAATCCCATCATCATAAAACCTGAGACTGTGAGACACACGTCAGAGCAGTTCTCCTGGATTTCCTTACCCTACTGCTCTCCACCCAGGAGCCCTTTCCCAATAAAATCTCTTGCTTTGTCAGCACATGTGTCTCCTCGGACAATTCATTTCCGAGTGTTAGACAAGAGCCCAGTTTCAGGCCCTGGAAGGGGTCCATCTTCCTGCAACAATGGCGACTCTGGCGGGGACTCTTCGCTGAGACTGACATCCTGACCACTCGGGGTACTCAGGGGCCAGCTTGCCTGCCAATGGACTAGACAGAGTGGCTGCAAGTGGGACCCTTTTGTCCCTGGTCTCCTCCTGACGTAGACAACTGGCCAGAGTGCCCCGACCGGTAAGGAACAAGAGACTTTACTGACCTCTCTCCCCTTCCCTCTCTCTTTCCTCTCCTTAAAGACCCTTTCTACCCTTCCCTGTTTTTCTAGTCCCCCAGTCCTGGATGCAGGAATCTGGTCGAAGGGCCCTCAGCCTGAGCTAAGGATTGGAAACTGATCACCTCCTTGTGGCAGAGAACTCGCATTCTGGTTCTGATTTCTGGTAGGACTGAGTTCCAGTCCTCCCTTCTCTGGAGGCCCAAGGAAAAGTCCCATAACGCCTGGGTATCTGTAGGTCGCAGGAGACATCTGTAAGGCCACCCCTTTCGCCCCCCATCTCCCGCCTCCTACCCCTTCTTCTTTCAATCTGGCTTCCTTTCCTCCCTTGAAATCTTTGATGTTACACTATAGGAGGTTTTCTGCAATGGGGAGCCCTGGGTTCGATCTCTGGGTTAGGAAGATACCCTGGAGAAGGAAATGGCAACCCACTCCAGTATTCTTGCCTGGAGAATCCCATGGACAGAGGAGCTTGGTGGGCTACAGTCCATGGGTTGCAGAGTCAGACACGACTGAACAACTTCACTTTCACTTTCCAAAATCAGAAAATAATTTGTTTCAATCACAGGATTATTATTGGAAAGTCTCCTTATACATTCTGTAATGCCACTTCTTGTGTTTTGTTTGTTTAAACATATTAGTGAGGTTTGAATGGGCTGTGGGTGATCTACTTTGGCCACAACCCTCAGCACCAACACTAGACAGTTTGTGGTTTAAAATAAAAATGACTGGAGCTAAAAGGTATCAAAAACATAAGGGACTAGCAGCCTCCAAAACCGAGAATTTCTTCATGGCCTACTTAATATCTACTACTGTCTCAATGTTTTGAGTCCTCCCCACCAAATTCATATATTGAGCCCTAACCCCAATATGGTGGTAATAGGAGATGGGGCTTTGGAAAGTGATTAGGTTTAGCTGAGGTCATCAGGGTGGAGCCCCCAGGATTGTATTTGTGACCTTGTAGGATCCAGAGATCAAATTGCCAACATCTGCTGGATCATGGAAAAAGTAAGAGTTTCAGAAAAACATCTATTTCTGCTTTATTGACTATGACAAAGCCTTTGACTGTGTGGATCACAATAAACTGTGGAAAATTCTGAAAGAGATGGGAATACCAGACCACCTGACCTGCCTCTTGAGAAATCTGTATGCAGGTCAGGAAGCAACAGTTAGAACTGGACATGGAACAGACTGGTTCCAAATAGGAAAAGGAGTACGTCAAGGCTGTATATTGTCACCCTGCTTATTTAACTTCAATGCAGAGTACATCATGAGAAATGCTGGACTAGAAGAAACACAAGCTGGAATCAAGATTGCTGGGAGAAATATCAATAACCTCAGATATGCAGATGACACCACCCTTATGGCAGAAAGTGAAGAGGACCTAAAAGCCTCTTGATGAAAGTGAAAGAGGAGAGTGAAAAAGTTGGCTTACAACATTCAGAAAACGAAGATCATGGCATCCAGTCCCATCACTTCATGGGAAATAGACGGGGAAACAGTGGAAACAGTGTCAGACTTCATTTTTTCAGGCTCCAAAATCACTGCAGATGGTGACTGCAGCCATGAAATTAAAAGACGCTTACTCCTTGGAAGAAAAGTTATGACCAACCTAGATAGCATATTCAAAAGCAGAGACATTACTTTGCCAACTAAGGTCCGTCTTGTCAAGGCTACAGTTTTTCCTGTGGTCATGTATGGATGTGAGAGTTGGACTGTAAAGAAGGCTGAGCGCCAAAGAATTGATGCTTTTGAACTGTGGTGTTGGAGAAGACTCTTGAGAGTCCCTTGGATTGCAAGGAGATCCAACCAGTCCATTCTGAAGGAGATCAGCTCTGGGATTTCACTGAAAGGAATGATGCTAAAGCTGAAACTCCAGTACTTTGGCCACTTCATGTGAAGAGTTGACTCATTGGAGAAGACTCTGATGCTGGGAAGGATTGGGGGCAGGAGGAGAAGGAGACGACAGAGGATGAGATGGCTGGATGGCATCACGGACTCAATGAACGTGAGCCTGGGTGAACCCCGGGAGATGGTGATGGACAGGGAGGCCTGGCATGCTGCGATTCATGGGATCACAAAGAGTCGGACACGACTGAGTGACTAAACTGAACTGAACTGAACTGATGAGGAAGAAGAGACATCAGTGAAGAAACATCATGTGAAGATACTGTGCAACCAGTCAAGAAGAGAGCCTTCCCCAAAAACCAAATCAGACAGGACCTTGATCTTAGACTTTCCAGTCTCTAAAACTGTTGAGTAATACATATCTGCTGTTCAAGCCAGAGTCTATGGTATTTTGTTACAGCAGTCAGTCAGTTCAGTCACTCAGTCATGCCCGACTCTGTGATCCCATGGACTGCAGCACGCCAGGCTTCCCTGTCCATCACCAACTTCCAGAACTTGCTCAAATTCATGTGCATTGAGTTGGTGATCTGACAAAATATTACCACCATATACCCTGCTCCATCATATAACAAGTCACACAGGTAGAAGTCTTCATTCATATGTTTTATAAAACATCTCTAACAGTGTCAGGTGGTTTGCTTATAAAGTAAACATCAAGAATCAATTGTCTTACCTGCTAACTAAGATATCTTGGACTAGCTGAACCTTTAAAATATTTATTACAATTCAGGGTGGGTCAGCATTTTTTCTTTACTAAAAATTTTGGCTAAGTTTTAAAATAAAATATTAAAAAAATATAATCTTACGAAAAACCAGTGAGTAAGAAATAGTACCATAGTGACTGTTGTCAAGGCAAGTTCATTTAGGAAGCAAGGAGAAATCTCTTGTGGGCAATATCTATTTAACAATCAGATTTTCCTTTCTGACTGTCATTAGCCAAATTTTGCACCACATAAAATGAAAAGTGAGTTGGAGAATGAGCAAAAATACGACTGGTATATTCAGTTTGGTCAGTATTTCAAAACATTTTTTACCTAAATTTTAAGGCTTGAGCAGACAAAAAGATAAAATAGTCTCTCAGATTTTTTAATTGTTTTATATTTGTTAAGAGACTTTCCGGCCACTTATGTCATCTGTTTAATATATTTTCTTTTAAATTATTTTTATTTTGATTAGCAAGAAACAGCAGAGTTTCCATACACATAATAAGAGTTTTTTTACCTGAGGAGGGATGTTGTATAGTTTTAAAATTGGTTTTATATACAGTATCTCACTTACTCTTCACAATAACAATAACCTAATACAAAACCCCTTATTTTTCAGCTTTATAACTAGAATAATGAGATACAAAGAGTTAAAGAACTTGTCTAAGGACCATGCTAAGCTGGGGCTCCATCCCAAATAACCCAATTCTCCATATCAAATTCTGGAAATCCACCCTTATCCAAGGACTTTCAAGAATGAGAGAAGAGAAGAGCAACTGAGAGGTCTCTGTGGTGCAATCCAAACAGAGGAGATATAGGAGAAATGGGGCCTCATCTGAACTCACAAAAGGCTCGGTCAGCACTTCCTGCCACTGGGGGACTTTAAGGTCCAGTTTCATGAAGATCCTTGTGCGTCAGTCCTAAGTCAGGGAAAACTGTAGGAATCTACTTTAACTCTAAAAGTCTGCTATCTGGAAAAACCACACTACTTACTGCCCTCACAGCAAATCTTCACTGGGAACCCAGGAAACGAGAAGTCATCTACGTAGAACAGTCACAAAATCCCTAGTTATATTAATATTCTCTGTTATTTTACACGTGCCACCTACATAAACACTCTGCTTTCCACACTGGAATTAGAATGTATCAATCCTCTCAACATGATGTCTAGCACCTAACTCTGAATAAAGCAGGAAGACCCTCATGCTGGGAAAGTCAGAAGGCAGGAGGAGAAGGAGACGAAAGAGGATACAATGGTTGGATGGCATCACCGACTCAGTGGACATAAGTTTGAGTAAACTCTGGGAGACAGTGAAGGACAGCGAAGCCTGATGTGCTGCAGTTTACACTGTCACAAAGAGTTGGAAACTACTTAGCAACTGAACAACCAAATTAACTACTAAAGTGATGGGCAAACATAAGTCTTCAATAAATGATAGACATATTATATAACTGAGTTTACATTTACCTTGAATGTTCAGTTCAGTCGCTCAGTAGTGTCCAACTCTTTGCGACCCCATGGACTGCAGCATGCCAGGCCTCCTGTCCATCACCAACTCCTGGAGTTTACTCAAACTCATGCCCATTGAGTCGGTGATGCCATCCAACCACCTCATGCTCTGCTGTCCCCTTCTCCTCTCATCTTCAATCTTTCCCAGCATCAGGGACTTTTCAAATGAGTCGGCTCTTCCCATCAGGTGGCCGAGTTTCAGCTTCAACATCAGTCCTTCCAATGAACATTCAGGAATGATTTCCTTTAGGATAGACTGGTTGGATCTCCTTGCAGTCCAAGGAACTCTCAAGAGTCTTCTCCAACACAACAGTTCAAAAGCATCAATTCTTCGGTGCTCAGCTTTCTTTATAGTCCAACTCTCACTTCCATACATGACCACTGGAAAACCATAGCTTTGACTAGAGGGACCTTTCTTGGCAAAGTAAAGTCTCTGCTTTTTAATATGCTGTCTAGGTTGGTCATAACTTTCCTTCCAAGAAGTAAACATCTTTTATTTCATGGCTGCTGTCACCATCTGCAGTGATTTTGGAGCCCCCAAAATTAAGTCTGCCACTGTTTCCCCATTGTTTTCCCATGAAGTGATCGGACTGGATGCTATGATCTTAGTTTTCTGAATGTTGAGCTTTAAGCCAACTTTTTCACTCTCTTTCACTTTCATCAAGAGGCTTTTAAGTTCTTCTTCACTTTCTGCCGTAAGGGTGGTGTCATCTGCATATCTGAGGTTACTGATATTTCTCCCAGCAATCTTGATTCCAGCTTGTGTTTCTTCCAGTCCAACGTTTCTCATGATGTACTCTGCATATAACTTAAATAAACAGGGTGACAATAGACAGCCTTGATGTACTCCTTTTCCTATTTGGAACCAGTCTGTTGTTCCATGTCCAGTTCTAACTGTTGCTTCCTGACCTGCATACAGATTTCTCAGGAGGCAGGTCAGGTGGTCTGGTATTCCCATTTCTCTCAGAATTTTCCACAGTTTGTGGTGGTCCACACAGTCAAAGGCTTTGTCATAGTCAATAAAGCAGAAATAGATGTTTTTCTGGAACTCTCTTGCCTTTTCCATGATCCAGCGGATGTTGGCAATTTGATCTCTGGTTCTTCTGCCTTTTCTAAAATCAGCTTGAACATCTGGAAGCTCACGGTTCATGTACTGCTGAAGCCTGGCTTGGAGAATTTTGAGCATTACTTTACTAGCATGTGAGATGAGTGCAACTGTGCAGTAGTTTGAGCATTCTTTGGCATTGCCTTCTTTTGGGATTGAAATGAAAACTGACCTTTTCCAGTCCTGTGGCCACTGCTGAGTTTTCCAAATTTGCTGGCATATTGAGTGCAGCACTTTCATAGCATCATCTGTTAGGATTTGAAATAGCTCCACTGGAATTCCATCACCTCCACTAGCTTTGTTCGCAGTGATGCTTCCTAAGGCTCACTTGACTTCACATTCCAGGATGTCTGGCTCTAGATGAGTGATCACACCATCGTGATTATCTGGGTCATGAAGCTCTTTTTGTACACTTCTACTGTATTTTTGCCACCTCTTCTTAATATCTTCTGCTTCTGTTAGGTCCAGACCATTTCTGTCCTTTATCGAGCCCACCTTTGCATGAAATGTTCCCTTAGTATCTCTAATTTTCTTGAGGTGATCTCTAGTCTTTTCCATTCTGTTGTTTTCCTCTATTATCTCTCCTTGCTATTCTTTGGAATTCTGCATTCACAGGGTATATCTTTCCTTTTCTCCTTTGCTTTTTGCTTCTCTTCTTTTCACAGCTATTTGTAAGGCCTCCCCAGATAGCCATTTTGCTTTTTTGCATTTCTTTTTCTTGGGGATGGTCTTAATCCCTGTCTCCTGTACAGTGTCACGAACCTCATCCCATAGTTCATCAGGCACTCTATCAGATCTAGTCCCTTAAATCTATTTCTTACTTCCACTGTATAATCGTAAGGGATCTGATTTAGGTCACACCTGAATGGTCTAGTGGTTTTCCCTACTTTCTCCAATTAAAGTCTGAATTTTGCAATAAGGAGTTCATGATCTGAGCCACAGTCAGCCTCTGGTCCTGAGGTAGCTAAGTCTTAGCTTTGGTATTTAATTACACACAAGTATTTACTGACAGTCTACAAATATAAGGTGCTCTGCTGCAGTGACACCCTCACATAAGTCAAGAAGCAGCTTATACAATCAGGACTCGAGTGGTGACAATGAAAGGCCAAACAGTAAGGACCTATATAGGAAAAGTATCTAAAAGAGAGTGGGAATCTTCTTAGTTGCTCAGTTGTGTCCTGCTCTTTGCCATCCCATGGACTGTAGCCCGCCAGGCTCCTATGTCCAAGTGATTGTCCAGGCAAGAAACTGGAGTGGGTTGCCATGCCCTCCTCCAGGGGATATTCTCAACCCAGGAATTGAACCCAAGTCTCCCACACTGCAGGCAGACTCTGTACCATCTGAGCCAGCAAGAAAGCCCAAGAATACTGCAGTGGGTAGCCTACCCCCTTCTCCAGGGTATCTTTCCAACCCAGAAATCAAACCAGGGTCTCTTGCATTACAGGCAGATTCTTTACTAGCTCAGATACCAGGGAAGCCCCAAATCAACTATACTTCAATTGAAATTTTTTTTTAAATAGGGAAAAATGAAAAAAACAAAAAAGGCCAGATAGCAAAGGTCAAGAGTCAAAAGAACAGAGCTAAAGTGCAAACCAACATGACCTCTTTGCTATGTGATCTTAGACAAATAATTTAATAACTAGAAACAGCTCTTTACCAACTACATTAAAAAAGTAAAACCATTTATTTCACAAGGTTGCTATGAGAATAAAGTGAGATACATAAAAGTTGCTCTGTAAACTGTGACGTTTTATTGTATATAGAACCAATGGAGGGAGAATGAGACTTGAACCTAGTAATCATAAGACAAAGCAGAGTGTTAAGTGCCTTAGGAAAATCCACATCTAGCTGTGAGGTAGAAAAGGAAGTGTTTTGTGGAGAAGGTGGTACTTGAGATGGATCTTAAGGCATGGAGGGTCAGAAAACTTAACAGCAGAGAGAGGAGGAAGTAGGATTCTAGATTAGAAAGATAATCCAAGCAAAAGTATAAAAAACAAAGAAAGTCAGGCATGTAAAAAGCAGCAGAGTTCCTGCTAAAGTCTAGGAAACAATCAAATATAAATCTGGAAAAATTGAGAATAAACTGAAGAGGACCCTCCCAAACTCTTTGAAGGTCCAGATGTATGGCTCACTACTCCTCTGGACCCCAGTTCTAACAAAAAGAGTCTCTTCTTCCTTTCCAGTTACAACAAAAAACTCGCTGTCGAAAACTGTTGTGTTCTTTGGAAACAAGGCACCCTAATTCAAAGGAAATAATTTAAGCAAACCATATTATACATATCCTGCTATGAAAGGAAATGCTTTCTAAATCCAGGAAAAATTTAATCCCAATAAAAATGAATATAATCCAAAAGGGTTTACAATTTACATGTGGCTTTAGCATCTCTGTGTGTGTGTTTTTTTTTTGGGGGGGTGTGAGGACCTTCCGTACTGTATCTTTCTCAAGCTAATATTAAAGAAAATTCCTTAACTACCAACCAAAAGATCATCAAACCAAAAGATGACACAACTAAAGTCAAATTTCCTTTGTCAACTCTTAGAGGAAAACATAGACAAAACACTCTGTGACACAAATCACAGCAAGATCCTCTATGACCTACCTCCTAGAGTAATGAAAATAAAAACAAAACTAAACAAATGGGACCTAATTAAACTTAAAAGACTGTGCATAGCAAAGGAAACTATAAACAAAAAAAATAACCCTCAGAATGGGAAAAATAATAGCAAATGAAACAACTGACAAAGGGTTAATTTCAAAAACAGCTCATATAAATGAATCCCAGAAAAACAAACAATCCAATCAAAAAGTAGACAAAAGACCTAAACAGACATCTCTCCAAAGACATACAGATGGCTAACAAACACATGAAAAGATGCTCAACTTCAACTCATTATTAGAGAAATGAAAATAAAAACCACAATGAGTTATCATCTCATACCAGTCATAATGGCCATCATCAAAATGTCTACAAACAATAAATGCTGGAGAGGGTGTGGAGAAAGAGAACTCTCTTGCACTGTCCATGGAAATGTAAACTGATACAGCCATTATGGAGAACAATATGGAGATTTCTTAAAAAACTAGGAATAAAACAACCATAAGACCCAGCAATCCCACTACTAGGCATGTATCCTGAGGAAACCAAAAGTGAAAAAGACACGTGTTCCCTAATGCAGCTCTATTTATAACAGCTAAGATACAGAAGCAACTCAGATGTCCATTGACAGAGGAATGGATAAAGAAGCTGTAGTATATATATACAATGGAATATTACTCAGCCATAAAAAGGAATGCATCTGAGTCAGTCCTAACGAGGTGGATGAACCTAGAGCTATTATACAGAGTAAAATAAGTCAGAAAGAGAAACACAAATATCATTTACTGTTTAGATTTAGAATTTAGAAAGAATTTAGAAAGATGGTAGGTACTGATGAGCCTATTTGCAGAGCAGCTATAAAGACACAGACATTGAGAACAGACTTATGGACACAGCCTGAAGGGGAGGAGGAGAGGGTGGGAGGTATGGAGAGAGTAACATGGAAACATACATTACCAAATGTAAAATAGAAAGCCAGTGGGAATTTGCTGTATGACTGAGGGGACTCAAACCAGGATTTGATAACAACCTAGAGCAATGGGTTGAGGAGGGAGGTGGGAGGGATATTCAGGTGGGAGGGGACACGGGTAAATCAATGGCTGATTCATGTTGATGTTTGGTAGAAACCAATCCAATACTGTAAAGCAATTATCCTTCAATTAATAACAAACAAATTTTTAAAATATTTCCTTTGTCAACTTGACTGACTTTCATGGAATGTAGCTTAATTCAAAATTACATGGCTATTACTGTTGTCTTTTTTCTATTTTTTATTGAAAGATAATTGCTTTACAGAACGTTGTTGTTCTCTGTTAAATCTCAGCATGAATCAGTCAAAGGTATACATATATCCCCTCCCTTTTGAACCTCCCTCTCATTAAATTTCTTTTTGCACAAAATACATAAGTGTGCTTTTAGAAGAAAAATATCCTTTGGTTGTTGTTTTTTTTTTTTAATCTTTTGGGCCACATACTATAAAATAATAAATTACTCCATCACTTATACTTTCACATGAATAGTTTTAAGAAGACTTAAGAAGCTATGCAAAATGCTTTATCACTATAGGCACACAAAAATCCTAAGTCTATTTTAATGCTCTTAGCTGAATACTAAACTTCTTAATGGTAGGGGAAAAGATTAGAGAATCATTCAAAATTATGTGGAAATAGTCTTAAGAGATTATCTATTCCAACTTTGATAGACATTTGCAAGACAAACTGGCAACTTCCTTCTGATACGCAGAGTATATATGAAATTAAAAAGTCTTTTGGCACACAGTACAGATGACATCATATACCATACTGGACTTCTTTATGATGACATACAACTGCAAGAAAAATCAAGAACTACACACATCTTTGAAAAACTGCAAGTATTATCATTGTTTCAAAGAAAGCAGTTAATGAATTTATACTATCTCCTCCAACCATACTGGAGAGTACTATAAAATATTCAGCTTTTGAACACTAACACTAGTTTAATGACTGAAAAGAGAAAACACTGGGAATTCCCCAGTGGTCCAGTGGTTAGGATTCTGGACTCTCACTGCCACGCAACCAGGTTCAGTCCCTGGTTGGAGAACTAAAAATCCCACATGCCATGTGGCAAAAAAAACTACTAACAGATTAATCAAGCCTTTCCATGGAACACACAAAGCCCTTCCTGTGTTGCCTTTAGAGGCCACACAAGAGCAAGCCTCGAAAGCCTCCTTATCTGAAACAATGAGGGCCACAAGAGGGGTGACTCGGAGAATGAACCTCTACAGATCTGATGGTCAAGGCAGCATGCTCAGCACCAGAGACAAAGCCAAGAGTGATTACAAATGTAATTCAACTTATAATACTAAAAGAAGTCAAAAGAAGACAGCCTAGAACAGAGGTCTTTCAGTCCAAAGAGGTTCCTGAGACTAATCATCTCATAAATTATCACACAGTACTCCATTTTCCTATCAACTGACACCCTGGCTAGAGTGTGGAGAGCATGTCACTGCCTAATTCAGCTGCGCAAAAGCTCTATTTAAAATTCCTTCAGACAGCTGAACTCTGCACTGTGTAATTAAGTGGACCATATACGGTTTCTTAAGTAAGAGCTCCCACACGCAGACCTTACAACTGCCAAAGTGCCAGCCTAGTTTTTGTTTCTCCTTCAGAACAAAGCACAAGTTCAGCTAATGTAACCTCACATGACCCAGGTCCTCTGGTATTTCTAGTCTCTTTTAAGTCAAAACACCGTGAAGCAGAAATGAGGCTTTACTGGATGATGGGAAGGGGTTCTTCAGTTAATGAAATTTGCTTCCAATCTGACAAAATTCATGCTTGTGCCACTTCAGAATTTATTACAAGCCTCTTCAAAATGTGCTAATTTGTCACCAAAAAAAGGAGACGTTGTGTATAATAAAAAAAAACTACACCTAATTAGTCATATAAAATCCTACTCAAGAAAGCCCCTAAAACATAACAATTTCCTCATAAAACTAAGTGATAAAAAGTTTCTAAGAGCATAACTGTATTTACATTGCACAGCTAGAATGCATACAATATGCATGTTTATATTCTTCTTGAAAAGTGCTATCTTATAGGTAAACAATCTATGCATGATTTGCATATACTTCCTTGTATAAATCAGTGCACCAAATGAAAAAAATACTCTATAAACTATTTCCGGTATTTCACATTCAACCAGCTACACAGATGCAATATAACAGTACTGGCAGCCAAGTGAAGAGAATTTCTTATGACTAATTGGACAAAACCTACTACATACACCACAGCACTGACAAATTCTGGTAAGACTTACTTGCTACTCCTGATGCCAGTCCATAGAGCAGTCCTCCCCCATCCGACTGCTGAGGCAACACATGCGTTCCTGGAGGAGGCGGCTTTTCCTGTCTGATGAAGTTATACAATAAGGTTTTCACAAGTTTGCTGGTGTATGGAAGACTACACAAAAAAAAAAAAAAGAAGAAAATAAACTCATATTTTGAGGAGTCAACTGACTCTGTATCGTGATAAATATAATCTATTGACATAAAAGAGATCAGCACAATTCAAAGAAAATCTAGCATTGTCACAAAACAGAGACGATTATGGGCTTTGAGATCAGACTTCAGGTTGAATGAATTCTGGCTTTCCTCTGACTGTGCTGTATGTTATTCATCAAATCATTTCAACTCTTAAGCTTTAGTTACTTTATTTGTAGTCAGTACAACAGGTGAGATATTACAAATTCAGTATATAATACAGTACTTGACACTTGAAGGAAGGTAGTAACAGAATCAGTAGGAAAAAGCAAAAGTTAAAAATACGGAAACTGATGTGAACAGTAATATTTGACTTAACCCAAAATATCCAAAATATTCAACATATAACCAATATAATTATTGAACCTTACATTTTTAAAAATAAATAAAAATATGAAATGATTCAATCTATGCATGCATACAAAAATATATCCATACATATACAGACTTTTTTTTTCAATATTAATACTCTTTCAGTAATGGATGGAGAGGAGAAGGGAGAGAAAATAGGTTAAAAGGAAAATGAGTTCATAAATTAGTGATGAATCAATTCCTGCAATCTGGGGAAAGCTCTTAAACAGGCTCTTGAGCTAATGCTTAAGGCCTTTTCATCTTTATTATTAGTGATTTTCAAATGTGTTCCAAAAGAGTCCTGAAGAATTCTGTGAATGTGCCATAGGTATAATCAAGGTGCCAAGAGGGATGTGAGAAAAACGAAGGGTGTGTGTGTGTGTGTGTGTGTGTGTGCGCACGCGTGCACAGTGCCACATCCTAACACATGCCTAACATACAATAAATATGGATGGTCAGGGAAGCAGCTGCCAGGGAAGTCCAAACACATGGTGGTTTGGCATACACTGTATAGTAGTTTCAATGGAGCTAATGGGAAGGGGAAGCTAGAAATAATTTCAGTGAACAAATAAGACTGGATCACTCCTTAAGACATATAGAATGACACAGCAGGAAGACAAAGAGGACTTTATAGTTTCAACTCTATAAAGAAACCACTAGAGAAGGTAAAGAAGCTGGAGGATGAAGGGGGTGGGGAGGATGGCTAGTTTAGCCAGGAAAGCACATCCTTATGGGATCAGTCTGAAGTTCTGATGGAACAACCAGAGGAAATGTCTGTTTGGAGAAACGGAACAACACTAAGAAAAGAGGACAAGACAAGAATTATATATGAATACAATAAAGAACTTGATAAATTTAAAATAGAAACATACCATCGACCTCGCATCAAATACTTGTGACTGATGCTCTGTCGCAAAACTTCCTTGTGGAAGAGTTGGCAAGAAAGGAAAACCACCATTGTTGACACAGCTTCTACTGATATTTCATACGTAATATCTCTGAAAAAACAAGAAACAAAGCAAAATAATGATCATTTAAGACGATATTGCTCTTTTCAAAATAAACTATATATTTAAAAATAAATCAAAACATTCAATGTTTCTGGATTATTTTAAAAATACTAATATGCTTAATATAAAAACTAAGTTAAGTAAAAATATGGAACCTTTCCTTGTCATTAGTTCTTGTAACGGGTGAAATATCTCAGTAGTTTCTTATTTTCCAGTTCCATCTACTGATGAATGACAAGTATATTAGCGTATAATGGAAATAACTGCCAGCAAAGATCCACTCTAAAGCCCTTATGTTTATCCCTGTTTAGTTATAACACAGAAACAAACATTCAGATTGTAAAACTGAAGAGAAGTCACAGGGTAGGGAAGACAACAATGACTTTCCAAGTTGATATTCGCTTTATAATAAGAACAAGGGTAAACTCTAGATCTCTCTAAGAGTGTACGTTCTCAAGGCCAACTCTGCCTGTTCAGCAAAATATGAATAGTAAACAAATTATCCCTGTTTTCTTAAGCACATTTCTTTTACAAAAGACTACTACTGTCCTCCAAAAATCATTAACCCTTTTAGAAACAAACCTCAGATCAAATAAAAAGGAAACAATTTCAGCTGAGTAGGGAGCACAAACAGGAACAAATGCATCAAAAAATTTTTAATTATTGCAAAACTTTAAACACAGTTATCAGGCAAAACAGTAACGTGTTAGACCAGGAGAGTGAAAATCTTAACAACACAACAAAGAGTAACAGCTCCAAAAATAAAATCAAAATATTTTTACAGAACTGAAATATTCATGCAAAGTGCAAAGAAAAACACTTAACACCTACTTACAGGAAGCTCATTAAGCAAATTAAAGATGATTTTATTCTAGAAATGGGCAAGCTTACAAGATTTTTAGACTTCCCTGCAGGAGACCCAGGTTTGATCTCTGGGTTGGTAAGATCCCTTGGAGAAGGGAATGAGTACCCACTCCAGTATTATTGTCTGGAGAACTCCATGGATAGAGGATCCTGGCAGGTTACAGTCCATGGGGTAGCAAAGAGTCAGACACAATTGAGTGGCTAACACTTTCACTTTTCACTTTCACCAGATTTTTAAGTTCTATCAGATATATATGGAATTCATGTGGATAGAAATATCTTTTGGAAGTATACAAAATGAAACCCAAAAGACCTGTGCAAATGATCTCATTATGCAATAAATAAATCTCATTTCCGCTCAGAAATGTAATACAGTATAACACTTCTCTTTCCTGAAATTTCCATAAATATTATTGTGAATATTAACCACATTAAAGGCAATTCTTTTATTCACTCTTATTTCTCAAAATGAATCAAAAACAGTCCTGATGTGTTGTGTTATGGTTTATTAATTCTTTGCTAATGATGATTTGGGTGCAAAGCCCAAAGGATTTTGAATCACAACAATCATTTATTCATACAGCCTATGCCCATCAGGAATCCATACTCTATAGTCAATTGGCTAGGCTCTTCAGTTGGGTCAGGGCTTGAAGACAAATCCTGAAGAACAAATATCCTGCCACAGGGTACAGTAATCTGGATAGGTGACTACCTCCAATATATTTGTTAATGTATTCAGTCATTGCATCACTAATTAAAAAAAAAACAAACAAACAACTAGTGGTTTACAATTCAACATCTTACTCTAGGTCCCAGAACCGGAAAGAAATTGTTATCCTTTGTTTAAACTAAAAACTATGGTTATTAATGAATACTAGATGTAACAACCTTAAGGAAAGACTACAGATTTAGAACAAAAGGCTGTTCTCCTTTGAAATTAATTGGGCCTAACAACTTCACAAATGGGACAACAGGAAAAGTTTCAACCCTTGGACCATCCTCTCTTGCCACAGAATTTTGCAAAAGGTTTTGATGCTGGAAGGTAGGGAAAGCTTGTAGCATAAAAGAATACTGACTCAAAATGACATTTTCATATCAAGCTGAAAATCCATTCCTCAAAATTCTTAAATGAATGAAACTAAGTAATCCTTCCTGTGTGCATCATGTGCTGTGCTGTGCTTAGTTGCTCAGTCATGTCTGACTCTTTGCGACCCTATGGACTGTAGCCTGCCAAGCTTCTCTGTCCATGGGATTCTCCAGGCAAGAATACTGGAGTGGGTTGCCATGGATCTTTCAGGGGATCTTCCCAACTCAGGGATCAAACCCAGGTCTCCCGCACTGCAGGTGGATTTTTACCATCTGAGCCACTGCTATGTTTCACAGATCCACAGAAAAAAATTCAATGTGTTTATCATATTGTATTTCAGTTGATACAATCATTCAACAAATATTTATAAAGAATTTATTCTTACTATGTCTAAACAGGCATTATATACACATTAATAAATTGTACACATTGGAGATACATCCATTAACAACAGATAACCTCTGTGGATGTTACACTTCAGTGGAAAAAAAGAACTCAAGTAATAATTACTCCAAAAGGATCATAAAGAAAAAAAGAGCAAGTAACAAGAAGAAAGATCATACAGTACTCCAATCTTAACTGTAGGATCAAAGAAAAGCTCCTCTGAAAAAGCAACATTAAGACCTACAGTATGAGAGGCAATGATTTACAGTCAAGTCTATCTTTCTTACCAGAATACATGAGATTTTAGCTAGGGATTCTTTTGTTTTTAGTTGTTTGTATTCCCAACTCGAGTTCATAATAGGCATTCAATGGATAAAGGATAGAGAGAAAAGCAGGATCTCTATTGCTCTAATTTTGATTGGAACTAACTGGAACTTCCTGAATAGTCAACAGAATAGCATGCCAGGCATACAAAACTTAGCAAAAAAAAAAAAAAAGGCAAGAAAGAAATATATTGAGGTCATATAATACACAATCATAATACAAAAGGAATAGTCATTCCAATAAAAATGCAAAGGGACTTTCATGAAAAAAAAAAAAAAGGATCCAAAATACCACTAACCAACTTATTAGAGAATATCTTATTCATCCTGTTGGTCAGCACTCATTTATTAGTATTAAAACACTAATAAAGGGCAAACAGGATGACTGAATGGAATGGAATGACAAAATATCACAAACATAATTCTACACAAATTTATTACAACTAAAATTCTCACTGAGCTTCTTTCAGAAATTCTAACATTTTGAAAGAATAAACACATAGCTAAGTCAACCTTGAAACTGAAAAGAGAAGAGAGAGCATGTTACACAGCTGTAGCAATGTTACACAGCTGTAGCAATAAAAACAGTATGGTATTTGCCAGTACACAGACAAAAAAGCAGACAGACCAAGAGAATTCAACTGAGAACTGAGTGTACAGGAAAAACCTGTGTTTCTAGAGAAATGTACAATAAAAGGATCCACAAATCAACGGAGAACAGATTGTGCAGATGACTGTTGTTCAGTCGCTAAGTCATGCCTGACTTTTGCAACCCCATAGACTGCAGCACGCCAACCTTCCCTGCTCTTCACTATCTGCTGGAGTTTGCTCAAATTTATGTCACCGTCTCATCCTCTGTCATCCCCTTCTCCTGCCTTCAACAGCATCAGGGTCTTTTCCAATGAGTCACTTCTGCGCATCAGATGGCCACAGTATTGAAGCTTCAGCATCAGTCCTTTCAATGAATATTTAGGGTTGACTTCCTTTAAGATTGACTGGTTTGATCTCCTTGTGTCCAAGGGACTCTCAAGAGTCTTCTCCAGCACCACGATTCGAAAGCATCAATTCTTCAGTGCTCAACCTTTTTATGGTCCAACTCTCACATCCATACATGACTACTGGAAAAACCATAACTTCGACTATACACACCCTTTGTGAGCAAAGTGATCTCTCTGCTTTCTAATATGCAGTCTATGTTTGTCATAGCTCCTTTCCAAGGAGCAAGAATCTCTTAACTTCAGGGCTGCAGTTACTGTTCACAGTGATTTTGGAGCCCAAGAAAATAAAGCCTCTCATTGTTTCTACTTTTTCCCCTTCTATTTGCCATGGAGTGGTGGGATTGGATGCCATGATCTTTGTTTTTTTAATGTTGAGTTTTAAGCCAGCTTTTTAACTCTCATCTTTCATCCTCATCAAGAGACTCACTAGTTCCTGTTCACTTATTCACTACTGTATCTCTGGCATCTTGTGGCCGGCCACAAATACACACATACTTGTAGAATAGTCTCATTTCTTATTGTACTTGTCACATTCTAACATTATATATTAGTTTGTTTACCTACCCTTCCCACAGCTACAATCTGTGTTTTATTCATGTACCCATCTTAAGGCCTTTCCTCTGCTGTTGTCTCTGCTTTAGAAGCTCTCCCATCACAGAGTGACAGGATTCCCTCTCTGACTTTGGGTTTCTATTAAAAGGTTCACTTCATAAGGAGCCTTCCTGTACAATGTTGGCTAAGATACCATGATATTACTTTTTTCCACTGTACTTGTCACATTCTAACATTATATATAAATTTGCTTATTGTCCGTTCTATCCAACCCACAAGTAGAATCTATGTCTTATTCAGAGCTGTATCTCTGGTACCACTGACTAGCCACAACTACACGCATACTTGTTGAATAGTCTCTTTGTGCTTGTGGGCACAGTGAGAAATTAATTTGGGGTTTACCAAAACCAAGAAAAATACATTTCTTCATGCACAAACTTTACATAACAAAAAATATCTGAAACTCACAGCTTCCAAAAACTATTTTATGATTTAGTGCTCCGCACAAAAATTCACACATACACATACAGAAGAATTCACACACACACACACACACACACACACACACACACACACACACACACACGAATCTCCTGGCAGTCCAGCAGGGCTACATACTTTCACTGTGCAGCTGGTGCAGGTGTGATTCTTAGTTGGGGAACTAAGATCCCAAGTGCCACACAGCATGCTCCCCTCCCAAATAATTCACTAGACTCCTAGGGCCACAGTTAAAGAACCAGTAGCAACAGTAAAAATATTACTGAACATATTTCCATTTACTCCATTTTCTATCATAAGCGGTACTAAAAATAACTAGTATTTTAAAAGTCAGCTTCAAAATAAGGAACACAGATTTGGGTTCTATCAATAACCTCAGATATATAGGTGACACCACCTTTATGGCAGAAAGCAATGAGGCATTAAAGAGTGTCTTGATGAACGTGAAGGAGGAGAGTAAAAAAGCTGGCTTAAAACTCAACATTCAAAAAATGAAGATCATAGCATCCAGTCCCATCAGTTCATGGCAAATAGATGGGGAAACAATGGAAATAGTGAGAGACTTTATTTTCTTGGGCTCCAGAATCGCCGCAGAAGGTGACTGCAGCCATGAAATGGAAAGATGCTTGGGCTTCTTGGAAGAAAAGCTATGCTAAACCTAGACAACATATTAAAAAGCAGAGATACTACTTTGCCAACAAAGGTCTGTATACTCAGAACTATGGTTTTTCCAGTAGTCATGTATGGATGTGAGAGTTGAACCATAAAGAAGGCTGAGCACCAAAGAATTGATGCTTTTGAACTGTGGTGTTGGAGAAGACTCTTGAGAGTCCCTTGGACTGCAAGAAGATCCAACCAGTTAGTTCTAAAGGAAATCAACTCTGAATATTCATTGGAAGGACTGATGCTGAAGATAAAGCTCCAATACTGTGGCCATCTGATGCGAAGAAGTGACTCATTAGAAAAGACCCTGATGCTGGGAAAGACTGAAGGCAGGAGGAGAAGGGGATGACAGAAGATGAGATGGTTGGATGGCATCACCGACTCCACAGACATGTGTTTGAGCAAGCTCCAGGAGATGCTGAGGGACAGGGAAGCCTGGTATGCTTCAGTCCATGGGGTTGCAAAGAGTGGGACATGACTGAGCAAATGAACAACAATGGGGGAAAATGATCTAGAAACCTCTGAAATACTCACTTAAGTACATTTTAAAGGCACACATGGATAAAATGTAACTATCCATCAATTATCTATCTAGTTACCATGTTTCTTCACATCTCCCAAGTCTGTGTGAGGGCTCAAGCTTCCTCTATGCTCACCCCCAAACTGCTTGGCTGACTCATATTGTTATTCAAAACTTTGCACTAGCTTCACCTTCTCCAGAAAACCCACAACTATAATGCTTCTCATACTCTATATCATATAAGAAAATATTTGCTGAACCCAAAAATATCAACTAATATTAGAAAATAATGAAAATGTAATAAGACATCACTTACACACTAACTTACAGAACTATATAATATTTAAAGAGCTCACAGATTTAAGACTACTTCCATTTCCAGCAGTAATGGACAGAAAATTCAGAAGACTATTCCTGATGAAGTCAACGAAAATCATTGATGAAGGGTCTGGAAGGGCATGTTCTAAAAAGACCAAAGAGCTAGTAAAATATGAAGAATTATTAATACAAGACCAAGACTGAGGCACTAGGGAAACCTAGAGAGGTCAGCTTGACTTCTGGAACTGCTTTGGCCTTGGGATGTTTCCTGATCCATAAGCGGTGGTTGGGAATCTGAGCAGTGCTTGTGACAGGGTTGACAGTCTAGGGGACAAAAGCTGGAGTCCAAGGCTGTCCAGGGAGCAAGCTTTAGAAATCCACTCCCCATACAGGGCAGCGATTCTCAAGGGGATCCTGAAATCAACAGGCTCATGGACTAGAACTGAGCTTTAAGTTCCCTGGGTGGCCAGGAAAATTCTGAAACAGAATTAAGAAGAATCCAAGGCACCGAGAGAAACAGATAATCCTCTCTGAAGAAAGATAAAATCATCCTATCAAATTATTTTTACAACTCTACAAACACAAAAACTAGCAAACAATCAAAAATGAGCACATAAAGAGATAAGACTACATGAACAAGAATCACAATACACCTACAAAACAAACAAAAAAACCCTCTTTCAATAGTAATTAATTACCAAACACAAATACACTTGTTCTACTTATGGAATAAAAACTAAATTTATCAAATCAAAATTTTCTCAAGGATCTGTAAACTATATAAATATAGCAGGATTTTTTTTAAGTTCTAGAAAAATGTCTTGAGCTGAAAAAAACAGCCAAATTTTAAAACTTGATTTTTAAAAATAAGTAAATAAATAAGAAGAAAGGAAAAAAGGAGAGAAGAGGGAGGCAGGAAGAGAGAGGGGGAGGGAAGGAGAAAGAAAGGAAGGAGGGAAAGAACCTCTATAAATGGGTTTAACAGCAGAAGATTATTTAGACTCAGCTGAAGAGAGATTCAGTGATTTGGACATTAAGACATAAGAAATAACCCAGGATAAAGTACAGAGAGACAAGATGATGTTAAGAGGCATTTGTTTCCGTATCAGAGCTATTATTAAAAAGTATTTTTAAAAGACTTATAAACATTTGCATATAGGTCATCTGCAAACATTTATTTTCAATTCTTGTAGGTGGATGCCTGAAAATAAAGTTGCTAGATGAGAGGAGAGGTGGATGTTTGACTTCACGAGAAACTGTCAAACCTTTTCTCAAACTGGTTGTACCATTTTATATATCACAGCAATTTTTTATACAGATTTTCTTTTTCAAAACAGCTTGAGGTTCTCAGCAACACTGAAGATACAGAGAATTCCCATACATCCTTTGCCCCCACAGATGTGTAGCCTCCTCCACCACTCCAGAGTAGCATATATGTTAAAAATGATTAACTAACACTGACAAATTATCATCACCCAGAGTCCATAATTTATATTACAGTTCACTATTGCCATGTGACTTCTACAATCACAATAAATTTTGACAAATGTAATAACATGTACCCATGATTACAGTATCATACAGAACAGTTTCATTGCTGAAAAAATACCCCATGTTCTATATCCTTCCCTCCCCCCAAAACCTTGGACAACACTTATTTTAGTGGTGTGTAGTGATATCTTACTATAGCTTTAATTTGCATTTTCTAATGGTTAATAACATCAAAACTCAATGTGTTTACTGACCATTTACAGATCCTTTTGTGAAGTATCAATTTAAATCTTCTGTTCATTTTTAATTAGGTTATTTGCCTAATTATTTTAAATCGTAAGACATCTTTATATGTTCAAGAATAAATTCTTTTGTTGGTTATGTTTCAGAGGCGTTTTCTCCCATCTGTGCCTTGACTGTTCTTTTTTGAACAGTCTCTTTTGAGGAGGAAAGATTTTTATTTTTGAAGAAGTTTAACTTATCAAGACTTTCCTTTTTTGGCTATTGCTTTGTGTATCCTTTCTAAGTTTTCTTTGCCTAAACCAAGACTGTGTATATTATTCTGTGTTACACGTGAAGGTAGAAGTTAAAGTTTTCTTTGTTTCGTTTTCTCATATAATTACCTTTTCCAGCACCACTAGTTTAAAAACATTCCCCTCCCCAATTGAATAGTTTTGCCGTTTTTCTTTAAAAAAAAAAAGCCCGCAGAAGTGCAGATCTATTTCTTGACTCCCTCCAGGGCTTCCCTGGTGGCTCAGATAGTAAAGAATCTGCCTGCAAGGCAGGAAACTCAGATTCCACCCCTGAATCAGGAAGATCCCCTGGAGAAGATAATGGCTACCCAATCCAGTATTCCTGCCTTGGAAATCCCATGGAGAGAGAAGCCTGGTAGCCTACAGTCCATGGGGTCACAAAAGATTCGAACACAACTGAGTGACTAACACTTTTTCACTAAACTCATCCACTGATTGATTTGTCTATTATTTGGTCAGTACCATATTATCTTCAAAACAGTAGCTTTGGGCTTCCCTGGAGATCCATATGGTTAAGAATCAGTCTAGCAATGCAAGGGAACACCAGTTTGATCCCTGGACTGGGAAGATCCCACCTGGCATGGAACAACTAAGCCTACGCACCACAACTCCTGAGGCCCGTGCGCCCTGGAGCCTGTGCTCGGCAACAACAGAAGCCACCATGGTGCTAAGCCTGGGCACCTTCCACAGCGAGAGAAGGCCCACGCACAGCAACAAAGATCCCCACAGACAAAACAAGGAATCAACCTCAGAAGCAAAGCCACAGCTTGACAGCACACTGGGAAGAGACATAGTGTAGGCATTCCATTTGTTCCTCTTTTTCAATTATCTCCTCAGATAGTCTAGGTTCTCTGCACTTTCCAGTACATTTTAGAATCAGCTTGTCAGTGTCTAGGAAAAAACAAACAAAAAACCTGGTACAAATGTGATAAGTGGACTCTGTAGCTCATCTGGGTGATACTGACATCTTAACAACATTGAGTCTTCCAATTCGTGAACACAAGTATGTCTACATTTAGGTCTTCTTTGACTTCACTGAGCAATGCTTTTTAGTTATCAGTGTATAAGTTGTACACATATTTGTTGAATTTACAATTTCACATTGTTTTAAAATGGAAGTTTTAAAGTTTTAGTTTCCGGTTGTTTGCTACTAGTATGTGATTTCTGTATAATTATCTTGTAAACTGTAAACTTGCTAAACTCACTTTTCAGCTCAAGTAGCTTTTCTATGTTCCTCAGGGCCCTCTACATAAACAGTCATGTTGCCAGCAAATAAAGATAGTTTTACTTTTTCTTTTCCAATCTCTATGCCTTTTATTCTTTATTTTCTTGAACTGGCTAGGGCCTCATATAATAGCAAACAGAAATGCTTAGAGCAAACACCCTTGACTTGTTTCTAATCACAGAGGAGGTAAAGCTTTAGTTTCTCATAATTGTGTATGATGTTAGCTCCAGGTTTTTCATGGATGCCCTTAACCTAGTTGAAGATGTTTCTTCCTAGTTTGCTAAGAGTCTTTTTTCCATGAATAGATGTTGAATTTGGTCATACGCTTTTTCCACATTTACTGAGACAATCAAAAGCTTTTCTATTTTATTAATGTGGCATATTGATTCTCAAGTGTTAACAATATTGTATCCCTGAGATAATAAGGCCCACTTGTTTATACTGTATAATCCTATTCTTATGTTGCTGGATACAATTTGCTAATTTTTTAGAAGATTTTTCTCCTATATTCATGAGAAATATAAGCCTGTGACTTTCTTTTTTGTGGAATGTCATTGTTAGGTTTCAGTATCAGGGTATGCTGGCTTCATAAAACAAGTTATTCCATTTGCTTTTGAAACAATATATTTAAATATTTGTTTCATGATGTGATGCTGAGCAAAGATAGCAGGTCAGGACTCTGCACCGTATGAATGAATATACCTACAGATGTTAATATGAGAAGAACAAAAACAGAAATCCTGGATGATGAGATTACAGGTGACTATTTTTTACTATATTTAATTTAAAATTTCAAAATGGGAAGGACATAAAGGAAAATGAGTGGGAGAAAGATTGCTTCAAACTGGCTGTCTCCACTGGGAAATTTCCTGGGGAAAAAAAAATCAGCAGAGAAGGTCTGAGGATCATCTCTAATTTCATTTTGACCAAAGGTTTTCTGAATTATTTCTGTCTCTCACTTCAATGTAAACAATCAAAGTGCCAGAGATAGAGATTTGCAACCCAGTGTCTCGGTCCTTTTGAATTGCAATAACAAACTCATATAATAAACAAGGGAAACGTACTCCTCACAACTCTGGAAGCAGAGAGTCCAGATCAAGATACTTGCAGATCCAGTACCTGATGAGAGCTGGCTTTCTGGTTCGCAAAGATTAAGTGTGTTTTTGCTGTGTTATCATATTATGGAAGGCAGCAAGGACATTTTCATGGGTATCTTTTAGAAGGGCACCAATCCCATTCATGAGGGCACAGCCCTTGTGACCTAATCATCTCCCAGAGGCCCCAAACCTTCTAATACTATCACTGCAGAGGTTCAGTTCAGTTGCTCAGCCGTGTCTGACTCTGTGACCCCATGGACTGCAGCGTGCCAGGCCTCCCAGTCCATCACCAACTCACAGCGTTCACTCAAACTCATGTCCATCGAGTCGGTGATGCCATCCAACCTTCTCATCCTCTGTTGTCCCCTTCTCCTCCCGCCTTCAATCTTTCCCAGCATCAAGGTCTTTTCTAACTGCAGAGGTTAGGTTTTAAAATATGATTTTGTGGAGGATAGGAACATTCAGACAACAGCAATGAACTAGCCGCACTTGCTGCATTATTCAGGGCTCTCCTAAATATACCAACAGGATATAAGGATATATAATATGGAAAGTAATTTATTTATAAAAGGTTGGCTCACGCAATCATGGGAGCTAAAGGTCCCATTATCTGCCATCTGCAGGCCCAAAAAAGCCAGCGGTGTAGTTCCAGTCCAAACCTAAAGGCCTGAGAAGCAGGAAAGCCTCGGCTTGAGTGGGAAGGCCCAAGAAACAGGTGTGACAACATCCAGAGACAGAAAGAGATGGGTCTCTCAACTAAAGACATGGAGCAGGCTCGCCCCTCCTCCACCTTACTATTCTATTCATGTCCTCAATGGACTGCAAGACGATCACCAACACTAGTGCATATGATCTTTTTCACAAAATCTACCAATTCAAATGCTAATCACTTCCAGAAACACACTCACAGACACACCCAGAAATAATGAACTAGCGTTTGATCTCTGGGTATCCCTCAACTCAAACTGTCACATAAAAACCATTATACTTGCCAAAGACCTAAGTTAAACTTACTAGCAAAGCCACAGATTCAGTCTCTTTAAAGGCATTTAGTCATTAAAAGCATTTAAGCACTATTTGAAAGGTTTTACACCTAGAAATTTTTGTTCCTTCATAAGAAACTAACAGCATTCTAACATCAAATTTGTTATTTAAAAAGTAAATACATATTTCATTAACCTCAAAATTTGACATCTACTACAGGTGTGTTATAATTTTAAGTGGGAACACTCAACAAGAAGTTGATATTTGCACAAAGATTTGAAAGAAATAAACAAGCAAGGGAAAAGTCTTCTAGAAACAAAGACCAGCACATGCAAAGGCCCTGAGGTAGGAACATGCCTAGACTATTCAAAGAATGGCAGAGGTCAATGCGTCTTGAAGTGAGTTTGCAAGCAGAGTGGTAAGAGATGAGGCCAAAAGGTAAGAAGAAGCTTGGAAGGCCTAAGAGCTGTAACAGATTGATAAATTCCATTTCTTAAAAACAGTTTCTAAAAATTTATCATGGCAAAACCACACACATTAATAGCAAAAGAGTCAAAATGTACATATAGAAAAAACACAATGTCACAAAGGACTAACCTTTCTAATGTAAAACGGGTCCTAGAAATAAGATACAATAAAGGTGCCAATATAAGAATGAGCAAACGACATTAGCACAAAGATGTTAGCAATCCTAATGCCCATCAATAGGGGAATGATTAAATATAAACTGATACTGACATACAAGGGAATACAACGCAACTTTTAAAAACGAATGAAAAAGGATGTAGACAAATCAGAACTCACATACAAGGCTAGTGGGAATGTAAAATGATGAGACCACTAAAGACAGGTTTGGCATTTACTCAAAAAGTCAAACACAGAGTCACCACATGACCTAGTAACTTTACTCTTAGCTACATACGTAAAAGACCTGAAAACCACATCCACACAAACTCTTATACATGAATACTCACAGAAATATTATTCATAACGGTCAAAAAGTAGAAACAACCAGAATATTTATCAACTGACAAATGGATAAACAAAATGTGGTATATATTCATACAATGGAATAGTTTTCAGCAATAAAAAGAAATGAAGTACTGGGGCATGCTACAACATGGATGAACCACGCTACACTATGAATGAAGACAGATACAGAAAGCCACACATTGTATGATTCCATTTATATGAAATGTCTACAAAGGGACAATCTACACAGACCAGAAGCAGATTAGTGGTTACTACAGGCAGGAGGGCAAGGGAAATGGGAATGACTGCTAATAAGTAGAGGGGTTCTTTTGGGGTAATGAAGTTCTGGAATTAGATAGCAGTGACAGGTTTACAACTTTTTTGAGTTTACTAAAACCATGTAAATAGATACTTTGAAAGGGTAAATTCTGGAGTACCTAAAGTATATCTCAATAAACTTTTACTTAAAACACAAAAATGAGAAAGCTCTCTAAATGCTTGTATACAGAAACTGCCAAGACAGATCGCTAACTGAAAAAAAGAAGAAAATTCAAAACATTGCATAATTTCCTACCTTTTACATGAATACAGGGGGAAATAAGAATCTAAATTCATAATTGAATATACATGCATAAAAAAATTCAGGAAGGATACATAAGAAACCAAGCATGAACAGTGGTTACTATGGAGACAAACAGGAGCGCTGAAGAGATGGGGAACAAGGACATGCAGGAGATGGTTCATGTACACTTTTATGAGATCGGTTTTGAACAACATAAAGGTATCACTTGCTTGAAAATGAAATTAATCAAGAACTAACAATAGAGGATTATCATAAATGATAAAATCAATCTTTTACTGATTAAAATCTGATGACACTGAAATAAGAATAAACAAAAACCTAAAACATACTGCTGTATGCTGAATGAGTCACTGTCCCCAAGTTAGAAAACGGAGGCTCTGCTTCTAAATTCTCTATTGAAGTTACTCTGTTCATTTCAAAAATAACTCCCCTAGGTCTCAGTTTTCTTATTTGTAAATAAGTGCATTAGGCAAGATGATTTCTAAGGTCAATTCCTGCTGTAACTTTCTATAACGCTCAAGGCAACATTATACTCAAAACAACAAAATTTAAAATCTATTAATTGGGCTATCTTAGGTGCCAAATAATCAGGAAAAAGAGCCAAGACAGGCCAATACTTGAAAGAAACCGGAGTTCCACCATGCTGAGTGTGGTGGTTTTTAAAAGATGAAAAATGTTTTAAGCCAACAGATCTTTCTTGTTTTATGTCCTTGTATAATCTTCAGAAGATTTTCATTACACAATCGCCAAAACAAAGTCAACTTTAAAAAGCCAAAATGTTCCTTCGGCTGCCATGCTTTCCCAAGAACTTTCCACCATCTGGGCTGGAAATGTCCTAGAACAAACTACTGTTGGAGCAAGTTATTAATTTCATGTGAAGGAAAAAAAAAAAAAAAAGACAGGCGCCATGACCTTGCACTGCTCTGCTTGGGCAGAGTGGAACACTTGGATGAAGACAAAAGCCTTCATGAAATGGGTGTTAGTGTTGGCTAAGGGCAAAGTCAACGAATGTGCAGGAAAAAACATCCTCCTCTGACTTACTATTGGATAAGAAATTGACAGTACTGTAAATGGAACATAAGTTTAATAAAAACAACTGACAAGTTCAAAGAATTAATACCAAACATTAGAAATATCAATGTCATGCCAACATGAAGATTTCAGAAGTAAAATATGAGGAAAAGACTAAAAAGTGGTATATTTCAGATACTGTCAATAGCAGAGAAGTTTTGAAGTTAAAAAAATTCAAAAACATGGCAATACTCCTCAATTATAGAAGTACTAACAATGGAGCAGAAAGTTACCTGGACATTAGGAGTCAAGAAATCTGCATTCTAGTATCAGAAATGTCACTCAATTACCTTTATTAGTCACCTTATCTGTCAACTTCATCATATGTAAAATATTAATGGAGTGGATCAAATATATTAAACACATTCCAAATGTTTACAGTTTCTCAAAGAACCAATACTATATATGTAATGATGCATCAAATGGATGAAACAGCCATATTATCTTCTTGAAATAAAGCTCAACCAAGAAAAGTTTTTAGCAACATTCTAAAACATCAAAAATTAAGATGCACTGATAAGGTGGATACACAATAATAAAGCAAATATACTGAAATTGTTACATGGGTATCCAAAGTACAACTATGCCCGCTTAAAAGTTCTATCACAAACAAGGAACAATCAGAAAAAAGAGCTCTCAAAAATTAGAAATGACTGCTGAACCTTCATCAAAACTTAGAAATGGCTTTTAAATACATGAAGAGATATTCAACCCCACTTGCAATGAGAGAATGCGTGTAAGGATCATTAATATGATTTCCATTTTTGTCTCTGGACATGGCTTATCTCTTTTTGGTGGGTTCCAGCATTCTCCTATTGAAAAATCAACAGCCAGTTGTGATTTTGGTGCTTTTGCAGGAGGAGACACACGTCCTTCTACTCTGCCATCTTGATTTCCACTTTTAACTTACAAGAAGTCTATACTATACTATATTGGCAAGACTCTGTTAAATGTTTTTGGTGGAACTTATAAATGATATACTTCCTTTAGGGAACATGTTTTCACCAAATTGACTATATTTTTATCAGATTTTAAAATGGTCACACTTAATTCCAATTCTAAGACTTATATGAGGGCTATATATGTGCATAGATGTATCAAGTGAATTTATGTACACATACTGCATCCATTGAAGTATTGTTCAGATCTAAAAGACATGAGCTACTAAGCCATGAACACAGAGAAAACCTAAATGCACATTACTAAATGAACAAGGCCAATCTAGAAAAGCTTGCACTGTAGGTTCCAACTATATTATTATCCACTCTATTATTATAGTTATTTAATCACTAAGTCATGTCTAATTCTTTTGCGACCCTACGGACTATAGCCTGCCAGGCTCCTCTCTCCATGGGATTTCCCAGACAAGAATACTGGAGTGGGTTGCCATTTTCTTCTCCAGGGGATCTTCCCAACCCAGGGATTGAACCAATGTCTCCTGCATTGGCAGGCGGATTCTTTGCCACTGAGCCACCTGGAAAGCCCACATGACACTCTAGGGAGGGTGAGAATATGGAAACAGTAAAAGAATCAGTGGGGTGACCAAGGTTTCAGGGGGTGTGAGAGATGAACAGGCGGAACACTGAGGAATTTTAAGGCAGTGAATGTATGCTTATGAAACTGTAACAATGGATGTTATAGCTGTTGCTGTTCAGTTGCTAAGTCATGTCTGACTCAGATTCCACAGACAAGAGCACACCAGGCACATCATTATACACCTGTCAAAACCCACTGAATGTACAGTGCAACAAGAATGAACCCTAATGCACACTGTGAGTTGGGTGATAGTGATACATCAATGTAGGCTCGACTACAATACATGTGCCACTGTGGTGAGAAATGTTGACAGCAGAGGAGGCTAAGTGTGGGAAGAGGGATACGGGAATATTCTGTACTTTCTGCTCAGTTTTGCTGTGAATTTAATATTGTTCTGAAAAGTAAAGCCTTTAATTTTAAAAATGAAATACTGTTATATTATTTAGATAAATATATAAAGGTAAGATAAAGGTAAAGGTGCATGTATAAACCATCAAAATAGCTAATAATGAAAAAGATTGTCTCTGGAGAGTAATAAGACAAAATCAGTTCTCAGCATAACCCCCTTTGTGCTTTTCAACTGTCTTCCCAAACCCTATGCACATACACATTATAATCTAAGACAAGTACATCAGCAACAAAGACTAGTTTTAAATATCCAAAGGTAATGTAATCTGGATTATGCCCCAAAAGAAACAACTCTATAAAGAATTAACTTATTGATACATAAGTAGGACAAAAAATTCAAAAGGAAAAAAAATCAACTGTTCATTGGTAGAATTAAAATTCAGTTATTAATGTTAAACCAGCTCATTCATATTTTGCGATACTTGTACTAATAACAGGAAAAGAAATTAACGAAAGCATCCTGTACCAGTCTTTTATTTTTTCACTTTTATTTATTAATTTACTTTGGCTGCACTGGGTCTCTACTGCAGCCCACAGGCACTCCCTGCAGCATGCAGGGGCTTCTGCAGCTGTGGTGCACAGGCAGTTTCTGTGGCAGAGCACAGGCTCTAGAGCACTCAAGCTCAGCAGCTGCAGTGAGTGGGCTTCTCTAGCTGCGGCACAGAGGCTTAGCTCCTCCAAGCCATGTGGGATCTTAGTTTCCCAAACATGGATCAAACCCAAGTCCCCTGATTGGAAAACAGATTCTTAACTACTAGACCACCAAGGAAGTTACCAGTCTTGCTTGTATAAAAATTCTTTGAAGGCAAAAATTCAACATTTTCAGGGCTGAGTTATACACAAGAATGCTACAAACTGACTTTAGGAAAGTCACTTCCTTTCTATTTCAGTGTCATCATACACAAAATGAAAATGTATAAGATAAGGGCTTTCCAGGTGGCATTAGTGATAAAGAATCCGCTTGTCTATGCAGGAGACACAGGTTCAACCCTTGGGTCGGAAAGATCCCCTGGAGTAGGTGATGGCAACCCCCTCCAGTATTCTTGCCTGGAAAATTCCATGGACAAAGGACCCTGGTGGTCTACAGTCCATGTGGCCACAAAGAGTTGGACATGACTGAGTACATACATAAGCTTAATTCCTGTTCTAAAAATTCAATGATTATATACCTCTATAGAATCTATAACTTTCAAGGAAATATTCAAACACAGGAAAAATGTCAGGATTCAGGACTCCGCTCTAGCTGCTGCTAGTCTCTCACATCTAATGCCAGGCTAGAGCCAGTCCTCCAAAGCAGTCAGAGAAGCTCCTTGAAGTAGCCTGACACAACAGAAACTTACTTCAGTTCTCACATAAAGGATTCAGCCTTGTTCTTTTGAATCTTACACATCTTGTTTTCCATGACCACTATACTAGTTAATGACCAAGGGCTATTACTTTCTACTGAGAAGTTTAAAATAGAAAATTAACTCAGAACAAAACATAGCCAATGCTTTTCTTAAATACTTACTATGTGTAATGTGTGTGTTAGTCACTCAATCGTATCCAACTCTATGCAACACTATGGACTATAGCCCGCCAGGCTCCTCTGTCCATGGGACTTCTCCAGGCAAGAACACTGGAGTGAGTTGCCTATCCCTTCTCCAGAGGATTTTCTGGACCCTGGAATTGAACCCAGGTCTCCAGCATTACAGGCGGATTCTTTACCATCTGAGCCACCAGAGAAGCCCCACTATGTGTAAAGCAATACACTGTGGCGGTGGGGGAGGCCTATGTCAGTTTCAGTTGCAGCACATGGGATCTTCGCTGCGTCATGCTGGAGCCTTTGTTACTGCACACAGACTCTACTTGTGGTGTTCGGGCTCAGCAGCTGTGGTGTGCAGGCTCCAGAGCGCATAGCCTCAGAAGTTATGTCACACGGGCCTAGGTACTCCACAGCAGTGTGGAATCTTAGTTCCCTGACCAGGGATTGAACTCGCATCCCCTGGGTTGCAAGGTGGATTCGTAACCACTGGACCCCCAGAGATTATATACACTTTTATATAGTCATAAAGCATTTTAAAATTTACAAAAGCATTTTCAAGTGACTTACTCTGGTCTTCAGCATAATCTTAGCAACAGATCCTTGGCAGTAAGAGTCCTCTATAGACCTTATCCCAGGATGAGAGGTCCTCTTCCAGCTGCTGGTCCCTTTAGGCAGCCAAGGTCATGGTGTATTGCACTATCAGCTTGCCAGTTCATCCCTCAATGGCTACATGAGGTGATCTCCAAACTGAGGCACTTCAATCCCCACATCTAAAATATTAAACCGAACTAGATGCCTTTAAGTGTCTTTTCCAAGTGACAGTCTATGATCTATGCACCTCAATTTTAAAATGAGAAATTGAGGCCTGAAGTGACACTGTTGATGAGTGGTAAAGCTAAGATTCAAACACTGGCTTCTGGATTCAGAATTAATGGGGTTTTTTATTACTATAAAATGTCTCTTACATGTCTCGACAATAGTCAATTATGTGACTATGAACAATATGAGCACGTATCTTGTAATATTAACATTTGTGGTACTGGATATATCTCAGTCAGATTTCTTCAGTAAGCCCCAGTCAAGACTTTACATGTTAAATTTTTTAAACTAGGATTTCCCCCAACCCCCAACGGAAGCACCAGAAATCAAGTTTCAAACTAATAAGCTACTGTGAACTTAATTATGTCTTGGTATTTAAAAATGCTATCACCTTTAATTCAGTGCTTACAATGTCTTAAATACCTAATGCAGCCAGAAATTTATACTAGATATTTACAGCAACTAAAATTTAAATGCTGACTTCTTTTAGCCACCCACTCTGTTGAGGCTGGATTTGAAACAAGTTTGGGTATCAACACGCAGAGCTCCAGAAAGACATTGTCCCAAGAGTTAGGCCCTTCACTGCCAACATGGGGCCTCCAGTTCCTTCACTCTCAAAGACTTGCAGACTTCATAAAGGAACTGTTTACAGCTCTTCGGGTTCTTGAACCACCTATTCATCATTTGCACCAAAAATTTTCAACATTCAAATTTTATAAAGTATGACATCTAAGCCAATACCAACACCTGTGAGTCAAATATGTATTTTATATCACTTTAACTTCATAAATCCAGCAATGTTAATTTTATAAATAAGATTTTTAACAATTCCATTCCTCCCCAAATACATCCGAAATGGGTATCAGAGAAATTAGCTCTAAAATATATGTATTATGTTCTTATACGTTTTAATAAAGAGAACCTTAAACATAATAAACATTTAGTCCTTCTAACATGCAAGTCTTTACTTCATCAAACAATATAGCTTCTCTAGCCCTAGTCTCCCACAAACCCTCTGCTATAATCAAATGAATATATACCCCAGAGGTTCCTAAGCAGCTCCTCTGCCTCCTGGAAGGTCTGGCTGCAGCTCATCCCTACAGCTCCAAATGACTGCACCATGTATCAGCTGTTCCTCTCAGTGGGCTTTCTATGCATCCATCCATCTCTAAGCTCTTCCAAAGTCATGTCTTTCTTTGCCCAGGGCCTAACACAGTAAATACACATAGCAAAGTATATTCATATATAGTGGTTTAGAGGTTAAAGCGTCTGCCTACAATGTGGGAGACCCAGGTTCGATCCCTGGGTCAGAAAGATCCCCTGGAGAAGGCAATGGTAACCCACTCCAGTACTCTTGCCTGGAAAATCTCATGGACTGAGGAGCGTGGTAGGCTACAGTCCATGGGGTCGCAAAGAGTTAGACACGACTTCACTTTCACTTTCACTATTTGCAGATTACCTTAATGAAAAAGAAATTATTACACGGTGAAGGGATAATCCAAGGACTGCTGCTGCTACTGCTGCTAAGTCACTTCAGTAGTGTCCGACTCTGTGCAACCCCACAGACAGCAGCCCACCAGGCAGCACACACACAGGCTCCCCCATCCCTGGGATTCTCCAGGCAAGAACACTGGAGTGGACTGCCATTTCCTTCTCCAGTGCATGAAAGTGAAAAGTGAAAGTGAAGTCGCTCAGTTGTGTCCGACTCCTAGCGACCCCATGGACTGCAGCCTACCAGGCTCCTCCATCCATGGGATTTGCCAGGCAAGAGTACTACCAAGATATAATACTGATTTTCCCTAAACTAAATGGCCCCAGACTAGTCAGCATTTACAGCTAATTATCTGAGCTCCAATATTTTGGCCACCTGATGCAAAGAGCTGACTCATTAGAAAAGACTTTGATGCTGGGAAAGACTGAGGGCAGGAGGAGAAGGGGGCGACAGAGGACAAGAAGGCTGGATGGCATCACTAACTCAATGGACATGGGTTTGAGCAAACTTCAGGAGACGGTGAAGGATAGGGAGGCCTGGCGTGCTGCATTCTATGAGGTCACAGAGAGTCGTACACAACACTTGCAACTGAACAACAACAATCTACCATTTCCTTAAATGTTGTGAGATGTGATTTCTCAGTGTTTCAGTTTCTAGCTGCGCCTCCCACACTGCTAATGTCTGTAAGACACCTAGTGTTTGCAATACAATGTACCAGAGTCAGACATGACTGAGTGACAAACATTTCCACTTTTTTCACCAGCTGCAAGGGGCTTTGAGCCACTCTATCTGCAATGGACTATCCCTTAGCACACTACCCTGTTTCCATATAGACCACATGATGAGCAACAAACAAAATATTTAAGCACACTGAATAGGTTGTGCCCCCAGGGCCTTACTCATTCAACAGTTATTTTGAGTCCTCCACATGCCAGGCTAACCTCAATACTAAGGGGACAGAAGTGAGCAAAACAAAGTGCTGGCACAGGAAGAGCCCTTGTTTTCACGCTGCTTTCATTCTAATTTTATTTGAGAAATAAAATAACATGAAATAATATGAAAAGTAGTGATAAGCATTAGGACAAAAAAATAACGCATGATGAAAGGACAGACTATGAAGGGGTGCTATTTTAGGGCAGGCAGAGCAACTGTTTCCAAGAAGCCGAACTTTGAGCAGAAGGAAGGAAGCTTGCAGGAGGACAGGACATGAGCCATGCAAACGTCTGAGGGAAGATATTCAAGGCAGGAGAAGGAAGGTCACAGGCCTTAAAGACAGGAGTGGGTTGGCAAGTTCCAAACTAGCAAGAACACCAGCGTGACTGAAGCAGAGCGAGTAACGTGGACAAGGCCAATAGATGATACCAGGTACCTCCTGCACCTGAGCAGCAGACTAAGTCACACACACAGACACAGACACAGACACACACACACACACACAGTCCCCCAGAAAAGGCAGTGAAGGCAATTCGTTATATCACATCAATATGTAACTTACGACAAAACTAGATAAAGTTTCTTACATTGCAGAATTAAAATATCTGCCCATCAGCGCCAGGCTGAGAATTAAGGAGTCCTGGTCCTTCCTCCTCATTGAGTTCACAGGTTAACAGAGAAGAAGACACATAAAAGAATCTCAGAGGAAGGGGCCGGAGCTCACAACAAGGCCTGCTCTGAGCAGACCTCCCAGGACTTGTCCAGACTGGGGCCCAGAGGAAGGAGCAGAGCCTGCTCTCAACAACAGCCTCACTGTAAACAGCTGAGAGTGAGAGCTTTGACAGAAACAGCAGAAAACAGAAAAGGAAAGAAACCCTGTTCGAGCTCTCAAAATAAACTCTATTTCATAATAAGAAAAGCATCCTAAGTCCTCAAAACATCAAGTACTGGGCCCATCCAACATTACTGCTTACGCTGCTAGGGCCCCATCCATCACTGGGTACAGTCATGGGGTCTCCATTCAACCTCCATGGTAAAACGAGAAGACCTCAACCAATGTTCCAAATTCTAAGTGTAGTGCTTTCAACTCTAGCCTGCCAACCATGTTCCATTTCACTCTCCTTTAGTGTCTTAAGAGACATACCTTTAGCATATCTTATTCCTCTCCCATTCAACTCCTTGAGATCAAGAAGATACAACAGCTACAATGTTTTACTTTTGAAAGACACTTTAATTCTAGTGGATCAACCCAATACACACTGAAAAATGTCAAGTCACAAGACCATGTCTGACTTGATCTTTCTTTTAAATATATTTATAAAAGCTGAGAGGTATGGGGTTAATAAGGAGGGATTCCCAGAAGGTGTAAAATTTTAATCTGACACTGAAGATTAACACCTCATAGAATTAATATTTTATCAACAAATCCAAACTGAGAAGTAGAATCCACTTACAACTTAAAAAAATTTTTCATTGCAGATGAATTCTTAGAAATTCTAGGAGTTTACCACAGTAGATCTTGTTCTCCTAATGATGAAGAATCAGTTAAATTAAATTTATAGATTTCCAAATTCTTGTAATCACTCTAGTTCTTGGTAATCACTTGCATTCAGTATTAACAGAATGATTTCAGAGGCTCAAATGTTTAAGCTAGAAAAGTTTTGAATTACTCACAAAGGCCATTAAAATTAGATACCTCTTGCTATTCAGCCACTAAGGCTGCACATTAAACTTCAACGTTTATAGCAAGACAGATGATAGTCAGGTGTGTCACAGCATGGCCAGTTTTCACAGGTTAAAATTCCTCCTTAAATTATAAGCTGATCCGTAACACTGCACTATGGTTATAGTAGACGAAACATTTGAAGAGGAGTTTGGTTTCACATGGAAACTGTTACCAAGACAAACCTTCTTGTAGGATGGAGTTCCAAGAATATTAAATCATAAGAAATTGTTTCAGCAGCTGGTTAAAGCTGAGTGTACATAATACAAGACATCTGGTTGTCTGTGCATTTTCAGTTCATTTAAAAAGTATAAACACATTAAAACATTGAAATGTTTGATATATTACAACACTGTCTACTTGCTCTCCAAGTGTTTAAGTGGCTGGTCTCTACACTGTATTCACGGCTTATTGACTACTTTATCATTTCCATCCCCCTTAACTTTACCACAACATTTTATCAACAACAGTAACAAAAACAAGGTACTTGTTTAGGATATATATGAAATTGCTGGTATTTGGTAATAACAAATGTAACAGAGGTGGTGCTGTTTTTAAAATTAACATCAGGAACACAAGAAGCCTCACACATACTATAATAAACAAATGGTAGGCAATACACAGGGCTTCCCTGGTGGCTAAATGTAAAGAATCTGTCTGCCAACGCAGGAGATGCGGGTTCCATCCCTGGGTTGGGAAGGGCCCTGGAGAAGGAAATGACAACCCACTCCAGTATCCTTGCCTAGGAAATCCCATGGACAGGGGAGCCTGGCAGGTTACAGTCCATGGAGTCACTAAACAATCAGACACCACTTAGCAACTAAACAAGGACAACAAGCAACATGTGTGTTCCCCCTCCCACATCTGACCATATGTAACAGAAAGCTAACCACAGTGGCTTAACCAAAGTAACTGTTTGCTCTTTTAACACAAGAAGAAAACCAAAGATAAGCCATCAAGGGCTGGTGTAGTCCTTCGATAACATTACCAACACCCCATGCTCCTGGGACACTGTCCTTTGTGTGTGGCACACATCATCCTAGACTCAAGACGGCCAGAGCACTGCCTCCACATTCAGCTAGGAAGAGAAGGGCCAAGGGCGATGAGCTAAAGATACACGCTCTGCAAGCTCCTGACTTCTGCTTACGTGTAACTGGCCCACACTGTCATGGAGCCACATTTAGTTCCCAAAGAGCCTGTAAACTAGGCTGGGCACACACTTCCCTCAACAATATTGGAGAAGAAGGTGAGAAAGGATTCCAGGCATGTAAAGAACTGTGTCTGTCATGAGTTCCACTACCTGGGACACTTTCTCCATGCCCTTCCTTGTTGGTGATTCCTCAGCTGTCTCAGCCCTACCTTCCAGGCTGCACATGACCAGACCAGGTCACAACAGGGTTTGGTGGTTCTCATTTCTAAGCCTATAATACAATAAGCCTACAATACAAAGGCTTCTCTTGTGGCTCAGCTAGTAAAGAATCCACTTGCAATGTGGGAGACCTGGACTCAATCCCTTGGGTGGGAAGATCCCCTGGAGAAGGGAAAGGCTCCCCACTCCCGGTATTCTGGCCTAGAGAATTCCATGGACTGCATAGTCCATGGGGTCGCAAAGAGTTGGACACGACTGAGCAACTGTCACAATACAATCCAGGATGCTGAACTCACACACAACAGAGGCCTGTTTTCTCACAAATATCCATCTTTCTTTTGGGGCCACCGACAAGGGGCTTATTTCCAACAATATCTCCAAACAGAGTGAGATTTCGTGATGATAAATCTTAAAACCTACTTTTTTATTTCAAAAAATAACTCCTCTAAAATGTGCATTCTCGAGAACTCCTCATTTGTCCAGTAGCTAGGATGCTGCACTTCCACTGCAAGCAGCATGGGTTAGATCCCTGGTCAGGAAACTAAGATCCCACCTGCCATGTGGTGTGGCCAAAAATAAACAAATTTTTTTAAATAATAAAATATGCATTCTCAATAGTGGGTGTAAGAGATCACCCTCCAGTGGATGAAAACTGGTTCGTTCAGGGAGAAAAACTTCACAGATATTATAATGATGTACGGCCTTCCAAAAAGTCATAGAGCATATAAACATATTCAGTGTATTTGTAGTATTCAAATTTCATTAGGACTCTGGAGAGGCAATTAAGAAAAAAATTCTAAAAGGCTCCTCTGAGAGACAAATAAGGTTGAGAATAACTGTTTTAAAAGTAATAAACATTTTGAATTATACAGGAACTGCATTCAGCTGTAGTAACAGAAATCTAGTTATAACAGTGTAAACAAGGTCTATTTTCCTTACATGAGAACTCCACGGGTGGGGTCAGGAGGCGGGATAGTGGTTGATCTTTGCAGTGGTAGTGGTTGAACTTTGGTTCAGCAGATCAATGCCGTCAAAGCAGACTTTGCTGTAAGTCTCCCAGTTCATGGTGCCAAGATGTCCAACACAACTGTAAGGAGACCCTGCCCACACTCTGGTGAACAGGACAGTGGGCTCTCACAGGTGAAAATACAAATGTGTCTCTTAGGTGAGTCAGGCCCCTATAAAGAGCTGTGCCTATAAGTTTCACTGGAGGACTTCCCCCTACGTCTCACTGACCACATCCAGCTTCAAGAGAAGCTAGAAATAGGAATCCAGCCTCTCCAAAAGAGACCAGATATAAAATCCAGAAGCAAGGAAGAAGGGAAGAATAAATAATGGATGGACAAGGAGCTATATCTACCATGTATATATCAGATTCAAACTGCTTTTCTCTCAAACCCTGGTTTACACAGATTAATTCTGTGCTTATCATATGCTTCACGTTGCTAAAGAGTTCATTTTCCCTCAACAACATAAAATTCTTGTGTTGATGATGGGTCATCAAAGTCTGTTATCATGCAAGATAGCAAGAAGCCCATGGATGTACACGGAGGCATACATAAAAGCAATACATGAAAGTACTACGCCACAACCCACAAACTCTTCAACACGATCAATTGGCATCTTCAATACACTAAGAAGAGAAAAGTAATCCTGGCTTAGCCAGAACTTACAAGAGTGGAATATCAGTGATTAACTGCATCAAACAGCAGAGCAATTCTTCCAGAAGATCTTCTGAGTCAGAACCTGGTGAGACACACACACAAAAAAATTTTTAACAAAGTATAAAGTAGAATTCAGTTGTTTGGAAGTTCAGTTTTCATTCCTAATGAGAATAATTATTACAGAAACTCTGATACTAAGTTGCCCTCTGAATAAAATCTATACGCTGAGCAAGTTAACATCTACTATAATCTTCATCTAGTAGAGGAATTTGAACACCAGCTATTAATTATATTGCTTTTAATGTCTGGAGGCAACTATGACTTCCATAGACCAGCGGTTTTCAAATTTCTTATACTGTACTATGTCTTCTCAAATAAAAGTTATAGTGAAGTTAAAATATATAAAATAGATAAAAACTCAAGCTGCTTCAGCTGTTTTGTTTAAATCAGAAATAGACTACCTGCACTTCTTCCCCCAGTGAAAATCGGACCCTACCCTTGATCTCCTTGCAGACCCAGAAGTGCCTTCTCTGAACTCATGGAACCTCACTGATTACAGACTGGAACCCACTGAGAGTCTAAGCACCTCTTTACAAAGACCAAAGTCAAAATGGCTTTCCCAAGTCACAAAGTAAGCAGCAAAGGTTGGTTGCAAACTACTGTTGCAACAGAAATGCTCCTATGTCCCAAACTTCTCAAACCTAAGTGACTTTCTAACTTATGAAGTCAATCAGGATCACATGTGGCTCCCAGCTTTGGATGTTCAGTTCAGTTCAGTCGCTCAGTCGTGTCCGACTCTTTGTGATCCCATGAATCGCGGCACACCAGGCCTCCATGTTCATCACCATCTCCCGGAGTTCACTCAGACTCACGTCCATCGAGTCCGTGATGCCATCCAGCCATCTCATCCTCGGTCGTCCCCTTCTCCTCCTGCCCTCAATCCCCCCAGCATCAGAGTCTTTTCCAATGAGTCAACTCTTCACATGAGGTGGCCAAAGTACTGTAAAGTTTCAGCTTTAGCATCATTCCTTCCAAAGAAATCCCAGGGTTGATCTCCTTCAGAATGGACTGGTTGGAGCTCCTTGCAGTCCAAGGGACTCTCAAGAGTCTTCTCCAACACCACAGTTCAAAAGCATCAATTCTTCGGTGCTCAGCCTTCTTCACAGTCCAACTCTCACATCCATACATACCGACACCTGTATCTATGAAATTCTTTCTCCCCTCAGTTTCTATGACTTCTTTCTAACCCACTACTTTTTCAATTCACTCCCAGGATCCACTTCCTCACAATACCCTTCAAAACTGGCACACACCCAACTCTCTTGCTCACCCTAAATAAAAACAATCATCTATACAGCATCTATGCCTTGTGAATCTGTCTGTTATTGTAAATGCCGCCTGCATTATCCTAGAGCTTCTGACTACAGGTAAAGCAGGCCCCTGCAGACCCCTATTGGATTTTGGGGCTTCCCAGGTTGCACTAGTGGTAAAGAACCTGCCTGTCAGTGCAGGCAGATCCCAGAGACAAGGGTTCAATCCCTGGGTCAGGAACATCCCCTGGAGGAAGGCATGGCAATCCACTCCAGTATTCCTGGAGAATCCCATGGACAAAGAAACTCGGCTGGTGGGCTACAGTCCAAACAGTTGCAAAGAGTCGGACACGACTGAAGCAACTTTGCAAGCACACATACATGCACTGGACTTTGACCCTCTTACAGGAAAAAGACAGACAAAGAGTTCGGCACATAATGTACACTCAATACATGTTCAATGAACTGAATACAGGTGTCCAAGTCCAAATTTAGCAGTTGCTTCTAAAACATCAAAGCACTTGGCATCTCAAAGAGAAGTTTAGCAATTCTTTTTTCTAGACCACAGCATCACTTGGTATTCAGTTTGAAGAAATTCCTTCCTGCCTTGCCATAAATAAAAGTAAGTGGCACAGCAGCCCTCTGAGAGGTCAGCGCAAAGCTTGAAGAGAATATTAAATCATACTGAAGACATCAATCAATGCTAAAAAGAATATACAGCAAGACTGAAGTTCAATAACTACGTTAAGTCTCACTCTAGAAGCGGTAGGTCATTACCACTTAGCTCAACAAGTGGAGGAAAGTCAGAAGAGCCAACTCATCCTTTCTCCTCCAGAGCTGTCCAACATGACCCACGCGAGTTAATAACCTATTCCAACAAGTGGTTTGTTGGCAAGTATTAACAATATATACTCAGTATGTATTTGCTGAACTGTCATTCCATGCCTTACCCTACAGAATGTGGTGACCCAGACCCAGTAACTTTCAGAATCACTCACTGATTTCCTAAAGAACATTTTAGACCAAATAAGTTGGCCAGTTTACTAACATACCCCTGGTTTAGCCAAGCAGCCTGCACAAGTTTCTTAATTACAGAGGTGAGGGAACAAGTGCTCAGGACCCACAGATGGCAACTAATTGGATTTTTTTTTTCCCTCCAGGGGTGTAAATACATCTAAATTTCAAATCTTAAAATAGTGACAAAGACCTCTCTTTGGATCCATGTGCCATCCAAATTATGACTTCAGTCAAGTTTACAGCCAGTTAACTAAGGAGTACATTCACAGCTTCGTTATCAATGTAATCCTAATGAAAATAATGCTGATAATACCATCTCATACAAGTAAAACAGCATTTCAAGGCCAAAGTTCTAACAAAACTAAAGATAAGAATAAGCAAATTCCAAGTGAAATCTCTGACAATTTCCATTTACTAAAACAAAAACATTATTGCATAATACTATATTCTTATTTCTGGGGTTACTCTAGAAGCAAATAATTGCAAGGCAAGTGAAGAATGATAAGATTTGACTGCTTATCAGGCTTTACCTTAAGCAAGTCACTCACACTGCCTTAGTTTCCATGCATCATTTATCACTCAGCTTCCATATGAGGCCAAACATCTTCCTTAGTTTCAATTAAAAACAAGTAAAAATAAAATTCACCTGCCAAAAATTACAGTAACACATTCATGCATTTCTTACAGTTTGCAGGTCCATGACAAAGTAAATTGATGTTCTTCGAGTAAAGGACTTTGCAGAGATCTGAATGTGTTTACTGTGTTCTGAAGTTTTACAAACCAGAGTTGTGTGTGTGCTTTTTTTTAATCTCTTAAAGAGTTTTAAATTGCCTCTATAGCTCCAGCCAAATATTTTAATACTTTAAATCATAAACATCCCAGTCTCTCTAGCCCACATTAATCTTAACAATCACTCTTAAGGAGTAGGTATCATCATTTCACAGATCAAGGCTCAGAGAGGCTATTTACCTACAATCAGTGGCAGAGCTCAGATTTAATCTAAATGCAGACTTCCAAAGGAGTCTGGGGATGGAATTTACAAATTACTTTTAAAGACCCGTTTCTATACAAAGCTAGGAAAAAAAAATCCAGTCAAACAATCCAAGTGTCACTGAAGACCCTACAAATCCCTGGTGAGTATTCTGAGCCACGTTAAGCAGGAGACTGGAAACACCACAGATCGTTTTCACATCAAGGTGATGTCCTACACAGCCATCAACACACACTCAAGTCCTTGACTTAACTATCTCACACAATGAATAAATATAATCTTTTATTAAGAACATCCTGCAGAACAAGGTCACTGAAACCTCACCCCATCCTTGAGGTTCTCCCACTTTAAAGCCCAAACGCCACTTCAGTAGGCCCTAGGAGTTCAGCAGAGGGAGAGGCACAAACACGAGAAAGCAAAGACAGAGAAAGACAAGATTTCTGGTCACTCATAGCGCTAATGGGCTTCCTTTGTGGCTCAGCTGGTAAAGAACCCTCCTGCAATGTGGGAGACCTGGGTTTGATCCTCGGGTTGGGAAGATCCCCTGAAGAAGGGAACGGCTACCCACTCCAGTATTCTGGTCAGGAAAATCCCATAGGGCAGCAAAGAGTTGGACACGACTGAGAGACTTTCACTTCACTTCACAGCTCTAATAATCTACACCTGAAACTAAGCTGTGGTTGCTCCCTGTTAGTGCTTTCTGTTTGGCACCCATTCAGTATCATGGAGAAGACTCAATTGTCTCGTTTTGACCTTAGGGAGAGAGCCAGAGATAATAAAACGTTGTCGTGATAAAATGCCTCCCATCAGAGTCAGATGGATGGCAGGTGTGGAAGAAAGGGAGAAAAGAAAATTTTTACAGCACTTACTCAAGGAAAGGGAAAAAAATAGCACTGACGGAAAACTAAGCAGCAGCCGGAAAAAGAAACATACGGGTCACTTAAATCAGGTTACGCGTTGTTACTGAAAAGAATATTAAAAGACAGAGAGCAAATGGCTGCTGTTTTCTTTACATTCAGAAAGTCAAACTCGGGCTTCCCTGGTGACTCAGTGGTAAAGAATTTGCCTGCCAAAGCAGGAGACGCGGGTTCAATCCTGATCCGGGACAATCCCACATGCTACGGGGCAACTAATAAGCCTGTACACCACAGCTATTAAGCCTGTGCTCTGGAGCCCGCGTGCCACAACGACTGAAGCCGTGTGCCCTAGAGCCCGCAACGAGGGAAGCCACTGCAGTGAGAAGCCTCTGCACCAAGACTGCAGAGTAGCCCCACTGTGCAACTAGAGAAAAGCCCATGCAGCCATGGAGAGGCAGCACAGCCAGAAAGAAATTAACCAATTTAAAACAGTCAAACTGTCAGTTTCTCAATGGTGCCCAACACTGTGCTAATACAGGTACTTAAAACTTCAGAATTAACAGAGCCACACTCCAAAGAGGACTTGAAAGTTCAGAGCAAAAGACTCTTAAAATGAAGACACATAGCTAGATTATACTTACTACAAACTCATACTCAGAAAAATCATGGTTTTTCTGAGGGTCTAAGTTACTGTCTATTTTAGTTGTAAAGCTAATACTTGCATTATCCTAAAGTATTAAAAATCATACTTAAGCTTCTAATTAGCAAAATCAAACATGCCTCCATAAATCAATTAAGGAAAAGCAAATGGATTCACTCTTCTCTAAAAATAAAACTGGTCTACATCTCCATGCATTACAATATCTATAAACCTGTGTCCTACCCATTCCAATAAAATCTGCAATAATTCTGGTTGAGTGCTATTACTGTGGTCAAACAGAAATGCTTCTGTTTACCCTCAAGGATAATACAGTCTATGAGATTTCATCATAAAATGTGCTTTTAGTAAAATTTAATTCATTCTATTCCACTGATTACATAAAAGAAGGGAGAGAATGAAATATCATGAATCACACTCTCACCTATTATATGACCAAAAACAAGTCAAGAATTCCTAGAAACACTTTTTCTGCAAAGTCAGATTATAATCTTATAAGCTGAATATTTCAAAAGAATAAATCTATGCTAAATCTACACTTTCTTTTTTCTCTGAGTCACATTGTTCAACTATTGTGGGGTTTTTTTTTTTTGTATTATTTATCCACAACTAACGAGATTAAACTATGAAGTTTTATATTAAGACAAAAATAAAATACATGTCACTCAACACAATTGTGTGCCCCCAACACAATTTTTGGTTTAGCAGCCCCAGGCATGAGGGACCAGAGCAAGCAGAGAAAGAGCAGTAAAGCCCGCCATCATGGGAGCCTAAGCACCTCCAAACACACCTCAGATTTGGAAGGTAATTCCAAAGAGTTTCAAAAAGTTTTAAGCCAGACATGAATGTGAAGGAAAGTGGTTGTGTTCCAGAGGTGTGATTACAGACTTTTTCCCCGTAAATTTCCATCTCACTTAATTTTTTCTTGTTCGTTTTGGTCTCTCACAAATTTTAAGTTTTCTCACCTGCGTGGGATCCTTGGCTCCCATTTACCTGCCAGGGAGAGGCACACGCTGACGGAAGCTCCAGGTGCGGAGGCACAGCCTGCCACATGGCGGTTGCCAGCAGAGGGCTCTGAGACGCTTCACGGAAGGGCACCCAAATGTCAGTTTCTCTGAGTCTTTCCCTGTTTTTTGGTTCATTTATTCAGAAGAGTATCCACTTATGGCAGGAAAGGGAGTGGAGTGGGTAAAACCCCAGCGTCAGCATTCTAAAAGCCAAGTCAAGATGTCTTACTCTTTCACATGTAGCCTCTTCTCCCAACCCTGTTCTCCCTACACCACTGCCTCCACCGTGCCGAGAACTCATACAGGGAGGCCCTGCTGGTCCAGCCTCTACAGGGAACACATTTCAGTATTAAACTGGGAAAGGGGTGGTCCCATGATGCACGTCACAAGAGTAGAGACCTTCTGGTCAATCAGCTTGCTTGTCTGCCTTTGGAGACAGCTACTTCCAATTCCTAAACCTCTCCAGAGTTCTGTGGCAAGAACGGGCTTGTTTCTGGAATTCTCCATCCCTGAAGGCATTTAGCTCCCAGCTTTCAGTGGTCAGTTTAGCTCAGCATCACTCAGTTTTCCAACTTGCAAATTGTGAGTAACACTGTCTCCCCCTCTTTCTCTTTAACCTAGTAAATTCATAACTTGTTCAAAATTCCTTTACTCATATTTCCTGGGGATTTCAGGAGAAAGCAAAGATGATCATGTATATTTAATCTACTACGCTTGAGAGCAAGTCCTACAAAATAAATAATTTTTAAAAATAAATACGGGGAAGGGAGGAAGGCTCAAGAGGGAGGGGACATATGTAGACATAAAGCTGATTCACTTTGTTGTACAGCAGAAACTAACACAATATTGTAAAGCAATTAGATGCCAATAGAAAATAATAAATGAAAAAAATTTTAAACATATATATATTGAAGTACTCTGTGCCAACAAAACATACTCAAGCAAGCCTTTTACCTGGACTTGACAAGTCTCTTTTCTAATCTGCACACAGCTGAGCTAACTGGTTCTCAGGCCCCTCAAGCCTACAGCCCCTGCTCTGCCCAGCTCTCTCTGCCAAGGCTGCCTCCTTTTTGCTTCTGTCTTCAGTCTCTCAATATCCAAAGGTATCTTCCCTCATTTGAAAAATTCGTTTTAAACTTTGTAAAGAAACTATAATTGCCTTCCACTGGCAGCAGTACTGTGGAGTAGTTACTCGAACAGCCCTCCTGTACAAAAATAATGAGTTCTTGGCTAAAATAAACTCTTCAGTGCACTAATGGGCTTCCAGAAAGTAAAGGAAATCTCCCAAGGATCCCAGCACCATAACCAAAAAGAATAACCACAAGCGAACACTCTGTGGCTTCAATCTGAAGTAAAACACTGAGCAAGAAGCAAACTCTTAAGGACAGGGTGTCCCTGAGGGTGAAGCCAGCTCCTGGGAGACCTACGCCTTCAGCCTGGCCACTGGACACTGAACTTGACAGCCCCATTAAGCCAAGAACTGCTAAGGAGACTGAAGTGGTCGATGCTGCAACCTCTGGGTCCTGGTCCCCTTCGAAGCAAATGCAAATCCCTCCCTTACTTGGGGCCTTAGATTAAGATCAAACAAATACAAGTTCACAGTCAGCATTATCAAAGGCTTAAGGAAACACGCCACCCTAAGTGCTTAACGAAACCAGCAACAGATTTAGGTCCCCAAGGACTTAAAATACTGGCTTATGCATACAAAATGTAAAATATCAGTTATTGTGTCATCAAGAACAGGACATAATACTAACACTGAGGAAAGAAAAACTTGCACCGAAAGCAAAGGGAGAATGCAGACAATTTTGTAGTACTTCACAGTTTTGCCCAGGGCTGGTTTTGTTCCTTTAACTATTCCTGAAAGCATGGATTCGTGGAAAGAGCTATCTTTGCATAATGATACAAATTCCCTCCAGCAAACAATCTACTACCACGTCATACAGAGCCCACAGGAAAATGTTCAAGTATGAAATCCTCACATATTTCAATTATAAACTGAGAGCATACAGAGAGTCACTTAAACTTCATAAAGACAGCTTCACTGAATATGGCAGCAATATCCATTTGATCAGGGCAATATTACAGTGAGTTGGGATAAACAAAACAATGCAGTATGCTACAATAACCCAACGATCCTAAAAGCCTCAGTTGATTTGTTCAACTGTTTGCAGACTGTCTTCTACTTTTGTCAATTTAACCTTCAAAGAATCCTTACTGTTGTTATTTATCTATTCTTGAACAGTCTTTCACACAACTAAGTCAAATGTTCATACACTGGCTAATCAATGAATGTTTTCAGCTACCGTAGAGTGAGGTTCCATTTTTTCCATTCAATAGTATCGGTGCAATCATTTAATTTTATCATACCTTTATAAACTGTAAAGTAACACTGACAGAAAATATCAATGTCATTGAGACTTACAGTAGTGATAAGGAGTCTCAAATGAACAACCTAAAGCTAAGATGAAAATAATTTTACATATGGCAAAAACAGCAAGTCTTTAACCTTAAGAAGATGTCCACTGGACTTAAGCTGGTGGACAAACAGCAGCTCAGGTGCAAATGAAAAGAACAAAAGAGCATTATAAAATCCTGAACTGCTAACCAAATAAAGGAAGAGGACAGTCTGTCAACACACAGAACCATCAACTACCCGCCCTCACTGGTGGCTCCTTCAGTGAGACAACTGTCGTGAGACAGTGGCCGTGACCGAGGACTGTCATCTGCCCTGCCTCGACATGAAGCCACCTGGGATGCACAACAAAACCACGGTTCTCAAGCATAGAGGTGAGTGGGGAGTACAGGTACAGCAAGGGTGACCACAAGTGTACACTGTATCTCTCAAGCACATCAATCTTCTCAATGTAAGTCATGAATAAATGTTTTTATATTAAAATAAAAAGATATTATATTAAACAAAGCACAACATTTCCCTAATTCTTCTCATATAATACAAAACAAAGTTTTGGGTTTGCAGGTGATGGCTGGACTATGCTCTCAGGCTCAGTGGGAATAAACATTCACTCCATTATTGTTGACAGAACTTCCTGGAAAGGAATGCAATTCACTAACAGAACTACATTTGGCACAGTTGGGACCACAAAGACAAAGCCTACCATTAACAAAACTAACACATGCAAGGCACAATCCCCATTAAAAGCTCTAATCATTTAAACATTAGTATCTATTTAACAAATATAGAAGGCTGATTATCAAAGTAGTAAATTAAATATGTTAGTGTATAAAGCCCTATGTGGGCAAGAAAGCCCAATAAAGGCAGAGGTGTTTTGAAAAAAATGAACCCAGGAAACTCAAAAGCAAAAATGCCTTTGCCTTGAGAAAGAGAGAAGCAAACATGAAAGGAAGATGCAAAACTACATTCCTTCTATTTGCAGGGCAGCAAAGGAGATAAAGACACAGAGAACAGCCTTATACAGGAGCGGGGGAAGGAGAGGGAAGGATGTAAGGAGAGAGTTAACAGGAAACTTACACATTACCAAATGTAAAACAGAGAGCCAACGGGAATTTGCTGTGTGACTCCAGGAACTCAAACCAGGGCTCTGTAATAACCTAGAAGGGTGGAACAGCGAGGAACGCGGGAGGCAGGTTCAGGAGGGAGGGGACATAGGTATGCTTATGGCTGATTCGTGTTGATATTTGGTAGAAACCAACACAATAGTGTAGAGCTATTATCCTTCAATTAAATATAAATTTTTAAAAACTGCATTCTTTGTATTTCATTTGTTAATAATCTCATTATTTTCCAGACTGTAAGTTTTAATGCTAAGAAATGAAACACCAGCAGTTGATCCTGAAAATTATAGGCCCTCCTAACTACTGAGGAAAAAAAAATTCTCACCAATATCAGGAGAAAATGATAAACTCTTCCTATAACTTCAGAAAAAGACAATATACTTTGGCATCATAAAACTATCCTTTAAAATGTTATGTCTCAAAGAACAAAAGATTACTGTAGTCAAGAAGAATGAAAAATCCTATTATTTCCAATCTATTATTTTCTGTCTTCATATCAAATGTGTTTTCTTTGTAGCATTTATAACTTAGAATTGTTACTTCTTTAAAAAAAAAAAAAAAAGGCTCGAGCTTCTATCTTTTTGTTTATATTTTACTGTGCCCTTAATGAGGTCCTGTCATATTCTTGCCATTGAATATTTGTATGTAGGTTGATGTGAAAGAATGAATAATGAGTAAAAGCAAAATAAAATAAAACTGTTATTTCAGATCAAAGAGTCCCAAATATACCCAGACTCAGAGACTGTTATGCCCCACGAAAGTAACTTTTAACATTTATAAAATTTGTAATTCTGATTGGTTGTCTCCCTTAATAACGTATGCACACAGGATCAGTCACTCAGTCATGTCTGACTCCTTGCCACCCTCCTCCATGGACTGTGGCCCGCTAGGTTCCTCTGTCCATGGGAGTCTCCAGGCAAGAATACTGGAGCGGTTGCCATTTCCTCCTCCTGGGGATCTTCCTGACCCAGGGAACAAAACCTGCATCTCCTGCCTTGGCAAGAGGATTCTTTACCACTATGCCACCTGAGAAGCCCAGTAATGGCATTTAAATTAACATTTGCTTCCTAAAAAAAAAGTATCTGTGATATATACAGAAGTCAAATAAAAGTCTCAATTCTACCAGCTCCCTTATTAAAAAAAAAAAAAGAAAGAAAGAAAGAAAAATCTATGAGTCTCAGTTAGCTTAAATTAATACAGGCAAAGAAACAGGAATGGTGTCAGGTCATTTAAAAATGAAAATTATGAGGAAAAGTAGAATTTTCAAAATTATACTTTTATTTTTCAAATTGTATCCTTATGTTACAAACGCTACCCCAGAACATCATCTAAGGCAAGACTTACTGTAACTGCCAGGAGATTTTTCTTCATAAGTAAAATGAAGTTGTAACTCTTCCTCTGACATCTCACAAATGAACACTTTCAGCAAACAGCAAATAATAAACAAAGCATTGTGTGTCTGCCAGATGAAGATGTGGCTAGAAAGGAAAGAACAAATCACACAAGAATCAGTGTTTAATCACAAGCACAATCCATTTTTTCTAGTCCATGATTTCTCATTTTGCTTGTAATATTAGAATAATGTCCATATCTTTCTTCATGGCCCATGATTTATGACACTGGACCAATGACATCTACTACAGTTTACCTCATACTTTATTCTGTATTTTACACACTGAGTCAATTTAGGCATATAAGCAATTCAAACAAAACTAAACTAAAAACAGAGAAATTAAAAAATACAGTAACATAAAGAAAACATATGCAAATACACAACCAAATTTTAAATGGAGCCATCACCAGTTGTACAGTTTTTGTATACCTGCTATTTGTATTAATAATCATGGACTCAGAACAATTTTAATTGAATTCAACATAAATTGTTTGGAAACAGGGAAATGAGCAATCTTTTAAGATACTCTCATCCAAAAATAGCTTCAAAAAATTCTTAAGTACATAAAAGGTGAACCTTCCACTATATAAATATAAAACCATAATATCTAATCTGAACCTTCATTCATCTAATATGTAAGAAATAAAGGACACAAATGTAGAATGGAATAATATTCACACTAAGTCATTAAACTAGATATATCCAGCAGTGAAAATAGGAAAAAATTAACTTTGTAAATTACACAATTAATCTTCTTAAAGAATATATTTCTAAAGATTGTCTAAAATGCTAACTAAAATCAGATTCCAGAATTTATAATCTCACCCTAATGACTTGGACAGTTAATTAAAACCTCTTTTACTTTTTCCCTGAATAATGAGAATAATTCCTTTATAGCTTTCAAAATACCATAACCTATTTATACCAATAAGTGAATAACTGTCATACTGTTAAATATAAATTAAATTTAGAGAGAGCAACCAACTTACTTCTGACATTCTGCTGAAAGTTTTAGTTCTTTGGTTCTAGAAAGGAAGACCTTAATTAGTGCACCAAGGTTTCCTGTTCGAGGATTATTTTCAACTGCAAGAGAAGAAAAGGTTTAAAAAGTTAAAGTTAAGAACTGAAATCAAAGTGGGCATATCATAACATTTCTAAAACCAAATGTCAAATTGAAGTAGCTCAGGGACCAAGCTTATTGTCAATTTCAAATCTAATTGGGGAAATTAACAATGAGAGAAATTGCTGCTTGGTCTTAATTCTAAACAGCAAAAAATTATTCACAAGTGAAAATGATAGAAACTATAAGATAAAAGTTATCTCATCTCAGAACTCAAAACTGTAAAGAAAAGATGTACATGGGAATAAGTACACCATCAGAGCACACCTGTTTAGTGCTCAATAACTGTCCAGTTAGAACAGGTCTATCTACTGGGTATGTGTTCTTGTCACAGCTTGAGAGCAGACCCAAGTAACTGCATAATCTTCTCATGATAAAATGTGTAGCACCTTGCTATTCCAAGTGTGGTTCATGGACTAGCTGCAACAGCATTTACCTGGGAGCTTGTTGGAAGTACAGAATCCCATGACCATCTTACACTGCTGAAGTTGACAGTGCTTCTCAAAGTTCAACATGCATTTAAATCACACAGCATTCTCATTAAAGCTTATATTCTGATTCCACATGTGTGGAGTGATTCTGCATCTGTGACAGTCTCCCAGGTGATGCCCACTGCTGCTGGGTGGAGAACTCTATTAATGAGTACCAAGGGGCAACTAAGGCCAGGTTTTGTCCAGCTTTCATAATCCAGAATAGGTTATGTGATTAGATATCGTTACAGTTTCACTCTGAATCAAAATTTCCTACTTTTAAGCTTTGGGTTTAGCTTAAAAGTCCCGGAAGATTCCACATGCCTCAGAGCAATTCAGCCTGTACACTGCAGCTCCTGACACGGCATGCTGCAACTACTGAAGCCCACGCCCTAAAACCTGTGCTCCGGAGCTTCAGGAGCCAGAGTAAGAACAGGGGATATCTGACAGGAAGGCAGAAAGGCATGTGGAACTAGACTACAGAAAGTGACTAGGTTCAAAGCTCAACTCCACCACTTGACTAGCTGTGTGACACGTGTCAACTTCTTTAACCTCTCTGTACCTCAGTTTCTTCACCTGTAAAATTCAGATAATGATAATACTTAGTAGAAAACTAATTTGACTCTAGAGTTTGAATCTGTTAACTAAAATGACTGTGTGAAAAGGAATTCTCTGTGTCCACAGGAGTTCAAACAAAGTCTAGGTAATACTCAGATAATGATAATAATCTCACTAAAATGCCTATTCCCACTGGGAATACCCAATGGACACCCAAGGTCCAATAACCAATGTACCAAAGACACAGAGGACAGAGACATTTTAACATCTATGAAGATGCAATCAACAAAATCTCACTGTGGAAAACTCTACCACCCACTTTCTTCAATAAGAAAAAATGGGGGGGACAAATTCAGGAGGAATTAGCTATGAAAAAGAATTGTAAAGACATATTAACTAATAATAACGTGTGTACTTTATTTGGCTCCTGATTCAAACAAACTGAGACAAATAGAAATCTGAACAGTCACTGGATGTTTTATGATACTAAAAATTTTTTTAGTAGATAATGGTATTTTTTCCTTTAAAAAATCATTACTATGAGATACATGCCACAATATCTATGGATGAAAAATATAATGCTTAAGGTTTGTGCCAAATTAATTATGTGAGGATGTTTTTGGATTCATGTACACTTTTTTATTTGTGCACTTTTCTACACGTTTATATGTCAATAAATAAGTGAGAGATACAGATGATGCTTTCAAAGTGTGGTGCTGGAGAAGACACATGAAAGTCCTCTGGACAGCAAGATCAAACCAGTCAATCTTAACCCTGAATAGTCACTGGAAGGACTGATGCTGAAGCTCCAGTATTTCAGTTATCTGATATGAATAGATGACTCACTGGAAAAGTCCCTGATGCTGGAAAAGATCAAGGGCAGAAGGGGAAGAGGGCATCAGAGGATGAGATGGTTGGATGGCATCACTGATGCAATGAACACAAACTTGGGCTAACTCCAAGAGATGGTGAGGGACAGGGAAGCCTGGCATGCTGCAGTCCACATGTTGTAAAGAGTCGGACATAACTAGGCAACTGAATAACAGATGAAACAAGACTGGCCATGAGCTGAAAATGACTGGAACTGGGAGATGAACATATGGGAGGTTATTATATTATTCTCTGTCTGCTTTTGTATGGGTGTGAAATTTTTTTAATAAGGAATTAAAAATAAACACCCCTGAAGAAATACCGCTCATGAAAAATGCTGAATGAGGACAATCCTTTTCCACCCCAAAAACCAGGAAACCCTTTAACAAAATACAAATCCTATAGAACTGAACAAAAGTTTTATTTGTTGGATCATTAGCAGGCCTAACTGCTAAAAGTACTTTTGTTTACTCCAACCAGAACACTCAGTGCTAATCGTCTCACCTGATACTTTGCTAAACAGATTCAAAGGTAACAAGTCCCAAAAACAACTGGTAAGAAGTAAACAAGGTGGACACAGAGCAATCTTCACCTCCTTACATAAAACAACTGGCTTGGCTCTCACAGCACTATCCTAACAGGTAAGAACTAGGGGGAAACAGCAGGAATGCACTTAAAATTCACTATGAGGTAAAGAAATTTGTCTTGGACCCAGAGCGCCTCATGTGTAGATTCAGGGGATAAATAATAAAGATGAATACAATAAGCCCAACAAAAATAATGGTGACAAACACCCCCAAATTGATAAAAACATTAACCTATGTATCTAAGTAAAACCCCAAATAGAATAAAGAATAAATTTCAAAATTTTGTATAAGTTAAGGCAAAATCTTGACAGCAATTAACAACAAAAAAAATGACTTATTTACAAGAGAATGATACAATTAAACAGCAGACTTTTCATCTGAAAAGAGGCCAAAAGGCAATGGAATAACCTAGTCATAGGGATGAGAGAAAATAAATGCCAACCAAGAACTCTGTAACTAGAAAAACTGTCCTTCAAAATGAAAGCAAGAGAGAACAGGGGACACAACTTTACAGTGGAGAAAATGGACAAACACAACACTGGCCATATAATGAAGGTCAACATCATCAGTGAAACTCATACATGTACCCCTGATATGATGTGTTGAGATCAGCACATCACCTCTGTGATGCCTACAAACCCGTAACTCCCATCTAGCCATGAGAATAACATCAAACAAATAGAGGGACATTCTGGAAATACTCTACCAGCATTTCTCAAAACTCTTAAAAGTCATTAAAAATGAGGAAAGTCTGAGACCAGAGGAGGTTAAGGAGACTTGATGACTAAATGCAATGTAGCATCTTGAAAAGAAAAAGGACATGTGGGAAAACTAGTGAAATCTAAATAAAGGGTCAAGATTAGATAATAGTAATGTACCAATGTTAACTCTTTAGTTGGGACAAATATACCATATAAATGTAAGTTGTTGACAATAGAGGAAACTGATGAGGGTTATATGGGAACTCTCTACATGGTTTTGCAACTTTTCTATAAATCTGAAGCCATTCTAAAATTTAACTTTCATTTTAGAAATCTCAATAGATGGTTTAACAGAAAAAAGATTAGTAAGCTAAGGACAGATTAATAGAAACTATCCTATGGAAGGTTAGAGAGAAAAAAAAAAAAAAAAAAAAAAAAAGAGCCTAACAAATATATGGGACATAGTGAAAATGTTAACAGAAGTATAACAGAGACCCTTGAAGGAGAGAAAAGACAGAACAGGACAGAAATAATGTATTAATATAAACCAACAATGGCTGAGAATTTTCCAAAATTGATGGAAGACATCAAACCACAGATCTAACAAGCAGGGAGGGAGGGAGGAAAGAGGGAGGAAGGAAAAAAAGGTATGAAGGAAAGAAGAAAGGAAGGAAAAATACTCCTGAGCATATTCTAAGACACTGAAAACCAAAGGATTAAAAAAACAAAAACAAAAACAAAATGCAAAAGTATCTGAAGGGAGAAACCTCCATTTTTTTTTCAAAAGAACAACATTAACACTGACAGCTTTAATATCAACAAAATGAGAACAACCAGAAAAATAACAGAAAGGTGTCCTTAAAGTATGGAAAGAATTACCACTAACCTAGAATTCTACACCCAGCACACCTATCTTCCAAAAGTAAAGGAAAAATGAAAACATTTTCAGACCAAAAATAAAAGAGAATTGTCATATACCCACAAAACTCTTAAATAAATCTATATGCATTTATATCTATTGACATGAAAAGAAGCTCCTGAGTACTGCTAAGTGAAAATAACATATAAATAATATCACTTACATAAAACTGTACATATAAATCAATACACACAGAATACTCTGCTAAGATTTTGACCTTATCACAAGATTAGCAGTGATTTTTTTTTTTGCTATTCTCCAAAGTGGTTTTAAATACAGAATGACATACTTAAATATATAATACCAAGTGAAAAACACAGATTGAAATAATTTATGTGTGTATTTAATATGTATATAAATGTATATCTAAAGAAGAAATAACAGAAGGCTTTGTGAAGGTTGTGGAATATGAGCAAATACTGCCTTTTACATTTTAGTATGCTCTCCACATTGTATTAATAAGTATTATTCCCAATTTAAAAATGCTGTTTTTTAAAAAACCCCAAAGTCACTTAAAAACTATATCGTAATAACTGCATTGATATCACTGTTACACAAATTAATTTTCAGCAAGCTGTCACACAGGTTTTTGAAAGTCAGCTCTATTTAGTACATAATTCTCAAAATCTATGGTTGTAACTAAAGAAAAAATTCAAGGCAACTATTATAATAACACCTCTATCATCACCAACATAATTTGTTTTTAAAAGCAAAAATATTTCATCAAAGACTGTTTTTGGCAGAGTAAGTTAAATGGGAGTTAGCTTACATGGAGCATATCCATAAGCCTGATTTAAAAACAAGCTTGTCACCACTCCTTAAGCTCTTGCACACCACTTGTTTCACAGATATATTATCTCTAATTTTCAAAGCAACAGTGAAGTGTAAGTATAATCATCCACATTTTTTAAGGCATACATTTCTTTCCAATTGTTACCAATTGGAAAGTAAAGTATTTGAGAAGTGAGGTCCAAAAAGGTAACATTTATTGACAGAAATAATGAATGATGACAAATGTTAGGCACTGTACTGGATATTTCATGTTATCCGACTTTTCCTTGTGAAAATTCTGCAATTTAAATTAAGAAATGAAAGCTCAGCTAATAATTAAGTAGCAGAGCTATAATTAAGACCATAAAATAATTTCAGAGCTCAGGCACTTTACCATTAACACAAGGTTGTTATTACTAATTTGAGGACTTCCAAATATATTTTCCTATTAATGAGTAATAATTATCTAGTTAACATAACCAGCAACAGCATCTTCTGCAACTGGCAAAGGATGAATGATCCTATATTCTCTAGGAACTATACATGCAACTACAAAACAAACAATATTTGGGGCTTTTCTCAGTATTTCAAAATTTGCAAAAAGAACAAGCTCTATGTCTTAGCAGAGTCCATCACCATGACTGCAAATCACGCAACCATGCGTCTCACTGCTGTTAACTGAATGGTATCCTCTAGTGGCATCAATGAGCACCAAGAATAATTAGTACTATTATAATTATCATCATCAAAAATACATCACTTCATTAATTCGATTCATATTGCAGTAACAAAATTTGTTAACAGAAATTTTAAAATAACTGCCTCATGTTACACACACACACTCATTTTTCCTCCTTACCTAAAGACCTGCAGACTGAAATGGTTGCCTCCTCTAGCAGCTTCAGCTCAGAACTGGAGAAAGAGAAGAAAGGTAATTAGTAACTATAACACTAATCATGTTCCTAACTATAATACTAATCATAATCCAGCTGCAATGCAGGAGACCTCAGGTCAATTCCTGAATCGGGAAGATCCTCTGGAGAAGGGAAAGGCTACCCACTCCAGTACTCTGGCCTGGAGAATTTCATGGATTGTATAGTCCATGGGGTTGCAAAGAGCTGGATATGACTGAGCGAATTTCAATCATGTTCATACTAACCAGTTAAAGGAATATATAAAAATAAACATAGTAAAAACTCAGAAGGAAAATACAGTGTACAATGGTAAACAACAGCATCAGCAAAATAAAGCTTCTATTCTCAATGTATTTAGAAAATTTACTATAATTCTCAACATGAAACGCCTAAAAAAAAGCAACTGGGGCGCGTTGCCTTTTAGGTATGTAAGCAGAGAGGAGAGGCCCGACTGGAGGGACTTACAGAAAAATTCAAAAAGGTATTTCCAAACGCAGAGCACAAGGCGGGAGACTCATGTGACCAGCTTCAAGGCAAGTACTTATCATAGGATTAAACTTCTTTACATAAATGCCATTATTTTTAATAATACCTTCCAACAGTTCAACAACACTGAGAAAGAAACAAAGCAAGAGACAAAACACATGTATAAGCTCTAATAATTTATAAATATATAGAAAAACTAAGGCAGATGCAAACTGACAGAGACAGGAGGCACAGTCAGAGACAGATATAAATCTCTTAGATTTAAAAAGTAGGGAAGCTTCATGACAGTGGATTCAGCAGTGGTTTCTTACATATGACACCAAAAACACAGGCATCAAAAGAAAACAAATGGACTACATCAAAATTAAAAACTTTTGCATATCAAGGGATACTATCAACAGAGTGAAAAGTCAACCCAACTAAATGAGAGAAAGTATTTGCAAATCATATAGCTGATAAGGCATTAATATCCAAAATACATTAAAAAAAAACCCTGACTCAACAACAAAAAGGCAATTTAAATATCTGCAAAGGATTCAGATTTTGCAGACTTTATGTTTCCAAAGACATAAAAATAGCCAACAGGTGTAAGAAAAGAAATGTTCAATATCACTAGTAATTTAGAGACATGCGAATCAAAACCACAATGAATACTACTTCACATCCATTAAGGCTGAGTTATTTTTTTAAAAGAGAAGGAAAAGAAAAGAAAGTGAAAAAAAGTGTTGGAGGGTATGTAGAGAAGCTGGGACCCTTGTGTACTGCTGATGATTATGCAAAATGGAGCAAGTACTGTGAAAAAAACGTATGCCAATTTTTCAAAAATCAAAAACAGAACTACCATATGATCCAGCAGTTCCACTTCTGGGTATACATACACCCAAAAGGATTAAAGTCATGGAGTCAGAGAGATACTTGTACATTGATACACAGCAGCACTATTCACAACAGCCAAAAGGTAGAAGCAACAAAATGTCCACCAAAAGATGAATGATGGCACAAAATATGGTACATGTATATAATGGAATATTCAGTTCAGTCACTCAGTCGTGTCCGACTCTTTGCGACCCCATGAATCGCAGCACTCCAGGCCTCCCTGTCCATCACCATCTCACGGAGTTCACTCAGACCCACGTTCATCGAGTCAGTGATGCCATCCAGCCATCTCATCCTCTGTCGTCCCCTTCTCCTCCTGCCCCCAATCCCCCCAGCATCAGAGTCTTTTCCAATGAGTCAACTCTTCACATGAGGTGGCCAAAGTACTGGAGTTTCAGCTTCAGCATCATTCCTTCCAAAGAAATCCCAGAGCTGATCTCCTTCAGAATGGACTGGTTGGATCTCCTTGCAGTCCAAGGGACTCTCAAGAGTCTTCTCCAACACCACAGTTCAAAAGCATCAATTCTTCGGCATTCAGCCTTCTTCACAGTCCAACTCTCACATCCATACATGACCACAGGAAAAACCATAGCCTTGACTAGATGGACCTTAGTCGGCAAAGTAATGTCTCTGCTTTTGAATATACTATCTAGGTTGGTCATAACTTTTCTTCCAAGGAGTAAGCGTCTTTTAATTTCATGGCTGCAATCACCATCTGCAGTGATTTTGGAGCCCAAAAATAAAGTCTGACACTGTTTCCACTGTTTCCCCATCTATTTCCCATGAAGTGATGGGACCAGATGCCATGATCTTTGTTTTCTGAATGTTGAGCTTTAAGCCAACTTTTTCACTCTCCTCTTTCACTTTCATCAAGAGGCTCTCTGGTTCTTCTTCACTTTCTGCCATAAGGGTGGTATCATCTGCATATCTGAGGTTATTGATATTTCTCCCGGCAGTCTTGATTCCAGCTTGTGTTTCTTCCAGTCCAGTGTTTCTCATGATGTACACTGCATATAACTTAAATAAACAGGGTGACAACAGACAGCCTTGACGGACTCCTTTTCCTATTTGGAACCAGTCTGTTGTTCCATGTCCAGTTCTAACTGCTGCTTCCTGACCTGCATACAGATTTCTCAAGAGGCAGGTCAGGTGGTCTGGTATTCCCATCTCTTTCAGAATTTTCCACAGTTTATTGTGATCCACACAGTCAAAGGCTTTGGCATAGTCAATAAAGCAGAAGTAGATGTTTTTCTGGAACTCTCTTGCTTTTTCCATGATCCAGTGGATGTTGGCAATTTGATCTCTGGTTCCTCTCCCTTTTCTAAAACCAGCTTGAACATCAGGGAGTTCACAGTTCACGTATTGCTGAAACCTGGCTTGGAGAATTTTGAGCATTACTTTACTAGCATGTGAGATGAGTGCAATTGTGCGGTAGTTTGAGGATTCTTTGGCATTGCCTTTCTTTGGAATTGGAATAAAAATTGACCTTGTCCAGTCCTGTGGCCATTGCTGAGTTTTCCAAATTTGCTGGCATGTTGAGTGCAGCACTTTCACAGCATCATCTTTTAGGATTTGAAATAGCTCCACTGGAATTCCATCACCTCCACTAGCTTTGTTCGTAGTGATGCTTTCTAAGGCCCACTTGACTTCACATTCCAAGATGTCTGGCTCTAGATTAGTGATCAAATCATTCAGCCTTAAAAAGGAAAATTCTGACACACGCTAAACACGGATGTACACTGAAGACATTATGGTAAGTGAAATAAACCAGTCACCAAAAGACAAATATTGTATGATTCCACATATATAAGGTTCCTAGAGTAGGCAGCCCATAGAGACGAAGCAGAAAGGTGGTTGCTGCTGGTGTGTTTGGGAACAGTGAGGTGGGGAGCAGGGAGATGGCAAGCTAGTATGTGGTGAGTATGGAGTTTCAGCTGGGGAAGATGAAAAAGTTCCCAAGATGGATAGTGGAGATAATTAAACAACAATGTGAATGTACTTATATCACAGAAGTGAACACTTAGAAATGGTTAAAACGATACATTTTATATTGTATATATTTTACCACAATTAAAACAAAGTGCATTCCAATTCAACTACTTACTAGCCGTGTAAACTTGGGATCATTTAACTTTTAGCTTTCTCATACATAAAACAGAAATTATTTCTTTTAAAAAGTACCTGCTTCAAAAGGTGTTGTTATTATTAAATTATGTAATATAGCACTTAGAACAGTGCCTGGCATAAAGTAAAACCTCAATGATAGCTACTACTGATGCCAAAATGCAGCACTTTTGTCCCTGATAATAAATAAAAATAATGCTTTCAGTTTGTTTAATGTAAACACTTTGAAGTTTTTCAAAGCCCTTTCAAATTTATTAGCATATGAAAACCTCTTCTAATGAGCAGGACAGTTAAAAACCCTATTTTAATAGATAAGCAAACAGAGGCTTCCAAGGAGTTTAAGTAACATTCCAGGAATCAGTAGTCTAGGAAGAACAAGAACCAGCCTTTAACAGCCTGGTGACTAGTTTGAAAATGTTCTTTTCTGCCCGTACACATGACACACCGCGAATCCTCCACATGGGCAACTCTTTCAAGGCGAGCTGAAAAATCCCTACCTCCCAGGGTGCTCTGCTGTTGCTGCTGAAGCATATTTCGAAAAGAATAATCCATAAGTACTGACACCTTTGACAAGACAATTTTAGAGAAACTAGAAAGAAAATGGATTGCTTTAACTGTTTCTAGAACTATGCTGTCCAATATGGTAACCACTAGTTACACATAGTGACTGACCACTTGAAATGTGACCAGTCCAAACCGAGATGCATTGGTATACAAAATACATACCTGATTTCAAAAACTGTTTAAAAAAAAAAAAACAGAAAATACTTCATTATTAACCCTTATGTTCATGAAATTGTAACTTTGGGGATATGTTGAGCCAAACAAAATATACTTTCAAAATGAATTTCACCTGTTTCATTTTACATTTTTAATGTGGCCACTAGAAAACTTCACATACATGCCAGTCTAACCTTTTATATCTATTAAAGTTACTTGAGAACTTGTCTCCCAGCAACTGAAGTCAGTATCATGCATAAGAAGTGTTGTACACACACACAAAGCTAGAACTAACTACTTCAGTGAATATGCTATTAACTTAAGAATCTCAAGAAAAGAAAGTGAAGTCGCTCAGTCGTTTCTGACTCTTTGCGACCCCGTGGCCTATAACCCACCAGGCTCCTCCGTCCGTGGGGTTCTCCAAGCAATAATATTGGAGACGGTTGCCATTTCCTTCTCCAGGGGATCTTCGCAACCCAGGGATTGAACCCGGGTCTCCTGCATTGCAGGCAGACGCTTTACCCTCTGAGCCACCAGGGAAGCCCCACATTATATTCATATTCAAAGATAAATATTTTTTCAAAGTAAATCTTTAAAGTTTCTTCTAAGATTGAAAAACTTTTAGCCAAAATTACCTAGAAATGATTGTACAGTCAACTGTTCATACGTCCCTGGTCTTTATCCCTGCATTAGGTATTTCTGGAGTGTCCACCCACCACACACTATCTGTCTGCTGTCCTCCGTTCCCTTTCTTCTACAGTCCCACCAACTTACTCCTCAGGGGTGAGCAGAGGCAGACAGGCTTGTTCAGCCTGACCCCACTCCCTGGCTATAGCTGACTGGATCAGAGTCTAAGCTATGCCAGAGTCTTAGGGAATTTGGAATTGAAATGGAAAGACAGGTTATTCACATGGCTGGAAATGGGCTGCCAAGCTGAGGGTTACAGGAAGCCATCCTCTTTCCATGGAGTGGCAGAGATAAACAAAAAGACACTCAGGATTCCCGCTGGCCTTCTAATTCTTGGGACCAGTTCTTCCTGAAGCCTAGCTGTGTTTCTGGGATTTTACGAGACAGCCCTATCTCTTCATCACATAAGCCTCTTCCTTTTACTGACATATGCTAAATCAAATTGATTTTTGCTAATAAGCAAAAGATTTCTAATTAATAAATCACTGTGGTCAGATTTAATAATACACATTAGTAACTGGCAAGAAGTAGGAACTATGAATTACTCAGTTTATGGGTTACTTGGGCAAGAAATAAAAATAAGAGGTATAAAATGCAAAAAGATTGTAAAGAGTTTTATGAGGTTAATAACGAGACCACATGTATCAAATCTGTTTCACTGGTACGTCTACTTTCTTCAGTCAATAACACTCTCTTAAAACCAGCTGGAACCAAGAGCTTCAATTATACACATGTAGCTATAACCTTCAAAAGCTTTAGAATTTACTTGCTCAACAAACACTGCCTGGGTGCCCAGGACATGCCGGGCTCTGTGAAATATGCTGTCTTTGCCTCCAGGCTACACACTGGAGTAAAGAAACAGACTCTGTGGTGTAGGGAAAGTACAGACATCAAACCCAGCCCTATGCATGAGCTTCCGGGAGGTGCACCCAACCCACCCTATGAGCAGTCAAGAAAGGCATCCCGGAAGAGGTAACATCCAGAAGGAGGAAGAGAAGGAAGCTGGGCAGACAAAAAGGGAAGGCTTTCAAGACACAAGGAATGCGTATGCAAAGGCAAGGCAGTCACAGACAGCCTGGCAGATTTTGGGAAGCAGAGGTTAGTCAACACTGGAGAACAGTAAACTAACTATAAGTCTGGAGAAATATACCAGATGGCTGGAGTACAGAGTTCAGTTTCTCAATTTACACTCAACAGAAAGGTATTGAGTGTTCCCAAAACAAAAACCAAAACAAGGTTCCGGTTTCTTTTGGATACAGTATTAGCCTGAAAAAAAGAATTAATTCCAACATGTATCAGTGAAGATGGTTTGGACACCATTTCCTCCAGGGAACCACTTCTGATCACCTAAGCCCTGGCAAGAAGCCTTGTTTCTATCCCAAAAGTACTCAATCATGAAACTGAGCACCCTGTAGCAAGACAAACCAGTTATCTATTTATGTCCCCCAATAGACAGGGGGCTCCTGGCTCATCAACACATTCCCAGCCTAGTACAAATCAGGCACTTAATAAAAATGCACCAAATCAATGAAGGCCTTTTGTCAGACACTTAAGAGGACAAAATTAATTCTTCCCCATCGCTCAGGAAACATTTCACATTCTCTAGATTTCAAGGCAATGTCCCAAGTTTAATTTTTATTAAAATATTTTTAAAGACATCTTTGTTATTGTTGTTCAGACACTAATTCAGGTCCAACCTTTGCGACTCCACAGACTGCAGCATGCCAGGCTTCCCTGTTCTTCACTATCTCCCAGATTTGCTCAAACTCATGTCCACTGAGTTGGTGATACCATTCTACCATCTCATCCTGTTGTCTTTTCTCCTCCTGCCTTCAGTCTTTCCCACTATCATGGTCTTTTCTGATGAGCTGACTGTTCCCACCAGGTGGCCAAAGTATTGGAGCTTCAGCATCAGTCCTTCCAATGACTATCCAGGGTTGATTTCCTTTAGGATTGACTGGTTTGGTCTCCTTGTAGTGGTAGAGACCCTCAGGAGTCTTCTCTAGCACAATTCAAAACCAGGTTTGTTTTCAAATGTAAAATAATTTATCTTTTGAAGCAGGCTGGTTTCCTGGTCCCCTCAAGGAACTATCCCAACTTTGTTGGAAAGCTCTGTCTGGTGGTGAGCTGGCTAGCACTGCCATTCTGCGATTAGGCCCCTATGGCCTGGGTCCCCTACTGATGGCCACAATCCAACACAGCTCATACTCAGCCACCATACCTCCTCAAAAATCACCACCACAGGTCAGAGTGTCTTGAATGTCCAAACTATAAGCTCTGTGAGAAGAGGGAAAGTGTCTCATTCACCAGTGCCCTCCCCCACCATACCTGATACAGTGGCTCAGCCAGAAGAAAAACACATGACAGTTACCTGTGAAATTAAGGATTTACAGAGCTCTATTTGTTGCATTTTCTGCACTCTGAAGTGTTATTTCTACAAAAGAAATCAGCCAGGGACACCCTTGCCAAAAGCAACACACTGTTATAATAGAATTCCTTTCCTCCCATCCTCCAATTTTCTAAACTTCTTGGAACATTTTAAGAATAATCTTCTTTCCCATTTGCTTGATTTAGAGCTAAAAATGGGTGGTAAGCAACTGGGGTGGCTGGTAACTGCTGCCGCGTGTTACAGGCATCTATGCACAGTACCGTTGAGTTAAACAAATGAGCTCAGATGTTCTGGCAGCAGGCAACTAACAAATCATCATTTGCAGTAAATAAAAGTAAAACTTAACTGCAAAATATGACTGTTTCCAAGACAATTACAATTAGAAACTGAATACTGTTTCTGAAAGCAACAAAGCTTCTGGGGCACCAGAAGCTTACAATAGGGGGCAAAGAAGCAGCAAATATTCACACCAATACAGATTAAATAAATTAACACCACAGAGGTCTTCAAACTTCCTGTATACATTAACTCCACAACAAGGTCCATCTGAAATGTCATTAATGGGAGATTAGGAATAAATACTGAAATCTAGTCACCTCAAGCAAACATTTGCTAAGAGAACTAAACTCTAGATAAACAATCCTATTGATCCAAGGATCAGGTGTGGCTCAGTCCAAAGCAATCCCTGTATGTGAGAGCAGACCAGGCTGCTCCTCCTCAGAGCACTATCACTCCTGCAGCAACCAAACCAGATGGATTCACAGAATAGGAATCTCAGTTTTACAGGTGACATCCCAGTGGACAACAGGACCGATGGAGCCGAACAGCCATGCTCGAGAATCTGTCATGCACATGGGAGTATCTGAAACTGGTCTAGGGCTTTGTCCAGTTTTAAGAACCTCCACTGGCTTTCCTGAAGATAATTCAGCAAGGGAATGATTATCAAGATTTTCACAACTTCAGGGAAGTTCTTTAAACATTACCACAGCCACTTCTGGGCTATATCGTAAGTCTATCCCCTTCTCTGCTCTGATTTCATGAAGAGACTATCCCTCGGGAGAGAACTGTCATCAACACCAACCCCTCATTCTCTACCTGCTCAGTGAGAGTTTCCACAACAAAAGGCCCCACTGAGTATGAGTAACACGGCTGGGCGACTTCTAAGTTATGTCTCAAATAATCAATGCCATCTCTGCCACCTCTGCTGAGTGCACCAACATTCACCATGAGAAAGGCAAGTAAGTGGGGAGAGTAGGTAGCAGAGAAGACTTGCAAGGTTTAAAAAAAAAAAGCAAAAGAGAGAAGAACTTTAATGCCACCTTAAGGAGTTTGGATTTTATCCTACATAAACTAGGAAACCAATAAACAGATACTCAAAAATATACACTAACAGAACCTTAATAGCACCAGCAAGGTGCTTCAGGTATACGATGGTTAAACGTCTTCAATCATCCTCAAATTTTTAGCAAAAGACAAAGAGATAATGTGACCAGCATCAACAATAAGTGTCCCTAGAGATACATACAATAAAGCCTAACCATGTGCTCACCCAACAACCACTATGACTGACCAGTGTTGCCCACTGTTGGGCCAGTAAACTTGGATAAACCATTAACTATTACTAGAGCAGAACTCAGTCAAGTACATTATCTTTAAAAATTCTAGTTTAATTCCACTAAAATAATACATCAAATTGGAACACTAGGAAGAAATAGCAATGGAAATAATATGGATGACTCTACAGCCACTATATTCACAGGCTGGTCACTTTCAATTCTTATATCCCAAGTGTGCTACCTCCTAATTTAACCATTACTAACATCAATTAACAAACTCATTCTGGCACAACAGATTTCCAACCATTCCCATTACTGAAGACAATGTATGCTCCCATATAATGAAAAATTCCAAAGCCACATATTTCAATTCCAGCTTCCTCATTCCAATTGGTAGGACTGGCCAAGATTTGAGCATCTCAGTTCCCTCACGTGTAAATGAAGGTAAGAATGCGACTATCTGATAGGATAGTTGTGAGGGCTACACTATGATGTACTCAGAAAGTCAGGTTTTTGTGTGAACATAAGTTTTTATTTTTTGAGATAAATGCTTAACAGTGCAAGTCACACTACACAGAAAGTACTAAGCACTCAGCTCCACATACTCAACAACAAATGGAAACAAATCCATGAATGTTAAACTGTCAACTTTGCATTTATTTATTCCTTAATGCATCTTATAAGTAATCTACCAATCTTCACCTTTCTCCTCTCTATAGGGCAGAGGGGAAGTAGACAGCATAATGTAGTAATTTTTGAAGCAGTTCTACATTTTGAAATAGCATCAAAACAGCTATGTCAAACAATGATCATAGCAGATGATCTGCTTTGATTTTATTTCCATTAATATGTTATTACAGTAGAATCACAACCCCAGTGGATTACAAATGAAATCAATATTCCTTATTTACCTAGCAAAACTTCTCAGTATTAAGTGATGTTTAATAAGTGGCAGGAAAGAAACTTAAGGCAATTTTTCTTTTTAAAAAGGAAATTGATATTTGTTACTGCAAAAACGAACTATGCTAAAACCACCATGAGGTAACACTAGACACCTATCAGAGCTGTTAAAATAATAAACAAGAGTGATAGCATCAAATGCAGGCAAGGATTTAGAGAAACTGGATATCACATACACTACTCATGAGAATGTAAAAGGATACAGCCACTATGGACAGCAGTTTTGGCAGTCTTGTATAAAACTAAACATTTACCACATAACCCAGTAATTGTACTCTTAAGTATTTATCTCAAAGAAATAAAAACTTACGTTCACACAAAAACCTGTACAAAAACCTGGACACAAATGTTCATGAAGATTTATTAAAAACCAAAAACTGGAAACAATCCAGATGTCCTTCAATAGGTCACTGTTTAAACAAACTATAGGATATACACAACAGAATACTACTCAGCGGGGGGGAAAAAAAAAGAGGAGTCAACTACGATAGACACAACAACTTGCCAGAACTCAGAAATGCCGTGCCGAGTGAAAGAGCCAGTCTCAAAACGTTACATAGTGCATGATTCTAAAGAACCTTCCTGAAATAACAAAACTATAGAGACAGAAAACTGATGAGTGGCTGCCAGGGTTTAGAGATGCGGGAGGCAGGACCAATGGATGAGCCTGTTTTCTAGGGCAGGAAAAGAAAGGCAGGAGTAGAGAACAGCCATGCAGACAAAGGGCTGGGGAAAGGAGGGTGGGATGAACGGGGAATTGAGGCTGACATACATATACTACCACGTGTAAAACAGCTAGCTAGAGGGAACCTGCTGTAAGGCAAAGGAGCTCAGCTCGGCATTCTGTGGCGACCTACAGGGGTGGGCTGGGGGTTCCATCAAGAGGGGTGGGATGGGGATGTTTAGAGGGAGGTCCAAGAGGGAGGGGGATATATGTATACATATGGCTGACTCACTTCACTGTACAGCACAGACTAAAACAACACTGCAATAATATTCTAATAAAACAAAAATGGGTGTGGCTATGAAGGAAAGCACAAGAGAGCCTTGCCAAGATGAAACAGTGATGCATCTAGACTGTGGTGGTGTTTAACATGTGAAACAACTGTCCAGAGCTCTACATGGCTTCCCAGGTGGCTCAGTAGTAAAGAATCTGCCTGCCAAGCAGGAGACACAGGTTCCATCCCTGGGTTGGGAAGATACCCTGGAGAAGGAAATGGCAACCCACTCCAGCATTCTTGTCTGGGAAATTTCATGAACAGAGGAGCCTGGCAGGCTACAGTCCATAGAGTTACAAAAGACTGATTAAACAACTACTACATGCAGATGCAAATGACTGCACTAATTGCTGAACTCACAATAATCTTTGTGGCTTATACCAATGTCAATTTCCTGGTTTGGGTACTGAACTAGAGTTACAAAAGATGATACCATTAGGGGAAACAAGAAATCTCTCTGTACTATTTTTTTTTTCACAACTTCTTATGAATCTATAATTATTTCAAAATAACACATTAAAAATCATAAAAATAAAGCTATAAAACTTAAACAGAAGAAATTATATAAATATATACATTTTAAAAACACATATATAAAAAACACAGTCTTGCTAAAACAAGATTATGCTATATGAATCATTCTGTAACTGGCTTTAACCACTTAACATGCTGTGGATTTTTCTATGTCTATCAGTTCAGTTCAGTTGCTCAGTCGTGTCCGACTCTTTGTGACCCCATGAATTGCAGCACGCCAGGCCTCCCTGTCCATCACCATCTCCCGGAGTTCACTCAGACTCATGTCCATCGAGTCGGCAATACCATCCAGCCATCCCATCCTCTGTCGTCCCCTTCTCTTCTTGCCCCCAATCCCTCTCAGCATCAGAGTCTCTTCCAATGAGTCAGCTCTTTGCATGAGGTGGCCAAAGTACTGGAGTTTCAGCTTTAGCATCATTCCCTCCAAAGAAATCCCAGGGCTGGTCTCCTTCAGAATGGACTGGATGGATCTCCTTGCAGTGTCTATAAACACTCATTTTTACTGCCTGTATTCTGTTCCAGTGTGCAGATGCACCATTTTTATTTGCTTGTTCATTCATCACATCTCCTTACTGGCACTTAGAGATTGTTAGCAATTTTCAATTATCATAAACATTGCTACCAATTGTTTTTACACATATACCTCTCTACATACATTTCTTAAACTTGTCTAATCATCTCCTTAATATAAATTCTAGAAGTGGAATTGCTAGATCAATGACATTTCTGTTCTGGTGAATGCTGCAAATTGCACTCCAGAAAGATCTAACCAATTACCATTCCCACCAAAATGCATAACTGTGGCTTAACCCACAAATATTCCTAAATCTGCAAAATTACAAACCCAGATCTTTTCCACCTAATTCAAAGATTTTTATATTCAGATAAGCACATGTTTACAGTAAGCAAGCATAAGAACCTTCATGACAAATTCAGATTCCCCCCACCCCTTATGGCCTATGGAGAGGAACTCATAAAGGATGCAACATCTAACTGGCAAATTATCATGCCACTGTAATTTTTTTTTTAAGTTCTGTTCAACACCAAGTAAAATCATTCACTGTACCAGGCAATCAACTTTTGTATTAGCTAACGTGGAGGTGGGGTACATCAAGAACCAATGTACAGAGTTTACAACTTCTCTGGATTTAAACTGAATTATAATCCTCTGACATGGCAAACAACTCTGGCCTTAATATGAAGAATGGTATAGTGAAGAGGACAGTGAAATGCTCGATTGTGATAGAAAATGAAGAAACTTAGCAAATACAAAGTAAAAAATAGTGGATACAGCAAACTCAGCTCTGAGACAACCAACAGAGAGGGGTGGGATGGGGGTGGGGTGGGAGAGAGGCTCAAGAGAGAAGGGACATATGTATGTATACTTATGGCTGACTCATGCTATTATATGGCAGAAATACAACACTGTAAAGCAATTATCCTCCTCCAATTAAAAATGTTTTAAAACTGCGGATAGTTTTTCATTATAAAAGAGCTAATCAATTGTATTACCCCCTTATGCAGAAAATGTGTCCAGATGTCATCAGCCACAATTCACAAGGCGACAGAAGAAAATAAAAACAACCCTGGCCTTATGGTTAGATTTGCTCTCCACCACAACCTCAGGGAGACACTGTTATTAGTTTGTATATGAGAATAAAAAGACCAGAGCTCAGTGTTACAGCATACATCCCTTCATTCATCAACAGAGTACCACTGTCAGATGACAAGCAGTTTTCTAAAAGTGACAAATAAAACAAGAAGGAACATTTGTTGGTAGAAAAACCTAATTTCATATGAAGCCTATAGTTCAAGAATTCAAGTGCCCACAACCAAAATAAATATATAAAATGGGTGATCTAATGAATTTAGTATCTATTCCTGATAAGTGTCACACGTATTCTTGCCTAGAGAATTCCATGGACAGACAAGCCTGGCGGGCTACAGTCACAAAGAGTCAGAAACAACTGAGCAACTAATACTTTACTCAAAAATATATATGAGTTATTTACAATATCTCAGTCAGCTGGTATAACAGGTCAGACAAGCTACACTTGGCCAGTAAAATATTCACCACTGGAGTTAACAGAAAATGCATACTTAGGCTGGTAACTGATGACCTATGACCTATATCACAGGGCCAACATACAGCCTCAGAAGGAATTGTTTGTGGTCCTTCAGGCAGTTTCTACTATCCAACATATTTTTCTATTTTGACTTTCTCCTTTCTATCAACCCATGTGTCTCATTCTTCATCTGTCCACACTATGAATTTTTAAGAAACGTAAGAGTACCAATGGAAACTGTCAGACCATGGTGTTGGATCTCAGAGATGAAAGAAAGGAGAAAGGTGGAATAGTATATAATCTTAGAAAAGAAACTTACCAATTGGCTGTAGAACAACAATGCAACCTAAGAAAGAATCTTATCATATTCTCAAATGCAGAACCAATTTGGATTCCCACATAAAATCAGAAAATTTTTAAAAATTATTCATACTACAGAGAAAAATAATTTATTTTTAAAAATTCAAAAGTGCAACTAAGTACTGTTTATATTTAGCAGATTTTCAGTAATTTGAACTCAATTTAGAATTTGGGAGTATTTCAACATGGGAAGAGGAGACTTAGAAAAAGAACTGTTTAACTTTCTAGAAAAAAGATATGTTCAGGGCTTCCCTGGTGGTTCCAGCAGTTATGACTCTGTGCCTCCAAGGCAGGGAGCTTGAGTTCGATCCCCATCAGGGAACAAAGATCTCATGTGCCTCTCAGCATGGCCAAAAAAATTAAAAAAGTATGTTCAAAGACTTCAGCCTATACTTGGAAAGTTGAAAAGTTCTAGATGGTGATCATTTGCACACAGTGTAAATGCATTTAATGCCAGTGAAATGTACACCTAAAAATGGTTTAAAATGGTAAATTTTGTTAGTTATATTTTACAACAAAAAGAAAAAAGATTCTCTGAGCCCAACATCTAGAAATCTTATCCAACTACTCTCAGGATTCAAAAACTGGGCTTACATTCTGCTTCAGTCATTAACCTTCACTTTTCTTGTGTTTCTATAGAAATGACTCTTAATAAATCTGTTTGCACCATATAGGCCTAACTTTGGAAGCTCACTTGAAAAATTGCATCCTAAAATGAGACATGACCCTTTAACTGAACAACGATCCTATTCTCAGGACTTGGACTGGTTCACTCAGCTTCTAGACTGTAAAACTCACTAGGGGGCTCCCCTGGTGGCTCAGTGATAGCAGAAGCCACCTGCCAATACAAAAGACGCAGGCTGGACCCCGGATCCATGACCATCCCAAACGCCGCGGAGCTTCCAAGCCTGTGTACCACAACTACTGCGCCTGTGCCCTCAAGCCCGGGAGTGGCAGCTATGAGCCCAGGTGCCACAACTACTGAAGCCCGTGTCCCCTAGAGCCCACGCTCCGCAACAAGAGAAGCCTCCTCAATGAGAAGCCTTCGCACCGCCAACTAGAGAGTAGCCCCTGCTCCCCACAACCAGAGAAAGCCTGCACACAGCAATGAAGATCCAGTGCAGCCAAAAATAAAATAAAAATTATTTTTTTAAAAAACTTAAAAAAAAAAAAACTTAATGGGGCAGTCTCAAAGTTGGGAATTAGGGGACCAGAATGTGCCACCCCAAAATATGTCTCTTTGATATAAAGATCATTTTGGGCTAGTTGTATTGAGAAACTGCAGAAACAGGAGAAGCTCTGAAAACGAGGTTAAGAGCTACCTTCTTGTAAGGTGAAATTACACTTATAAAGACAACCTTCATTTATGTAAAAGTGTCTCCTATTACCAGGAAGAGAAAAATGACTAAATTTCCAAAAACACTTACCAATGGAGAAGGCATTTAAATTTAGATTTACCTTTGTGTACTGTGCTTTGGGGCTTCCCTGGTACGATAGAGAGACTTGCGTTCGATCCCTGGCTTGGGAAGATCCCGTGGAGAAGGGAAAGGCTACCCATTCCAGTATTCTAGCCTGGAGAATTCCATGGACAGAGAAGCCTGAGCTTTTCCTGGTAACTTCCTGTAACTGGCTTTCCTCCCTGACTCCCTCAACCACAAGAAACCTTTCTTTTGTCTTTAGCTAAAGATGATATTTAAGCAGGTGGCTTTGGCCATCTTGGGGAGTACTAAGTTTCCTTGGGTATCTTCCAGGTACATGTGACATATACATGTTAATAAATTTGTTTGTTTAAAAAAAGACTTCAGCATATTAATTATTGATATGCAAATATATCTGCTGATTAGCTACAACCTGCAATATGTATAAACTGAAAGTGTTAGTTGCTCAGTCGTGTCCAACTCTTCATGACCCCATGGTCTGTAGCCCACCAGGCTCCTCTGTCCATAGAATTCTCCAGGCAAGAAGACTGGAGTGAATTGTCATTTCCTTTTCCAGGGGATCTTCCCAGCCCAGGGATCAAACCCAAGTCTCTCCCATTGCAGGCAGATTCTTTACCATCTGAGTCACCAGGGAAGTCCATGTAATACAGTTTCAATATGAATATTTAGCTACATTTTTATTAAGGCAAACCCACATAACATCAACCTGCTGCTGCTAAGTCACTTCAGTCGTGTCCGACTCTGTGCGACCCCATAGACGGCAGCCCACCTGGCTCCGCCGTCCTGGGATTCTCCAGGCAAGAACACTGGAGTGGGTTGCCATTTCCTTCTCCAACCTAGAACATTACAAGTAACTAATCAGAGTTTCCATATATACCTAAATGAAGTTGTCATAGATATATTATCCGTTATAAAAATATCTGTTATCATTTAAATCATTTAAAAAGTATGTGAATGACAAAGAAGTTGGAGAAAACAGAAAAATTAAGTCTAATAAGGAAAGTGGTAAGATGATAGATCATTTTTGTAATAGCTAGGAAATCATAAACTATAGTTTGGTAAGAAAGTTAAATTTTAAATTACATATTCCCTCACAACTTTCAGTAATTTAGACTGGTTTTATTTTGCTTTTAAGCACACCAATCTCATATATGAATCTCAATAACAAAAGATGATAAACTCATAGTTCAAATCTTTTAATGAAAAGCAGATGGGCAGAAAATTGTGGAGGGGAGATTTATTCATAGATTTCTGACACTGATTTGCTAAACAATTTAAGTAGCTATGAGGTTCATAAAATAAACATGAAAATTTGTAAGTCTTTTTCACTGAAAATTCCACTATAAAATGATGTCAAAATTGACACTTTATATTAACAGTGTCATTTTCAGCCCACAGCATACATTCTCCAACAGATTGTATGTTTGTCAGTTTAAGACGTAACCTAAGTAAAATCAACAAGTAACCATTCACAAAAGCATAGAAGCACTTCTAAAGACATTTTCCCCTTTCTTTAGCAAAGAAAGAATTATGGAAATAATTCACAAAACTAACAAGAATCAGTCCATTCAGTGGTTAAACTGTGGGAACATTAAGGTTTTAAAAGAGTCTATTCATAGGAAAAAGTCAAAGGATAAAAACTACATATAAGTTTATTATAGCACTTTTTAATGTACCAAATAGAACCAAAAAGTATATTCATGTGATTCACAGACAATCCTATATGCTGTCATTCAACTGCCAAAATGAAAGAAACCCTAACTATTAAAATGTCAAAATTTCAGCAACTACCAGCAAGATCATACAGCATTTTTTTCCTCAAGAAAGCAACAGAAAAATGACTTAAAAATTCAGATTCCAACCAACACAGTGAGAAAAGGAAAGAAGGGTACGCTTGGAGCAAAACTCCTTTTCTCCCTTGTTTTAATGCTTTAAGCAGTATTCGTTGTCTTCCCCCACTTAAGCTTTTAGTTTAAGGGAGCAATCAATCCTGGACAAACTCAAGCATCTTTTCAAATGATTCTGCATAGAAAAGTATATAAATAAAGAGGAACAAAGGTTTTGACTCAAGATGTAAAAACTGAACTTCTTTTGGTTCCTCAACTTAGGAAAATAAGATGCAAAAAATAGTCTCAAGTTATTTATTCCCTTAGAAAAATCGCCAAGTACACTATCTTGGTCACCGTTCAAGTGAACATATGATGAAAAAACCAGAGTTTAGGAAATGGTTTAGGAGTTATCCCAGGCCCACCTTAATGACAGAGGAGATTGTTTCAACTTGAGAAGCTCTAATAAAATTGCACATAAAGTGGGCCAAAGAGAATAAAAATATGAAAGCAGAGACAGGCATCAAAAATTCAAAGAAAAAAAATGTACAGTCACTTAATAGTTTCTGTCAGTTAAAAACTTGTGACCGAATTTAGTAAAAGTCTCTTTTCCTGTTTCTCAATTGAGGAAACAGATCAAGAAATTCTAAGAAAGGCTCAATCTGGCAGCTCCCCTTAAACAGAGAAGACACACTCCACTTGAGACAAGGTTATCCATCAATATTAACCGTAAATAATATATTTATTGCATTCATATTGCAAATAATGGCACTCAAACAAAGTATGTGTTGTTACAAACCTCATTTTCAAAGTGCTTGAAAACGTGAGTATATAAACCTGGGGATTGTTTTCTTGAAGATGAGCATCTATAAGTTCATGGTGCATCTCTTTAGCCATTATCTGAAGCTCAGACAGTGATTAGTCTATACTTCCAAATGGAGACCGTGTAGCATGATACCCAACAGAATTCATCTTTGAAGATACATAAAGCTGGTTTGAATCTGGTCCATGCTAACTACTAGTCATGTGACTTGGGGAAAATGTTCCCAAGCCTGTTTTCTGACAGGCAGGGATATTAATAGTACCAACTTCACAGACTTGATTTGAGAACTAGATGAGGAACCCACCGAAGGCAGTAAGCCCAGCACCTGGCACATAGCACGTACTCGATAAATAACTGCTAAATTGACAGTCGTGTTTACATCAGTCCAGTCTCTTAGGAGAATGAACATATTCTTTATAATGCAAAGAGGATCCCCGAAAAAGGAAATCAAGAGAGAAAACCAGAACCTAACAATGTGGAAGAGAAATGAAAGGCATTTATTTAAAAGAAATATAAAAAGTACAACAAACTGATACTTAAAGAAACACTATGCAATGTGGGAATATATACAATGGATATTATTCATTCTAAAAAGAAAGGAAATTCTGATGTGTGCTAACTACAACATGAATTAACCTTGAAAATATTATGCTAAGTGAAAAAGGTCAGACACAAAAGGATAAATATTAAATAATTCCATTTATACATGGTACTGAGTATAGGCAAATTCACAGACAAAAAGCAGAGTACAGATTACCATGGTCTGGGAAGTGGGGGAATAGGGAGTTTGATGTGCAGTTTCTGTTTGAGATGAAGGAAAGTTCTAGAAATCGAAAGCAGTGATCACTGTAAAACACTGGGAATGTACTTAATGCCACCACATCATACACTTAAAAATGGCTAAACTGAAAAGAAAAATGGCTAAAATGATAAGTTTTATATTATGTAAATGATAGCACAATAAACTATGTGAGTAAAACCTTTCCACACTATAGGAGAGTTAATAAATTACAGCAGACTAGACTAAATTCCCAAATACCAACATGAAAGCATGCTCATCTCTGGAATACCACACAGCACAAAAAACCTTCACTATGGCCAAAAGTCCTTATGTAATTTGTTTCCTTGCTCACTGCTCTGCCACACTGGCCTTTTTGCTATTCCTCTAACATGCAGAACGCAGTCCTGCCTCAAGTCTGTTACACTTGCTGTTCCTTCTACCTGGTGGAATACTCTTTCCCCAGAACATGCAGGGCTCCCTGATTTCATTCACATCTGCTTAAATGCTGCTTCCCCAAGACCCTCTGGCTAAAGAAATCTCCCACGGCACTTGCTCCCGTTTGACCACTCTCCGTGAGCTTGCTCTGCTTCATTTTTCAGAAATGACTTTATGCATTCACTTCTTTACTTGTTTAGTGCCCACCTCTTCCACTAAAAATATAAGCTGCATGAGGACAGGAACCTTGTCCCTCATGTTCACTACAAAGCTTCCAGCCCTTAAAAACAGTGCCTAACAAACGGGAGGCATACAATAAGAGAGCCCACATGCCGCAACTACTGAGCTGACACACAACTAGAGAGTCGGCACACCACACAAAAGATCCTGCACAATGCAACTGAGACCCAATGCAACCAAATGAACATTTTTTTAAGTATGGAAAAACATACCAAAATATCAAAAGTGGTTATCTCTATGTAATGAGGATACACTATTCTTTCCCCTTTTGTTTCTATATTTTCTAACTTTTATACAATGAAAGATTTGTGTGATTAAAAAAAAAAAAGACTGTTTTACCAGCAAATCAACTACTAAGAACTCACTCTAGTTACAGTTAGTGAAAGTGAAAGTCACTCAGTCGCGCCCAACTCTTTGCAACCCTATGGACTATACAGTCCATGGAATTCTCCAGGCCGAAATACTGGAATGGGTAGCCTCTCCCTTCTCCAAGGGATCTTCCCAACCCAGGGATCCAATCCAGGTCTTCCACATTGCAGCGGATTCTTTACCAGCTGAGCCACAAAGGGAGCCCAAGAATACCAGAATGGGTAGCCTATCTCTTCTCCAGGGGATCATCCCAACCCAGGAATCGAACTGAGGTCTCCTGCACTGCAGACTGATCCTTTACCATCTGTGCTATCAGGGAAGCCCTGATATACAATTAGGAATAGCACAAAGACCTGACTGCAATGAAGTTCATCATACTGTTACATTTAATAAAATATATATATATATGAAACAACCAAAACGTTCAATGATATAAATTATGGACATCTATAAGACAAAATATTCTATAATCACTTAAAATTATGTGATGTGAAAACAGTGACATGAGAACATGTGAGTTAACGAAACAATGTGTGGAATATGGTGCAAACATTTTTAAACGAGAGAACTGACAAGATATTCACCAAAAGTCAACAACGGTTACTTTGATTAGTATTATTTTAATCTTTTTTGCCTTCCTTGAGCTTTCCTGTATATAAAGGTACTAAAAATGAACATGCATTACTTTGGTACTGAGAAAAAATAAGCTTAGTGATTGTGACACTGTGCCAAAAGCTGCCTTCTTGCCTTATTTGAGCACCATCTAGTGCTCAGTATACATAATACAATTTTCGTTATGCAATAAAGGTTTCTAAAAAGTAGTCTTTATAAAAAGGACATTGACAAATATTACCATACTCTGTGTTTGGCCCAATTTTTAAATAGTTGAACGATTAATTCAAGAGTCATATGATTTTCAATCAGAGAATAAAACAGTCATAAGAAAATTGGTTAAATCTGTGTTGCTTATTTTCACCCCTCAAGTATTTTAGAGTAACTCTCAAGACAGAGACCTTCATCTTTTAAATTAATGGGAGAGAAGAGGAAAGTCAGACACTTTATGTGCATTACGGTTTTTCTCCACCCTACAAATCTACATGATAGGTAATATCATTGCCATTTTACAGAACCGTCAACAAGCTCAGTGAGGTTAAGGGGCTTCCCTATGCTTCCCAGGTGGCTCAATGGTAAAGAATCGCCTGCCAACAACAGGAGGTGCAAGGGATTTGGGTTTGATCCCTCAGCTGGGAAGAGCCCTTGGAGGAGAAAACAGCAACCTACTCTGGTATTTTTGCCTGGAGAAGCCCATGGACAGAGGAGTCTGATGGACTACAGTCCATGGGGCCACAAAGTGTCGGACAGGGCTGAACACACATGCACACACTCTAAATTCACAAAGCTAATAAGCAGCAGAGCTGAGGTGCAAGACACAGTCAGCCTGACTCCAAAATCTACGCTCCCCCAATCATGTTCTGCTGTTTCTATTCTCTACGCTTTGCCCACTTTTTGGCAAAATGATTCTCATTCTTGGTAAGCATACAAGGTATCACTACACTGCTCAGCACTGCTCTCAAATCTAGAAAGCTACGTTCATTCAGTGTTAATGCTCTAATCAAATATCGATTTAAAATAAAAGCTTTTGGCAATCTACTCCAGTATTCTTGCCTGGGAAATCCCATGGAAAGAGAAGCCTAGAAAGCTATACAGTCCATGGGGTCATGAAAAGAGTCGGACGTGACTTAGCAACTAAACAAAAACAGTTTTAGAAAGCATTCTTTTTTAGCTGAGATGTAGATATCGGTTTTTAATGTTTCATATCTTTGTCATTTATACATTACATGAAATACATTTAGAGATTTACTACAAATCTGTGGATTACAAAGTCAAGAAACAGCATTTAGACATAGTCCAACTGTGCATGTCTATTTTTAATCAACATCAATTTTTTTATTACAATGTGTGAAGTTTAAACTGTGAAGTATCAAAGTTGCCTCATATTTTAGTCTCCCTTTCACATCTTTCAGCTTTTCTTCATTTTCATGTTCTAATATTCTAAATGCTGCATTTTACTTAGTTAACTTGTTTGTCTCTATCACTAGAGTGCATGAACCACAAAATGATGCCTTGCGTGTTAGTAAACGTTTGCTGACTTTTCAATCTACCACTCACTTACCCCAAAGAAAACTCCTTAAAATAATGCTTTCACCAAAATCTACTTAACAAGAACCCACAAGGAATCACAATTCTAATCCTCAGCTTTCCAACAAATGTACCAAAAATGGGGGACACGCAGACAGATTTTGATCTTTCAAGTCAGCCCTCTGTGGTCAAAGGACTCTCCGAGCTGCCAGGCCACCACATGCGACCAGCCTTATCAGTTTTCAAAAAAACAAGAAATATGTGTGGAAGCACTATCAATGCTCCATAAAGTCTCTTCCTGACCTGTTAACACTTGCTTCTCATGCCCTGCCAACATGAACTGAGAGAATTAATGGAAGTCATTTTACCATCCTTTACTCACAGGATAGAAATCACTTTTACCATACATATAAGGCTATTGCTGTATTATATGTAATAGGAAAACACTGGAAGCAATCCAAATGGTAAAAGTAAATGGCTATATGAATTCTCATACGTTCAGCAATCAACAGACATTTCAGTTTCTTCCATTTCTTGGCTATTGTAAATATGCTGCAATGGACATAGAGATTCATGTATCTCATTTTCTTTTTCTTTGGAAAAATATCCAGAAGGGCAATAGCTGGACTGTATGGTAGTTCTATTTTTAGTGTTTTGAGGAAACTCCATACTTTTTCCATAGTGACTTTGTTGTTGTTGTTCAGTTGCTAAGTCATGTCCGACTCTTACAACCCCATGAACTGCAGCATGCCAGGCTTCCCTGTCCTACACCATCTCCCAGAGTTTGCTCAAACTCATGTCCATTGAGTCATTGATGCCATCCAACCATCTCATCCTCTGTCATCCCCTTCTCCTGCCTTCAATCTTTCCCAGCATCAGGAAGATTGGACTCTTTTCCAATGAGTCAGCTCTTTGTCTCAGGTGGCCAAAGTATTGGAGCTTCAGCTTCAGTCCTTCCAATGAATATTCAGGAGTGATTTCCTTTAGGACTGACAGATTTGATCTTGCAGTACAAGAAACTTTCAACAGTCTTCTCCAGCACCACAGTTCAACTTCACCAATTTACATTCCTGCCAACAGTACACAAGGGTTTCCTTTTCTCCAGATCCTCACCAACACGTATTTGTTGTCTTTTTGATCGTCTCAATGGACATGAGTTTGAGTAAACTCTGGGAGTTGGTGATGGACAGGGAGGCCTGGCGTGCTGCAGTACATGGGGTCGCAAAGAGTCAGACATGACTGAGCAACTGAACTGAACTGATGGTTGCCATTCTGACAGATGTGAGGTAGTATCTCATTGTGGTTTTCATTTGCATTTTCTTGATGATCAGTGGTACTGAATATCTTTTTCATGTGTCCAATGGCTATTTGTACGCCTTCTTTGGAAAGAGATGTATCCAAGTTCTCTACCCATTTTTTTTAAACTGGTTGCTTTTTTGTTGTTGTTGTTACGATGTCTGAGTTCTTTTTGGATATTAATCTCTCATTATATTATTCATTTTGGATATTAATCCCTCATCTGATAGATCATTTGCAAACATCTTCACCCATTCAGCAGACTGCCTTTTCATTTTCTCAATTGTTTCCATTGCTCTACAAAAGCTTTTTGGTTTGATTGAGTTCCACTAGTCTATTTGTGTTTTTGTTTCCCTTGCCTGAGGAGACATACACAAAAAATACTGCTAACAGTAGTGTCAAAGAGCATATGCTACCCATGTTTTCTTCTAGGAGTTTTATCGTTTCAGGCCTTATGTCAAGTAATTAATCCATTTTATTTTTGTATACGGTGGTAAAGAATGCTATAATGTCATTCTTTTACATGCAGCTGTCCAGTCTTACCAGCACCACTTCCTGAAGATTTTCTTTTCCCTACTGTATACTTTTGCCTCATCTGTTATAGACTAGCTGAACATAAGTGAATGGGTTTATTTCTAGGTTCTCAATTCTGTTCGACTGATCTGTATCTGTTTTTGTGCCAGTAACATGCTATTTTTGATCATTGTAGTTTTGTAGTATAGTTTGAAATCAGAGCATGTGATATCTCCAGTTTTGTTGTTTCCTCAGGATTTTTTTGGCTCTTTAGTGTCTTGTGTGTTTCCACAGATAATGCCATTGGTATTTTGATAAGGATTGCACTACATCTATACAATGCATTTGGGAGTGTGGTCTTTTTAATATTAATTCTTCCAATCTATGAGCAGGGTATACCTTTCAATTTGTTTGTGTTGTCTTCAATTTCTTCCATCAGTGTCTTATAGTTTTCTGAGTATACATTCTTTACCTCCTTGTTTAGACTTATCCCCAAATATTTTTGATGCAATTTTAAATAGGATTATTCTCTTAATTTCTATTTGACAGTTCATTGTTAATGTACAGACACACAACAGATTGCTGTATACTAATTTTGTAACCTGCAACTCTACTGAACTCATTTATTAGTTCTCATAGTCTTATGGTGGTATTTTTAGAATCTTCTATACATAGTATTATGTCATCTGTAAAGAGTGACAGTTTTATTTCTTCCTTTTCAAATTGGACTCCTTTAATTTCTTTTTCTTGTTATGACTCCTCTAGCTAGGACTTCCAATACTCTGTTGAACAGAATAGTGGACAATAGTGGACAGCTCTGTCTTGTTAGTGATCTTAGAGCATGCTTTGAATTTTTCACCCAGAGTATGATGTTAGATGTGGGTTTGTCATATATTGAGGTATGTTCCGTTTATATTTACACTTTGTTGAGAGTTTCTTTTTTTTTTAATCATAAATGGATGCTGAATTTTTGTCAGTTTTTCTGCATCTACTGAGATGATCATACACATTGGTCTTCAATATGTTAATATGGTATATCATATTGATTTGTGGATACTGAATCATCCTTGCATCCCTGGGATGAATCCCAACTGATCCTGAAGTCAGTCAGTTCAGTCACTCAGTCGTGTCCGACTTTGCAACCCCATGAATTGCAGCACACCAGGCCTCCCTATCCATCACCAACTCCCGGAGTTCACTCAAACTCATGTCTACCAAGTTGGTGATGCCATCCAGCCATCTCATCCTCTGTCGTCCCCTTCTCCTCCTGCCCCCAATCCTTCCCAGCATCAGAGTCTTTTCCAATGAGTCAACTCTTCCCATGAGGTGGCTAAAGTACTGGAGTTTCAGCTTTAGCATCAGTCCTTCCAATGAACACCCAGGGCTGATCTCCTTTAGGATGGACTGGTTGGATCTCCTTGCAGTCCAAGGGGCTCTCAAGAGTCTTCTCCAACACCACAGTTCAAAAGCATCAATTCTTTGCTGCTCAGCTTTCTTCACAGTCCAACTCTCACATCCATACATGACCACTGAAAAAACCATAGCCTTGACTAGATGGACCTTAGTTGGGAAAGTAACATGACTGCTTTTGAATATGCTATCTAGGTTGGTCATAACTTTTCTTCCAAGGAGTAAGTGTCTTTTAATTTCATGGCTGCAGTCACTATCTGTAGTGATTTTGGAGCCCCCTAAAATAAAGTCTGACACTGTTTCCACTGTTTTCCCATCTATTTGCCATAAAGTGATGGGACCAGATGCCATGATCTTCGTTTTCTGAATGTTGAGCTTTAAGCCAACTTTTTTCACTCTCCTCTTTTACTTCCATTCAAGGATCATGGTGTATGATCTTTTTAATGTATTATTGAATTTAGTCTGCTAATATTTTGTTGATAATTTTTGCATCAGCCTGTAATTTTCTTTTTTTGTGTGTGGTCTTCATCCGCTTTTAGTATCTCAGTGACACTGGTCTCACAGAATGAGTTCAAAACTGTTCCTTCCTCTGCAGTTTTTTTGGAATAGCTTGAGAAGAGTAGATGTTATTTCTTCCTTAAATGTTTGGGAGAATTCACCTGTGAAGCCATCTGGTGCTGGACTTTTATTTGTTGGGAGCTTTTTGATTACTGATTCAATTTCATTACAGGTAACCAGTCTGCTCATATTCTTTATTTATTGCTAATTTGGTCTTGGAAGATTGCATATCCTAGGAATTAATACTTTTCTTCTTAAAACCTATCAAGCAATATGAGACTAGAGATCAGTTATAAGGAAAAAAAAAAGCCAACAGAAAACCTCAAAGGTATAGACAGTAAACAATATGTTACTAAATAACTACTAGGTAACTGAAGAAGTCAAAGAGAAAAAAAACAAAACCTGAAGATAAATGAAAAAGAAATACAATGATCAAACCTATGGGATGCAACAAAAGCAGTTCTAAGAGGGAAGTTTACAGAGATAAAAGTCTATCCCAAGAAACAACAAAATCTCAAACAATCTAACCTTATGCCTAAATGACTAAATATGCCTAAATAAAAGAAGCAAAACCCAAAGTCAGTAAAAAGGAAAGAAGTAACAAAGATCAGGGCAGAAATAAATGACACAAAGACTAAAACGGCAGAAAAGATCAATGAAACTAAGAGCTGATTCTTTGAAAAAATAAAACTGATAAACCTTTAGCCAGACTCATCAAGAAAAAGAGGACTCATATAAACTAGAAATGAAAAGGTAATTACAACTGATAGCACAGAAATACAAAGGACTATAAGAGATTACTATGAACAATTATATGCCAATAAAATGGACATATAGCGGGCTGGAGAGTTTAGTGAATATTGTTTACCCTCCATGCATTTGGAGTTTTCTGTAGTTTTCTTTTTCTTATAACTGACCTGTAGTCTCATATTGCTTGATACAATTTCAATCTTCTTAAATTTACTAAGACTTATTTTGTGGCCTACCATGTGATCTATCCTGGAGAACATTCCACGTGTACTTCAGTGTGTATTCTCATGCTTTTAGATAGAATGTTTATATGTATGAATGTATGTGTGTATGTATATGTATGTATCAATCATCTGGTCTAACGTGTCATCCAGATCAGGGTTTCCTTACAAATTTTCTGTCTGGATGATCTGTCCACTGATATAAGTGGGGTCTTAAAAGTCTCCTACTATTGCTGTGTTACTGTTAATTTTTTCCTTTATGTTTGTTAACTGCTTTATAAACTGTGGAAAATTCTGAAACAGATGGGAATACCAGACCACCTAACCTGTCTCTTGAGAAATCTGTATGCAGGTCAGGAAGCAACAGTTAGAACTGGACATGGAACAACAGACTGGTTCCAAATAGGAAAAGGAGTACATCAAGGCTGTCTATTGCCACCCTGCTTATTTAACTTCTATGCAGAGTACATCATGAGAAATGCTGGACTGGAAGAAACACAAGCTGGAATCAAGATTGCTGGGAGAAATACCAATAACCTCAGATATGCAGATGACACCACCCTTATGACAGAAAGTGAAGAGGAACTAAAAGCCTCTTGATGAAAGTGAAAGAGGAGAGTGAAAAAGTTGGCTTAAAGCTCAACATTCAGAAAACGAAGATCATGGCATTTGGTCCCATCACTTCATGGGAAATAGATGGGGAAACAGTGGAAACAGTGGCAGACTTAATTTTGGGGGCTCCAAAATCACTGCAGATGGTGACTGCAGCCATGAAATTAAAAGACGCTTACTCCTTGGAACAAAAGTTATGACCAACCTAGATAGTATATTCAAAAGCAGAGACATTACTTTGCTGACTAAGGTCCGTCTAGTCAAGGCTATGGTTTTTCCTGTGGTCATGTACGGATGTGAGAGTTGGACTGTGAAGAAGGCTGAGTGCCGAAGAATTGATGCTTTTGAACTGTGGTGTTGGAGAAGACTCTTGAGAGTCCCTTGGACTGCAAGGAGACCCAACCAGTCCATTCTGAAGGAGATCAGCCCTGGGATTTCTTTGGAAGGAATGATGCTAAAGGTGAAATTCCAGTACTTTGGCCACCTCATGAGAAGAGTTGACTCATTGGAAAAGACTCTGATGCTGGGAGGGATTGGGGGCAGGAGGAGAAGGGGATGACAGAGGATGAGATGGCTGGATGGCATCACTGACTCGATGGACGTGAGTCTGAGTGAACTCCGTGAGATGGTGACAGACAGGGAGGCCTGGCGTGCTGTGATTCATGGGGTCGCAAAGAGTCGGACATGACTGAGTGACTGAACTGAACTGCTTTGTGTATTTAGGTGTTCTTATGTTGGGTACATATATATATATATATGTATATATACACACATTCACTTAGAACTGTTGCATCTTCTTGTATTGATCCTTTGATCATTATGCAATGTCTCTCATTACACTCTCTGTTTTAAAGTCTATTTCGTCTGATATAAGTATTATTATCCCTGCTTTCTGTCTCCATTTGCATGGGGAAACTTTTCCATCCTCTCACTTTCAGTCTGTATCTTTAGATCTGAAATGAGTTTCCTGCAGGCAGCACATAGGTGAGTCTCGCTTTTGTATCCATTCTGCCACTTTATGTCTTTTGATTGGAGCATGTGGTCTATTTATAAAGTAATTATTGATAGGTATGTACTTACTGTCATTTTGTTCATCATTTTTTGGTAGTTTTTGTAGTTTCTGTCCTCTCTTCTAACTGTGGTGTTATGTTTGGATTCCTTTCTCTTTGTGCGTATGTATCTATTATAGATTTTTGGTCTGTGGCTACCATGAGGTTTATATGTAACTATATACACATATATAGCTTAGTGTTTGGACATCATATTTTACAACTTTGTTTCATGTATCTCTTAACTATTTACTGCAAAGATGATTTTACTACCTCTGTCTTTAGCTCTGCATTGTTTTTTATTTCGTTGCTATATTTTCCCTAGTGGCTCAGATGGTAAATAATCTGCCTGCAATGTAGGAAACCTGGGTTCAATTACTGGGTCCAGGAAGATTCCCTGGAGCAGGGAATGACTACCTACTCCAGTATTCTTGCTTGGAGAATTCCATGAACTAAGGAGTCTGGCAGACTACAATTCATGGGGTCACAGAGTCAGACATGATTAAGCAATGAACATTTTCCCTTTTCACTTTGGTATGAAATCAGTCATATAAATAATTTTAAAACACTTTATTAAGAAAAGCAGTATATTACTTAAAATTTACTCTAGATTTAATCTTGATTTTATTTCACACCTTTGCTTCACAAGGAATTTTAATAAGGTGAAAAGTTGAAAACTATTGAAGAATCTGAACATTTTTCAACCATGTCTGGAAACTATAACAAAATCTTGCTACCTTGGTGCCAAAAACAGTTTACAGTAAGGAAAGATTAGATTAGTCCTAAAGGACTTAGTGCTTCTAAAAAAAGCTGGCAGACACCAATTTTTGGCTGCACTTTAGGAAAGCACATATGGGATCCAAGGAATTCCAGGAGTGAGCAATCTCAGAAATGTTTGGATTCAGAGTCTTCCCTACAGATATTCATCTTAGAGTTGAAAAATTCATAAAGTAATACCATCCCTGACTATCAATGAGGTGACACCTTCCACCTCAAGGCCTGCTCAGTGTTAACATTCTACAGGTCACATACCAAATACTAGCACTGAGGAGCTGAGGGCAGGGGAGAGGAGAGAGGAACTTCAAACAAAGTGACAAAAAGTATACACACCACCACAAACATATCTTTTCTGGATATTTTGACTAGCTATCCCTCTTCCACCGTAATGTACAGTTTACTCACTTTACAGCTTTTTACTTTAAGATTCCTTTATAACGAGGATGGATTAAGTAAAAAATTACATGAAGAATAAATGAGAACAGCAAAGGATCTTTGAGAAAAAGCAATAATTAGCAAAACAAACTATAAAGCCATAATAATTCAAACTGCAAGGTACCAGCAGAAGTCAAGAAATAGACAATAATGGCTAACAATTTATTCCCACCACTATTGCTTAGAAGTTCTTCCTTTTCCCAAAGCTTTCAAGTGCCAGCTCTGCATAAATCAAGTACACACATACATACACAATTTTCTTCCTCCTTTCTATCTAAAGAGCACTTTCAGTTCAGTTCAGTCACTCAGTCGTGTCCATCTCTTTTCAACCCCATGAATCGCAGCACGCCAGGCCTCCCCTGTCCATCATCAACCCCCAGAGTTCACTCAGACTCACGTCCATCAAGTCAGTGATGCCATCCAGCCATCTCATCCTCTGTTGTCCCCTTCTCCTCCTGCTCCCAATCTCTCCCAGCATCAGAGTCTTTTCCAATGAGTCAACTCTTTGCATGAAGTGGCCAAAGTACTGGAGTTTCAGCTTTAGCATCATTCCTTCCAAAGAAATCCCAGGGCTGATCTCCACTTGAGCTATTATTAATTTTTTTCTTTCCCATTCAAATTTTATCTATCTTTAAATAAGAAATAATCCTCGTCATCTAGAACTACTTTGGTGCCTCCATATTCTGCGAGAAGAACTTTATCTCCAACTTGCACACTAACCGGCTGAATCTCTCTACCCTTCCTTTAGACCCCAATCCAACAGCTACTATCATTGCTTGCAGTACTTTTCCTTGTGGTTTTTCCTAGAAGCATAATGTCTCCTATAGTTACAGTTTCAGCTGCACTTCTTTCAGCTAATAGTCGAAGAGGTGATAAAACTTCCTAAATGCCTGTCCTACCATGACTCCAGCTGTTGCAGTTCATACTCTGCTCTCACCTACCACAACAAGGAAAGACCTTGTTGAACACTCTGGACATGTGAATTCAGTTAAGTCTTCTTTAATGTCTTTTGACAGAGTACAAATGGATTGTAGTACAGTTTACATAAGTGAAAAGAAAATTTATTTTGAATAATAAATAATATTCTCTTTATATGCTCTTTTTCTTCTAAGTCTTATTACAACATGAGCAGAGATACTCAATGATAATTCCTTCAGAATTAAGGAAATGATTTCAAAATGTACTGATACTATAGCACATCTTCAGTTTGACCTCTCTCATCAATCCACAACCACCTTTAATTTTCCAAGGATCTCAGAAGCACTAATATGTAGCCACTTCCCTAAATATACAACTAACTCACATTATCACAAAACTATAAACTAAGTCAACCTTGTAGAGTCCAATCCAACTATATCTAAAACTCAGGAATCAAAATGTATTGACAAAATATATAAACAATTCACAAAAAGCAAAAGCCAATAATCCTTAATCCTCAAATATATGAAAATAAACATAACTTTGATTGTTAGAGGATAACACATATACATACATTTTACATAGGTATATATATTTAATTCATAGTCAAAAGACAGAGAGATAGCTCTTCCAACTCTAAGGTCAGGGAGAGAAGAAATACAGACTTAGTTCTCACTATTGTACCATTTTCATTACTGAAAATCGTAGAAGAAAAGAATTATTTCCCCTTATTAATAATATAATAAAAACTATGTTTCACTCTAACTTAACTCATGAAAGCACTCTTTCACAGGAGAATTCCAGTTAATAAATGCACAAGAAATGACCAAATTAAAAATAATACCATTTTGTAATCTCTTATGAAATACGTGATTGGAACCAAAATCAATGGATGCTAAACCACAACCAAACTTCTATCTTAACATGATAACTGATTAAGACTGCACATTTTCCGTATCCTAGTTGAACACAATATAAGGTACCTAGCATCACTTATGAATTACTTTTGCCAAAAATGTTTAACTCAAATTTTATCATCTTTAAATCTGATGTTCAATTTATAGAAAATTCAAATTAAAAAAAAACAAAATATAAGAAGTAATCAGGTAGATCTAGAAGGCAGAACAGTCTACAGAAAAACTGACCCAGTTTCTTAAAAGAAAAAAAAATGAACAGCATAGGCATATGGGAAAAAAAATAGTGGCAGGAGATGGGAAATATATACCTCTATTCAAGATTAAAGACATTCAAGAAATGTAACTACCAAATGCAATGTATACACCTTATTTATTTCCTAATTGTAAAAACAAATTACAAAACAACTAGGGAAATTTTAAGAAGGACTGGGTAAGTGAAACTATTGTTATTTTGTGTGGTATTACTGTTAATTTTTACCACTTCCTGGTAGCTCAGAGGTTAAAGCGTCTGCCTGGAATGCGGGAGACTCGGGTTCAATCTCTGGGTCGGGAAGATCCCCTGGAGAAGGAAATGGCAACCCACTCCAGTACTCTTGCCTGGAGAAGCCCATGGAGGGAGGAGCCTGGTAGGCTGCAATCTGTGGGGTCGCAAAGAGTTGGACACGACTAAGCGACTTCACTTTCCCTTTCAGTTAATTTTGTGATTATTAAGATGTGATATGGTATTATGATTACAAAGAAATGTATTTTACTTTACTTTAGAATACTTTAAAATACAGATGAAATAAATATGGAAATAATCCAAATGGCTGTTAACTGATGAATAAACAAATAATTATATATTCATATACATGAATCTTAATCAGGAATAAAAATGAATGAAATATTGATACATCCTACAACATATCATCCTAGTCAAAGATTTCAGGGACTAGGCCACAGATATCTTTAGGGGGCCATCATTCAGTCTATCATAATAAAACTATTAAAAATAAATAAAAATCCTTAAAATCTACACACTGAATAATGTGAATTCAACATTCTAGTCACTCTACATAGTTATATGTTGGTCAGTTTTTATAACAGTTAAAAGGAAATACTGGTTTCTACCTGCCAAAATGGCAAAGGCCAGAATCTAAAAATGCATTAAACTGATAAAGGGGTGGGAAAGCAGACCTCCTCATATATTGATGGTGGAAGTATATATTAGTACAACTTCTATGAAGCAGTTTGGTAGTATCTACCAAAATTACAAATGCACATAAACTCTGATCCAGCAATTCTACTTTGAGGAATTTATACTAGAAATTTACTTGTATGCATGAAAAATTATATATGCAGCATTATATAAAAAATATTGGAAACCATCTAAATGTTCACCAATAAAAACTGATTTCATATACTGTGGATACTCTTGGTGCTTCCCCAGCGGTAAAGAATCTGCCTGCAATGAAAGAGACACTGGTTTGATCCCTGGGTCGGGAAGATCCCTTGGAGAAGGGACTGGCAACCCACTCCAGTATTCTTGCCTGGAGAATCCCATGGACAGAGGAGCCTGGCAGGCTACACCCCATGAGGTCACAAGGAGTCAGACACAGCTGAGCTACTGAGCATACATTGATACTTAGCAGTCACTTAAAAGAATAAGGCAGGTACATATTAACTGTGGGGGAAAAAGGCAAGGACAGCAAGCAGGAAGAAAAAAAGCAAGGTTACGTGTGGTACACTAGCATTTGTCTTTAAACAGTCTTGTAAAACTACATGAAATACATGGTTTTACTATTTCTGGAAGGATTCAAAAGCAACTGCTACCAGGAATCATCTCTGGAGAAAGGAGGTGGTTGAGTGGGGAAAAGGAAAGAGAAAAACATTTCTCCTTTCCCTAACTTTTGGGTATTTTGCCAGTACATGTACAACAAATGGAGAGAGAGAACATTAAAGTAAAATTTTTTTCAAAAATCAGTATGCCACACAAGTTTATGTGGCCCTCAATACAAATTTTCAATTTCTAAGTTACCTCTTACCTGCTTGTTGGTGCAGGGAAAGAAAATGATAGAAGCTGATTCCAGAATGGATCATTCTCAGAGACAGATTCTGTGCCTGATAACTTTTTCAAGTACTCATTTTTAGGAAGATCACCAATTCTGCTACTGTTTGATCCCATCTTTTAATCTGGTGGATTACTTGTCCTTAAACCTTCATTTCCACAAAACAACCTACAAAGAATAAAAGAAATTTCAAGTGTGCTCACAATAATTGTCATACTTTTCCTATCCATGACCTAAATATAAGAAACCATAAACCTAGCTTAAAAAAATCATACCTCCCTTTATTATTTTAATCTCAACAATAGGATACAATACACTAGTGAAAATGAATTAACTAGATCTACAATTACCAACATGTACACATCTTAAAAATATTTATTTAAAGAAAGCTATGGAATAATGACATGGTGTAATTTCATTTATATGACTTTAAAATGTACAAACAATATTATGGATATATTCATAGCTACTATAAGTATTAAAACATATATGGGAAAAATACAAAGCAAAATCAGAAGAATGCTTTCATATAATGTTATTGCATGAGGAAAGGGGAGCCATCAGTTCCATAAATACTTTCTAGAAAAGAAAAGGGAAAGGAATAGAAATAGATTATTGTTTAGATCTGCTGAAAATGGGGAAGAGATACAAAGGTTTTGTTTCATTACCCCTCTATTCCTGTCTTATATATTAATTCTTAAAAAGGAAAAAACTGGTTTCTTAATCTTGCAGCAGCAATACTGGAAGGTAGATAGATGATAAGGAAGCATTATCTTTAAATTAAGAAAAAAAATTTTAACTGGAATTCTATACCTAGCCAAAAACTCCCAGATAGTATGAAGGTAGAACAGCATTTGTAGATTTCCCAACACTCAAAAACCTCCCATGCACCCATTTGAAGCTACTGGAAAATTTCAGTATGAGGGAATAAACCAAGAAAAATGAAGACACGGAACTGAGGAAACAGGATTCAACACAAGACAGGTGAAGAGAAATTACAGGTCAAGAGCTGTGCAACAGCTGGAACAAGAGTCAGCATGGCCCACTGACCTCCTGGGGAAGAAAACACAGAACTGCTATAGGTCACCTGATGTGTCCGTCCTTATTCAGTAGAGTTTTTAAATACCAGAGAATATGGAAGGAAGGGGGGAAGGAATGACTATTACTCAGAACACAAAGTAAATGATTTAATTACGTATTCTGGGGGAAAAAAACACTGTTCAAGAAAAGTTTGTGTAGTAACAGGGTATAACTCATTTCAGGTTATGAATATTTATGTAATCACTATACTATAAAGACTAAGCCAAAAATTGTGAGGTAATAACTATCCTAGGGAAATGCCAGAAAAAGAAATGAGAGTTGGTGGCTTAAGAATGTGAAATCGAGACTTTCCTGGTGGTCCAGTGGCTAAGACTCTGAGCTTCCAATTCAAGGAGTATGGGTTCCACCCCTGGTCAGGGAACTACTCCCACATGCTACCACTGAGACCCGGCACAGCCAAAGAAATAAAAATAGACATTAAAAAAATTATTTTAAGAATGTGCAATCTCTGACCTCCAGTAAGCAGGTAGGAGGTCAATCTTAGAAAATATTTTAAATTACTGAATCAGAAAATAACAGTAAAAGCATATTAGTTATGAATAAGGAGGTAAGTAGCAAGAAGCAACAGCTTAGAGATTTGAGAGTGGGGAGGGTGGTAGTACAGTTTTCATCATAAGTCCATCATATTATTTGATTTTTAACCTATGTCTATAGATTACTTTGATATTTTTAAATTATTTTTTCACCACCTTGACTATTCCATTTCTGACTCAAATTTAAATTTTTAACATATACGGAAAACACACAAAAAATAACTAAATTAATAGTGATAAAAATGTGAAGTATTCTTTTATGATGCCTACAACGAACAACCTTAAGGAAATCTATTTGTAGCAAATAGTTTAATGTTATAACACAAATTATTAAAGCTGACAGCTCCTAAAATCTAAATTTAAAATTTCCATCACTATGTATGTTTACTGACAGGTCACACACGTTTGGTCAAAAAATAGAATTAAATCCAAAAACACAGTGACAAACACATAAATCAAAACCAAAAAACTTAGAAATGGACCTACCAAACTGCAGCCAGTTGGAGTTTTTCAACAATGCAAAATCAATTCAATAAAAGGACAATTTTTTCAAATAATAATGCTAGAACAACTGGGTATCAACAGGTCACTCTGACCTAAAACTCTCATGTTATACCAAAGTTAATTCAAAATGAATTACAGATCTAAATGTAAACTTAAAAAGTATAAAACTTTTAGATAAGAACACAGGAGAAAACTGTGACTTGGGGTCAGGAAACACTTAGACATTATACAAAAGCACAACCCATAAAAGAAAACATCAATAAATTGAGCTCCATCAAAATTAAAAATTTTTGGTTTATGAAAACCCTCGTAAGGGGATGGAAAGATAAGACACATAAAGAATCTGCCTTCCAATGCAGAGGACATGGGTTCCATCCCTGGTTGGGGAACTAAGAGCTCCCACAAGCCAGGGAGCAGCTAAGCTTTGCACCACAACTACTGAGCCCTCGGGCTTTAGACCAGAGCTCACGCTCTGCAACTGGAAAAGCCGCTGTGCCATGACTAGGGAAAGCCTGCACCCCATGACAAAGACCCAGCACAGGCAGCAACAACAAAAACTAAAATGCTGCATATAATACTACTGGAGGAAAACAATGAAGATCAAAACATTTTGTTCTCAATCAAATAGACAAGTACTTCATTTTTCTTTTGGTACCTTAACAAGAATTAATTTAAAATTTACTTTGAGAGTTTAATTAGGTCCATAAATGATAAATTTTTCAAAAGAGCAAAACTCCATCCATCCACCTCATAAGGCAACAATAAGAATATCATAGAGTCTATTAATGAAAATTTAAGTCAGACTTGATTTCTTATTTGTATTTTATTTTTTGAATACTATAGTAACGTACATGGTACAAAATATACAGGGTTCAATAGATACACAGTAAAAGTCTCTCTCCCATCCCTTCTAACCACCTAGTTTCTCAACTCAAAGAAAATATTACTAGTTTCTTTGGTGTCATTCCACAGATTTTCTGTGTATATATAAGCACATATTTTTTCCTTTTTACACAAACCGTAACATACTACATATGCCTCTTTGCTCTTCCCAGTTAACATATATTAGAAATCATTACATATCTATATATAAAGCATTTCATTTATTTTTCATAACTCTGTAACACTTTGGTTTTTAATTCCTTAAGTCCCATAATGGTGTCCACCATTTAAGTAATTTATGGTCTTTTGTAAACTACAAATAACTCACCAGTAAGCATCTGGTATACAAGATATTTCACACACATATCGGTATATAGGTACAATAAATCCACAGAAACAGAATTGCTGGGTCAAAGAGCCCATGTATTTCTAATTTTGGTAGATACTGCTGAAGGGCAGCAGAATATGCCACCTCAAAATATGCCACGGTGACACTTTATTTTGAGCTGCATGCATTTGAAAATAGTAAATGCAGGGTGAGGCCTTTTCTGAACCCTCCTTATCTGCCTGAAACCAGACTCTCCAAAAGGAACTCCATTATCATAATTTGATCAGTTTCATCCCAGGGGAGACAAGAAGCTGACACAACACTGAGATAAACTTTGTCACAAACTATCACATCTCTCATCTGTGCTTCTGAGACCCATCTATCCTTCCTAAAAGTCATTTACTCTGCCTTAAGAGGCCTACATTCCCCTTTCCCTTCCCCTTTTAAGATGGTATTTAAACCTGAATTGAGCCACCTCAGGAGCCACTCATTTTTCCCTAGGTATCTCCCATGAGGTGTGCATATCAACAAACTTTTCTTTTCTCCCCTTTTGACCTTTTAACACAGGGCCTCAGTTAAGAACTCAGAAGGGGAGGGGGGACATCATCTTCCCTCTCCTACACTGCCTTACTGCCTTCCTTAGAGGTTGCCGACCTCCACCCCCCTTCAGCACTGCCTATTTCTCCACACCACCGTCACAGATCTTTAATCACACCTTTCAATCTTCACCAACTGATAAGTGAAAATAGTTTTCAATATGGCATTAATTTGCATTTCATTTCTCGTGCTGTGAATGAGGCCATTATCTGCTTATATCCTTTGCCTATTTTCTACTGATTTATACAAAATAAATTTTATTTTCAAAGCTGCTAGGACAGGTCAAAGTATGAAAACAACTGCTCCACCCAGAACCAATATGAAACCTCTCTAAGACAGTATGAATGAAGCCTGTAAGCTGTAAGAGGAAACTGAACAGAATGCTAACAAGGAAAACCAGGACAGCCAACTGCACACAAAATGCAGTGTCTCCTCTTTCCTTCACCCAGCCCTAGAAATACATGCATACACGCACACACACACCTCTTGTCAATTACTACACAGCCATGCTCAAAAGACACAGAAAACCAGAAGCTGTGAGGAATCCCTATAAAAATATAAAACAGCTGGAGATGGGCTGAAAAGAAAAACGACAAAAAAAAATTGAAGGCAAAAGAGCCTTCAATCAAGGGCACCAAAAGTATTACCAGCAACCCAACTCCAGAGGCAGAGAGCCAGAAAAGGGCCAGAGCCCAGGGGCAACAGGCCTGCCTAGGACATCCTGCCCAGTCACCCCTACCCTCACTCCCCTGGGCAACAACAAAGCACTATCTGCTGAGAACAGAGAGTGAAGGCAGCACCCGAGGCAGCCGCAACACCACGCAACAAGCTCAGCCAAGCAGACAACTAGCCACGAGGTACTCTTGCCAGAAAGTTCTACCTGTTCCCACATCCACAGAAAGCAAAGAGGAAAACTGAGGCCCAGTGGCATCTCTTCTGCATCTGATTCACGCCAAGAATTCCAAACACACACACACACACACACACACACACACACACACACACACACACACACACAATCACCTGTACTCAATGTGTGTGGAACCCCCAAGATCCTTACTAATGAAAACCGGAATAAACAGGAACTTCAAAAACCCACTAGCCAATCACCACAACTCCTATTGCTCTTCACTCACACTGTGCGTTGGAAGACTTCTCTGGCTTTTAGCTCTTCTTTTTCTCAATATGTCAGTAACTGAGCCTGTCTCCTAGGTTCACCAATGGTGTCCACGATTCTATTTTCATATCTCTATCCCAATCTCTGATTGGAATGCCTAGAACACTTGAGTTATTTTTTTTACACTTAAGGATTTGTTGTGGTTGTTATTTAGTTTCTAAGTAATGCCCAACTATTCTGCGATCCCATGGACTCTATGTAACCTGCCAGGCTTCCCTGTCCATGGGACTACACAGGCAAGAATACTAGACTGGGTTGTCATTTCTTTTTCCAGGGGCTCTTCCAGATCCAGGGCTCGAACCTGCATCTCCTGCACTGGCAGGCAGATTCTTTACCACTGAGCCACCAAGGAAGCCCAACTTAAGGATAATATAACATATATTTATATTTACATTTATATTTATATAAGGCCTTCCCGGTGGCTTAGAAATAAAGAATCCGCCAGCAATACAGGAAACACATGTTTGATCCCTGCATTGGTAAGATCCCTGGAGGAGGGCATGGCAACCCACCTGGGTACTCTTGCCTGGAGAATTCCATGGACAGAGGAGCCTGGTGGGCTACAATCCATAGGGCTGTAGAGTCAGATGTGACTGAAGCAAATGAGCATGCATACATATATATATATATCTCCAGTAATTTTGTGGATAACACCATTTCTTACAGAAATCTATACTAGAAATAAGCAGCATGCTGATGCTTTTAGTAGACCTATCTTTAATGCAACGCAGTCAGTTCTGTGCTTAGTTGCTCAGTCGTGTCCAACTCTTTGTGACCCCAGGGACTATAGCCCACTAGGCTCCCGTGTCCATGGGGATTCTCCAGGCAAAAATACTGAGTGGCTTGCCATGCTCTCCTCCAGGGGAATCTTCCCAACCCAGGTCTCCTGCATTGCAGGCGGGTTCTTTACCAGTTGAGTTACCAGGGAAGCTAATGTACTCAGTAACTCAATCTTAACATGTGTAAAACTGATGCCACTCTTGCTCAAAACCAGTCTTCTCTTCCCACTACTTTAGCCTAAAGTCCCCATTATGGAAAAACTACCTTTAAATATCATTGTTCCAGAGTATATGTGCTGTATCTCCCAAGGTAGATTAGTCCTGAGAAGCATGAATCAGGCTTTACATCTTGATATCCCTAGGTAACCTAAAGCACCTCAAAAAAAAAAAACCTTCCTGATATAGCCAAGGTCTCACAGCTAATAAATATATTAGACGATCTTCAGTATAAATCGGGAATAAAATATGCTAATTAAAATAGCAAAGTATCATTTTTACCCATTAGATTAGTAAAGGTTGAAAAAACAAAACCTTAATTAATCACAGTGAGAGAGTAGTAAGGAAACAGGCACCACTACCATGAATTTAAGTATTTGGCAACATCTGTCAGATTTTTAAGTATGCCAAAACATTGGTTTTGGTAAACTCACAGAAGTTGACAAGTTCTATACATCCAGAAGTTAATCATTTGGAATAGCAAGTTGTCAATAAAACCGGAATGACCATCATCTGGAGATTAATTACAGTATGGAATAAGCATATAATGGAATACAATGTAGCCACTGAAAGAATGAAGTAGACCTTATGCGTTAACGTGTAAAGAGATCCCAAATATGGCCAGGTTATCAGTAAAAGCAAACACAAAAACACAGAAGAGCTCACATAGTAAAATCCCAGTATTTTAAATAAATATGTAAATTCTTATACAGACTAGTTAATTTCTGGAAGAAAACATAAGCAATGATCCAAGACTGGTTACCTCTGAAGAATGGGACTGGAAATTTGGAGGAAAGGGAGTTTTCACATTATGTCTTCCTACACCGCTTTGACCTTTTTTTAAACCCAGAAACATGTAAAGTTAAAAAAAAATGGATTGTTCTCCTTCTCTGCTGTCCTTCAGGAAGGATCTTTATGTGCTTCTGGTTTGTGCTTTAAACTCTACTGAGTGACACCAGAACTAATATTTTGTCTTGACTTCTCAGTCAAAACCCAAGCATAAATCTCTACTTATTGATTTCAATGTGATGTCTTGCTATCACCAAAAATCTTAAAGTAGAATTTAACATTTGTCGCCTAAAACAATTAACCCCTCCAAAAGTCACTATTCCTTGTCAATGTTATCAGGATTCTTGGCTCAAGTTATCTCACTCACATACCCAAACGTATATTCCACACATGTTTATTACACACTTACTATAAATGTAGGTGATGTGATGTTTACTGAAAATGAAAAAGAAGTAAAAACCAGGTCCCTGCCATTAATGGACTCAAATCCTGGTGGGAGAGACAAATCTCTCAATAAATTATTATACCACATTTGGTAAGTATTACAATGGAGTTATTACAAGAAGCTACATAAATATACAGGAGCACCAGAGGCAGAGGAACCACATAAGCAGCAGCACTAGGAGCAGACTGACTTACAGGACGTGCTTTACACTCACTGACTCATCTAGTCCCCAGTAACAACTCAGAAAGGCAGGCCCAGTTTCCTCATTTTACAGGTGAGGAAACTTAAGGCACAGACAGGTTAAGTAATTTACCAAACACATGAAGTCCCATGTGTTTGTAAGACATAGTAAGTAGCAAAGGCAGGATTGGAACTTAAGCTAAGTCCAGGGTCCCTGGTCTTTAACACTTTACTAGGGTGACTCTCCAACAACATCACCAAGTTCTGTGGGTTCTTCTACAATACCCACAATTCTCCATGTCATTTTTAAACAAATCTCTTGATCTTCCTGCTGCCTCCATTCAGGACCAGGCTTCTTCAATCTCACATGATTTAGCACAAGAGTACTTTCATTTCTTTGCTTCCCATCTCTCCATTTTGATTCACTGCACACTTCACTACTACATAAATCCTTAAAAAACAGGAAATTCAGTCCAGCAATGAAATTAAGACCAAAGGTTCTAGTGTCTGATAGACCCTGCTAAGCCTGAATAATCAGTCTGAATCTCCATTTTACCATTTATCAAACCCCACTCCATCACAAGAAAACAACAATACTTCAACCCCTAAGATTTTTTTTGAGGATGAAGCAATATGACACACGCAAAAGCACTCAGTAAAGGGCCTGGCTCAGGGTAGGGTCGGCCAAGGAAAAATATTAAACCTATTTTTAATATTAGTGAAGTTACCACTTCCACCACTTCACTCACCAGCTCAAAAAGTATTCAATGATTCTTCATTACCTGAAAAGCCCAGTACTGACATTCAAGACCTTCCATATAGTCTGAAAGCTCACATTCTAACTTTATTTCCAACCACCCTCCACACCAGTAGTTCTCAAACTTAAAGGTATGTAAAAAACACTAGTGGAGCATGAGGCTAAAAATGCAAATGCTTATGCCTCAAAGATTCAGAATGTTAGGGTAGTGCCCAGGCATCTACATTTTCTTAAAAGTATCCACAGTGATCCTGATACAAGCAGTGTATGAACCTCAATTTGCAAATAGGAACCAAACCAAAGTAAGGTGGGTCTGTTCTCAACACCGAAGGTGCTCACCCACTCCTCTGCTCTGGCCTTCCACACCTGTGTTCCCCCCACACACCTGTCCCACAGTACCTGAAACCCTGGCCACTAAACATAACACAGCACACTCTTGTCTCTAGTCCAAGGGTGCTCATTAGCTTCACCACTCATTTGGAACTTAACTACCAAGTTAAACTAACTACCATAGTTAATTTTGGAGAAGGAAATAACAATCCACTCCAGTATTCTTGCCTAGAGAATTTCATGGAAAGAGGAGCCTGGTGTGCTATAGTCCATGGGGTCGCAAAGAGCTGGACATGGCTGAGCAACTACTTTCCCTTTTCACAGTTAATTTAACTACATCTTGGTCTGCTGTCTGACTCTTACATAATACTGCTTTTCACTATTTTCTGATCAGTTATTTCCTCTAGTCAGCTTTACTATCATGAGTGAAAACAATACTCTGAACAAGAAATGATATGCTTAATATTTTGCCTTTAATTTGTGAAATATCTGATATATGTGCGTGCATGCATGCTAAGTTGCTTCAGTCGTGTCCAACTCTTTGCAACCCTATGGAGTGTAGCCCACCAGGCTCTTCTGCCCGTGGGATTCTCCAGGCAAAGAATACTGGAGTGGGTTGCCACGCCCTCCTCCAGGGGATCTTCCAGACCCAGAGATCAAACTCGCATCTCTTATGTCTTCTGCACTGACAGGCGAGTTCTTCACATAAAAACTAAATCTCCTCTTCTATACAGATTGATTAGCAAATTCTGTCCTAACACTCTCAAAATACGCAAATACGCACTTTGTCACAACGTGGCGGAGACTCCATAAATCACAAACTATATTCCAGAATGTATATATGTGCGTATACATACACACACATTTGCACACAATAGACTTTAAGGCAAAACCTCATCCCTGAAACAAGAGTCCAGAGAAACAGTGGGCAGTAATCACTGGCCAAAGGACATGTGAGACACCACAAGTGCCACTAGTCCAAGTAATGGAACATTCTCTTCAAGGTTACTATGTTCCAAGTGCTATACTGAGTAAGTACAGTTGGGTATTCCACTTCAGTGAAACGAGAGTAATGAAAATAAAAAGATATAAGCCTACAAGTGTAAGATCAAGTGTGAAAGATGGAAAGGTGACAGAGAGGCAGTGACTGAACTGGCAGAGCTGAGGATGTCCCCAGCATACCCAGCTGCCAAAGGAGATGCTACCAAGAAGCAAGCCAATCCACCCCACGGAACACTGGGAAGGCAACAGAACTGAGAAGGGCACCATGAAAGGCTGAGTGAGGCACGGGCTCAAGTCTGCGAGTCTCCCCCGCCCGTCCCCCTTAACCGCCCACCCGCCCCAGTAGGAAATCATGTGTGTGCGCTCTGCAGAAATCTGACTGGACAGACTGGACTCTGAAGCCAAGGTGGGGAGACAGTAACGAGGCAGAGGATGAAAACAGGGGAGAGACATTCAGGTGGGCCTGCTGCACAGCTACACAGGTTTCCCAGCCTCCCAGGCAGGAGACTGGAGGGTTCTTCCTAAGAGAAATGGAGGAGGAAACAGAGGAAAAGATAGAGACATATGGGATTTCCCCCATTTAAAAAGCTGGCTTGCCGCCTACAACCCACCACTCACCACAATCCGCTCACACAGAGCTTCCAATCAGTGCTGAGAGTCTTGATCTTAATTAAGAATGAGCCACCAAAAATGATTCGACTTGTGAGAGGAAAGCCTCCAATCTGAAAATAAATAAACAAATAATAACAGTAACAAACCAAAGAAATTAATCATAAAACAGGTGATTCTAAGGAAAAAAATTAAAAATAATATCTTCAGGAGGTAATAAAAAATAATAATAAGTGCAAAGATTTACATAGCATTTACTATATCCTCAGGTCCTATTCAAAGTGCTAGACACACACGGAGTTGTTTAACCCACACCACATCCTTTGAGGCAAGTACTGTTGTTCTCATTGCCTAGATCATGGGTCAGCAAATGATGACCCAAGTTCTAAATCCAGCCTGCTGTATGAAGCATGATTTTTATATTTTTAAGCAGTCAAGAGAAAAACAGTATTTTGTGACATGTGGAATCATATGAAATTAAAACTTCTGTGTCAACAAATAAAGTTCGCTGAGAACACAGCCACGGTCATTTGTTTGCAATTGTCTAAATGTGCTTTCGCAATATGACGACAGAGTTGGGAGGACAAGGACTGTATTCGGTACTTTATACTGCTACTCAGTGCACAAATCTCAATGACACACGTGACAGTGACAGCAGGTCAGGTGTCAGGCATACTGCCACTTCAACATCTTAAATTACCAGTGCGGAGCTCTCCATATCAAAACAAGAACAAAGCAGACTCTGAGGTCATGTTTTTTCTTTTTGTAATTTCTGTTTTATCTTCTAGTGTTTCTTTTTGATATGCATTCGTATTTCCCCCCTTTTTTTGGCACAGCATGTGGGGTTTGGGTTCCCTGCCCAGGGAGCAAACCCATGCCCTCTGCAGTGGAAGCACAGATTCTTAACCACTGGACCACTAGGGTAGTCCCAGGATGTCACACACGAGTGTAGTTTTTTTGTTTTATTTTTTAAATATAATTAGATGCTGAAGGGTCTTCCCCGGATGGTCCAATGGCTAAGACTCCTTGCTCCCAATGTGGGGGCCTGGGTTCAATCCCTGGGCAGAAAACTAGGATCCCACATGCCACAACTAAAGATCCTGCATGTAGCAACTAAGACGCAGTGCAGCCAAATAGGTAGGTAAATAAAATGAATAATTAGATGCTGAAGTACTACATTTATCATGTAAAAAGCATCATAGCTGTGTCAGAACACAAGATGGGAAGACATTACCAACATGACCTGCCCCACCACACAGCACTTACTCCCAACTCATCAGAACAACAATCAGGAAAATTTGAAAATGTAAAATCATTTCACCACAAGCAAAATGTCTTCTCAAAAATAAAAAATGAAAATGAGGCTACAACTGAGTAAGATTTCAAATGGTTCATCTGTTAACCAAGCAAGCAAGTCGTTCACCAATCATGAGTTAAACCATGTTTGATTACAGCAGACAAAGAAATGTGTTCAGAGAAAATAAAACATCCTTAAGACTTGTCTTTTAGTGACAATAACTGCTCAAAGAACAGTCTGTATAGAAGAATTGCGGCCATGAATGGTTTCCAAAATAACTGAAAAGATAGTAACTCAGTACAACCTGAAGTGAAATCTGCTAAGATGAATAACAGATGGTGGCAAACGTGTGTGGTAGTAAAAAGCTCACCTGGACAAGTTTACAAACCTTGTAAAAATGCAAGGTGTTTACAAACTTTTGTTTTACTTTGGAAAATAAACATCTTTTACATAAACATGTTATTTATGCTAACACTGTAGATTTAGTATTTCTATTTTTAAGTAAATTAAATATTTTTTTAAATGCAAAGTGTTTAAAGCCTATTCATTAAATGAGCAGAATACTCTGTATAAAATATTTGAATTTATCTTGCTATTAAACCAGGAGTGCCAATAGTTAACTTCATCCACTCTCACGAACTTAACTATCAATTCCATAAAGTTTTTCTAGAAATAAAAGTTGAATATCCTGATAAGTTCTACCACACAACAATACAATGGCTTAGCAACAGTACTGTTTTATTTAAATTTTTCAAGCTCAGGGTTGAGACTGAAATTGTTCTGAAGAAGAAGAACCCCCTTCAACCACTGTTATTAAACAGTGAATGGCTTTGGAAATTAGTTTTTGCTCCAGATTTAATAACATTTCTCAATGAATTCAATCTAAAATTAGAAGGCCAACAGCACTGATCTGTAAAATTAACTGATATTGTGTGAATCACAACTAACAGCAAGCTGTTTTACACGCTTCTGATGCTGTCAGAAATCAAAATAAGACTTGAGATCTCTAATCCCACATAAGTATGCAATAGATAAATTTTTCAAAGTCAAACTATACTTCCAATAGCATTTTTCAGACCTCAATGCAGGTACAAAAGTACTTTTCACATTTCAAAAACTATTTTACTGTGCAACAAAGAGTTTCCATATAATCTCAACTGGAGTGATCACTCCACAGTGGAATGATTTACTAAAGGGTAAAGATCAGAAATGAATGTAACATAACTCTATAGATGTCTTCTAAGCGATTAACACGCTCTATTAAAACCACACAGGGAATTTCCTGGCAGTCCAGTGGTTAAGACTTGGACTTTCACTGCCATAGACCCAGATTGGATCTCTGGCTGGGGAACTAAGATCCCACCAGCCATGCAGTGTGGCCAAAAAGTTAATATATATGCTCATAAATTGATGTCAGTATTTGGCAGTATTTGTTGTTTAGTCTCTTAAGTCGTGTCTGATTCTTTGCAACCCCATGGACTATAGCCTGCCAGGTTCCTCTGTCCATGGAATTTCCCAAGCAAGAATACCGGAGTGAGTTGCCACTTTCTCTTCCAGGGGATCTTCCTGATCCAGGGTTGAACCTGCGGCTCCACGCCTCCTATATTGGCAGGTGGCTTTTTTACCCGAGAGCGCAGGGAAGCCACTGGCAATACTTACCTTTACCTGGGAAATCCCATGGACAGAGGAGACAGGCAGGCTACAATCTATGGGGTCACAAATGAGCTGAACACAACTTAGTTACTAAACAACAATAACAAAAAAGTATATTCAAAGATGAAATACAGAAAATCTCATTACACATGAGCATTAGATATAAACATCTGTGATAAATTCTGATGATAGGAAACAGTAACTCAGAACTCCAACTAAGTAATATGGTTCCTTTCTTCCCCAAAAGAAATTTCATTCTTCTCATTAGCAAACCTCTCTGAGCAAAAAAAAGCTCTCAACCATTATTAGGACTGTATTTTTAACTTCATCAATAAACACATGTAGAAATTTTCTCTCCCTTGTTATGTGAGTATCTACAGAATGTTCTTCATTTTGCCTCTGGGTCCACAAAGCCTAATTTTTACGATCTGGCCCTTTAGACAAAATGTCTGCCAACTCTGGGCCTAGAAGAATAAACTGAGGCAAAGAAAAGCTAAGTGACAAGCCCAAGATCAAGACGACAGAGTTAGAAAGTGACAGATCAGGTTTCAGGCCATGGCAGTCCAGATGCAGAAACAACGCTCTCTACCACTGTGCCACATTGTTCCCATAAACCAAGAACAAGATGTCAAGGAAATAAACAACAAGAAAAGAAACTTGACATTAAAACTTGATTTAAAAGCTCAACAGACAGAAGATCCACACAAAGGCTTTGGCATAGTCAAGAAAGAAGAAATAGATGTTTTTCTGGAACTCTCTTGCTTTTTCCATGATCCAGCAGATGCTGGCAATTTGATCTCTGGTTCCTCTGCCTTTTCTAAAACCAGCTTGAACATAAGGGAGTTCACGGTTCACGTATTGCTGAAGCCTGGCTTGGAGAATTTTGAGCATTACTTTACTAGCGTGTGAGAGGAGTACAATTGTGCAGTAGTTTGAGCATTCTTTGGCGTTTCCTTTCTTTGGCACTGTAATGAAAACTGACCTTTTCCAGTCCTGTGGCCACTGCTGAGTATTCCAATTTGCTGGCATATTGAGTGCAGAACTTTCACAGCATCATCTTTCAGGATCTGAAACAGCTCCACTGGAGTTCCATCACTTCCACTAGCTTTGTTCGTAGTGATGCTTTCTAAGGACCACTTGACTTCACATTCCAGGATGTCTGGCTCTAGATGAGTGATCACACCATTGTGATTATCCAGGTCGTGAAGATCTTTTTATACAGTTCTTCTGTGTATTCTTGCCACCTCTTCTTAATATCTTCTGCTTCTGTTAGGTCCAGACCACTTCTGTCCTTTATCAAGCGCATCTTTGCATGAAATGTTCTCTTGGCATCTCTAATTTTCTTGAAGAGATCTCTAGTCTTTCCCATTCTGTTCTTTTCCTCTATTTTTTTGCATTGATTGCTGAAGAAGGCTTTCTTATCTCTTCTTGCTATTCTTTGGAACTCTGCATTCAGGTGCTTATATCTTTCCTTTTCTCCTTTGCTTTTCACCTCTCTTCTTTTCACAGCTATCTGTAAGGCCTCCCCAGACAGCCATTTTGCTTTTTGCATTTCTTTTCCATGGGGATGGTCTTGATCCCTGTCTCCTGTACAATGTCACGAACCTCATTCCAAAGTTCATCAGGCACTCTATCTATCAGATCTAGGCCCTTAAATCTATTTCTCACTTCCACTGTATAATCATAAGGAATTTTATTTAGGTCATATCTGAATGGTCTAGTGGTTTTCCCTATTTTCTTCTATTTGAGTCTGAATTTGGTAATAAGGAGTTCATGATCTGAGCCACAGTCAGCTCCTGGTCTTGTTTTTGTTGACTGTATAGAGCTTCTCCATCTTTGGCTGCAAAGAATATAATCAGTCTGATTTCGGTGTTGACCATCTGGTGATGTCCATGTGTAGTCGTCTCTTGTGTTGCTGGAAGAGGTTGTTTGCTACGACAAGCGCATTTTCTTGGCAAAACTCTATTAGTCTTTGCCCTGCTTCATTCTGCTTTCCAAGGCCAAATTTGCCTGTTACTCCAGGTGTTTCTTGACTTCCCTACTTTAGCATTCCAGTCGCCTATAATGAAAAGGACATCTTTTTTGGGTGTTAGTTCTACAAGGTCTTGTAGGTCTTCATAAAACCGTTCAACTTCAGCTTCTTCAGCGTTACTGGTTGAGGCACAGACTTGGATAACTGTGATATTGAACGGTTTGCCTTGGAGACAAACCGAGATCATTCTGTCATTTTTGAGACTGCATCCAAGTACTGCATTTCGGACTCTTCTGCTGACCATGATGGCTACTCCATTTCTTCTGAGGGATTCATGCCCGTGGTAGTAGATATAATGGTCATCTGAGTTAAATTCACCCATTCCAGTCCATTTTAGTTCGCTGATTCCTAGAATGTCGACATTCACCCTTGCCATCTCCTGTCTGACCACTTCCAATTTGCCTTGATTCATGGACCTGACATTCCAGGTTCCTATGCAATATTGCTCTTTACAGCATCGGATCTTGCTTCTATCACCAGTCACATCCACAACTGGGTATTGTTTTTGCTTTGGCTTCATCCCTTCATTCTTTCTGGAGTTATTTCTCCACCGATCTCCAGTAGCATATTGGGCACGTAATGACCTGGGGAGTTCCTCTTTGGTATCCTAAATTCTGAAAGAGATGGAAATACCAGACCACCTGACCTGCCTCTTGAGAAATCTGTATGCAGGTCAGGAAGCAACAGTTAGAACTGGACATGGAACAACAGACTGGTTCCAAATAGGAAAAGCAGTACAACAAGGGTGTATATTGTCACCCAGCTTATTTAACTTATATGCAGAGTACATCATGAGAAACGCTAGACTGGAAGAAACACAAGCTGGAATCAAGATTGCCGGGAGAAACATCAATCACCTCAGATATGCAGATGACACCACCCTTATGGCAGAAAGTGAAGAAGAGCTAAAGAGCCTCTTGATGAAAGTGAAAGAGGAGAGTGAAAAAGTTGGCTTAAAGCTCAACATTCAGAAAACAAATATCATGGCATCCGGTCCCATCACTTCATGGGAAATAGATGGGGAAACAGTGGAAACAGTGTCAGACTTTTTTTTTTTTAATTTATTTTTTTAATTACAATACTGTATTTGTTTTGCCATACACTGACATGAATCAGCCATAGGTGAACACAATCTCCCAATGCCGAAGCCCCCTCCCACCTCCCACCCCACATCCTCTACCTGAATCATCCTGTGCGTCAGCCCCATGCATCCTGCATCCTACATTGAACATAGATTGGTGCTTCGTTTCTTACAAGAAAGTATACATGTTTCAATGCCATTCTCCCAAACCATCCCACCCTTTCCCTCTCCCTCAGTCCAAAAGTTCATTCTATACCTCTGTGTCTCTTTTGTTGTCTCATATAGAGGGTCATCATTACTATCTTCTAAATTCCATATATATGTGTCAGTATACTGTATTGGTGTTTTTCTTTCTGCCTTACTTCACTCTGTGTAATCGGTTCCAATTTCATCCATCTCATTAGAACTGAGTCAAATTTATTCTTTTTAAGGGCTGAGTAGTACTCCATTGTGTGTATGTACCACAGCTTTCTTATCCAATCATCTGCTGATGGACATCTAGGTTGCTTCCATGTCCTGGCTATTATAAACAGCGCTGCAATGAACACTGGGGTACATGTGTCTCTTTCAATTCTGGTTTCCTCGGTGTGTATGCCCAGCAGTGGGATTGCTGGGTCCTAAGGCAGTTCTATTTGCAATTTTTTACGGAATCTCTGCACTGTTTGTCAGACTTTATTTTTGGGGCTCCAAAATCACTGCAGATGGTGACTGCAGCCACGAAATTAAAATTCGCTTACTCCTTGGAAGAAGAGTTATGACCAACCTAGATAGCATATTCAAAAGCAGAGACATTACTTTGCCGACTAAGGTCTGTCTAGTCAAGGCTATGGTTTTTCCTGTGGTCATGTATGGATGTGAGAGTTGGACTCTAAAGAAAGCTGAGCACCGAAGAATTGATGCTTTTGAACTGTGGTGTTGGAGAAGACTCTTGAGAGTCCCTTGGACTGCAAGGAGATCCAACCAGTCCATTCTGAAGGAGATCAGCCCTGGGATTTCTTTGGAAGGAATGATGCTGAAGCTGAAACTCCAGTACTTTGGCCACCTCATGAAAAGAGTTGACTCACTGGTAAAGATTCTGATGCTGGGAAGGATTGGGGGCAGGAAGAGAAGGGGATTACAGAGGATGAGATGGCTGGATGGCATCACGGACTCAATGGCTATGAGTCTGAGTGAACTCCGGGAGTTGGTGATAGACAGGGAGGCCTGGCATGCTGTGATTCATGGGGTCGTAAAGAGTCGGACACGACTAAGCGACTGAACTGGAACTGAACTGAGACAGAAGATAAGGTCAAGGAAACACTCATAATCAAGAACAAGACGAAGGACTTTGCTGGTGGTCGAGTGATTAAGAATCTGCCTTTCAACGCAGGGGATACAGGTTCAATTCCTGGTCAGGAAACTAAGATCCCACAGAGCACAAGGAAACTAAGCCCGCGTGCTGCAACTACTGAGCCCACGCGCTGCAACTAAAGAAGCCTGCACACTGCAACAAAGAGACCACCAGCTGCAACAGAAAGTCCCACCAATGAGGATCCTATCATGCCACAACTAGGACTGGACACAGCCAAACATAAACAAAAATAAATTTTTTTTTAAAAGAACAAGAAAACAAATAGAGAACAGGACACACAAAAAAGAATCATTTAGAAGGCCTTAATAGATTAGTAACAGGAGTTTCAAACCGAAAGTATGAACAAAAGAGAGAAGCCTTCATTCAAGACATTCAAGTCAAATCGAGAACTGCAAAGGTCTGGGGTTGTACTTTACCTGTGCACCAACAAAGACAATGAAGCCTCTGGGACAGGAATGAAAAACAACTCACTGCTCATGGCAACAGCAGTAGCCAGAGCAACATCTTACGTAAGTTTCCTGGGTTCCAATCCCCACAGGTCCTTCCACACATTTGATAACAATCAGTAATGTGCTCATAGAAACATGAAGTAAACAAGAGCTGGGGGCGGGAAAACAAGGTAAACTCAGTTCAGCAGTGACATTTATGCTTAGTGTAAACGCTAAGCACCAATTCTTAAGTGTCCACACCAAAATGGCTGGAAGAGGGATAGGAGGAGGAAAAGGACCTCTTCTACCATAACAGGAGTCAAGAGCTATTACCTAAAATTGATAAATCACAAGATAGCCATTTAGACATATTACTTAAGAACCCAGTTAGAAGTAGTTGTCTCCAGGAACCACACTAAAAAGGATAGTAGGTAAGACATGGGACTGCTGACCTTTATAATATTATAAATTATTATAAAATATTTTATATAAAATATAAATGTTATATATTATTATAAATTACCTAACAATCTGCAAGTGTTGCTTTAAGTATTAACTCTTAATTGGAATCAATTAACTCTCCTAAATTGGAGAGAATGTGCTTTACTATTTCACAATTATAGATTCATATTAACAACTCAATGTGCCAATATCAAAGAAGAGTTGCAGGGCTGATAAAACAAACTAGCAATACCTAAGCTCCATCATATTGGTTATGGAAGCAGGACTCTGTCAGTATTTTGTGAGTGCCTACCATGTGGCCAGCCTAATACTAAGAGCCAAGGTTAAAACTGGGAAAGATGGATTTTATTTACAGTTGAGTATGAGAAACAGACAAATCAACAAAAAATTATAATATGGCAACCAGCCAATACTCAGTGAAAGCTTCCCAGAGGTCATGCCACAAAAAGCTAAGACCTGAAGGACTGGCCTGGTTGGGTGCAGGGATTCAAAGTAAAGAGAAAAGCCTGTGAGTAGGCTTAGGATTAGGCAAAACAGGCAGGGTCCATTCCAGGAACTGAAAGCAGCTCAACATGGCTGGAATAGGGAGGGAAGCAAAAAGGCCAGAAAGCAAGCTGATGCCCGAAGGGATACTTTACTAAAGGGCATCTCTTCTACTATGCCCACTGTAACCATAATATTGCATCTATCTCTTGGACTTCTAAACTAGTGAACTCCTCCCCAGTACAGTGATGATTTCAAAATATCTATATCTATGCAGGTCAGGAAGCAACAGTTAGAACTAGGCATGGAACAACAGACTGGTTCCAAATAGGACAAGGAGTACATCAAGGCTTTATACTGTCACCACGCTTATTCAACTTATATGCAGAGTACATGATGAGAAACGCTGGGCTGGAGGAAGCATAAGCTGGAATAAACACTGCTGGGAGAAATATCAATAACCTCAGAAATGCAGATGATACCACCCTTATGGCAGAAAGTGAAGAAGAACTAAAGAGCCTCTTGATGAAAGGGAAAGAGGAGAGTGAAAAAGCTGACTTAAAACTCAACATGCAGACAACGAAGATCACGGCATCTGGTCCCATCACTCCATGAGAAATAGATGGGGAAACAGTGGCTAACTTTATTTTTCTGGGCTCCAAAATCACTGCAGATGGTGATTTGCAGCCATGAAATTAAAAGACATTTACTCCTTGGAAGGAAAGTTATGACCAATCTAGACAACATACTGAAAAGCAGACGCACTATTTTGCCAACAAAGGTCCGTCTAGTCAAGGCTACGTTTTTCCAGTGGTCATGTATGGATGTGAGAGTTGGACTGTGAAGAAGGCTGAGCACCGAAGAATTGATGCTTTTAAACTGTGGTGTTGGAGAGGACTCTTGAGAGTCCTTGGACTGCAAGGAGATCCAACCAGTCCATCCTAAAGGAGATCAGTTCTGGGCGTTCATTGGTGTGACTGACTTTGAAACTGTAACTCCAATACTATGGCCACCTGATGGGAAGAGCTGACTCATTTGCAAAGACCCTGATGCTGGGAAAGGTTGAGGGCAGGAGAAGGGGACAACAGAGGATAAGATGGTTGGATGGCATCACCAACTCAATGGACATGGGTTTGGGTGGACTCCAGGAGTTGGTGATGGACAGGGAGGCCTGGTGTGCTGCGGTTCATGGGGTCGCAAAGAGTGAGACACGACTGAGTGACTGTACTGAACATCTAGTCCATAACCATCTTGTGGGTGTCAGATAATTTATGTGACAAGCCATGAATTACTATCTGGACACAGAAATCAAGGGCAATACCCTAGAGATGACAGGGTAAGAAGCTGGAAAAGGGGATGGGTCACTAATAACAGTGGGCTTCCCAGGCAGCTCAGTGGTTAAGAATCTGCCTGTCAACATAGGAGATATGGGTTCAATCCCTAGGTTGGGAAGAGAAAATGGTAACCCATTCCAGTATTCTTGCTGGGAAAATCCTATGGACAGAGGAGCCTAGTGGGCTACAGTCCATAGGGTCACAAAGTCAGACACGACTGAGCATAGCACCCTAATGGCAGTAGAGCCACTGCATCAGCCCTGAACTGTCTACCTCTGGACTTCTTTTACATAAGAAACAAAGTAATGATATGTTTAAGCTAGTATTTGCATGTATAGCCAAATCAAATCTTGACTGACACAGGAGGCTCTGAAAATATTCTAAGGTGGAGGACTGCAAGAAATATTTTGAAGGAATAATTGTCAAGATTCAGTGATTGACTCAAACTAAAAAGAAATTTATTATCAGTCATATTACATAGCAAAAAGTTTGGTTCCCCCCAATGACCTTATCAGAGAGTTACAGTCACTTTGGGGGCTTGCATTTTTCAACTGAGATATAATTAACATATAACATTATATTAGTTTCAGGTGTACAACACAACAAATACTGTATTGCAAAATCATCACCACAATCAGCCTAGTTAACATCTACCACCATAAACAGTTAATTTATTTTCTTGTAATGAGAAATCAAGATCTACTCTGAGCAGCTTTCAAACATATAATACGGTATTATTAACTACAGTCACCACACTGTACATTACATTCCTACATGATTTATTTCACAACTGGACGTCTGCATCTTTTGATCACTTTCACCCATTCCACCCATCCCCATCCCTTGCCTGGTGTCTGAATTTTTAAAACAATGCTAAAAACTAGAGAAGACATCAAAACTATTGACCAAACTTTCCTAACAGAATGAAAACAAAAAAGTCTGTAGCATATAAGAGCTATGTAAACTTGTTCTCAGCCCTACTAAATTACTTCGTCTAGGAACAGACCAACACAAAGATCACTTAAAACTGCAAGCAGCTTTTAAGAAGTTTATAGCGTTAAGCTCAGCTAAGAATCTTACGAGGGAAAATAAGCTTAAAGATAAGCAAAGATACTTAACGATTCCCATTATACTTTTTAATAATAAGTAACTATTACCTATTGATATTATTATATTTTCATTATATTTAGCTTAAGTGAAGTCACTCAGTCATGTCCGACTCTTTGTGACCCCATGGACTGTAGCCTATCGGGCTCCTCCCCCATGGACTGTAGCCTCAGGCTCCTCCGTCCATGGGATTTTCCAGGCAGCAAGAGTGCTGGAGTGCATTGCCATTTCCTTCTCCAGGGGATCTTCCCGACCCAGGAATAGAACCCGGGTCTCCCGCATTGCAGGCAGATGCTTTCCCATCTGAGCCACCAGGGAAGCCCCTAGTGGTAAGCTAAAACACACCACCATCAGAGAGACAGGACCTTCATGCTCAGAGGCAGTTAAGACCCTGAGAGCTAAGCTGAAAAGTAGAACCCCCTCAAGAAACAGGATGCCAAAGTACAGGACTTCCTGAAATCTCCACCAAGAAGTTTCAGCATCTTCTCCACAGCCTGGGAAAGGAAGAGCAGCAAAGGCCATCTTGCTCCTCTGCTTTTCAGGCCCACAACCATGCAGCTGAGTCACATTACGGAAAATCCTGGAAGGGAATTCGAGCCCAACTCTCACAGTAGTTTGTTCTTCCTTAAAATTTTCTCTCCCTCTGTCTTCCTATTGAACTGGAGGTGCCTCCATCACCCACCAGGACAGATAGCACCTGGTGTCTCACTCCAGGCAGGGAACCATCACTGCCCCAGAGTGTCCTGTGACTTGAGCATTATAGGTACACTCTACAAGCATGCAATACTGAAAAACATAAATATGAAAAAGACCAAATGAAAAAGACCGAAAAACAGAAAGACTTTACACATTATTACACTTTTTTTTAAAGGTGTCACTCTACAAATGTCAGACATTTCCTACATTATCCCTTTATCGTCACTAAAGGGAAAATGAAACAGTCCTCTCTAGCACTAACTGCATTATCTTACGAAGTGAAAGATGACACACTGCATTTGTAACAGGAAACAAAATCACTTAACAAAGAATCCCGGAACATAAGATGTCCACTCCTAATCTATGGAACCTGTGATTCTGGTGTTTTACATAAAAGGGACTTTGAATTGGGAGAAATTACTCTGAATTACCCAGGTGTGACTGATCTAATCACACAGATCCTTAAAATGGAGAATCTTTCCCAGCTGTGGTCAGACCAACTGCGTAACAGAATGATGCAACGTGGCTGGTTTTGAAGATGAAGAGGGTCACAAACAAAGGAATGTGGTTGGGAGAGACAAGGAAACAGATTCTCCCCTAGAAACTTCCCCAAACGGAAGACAGGCTTGACCAACTAACTTTAGCCCGGTGAGACCCATTTTGGACTTCTAAAACACAGAACTTCAAAAGAATAAGTTTGGGGACTTCCCGGGCGGCCCACTGGCTGGGACTCTTGTACCCCCCACCAATGCAGGGTGCCGGGGTCCCAGCCCTGGAGAAGTAACTAGATTCCATGTGCCACAACTAAGAGTTCACGCGACACAACTAAAGATTACACACGGTGCAACGAAGATGCAAGGTCCTGCATGCCACAACTAAGACCCGGCACAGCCAAATAAATAATTTAAATAAAGAATTAAGTTTGTATTGTTTTAAGCCTCTAAATTTGTGATCTGTTACAGTAATCATAGAAAACTAACATACACACATTAAACAACTTCCAACAATATGTGAAATCATCTAGAGGAGAGAAGCATAATCAAACTGCCCAAATCCTTAAAGCATTATCAGAAATAAGTTATTTGTGCATTTTGTGGTACAGTTCACTTCTATCTTTCTCATGCTCTCACAAAACTCCATCCACTAAAAAGCCAGCCGAAGTGACAATTCTTAAAACTTTCTATAGAAAGATGAACCGTATCAACCAAGAAAACAGAAGCATCAGGAAAGCAGGATTGACTGGAAAAATCTGGAAACAATACTGTATTTTTCAGAAAGTCTAACATCAAAATGTTTGCACTGCTTATTCAGTATCAGATGGATGCCACATTTTAAAAAATAAGTCCTTCTAAATATAAAAGATTATTTGTGGTGTATGCTAATCATAATGTGGGTATATTAAAAAGAATGACTCAATCTTCTAGAGATACATACTCAAATATTTACAAAATGGAGTGGGACTAGGAATTGACAGAGCCATAAATGAAATTAAATTAGTCTGAGTTACTGTTAGAGCTGGGTAATGGGTACATGGGGGTATATTAGTCCATGTTGAACTTTTCCAAATTAAAAAGTACAAAGTCCCTGACCTATTTATCATCATAATATGGATTTCTTAAGACGTTTAATAGGTGAATAGTTTAAAACTCCTTCCTGTAACATTTGCTGTTGTTTAGTCACTAAGTAGTGTCTGACTCTTTTACGACCCCATAGACTGTAGCCCACCAGACTCCTCTGTCAATGGGATTCTCCGGGCAAGAATGGTGACCCAGTGTTCATCATTTTCTTCTCCAGGGAATCGAACCGGAGTTTCACCTGCATTTCCTGCTTGGCAGGTGGATTCTTTATCACAGAGCCATCTGGGAAGCCCTCCTATAACATCTGCCCCACTCAGTTTTCTGCCACTTAATCCACGTTCACCAATTACTGTTTTATTCCCACTCATTTTGCCTTATTTACTAATCTAATGAGTTTCAGGAAGTCACCTATCAGCTAAAAGACTGATTCTTCATTTGCAGAATGGGAAGAGTTATATTTGCTCAGTCTATCTGAGTTGCAGAGAGAATTATCTAAGATAAACAACACAAAGCAGGATAACCATTCAGAAATCTACATTGGTAAATTTCAAGCTCAGCAGCAATCATTCACCTATTCCCATAGATCCTCTTCCCTCCCACCTCCAGTTCCCCTCTTGAGGCCTCAATTGATACGCCCAAAGCCAGGGTCCCTCTGAAAGAGTGCTCTAAACACGCACACACAGTCAGGGTCCCTCTGAAAGGGTGCTCTAAACACGCACACACAGTCAGGGTCCCTCTGAAAGGGTGCTCTAAAAATACACACACACACACTTTCTTCCGGGGTCCCTCTTCCACAGTCTACACACATGTTTTCATCTCTTTCAGCGCACTTTTTCTCTACACATCTCTCCCTCCAACCTTCCCCTCTTCTAAGGATTCTACTCAATCTCCCCCTTAGCAAGTCTATCCTGCGCACTCCTCTGCTGGCCTATTACAGTCATCCCAGTACTTCTCTGTATTTCAGTACTTTCATCCTATCAACTCTGTTAACCCAGTACTGTTCACCAGCACTCGACGAGCTAACTTCCCACCCTCTCACCCTTCAGTTAAAACACAATCACTAGTTGCCAGGGAGTGGGGGAGTGGAAAATAAGGAGCGACTTCTAATGGGTACAGGTTTCTTTTTGGTTGACAAAAATGTTCTGAAATTAAGATAGCTGCACAACCCCGTGACTATGCTTTTTAAAATACAGTGAATTTTAAAAAAGAAAACACTGAGTTATACTTTGATAATACTCTTAAAGGGCGAATTTTATGGTATGTACATTACATCTCAATAAAAATTCCACCCCCCCCCCCCACGCCCCCCGCCAAATCAATATTATTGCTCGGCTGCCCATCACACGCCCACCGGTCACCTCAATCCCACCTCCCGCATCACCGACTCGCTCTTCGGTGGCCCACACGGACTGAGGCCCGCCTCCACACACTCGCTTGGCTAACACACCCCCTCACTTCTCGGCGCCGAGTGCCACTGAACCCTGGATGCGGGAGGCGGCTCTCGCGGCCCAGGCACAGCCCCTGCACGGCTGGAGGACTCTCTTGCCCAGCCCCGATCGGGGGAGGGGGAGGCCGTTCCCAAAGCCGCTCAGACGAGGGGCTGGCGGCCCCGCCCGGCTTCCAGGGTCGCGCGGCCGGGGGGCGGCGCCACAGCCCACCTTGCCTCAGCCGGCGGGGAGATCCGCTTTCAGCGCACCGACAGACGGTTGGGTAACAGCGGGGACCCGACGAGCCTCGGTCACCGCCGCAGCCGGGGTGGCGCACGCCGCCTCAAGCCTCCATGTTTCCCACGTCTCCACGGCTCCGGCTCCTCGGCTCGGCTCCGGCCCGGGCAGCGTCAAGGCGGAGGCCCGGAGGCGGGGACTGAAGAGAGAAGCAAGCGGAGAACGCCGCTGGGGGCCGAACGGCCCAGCGCGCGCCAGCTGGCGGTCACGTGGCTGCGGCGCGCGGGCTTCTGGGAAGCGTAGTCCTGAGCGGCGGGCGTTAGGCGTTTCTCCGCCCGCCTGCGCCTCCAGGGTAACGGCAAAGCCACGTGGCAAAACCGAGACTCTGCTTGACTTTCTCACCCTAGTGCTGACGTCCTGGCTTACCCCGCAGCGTTTGTGCTGGGAACTTAGGTTTATTAAAGGCCCCTGTTCATTCCAACCCAATAGTCACCTCAGAATCAAGCAGTTCCTTGGAGGACTCTGAAGAATTTGGGAAAGAGGGGAATAGTGTTCGATGGAGCTCGGGTAGCAGGGACAGCCTGCCATCCTATCAGAAAGAACAGGTCCGACATAACAGAGTGTCGATATGGTGCAGGGCCCAAACCAGGGAATTTGTAGTCAGATAAGCACTGGAGAAGGAAATGGCAACCCACTCCAGCGTTCTTGCCTGGAGAATCCCAGGGACGGGGAAGCCTGGTGGGCTACCGTCTATGGGGTCGCACAGAGTCGGACACGACTGAAGCAGCAGCAAGCTGAAGTTACCAGACTGATGTCACTGAGCCTTTAGTTCACCTCTCCAGCCAGTTTTCTCATATAAAATCTGTATACAAGACCATGATTATACTTCCCATACAGAACGCTTATCGGTGTCAGCAGGTTCTCTGAATTTGCAGGATTACTACAAAAAATATACTAAAATACAAGATACCTGGGAGCCTAGCTAAAAAGAAGTGGACATGGCTATGCAACCATTGTAAATAATGCCATGTCTACCGTGTTCATGATACATGGAGTAGAAACAGTTCAGTTCTGTTCAGTTCAGCTGCTCAGTCGTCTTTGCGACCCCATGAATCGCAGCACTCCAGGCCTCCCTGTCCATCACCAACTCCCAGAATTCACTCAGACTCACGTCCATCGAGTCAGTGATGCCATCCAGCCATCTCATCCTCTGTCGTCCCCTTCTCCTCCTGCCCCCAATCCCCCCAGCATCAGAGTCTTTTCCAATGAGTCAACTCTTCTCATGAGGTGGCCAAAGTACTGGAGTTTCAGCTTTAGCATCAGTCCTTCCAAAGAAATCCCAGGGCTGATCTCCTTCAGAATGAACTGGTTGGATCTCCTTGCAGTCCAAGGGACTATCAAGGTATGGTATTATTTCACATAAATATAATTTATTTTTGAAAATCGGATAATAAATTATATTTGTAATACTTATGTGTATACTCCCAAGAGGGGAGAGGCTAAAAGAATATTAACAGTTATTCTCTTTGGGGAATAAGATCATGCATGATTAAAAATAGTTTTTTATATGTGTTTTCTAATTTTTCTGTAATATATATATGAATTACAAGATAATTAAATTTATGAAGCAAAAAGAGAGTCAAGCACCAAAATAAACTTCAAAGTACTTTAGAATTTTGCCTGTACAAAACGTATACAGTCTGTTCTACCCTAGAATGAGCTAGCAACGATTGTGAGCATCTCTTCAGAAGTGACTTATAGACCAAGAAGCAACTTATTCTATTTGAGGCAATCCTGTTTGTGAGATTTAATATCCTCTCCTTTTTGTATTTTTTTGGATAGCTTAAAATAAAAGTTTCACTAGAAACCAGTGTTCCTAGGCACTTGTCATAATGTTGCTAAGCAAACATGATAAATCAGAGAATAATAATAGGAATGGTTTTCACAATATATAATGCATGAGTTGGAGTAGCAGTCTTTTGAAAACTACTTATTGTGTTTGTAATGTGCAAAGTATCATCCTTGGTCACCAACATTCAATACTGCCTGCACAAATAGCACAATAACTTTGACTGACTTGATTATTTCAGTGTTTTATGCAGAAGCACTAACAAGAAAGCCATAAAAAACTTCACACTAAATGCAAGGGGTATCTTGGATTGGATCCTGGAACCAAAAACAACAATAATGGGAAACTGGTGAAATCCAGATAAAGTCTGGACTTTAGTTAAGGATGAGGTGAGGTGAAGCTGCTCAGTCGTGTCCAACTCTTTGCGGCCCCGTGGACTGTAACCTACTAGGCTTCTCTGTCCATGGGATTCTCCAGGCAAGGGTACTGGAGTGGATTGCCATTTCCTTCTCCAGGTTAGTTAAGGATAACCAATGTTAATTTCTTAGTTTTGACAAATGTGTGATGGTTAAGTAAGATACTAACATTTAAGGGAACTGGACAGAGGATATTCTGAAACTGTCTGTACCTTGCAATTCTTCTTTAAATTAAAATTATTCCATGTGGCAGCTCAAATAATGGCCACCTAGAAGATGTCCCCCGGAGAAGGCAATGGCACCCCACTTCAGTACTCTTGCCTGGAAACTCCCATAGACGGAGGAGCCTGGTAGGCTGCAGTCCATGGGGTGTCAGAGTCAGACACGACTGAGCGACTTCACTTTCACTTTTCTCTTTCATGCATTGGAGAAGGAAATGGCAACCCACTCCAGTGTTCTTGCCTGGAGAATCCCAGGGATGGCGGAGCCCAATGGGCTGCTGTCTGTGGGGTCACACAGAGTTGGACACAACTGGAGCGACTTAGCAGCAGCAGCAGCAGCAGCAGATGTCCACATCCTAATCCCCAAAATTTATGAAGATATTAGGTTACATGGCAAAGGGAAATTAAGGTTACAGACAACATTAAGGTTGTTAATCAGATGACCTTAAAATAGAGAGATTATCCCTAATTATCAGAGTAGGCCCATTGTGATCACAAAAGTAGAAAGTGAAAGGGAGACAGAAAAAGTGAGTCATAAATATGGCTCTGGCAGAAGAGCAAGTGATTCAACGTAAGGCTTGAGCATTGCCAGCTTCAAAAATGATGAGGGACAGGATGTGGGAGTGACCTCCAGAATCTGGAAAAGGCAAAGAAACAGATTATCCCCTGAGCCTTCAGAGGAGAACACAGTCTTGCCAATACCTTGGTTTTAGCTCCGTGAGACTGAGTCAGACTTTTCACCCACAGAGCTGTAAGATAATTTTTTTTTTGTCTTAAGCCACTAGATATGTTATAATTTTTTGTAGCAGTAGTAGAAAACAAATACACTGAAAAGTTTTAAAATATAAATAAAAGAAAACTTCCAGGAGTTCCCTGGTGGTCCAGTGGTTTAAGACCTGGGCTTTCACTGCCATGAACCTGGGTTTAATCCCTGGTCAGGGAACTAAGATTCCCACAAGCCGTGCAGTGAATAAATAAATAAATAAAAATAAATTTAAAAGAAAACTCCCAAATGGCTACCTGTCTTGCCAACACATTCCCAGTTTGGGACTGTACAAATACCCATGCTACTTAGAAAGTAACTATAAAACAGAAAATGCATAGGGCTTCCCTGGTGGCTCAGGGGTAAAGAATCTGCCTGCCAATGCAGGAGACACAGGTTTAATCCCTAATCCGGGAAGATCCCACATGCTGGGGAGCAACAAAGACCATGTGTCACAGCTGTTGAGTCTGTACTCTAGAACTCGGGAGCCACAGCTACTGAGCCACTTTCTGCAACTACTGAAGCCCTTGATTTCTAGAGCCCAGGCTCAGCAACGAGAGAAACCACCACAATGAGAAGCCCAAGTACCACAATTAGAGAGTAGCCCTTAGTTCCCTGATAAGGGACTGAACCAAGGACCCGGCAGTGAAAACACAGAGCCCTAACCACTAGATCACCAGGGAAGTCCTCATCAACATCGTACTAATAAATACTAATAAAATTTATACCTGCAAAATTGAAATTTCCTTTAGCATTAAAACAAATAGAACTGTACCAAATCAACAACAAAAAAATTATTCCACCATAGTCCTTCAGTAGTAAATGGTTTCTAATATGATCAAATAAATGGCTATGGAATGATGGAACTTTGCCTAGGTTTACCCAAAGAATGAAACATACTGCAAATCTCAAAATGAGATTATTCTGTAATCTTGATTTTCTCTGAAGCTCTAAACATGATTCCCTCCTTCCATCTCCATTAATCAGACCATGTCCCTCGCCTGCTAAAAGCCGTCCAGTGGCTTCTCACCTCATTCAGAATCAAAACCACTGGGGCTTCCCTGAAGGCTCAGTGGTAAAGAATCTACCTGCCAATGCAGGAGGAGACATGGTTCTAGCTCTGATTCCCACATGCTATGGGGCAACGAAGCCTGTGCCCCACAACTATGGAGCCTGTGCTCTAGAGCCCGGAAACTGCAAATACTGAAGCCTTCACACCCTTGAGCCACAGGAGCCGCAGAGCAACATGAGAAGCCACCGCAGTGAGGAGCCTGCACGCTGCAACTAGAGAGCAGCCCCGGCTCTCCGAAAACAGAGAAAAGCCCTTGCAGTGACAAAGACCCAGTGCAGCCAAAAAATAAAGACATAAGTTTTTTTTTAATCCAATACTATTTTAATGGCCTACAAGATGCCTCAATCCCAACCCCATCCCACCCCTCTAATCTCACCTCCACTTGCCTCTGTCAGACCTAATTGGAAGGGCCTCCTTGCACGTACTCCTAGCACACTTGCAGGTCAGAACCTAAGGTACCTACTGTTCCCTCTGCTTGGATCCCTCTTTCCCCTTTTTTTAGTAAAGAATATTTTATTGCATGCCATGGAGAAGGCAATGGCACCCCACTCCAATACTCTTGCCTGTAAAATCCCATGGACAGAGGAGCCTGGTGGGCTGCAGTCCATGAGGTCACTAGGAGTTGGACACAACTGAGCGACTTCATTTTCACTTTTCACTTTCATGCATTAGAGAAGGAAATGGCAACCCACTTCAGTGTTCTTGCCTGGAGAAACCCAGGGACGGGGGAGCTTGATGGGCTGCTGTCTATGGGGTCGCACAGAGTCAGACACAACTGAAGCGACTTAGCAGCAGCAGCATATAAATTTCAGACATGGCTCTAGGCACTGGGATGTTACCAACTGTATTGTTTCTTGCCTTCAAGAAACTTACATTCTGGTGAAGTGAAGTGAAAGTTGTTCAGCCGTCTCTGACTCTTTGTGACCCCATGGACTATATATATAGTCCATGGAATTCTCCAGGCCAGAATACTGGAATGGGTAGCCTTTCCCTTCTCCAGGGGATCTTCCCAACCCAGGGATCAAACCTAGGTCTCCCACATTGCAGGCAGATTCTTCACCAGCTGAGCCACCAGAGAAGCCCTTGTTTCTGGTTCAGTTCAGTTCAGTTGCTCAGTTGTGTCCGACTCTTTGTGACCTCATGGACTGCAGCACACCAGGCCTCCCTGTCCATCACCAACTCCCGGAGTTTACTCAAACTCATGTCCATTGAGTCAGTGATGCCATCCAACCATCTCATCCTCTGTCGTCCCCTTCTCCTGCCTTCAGTCTTTCCCAGCTTCAGGGTCTTTACAAATGAGTCAGCTCTTTGCATCAGGTGGCCAAAGAATTGGAGTTTCAGCTTCAACATCAGTCCTTCTAATGAACATTCAGGACTGATTTCCTTTAGGATGGACTGGTTGGATCTCCTTGCAGTCCAAGGGACTCTCAAGAGTCTTCTCCAACACCACAGTTCAAAAGCATCAACTCTTTGGTGCTCAGGTAGAAGACAAATAAGTAAAACAAATTATAATTAATTTAGACCATTGTGAAGACTTTCTCCCTTATCTCCTCCAAGACTGGTCAAATGTGATATTGTCCACCCTGCATAAAATAGGGACGCCTCCCAACCCTCACCTCCTGTCCCCTAATCCAGCACTATCCATCCTTTCCCCTCCTTCATTTTTCTGCACCGCTTTTATTCACCCCTTGACACATTGTAGAGTTATCTGTTTATCTGCCTCCTTGCTGCTGGAATGTAGATTTCCTAAAGAAGGGACTTTCTGTTTATTGGCAGAGTCTAAGGTTCCTGCAGGCACTTAGTAAACATTCTGCGGGGCTTCCCTGGTGGCTCAGTTGATAACCTACCTGCAATGCAGGAGACCCAGGTTCAATCCCTGGGTGGGGAAGATCCATCCCTGCTTCCCCCTCAGATAAGGAAATGGCAACCCACTCCATTAGTCTTACCTGGAAAATCCCATGGGCAGAGGAGCCTGGTGGGCTACAGTCCGTGGGGTCGTGAAGAGTCAGACATGACTTAGCAATTAAGCTGACACCACCACCAAACTTTTAAAATATTAATAAACCATTTCACCAGGTGCTATGGATTGAATTATACTTCCCCTGTCAAAAAAAAAATCACATGGTAAAGTTCTAACTCCTAGTACCTTAAAATGTGACCTTATTTGAAGATACAGTCTTTACAGAGGCAATCAAATTAAAATGAATCCACTAGAGGGACTCCGCTGATGGTCCAGTGGCTAAGACCACACACTCCCAATGCAGGGGGCCTGGGTTTGATCCCTGGTCAGGGAAATAGATCCCAGACACTGCCACATGCCTCAACTAAAAAGATCCTATGTGCCTCAACAAAGATCCAGTGCAGCTACATGAATAAATACTTTTTTAGAAAAATGAAGTCTCTAGAAGAGATCCTAACTCAGTGTGACAGGTACCTTATAAAAGGAGAAAATTTGGAAACAGAAACACAAGGAGGATGCCATGTGAAGGTAAAGGCAGATTCAGGGTTGTGTATCCACAAGCCAAGGGACATGAAAGATTGCCAGTAAAGCCCAGAAGCTAGAGGAGAGGCATGTAACAGATCCTCTCACAGCCCTCAGAAGAAATCAGTGTTGCAGACACCTTGATCTCTGACTTTCAGCCTCCTGAACTGTGAGACAATAAATTTCTATTGTTTATAGACACCCAGTTTGTGCTACTTTATTACTGCAGTTTTAGCAAACTAATGTCCTGGGTAATCCATCACTTCCCTATTGTTTGTGTGTGCAAAACTGTGTACTTGACTAAAAAATGTCACCGAAATACTAAAAGTTCAACGATAGGGGCCTGACTGAATGCATTATGACACATCCATACAACAGAACACTGTGCCTTTAAAAAGGAGGATGTAGAAATTTATCTAACGATGAGGAAAGACTTTTACAGCAGGTTGTTAAATGGAACTAAGCTTGACACACAATAAGTATAACAATTTCAATTTATTTAAAAGTCTGAAGAGTAGAATTGGACTGCAAATGTATTTTTCAGTTTGTATGCATTTGTATAGCTTCCCAGGTGGCGCGAGTGGTGCCAGTGCTAGGAGATGCAAGAGACCCGGGTTCAGTCCCTGGGTTGGGAAGAGCCCCTGGAGGAGGGCATGGCAGTACACTCCAGTATTCTTGCCTGGCGAATCCCATGGACAAAGGAGCCTGGCAGGCTACAATCCTTGGGGTCACACACAGTCAGACACGACTGAAGCGACTTAGCATACACACGTACAGTGTGCATATATGCCTATATTCAATATATACAAAAATAATATATGTACATATATTCAAACATATACACATGTATATACATGTAATATATCAAAATATATACGTAATTGGACCTAATTTTCATAATCTTGTAAGTGAAGTATTATTGTCTCCATTTTACCCCTGAGAAAATGTAATAAAAAAAAGAGTTTGGGGTTTTTTAAGTTACTGAATGTTATACAACTAGATTACTCAGAATCCCAAGAATTCACCTTCTAATATAAACAAGATATAACAGCAACATTCAAGGAGAATGGATTTCTATGGTTGTTTTATGGTGATCTAATTATGAACTTGAATTTTAATGGTGAAAGAGAGGTGATGGTGGAAGGAGAGATTGTAGCTTGAAATTGAACTTTATGACTCTGGGACCAAAGAGTCTCTGGACGTCCCTGGAATTCAGGAAATCCCAGCTGGAGAACTAAACATTGTGGTCAGAAACTGACCAGCGAAATCCACTGGCTGACAAAAATATAACGAGAGCCATTAGACTTGGTTGGAAAACTATAATTCAAAATTTTTTCACTTAACTACAACAGTGAACAAAAAAGAGTTGGATGAAATTTAAAAGAACTCTATATGTCTGCATTTGGTTTCAAAACACCGCTGCCCAACACAGGAACAGTTAATGGAAAAGGAAACACTAACAGCTCTTAAACACCAAAACCCCCTTATAACATGAAAGCTACCTTGAAGTCTTTTTCTCAAATCAGATTGGTGAACATTCAAAAATTTGATAGCATACTGTTGGCAAAGATGTGGGGACTAGGCCCCATACATTGCTGGAGGCTGTGTATGTCAGCACAGCCCACAGTGTGACAATATTTTCAAAATTATGAAACACATACCCTTTGACATTGCAACATACATTTCTAGAAATCTATTTTACAAATATGAGTGTACACTCAAGGGAATTTCTTGGCTGTCCAGTGGTTAGGTCTCTGTGCTTCTGCTACAGGAGGCATGGGTTTGATCCCTGGTCTGGGAACTATGATCCCATATACCCTATGGTGGGGCCAAAAAAAAAGTGTACATAAATAAAATAATTTACATGCAAAATATTTACTATAGTGGGTTTTTTTGATAATTTAAAAAACATTTTTATTACAGTTAACAAACAAAATTTACCATCTTAACCATTTTTTAAATGTACATTCCTGTAGTATTAAATATATTTACATTGTTGTTTAACTGTCCCCAACACCTGTCTCCAAAACTTTTTCATCTTCCTCAACCGAAACTCAGCACCCACTAAACACTACCTCCCTTTCCCCGCTGCTCCCAACCCACAAATGGCAGCCATTTTCTACTTTCTGTCGCTATGACTGACTAGTTTGGGTACCTCATATGGAATCATACAGCATTTGTCTCTTGGGGACTGGCTTATTTCATTTAGCATAATATCCGAAAGGTTCATCCATGTTGCAGCAGAAGTCAGGATCTCCCTTCTTTATCAGGCTGAGTAGTATTATTATATTGGTTTCCTCTATTTCTAGATTGTTGAGTGTTTTATCATAAAAAGATGTTGAATTTTGTCAAATGCTTTCTCTTCATCATTTGAAATGATGATGTCAAGTTTCTTCCCCTTTATTCTGTTAATGTGGTATATTACATTGAGCAATTTTTGTGTGTTGAACCGTTCTTTTTTAAAATTTTATTTTTAATTGGAGGATAATTGCTTGACAGTGCTGTGTTGGTTTCTGCCCTCCAACAACATGATGAAGCATTCTTGCATCCCAGGAATAAAGCCCACTTGTTTGTGTGTATAATCACAAGCCCACTTGCTTGTGTATACTCCTTTCAGTATGCGGTTGAATTTAATTTTCTAGTACTTTGTTGAGAATTTCTGAATCTATATAAACCAGAGATATTGATATGTATGTTTCTCTCTCTTTTTTTTTTTTTTTGTAATGGCTCTGACATTAGGGCAATGCTGACATTAGGGCAAGGCAAAACTCATAGAATGAGTTAGGGAGTGTTACCTCCTCTTCAGTTTTTTGGGAAAAGTTTGAGAATGATTGATGTTAATTCTTCTTTAGATGTTATGGTAGAACTCACTTGTGAAGCAGCCATTAGGTCTAGGGCTTTCTTTTGTTAGGAGATTTTTGATTCCTGAGTCAATCTCTTTACTAGTCATAGATCAATCAGGATATCTATTTCTTCATGATTCAGTTTTAGTAGGTTTTGTGTTTCTAGGAATTTGTCTATTTCATGTAGATTATCCATTTTGTTGTTGTATAGTTGCTCATAGTATTCTTATAATCTTTCTCAATTTCTATTGCATAAATTGTAATGTTTCACTTATGATTTTAGCAATGTGACTCTTCTCTCTCTTTTCTTAGGCAATCTGGATAAACATTTGTCAGTTTTGTTGATCTTTTTGAAGAACCATAGTTTGGTTTCATTGATTTTCTCTATCACTTTTCTATTCCTTATTTCATTTATCTCTGCCTTTAATCTTTACTATTTTCTTCCCTCTGCTAGTTTTGGGTTTAGTTTGCTCTTTTTTCCTAATTTCTTAAATTGTAATGTTGATTTGAGATATTTCTTCTTTTTAAATGTAAACATGTATAACTATAAATTTCTCACTTAGCACTGCTTTCACTGTGTCCCATAAGTTTTGCTACAATGTGTTTTTATTTTCATTTGTCTCAACAGTTTTTTGGAGGGGAGGGCATATCATGCAGCTTGGGAATCTTGGTTCCTCCACCAGGAGTTGAACTCACACCCTTGGCAGTGGAAGCTTGGAGTCCTAACCACTGGACCACCAGGGAATTCCCTCAAGATATTTTCTAATTTCCCTTGTGAATTCTTCTTTTATCCACTAGTTGTTTATGAGTGTGTCTTTTAGGGACTTCCTTGGCAGTCCAGTAGTTAAGACTCTGCCCTTCCAATGCAAGGGCCATGGGTTCAGTCCCTGGTTGGTGAACTAAGATCCCACATGCCACTTGGCATGGCCAAAATTTTTTAATTCTTTAATTTCCAAAGATTTGTGAATTTTCCAGTTGTCCTTCTGCGATTGATTTCTAACTTCCTTTCACTGTAGTCAGAGAGGATACTCTATAGGATATTATCTTTTAAATCTATTGAGACAATTTATGGCTTAACATACGCTTCTTGTTACATGAGAATGACCCATGTGCACGTGAGAAGAAGGTGTACCCTGTTGTTTTTGAGTAAAGTTTTCTGCATGTGTCTGTTAGAACCAGTTGGCTCACTGCCAAGTCCTCTATTTTCTTTCTTACCTTCTCTCTGGTGGTTCTGTCCATCAGTGAGAGAGCTGTATTGAAGTCTCCAACTATTATTATAAACTATCTCTTTTCTCCTTTCAACTTTGCCCATTTTTGCTTCCTATATTTTGATAATCTGTTATTAAGTGTGATTATAGTGGGTTTTTTTTGTGGTAATGTTAAAAGAAAAAAGGCAATCTAATAGCCACTGATCTTCAAGATACACTTAACTCTTTTAAGTTAGTTCAGTCGCTCAGTCGTGTCTGACTCTTTGCAACCCCATGGACTGCAACACACCAGTCTTCCCTGTCCTTGACCATCTCCTGGCCTGGCGCTTGCTCAAACTCATGTCCATTGAGTTGGTGATGCCATCCAACCATCTCATCCTCTGTTGTCCCCTTCTCCTGCCTTCAGTCTTTCTCAGTATTAAGGTATTTTCCAATGTGTCAATTCTTTGCATCAAGTGGCCAAAGTATTGGAGCTTCAGCTTTAGCATCAGTCCTTCCAAAGAATATTCAGGATTGATTTTCTTTAGGATTGACTGGCTTGATCTCCTTGCAATCCAAGGGACCCTCAAGAGTCTTCGCCAACACCACAGTTCAAAAGCATCAATTCTCCAGTGCTCAGCCTTCTTTATTGTCCAACTCTGACATCCATACATGACTACTGGAAAAAAAATAGCATTGACTAGAGAAACTTTGTTGGCAAAATAATGTCTCTGCTTCTTAATATGCTGTCTAGGTTTGTCATAGCTTTTCTTCCAGGGAGCAAACATCTTTTAATATCATGGCTACAGTCACCATCATCATGGCTGCAGTGATTTTGGAACCCAAGAAAATAAAATCTGTCACTGTTTCCATTGTTTCCCCATCTATCTGCCATGAAGTGATGGGACTGGATGCCATTATATACTTTTTAGATATCAGTTCAGTTCAGTTCAGTCACTCAGTCGTGTCCGACTCTTTGCAACTCCATGAATCGCAGCACACCAGGCCTCCCTGTCCATCACCAACTCCCAGAGTTCACTCAAACTCACGTCCATCGAGTTGGCGATGCCATCCAGCCATCTCATCCTCTGTCGTCCCCTTCTTCTCCTACCCCCAGTCCTTCCCAGCCTCAGAGTCTTTTCCAATGAGTCAACTCTTCGCATGAGGTGGCCAAAGTACTGGAGTTTCAGCTTCAGCATCATTCCCTCCAAAGAAATCCCAGGGCTGATCTCCTTCAGAATGGACTGGTTGGATCTCCTTGAAGTCCAAGGGACTCTCAAGAGTCTTCTCCAACACCACAGTTCGAAAGCATCAATTCCTCAGCGCTCAGCTTTCTTCACAGTCCAACTCTCGAATCCATACATGACCACTGGAAAAACCATATCCTTGACTAGAGGGACCTTTGTTGGCAAGGTAATGTCTCTGCTTTTGAATATGCTATCTAGGTTGGTCATAACTTTTCTTCCAAGGAGTAAACGTCTTTTAATTTCATGGCTGCAGTCACCATCTGCAGTGATTTTGGAGCCCTAAAAAACAGTCTGACACTGTTTCCACTGTTTCCCCATCTATTTCAAAGAGGATAACTAAGCAGTGTATTTTGTATGTTACTTTTGACTTAAGAGAAAGTAAATACATACCTATGTGTGTATTTGCTTACACCTTAAAAAAATAACTCTGGAAGAAACTGGTAAACCTGACTGCCTTTTAGGAGGTGAAGTGCTTTCTGGGAACCAGGACAGGAAGAAGAAATCTTTCTCTGTGTGTACTCTTATAACTTATGAATTTTGTACCTCATGAACATATCACCTATTCCAAAAAAAAAGTATGGTTAAAGATTTTTAAATGCTGTAGACTGAAAACTGTTAAAAAATGGGTAGGTTATGGCTCAAATTTAAAGGATCCTAGAAGGTATTAGATAACTATAAATTCAGGAAGTAGAGCAGGCTACTTAAAGAGCTTGACTGTACTCTGGAAAACTCAGATTAGCTATGACGGAGAAGAGGGGAAAGAGCTGGGACTAATTATTCAGTTGTTAGTTTGTTTAGATTCTTCTCCAAAGTATTTAAAGTGACTTGCAAACACATAAAATACAAAATTCAGAATTAAAAGCAAGAGGAGGGACTTCACTGCTGGTCCAGTGGTTAAGAATCTGCCTTGCAATGCAGGGATGCAGGTTCAATCCCTGGTCCAGGAACTAAGATCCCACCTGCCAACTAGACAGGAGCCCACGTGCTGCAACACAAGATCCTGCATGAAAAAGCCGCAACCAAGACATAACGCAGCACAAGAAATAATTAGTAAAAAAATACAGGAGGGAAAGAAGGGCTGGGCCATAAAGTGGAGCCAAATGGGTAGACCAGGGGTCTCTCAAAACCTCCTAAATTGAATCTTTTGTAACTACCAGTTTACAAAATCCGCAAGTACAGCTTTCCTGTGGTGCAAGTTGGAACAGATTCCACCTGTGAACAGATCTTCACCTGGAGGGTGCTGTCTCTCTTCTTAGAAACTAAAGGGCCTAAAAAGACCTCTGCCTATTAGAAGACCACTCCACAAGCAGCATCAGAACTCTCTCTAGATTATTGTTGCAAGCCTGTCGGTGAACAGTGCTCCAATTTCCAACTTTTCTGAAAAAGAAGAGCAGACTTTGGAGTCAGACTTGACTTTGAATTCTGGTTCCATAATTATGAGCTGAACGACTTGAGAAAGTCACTCCCTAGTCAGTTCTTCATTATATCCTGTAACTGAATACCATAGACTGGGTGGCTCAAACAACAGATGCTTATTTCTCACAGTTCTGGAGGTTGGGGAGTCCAGCCTCTGGTGATCACGGCACTGGCTCATCTGGTATCTGGTGAGAACACTCTTCCTGGTTTGCCGATGGCTCTTGTCATCGTAGCCCCACATAGTAGAGAAAGAGAGGCTAGTTTCTTTCTTTCCTAATACAGACATTAATCTTGTCAAGGGGGCTCCACCCTCACGACTCTACCCAAACCTAATTACCTCCAAAAGACCCCATCTCCTAATATTGTCCCATCGGGGTTAGGGCTTCAATATATAAATTGTGGTTGGAGCGGGGCAGAGACAAACATGCAGCCCATAATAGTCACTCAGCCTTTTTGAGACTAGTCGTCTACTGGAGACAGTAACATCCCATTCATATGTCATAGCTGCTGTGAGATAAACTAAGTAATGCATGTAGCATGCCTTCTTCTATAAACTTTAATTCACCTACATAATCCAGGTGGTAATCAACTCACATGTATGACAGCTGCCAGTTTCCGGGTGCCCCTCCTAAGGGACAGATACTGTACATTAACCAGAACTAGATTACCCTGCGAAGGGCAGTCAGGAGGGAGAGAGGTCTCACGCCCAGTGTGAAATGGCTGACAGCACTGCTGCTGCTGCTGAGTCGCTTCGGTCGAGTCCGACTCTGTGCGACCCCATAGACGGCAGCCCACCAGGCTCCCCTGTCCCTGGAATTCTCCAGGCAAGAACACTGGAGTGGGGTGCCTCCATGACAGCACCGAGGATGTACAATCAGATTAAGAAAAGGCTTGAGAGGAACTTCCTTGGTGGTCCAGTGATTAAGAACCCGCCTTGCAATGCGGGGTATGTGGGTTCAATCCCTAGTCAGGGAACTAAGATCTCACGCGCAGTGGAGCAACTAAGCCCGCAGGCCACAACGCCTGAGCCTGAACTCCGTAACTAGAGCATCCGACAACCCTATTGAAAATCCCTGATGACTCGGTGAGGACCCCACGAGCCACAACTAAGACTGGATGCAGCCAAATAAATATTTTTTTAAAAAAGAGAGAGAAGTCTTGAGAAAAATATTACTGTTTGCAGAGGTCATGACCCATTTATTTCTGGTGTGCCCGGGAACCAAATTAGGGCCACAGGTCTGAAGTTAGAGCTTGTAGATTTCAGATCCATGTAAGAACTTTTTGACAATAAGATCAATACTAATAATTAAACACTCACATTTACAAGTTGTTACGACCTATGTATTGTAGTATTTTGTTAAAATGTCCAGACAATCCTATGAGAAAGAGTTGATGTAGAAAGCTAATGTAATGGCCTGAAAAACACTTCACAATATGTTGTGAAGTAAAATTAAGCTTCCCAGTAGTGGAATGGTCTACCTGGAAGGAAAATGAGATTCCGATCCCTTCATGTATTCAAGCAGAGGGTGCATTCATCCAGAGGCTGGATGAACAGATAAATAAAACTGCCACCAGGAAGGGACACTGGCAATTAGCCAAGTCTCTCTATTCGAGATGAGATATTGAGACTTGGGGACCTGCGAGGACACACTTGCTGGACAGCCAGTCAGCTGTGCAGAAGACTGGGATGAGTGGTCCCTTAGGCCTCCTGCATGCAATGCCGATGAATTCCCTGCAATGCCAGCCTTTAGCAGTCAGATAAGACCCAGCTGCCAGCATGCTCAGAGGATGTGACTCCTCAGGTCCGGAGTGCTGATTGCCTGGCTGAGTGGGAGGTTACTCGGTTCTCAAGTCCCTCCTGCCTGTAGTAAGGCCCAGCTACACAGCTAGGTCCACAGAGTCCCTGTTCTTCTTTCTTTATTTGGAGCCCTGAGGCCACACCTCAGAGAAAAGTTACTTGGACAGCCAGACCACTGCAGTTCCTAAGAGTGGATAGTGGAGCTATCCTCTGCTTCGTGCTGGAAGAACTCGGGAGCGGGGACACTGTGCATTTGCGTCTGCTTCCTGCTGGGGCCAAGTTAGGATGTTGCTGTTGTTGTTCGGTGACTTAGTCGTGTCTGACTCTTTGCAACCCCATGGACTGCAGCACGCCAGGCTTCCCTGTCCTTGACCATCTCCTGGAGCCTGCTCAAACTCATATCCATTGAGTTGGTGATGACATCCAGCCATCGTGTCCTCTGTGGTTCTCTTCTGCTTTCAAGCTTTCCCAGCATCAGGGTCTTTTCTAATGAGACAGCTCTTCACATCAGGTGGCCAAAGTATTGGAGCTTCAGCATCAGTCCTTCCAATGAATATTCAGGATTGATTTCCTTTAGGATTAACTGGTTGGATCTCCTTGCAGTCCAAGGGACCCTCAAGAGTCTTCTCCAACACCACAGTTCAGTTCAGTCGCTCAGTCGTGTCCGACTCTTTGCGACCCCATGAATCGCAGCACACCAGGCCTCCCTGTCCATCACCAACTCCCGGAGTTCTCTCAGACTCATGTCCATCGAGTCAGTGATGCCATCCAGCCACCTCATCCTCTGTCATCCCCTTCTCCTCCTGCCCCCAATCCCTCCCAGCATCAGAGTCTTTTCCAATGTGTCAGCTCTTCACATGAGGTGGCCAAAGTACTGGAGTTTCAGCTTTAGCATCATTCCTTCCAAAGAAATCCCAAGGTTGATCTCCTTCAGAATGGACTGGTTTTTTTCTCGTTGTAGTCCAAGGGACTCTCAAGAGTCTTCTCCAGCACCACAGTTCAAAAGCATCAATTCTTCGGCACTCAGCCTTCTTCACAGTCCAACTCTCACATCCATACATGACCACAGGAAAGACCATAGCCTTGACTAGACAGACCTTAGCTGGCAAAGTAATGTCTCTGCTTTTGAATATACTATCTACGTTGGTCATAACTTTTCTTCCAAGGAGTAAGCGTCTTTTAATTTAATGGCTGCAATCACCATCTGCAGTGATTTTGGAGCCTCCCAAAATGAAGTCTGACACTGTTTCCACTGTTTCCCCATCTATTTTCCCATGAAGTGATGGGACCGGATGCCATTTTCTTTGTTTTCTGAATGTTGAGCTTTAAGCCAACTTTTTCACTCTCCACTTTCACTTTCATCAAGAGGCTTTTAGGTCCTCTTCACTTTCTGCCATAAGGGTGGTGTCATCTGCATATCTGAGGTTATTGATATTTCTCCCAGCAATCTTGATTCCAGCTTGTGTTTCTTCCAGCCCAGTGTTTCTCATGATGTACTCTGCATATAAGTTAAATAAGCAGGGTGACAATATACAGCCTTGACGTACTCCTTTTCCTATTTGGAACCAGTCTGTTGTTCCATGTTCAGTTCTAACTATTGCCTCCTGACCTGCATACAGATTTCTCAAGAGGCAGGTCAGGTGGTCTGGTATTCCCATCTCTTTCAGAATTTCCCACAGTTTATTGTGATCCACACAGTCAAAGGCTTTGGCATAGTCAAGAAAGCAGAAATAGATGTTTTTCTGGAACTCTCTTGCTTTTTCCATGATCCAGTGGATGTTGTTGGAAAGTATCAATTCTTCAGTGGTCAGCTTTCTTTATAGTCCAATCTCACATCTGTACATGACTACTGGAAAAACCATAGCTTTGACTATATGGACATTTGTAGGCAAAGTAATGTCTCTGTTTTTTAATACCTTGTCTAGGTTTTCATGGTTTTTCTTCCAAGGAGCAAGCATCTTTTAGTTCCATGGCTGCAGTCATCATCTGCTGTGATTTTGGAGCCCAAGAAAATAAAAGTATGTCACCGTTTCTGTTTCTCTCATCTATTTGCCATGAAGTGATGGGACCAGATGCCATGATCATAGATTTTTGAATGTTGAGTTTTAAGCCAGCTTTTTCACTCTCCTCTTTCATATTCATCAAGAGGCTCTTTGTTCCTCTTCGCTTTCTGCGACTAGGGTGGTATCATCTCCATATCTGAGGTTGATGGTATTTCTCCTGGCAATCCTAATTTCATCTTGTGCTTCATCCAGCCCAGCATTTCACATGATGTACTCTGCATACAAGTTAAATAAGCAGGGGACAGTATTCAGCTTTGACACACTCCTTTCCCAATTTTGACCCAGTCTGTTGTTCCACGTCCGGTTGCATAACTGTTGCTTCCTGACCTGCATACAGTTTTCTCAGGAGACAGATAAGGTGGTCTGGTATTCCCGTCTCTTGAAAAATTTTCCAGTTTGTTGTGATCCATCCAACGGGTAACTGGAAATTTAATCTCTGGTTCCTCTGCCTTTTCTAAATCCAGCTCGTACATCTGGAAGTTCTCGGTTCACGTACTGTTGAAGCCTAGCTTCAAGGATTTTGAGCATTACGTTGCTAGCACATGAAATGAGCATAGTTGTGCTGTAGCTTGAGTTCTTTGGCATTGCCCTTCTTTGGCTACTGCTGAGTTTTTCAAATTTGCAGGCATATTGAGTGCAGTGCTCTAAAAGCATCATCTTTTAGAATTTGAAATAGCTCAGCTGGAATCCCTGAGTAGCATCACCTCCAGTAGCTTCTCAGACAGTTGCCCTAGGTTCCTGGCCCCTGATATAAACACATCTTCTCTCAAATAACAATCAAATACTAAACTAAATGCTGCTGCAAAATAATTTTGCAGATGTAATTAATATCTAAAATTAGTTGACCTTAAATTAGGGAAATTACTTGGACCTGACATAACCACATGAGCCCTTTAAAAGCATTTTCTCTGGTGGTCCCAGTTTAGAAGTCACAGATGTGCTCTGCCTTCCTTGGAAGAAGGAGAACATACCTACTGTGAGCTGACTGTAGGGGCCACATGCCCAAGAACTACAAGGAGCCTCTAGGAGCTAAGAGTAGTTCCAGGCTGACTAGAGAAAAGTGGGAACACCGCAGTGCTACAGATATAAGAAAATGAATTCTTCTGGCAACCAGTGAACTTGGAAGCCCAGATGAGAACTGCACATCCTGGTTTCAGCCTGGTGACACCCTAAGTGGACAGTACAGCCATGTCATACCCATATGGCTGACCTACAGAAAATGTGAGATAATAAACTCGTGTTGTTTTAAGCCGCTAAGTTTGTGATACTTTGTTATGCAACAATAGAAAATGAAGACACCTAGGAAGTGTGAAACTTCACCTGCTGAATTACAAGTCAGGAACAGGACCTCTAGGACTGTGGCTGTGCTATGCGTAGATCTCGGGGCATCATTTACGATTGTTTTCTGTGTGAACGGAACCCTTTGCAAATGGGCAGTGCACAGAGGACAAGTGTACGTAGCAGTCCTGCAGGAAACGTGCCCTGTTCCCACATCTGGGGTTTTTTAGGTCATTTAACCATTTTAGTAGAAATGAGAGGATGGGGTTAGGTGTATCTGAAGGTCCATATCAGCTCAACATTTGGACTGTTTAAGTATACTTTGCAACTACTCCACCATACACTGCCCTTCTCAGTCGTACCTTCTCAATCTAACCTCTCCCTTCACTTAATACATCTACCAGTAGTCTTTCTTTCTTAAGGAACTGTTGCCTTATTAATAAATAGGACTTTGCGGACAGAACTAGCTGTTGGTTTTGTTGGGAGGAAACCACGAGAGAACTTCCCTTTCCCCTTCTCCTTTTGACTATGAGTGAACCTGGGACATTTAGCTTTAGATAGCTCAGGAGGTTTAGAATCAGTGGGTAGATCTTTTCAATCCCATCAATCTGTGGAACAGATCAACACATCAGAGAGGATCATTTTGAGTAAGTGCTGACTTACACGTTTCCTTGGAATGAAGCTCAACAATGAAAAGACATGACAAAACCCAAGTCTTTCAGGAAAACCTCAAAGGACTGTCTGAGAAAACATGTCCGTCCAAGAAACTGGAAATGCAGTTAACTAGAACAAAATCAGTTATTGCAAACTCGGTTAAGATAAAAAGTCATGCTAAAGGTGAGTAAAATCAAACCTTGAAAACAAGTCAATGTTAATTAGTCTACACTCTTCATTTCTGCCCCATTATTCCCACTATGGTCTGTCTGACAAGGTATCAGCCACCGTGACTGCTCTGCAGGGCGTCAATATTTCAAGACAATTTAAGAGTATGGCTTTGGAATCCTAGACTCTACACTTTACATATAATATAGACTGACATGTTAGGGGCTGATATGGGATGGAGCAAGAGAATACTTGTGTGGTATAGAACAGTGACGACCAAATCCAGTCCAAGGATAGATGATTTTTCAGCAATCATAAAAACATGGCCAAAATTGCGAATTTCTCATGAAAACACAAAGATCTCCTTTATAAATGTATTCATAGTAATGGGCTATTGTTATTTCCATGTTCATTTTCACTCTTGTGCTGTCAAATTGTCTTTTATGAAATAATATAGTCACATCCTTTTAATATAGTCCCACTTGGCAAAATAAAATGTTGGCAACTATGTTGCAGGAAGGAGGACCCCTTCCAGGACCCGAAACCCGGCTTTTGTCTAACACTTAAAAAGGAATTGTCCGAGGAGACACACATGCTGACAAAGCAAGAGATTTTATTGGGAAAGGGCACCCGGGTGGAGAGGAGGGTAAGGGAACCCAGAACAGCTCTGTCACATGGCTTGCAGTCTCGGGGCATTACGGTGACGGGATTAGTTTCTGGGTTATCTTTAGTCAATCATTCTAACTCCAGAGTCCTTTCTGTGGTACATGCCTTGTTCAGCCAAGATGAATTCGAGAGGATTCTGGGAGGTGGTCAGACATGTGTCTCATTTCGACCTTTCCCGAACTCTTCCCATTGGTAGAGCCTTATTAGTTCTGTGTTCCTCACCAGGCCCTCCTGTTGTAAAACAACTCATGCGAATGGTTCCTATGGTGCCTGGCCAGGGTGGGCAGTTTGTGTGCTTCCCCTAACTATGGATCATCCTCTTCAACTTTTTAAGAAACTCCTGGCAGCACTGGCTCTTTATTTCAGCACTCAGGCTCCAGCACTTGGGCATAGTTGCTCTGTGGCAAGTGGAATCTTAAGTTCCCTGACCAGGGATCAAACCTGCGTCCCCTGCACTGCAAGGTGGATTCTAAACCACTGGACCACCAGGGAAATCTGTTAAAAAATATATTTTTAGTAGTATGTAAAAATACAAGATTGGGAACCACTAGTCTCTCTGATGTGAGACTGCTAGAGTAGAAATTGCCTTAGATCAGCAATTCTAAGGAAGGTAGGTTTAAATGAACTGGGATGATCTAGGGGATCACTTTTCAAAATTATCTGTATTTTTATGAAATTCAGTACTGAATTAGAAAAATTGGTATGCTTCAGGAGCAATGGAGTAAACCAACAGAGGAAGATGTGGGATCCAGGGAACAAGAGATGCAACACAGGAGTGGTGAAGAGAAGTCCTAAGGACTGGCCCTGTGCCCCGCACCCAGGCAGCATCTTAGTCAATGGAGGAAGCGTAGCGGGAGAAAAGGGATAGGAGTAACTGCAGGAAAGCAATGCTCCACGAAGGGAAACTGATCGCACTACGCTCGCAACCCAGAGTGAGCCAGTCGCCTGCTCATCCTATCAGTGTCCCAGCAAGGAGCCGATGGTACCTGTGAGATAAGGCAGTGACCCAGAGCCAGTACTAACAGATGCCATCACCCCTAGGGCCAAAGAAGCAAGGAGAGGAAGGGCTTAGTGGAAACTGCAAGGAGTCGTGTGGAGTTGGTCACCATGAGGTTCAGGGACTTCTGGCTGAGAAACACATCACACCTGAAGACACCTTAAAGGGAAGGAGCCAAGGAAAAAATACCCTGACCTCACACCTTCTTTTACTCTCTCCCATCTCCTGGATACCACTGGCCAAACCAAAAAATCCCAGAGGTCACAGGAAGCCCACTGATGTAGTCCATACAGCTTTCTTGAGCAGGAGGGTAGGGTGAGGGAAGCAAAGATTTGGAGGGACAAATGGAAGACATCTAGAGCACATATAATGATAAACATACTGATCAGTAGGTAAAATTTTCCAAATTTTGACTCAAAATGTACAAAAAGTATTTGGAGGATCTGTGGGAGAAGGAATATAGTGTAAAATAGCTATATCTTAGTCATGGCAGAAGTCAGTAATGTTTACAGTTGCTACTAAGTCACTTCAGTCGTGTCCTACTCTGTGCGACCCCAGAGACGGCAGCCCACCAGGCAAGAACACTGGAGTGGGTTGCCATTTCCTTCTCCAATGCATGAAAGTGAAGTCGCTCAGTAGTGTCTGACTCCTAGCGACCCCATAGACTGCAGCTTACCAGGCTCCTTCCTCTGTCCATGGGATTTGCCAGGCAAGAGTACTGGAGTGGGTTGCCATTGCCTTCTCCCATGTTTACAGCTGATAGCTCCAACAACTGTATACATGTATCACTTAGAAATATGAAGATAAATCATGAGATAAAAGCAACAGCTAAATGAGTAAATCCTTTGTGGACTATGAGAATAAGGATATTATAAACCTTGCAATATTATTTGGTTTTTGTAAATGGTATGTTTAATAAAAACTACTTTTAACAAAGTTGCTAGATGGCTATAGGAAACGCTAATAGTGGTTACCATCTTTGGAGCCAGAATAAAGGAAAGAGAGTAGAGAAAGAACATTCATTTTTCATTTAACCTGTCCTTGCCTTGTTCTACTATGAACATCTGCTACTTTCACCATGTAATTTTTAATACCTTAAAAAGCAATCCAAATTAATCAACTGGATTTAGCTGCTAACAGGAATTTATCTAATCCCTCAGGTGCGCTGGGGTAGAAAAGCTGAAACAGACTCATTTCTATCAAAGGAAGTTCAAGGTGGATCAATGGCTTAACCAGACAGTTTCACAGAGCCTCAGTTAAGATCCAGGACTTCATTGGGGACCCAAGGTGGGGAGTTCCTTCTAACTTCTCCTTGCTTCAGAGAGAACAAACATTAGATATGTTTTGTCATCTTTGAATATTTGTATGTATATCCCAACAGTAGAGGGAAGAAGCCCAGGGATGAAAGACCATGCAGACAGGCCCAGACCAGCAAGTAATTTACCAGTCACATCAGTTGCTAAAAACCACTAACTTTAGGGTGTATTACTATGGAACAAAATAACTGACACAATCTAATTTTTTTTTTAAAGAAGAAAGTATCACTGGCCCATAACTATCCTGATGCCATCACATTATTCCAATCCTGCTTTCTGATGTGGTTAAAAAATCTTGCTTTTAAATATTTAAAAGAAAAAAGAACAACAAGCTATTTAATATTTGATACATTTATAGGAACAGAAGGAACAAAACAAGGATTAGAATTTTATATTACACATTAGACATTTATGCAAAAGATGTTCCATTTTTCAGAGAGGTTTCCCCTATTTCCCTGTCTTTTCTATCTTCCTCAGAGCAATAAATAGTAATTACTATTCTCACAGATAAGCTACTCCTTTGAGTTGGACAGTAATTACATCTTTATTTCAAGTCATTAGCATCTCTAAAAACTACCTTTCATTTGACTGCACAGTCTCACTGCAATGTTTCACAGTAAAATTACACTCCTCAAATTTGAAGAGCCTGAATAAAAAAGCTAGAGCCCCCCAAATTTCTAGGTACTGACTTAGTAACAGTGTCTACTGGCACAAACCTTATATATTTATTCATATTTTTAAAACTGCAATAAAAGAAATGAAAGCTACTTTAATGAAAAAGGAACTCAGAAATGAGGTTGTTAAATATAACTAGCTACATTTTAAATACAAATACCAGGTATTCCCTGATTAGCGTCAGGTAAATGTCTAAACTATTAATATCTAACCCAAATTCTGGTCTTGGAAAAGATCAGACACAATTAAAAGAAGGTGCTTCATAGTATCAGGTCCATTTTTAAAACAATGAGATCCTTCAGGACAATGTTTAGTCTTTCTTTTTATCACACATTTCTGTTGGTCCTCTTGTGGGTAATCCATTTACATCTGCACCCTAAAATGAGAAAACATTTTAGATACCATTACAACAAAAAGCCATTATAAGAGATAGTCTCTTTAAAAACACAAACTTCACAATGAAAAACCTACTGGAAATGTGCAGGATGGCTAAATTTGTGCAGGTGATTGAATTTAACAATCACCAACACTAAAGAAAACAAGCTGTCTAAATATTCATTTAAAAAAATAACTGCATTACAAGAAGAAAAACCTCTATGAATCTACTCATTACATCTCTTATAAGAAAATTCCAAACCCCTATTTTAAAAAAGAGAGAAATTTAGAATGCAGTACTTTTCTTCTTTTGGACTTTTCATTTTACACTGGAGCACAGCTGGTTAGTTTCAGAGGAACGGTGAAGGGACTCAGCCACACACATACATGCGTCCACCCTCCCTCAAAGCTCCCTGGAATCCAGGCTGCCACACAGCACTGAGCAGAGGCCCATGTGCTATTCAGTAGGTCCTTGCTGGCTATCCATTTTAAAAACAGCAGTGTGTATGTCCATCCCAAACTCTCTAACTCTTCTCTCTGGCAACCGTAAGTTCGTTTTGTAAGTCTGTCTCTGTTTTGTAAGTAAGTTAATTTGTATCATTTAAATGTTTAGATTCCACATATAAGGGATATCATACGGTACTTCTCCTTCTCTGGAAATTTAAACATATTAATGAAGCTTCTGGTTCAAAGAACTTGACTTTCCAAAGGTCACTATTTTACCCTGAGTGTACCGCCCCCACCCATTCAAGGCATTTTAATGTTCTTACCTTATAGTCTACTTTGCCTTTGTTTTTATCATTGGTTTCTCGTATAGCTTTCCGAGGCCACATACGGCTAACAAAGGGGGAGATCAGAGGGTATATATATGGTTCCAGGAACTTTTTGTAGACCCAGAGCAGAACTGGAATGACGATGCAGGGAATGCACACCATTGTCCCAGATGTGAGTTCCTGAACTACTGACAAACAGCAGAAAAAACAAATTAGGTCATCATAGATTAATGACTGAAGGAATGTACCTAGATTAAAATATATACACCTGTGTATATATATATACATTGATGTACACCTGTGGCTGATTCATGTCAATGTATGGCAAAACCAATACAGTATTGTAACGCAGAATAAAGTAAAAATAAAAAAATAAATTAAAAAAATATATAAAAAGACTATTTCTACACTGAAGGAAAAACTTAAATCACACTACAGGTACTATCATAAAGCAAGAGTCTATTCATAAAAATGCTGCTATCTACAAAAGAAAGGAACAAGAGGTGGCAAACTTGAAAGTAAGAGTGAGGATAAGCCTGCCTCCAAAACTCTCCAATCACTGTTTCACAACCATAAATTTGGTGATAAAGGAAAGACAGGGCTTCCCAGGTGGCTCAGTGATAAGGAATCTGCCTGTCAATGTAAGAGACATGGGTTCAGTCCCTGGGTGGGGAAGATCCCCTGGAGAAGGAGATGGCAACTCACTCTAGTATCCTTGCCTGGGAAATCCCATGGACAGAGAAGCCTGGAGGGCTACAGTCTGTGGGGTCATCACCAACGCTGAGGATGAGCCATTTAAGCCCTTTACACACATCAGCTCATTTAATCTTCAAAACACCTAGTGAGGTTGGGTACTCTGGCATTTCCATTTACATATAAAGGAGTCACCCAAACATTAAGGTATTTGGAGTAACTGCTGGTGAATGAGTAAGCATTGTTAAATTAGGCAATTTAAAATGATTCACAATACAAGCGAGGAATGATACAGATAATCCAATCTGAAATAAAAATGTAAATGTACATCAGGGAATGACCACTATTTTACAAAGGATTCAAAACTAGATTCTTTAAAACAGTCCTCTAGTCTCAGGTGGCACGAGTCGGGGAAAGAACCCGCCTGCAAAGGCAGGAGACAGAAGAGATACAGGTTGGAACTCTTGAGTAGGCAGATCCCCTGGAGGAGGGCATAGCAACCCACTTCAGTATTTCTGCCTGGAGAATCCCATGGACAGTGGAGCCTATGGTCCACAGGGTCACAAAGAGTCGGACACGACTGAGAGACTTCACTTTCATGCATTGGAGAAGGAAATGGCAACCCACTCCAGTGTTGTTGCCTGGAGAATCCCATAGATGGGAGAGCCTGGTGGGCTGCTGTCTATGGGGTCGCACAGAGTCGGACACGACTAAAGCAACTTAGCAGCAGCAGCACGTGTGTGCGCTAACTTGGCTTCCGTTGTGTCTTCACACGTGCTAGCTAAATTAAAATAATTTAGGAATTTGCCAAAAACATTTTGTTCCAAAATTTTAAAGAACATATCCTCTGGTCAAAATAAACCAAAGAAGCATGAGCTTTTTTCAGCATCTTACAAGGAATCATTATTTGGGGCTACTAGACTCTTAGAATCTCATCTGAAGCGCTTCATATTGGTTTAGGTCTTACAAGTACCGAAGCATAATAATCAAGCAGGAACCAGGGAAGCTGCCTAGATTTGAGACCTGCTTTCACTATTTTCTAGACAGTGTTCCTGAGCACGTTATTTGACCAGACAGTGCCTTAATTCTTCCATGTGTATTAGTACCTATATGAAAGGGATGTAGTGTGGACTAGATAATAGGAATACAAAGCTCAGAACAGCGTAAGAATATGATAGGTACTATTTAAGTGTTGTTACTATAAGAAAAAAAAACAAAAACAGATTCAAAAGTTGTAACCTGTCCAAAGCCCACACTTTAGGTAACTAGAGCTGGCTAAAACCAGAACTCCTAATTCTGGTTTCCTAGCTAAACGACTCTTCCATTTTTCCTTCCCAAAACACACAATCACCAATGTTATTCCCCTTTCTAACAAACTTTAAAAAGCAATGAAACCCTTCAAAACAACTGGCAATGCTACCGAGCACTAGGATAATACGATGACTTGCAACCGTTCCATCATAAAGATTCACGTTTCTAACCTACTTGAAATTGTTTTAAATAATACTACCAGTTACTTCTGTCATAATTATGGCTTAGAAAGGCCTAGAAACTGGCTTAGAAAGGTCTAGCGGTGGCTATGATAAATTGATTTAAAAATTAATTTTATTTACTGTCTCCAAGCCAATTCTCGAATATTACAACACAGTGAGATAAATGGATCGAAACTGTTGGAGGACAGGAATTTCTTTCGTTCGACTTAATCCAATACAATGGAACAGGAAAAAGCTGAAGCTCTATGAGAACAGGGAGCAGCTGTGGAAGGAAACGTCAGCTCCTGGAAGGAATCAAGTCCTCCAGAAATCAGTCTGGAGACAAGAGAGCGGGTCAGGCCGAGTCAAAGGTAAGGACTGAGAGACAGGAGAGAGGAAGAGAGAAGCGGGTGACGATAATAAAAAGTGATACCGACTGTTCAGGCCAGAGAGCGGATCCGGAGGTAAGAAGAGGCAGGAGCGGCTGGACGCGGGCGCAGGGCAGGCAAAGGGCGAGGTGGACGGGAGGCGGGGGGCGCGGGGCTGGGGGCTGGTGTACCGTGAGGGCAGGAGAGCCGCTCTGCGCACCGAGGCCGCCGCCCACGCCGCCCCGATCCCCCAGAACACTACCCGGCCCGGCTCACCCGCGACGACCAAGTGCCACGGCCACTATCCACGCTTCCGGAAAGAGGGTCGCGGGGAGTCACCACAGCCGAGCCAATGGCACCGCAGGAGGGGGCCGACAAAGGCGCGTCTGCGTCAGCCTGACGACGCGCCGGACGTAACCGGGACGCCCGCCGGGGGGCGTGGACGACTTCCGGCGCGGCCGCAGCCGTCACTCCAGCCCGCAGGCGAGGCGGAAGCGCTCGCTTTCCTCGGTGTCCCGTCGCTGAGCGAGACCCAGGACGCTGCGCCCGGAGGATGGCGCGTTTGCGAGCGGCCCACCACCTGTGTGAACGCTAGCTTCACAGCGACGGCCAGGCTGTTTTCGAATGGAGCTGTGGCTGAGCTCCTCATCCTGTTCAGTCGCTAAGTCTCCGACTTTTTGCGACCCAATGGACTGTAGCCGGCCAGGATCCTGTCCGTGGGTCTTCCCGGCCCAAAATTCCAGAATGGGTTGCCACTTCCTTCCCCATTTTAAGACGCACTACAAGGGTCGATTTTGAGGGGGATTTGTCTTTACAAAAAATGGCTGTACCACTTCACTCCCATTGGGACAGCTAGACTTCCCTGATAGCTCAGCTGGTAAAGAATGTGCCCGCAGTGCGGGAGACCTGGGTTTGATCCCTGGTTTGTGAAAATCACCTGGAGAGGGGAACGGCTACCCACTGCAGTATTCTGGCCTGGAGAATCCCATGGACTGTATGTAGTCTGTGGGGCAGAGTCGGACACGACTGAGCAACTTTCACTGATCCTACATTGCGGTAGCTCTAACAGTAAAGAGCCTGCGTGCGATGCAGGCCAGGGTTCCACCCTGGGTTGGGAAGTTCCTCTGGAGAAGAGAATGGCAATCCACTCCAGTATTCTTGCCTGAATTCCATGGACAAAGCAGCCTGGCAGGCTACAGTCCGTGGGGTCCTAGAGTTGGACCCGACTGAGCAGCTCACACACACATAGCAGTAGCAGTAAATGCTACAGCTTTAAGAGTCCTGCAGGTCCTCCAATGTTCACTCAATTCAATCCCTGGATCATGAAGATTCCCCTGGAGGAAACCCATTCCAGGATTCATGCTGGAATAACCCAATGGACAGATGAGCTTGGCAGGCTAGTCCCTGAAGTTGTAAAGAGGAGGACACGAATGAAGCTAACACCTCATGCCACAACAAAAACCCTGGGGGAAAAAAAACCCACCATGCTAAGTCAAAGCATTGTGATTTAGATGAAAAGGCCAGAACAGGCAAATCAACATAAACTCGGCTGGATTGGGTTAGGTGGTGATGTCAACCACTGTTAAGGTTCCTCTTTGTGGTAGAGAAAAGCCTCTACAACCCCAGTTATGGGTGCATAACTCAATATAGTAAATGCTACTTTAGTAGCAGACTTGCTGCTGCTAAGTCGCTTCAGTCATGTCCGACCCTGTGCAACCCCATAGCTGGCAGCTTACCAGGCTCCCCAGCCCCTGGGATTCTCCAGGCAAGAACAAGGGAGTGCGTTGCCATTTCCTTCTCCAATGTATGAAAGTGAAAGTGAAGTCACTATTCGCGACCCCATGGACTGCAGCCTTCCAGGCTCCTCCACCCATGGGATTTTCCAGGCAAGAGTACTGGAGTGGGGTGCCAGTGCCTTCTCCGAGTAGCAGACTTAGGGTGCTACTAAGTTCAATAAAGTAGGTGGAAAAAAGAGTCAGAAAATTTCCCATGTTCTCAATTCCATTTTATACAAGTACCAAAAGATGCAAAACAATTTGTTAATGAAAACTCATTTGATCCATTTTGTGCTAACGCTTGAAATACATTTACTAATTAAGACAACCAACACTTTTACTCTTATTTGCATTTATTTTTTGCGGCATTTATTCCCGGGCCATAAGTTTTTGTTTCTTCAGTTTCTTCTGGGATATCTGGGGAAAAGAAAAACAAAAGCACTATTAGAATGATTCCAGGAGAACCACACATCTTAAAGAGGAAGTTATATCTCAATGAAAGTAATCGGAAATTTCATCATAAAGGGAATGAGTCCTTTGGCATAGAGAAGTGGCACAGAGAGAAAGGCAGCCAGGAGGCAATTAGAGCAGTAAGAGAAGGAAGACTACAGGCTGGGAGCCCAGCTGGAAATAACCAAGTGGCAAAAAAGGATGGAGGGTTAAATTGGATGGGCGAAAATTGACAGAAGACAGATCCATTAGGATGTGAGTCACTCCCAGGTTCCAGGCTAAAGAACTAAATGTAATCATTTACTGAAAATAAGTTTCTTGGAGAAAGGGACTGCAGGGAGGAGGTGCCCCATCCCAGAAAAATTACAGCTGAAGTGGTCATGGCTATCTAGGTGTGGACATCAGCATATAATCATAGTTTTAACACACTGAACGATACAAAATTCCCGCTCACTGTTAAGAAACTAACGAGGATAAGAAAGCTGTGGTACATATACAAATGGAATATTACTCAGCTAATAAAAAAAATGCATTTGAATCAGTTCTAATGAAGTGGATGAAACTGGAGATTATTATACAGAGTGAAGTCAGTCAGAAAGAAAAACACCAATACAGCATATTAATGCATATATATGGAATTTACAAAGATGGTAACGATGACCCTATAATTGAGACAGCGAAAGAGACACAAATGTAAAGAACAGACTTTTGGACTCTGGGAGAAGGCGAGGGTGGGATGATTTGAGAGAATAGCATTGAAACACGTATATTATCATACGTGAAATAGATCCAGGTTCAATGCATGAGACAGGGTGCTCAGGGCTGGTGCTCTAGGATGACCCTGAGGGATGGGATGGGAGGGCGGGGAGGGGGTTCAGGATGGGGGACACATGTACACCCATGGATGATTCATGTGAATGTATGGCAAAAACGACCAGAACATTGTAATTAACCTCCAATTAAAATAAAAACAATCTTCCAAGATTAAAAAAAAACACAACACTAATCAGACTTATGAAAGCCAAAATAAAATTATTTTAAGAGGTTGGTGGTTGCTCAGAATAGCTTCCTTTCATGGTTATTCCAAAGGTGTCCTAAGTTAGTCATCACAGCAACCACAATCTAATACGCCAAGTGAAACAGAGCAGAGACTAATTTACCTTTTTCTTCTGTGCAACCTCCTCTTCTGGTTTAGGAACAATCTGTTCTTTTTCAGTAAGGATCATCTCAATGTGGCAGGGAGAGCTCATGTAGGGGTTGATCCGACCGTGAGCTCTGTAAGTCCTGCGCCGCATCTTGGGGGCTTTGTTCACTTGGATGTGCTCAATGACCAGAGAATCTACATCTAAGCCCTGGGAAAAGGGAGAAAAACCATTTAGAAAAATTTTTATAATCAGGTAATACCTTTATCTTAACACCACAAACTGTATCACTGAAGTCCTTATGACTTTAAATAGCATATTTATTTATTTTTAAAATTTCATTCTAAGTTCCCTCCCTTAAATCTAATTACCAAAACTCAGTGCTGGTAACTGCACCTATTTTATAAGTGGTACTCATTAGGGAGAGGAGTTACAGGAATCTCAAAGGATCTATGTCTAAGCTTGATGACAGCAAGGATTAGCAGCTACAAGGGCTAGAGCTAGACAGACCTATATTAATTCCAGTTCTAACCCAGTTTTTCAAATGCAGAAAGGTAAAGGATAACTGCTCAAATGGATAAATCTGTTTAGTTGGCATAGGATTTGTTCAGTTACACACTGCTGTTTTGACCTCTGAAATTTGACATCTTTCCATTATGAATGTAGGCAACAAACCACATGTCAATCATATGGTTCCTTTGTAACTGTATTTATTTATATTTAAATATACGCTGTGAAGGGGTTCACAAACCTCAGTATAAAAAAGCCTTCCCTGGTGGCTCAGATGGCAAAAAATTTGCCTGCAATGCAGGAAACCTGGTTCAATCCCACTCCAGTATTCTTGCATGGAGAATTCCATGGACAGATGATCCTAGCCAGCTACAGTCCACGGGGTCGCAAAATTGGACACTACTGAGCACTAACACTTAGAGCACAAGATTACAAACCCTTGGTAAAATACTCAAGGGGGAAAAAAGTGTTCCTCTTGCATGTACTGGGATTATGTCTGTGTGTGGGTAATTCTAGAGTTTTAGGCTTGAAATTACTGCAGACCATGCTCCTGAAACGCTTTATTAAAAAAAAACTTTTTTCCTTTTGGAAACTGAAAGTAATGATTTAAAATAGCCCTTTTAATGGTACTTTTGCTACTTTCATCAAGTCAATCAAAGAAAAAACAAGTCAACCAAGAAAAAGATCCAGACAACAAACTGTTACTGAGTCAACAATCCAAGTTGCATGTGTAAAGATGCTTATAGTGTGGGTACCTTAAGTTCAGCATTACTCTCTGCATTTTTGAGCATGTGTAGTAAAAATTCAGCACTCTTTTGGGCCACCGACCCTGAGTCCAGCCCCACTGTTTGGCCTAAAAACAAAGGCAGAGAGTTTATTAGTAATTTCCCTCAATTTAAATCAATGTTACAAGATGAATTTACTTTAATCAACATCAAGGTTGTTCAGAACATGCTTTTTTTCATGGTTAATCCAAAGGTGTTCCAAAGACTGTCATCACAGCAACCATAAGGAGCCTTAGTAAAGGAAGACATTGGCCATTTTTACTTCATCTACTCCCTTCCCTAACAAATTGTCCTTTTAAATGACAACTATGAATTCTTACCTGTGCACACCTACCAACTCCACCGTTGTAACGACGGAATGGTACGCACTGCTTCTTTAACGTGACATCCTTCAGATACTTGGTGGCTTTTCGGATATGCATACCCTTTATGGCCTGGGCAGTTTCACGAGTGTTCTAAAGATAAACAATGCAAGCTGTGAATTAACCACCCTTTAAAAAAAAAATCAGATTTAAACAAATTCCAGTATTTTCAAATTGTCAACCTTTATCAAGAGCCAAATCCTTTCCCTTCTTGAAACATAATACACAATCTGTTATGAGCCAGAGAAGCTTGGTTTGAAGGTGGAGAAATGTGAATCCTAAACCCGTTTATGCATTGTTACTATATTCTCCGTTATCTTGTAAACTACGTTTCCCATTATCTTGATCTGTGCACTAGGTTCTCAAGCAGTTCTCTGGTAATTTTACCCAATTCCACAAATCCTAAGTCAAGGTGTTCATTAAAAGGTGGCTGCTCAGAAATGGATTTATTTTCATGGTGAATCCAAAGGTGTCCTAAGAAACGCATCATCGCAGCTACCTTTTCAGAATGGCTAAAAATACTCAAGAACAAGAACTCTTTCAAAGCATAACTACAATTCACATACCTTAAAGTGTACACGAAGATTCGAACCTCTTGATTTGCATGCTAAAAAATACCGGAAAAAAATTCGGGGGTTAATCTTGGTATGTGGGTGCCTCGTACTCCAAAATAAGAAATGTTGCTCGCTCACTTACATTTTGTGGGGTTTTCTGGGTCAAGTGAATAGCGCACCATTTTTAGGGGTCACCTGGGAACAAGAATAACTGTCAACATATATTTACAGCAACTCACAGTTTAATATTTATGTACTATAAACTCTGTCCACAGCTGCTCAGACAGTACTTGTTTTCATGATTAATCCAAAGGTGTCCTAAGAAATGCCATCATTGCAGCCATCCTCCTCTCAATCCATTTCATCTCAGCTACAACCACCAGCTGCCTACAGCAGCCTTGACACTAAGACTAGTGACACGGACGCCCTTCCCCTAACCCTCTGGAAGGAAACACAGCCCGTTTCCATCCAAGTCTGGACCCAAGTATCCGGCGGAGGAGCCCACTCCCTGCTCAGCATCAGATCCTTCAGGTCCAAGTTCACGCGACCCAACGACACCCCTCTACGAGCTCCCTCTACAGTAACCTCCCTTACTCACACAGATTCGCAAGAAAGCCAAGCTTTCCACACTCTTTCAGGGTATTATCCGCGTTAAGCGCAGCTCAACTCACGTTCAGCCGGAGTAAACCTCGACCCGACCTGACCTTATTCCCCCACAAAACTTTCTCTCCATTCGGCCCCAAATGCGCTGCGTCCGCGGCCCCTACTCACCGCGAGACACTGGCCCTCAGGAATCGGCACCGACCAGAGCCGGCCTCTAACCTCGTCTCCCCATTCTCGCCCACTGCGGCCTGCACAGGCCCGACAGCAGAGGGGCGCCGGGCCGGGGGCTCCGACACGTCCCCCGCACAGGACTGCTCCCCAGGGAGGAATCAGTAGGCGCGAGAATCCTTCTTCTGAGGGTCTCGAAATTGGCGCCGAGAATGCCAGGATGGCAGGGATTCCCGGAGGATTCACCACTAGAGAAAGATGCCGAAGACACACTCACCTCAGGCCGCTTACCGGAAAAGGAAGAGCGGTAGCTCATGGGAGAATTCATGAGACCTCGACATCTCGCGAGAGTCCCAGCCTAAAGAAACGAGATTTGTAGAGGTGGGGGGAAGGCGGAGGAGAAAGGGAATGTGGAAAATGTTTGAGAAGATCTGAAAACGAATCAGAGGCTTAGGGACCGTCTCAAAATTCTCCTTTTTTTTGTATACAGAAATAAAGTTACGTATTTTAAATATCTGTCAATTAAAAACTGGTTTGTACAGAAACAGAGTCACAGACTTAGAGAATGAACTTATAGTTACCAAGGGGGACGTGTAGGTGAGGAGGGATAGTTAGGGAGTTTGGGATTGACATGTACACACTGCTCTATTTAAAATGTATAACCAGCAAGGACCTACTGTATAGCACAAGGAACTTTGCTCAGTATAATGTAACAACCTAAATGGGAAAGAACTTTGAAAAAATACGTATGTAGAAGTATAACTGAATCATTTCACTGTACATCTGTACATCTGAAATTAACATAACATACTTAAGGATAAGTGAAGTTGCTCAGTCGTGTCGGACTTATTGCGACCCCATGGACTGTAGGCTACCAGGTTCCTCCGTCCATGGGATTTTCCAGGCAATTATACTGGAATGGGTTGCCATTTCCTTCTCCGGGGAGATCTTCCCAACCCAGGGATCGAACCCTGGTCTCCCTCATTGTAGGTAGACTCTTTACCGTCTGAGCCACCAGGGAAGTGAGATAAGGTAATTAAGGATACTCCAATATAAAAACAAAGCAAAACAAGTTTGTAGTTCTAGGACAATACTACATATTATTTAGGTATAGATGAGACATTTATTCATCGAAATTCATTAGGTTTGGTTATGTGATTATATGAAAATGATTTGTAAAGGACAATTCGCTGTTGTTGTTTAGTCACTAAATCTTATTTGACTCTTTACAACACCATGGAATGTACCCCACCAGGCTCCTCTGTTCATGGGATTTCCCAGGCAAGAATACTGGAGTGGGTTGCCGTCCCCTTCTCCAGCAGATCTTTGTGACCCAGTGATTAAACCCTCATCACCTGCATTGGCAGAAAGTTCTTTACCACTAACCATGAGGGAAGCCCAAAAGGAAAAATTAGGGAGATCCAAAGGATGGGATGCAATTATGTTAATCATAAATTCTCAGTTTGAAAATATCACACAATCAATAGTAAAGCAGCCCATGTAAAGTATGTACTAACTGAAGCGTCTGGTTCAAGATTGCCATCTGGTTTCCCCACTGCAACTTGTAAATCTTCATGTGGCAAAAGATTTATTTTCCTTGAAAATAAAAGTGCCAAGGTACATTTTCTCACCCAGGTCATCTTACTGGTTATTCACTTAGAGTCACTGGTGGTGTTAGCACTTAGCTTTGGGTCTTCCTTTTATAGCCTTAGTGATTTTTCTGTAAAATTTAAGTGAACTCTTTAAATTGTATTTGATATACATATTTTCCTCCAATCTGTTTAGTTAAACAGTGAGGTTAGAACTTCTGTCTGAAATTTAACATGTTTCTCCACTATGAATGTAGGCAACAAATCACACAGCAATCATATTGGTTTCTTTGTAACAGTATTTTATTATTTGTATTTTAAAAATACAGGAGTTCCCTGGTGTCTCAGAAGGTGAAGAATCCGCCTGCAATATGGGAGACCTGGGTTCAATCCCTGGATTGGGAAGATCCCCTGGAAGAAGACATGGCAACCCACTCCAGTGTTCTTGCCTGGAGAATCCCCATGGACAGAGGAGCCTGGAGGGCTACAGTCCATGGGGTTGCAAAGAGTCAGACACGCACACAAAAATATCCTGTGAAGTGGTTCACAAACCATAGAATAAAAAAGGTCCATGGCACAAGTTTACAAACCCTTGGGAAAATACTCAAGGGAAAACAGGCTTTCTTTGCATGTACTGGAAAAAGTATATTTTAATTTTACTATATTTTTTTCTAAGAAATCTTAATTATTAAAGCAATTGTGTACTGCAAATAGGGGTCATCCTTAGCAATCAGTTGACTTGTTCACTTAGCCGTTCAATGAATATTGATCGAACATTTATATGCCTGCCATTGTGCTGGATGTTATGCTCTAACAAATACTAGGAGAGCCTCGGCTGCCAAGGAACCCACAGTCTCGGAATGAGGGTAGGAACAGAGAGATAGGTAACTAGGAGGTGAACAGTCAATTAGAATACAGTGTGAAATTGCTAAAGTAGGGTGAACATGTCTCCTGGGCGGGCGACATGGCAACTGCACCATGAATGACCAGAAGGAGCTAGCTGGTCATGGCAATACAGTAAGAGAGAAACAATTATTATTGCCAGCAAGAAAATTCTGCTATGGGAACTACAAGGGTTTGGATTCCTTTTGGTTGTGGGTGGGGAGAGGTAAGGGCGAGTGGCAAACCTGATCTGGAGGGAGCCTATTTATCTGTCAAGGAGTTTTGAATTTAACTTAAAGTCAACGGGCTTCTCTTGTGGCTCATCTGGTAAACAATCCACCTGCAGTGTAGGAGACCTGGGTTTGATCCTTGAGTTGGGAGGATCCCCCGGAGAAGAGAAAGGCTACCCACTCCAGTATTCTGGCCTGGAGAATTCCATGAACTGTCTAGTCCATGGGGTTGCAGAAGCAGACATGACTGAGCAACTTTCATCTTCAGGGTCAATGAGGGACTTCTGAAAGTGTTTAAACCTTTGGGGATGGGCATGGGAGAGGTGACCTGATCAGATTCACTTTTGAAAAGATTGCTCTATAGAAAGAAATTTGGGATGCCTCAGGGGCAAGGCCAGAGGCTGGCAAAAGATGGGAGTGGCTTGAATTGATGAGGTTCAATTTAATTTTTTTGGCAAAGAGAATGGAGAGTGGTAGATGAATTCAAGAAATTTTGGTAAAAGTCACATGATTTTGTGGTTGTAAACTGTAAAAGTTGGCACCTTCATTAGCCTGCCTAACTGTGCTGCCAGCCCATAGCTGAGCCTGTAACACAGTCTTCCGCTTCTCTCAATATACGAATACCTCTGAGATATTGTGAGTTCAGTTTCACAGCACTGTGATAAAGCAAGTCACCTGGATTTTTTTGGTTTCCTAGTGCATTTAAAAGTTGCATCTTCCCTGGTGGTACAATGGACAAAAATCTGCCTGCCAATGCAGGGGACACAGGTTCAATCCCTGGTCTGGGAAGATTCCAGAGGGCACAGAGCAGCTGAGTCCAAGTGCCAGAGCTACTGAAGCCTGTACACTCTATGGCCTGCAAGCCACAATTAATGAATAGTATTCCAACTGCTGAAGCACACAAGCCTGGAGCTGGTGCTCCACAACAAGAGAAGCCACTGCAATAAGCATGTGTACTGCAACTAGAGAAAGGCTGTGTGCAGTAATAAAGACCTAGCATGGCCAAAAATAAATAAAGCAGTGTGTACATGTAAAAAAAAAAAAAAAGGAAGAAATAAAAAAGTTACGTCATTGAGAATTCCCTGGCAACCCAGTGGTTAGGACTCCTATCTTCTACTGCTGGGGGCCTGGGTTCCATTCCTGGTGAGAGAACTATTATCCCACAAGCTGAGTGGCTTAGCCAAAAAGAAAAACGAAAAGTTACTTCTACATGAAATTGTAGTCTATTAAATGCAATAAATAACATTGCAAAGATTCCGTAGATAGAGGTCAGCAAAGAGTAGGACTAGGCTTAGCAACTAACACTTTCACTTTAAAGAAAGCTATGAAAAACCTAGACAGTATACCAAAAAGCAGAGACATCACTTTGTCAACAAAGGTCCATTTTGGTTTTTCCAGTAGCCATGTACCAGTGTAAGAGTGAACCATAATGAAGGCTGAATGGTGAAGAATTGATGCTTTCTAACTGTGGTGCTGAAGAAGACTCTTGAGAGTCCCTTGGATTGCAAGGAGATCAAACCAGTCAATTCTAAAGGAAATCAATCCTGAATATTCATTGGAAAGACTGATGCTAAAGCTGAAGCTCCAATACTTTGGCCACCTGATGCAAAGAGCTGACTCATTAGAAAAGACTCTGATGCTGGGAAAGATTGAGGGCAGGAGGAGAAGGGGATGCGACAGACAGAAGATGAGATGGTTGGATGGCATTGTCAACTCAATGAGCATGAGTTTGAGCAAGCTCCAGGAGATGGTGAAGGACAGGAAAGCCTGGCATGCTGCAGTCCATGGGGTTGCAAAGAGTTGGACTCGACTAAGCGACTAAACAACAGCAACACCTCAGCTCACTATGGCTAGCCTGTGCTTCTCCATCCTGCCTCTGGACCATCCATCTCTCCTTTTTTTTTGGAAGGGGGCCATGCTAGGTCTTATTTGTGGCACGAAGGATCTTTCATTGCAGCATTTGGGGGTCTAGTTCCCTGACCAGGGATTAAACCCAGGCCTCCTGCTTTGGGAATGTGGAGTCTTAGTCACTGGACTTCCAGGGAAATTCCAAGAACCGTCCACCTCTTGATTGGCTGCCAAGCTTCCTTCCAGCTGTTACAGTCTTCTCTGTGCTCAGGTCACAGTCTTCCTTTCTCAGCCCACTGCTGCTACATTCATCAAGGTAACCCTAGTGAAAGCAATGTCAAGGACGACTCTTCTTGCTTTGACACTAGGTGGATTGGTAAGGCCAGAAACCTCAGATTAGAGTCTGGAAAATTCTGCAAAATACCAGAAAAGCTGTAGCAGATGATGTAATAGGAGTTTGGTAAGGGTGAAGAAGGTGGGAGTGAAACTGAGGGGGAGACCTGTGGGACTCCCAGGCTTGGAGGCCTTTCTGTCCCCCATTTCTTATGGGCAAGACTCCAGGCTCCATGACCTTCCCTGAGTTCCAAAGGGTGGATCCCAACTGTTGCTATTCAAGAAGCAGCAGGTAGGAGACCACCTGAGGCAAGATTAAAGAGATGAGAGAAGTTCATCAAGATTAAGAGATTGAGGGACTGCAAACCTAGCTCTCACTCTAATCTTGTCAGAGACCCCATCTTTGAGCCACTGTTACAAAACACAAGTTATGACCAATCTAGATAGCATATTAAAAATCAGAGACATTACTTTGCCAACAAAGGTCCGTCTAGTCAAGGCTATGGTTTTTCCAGTGGTCATGTATGGATGTGAGAGTTGGACTGTGAAGAAAGCTAAGTGCCGAGGAATTGATGCTTTTGAACTATGGTGTTGGAGAAGACTCTTGAGAGTCCCTTGGACTGCAAGGAGATCCAACCAGTCCATTCTAAAGGAGATCAGTCCTGGGTGTTTTTGGTGTGACTGATGCTAAAGCTGAAACTCCAATACTTTGGCCACCTCATGCGAAGAGTTGACTCACTGGAAAAAACTCTGATGCTGGGAGGGATTGGAGGTAAGGGGAGAAGGGGACGACAGAGGATGAGATGGCTGGATGGCATCACCAACTCAATGGACGTGAATCTGAGTGAACTCCGAGAGTTGGTGATAGACAGGGAGGCCTGGTGTGCTGCGATTCATGGGGTCGCAAAGAGTTGGACACGACTGAACGACTGAACTGACTGAGCTGACTATAAAACACTTCATCAAATCCTCTGGCGTTGAGACATCTAGTTTTTCTAGGCAGGAGCTCGGTATGTTCCTGTTTGCCCGGCAAAGAAATAAAGCTATCCTTTTCTGGTGTTGTCCTGCTCTTTTGCAACCTTGTGGACTGAAGGCTGCCAGGCTCTTTTGTCCATGGGATTTCCCAGGCAAGAGCACTGGAGTGGGTTGCCATTTCCTTCTTCAGGGAATCTTCCTGACCCAGGGATTGAACCCTCATCTCCCGCATTGGCAGGCAGATTTTTTTTACCATACCACAGAGCCACCCTGATTTGATTTGGCTCTGGTGTACAGAGAGGCCACACTTGGGTAGCAGGAATGGAACAGCAAACGCCTCTGGACTCCTCAAACACGAGTGAAACACTGGGACCTTCTTCCAGTGAACTCTCTTTGATGGCGACCGCTGGGGCTTCAGTTGCTGTGTAGATCTCCAGGGAGCAGAAGGCAACAAACCCTCAGCCTCTCAAAGTCAGAGCCGTTCTCCTCGCTGACCTGACAAACACAGATGTCAAGTGGGCCCTGCAGGAGTTTGACAGTTTGTCCAAATAACTGTTTTCAGTTGAGGCTATCAGTCTCTTAGGAGAAGATTCATCTGCCTGGCTGTTCAATCAGCTGGCCAATATAAATTAGTCCGACCATCTTCTCAGAAAAGAATGCCTTTGGGGATTTTCAGATGAGTGACTATTCAATATTCTGTCTTGTAGAATTACCATTCCCTCCCCTGCCCCCTAGAATTATATTCAGACTGTTGGTTCTGGGGATCCGGGAGAGCCAGGGGAAGAAAGTCTTAATCCCTTAGCAGGATTTGCTTGGCTCTCCCCAGCCTGAGCCTTCCATTCAATGCTATTTGATCTCCGCTTAGAAATTGGCCTCCTCTGCCAGGAAAGGGGAATTCTTTACATGACAATAAAGAAATGTAATCCCTTACACCAAAGGTGGAGTCCTTTTCTTTTGCCTCTTAGGAGGGGGTGCTTCTGCCAGCTCCTCTCTGCTTCCAATCAGTCTTTCCCCAACCTCCCAAAGCTAGAACTAGAGGGGAGGGGGTCATTTGAGGGATAGAGGGGCATTGTGTGTGTGAGTGCGCACGCGTGCACGCGTTGCGTTGCTCTGTTGTGTCTAACTCTTTGCAACCCCATGGACTGTAGCCTGCCAGGCTCCTTTGTCCATAGCATTTTCCAGGCAAGAATACTGGTGCAGGTTACCATTTCCTTCTCCAGAGGATCTTCCCCCCACCCAGGGGTTCAGCCCGTGTCTCTTGCATCTCCTGCATTCGTAGTCAAGTTCTTTACCAGCAAGCCACCCCGAAAGCTCTAGAGGGGACACTGACATCCAGTAACTAGGATAGAATTCCACTGCTCCCCAGTCAGTGGTCTCAGTGCAAGTTACTTGGTTTTGCTGAGCTTTTCTCCTTTATCTGTGGGTGGGAGAAAAAAAAATAAGAAAAGATAATAAACCCATCATACTGGGTTGCTAGGAAATAGAGAAAGTTAAAAGACATAGTGAATAGCACAAAGTTAGATATTCATTCCTACCTTTTTCTGTTCCAGGAAGGGGAATCCCTTCCAGGGTGAGAGTGGGCTCTTGTCTGACACTCAGAAATGAACTGTCTGAGGAGACACACTTGCTGACAGAGCTTTGTTAGGAAAGAGGGCCCAGGGAGAGAGGAGCCGGGGTAAGGGTTACCAGGAGGGCTACTCTGCCGCATGGCTCGAAGTCTTAGGTTTTATGGGGGTGGGATTAATTTCTGGGTTCTCTCTGGCCAACCGTACTCCACCCTTGGTGTAAGGGATTACATTTTCCTTATTGTCATGTAAAGAATTCCCCTTTCCTGGCAGAGGAGGCCAAATTCTAAGGGGAGATCAAATAGCACTGTATGGAAGGCTCAGGCTGGGGAGAGCCAAGCAAATCCTGCTAAGGGATTAAGACTTTCTTCCCCTGGCTCTCCTGGATCCCTGGAACCAACTGACCCAGGGTCCTTCCTGGTGGTGCATGCATTGCCCAGTCACAGTGGATTTCATCAGGAAGGATTCTGGGAAGTTGGTAGGCCATATGGACTGGAGTCCCCTCTCTCCTTTTTATATTTCCGGCTTCAGACAGTTGGTGGTACTAATAGCTTGTTAGTTTTGCATTCCTTTAGTTCCTATTAGTTCCTCCTTTTGTAAGATAGGGACCAAACCCAGGTCTTAGCTCAGCTGGTAAAGAATCTGCCTCCAATGCAGGAGACTCCGGTTCATTCGTGGGTCAGGAAGATCCGTTGGAGAAGGGACAGGCTACCCACTCCAGTATTCTGAGCTTCCCTGGTGCCTCAGCTAGTAAGGAATCCACTTAACTCATCTAAGTGGTTACTATCTTGCCTGGCCAGGATGAGTGGTTTCAGTCAGTGATTCCCCTAATACTTCTCCTTAGAATTTATTCATGGACATCACTTAATCTGCTTCTTTCCCCTCAAGCAAGGATTTCCTCTATGACACCCTGCACTGGATACTGTCTGGGTGTCTCCCTAGATCCATTCTCTGATGTCTGTGCCTCATGAAGCTAAGCCCAGAGATTACAACCCGAGCCTCCCTGCCAGCTGACTTCTGGTTGAGTGTGGCCCATGGTGAGCTTAGGTAGGAGTTGGAAGGTCAGGCAAACAGGCTGGGCTATTTTTTCATAGCCTCCTTCCTGCCTTGGCACCAGGTTCTGGGGTGCCTACATCCCTTTATGACTCCAGCCTCAGCCAGGTGGTCCATCCTCCAAGCTCAGATACCTCTTGACTCCATTTTGATACCTTCTTGTCCAATCTGTTGGAGATATGGAAATGTCTTTCAGTGGCTGCTAGTCTCTGGATGTCTAGATGTCTCTTGTTAGTTCCCTTAACTTTGCCCCCATCACTTGAGTTCCTTAATGCTTCTTCCGGTGACTTCTCTGCATGGAATTGTTTCCTGATGGCATCCAAACAGGAAATTATCCAACCTCTGTTTGAATACTTCCAGGAGCCAGAGCTCAATATTTATCTTTTCACTCCTGTTTTTGTTGTTTTTTGACTGTACAGCATCTTAGTTCCCTAACCAGGCATTGAGCCTGGTCTGGCAGTAAAAGCACTGAGTCCTAACCACTGGACCACCAGGAAATTCCCTTTTCACTCCTGTTTTTAAAATAATGATGTAGTAGGGACTTTGCTGGTGGTCCAGTGATTCAGACTGCAAGCTTCCACTGCTGGGGGCATGGGTTCCATCCCTGGTCATCGAATTAAGATCCTGCGTGCTGAGTGGTGCCGCAAAAACAAAACAAAACGAAAACAATGATGTACTTGAGAATGGAACTAATATTTAGGGTACATCTACTGTATTTTGAGTGCTGTGTACGCTTCGTCACGCTTATTCCCCACATCGACTTTGCAAGGATGATTGAGCTACCCACATTTCACAGAGGATGAACCTGAGGCTCAGGGGAGCTGGTCACTTGCCCTGGCTCTTACAGCTAATCGGCGTCTGGACATCTACATTTGCTCTTTTTCCAGTACACCTGCCTGTCACGGGGGAGAATTCAAGAGGGGAAGATGTAACTATGGGAAAACTTGCCTTGGATGTCACAATTTTTCCAAGGGCTAGCCCGGAAAAGAAACCCCAGTGTTCGTAAAAGCTTCCCTTGAAGAACAAGGTGCTGAGTGACACCCTGGGCCACTAGATGGCACCAGTTTAGCATTCAGTTAAAGCTTTTTAACATTTCTGTGGGCAAAGGGTGTGCCTGGAAAGTTCTGTTTACCTTGGCATGTAAATGTGACTTTGATGTCATGAACTATGTGTTTCCTCCAAACTGGGCTGACTTTCAAGCTTTTCGAAGGTGAGAGTGTGAATGCGGCAGGAAGGGAAAGAGAGGACGGCGCAGCCTCAGCCCTGCAAAGGGTGCCTTGTAGTGGGGACAAGCTGTGCCCCGCCTTTAACACCAAACCAGCTGAGACTGCCAGTCAAAGGCTGGGAGCGCGAGAGCTGCAGGGGGCTGATGAGGGCGTCTAGCCTAACCTTCTCACTACAGGTGAAGAGGCTCTCTTGCTTTCTGTGCAAGTGAGCCCCACCTTACCCAACTGCTCTAATAAAAATACTGGCCTAGCATCTTTTGCTTTGTGACACTCTTAGCTTTGAAAGGCAACTAGAATAAGGATGCAACTTTTGCTCCCCTCTCTTTGTTTCTGAAGGGACTTCTTTTCTTTGATGCATTTGAAATTCACTAGACAACTTTTTATAGTCTTGACTTCTTTAAGCAACAACAACAGCAACAACAGGGAATACATTCAGGTGGTTCAAAAGTCAAAAAATTAAAATACTAAGTATTAAAATATGAAAAGTAATATTAAAATATTAAATATTTTTAAAAATATTAAAAAGCAATAAAAATAGTGTCACTTTTATCCTTTTCCCCATCTCTGTCACTCTCCTACTCCTCAATCCATGAGTAACCATCATTTTTATTACTTCTTGGGTATTCTGCTTGAATTTCTTAATGCAAATACAATCAAGTGGAACTATGGAAAGGTTTTTATTCCTTTCTTTGGGTGAAAGGATTCTCTGCTGTTGGCCCCTGGCTGCCGATTGCCCATCATTCCCACTTATCTTCAGCGGTGATTTCTACAGTGGCCACACTTCTACGGGGGATAAAAAAATTGAGACATAGTTTTGGCAAGTACCAGTGACTGTGCCTAGATGGTGCTCCTGTTCTGGGAACCGTGGAACCTGTTGTCCCTGCGGCATGTCCAGCACTGCTGGGTCCAGATGCTCTCTTATTCCCGGAGGAAGAATTCCTTTTTTTCTCTATCGTTCATTTCTCCTATTATATTTTCCTTTTTCATTAGGGTTTATTACAGGGTATGGAGTGCAGCTCCCTGCTTATGCAGCAGGACCCTGCTGTCTGCCCATCCTGTCTATGATAGTTTGTGTCTGCTAATCCCAAACATTCTCCCCTGGTCACCACTTGGCAACCACATGGCTGTTCTTTATCAGCAAATCTGTTTCTGGTTCCTGGAAGAAGCCTGAGTCTGCTACTCCAGGAGCCCTCCAGGAGACCCTGCCCCTGCCGCCTCGCTTCAGAACTCCTCCATCTCCTTCACTCCTTTCCAGGGCTCCCGCTCTCAGCATCCCTGGGGCTCCCACCCTGCCTCTCCCTCCCTCCTCCAACTATTCTTTCTCTTCCCTCAGCTCCTTTCTTCTGTGCCTTTCTTCCCCTCTTTTCCCAGCAAAGTTCTCTGTAGACTAATTACTGAGCTTTCTTCCTGACTGACTTCAGGTCATTGAAACTGAATGAACACCTACAATGCGTGAGAAACAGACTCGAAGAGGAGACTCAGAGGTCAGAAGGGTGTGGTTCCACCTCCAAGGCTCTTCCGGGGCTTTTCTGGCGGCTTGGTGGATAAGAATCCACCTGCCAATGCAGGTGACACGGGCTCGATCCCTGGTCCGGGAAGATCCCACATCAATTCAGTCTAGTCACTCAGTTGTGTCCGACTCTTTGCGACCCCATGGACTGCAGCACGCCGGGTCTCCCTGTCCATCACCAACTCCTGGAGCCTACCCAAACTCACGTCCATTGAGTCAGTGATGCCATCCAACCATCTCATCCTCTGTCTCCCCCTTCTCCTCCTGCCTTCAATCTTTCCCAGCACCAGGGTCTTTTCCAGCGAGCCAGTTCTTCGCATCAGGTGGCCAAAGTATTGGAGTTTCAGCTTCAGCATCAGTCCTTCCAATGAATATTCAGGACTGATTTCTTTTAGGATTGACAGTCCTTGCAGTCCAAGGGACTTGTAGTCCAAGGGACTCTCAAGAGTCTTCTCCAACACCATGGTTCAAAGGTGGGGTCTGGGAAGATCCCACATGCTGTGAAGCAACTGAACCCATGCACCACAGCTATGAAGCCTGTGCTCTAGAGTCCTGAGCCCATATGCTGCAACCACTGAAGCCTGCACGCCCTCAAGCCCATGTTCTGCAACAAGAAAAGCCACTGTAGTGAGAAGTCTGCAGCTATGGTCAGCCCAGGCAGCAATGAAGACCCAGCACAGCTGGGAATAAAAATAAATGTATAAACATTATTAAAAAATAAGGTTCTTCGGCTCAGACCTAATGAAGTGAAACACTGGGATACACGCAGCAGCGCCGCCAGCAGTCTAAGCAGGCTGAGCACAGAGCGGGAGCCGTGATTTCTGGAGATGATGCCGTCACCATTACGGAGCCCTCCCGGTGCCGGAGCTTGGAATGATAAAGTCCTGGTGCTGATTCCTTAAACAAGGCCCATGGGGTAAGTCGGCTTCCCTTTCTTTAGTCCTTTGTCTTCTGCCACCCATTCAGATATCATTCCTTTCCGAAAGCCTCTAAGTCAGGGCGGTTTCCAGATTTAACATTTTCAAGTACTGTTTCCTGCTCCAAACCACCTTTGTCCATCTAAACCAGACCAGGTCTGTTAGAATCTTATGTAACACAATCATGGCAGTGATGTCCTGTCACCTTTTCTGTATTCTAGATCTTCCCTGTAGCTCAGATGGTAAAGAATCTGCTGGTAATGCAGGAGACCTGGGTTCAATCCCCCGGTCAGGAAGATCCTTTGGAGAAGGGAATGGCAATCCACTTCAATGTTCTGGCTTGGAGAACTCCTTGGATAGAGGAGTCTGTGGAGTCGCAAAGGGTCAGACACGACTGAGCAACTAACCTTGCTGCTACTGCTTTTCTGTATTCTTTGGGTGGGAAGCTTGTCGCAAGTGTCACCCATACTTGGAGGAGGAGGTTACACAAGGGCCTGAGGCCTGGGGTGGGTCTCATAGGACCATCTTGGAGTCTGTCTGCTCCAACATCGCTGAGAAGGGATTCCAAACATGGCCTGTTGGATCTGAAGCTCACAGTCATTGGGTTCCAATCCAATTCAAGCAGGCTTCCCTGGTGGCTCAGAGGGTAAAGCGTCTGCCTACAATGTAGGAGACCTGGGTTCGATCCCTGGGTCAGGAAGATCCACTGGAGAAAGAAATGGCAACCCACTACAGTTCTCTTGCCTGGAAAATCCCATGGACGGAGGAGCCTAGTAGGCTACAGTCCATGGGGCTGCAAAGAGTCGGACACGACTGAGCAACTTCACTTTCACTAAGGCAAGCAGAGAGCATTTGGCCTGGATCAGAGAGGACTCGGAGGTGGGATTCATATGGACAATCTTCTGGAACTCGGGCCACCACGTGGATGAGGGCACAGATAGAACTAAAATCAATACTGGGCATTATCAGGAATAGCTTTAACCTCAGATAAAGGGCTTCTAGCATTTACAGTGACTTAAATAGAATGAGCTGACTGCTTGCTGAACTGGCCTGTTCTTTTCATCACCTTCATCTCAGCACCGACGGCAGGATAAACTCTGTCCAGGACACAGGAGGGGACTCCACCAATGGGTGAAGATTTGCTGGCAAGTGTTCCGTGATCTCAGTCTGTATTTCCTAGAGGCTGTCCAAGGCAGACACTGCAGAGCCCAGGGGCCGGGTGGAGGAAATATCATGGAGGAAGTTAAATTTCACTCTTGCTTTTGAATTCATCCAGAGGCCCCCAGAAAGCTCCCTCTCCTCACGCTGACTGTCTACCTGGGAGTAAAGGTCAAGATGATGGCAGGAGTTGTTCCCACGTGGAAACTTTTCTTTGAATTTATTATCCTGACTATAGATAAAGATACCCACTGACCAGGGAAAGGTGGAGGCCATATCTCTTGGAAGGTCACACTCCACTCTTTCCTGCCCACACTGGCTGAGGTTGCAACAGTTCCCAGGTAGAGTGATCCGAGCCGCTCACCCTATGACAGAGTCTTGTCCACTTGAAGCCGCAGAACCAATGAGCTGAAGTAAACACCTCACCCCACTGTTTCCTGCCCCTTGTGCAAATTCCTCATCTCACTGATAATTCTTTTGTGTGTAACTGAAATTGTGCCAAAGGTTATCAGTTCTGAGACAACATGTGTAACTTTGCTTAGATAATCAAGCTCCTTTCATTTATGTATTTATTTTGTTAAAGGCAATTGCTGTCACTTCCTCTAAGAGTTTCTGATAGGAAGTCAGAAAGGCCCAGGTGGAAGCTTTCAGACCATCATGTTAATTCTGCTAAAAGGGCTTGGAGGTGGATTCCTAGGGGGCACAAGGGCCCATCCTCTAAAGCTATCCTTTCGAATCCTGGTTCAGCTGACGCATGATTAATCCTTTGCTCATTTATACTCTCTCAGGCAGAAGTGTATTTGAAGAAAACGGGGGAGTATGTGTGTTCCCATGTTTGTGCATGTGTGTGTGCATATGTGTATGCATGTGTGTGCGTACGTGTGCACAAGTGCGTGTGTGTGCCTGGTTTGTTCGCCCTCCTCTTTGTCTCTAGGCTTTTATATCTGTTGATACTCTCGTTAGCTTGGACAGGCTTGTCTGTTTCTCTCATATAGTCAGTGGAGCACCAGGAGGCTGCAGCCCTGTTGCTATCTATTAATGCCTGGGGGCATGCTTAGGTGCTCAGTATGTCCAACTCTTTTGAGACTCCATGGACTGTAGCCCTCCAGGCTCCTCTGTCCATGGGATTCTCCAGGCAAGAATACTGGAGTGGGTTGCCATTTCCTCCTCCAGGGGATCTTCCTGGACCAGGGATGGAACCTACATCTCCTGTGTCTCCCGCACTGCAAGTAGATTCTTTACCAGTGAGCCACTGGGGAAGCCCAATGTGAGCAGGTAGCATTGCTCAAACCGCTCATCTCTTTGGGCATTCACTCTATTGTGTGGAAGAAAATACTTATTAGCTCAAACTGAACCCCCTGGACAGTGGGAAGTCCTGCTGGAACCACCTCCCCTGCTAGGTTAGGGATGAAACGACATAATGGAAGTTTGTCCTTGTTGCCCAGTTGCTAAGTCATGACTGACTCTTTGCCACCCCATGGACTGTAGCCCACTAGGCGCCTCTGTCCATGGGATTTCCCAGGCAAGAATACTGGCGTGGCTTGCCATTTCCTTCTCCAGGGGATCTTCCCAGACCAGGGATGGAACCCGTGTATCCTGCTTTGGCGGGGGGATTCTTCGCCACTGAGCCACCAGGGAAATCCCCAAAATGGAAGTTAGAGAAGGATTATTTCTTGACTTCTGTCTATCATCGATGCCCAGGCCGGAGCCTTCAGAGCCCTCCAGCCCACAGTGATCTCATTTGTCATTTATTTAGCTCTGTGCTGCTTAGCTAATTTATGATCTATTTATGTGTGTGCTTTATGTAGCCCTCTTGCACATAAGCTCTTTTTCTGCTTCTTTGTTTCCTTTCAGTGCCAAAAGTGATGCCTTAATCATAACTTTGTGGATAGACTGCTTAATTAAAGCTGGGATCCATGGAAGGAGACTTATTTCAAAGGGACCACCCAATGCAAGGATGTTAGTTTCAGATCATTTTATGCCCCCTTTCCTGGTGAAATGAAGACTGAATGACACAGTCGGAATGAATAATGCAGTGTGTCATGAGTTGGGAAGAGAGAAAAAAAGAGGATATCTATACATGTCGTTTTCAATCATCTTGAATTGCCTGGTCTGATTTGGTCCAACAATAAAAGCTGGGGGAAATGGTTAAACTTATTTCTTGGTTCTCTGAGACAAAGTAACTGGCTGATTGACTGTCTTTTCCACTCAGCAGAAATGGCTGGCTTCAGAGGCCGTGACCAGGAACTGAACTGAGACAAATAGGATCACAGCAGGGAGGAACCAGAAACCTGGCAACATCTTTATTGTTGCCGTGTTGGTGTAGCCTTGCTCACAAAGCAGACAGGGAAGAGAAAAGACGTGGAGAGCGGGAGAAGAAAAAGAAAGTCACATCGTGAGGAAGGGCCAGGAGGAGACAAAGGAACCAAGCAGTTAACGCTAAGGGAGCAACCAAAGTGTCTGTGGGAAGACCAGGGCAGGGGCGCCCCACGTGCTGGCTGACGGAGGGCAAGGCAGGCTGCCTTCCTCCCAGCTCCGCCACTGAGAGCGAGGTCCGTGGTCACCCCACCCAAGGGAGTCTCACACCCGGCCCTTGCCCCAGCAGGCAATAAAGACCCCCTCACCTCTGCCTTTCCAGGGATCTGGTCACAGAGATCCCCTCAGGCCCTCATATCAGGCCCTCCAGAGGAAGGGAACCTACCGTACAGTGGCCCCTCAGTATCCACAGGGGGTGGTTTTCCAGGACCCCCATGGAAACCGGAAATTGGAGGATGCGCAAGTCTCCTATACAAGAGGACATGGTATTTACATATAACCTACATACATCCTCCAGTATACTTTTTGTCTCTAGATTACTTATAATACCCAATACAAAATAAATGTGGTAGTGGTAAATTCAATATAAATGTTATGTAGGTTGTTGCTGATATATGGCAAATTCTACTTTTTGCTCTTTGGAGCTCTGGAATTTCCCCCAGCCCCCACATTTCTGTGATCTGTGACTAGTTGAATCTACAGATATGAAACTTGTGGATAGATATACCCAGCCAGTTCACACATGAAATAGACTACTACCTCTGGGAAGGGAAGATGGTTCCATGGCAGAGCTAGGTTTGGAGGAAAGTGGCTGCTGACTTTTTTTTTTCTTTCAAAACTTCTTTATTTATTTATATTTTCAAGCAGGAATACAGGCACATGGTAAGCAATCTGAAAGGTCTAGATAAAGTTATCTAGTACAAAGTGCTAAGTCACTTCAGTCGTGTCCAACTCTTTGCGACCCCGTGGACAGTAGCCCACCAGGCTCCTCTGTCCATGGTATTTTCCAGGCAAAGATACCAGAGTGGGTTGCCATTTCCTCCTCCAGGGGATTTTCCCAGCCCGGGGATCAAACCAACATCTCCTATGTCTCTTGCATTGGCAAGTGGGTTCTTTACCGCTAGTGCCATCGGTCTTTCCGCTCCTGACGTGTTTCTTGAGAATTCTTGCAGAGACATTGTATGAATACAGAAGTGTATTCCCATGAAGTGTCACCTATTATACGCGCTCCAGGTGCTGAGACTTGTTGTTTCTTCTTCACTTAAGAAAGAATCGTTTTCTATACCTGCCTGCTCTGACCTACTGCATCCTCTTTAATGGCCAGGGAGTATTCCACCGCGCATTTACCTGGTCTCCTAGTGATGCACAAGTAGGCACACGTGTCTCCATCTGCTTCTGTTGCAAATCGTGCTGCAACAAACATCCTTCCCCTGGAAGTAGCCCTTCCCCTACTGCTGCTGCTGCTGCTAAGTCACTTCAGTCGTGTCTGACTCTGTGCGACCCCATAGATGGCAGCCCACCAGGTTCCTCCGTCCCTAGGATTCTCCAGGCAAGAACACTGAGTGGGTTGCCATTCCCTTCTCCAATGCATGAAAGTGAAAAGTGAAAGTGAAGTCGCTCAGTCGTGTCTGACCCTCAGCAACCCCATGGACTGCAGCCCTCCAGGCTCCTCCGTCCATGGGACTTTCCAGGCAAGAGTACTGGAGTGGGGTGCCATTGCCTTCCCCTACTAAGCCCCGTGATTTTGCCAATGGAAACTTCAGGTGAGCTCAGTAATGGTTTTCTAACCTATCCCCATCCTTTCAGGTCACACCCTGCCTTCATCCATCTTTTTTAGGTAAAGCCATTGGATCTCCTGCAGGCTCAAGTTCTCCTTCCAGTAAGAAGTTAATCTCCGTCTGGTTTCCCGAGACTCGCCTCCATTGGACAGTGTCTGCCTGTGTGTCTTTAACCCACCCCAAACGGGGTTCTTCAGTTTCAGCTAGGCTTGCTCTTTGTTGAAGACAGCCTGTATATTTTTCTAGGCTTATTTCAGAAGCAGCAGCATTCAGATTCAAATTTCTTCTGGCACTTGGCTGCAGTCAAAGTGACAGAGCGGAAGAAATTGCAGCCAGACAGCCTGCATGGAGGGTTTTGTTGGCTACAAATCCTGTCACCAGGCAGGCAGACATCCTTATTGCTCTAAAAGCGGTCTCGTGGGAGGCCCTTATAGACAGTGAAGGTCGGGCTACCTCCGGACTCTGGGAATAAGTTCTGGCTCCCAGGGGGCTGGACAATGTGAAGTTGGAGCTGGAAAAGGTTGTAGAAACCGTGCAGCCCAGTTCTTCCCATAACAGAGGAGGAATCAGAGCTGGCCCTCTGAAAAGCCATCTCTGGGCTGCACCTGTCACCCCAGTGGGCCTAGATCTTCTGGGGTCAACATACTCCTTGGAGAATCTGATGAAACTGATGAAAGCTTGGACGGACCCTTCTTCCCAGGAAAGTGGACAAATGCATAGACAGACCATATTTTGGATACAATGTGTGTTTTGGTTGGGATGGTTGGAGGACAGAGAATTCTGGGTTGAGTCAGTGAAGATGATACCTGAGAAACTGCTTCTCTCAACATGCTGTGCAAAGGCCAAGTTTTATTATAAGATCTTCTTCAGGAGTGCTCAGACCAAAACATCCCTGCACTAACTTGTCTTCAGCTGGACTAGCTCTAAAATAGTTGCATTTCTGGGACTCCTTTTGGTGGCCCTGTGGTTAAGAATCTGCCTTAACACATCCAGAGTTGGGGCCCCAACTCACAAATCTGTGAGTTTGATCCCTGGTCAGGGACCTAAGATCCCATAACTAAAAGCCCATGAGCCGCAACTTGAGAGTCCATGCATTGCAACAAAAGATCCCCAGTGACACAACAGAGGTCCCCAGCGCCACAACTAAGACCCAACGGAGCCAAATGGATAAATAAATATTTTAAACACATCACTGCATTTCTGGAAGGGGAGGGCTGAGTATAGCCTCCTTTCCTGAGAGGAAACTGGTTTTTCCCAACTCACTGATCTGAAATGTGGACATGATTAAATCTCTCATGGCTACTGGAAAGCTTCGTTCTCTTTAGACTGGATGGAGTGGGTCCAGTGTGACCCGGCCACACTTCAAGCTTTGACCTCACCTCTCTTCAGATGGCCCAGCTTGGGTCTGTTTGCCTCCCTGAGAATACAACAGAGCTGGGAACCAATGGATGCGAAACAGACGAGGGCTTATTTTACATTGGTGAGGAAGAACCATGGCAGTATCTCCCCACCAAACTTAAATATATATAATACTGTCTCTTCTCACTTCACCAAAGTGAAACCTGCTCGTTTTAGAAAACTAGTGCGTGTGTGCTGAGTTGCTCAATCATGTCCAGCTCTTATGACCCCGTGGACTGTAGCCCACCAGGTTCCTCTATTCATGGGATTTCCCAGGCAAGAATACTGGAGTGGGTTGCCATTTTCCCCTCCAAGGGATCTTCCCCACCAAGGATCTAATCCGTATCTCCTGTGTCTCCCTCATCACAGGCAGATTCTTCACTGATGAGCCCTCGAGGAAGCACTGGGGGATAACATCGCTCAAAGCTCTCAGTCTCTTTGAATATCCATTCCTGCTGTGTGATAGGAAATATTTATTGATTCGAAATGAACCCACCTGGATGGTGGGAAGGCCTGCTAATACCACCTCCCTTGCTGGGTCAGGGGGTGAAATGACGTAATGGAAGTTTGTTGTTTGTTTTGCTCGGTTGCTAAGTTGTGTCTGACTCTTTGCCACCCCATGGACTATAACCCTTCAGGCTCCTCACTCCATGGGATTTTCTAGACAAGAATACTGGAGTGGGTTTCCGTTTCCTTCTCCTTGGGATCTTCCTGACCCATGGATTGAATTCATGTCTCCTGTGTCTCCTGCATTGGATTCTTTACCACTGAGCCACCTGAGCAGCCCTCATTTTAAAAATACAGACACATAAATAAAATAAAAATCACCAAATAACTCCAGCACTCAGAGAGTTTAATCAGATTGTTAGTATTTTATTTTATTTTTTTGACTGCTCAACTCAGCTTTCAGAATCTTAGTTCCCCAACTAGGGGCCAAGCCCAGGCCACAGAAATGAAAGCACAGAGCCCTAACCATGAACAGCCAGGGAATTCCCCAAAACTGTCAGTATTTTATATTTTGGCGTATGATTTCCCAAGTACACATGCAGAGACAGATAGCCCATACACATTTTACACAGCGATTGTATACGGTAAATTTCAGTCGTGTCCAACTCTTTGCGACCCCATGGACTATACAGTCCATGGAATTCTCCAGGCCAGAATACTGGAGAGGATAGCTATATTCTCTTCTCCAGGGGATCTTCCCAACCCAGGGATTGAACCCAGGTCTCCTGCATTGCAGGTGGATTCTTTACCAGCTGAGCTGCAGGGAAGCCCACTACGTTGCATCAGTGGTTTCTATTTGCGACCCTATAGATTGTAGACTGCCAGGCTCCTCTGTCTATGGGGTTTCTCCAGGCAAGAAAACTGAGTGAGTTACCATTTCCTCCTGCAGGGGATCTTTCCGACCCAGGGGTCAAACCCGTGTCTTCTGAGCCTCCTTCACTGGCAGGTGGATTCTTTACCACTAGCGCCACCTGGGAAGCCCTTGTACTATTACACTTCCTGCTTCAGTTCTGATTATTTCCTTAAAAATTCTGACTTTTCCAACAGCCAAAATGGCCTATAATGGAATTGGTGTCCTCAAAAGGGTGGGGCCCCAACTCTGGATGTGTTTAAGCAGCGGTTAGTCATTTAGTCGCGTCCGATTCTTTGCAGTTCATGGAATTCTCCAGACCAGAATACTGGAGTGGGTAGCCTTTCCTTTCTCCAGGGGTTCTTCCCAACTCAAGGATTGAACCCAGGTCTCCTGCATTGCAGGTGGATTCTTTACCAGCTGAGACACAAGGGAAGTCCCAGAAGTTTGACAGGTGCTATAAAAGAGATTTCTGCAGTAGGTGAGCAGTTGCTCCAGAAGCTTCTTAAGGATTCCATGCACTAGGGGCCTTGGCAAAGTTCCCTCTGTGAGTGGCTGGCATCTTGGGCAGGTGGCCACTGGCTCTCTCCCTTCCTGCTTACCCTCGTTGAGAGAGCCTGGCTCTCCCAGGAGGCCCTCTTAGGCCAGAAGACGAGAAATCAACACTCCTCATGGCTCATCTGCCTGCAGTGTTACCAACCTCTGGGTAACAGGCTTACTTGCACTGGCTGTCCTTAGTGGAACCTTTTACTGTCAAGCAATGGTGGCTCAGATGGTAAAGAATCTGCCTGCAATGCAGGAGACCTGGGTTGGACTCCTGGGTTGGGAAGATCCCCTGAGGAAGGGAATGGCAATGCACTCCAGTACTCTTGCCTGGAGAATTCCATGGACAGAGGAGCCTGGTGGGCTACAGTCCATGAGGTTGCAGAGTCAGACATGTCTGAGAGACTAACACGTTCATTTTGCTTTTTTCAGTGACCTAATTGGTTCCTAATACAAGAGAGAGGACATTCCATTTCTACTCTGTTGCTGAACTCCTGTGGGCACTCTGGATTTTTCATTCAGCACTCTGCAGCTGGTTGTTTTCTGTGTGTGTGTGTGTGTGTGTGTACCTACTTGTGCTTATGTACATGGGGTGGTTCGATATGAGGTTTTTGTCACCCAAATCATCCTACTGCAATTATTTCATCAAACTCAAATCTTCTGGCACTGCCTCATGCATCAGTAAATAAGTACATGCTTGAGCAGTAAATTGTTGTGTCCTGAGGATTTGGTTAGTCAAAATAGGTGTCACAAAGGAACTGGACCTTTACTTTCTCAACTTTTAAATGAAATCATTTAAGAAGACAGCGATGCACAGAAAAATAGAATTGACCTCCATTAGCCTGTTCACTTGATTGAACAAATGTGTGATAGTTTGCCTTATTTACTTCAGAATTCTCTCCTTTATTTTATCTTTGTCTGTGCTAGGTCTCCGTTGTTGCATGGGCTTTTCTGTAGTTGCAGAGAGTGGGGGCTACTTGCTAGCTGTGGTGCCCAGGCTTCTCACTGCGGTGCTTTCTCTTGTTGCAGAGCACGGGCTCTTGGGCACGTGGGCTCAGTAGTTGTGGCTTTCGGCCCTTGAGCTGGATAGAACGTGGGAATCTTCCTGATTCAGGGATCGAACCTGCATCTGCTGCATTGGCAGGCGGGTTCTTTACCATTGAGCAACCAGAAAAGCCCAGAATTGTCTCCTTTGTAAGAAATAAAATACTGAAGGCTGAGACTCTCAGCCCTTCTTGCTTCCTTCCTTCAGGTTAATCACTCACCTGAAATTGCATGTTTTTATACTTTTATTAACAGTATATATATGAATGTGGCTATAAACAATATTGTTTCATTTAAAGATTTACTAAGTCATGCTATTGATAAAATTTGCAGCCTTTGTTTTTCACATAAGCTTAATCTGTGAATTAATTCACATAAGATTAATCAATGACGTTCTCATTGATTCATTTTCAATTTTATAGAGTATTTAATAGTACGATTTGGTACAACTTATTTATCCATTTTCCTACTGGACATTTAAGTTGTCCTTTCTCCTGCCTTGCTTTCGCTCCTGTAAGTAAGGCTGCAGTGAAATTCCGTGGACTTGCTTCCTTCCTTGTGGGAAGGTCCTGATCCTGGCAGTCAATCTCAGAAATAGGGTGTGGAACTTCATCTTGTAGGTGAGAATAAAGGGTATTTTATTGTTAGTTTTGTTAAAAAATTATGCAAAGTAGACATGCATAAAATTTACAGTTTCAACCATTTTTCAGTGTGTAGTTCAGTGGCATGAAATACACTGCTGTGCAACCCTCAGCACCATCCATCTCCAGAACATTCATATCTTCCCAAAATGAAATTCTGACCCCATCAAACAACAATGCCCCTCTCATCCCCCCTGCCACCCCCTTGTGCTTGTTCTAAGGAGAGGAAGTCACCATTATCACTCTCTTGTTCGTTCTGTGCAAGTTTATTACATACCTATCATGTTTAACACATATAAATAGGTGCATAACATTTAGTTTCTGTCACAAGAAATCTTCTGTCTAGTCAAAGACAGACACGGGAATGATAATTTGGAACAAGTGATGATAGAATCCAAGTGCTGAGAGAGTCCAGGCGCAGAGCAATGCAATCAAGGGCAAGTGTGAGATGACGTTGGGGGAAGCAGGAGACAAGAAAGTCTTTAGAAAGGAAAGAATTTTCAAGCTGAACCTTGAGGTGTGAAATAAGATTTTCCCAGGCAAACAACAGTGGCAGTGTAATGAATTTATGAAAGTACCTTCAAAACTCAGGCCAATCAAATGTATCTGTAATGGTAGGGCTAACCAGCTTAAAAGAAATAGCTGGGACTGTGAAGCAGGAGGAATTTAATGCTCTTGTGTCTCCTGCATTGCCAGACAAGTTCTCTACCATTAGCATCACATGGGAAGTCCAAAACTAATATGGATACTGTTCTTCCTGAAAGTCTAATCTGCTAACAGCAGGGACCATCATAAGCCCCCCAAAGGAGCAGTTATCCCTGGCAGATCAGCCAGCCACATGGTGGCCGATTGATTACACTGGGCCCCTTTCATAAGGAAGAGGAGAATGTTTTGTTCCCAATGGAATAAATAGTATTCTGAATGTGGATTTGCCTTCTCCAGTTTCGACATGTAGCACCATCATCATCTATGAATTTATAGTATGCTTCATACACTTGATGTATCCCTAAAGGAGATCATTCCTGGGTGTTCTTTGGAAGGACTGATGCTAAAGCTGAAACTTCAATACTTTGGCCACCTCATGTGAAGAGGTGACTCATTGAAAAAGACTCTGATGCTGGGAGGGACTGGGGGCAGGAGGAGAAGGGGACGACAGAGGATGAGATGGCTGGATGGCATCACTGACTTGATTGACAAGAGTCTGGGTAAACTCTGGGAGTTGGTATTGGACAGGGAGGCCTGGCGTGCTGCAATTCATGGGGTTGCAAAGAGTCAGACACGACTGAATGACTGAACTGATCTGAACCGATAGAACCTTACTTCTGACAATGGACTCAAGTCCATGGACATCAGTGTTCTTACCACGTGGCCCCTTTGGCCTCAGTGATGGAATAGAAGACTTAGAAGCAGTGCTAATTGGGATTAACAACCTGAAATGCCGAGGTTTCCGCCTACAGGATGTAGACTGTGCTTTGTATTGGTAACCAAGACAGGGTGCTGCTTTATCCCACAGGGGGAACATATGGTCTAGAAATCAAGGGATAGACTGGGAGTGGCTCCACTAACGTTGACACTTAACTCATTCACAGAATTTTTGCCTGCAGTTCTTGCATCTTTGGGATCTGTGGCTATGGAGGTCTTAGTTCCCAAGAGAGGAAGAGTTCTTCCACTGGGACACTCCGTAATGATTCCAGTGAACTGGAAGACAAGAGTGCCACTTGCTTATGCATACTGCAGGCACGACTGACCCCAATTCCTGAGGAAATTTGGTTGCTGTCATTTCACTGGGACAAAGAGGACTGTGCCTAGAACCAGGAGTGTTCTTTAGGGGTGTCTCTTAGGACTTTCATGTCCAATGATAGAAGCCAATGTGAAAATACAGCCACTAAGAAAGGCAGTAGACATAATGGTCATCTGAGTCAAATTCACCCATTCCAGTCCATTTGAGTTCGCTGATTCCTACAATGTTGACGTTCACTCTTGCCATCTCCTGTTTGACCACTTCTAATTTGCTTTGATTCATGGACCTGACATTCCAGGTTCCTATGCAATATTGCTCTTCACAGCATCAGAACTTGCTTCTGTCACCAGTCACATCCACAACTGGGTGTTGCTTTTGCTTTGGCTCTGTCTCTTCATTCTTTCTGGAGTTATTTCTCCACTGATCCCCAGTAGCATATTGGGCACCTACTGACCTGGGGAGTTCATCTTTCAGTGTCCTATCTTTTTGCCTTTTCATACTGTTCATGGGGTTGTCAAGGCAAGAATACTGAAGTGGTTTGCCATTCCCTTCTCCAGTGGACCACATCTTATCAGAACTCTCTACTAAGACCCATCTGTCTTGGGTGCTGTGGTCCACAGGGTCATGAAAAGTCAGACGTGACTGAGCGACTGAACTGAACTGAAGAAAGGCAGGCCCACTGAGGAGTCAGACTTCTTAGGAATGAAGGTTTGGGTGTTGGTACCAAGTAAAGAATGCAAGCAGTTAAGATAGTGGCTGAGGACTGATGGAATGTGAAATGGGGAATAGGGAGAAGAAAGTCACAAATATTCACTATAGCCTTGTGACTAGTTGTAGAAATGAGAGCAGTAACAGTTATATATATTTTCCTTGTTTATTCACTCATTATCCACTGTTTTTTCCAATAGTCATGTATGGATGTGAGAGCTGGACCATAAAGAAAGCTGAGTGCTAAACAGCTGATGTTTTTGAACTGTGGTGTTGGAGAAGACTCTTGAGAGTCCCTTGGACTGCACGGAGATCCAACCAGTCTTCTAAAGGAAATCAGTCCTGAATATTCATTGGAAGGACTGATGCTGAAGCTGAAGCTCCAATACTTTGGCCACCTGATGAGAAGAACTGACTCACTGGAAAAGGCCCTGATGCTGGGAAAGATTGAAGGCAGAAGGAGAAGGGGGGAGGTGCGGCAACAGAGGATGAGATGGTTGGATGGCATCATCAGCTTGATGGACATGCACTTGAGCAAGCTCCAGGAGTTGGTGATGGACAGGGAAGCCTGGCATGCTGCAGTCCATGGGGTCGCAAAGTGGTGGACAAGACTGAGCGACTGAACTGAACTGAACTGATCCACTCACAGTGTTAATTTGGGGATTCCCAGGTGGCTCAGCAGTAAAGAATCTGTCTGCCAATTCAGGACGTGCAAAAGACACAGATTCGATCCCTGGGTTGGGGAAATCCCCTGGAGAAGGAAATGGCAACCCATTCCAGTATTCTTTCCTGGAAAATTCTATGGACAGAGGAGCCTAGCGGGCTACAGTACTGCTGCTGCTGCTGAGTCACTTCAGTTGTGTCCGACTCTGCGCGACCCCATAGACGGCAGGCAGCCCACCAGGCTCCCCCGCCCCTGGGATTCTCCAGGCAAGAACCCTGGAGTGGATTGCCATTTCCTTCTCCAATGCATGCAAGTGAAAAGTGAAAGTGAAGTTGCTCAGTCGTGCCCGACTCTTAGTGACCCCATGGACTGCAGCCTACCAGGCTCCTCCTTTCATGGGATTTTCTGGGCAAGAGTACTGGAGTGGGGTGCCATTGCCTTCTCCGGGCTACAGTTCATGGGGTTGCAAAGAGTCGAACACAACTGAGCACACGTGTGCACACACACACACAGTGCTAGTTCACTCATATATGCTTTGCATGTATACTGAATACTTTCTTATTTTCTTTCCTCTTCTTTTTCCTTGATTATCTTATTGTATCATCTTTTAGAACTGGTAGTTTGTGTTGAAATGATCTGTTATGCATCTGCCTCCCTGTTAGGCAGGATCCTTGAGAGAAGGGTCCTTTTATCTGCATCTCAAACACAGACCCAGTCAGCTGGGCCCGGTCCCAGGGCCATCTTCTGTGGCTTCTGCCCTGTGATTATCTGCCAACTATGTGGAATTCCCTGCATAGAAACAAAGGGCTAATTCAGCTTGGATTGTTACTGCCCATTAGTAACAATTATCACTTGGCTCATCAGGCTTGCCCTCCTGGGAAACTTCACAAGAGAGGAGTTAGGCATTGTTGAAGGAAGCTACTAAGATCCATGGAAAATGGTAATCATTCCATATATGCTTACTTATTGACTACTTAATAATCATAATAGCTATTAAGAACTAGTATTAACTGAGAATCCAGTGCTAGAGATACAGTGAAGATTCAGTCCCAACTCTAGTGGAAAATGAACAAATAGGTCCTTGATGACAGGACATGGGATATGCCAGAGGTTAGAGGGTAGCTTGAACAGCAAGGAGATCAAACCAGTCAATCCTAAAGGAAATCAATTCTGAATATTCACTGGAAGGACTAATCCTGAAGCTGAAGTTCTAATACTCTGGCTACCTACTGCGAAGAGCTGACTCATTGGAAATGACCCTGATGCTGGGAAAGATTGAGGGCAGGAGGAGAAGAGGACGACAGAGGAAGAGATGGTTGAATGGCATCACCAACTCAATGGATATGAGTTTGAGCAAGCTCCGGAGATGGTGAAGGACAGGGAAGCCTGGCATGTTGCAGCCCATGGGGTCGCAAAGAGTTGGACATGACTGAGCGACTGAACAACACCAAAGAGGGTGACTACAGGAACGTAGCAGAGCGACACCTAGCCTGGAGAGAGATCTGTAAGGAAGGCTTCTCGGAGGAGGTGGCCTTTGCGCTGTCTCCAAATAAGAGTAGGAGTTGGTTTTCCCATTGTGGTAAGATTGTATTAGGCACTTTTGGAGCAGGAAAAAGATCTTCTGCTAGGGAGCTTATGCTGACTTTAGAGTGGGGTTTGTTGTAAAGACATACACAGGCAGGAATTGTACACACAGAGGACTCCTAGGACAGCTGGACTTCTGGGTCTAAGATTTATAGCAGTGGTTGTAAAGTCATCTGAAGGGCTGGTGAAAACGCAGGTCACTGGGCCCCACCTCCAGAATTTTTGGTTCTGTTGGCCTGGGGCTGGGCCAAGAATGTGCATTTCTAACAAGCTGTGCATTTCTAACAGCTGATGCTGCTGTTCTGAGGACACTTCCTCACCCTCCTGCCTAAGGCAGGTCTGGTAGTGTTAGCCACCATTGTTGTGACTCAGCTTTCTCTTGTTTGATGCCTTCATCTTTCAAGGATTGTTCCCCACAATCTCTGCTGCTCCGTGCATCTTTTCTTTATCTCATGGCTGGCTTCGCCCCTCTGCCCTTCCGATTCAGTGACTCTCTTTGGCTTCCCTCTTAGGCTCCTACTCAATTCTTTGGCATTTCCCAGGTCAGAGGCTTAAAGGAGAGGGGCTTGATTGGCGAGGCTTGCTCCTGGAGGGGTGTAGTTTGGGGTTCTAGGTTGCCAGCCCAGCAAGGGGCTTTGTTTGGCCCAGATCCCCCAGGGAAGCCCGGAGGAACCTCTCCTGCCTGCTCTTCCAGATGTCTCGAAAGAGGCGCCTCTATTTCTTCTTTCTCTCTTCCTCTCTTTCTGTTCTGAACTCACTGTGTCCCCTGAAGACTTCTGTTTCCATGGCTCCACTGAATCCTCTTTCCTGAGGACTTTCCATGGCTACTGCTCCCCAAGCCCAGGGCCTCTTTTCAGTCCTTAACATTTACTTTCTTCTGTTTATTTTCATTTATTTAGCTTTCATTTCAGTTCAGTCGCTCAGCCGTGTCTGACTCTTTGCAACCCCATGAATTGCAGCATGCCAGGCCTCCCTGTCCATCACCACCTCCCGGAGTTCACTCAGATTCACGTTCATCAAGTCCGTGATGCCATCCAGCCACCTCATCCTCTATCGTCCCCTTCTCCTCCTGCCCCCAATCCCGCCCAGCATCAGAGTCTTTTTCAATGAGTCAACTCTTCGCAAGAGGTGGCCAAAGTACTGGAGTTTCAGCTTTAGCATCATTCCTTCCAAAGAAATCCCAGGGTTGATCTCCTTCAGAATGGACTGGTTGGATCTCCTTGCAGTCCAAGGGACTCTCAAGAGTCTTCTCCAACACCACAGTTCAAAAGCATCAATTCTTCGGCGCTCAGCCTTCTTCACAGTCCAACTCTCACATCCATACATGACCACAGGAAAAACCATAGCCTTGACTAGACGGACCTTAGTCGGCAAAGTAATATCTCTGCTTTTGACTATACTATCTAGGTTGGTCATAACGTTTCTTGCAAGGACTAAGCGTCTTTTAATTTCATGGCTGCAGTCACCATCTGCAGTGATTTTGGAGCTCCCAAAAATGAAGTCTGACACTGTTTCCACTGTTCCCCCATCTATTTCCCATGAAGTGATGGGACCAGATGCCATGATCTTTGTTTTCTGAATGTTGAGATGTAAACCAACTTTTTCGCCTTCCTCTTTCACTTTCATCAAGAGGCTTTTAGTTCCTCTTCACTTTCTGCCATAAGGGTGGTGTCATCTGCATATCTGAGGTGATTGATATTTCTCCCGGCAATCTTGATTCCAAATATACTCTGCATATAAGTTAAATAAGCAGGGTGACAATATACAGCCTTGACATACTCCTTTTCCTATTTGGAACCAGTCTGTTGTTCCATGTTCAGTTCTAACTGTTGCTTCCTGACCTGCACACAGATTTTTCAAGAGGCAGGTTAGGTGGTCTGGTATTCTCATTTCTTTCAGAATTTTCCACAGTTTATTGTGATCCACACAGCCAAAGGCTTTGGCATAGTCAAGAAAGCAGAAATAGATGTTTTTCTGGAACTCTCTCTCTTGCTTTTTCCGTGATCCAGCGGATGTTGGCAATTTGATCTCCGGTTCCTCTGCCTTTTCTAAAACCAGCTTGAACATCAGGGAGTTCACGGTTCATGTATTGCTGAAGCCTGGCTTGGAGAATTTTGAGCATTACTTTACTAGCATGTGAGATGAGTGCAATTGTGCGGTAGTTTGAGCATTCTTAGGCATTGCCTTTCTTTGGAACTGGAATGAAAACTGACCTTTTCCAGTCCCGTGGCCACTGCTGAGTTTTCCAAATTTGCTGGCATATTGAATGCAGCACTTTCACAGCATCATCTTTCAGAATTTGAAACAGCTCCACTGGAATTCCATCACCTCCACTAGCTTTGTTCGTAGTGATGCTTTCTAAGACCCACTTCACTTCACATTCCAAGATGTCTGGCTCTAGATTAGTGATCACATCATCATGATTATCTGGATCGTGAAGATCTTTTTTGTACAGTTCTTCCGTATATTCTTGCCACTTCTTCTTAATATCTTCTGCTTCTGTTAGGTCCAGACCATTTCTGTCCTTTATCGAGCCCATTTTTGCATGAAATATTTAGCTTTGAATAAAGTATTTATACAATTTGAAATTCAAAAGTTTCAAGAAAGTTATGAGGTAAAAAACAAACAGACAAACAAAACTCCCTGAAGAAGTTATCGCCACTCTGTCCCATAGCCATTCAAATGTTCCCGGAGGCAACTAATGTTTCTAGCTTCTTTTTAAATCCTTCCAGAAATATTCTAGAAATATATAAGCATGGGACTTCCTGGTGGTCTACTGGTTAAAAATCTTTTAATTTCATGCCAGTGCTGGGGACATGGATTCGATCCCTGGTCTGGGAAGATTCTACATGCGGAGAAGCCACTACGGCTGACAGCCAAAACTACTGAGTGATGCAGCTACTGAAGCCTCAGCACCCTAGACCCTGTGCTCTCCAACAAGAGAAGCCAGTGCAAGAAGCCCGAGCACCACAACAAGAGAGTAGTTAGTGTCTGCTTGTCACAACTAGAAAAAACTCACACAACAACAAAGACTCAGAGCAGACAAAAAGTGCAAATAAAATAAAATAAAATTAAAAATATATAAACACATACTTTTTTTTTTTGGTTTTTAAACAAAATGATAGCATACTTTGCACAGTCTTCTTCTTTTATTTATTTTTATTGAAGGACAATTGCTTTACAGAATTTTACTGTTTTCTGTCAAACCTCAATATGAATGCATACTCTTCTATATCTTGCTTTTTCACTTAAATTTATAAATTGAAGATTGCATCATATAATGACATAAAGTGCTTCCTTATTCTTTTATACAGCTGCATATCATTCGATCATAGCCATGATTTATGGTTCTTTGTTGATGGATTTTACAATATGTTGCTGTTGGAAACATGTTGCCATCAATTATGCTGTGGGTAATGACTTTGTACAGCATAATGAAGGATGCGTTTCTTGAAGTGGATAGGATAATTCCAAATATTGGCAATTGTGATTGTCATAGGGTGGATTCCCCAGAAAATGGACTCTGAAGCGGGATTTTGTGAGCAGGTGGCTTATCAGGGAAATGCTCCTGGGATCTTACCTGTGAGCGTCCAGGGCAGCAGGAGTAGGCAGAGCAGGGAGGTGAACTGTGATGCCTTAGAGGTGTCATGGTCAGGCCTGCAGAGCTGTGTTGAACTGGGGCAAAGGGAACCTGGCCTTGGTACTCCACAGTTGACCGGACATTATATATACAGGCTGCCCTGAAAGAAGGGAGAGTGACTTTGGGCAGGCAATTCCCTTAAGCCAAGAGTAACTCCCAGGAAGAGACTCAGTTACCATTCCTCACTAGTTGACACTCCCATCGTCTCTAGGGGGATGCCTGCCTTGGACCTGAAGGGGGCATTTGGGTGATGAACCATGATATCCACTATGGTCTGCCCTTGAGGGAGCTGGCTCCTTTTGATTTACACTGTAAATTTGCCTCATCAGGAAAAAAATGTCTTTAGAATTCTTGTTGGTGTCTTCCCTGGCAAGGAGAGCTTCATGGAGGAGGTGATCTCTCACTTAGACTTTTAAGGATAAATAAGAATTTGCCGAGTGGACAAGAGGAAGGGTTTGGAAACAGACCTCAGACAGCATTTCCCTAGTGGTTCTTGTTGAGGGTGTGGGATAAAATCACTTAAGGACTTTTTGCAAGCTGGGATCTCAGGTTGGTTTCCCCAGCCCCAAACTGTGTTTTCCAAATTGTGCTCACTCTGGTGCATTTCAAGAAGGGATAAAACATTCTTATTTATTTATTCATTTATTTATTTGGCTGCTTAGGGCTTAGTTGCCACATGCAGTATCTAGTTCCCTACCAGGGCTTGAACCTGGGATCCCTGTTTTGGTAGATCCTAGACTATCAGGCAAGTCCCCAGAAGAGATAAAACATTCTTAACTACAAGGGAATAACTGCCTTCTCTCAGGAGAAGAATTTTTTTGCAGGAAAAAAATTGATGTTCACAGTATTCTCAAATTCAAGTGTTTTCCCATAATTTAAAAAACTTTATTTTGGGTTAATTTTTACCTTACAGAAAAGCTGTAACAATAGTCCAGAGCCTTTCCTATCCCTTAACCTTCTCCTAATGTTGACATCCTACGTGAGCACAGTACAGTGATAAAAACTAAGGGCTTGACACAGGTACACTACTCTTAACCAAACTACAGTCTTTAATTTCAATTTTACCTTTTTAAAAAGTTTTATTTTGAACTTATTTTAGGCTTACAGAAAAGGCATAATTTTTCTTAAAAAAGTTTTTGTGCTTCCTATTACTTGCATGCTTCCAACAAATAAAAGACCACAAATAAGCAACAAAGGAGCAGTAATGGAAAAACTCGGAACTGGCGAATATTGCTTCTAAAGCTGGGTTTTCATCTGTATCTGCAATTGTTTTTTCACTTTGTTTTATAGTGTATAAACCTAATTAAACCAACATTTTAAAGCAACACATTTATTAAATAAGCAGTTTTATGTGAGATCATAGCTTATGTGATAGAATGAAATATTTTAAAATTTTATGCTCTTCAGCAAAAGCTTCATGACTTTGAGGTACTTTCTTATCTGAGCAAGTCTGAACACCGTCGCACTCTATGCGATCCATCTGTTTGGAGATGAAGCAAGACAAAGTAGAGGTGCTTGTTGATTTAGGAAGGGAGAAATCCAAATTCTTGGCTTTCCAGACCATGCTCTTTCAACCAGTTACTGCTGAAATTCTGGTGGACTTTAGACCTCTGCTACTATTAGGTACTGGGATAAATACTGTGTTTTTTATTGGAATCGCTCTTCCATCCCTAATATTTAGTTCCTTTCTAGAGTAGTAATGTTTTATTACTACTACATTAATGTAGTTTATTTATATATTATATTTTAATTATTCATTTTATATGCATGCACATGGTGAAAAATTCAAACTGTATGGAAAAGCGTAAAATAAAGAGTTAAAGACTTCCTTCATGCCTTCCAGTCAGTCTACATCATGGTCCTCCAAGAAGAGGGCCATCTCCTGGGGGATTTTAGAAAACTCTGGCAGTGTTTAGGATTGTTCCAATGATTAGAAGGTATTACTGGAATTTGGTGGGGGAGGGGACTAAGACTGCTTGTAATTCTACAAAAAAAAAAAGAAAAAGGTTATATCCAACACTAACTTAATCCTAGTGGATGTTCATATAAGTAATACTATTTACAATGATCTAAGTCTAGACTACAGATGTTCTTAATGGTTGCATGGGTTGTATATTGTTTAACCTAACAAACACTATTCACATCATAGAAATCAGAGATTTTAATATTTATTGAAATCTTTTTTGATGTGGACCATTTTTAAGGTTTTTATTGAAATTGATACAATATTGTTCCTGTTTTAAGTTTTGGTTTTTTGGCCTCCAGCCATGTGGGATCTTAACTCCCGATCAGAGACTGAGCTGGCATCCCATGCATTGAAATTCAAGTCTTAATTACTGGACCACCAGGGAAGTTCCCGATTTTGATATTTATTATGCCATTTTTCTGGCAGACAGAGATGAACTGTCTTGTCCTAACAAAATTAGCCTAGTTATAGTTCTTCCCAAAAGTAAAGTATCTTGAAGAAGGAAATCCTTTTCTAATTTGCATGAAAGTGACATATTGAATTTTTTGATAAAACTTTATTAAAAATCTAGAAAATGAGTTCTTGTTTATAATGCTAACACAGATTAAATTATCTCTTTAAAATTAATTAATTTATTTGTGGTTGTACTAGGTCTTCATTACTGCACTCGAGCTTTCTCTAGTTGTGGCGATCAGGGACTACTATTCGTGGAGGTGCACAGGTTTCTCACTGTGGTGGCTTCTCTAGTTGCAGAGCAAGGGTTCTAGGTACACGGGCTTCAGTAGTTGTGGCTTGCAGGCCCTACAGCAGGGCTCAGTAATTGTGCACAGGTCTTAGTTGTTCTTGGCATGCAGAATCTTTCCACACCAGAGATGGAACCTGTGTCCCCTGCATTGGCAGACAGGTTTGTATCCATTGTTGCTGCTGCTAAGTTGCTTCTGTCGTGTCTGACTCTGTGCGACCTCATAGACTGCAGCCCACAAGGCTCCCCTGTCCCGGGTATTCTCCAGGCAAGAACGCTGGAGTGGGTCGTCATTTCCTTCTTCAACATGTGAAAGTCGTATCTGACTCTTTGCGACCCCATAGGCTGCAGCCTACCAGGGTTCATGGGATTTTCCAGGCAAGAGTACTGGAGTGAGGTGCCATTGCCTTCTTCATCGTATCCACCGTACCACCAAGGAAATCCTTAAATTGTCTTATGAGTTTGTCTGAAGGCTTTTTTTTTCCCTCAAGCTGCAGACAGGTTTTTATTTTAGTTTATTTATTTATTTTTGACATTAAAAACATTGAAGAATAGTTGATTTGTGCTAATTTCTGCTGTACAGTGAAGTGTCTCAGTTTATACACATATATACATTTTTAAAATATTTTCTTTCATTATGGTTTGTCCCAGGAGATTGGATATAGGTCCCTGTGCTACAAAGTAGGACTTTGTTGTTTATCCATTCTAAATGTAATGGTTTGTATCTACTAACCCTAAGCTCCCGTTCATCCCTCTCGCTCTCCCCTCCCTCTTGGTAACCACAAGGCTGGTTCTTTACATCTGTGAGTCTGTTTCTGTTATGTAGATAAGTTTGTTTTGAGTTTGAGTTTGTTTGAAGTCTTTTTTTTAAATTTTGTGTAGTCAAGATTATTATGTTTTTCTTTTGTCTATCATGCTTATATCCTAAAGAACACTTCCCATGGAATTGGAAGAGTAGAGATTTTTGCACAGTAATTATGTAATCACCCTTGTTATTGGATTATCTTATTTTTAATTTCTTCAAACATCTGTTGAAGTAACTTTTTTGTCCACCTTTGATGTATAAATGTGGTGAATTATAGATTTCCTTGCATTTATGTTTATGGGTTTCCTTGAATTGAGCCATATTTACATTGAATGTACTTCAGTTGGTCATGATATATTTTCCTTTTAATGCACTGTTGAGTTTTATTTGGCAATATTTATTGAAAATATTTGAACTGAGATTGGTTTCTAGTTTTCTTTCTCTCTTTCCCATTTCAGTCTTTGTCAGATTTGGTATCAATGTTACTCTGATTTGTAGAAAAGATTTTGAAGCTTTCATTTTTCTCTCTGGCTCTGAAAAAGTTTAAAAGGCTTCAGAATTTGTTAATGCATTTATTCAACAAGTATTTGTTAAGTCCTGGAACTGGGAATATAGAAATGGTTAAAATACACAAAAATCCCTTTCATCCTAGTGGGATGTAAACAAGTAAGTAGCCAAGATGTATAACGTGTCAGATGGTGGGAAGTGTTATGGAGAAAAATAGCAGGAAAAAAAGCAGGGGAAGGAGAGGTGCTGGGAGGAGCTTTGAATTTTTAAGTGGGTGTCAGGAAGCCCCAGTGACATGTGAACAAAAGTCTGAAGGAGGTGGGAGGGTGAGCTCTGACAATATCTGGGGATCAGAAGGAGTAAGAGCAAAAACAGAAGCTCTGAGGTGGGAATACGCCGGGTGTGTTGAAAGAACAGTCAGAATGCCAGGATGAGGAGGGGGGTGAGCTGGGGGAGTAGTCTGCATTACTGTCCAAGAGGTCAAGAGAACTCGCAGAACTTCACACGTTACTATATGAACAAATCTTCTTTTTTTTTAAAGCCATGCCACAAGGCATGCAGGATCTTAGTTCTCCTACCAGGGATTGAACCTGCCCTCTCTGCAGTGGAAGTATGGAGTTTCAAGCACTGGGCTGCCAGGAAAGTCCTCGTAAGAACTAATCTTTACAGTGAATGAATGGAGGCAGTGTATTGGGAGAAGGCAGTGGTGCCCCACTCCAGTACTCTTTTGCCTGGAAAATCCCATGGACAGAGGAGCCTGCTGGGCTTCAGCCCATGGGGTCACTAAGAGTTAGACATGACTGAGCAACTTCACTTTCACTTTTCACTTTCATGCACTGGAGAAGGAAATGGCAACCCACCCCAGTGTTCTTGCCTGGAGAATCCCAGGAACGGGGGAGCCTGGTGGGCTGCTGTCTATGGGGTCACACAGAGTCGGACATGACTGAAGCCACTTAGCAGCAGCAGCAGCAGGAGTGTGTTACAGGTGGTTTATTTCTGGTGACAGATGATGGTGGTTTGGACCACGGTGGGAGCAATGGTGATGGTAAGTGATGGTCAGATTCAGGATGAATCTTTATTTTTCCTCTATTTTTTCATTTAAATACATATATATTTTTTAAAATTTGCAATATTGTGTTGGTTTCTGCCACATAACAATGCAAATCAGCCATAGTCACACATACATCTCCTCCCTTGCGAACTTCCCTCCCTTCCCCCATCCCATCCTTCCTAGTCATCACAGAACGTCAGACTGCTCCCTGGGCTACACGGCAACTTATCATTCTCACTAGCCACAGATGAATCTGGAAGGTGAAGTCACGGGAATCTGCTGGCTACTGATTGTGGAATAAGGAAAAAGGGAGCAAAGCTGACTTTAGTTTTTGACCTGAGTGACTGGAAGGATTAGTTTGCCATTTATTGAGATTTGGAAGACAGAGGCAAGGATAGATGTGGGGGAAGATCAGAGATTAAGTTCTCAACATGGTAGGTGTGAGGTGCCTTTTAGGCCTATAAGTTGATAAACAAGTTTGAAGTTCGGAGAGGAGGTTCAGTCTAGAGGAATATACTGGAGAATCACGTATGGATGGCTTTGAAGGTCTGAAAGCAGATGAGGTTATCAAGGGAGTGATTTTTAGGTATGAAACAGAAGAGGCCCATAGATGAACTGAGGTTTCTCCAAGTCAGTCAATAAAGGAGAGTGAGGAAGTGGGATCAGTGAGTGAGGAGGAAAACCAGAGGAGTTCAGGGAGGAGGGAATGACTGGGATGGAGTCAGAGGAGAACCGAGAGCCTCCTGGCTGTGCAGGGTGACCCTGGCGAGAGGTATTTTGGGGAGAGGTGGAACTCAAGAAGGAATGGGAGGAGAGGGCTTGGAACCAGGGAGTCCAAAGAAATGTTACCTTAAAGGGCAGTAGAGAAATAGGGTGACTCTGCAGAGGGAAGTTGAGTCCCTGGAATGTTTTAAGATGGAGAAATTGAAACTTGTGTTTGTATGCTGATGGGAATGATCCTTCAGAGAGGGAGGAACTGTTGAAGTGATGGCCATGTATAAGTGAGAAGGGATGGAATCTAGTGTGTGAATGTGTGTGTGTGAGTGTGGGAGCCTGTGTGTGTGCGCAGGGAGGGGGTTACTTAGAAGTACAGACAGCTCATCTTTGGGAACTGGAAGTGAGGTTGAGGACATGGGTACAAGTGCAAATAGGTGGGTATGCAGCAGTGGGGGCTTGTGGATGTACTTTTGAGATTGATTTTATTTTTCTTGTAAAGTGGGAGGCCAGGTCATCAGCTGAGAGTAAGGACGGGAAAGATGTTGGGGGTTTGAGGGGAAAAGAGAAGGTGTGAGAGCACCGTTTAGAAGGAGAAGTAGCGAGAGTCTAGCACATATGGCCAATTGGTAGGCAGGATTTAAAGGCCACTTGACCTTAGTCATTACTAATTTAATTTAGCAAGCTTGTGAGTATGTGAGGTGTAGGTACAGAAATAGATGAAAAATGAGATGTAACCAAGGGTTTGATAATTTATGGAAATTTGCCTGGGGAATCACATCCATCTGGCACCTTGGGAGTCTATGTGGATAAGCTTGTTGGTCTCTTCCAATCTTTTATTATGGTTATTGGTCTATTTAGATATCCCAAGGTCAGTTCTTTGTAAACATATTTTGCTAGAAAGTGGACCTTTTGGAGTCAGGTTTAAAAGCTTTTGTTCTTGTCACCCCACCCCCCCGCCCCCCGCCCCCCGGAGCTTTGGACAGGCCCAGAGCATTTAAAAATGAACTTAGTTTGGTGATCCAGTTCTCCAGTCTGGAAACATTAAAAGCTTCTCAGTTTGGCAATGAGTCCCTTTGCCTCGACTCTTCCTCTCTGTTCCGCTGTGTGGAAGTGATGGGCAAGGAAAATGTAGGCCAGGTGGGACAACGGGGTCTGCTCAGCTGTCTTACTCTGCCCACGGCCGCCTGTGGTCCTCTGGTTCTTTCCCTGGACGGTGCTGGTCTCCAGGCTGCTCAGAATCCCCAGACTCTTTGCCGATTCCTTAGTGACCATTTAGCTTTTGTATTCAGGGCTAGATGCAGAAGACATTTTTTTTATTATTAAAAAAAAAATATTTTGCAAAGGTTAGCATTTAATGTGTGCACTTATTTTTTAAAATTGACATATATACACTGCTGCTGCTGCTGCTAAGTCGCTTCAGTCGTGTCCAACTCTGTGCGACCCCATAGACAGCAGCCCACCAGGCTCCCCCGTCCCTGGGATTCTCCAGGCAAGAACACTGGGGTGGGTTGCCATTTCCTTCTCCAATGCATGAAAGTGAAAAGTGAAAGTGAAGTCACTCAGTCGTGTCTGACTCTGTGCGACCCCATGGATTGCAGCCTACCAGGCTCCTCCATCCATGGGATTTTCCAGGCGAGAGTACAGGAGTGGGGTGCCATTGTGTAGAAAAGATATCTAGTGGGAAGCTGCTGTACAGCACAGGAGGCTCAGTTCTGGGCTCTGGGAAGACCTAGATGGGTGGGATAGGGTGGGGTGGGAGGAAGGCTCAACAGGGAGGGGATATAAGCGCACATATGGCTGATTCACATTGTTGTATAACAGAAACCAACACAACATTGTAAAACAATTGTATCCCAGAAGGCACGTTTTAACGCTGGGAGTTAAAATAACACGTGAACTGAACCACCCTGGTTGTTTTTTTTAGGAGGTATGAGTGTCCGACTTGACCATGTTTCCTTGGGCCTCAACCTTTGGGTCAATTGATCACATAGCCCCTTATCATGTTCTCTTTTCCAAAAGAAATGCGTCAGGCCTGACATGGTTCTTAGGTAAAGTCCTTTAAACTACTCCGATTCCTAATTAAACTCAATATTTCACCAGCTCTGTGCTTGTATAGATGCAGGAGAGAAACATACAATCATACATAAGCTGTGTATGAATTTGCATGAAAATTTCTTTATTAAGGAGAATTACTCTGCTTCCTTTCGATCAGTGATCTCTAACTTTTTTGGCACCATGGACTGGTTTCATGGAATAACGTTTTCCACAGACCGAGGATGAGGGGTAGGGGGAAGGTTTCGGGATGATTCAAGCACATTACATTTATTAAGCACTTTATTTCTGCTATTATTGAATCAGTTCCACTTCAGACCATTAGGTACTAGATCCAGGAAGTTGAGGACCCCTGCTTTAGTTGTCTTCTAAGTGGAAGAATTCAAGGGCTTGAAGCTTCCGATTTGTAGAGAAATTCTGTGGTCAACATCACTCAGGGGATCCAAGTGCCAGCCAAGAGTTGGGGCTTAAAGCCTTTTCATTCTTTAGAGTTGTCTTAAGTCCGAAGAATTGATGCTTTTGAACTGTGGTGTTGGAGAAGACTCTTGAGAGTCCCTTGGACTGCAAGGACATCCAACCAGTCCATCCTAAAGGAGATCAGTCCTGGGTATTCATTGGAAGGACTGATGCTGAAGCTGAAACTCCAATACTTTGGCCACCTGATGCAAAGAGTTGACTCATTGGAAAAGACTGATGCTGAGAAAGATTGAGGGCAGGAGGAAGAGGATGAGATGGTTGGATGGCATCACTGATTCAATGGACATGAGTTTGGGTGAACTCTGGGAGTTGGTGATGGACAGGGAGGTCTGGTATGGTTCTTGGGATCGCAAAGAGTAGGACATGACTGAGCACCTGAACTGAACTGAACTAAGTCCCATCTCAGCCTAATAGTCTTTTCTATTTTTCATTTCATTCTCTGACCTTGGAAAGTAGAGTTTGAGTAAGCTGTGCATTTAACTATATATTCCATTTCTTTTGTTAGTTTCAGATGTATAGCAAAGTGGTACACACACACACACACACACACACACACACACACACACACACACAGAGAGGATTCTCAGGTGGCTTAGTGGTTAAGAATCTGCCTGTCATAGAAGAGATGCAGGAGACATGGGTTTGATCCCTGGGTCAGGAAGATCCCCTGCAGGAGGAAAGGGCACCCACTCCAATATTCTTGCCTGGAAAATCCCATGGACAGAGGAGCCTGTTGGCCTACAGGTGGTGGTCTCTCATTTTTATTCTGTTACAAATACTTTCTAATTTTCCTTCATATGGCTTCTTAGATACAACCATCCTTTAAAAGTGGACATTTAATTTCCAAATGCATGGAGTTTAAAAAATATCTTTGATACTGATTTCTCACTTAAATCCTTTCTTCTCTGCAATCACCCTCTGTGTTTTATTCAGTGTAACTTTATTGAGACCTTCAGTGGCTAAGTCAAAGACTGCTCTTGGTAAATGTCACATCACACTTAAAAATATGTGGGTTATTTTCAAATATCTTTTGATACTGGTTACTAACACAATTCCACAGTGATAAGAGAACAGACTCTGTATGATTTCAATAACTTTTAGACCATGAAATTTTTGCACCTTAGTTTGTTTGTATTCCTGAGTATGTCCCAGTGTCTTTTGATTTATAGTCTATGGGAACTTGAATAAAATTTGTATCCTGCTGTTGTGTGAAAACTGTGTAAATCTTACAGTTGGATTGTTTCATAGTGCTTTACAGGTCTAGTATATCTTTCTACTTTTCTGTCTGTTCATTCTGTTGATTTCTGAGAGTTTGATATTGAAACTCCAACTAAAAATCTTAATCTGTTTAAAATAATTGTAATATATAGTGGAACTATTAAAAAACATATTTTTAAATAGTAATCAGAATTACTGCAATCAAAATATCAGAATATCTGCAGGGCAAAAGAACCAGGCTTGGAAAGTATACTCAGGCAGACTGCATTGCCCAAGTCCCTCTGCAGGCTGCTCTGGGGATGCCTGGGGGTGCCACCATCCCATCCTCTTCCTTCCCCACCCAAAGCAGAGCTGGCTCCTGCTGCCCTGTTGGCAGAGGAGTAGCTGTGTGCTTCTAGACTCACTGGCTTTCACCTTCAGGTTTGATTGGCTGATTTTAAACCGGGAACTCTAGCTGCAAGGGAGGCTGGCAAGGTGTGTGTTTGCTTTTCAGCTTCTGAAGTGGAAAATGGGCTCCTCTTATGAAAGGGAGGTTCATTCCTCTAACCTAGGAAGGTGTCTTCAGATGATAGATTGCCTAGAAAAATGCTCAGAAGCTGGGCTAGAGTAACCTGAGGCCTTGATACAAAGTTTTTGCTGAAACTCCCCAGGCAAGGTCTTCCTCCACACAGGAGGCTCCCAAGCCCTCATTGAGGTTCTTCTAGAAAATATTTTGCATATTGTATACATATGTTATGCTTTGCATAAGAGAGTTGATGTTATACTTCACTCTAATGCTGTGATTATAGCTTCATTATGTGCTTTGAAAGGTCTCACATGATATTTTAATATAGAGACACAGGAGGGCACTCTAACCAACCAGTAATGAAATCTAAATGGTTTCATAGCCTTGGCAGTTAAAAGATGAGAATTGATCTTGTTGAATCTTTTTTTTTTCCAGGTAGGATAATTAGCTTTGCAGGAGTACCTAGCTCTTCTAGGGAATCTCTTTGTGACAGACGTCCCCAAGACACATCCTCCACATTGTCCACTTAAAGTTCTAGGGACTATGATTTGAGTAACTCAGAACAGAGAGGGGGATTTTTGACTCACAGGCTGCCTACTGACTCAGCCATGCAAGAGATGGAGATTTGGCTCCCAGACATTCCTATTTAGAGGCCAGCTGGCTAAATCAAACTAAGAGCAGAAGAGAGAGAACTGGTTATCAGAGACTTGCTTCAGAGCTACACCCTGTTCCTCTGACTCAATTTTCCCATCTGTAGAATAGAGATGATACCTGACTTATGTCTGTATACTTTGCCAGTGAAGAAGGGGAGCGTTAAGAAGCGGGGTGGGGGGGTATCTGGAAATACCATTTACTCACGACCAGTGAGGTTTACACTGAAAAATAGAGCCGGCCTGCCTCTAGTTAATGGATTCTAGCACAGGACGGGGTGAAGCGCGCTTCGGCGCTGGCAACTGGGTGACAAACCGAACGAGGGTTAAGTCGGAACAGGACCGGCTGCTCCAGACTGGTTTCCCCACACAGATCTCCCAGGCGGGGGCGCAGACACCGGCGAGGAAGGGACGCCGGGCTGCCCGGGCGGTTTTCCTCTCGGCCGGCAGGAGCTGGACTGGTTCCAGGCCTCCGCGGGGTTGCTGCGGCTGCTGCTAAGTCGCTTCAGTCGTGTCCGACTCTGTGCGACCCCGTAGACGGCAGCCCACCAGGCTCCGCCGTCCCTGGGATTCTCCAGTCAAGAGTACTGGAGTGGGTTGCCATTGCCTTCTCCGCTCCGCGGGGTTACTTGCGGTCAAAGGTGCAGTCTGGCTGGAAGCAGGCGGAGGGCGGTGCGCGGGCGGAGGGCGGTGCGCGGGCGGCCGCGGCGCTTTCTCTCTCCCGCTTCCTCGGCGCTCGCGAGGGCTGTGGAGGCGCAGCCGCTCCGGAGTCGTCCAGGCCCCGGGCTCAGCCCCCGACCCCTGCCCCAGACGCAGGCTCGGAGGGGTGCGGTCCCGGGGGTCTGAGCGCGAACCTGGAGCCGGCTCCCGCGGGAGGAGCAGTGACGCGCGCAAAGAAGGGAAGAATAGGAGGGCAAAATGATGACGGAGAGGAAGAAGCTGCCTCATTCCCCTCGATAAGGGGTGGCGCGCCTCCGCCTCGACACTTGGCACTGGTTGCGAGTCTGATACCCCCAAGCCTGGCTCATTGTTTCCTTAGGGGAGTGTCGCCTGGCGTCCCTCTAGCCCTCCAGCCCCAGGTATGAAAGCGCCTACCACGCGGCAGGCATCGCACCCAGCGCTGTTTGTATTATCCTGTGTGTGTGTGTGTTAGTCGCTCAGCTGTGTCCAGCTCTTTGCGACCCCATGGACTGTAGCCCACCAGGCTCCTCCGTCCATGAGATTCTCCAGGCAAGAATACTGGAGAGGATTGCCATGCCCTTTTCCCAGGGGATCTTTCCAGACCCAGGGATCGAACCCTGGTCTCCCACATTGCGGGCAGATTCTTTACCAGCTGAGCCACCAGGGATGCTCAGATGGTATTATCCTGGATTTTTAAATTTCTGCCACATCCCTAACCGACAGGAACTGTTACCACCGGTCGGTGTACGGGAGAGGAAGGAACGGCTTTGGGGAAGTTGCGTGGCTTGCCCTAAGTTCTGTAGCTAGTGGCGAAGCCAGCACTCCAAGAGGGGTCAGAGCGATTCTGACACCCAGGCTACAGCCCGCAGCCTCTTAACTCTGCCCGGTTGTTGTCGGATCGCGCCGTCTGCACCTGTCACGGGCCTCGCTCGCAGCAGGAAAGGGAGTAAAGAAGGATCACAGGGTGACCAGGTGTCTTTTCTCCACTCGGACCGTTGGCCCGGGGCGAGGAGAGAGCATTGTGCGCGCGCGGATGGCTTTGCGCCTTGGAGAGGACAACTTTCCTTCTCCAGGGATCGCGATCGTAGAGGGAGCAGGGCTATGGGGCAGCGACTCCCCTGGAGCTGCAGGGGGTGGCAGAGAATCTAGGGTCCGGGAATGGACACTGGGAAAAATTAGGGCGGTGAAAGCGCTGCTGCCCCTGGAGCCGGCTGGGAAGGAAACAAGCCTGCGCTTGCGGAGTGTCCTCGCGGTGGGTGTGCGGCGCTTTCATTCAAACTTTGGGGAGTCTTTGGTTCTGGCGTCAGCGAAGGTGTGACCAATCAGAGTCCGGGGACGGGAATAAATTATGCAAATCACCATCTGGCGATGGATCAGATGACTCCCAATACTTTTAAAAAGTACCTCGCCGGGAGCTCGCTGGGTGACAGCGGCGAGCCCTGACTTCCTGGGCAGGCGGCCCGAGAGAGGGCCGATCTGGTTCTGGTTCAAGCCCCTTCACATTCCCCCCCACCACCCCGCGGCTGAGTTTAGCTGAATTTTCATCTTCCACCTTCTCCATCTTCAGCTGTCTAAGGCCACCGCTCTCTGGTAGAGAGAGGGCTTCCCACTTGGGATTTTACAGGCTTGGACCGCTGGAAAGTCCGAGAGGTGTTTTTTGTCTTTTTTTTTTTTTTTTTTTTTAGTCTTTTTAAAAGTCCCAGTTTGGAGAAGGGAGTGCGGGGGGTGGTAAGGATGAGAAACACCGTTCTTCAGCTCTGCCTGTGGAGCGCCTATTGTTGCTTTGCCACGGGAGACCCCACACCCCTTGGTCGAGAGGGACGGCTGCAAGGTAACTTATTTCACTTATATCATTACCACCCCCAAAGCTTCTTTTCTGGGCCAGGTGCCCTCTGTCTTGCCCTTCTTCCTCGATCCTGCAGCATCCTCCTTGCTTTCCGCCTGCGCTGTCCATTCGCTCCTCCTAACTGGTCTTGCAGTTCACTTGTTCCTCGGCGCTTCTGACCAGGGCATCCCAGAGCCGGCCGGCTGCCAGGTGCGCTCGCCCGCGCTCGGTCCGGCTCCACCCCTTTGCCGTTAATATGCACTCTTATCGATGCTGTCCAGTCCGCAGAGTTGGCTGCCAGCAGCTCTTTAACCTTGCCCTCCTCTTTGAACCTGCGGGTTTTCGAGGCAAGAAGGTTGTTAGAAAGAGCTGTCATCTGGCGCTCTTTTTTTAATCTCGGCTAGATGCTTTGAAATTTAAGGTGCCAGGGTAGCTGGCTCTGGTTTGAGGAGCGCTTTCGGGGAGGATTTGGTGGGTAATTTGTGCAGAGAACCCCAGGCTGCCAGCCTCCTCCTCCTCCTCCCCAAGAGCCTTGCCAGCCTTTACTCCTCCTCTTGCTACCTCTCCTCCTTCCAGCTGCCAGCTTTCCTTCCCCAGTCTCTTCTATTGGAGGAGGCATGCCCTGGAGGAGCAAGGGTAGGGTCACCCCACAGGAATACCAGGTCAATCGGTTAAGCAGAGGAGAGTGGGGAACCCTTGAACTATATCCTATTAGCTCGTCTTCTACTATCCTGTTGTTCAGTTCAGTTCAGGTCAGTCTCTCAGTTGTGTCTGACCCTTTGCGACTCAAGGAACTGCAGACTGGGTCAAATGATGTTGGTCCAAGTTGCTAATGTATGAGCAGGAGGGTTAATCTGAATGAATGGAAAAATTACTTAACACATTCTCAACTCTAGTATAGTTGAACCAGAGTAGGTTTCATCTCTAGTTCTTCTCCTGTAAAATGCTAACATTCCTTTCAACTTCTATGCTCTGTGATTCTAAGTATTTGGGGGTTATTTCCTTCATTCAAAGAAGTCTGTATTTGCCAGGAACCCTTCTAGGGAGTGGGGCTTCCCAGGTGGCACAGTGGTGAAGAATCTCCCTGCCAATGCAGGAGCCACAGACGACCTGGGTTCCATCCTGGACCAGGAAGATCCCCTGGAGGAGGAAATGACAATCCACTCCAATATTCTTGCCTGGAAAACCCCACAGACAGAGGAGCCTGGTGGGCTACAATCCATGGGATCCCAAAGATCCCAAAGATCCCATGGACATAACTGAACAACTGAGCACACAGGCTTTTAGGAGGGTACAGCAGTGAGCAAAGCAGGTGTAAACCCGTACCCCCGGGGATCTTGCATTTCAGTGATGAGAAGATAGCCAGACAGCTACTTAAAACATAGAAATAGTGCTCAGTGTCATGGAGCAAAATAAAGGAGAGGAGGAAGGTACATAGGGCTGGAGGGAGAAGGTGGTGTAGCGTTAGTCTGTGACCAGACTTCCCTCACTGAGGAGCTGACTTCTGAGCAAGGAACTGGAGGAGAGGAGAGGATGAGCTTGGGGGCATCTGGATGAAGGACGACTATGAAATCCCAGAGGCAGAAGTGACGCTGGCTGGAAGTAGTAGAAATGAGCTAGAGAACTATGGGGTCAGAGAGAGCCAGGTGCTAAAGTGAACATTTTATGTTCACCTTATCCATGAGTCAGTGCTGGGAAGCCAGCAGACCCTCTTTGCCTTTTCCCTAGACTTCCCATCTGGTCTCTATGAGTGGCTATCTGTGTGGAAACTGGGAGATTTTGAACGAATTATATCCATGGTTCAAATTTCTGCCAGTTGGGGCTTTTGTTCATTAATGACAGAGTTCTGCTTGTGTGTATTTAGTTGCATTTTCTGGAACCTTATCCTTTTTACATCTGGTACATTGTCCCCCTCCCTTGACCTCTTCACCACCAACCCCTCTACCACTCTAGTCTCTCTTTCCATGACTCCATTTGTTTATGGGTTTTTTTTTTTTTTCCTCCTTTTAACTCTGGGATAATTAAGCTCCTGGTATGGTCATCTGGTCCATTTTCCCTTGATTTCTGGGGGACTGGACAGTTTGACTGTCTAATTTCCTAGCCTGTTATCAGGGGTGGTATCCTGGATGATTAGCGCAGGGTTGCTGCTGCTGCTAAGTCGCTTCAGTCGTATCTGACTCTGTGCAACCCCGTAGATGGCAGCCCACCAGGCTCCTCTGTCCCTGGGATTCTCCAGGCAAGAATACTGGAGTGGGTTGCTCCTCCAAGGGATCTTCCTGACCCTGGGATCGAACGCTTATCTTCTGCATTCAGCTGGGAAGCCGTGATGATGACAATACCTAGCGTGAAAAGGTCTTGGGACCATCAGTAACACGGGCTGTGTTTTGAAGTAGGGTCATCTCCTAGATAGTGCTGTGTGTGTGTACACAATGGAGCTGAAAGGAGAGGTCTTACTGCTCTTACGAGTTTCTCTATGGCTTTGATAATTTATTTAATAAGGTACTTGCCTGGTACTGCAAGAAGCACTGAGGGTGCATGAGGTGTTTGGGGTAAGTGCCAGAACTGACGTGGGAGCAGTAGGGAAGTCCAGTGTTTAAAAGGTCAAAGTTCCTTACCTCCAATTCCAAAATCTTTTAAAACTCAAAAATTTGACTGGTAACTTGTTTGGCAGCAAGACCTGGCCTTACCTAACCTGAATTCTTACACAATTGGCATCCAAAACTGACCTGAACCAACAAGATGGTCTTTAAAATCATTCTTTTTTTTTTTTTACCCTTGAGTATGAGTAGTCATGTATTTCCTTACAGAAATGTTATTGGTGTGTTTGATGAATGAGGAATGTCCCAAACCATATATATATATATATATATATATATATATATATATATATGGTGTGTGTGTGTCTATATATATAGACACACACATCATAATACCTGTTTAAAATCTGAAAATTTCTGAATTCTGAAATGTAAGTCTGTGTGAAAGTGCAGCTGCCCAGTCATGTCTGACTCTTTGAGATCCTATGGACTGTAGCCCACCTGGCTCCTCTGTCCATGGGATTTTTCCAGGCAAGAATACTGGAAAGGGTTGCCATTTCCTTCTCCAGTAATGCAAGTGGTCCCAGGCATTTCAAGAGAAGAACTGAGGACCCGTCATCTGAAATTAGTAACTTGAGGGAAGGAAAGAGAGCTCATTTGGACTAGAAAGAAGGAAGGAAGGTAAGGGAGACTTATTTCCTTCAGATTCACAGTCATTGATGTGTGTGTGTGTGTTAGTCACTCAGTTGATTCCGACTCTTTGATCCCATGGATTGTAGCCCACCAGGCTCCTCTGTCCAGGGGATTCTCCAGGCAAGAATACTGGAGTGGTTTGCCATGCCCTCCTCCAGAGGCTTTTTCTCAACCCAGGGATGGAACCCTGGTCTCCTGCATTGTGGAGATCCTCTGGGCCACAATGGGAAGCTCTACAGTAGTTGATACTAGTGACTAATTAACACTTAAATTTTGGTGAGGTGTGCCTTTTATAACATCTTTGCAACTCCTCTGTGAGATGAGATGGGAACATTCAGCACATGTAAAAGCTGAAACCCAGAGGGGTTAAGCAATTTGCTCAAGAGTGAACTGGAACTGGACCCCAGAGCTCTCACCACCCAGGCCTGCCAGTTACCACATGCTGTCTTCTTTCTCCCCAGATGAGTTCGACAAATCCAAGGTGGTATCGACTACTGCCAAACCTCCCGTGAGATTTAACCTCCGCACCTCGGAGGACCCAGAGCACGAAGGATGCGATCTCTCCCTCGGCCACAGCCAGCCCTTAGAGGACTGTGGCTTCAATGTGACAGCCAAGACCTTTTTCATCATTCACGGATGGACGGTGAGCCCGGGGGAGGTAGCTCTCCGGCTCTGCATGGAATTTGGTCTCCTTTGTTTTGGTCAATTAAAAAGCATACTGGTGCTTCCAGATTCTGTTCTTTCTCCCTCTCTTTTCTTGTGGGCTGCTTGTATTTCAGACAGCTTTGAAGAATGTAATGGGCACTTCGCTGAGGGGGCAATCTGGACTCCAGCAGGGTGGCATTTAATGCTGACACGCAGTGGGCTTTCAGAAAGTGGCTCTCCTGAGGGCAGTAGCCTAGCTCCACTGGCTCTTAAGGGACCCTCTAATTACACTTAATTACATTGGTCAACCACTGCCTCACGGGGGCCATCCCTTTGCGAGAGCTCAGCTGAACTGAAGCAACTTGACTGGCTCAGAGAGTCTGTGAGGAGCCAGCTGGCCCGGCTGGCCAGCCCTGGTTGGCACGGTGCCCTCCTGTTTGCATAGAGATAGTTCCATTTAAAGGCACTGGAGTCTTTCTGTGCCCTCGCTGAGCCATTCACATTGAAAAGCCCATAACAAACCTCAACAAAAAGGGTTTAATGCTCGGCCTCTGAAGCTTTGGACCAGCGAGGGATTTATCCATCCATCTAATGACAGTCTGTAGGGAAATGGCACTGTTAGGTGAGCAGGTTTCTCCCTGGGCTAATTGGGAGGGGACATTCTTCCCCTTAATGATGAGAAATTCATATCCGTTACATGCTTGCTGGGTCTTTAGGTCTATCACCAACTGTTGGGGTCAGGCCTGGCTAGGGGGTGTTACATAGACACCTATGTACCAAATGCAATTGAAGGGATCATTAAGGGCCTGTCTGCCCATCCGCACCTCACAGCCTATGATTAGAATCATCCGTTTGGATCTTTTAAAGGCCCCCTGTCAAAATGCAAATACAAACTGCCTGCAGCTGACAAACACATTCCAGAAAGTTCTTTTGTAATCTGTTTGGAACTTGGAACAGCAGTTTCCCATAGAATCAAGATTGTAAATGGCCTTTTGGGTTCCCAGGCCAGGCACAGGAAATCTATTTATCTAATAATGCACTCATGGATAGGTTTACAACTGGACCTAGTCACCATTTACACTTTGTTTCTGTGGGAAAATGTGCTCTGAGTTCTAATTTGGGATTACAGCAACAGATCTTCCCTCCTCTAGGGTCGAGAGAGACGGCAGAAATGGGCTGTGGGAAGGGGTCATTTGTTAACTCGGCATTTGCCTAAGAGACAGAATCTCCTTGCATCTCTGAGAAAGAAACCAATTCTCCAGGGCAACCCTTCTCAGCTGCTTTTGAATGCTGGACCAGGTCACTTACTCGCCTGACTGTGGCAGGGCTAACCTCAGGTCGGCATGGCCACCAGCACATCTCATAGCAGCCCTACTGGTCAGTGGGGCAGCAACACAGGCCACCAGCTCGGACATTTTCGATGGGAAAAGCTGGAGGCATCATCAAGGGCAATGGAAGACACTCGCCCACATAGCAATCCTGACTGTGGCTGGCCTCGCTTATGGGCAAGTGTTGATGTCTGTGGGACCAATGTGAATGTTCCATGGCTGTGGGAAAGGGTCATGGAACTGAATTCCATATTCACCAGTATTTTTCAAACCCAGAAAAATATATTTTTTTTAAGTCCTGTTTTCTCTGCAGATGAGTGGCATGTTTGAAAACTGGCTGTACAAACTGGTGTCAGCCCTGCAGACAAGAGAGAAAGGAGCCAACGTCGTGGTGGTGGACTGGCTCCCACTGGCTCACCAGCTTTACGTAGATGCGGTCAATAACACAAGGGATGTGGGACACAGCATCGCACAGATGCTCGACTGGCTTCAGGTAACAATGGGACTGAAGGGAATCATCTCCTTTTCTGAGAAGGATCTTGAATCCGAACCCTTTTAGGAAACAAAGATTGGATTATTACAGTGAACTGAGAATATCTTTGAGATTCAAATTTTTACTGAATTAAGTATCGCTTGAAATATTTTGGAAGCTGGAACTTTTATAAAATTTTCTAATTGTTGACTCATTTCTGGATTTTTCCTGTTACTTTACTTGCAGGAAGAAAATTTTCCTTCTGGGTCATTACTTGCTGATGTCTTCAGAAGCTTGTAATCTTTTTAAAATTTTTAATTAATTAAGTTCAGCTGTGCTGGGTCTTCATCGCTGCACGCACTTTCTCTAGTTGCAGCGGGCGGGGGCTGCTCTCCAGTTACGGTGCAAAGGCTTCTCATTGAGGTGGCTTTTCCTGTGAGGGCTTCCCTGATGGCTCTGCTGCAAGGCAGCAGACGTGGTTTCGATCCCTGGGTGGGGAAGATCCCTCGGAGGAAGGAATGACTACCCACTCCGGTTTTATCGCCTGGGAAACCCCATGGACAGAGTGTCGGGTTTCAGCAGTTGCCGCACATGGGCTCATTAGTTGCAGTTCCCAGACTCTAGAGCACAAGCTCAATAGTTGTGGCACACGGGCTTAGTGGCTCCGAGGTGTGAGGGATCTTCTCAGATCAGGGAGGGAACCCGTGTCTCCTGCATTGGCAGGTGGATTCTTTACCACTGAGCCACCAGGGAAGCCCCAAAGCTTGTAATCTTAAATACCTACTGATGTCTGCTCTTATTCTGAAGGGTGGCTGGGCTGAGGGTGGGAAGGGTTGGTTCAAACAAATGCAGCCTAATGCCTTGCATAATAAAAAGTACATGGAAAACAGATCTTGAGGTCTTACATTTACTTTTATAGGTTAATGATTTGCCCAGGCTCAGTGGACTTAATGGGAGGCAGGGGTACACTGGCAGAGTGACTCAATTATCTGGGCAATTCTAACCTGACCTTCCTTTAGAAGCCCATGAATCTGATGAATTGTGGCAAAATTCTGGTCAGGATTCTCAAATAGTCCTCAGTCCTCTGCCTAGGTTGTTTAGTTGAGCTTGGTTCCTGAGCCATGGGGTCAAATCCCCCCTCACCCTCATCACCAAGTGCCTTCCCTGTCAAGGTCTGATGCTTCGACTCTGGGATCCCAGACAGGCTGGCGACGAGGAGGTGGGCAGCTCCTGGGCCTAAGAGAATGGGCAGGGAGCACCCTGCTGCAGACCGTGTCTGGCACTTAGTCTCCAGTTTGTCCAGTGGCTTTGACCTCTGCACTGCTACCCCTCCCCACCTTAGACACTGCCGGAAACGTGTAGGGGAAGGGCCCTCATAGCTCAGTTGGTAAAGAATCTGCCTGCAGTGCAGGAGACCCCGGTTTGATTCCTGGGTTGGGAAGATCTGATGGAGAAGCGATAGGCTAGTCAGTCTCGTATTCTTGGACTTCCCTTGTGGCTCAGCTGTTAATCCGCCTGCAATGTGGGAGACCTGGGTTCGATCCTTGGGTTGGTAAGATCCCCTGGAAAAGGGAAAGGCTACCCACTCCAGTATTCGGGCCTGGAGAATTCCTTGGACTGTATCGGTCACGGGGTCGCAAAGAGTCGGACACGACTGAGTGACCTTCACTTTCAGGTATGCAGCTTCTAGTCACAACCTGCACCCTGTCCCCAGTGCAGGGTGACTGAAGTGCCACCAAGCCCTTTCCACCTCCCTTTACCTGGCTGCATCCCATCCATGTTGCCCTGCCAGCATGACCAGCCACCTCGGGGCTCCCTGTCCCCTCCCAGCATGACTGACTGGTTGAATTGCTGGTGACCTGTGAGCTCAGGACCACCCTCCTCACTCCTTCCCTTCTGCGACTTTCTACAGGGCAAGGAGGACTTTTCTCTCGGGAATGTTCACTTGATTGGCTACAGCCTCGGAGCTCACGTGGCCGGGTATGCGGGCAACTTCGTGAAAGGCACAGTGGGCAGAATCACAGGTAAGCGTGGCTCTTTTACTCAGGGCTGCTCCCGGGGCTCCCTCCCAGAGCCCTTGGAAAACTGAGCTTGTGCAGGACTTCAATATATGAAGCAGATAGAAGGATGTTCTGGTTAAGGCTGGGTATCTGTGGGTAGGGTTAAGTTTGTTATTTGAGCCTCCCCCTTCTCGGGAGGAATCTCTGGGTCCCCGAGCACCATGAAGCATGCTTGGAAAACCACTGGTTTAGTGCAAAAGGTGAGGAAAGCACCCAGACAGCTAGAGACTCAAGGGCAGCCCTGGGGTAAAGCCTGGCCTGCAAGCTCTGGCGCTCACTCTCAGTCGTTGCTGTCATGCTCCAGGAGCTCAAGGGAAAGGAATGAGTAGTGTGGGTTGTGGTTTGAATTCTGCCTCCAACTTCTATTTCATTCACCAACAGCCTCTTTCCAGTGTTTGGTTGGTGTTACTTATTAGTGATAATGACCTGTTTAAAATGTGTGGTTAAACTTTGTCCTTAAAGAGACCTTTCTGATAGTGGTACCCAGGTTGGCAATAGAAAGTTGAATTTTCCATCTTATTGAGTTTTTTTTTTTTTAAAGTGAAAGTGAGTTTATTTAGAGAGATACACACTCCATACGCAGAATTGGTGATCTTCTGATGTGATTTAAATATTTACATCATCTAGTGATTGGGAAAAGTGGGAAGGACTCTTTCCCATTCAGGGGCCCCTGTAACACATACACAGAGCTTCCTCTAGAGAAAGTCAGGGGCAAATTTGTTGCCCTGAATTTTTGTCCTCCTGCCAGCATTCTTTGGTTAGTTCTCCCTCTCTGTTTCCCCGCATACCTCCAACACATTAAGGGCCCAACTGGTCACCCAGAAGGAAAGAGGTAATCATTTCCTTCCTGGCAATGTGTATTTCATTTTGAAACAGGACTCAAGTAGAAGGGAGTCCTTAGCTAAAGAATGATTTAGTAAAGGTCGAGTTTCAACAAGCCAACGGGGTAGATTTGAAACTATATAGAGGGACTTCCCTGGTGGTCCAGAGGCTAAGACTCTTCCCCATGCAAGGGGCATCGGTTCGATCCCTGGTCAGGGAACCAGATTCTGCACGCTGCAACAAAGACCCGGTGCAGTCACATTTGTGAGGTTTAGTTGCCCTCCTCAAATCATTGTCCCCGGGCTTAAGTCTAATGAGCACACACACACACACACATACCCACACACTCCTTTTGATCCAACTGTTTGATCCAGCATAACTTGAGAGCTTCACTTTTGATTATCAAGTCGGTGGGGCCTGAACTGTTCAACTGGCAGTGTGGCCACAGGTGACTACTCAGTAACCCCTGGCTGGAGCAAAGCCCATGGGCCTCGAGCGCCTCTGGGTTCTATTGTCTGTGCATCTCCTCGCCCCCAGGAGAGGCCTGGTGTTGCAGAGCCGGCTGGCTGTGCGCAAAGGCAGCACATACAGTCCCCGCCAGGGGCCCCAGGGCCAGTGTCCTTGGCAACGGAGACAGACGGCAGAACCTCCCTCTCCCTGTCTCTGATTCTGAAGTGGGATGGAGCTCATCAGAGCATTCCGGTTCCTTCCCCCTGCCTGTCTGGGTGGGAGCTGCTGAGATGCGGGCTTCTTGGGCAGAATGCTGCTCAGTGCTCTGGGCCATCTGCAGGGAGTGTGGGGGCCAGCTTGTCCGGGGTGTGGCCCCATCTCTGCAGACTCTCTGCAGAGCGGGGCCCCGGGGCGAACATGACAAGAAGGAGTGGCCTCTGTCCAGTTGCCAGGCAGCACCTCAGGGGCATTTGGCTGACCTGACGCATGTTGCCGTGCATGTCTGGTGGGGGAGGCCTGTGCCCTCTCCTCACCCCCTCAGACTTCCCATGGGCCTGGGAGCCGGGCAGTCCTGACTGGCAAGAGGACCAGAGACGGAAGCTTGTGTGGAGTCCAGAGGCCAGGGAGGCTGCTGTGCAGAGGCCAGTAGGGGTCCTTAGCCTGGGCCTGCAGGGGGTACCTGAACCCCAGTCTTGCTTGGATCAGAGAACTGTGGACTTGGGGTCTGCTGGAATTTTACCCTCTTAGGCTTCTGAGGGAACTCCCTGATCCACTAGGAAGAGGTCATAGGTTTCTAATTGTACTTGCATTTTGTTACTTATAAAGAAAGAAGCAAGCAGATTTGTTCATTCAAGAACTAAGTGGCCAGCTGCAGGCTGTGTGCTAGATGCGACCCAGTGTCAAGTACTCAGTGTGTGACCGGTGCTTTGTGCCATCTGTTTGCCATATAGCATCCAGGCCAAAGAATTCTTTGGGCTTCATTTTACAGATGGGGAAACTAGGACTCAGGGCTTAAGTCACGGGCCCAGTATTTGACACCCTGAGAGCAGAGCTGGAAGCAGACCTGGGCCGTTGGGCCTGTGCCTCACCCCTGGGCCATGCTGTCAACCTCCTGCTGTGAGAGAAACAGCAGCTGTGACAGTTTCCTGCCAGGCCAGGAGGCAGAGGTTCTCCTGGGCGTTATGTGTGTGCACAAGAGTGTGTGCACACACGCATGCAGGTGTGTGTTCCATTTGCTGGACAGGACACCTTTGCGGGAGTCTGACTGAATGGAAGGAGGGGTGCTTCTCCATCCTCTCTTTTTGGACTGGATGCATTCACCCTCTCCTTCCTAGTTAAGTAAATTGTGCAAATTTCCCGCGGGGTTTGTGGGCCTTGGCTACGTGTCAGGCAGGGTCAGCCTGGGGAGGCGAAGGCTCAGCCTGCCAGCCAGCCGGCCTTTCGAGAAGCCCTGTCAGCCAGCGGCATTCCTCCGGCCCAGCTTGGTTTCCATGGCGCTGACTGTCTGGTGGAGACTTTTGTTCACTGATGCAAGAGCCCCCCGTCTTATTGGCTGCAAAGCAAAATGCTTCTCTTCTTTCTTTTTTTCTTCAGGGCACATGGTGAGAGGCAGGGAGAGGCCACCTGTGTCAGTACTGGGTCCGTTCAGTTGCTAAAAAGAGTCATCGAGGGCTTCTCAGGGAGGCCACTGCTTTTGTGCCGTCTTTCTTTTAGGTCCTGGGCTGGAGAGGAGCCCCCAGGCAGCCTGGGCTCTCTTTCTGCCTCTGTCATTCATACATTTTTCTAAACTTCTCTTGGAAACTATGTAGAGTTTCAGTTATTACCAGTTCTCATGAGTAGTGAGTTCCGCAGGTTTGCTATCCACTCTGAACAACAGCTCTGCCTTTCGTTTCTGCTAAAATCACCCTCCGCAAGCCTCACCACGTGCTTTCTGGTTCCAGTGCGCTGGAGTCGGGGGAACAGGGTCCTATTACCCATCTCCTGCTGGCACAGCTCTGTTCTCGGTCATTCTCCTCCCTGCCTTGCTGTCTCTAGAGCCAGGCTTCTCAGCCTCAGCACTATTCAGGTTTGGGGCCAGACAGTGCTTGTGTGGGAGCTGACCTGTGCACTGTAGGATGTTTATCCGCATCCTTGGCCTCTACTCACTAGATGCCAGCAGCTTCTTCTCGCCCTTTTCTCAATTGTGACAACCAAAGATGCCTCCAGACATGGCCAAATGTTGCCAGGGGTCCCCTTGGGAGCAAAACCCCTCCCAGCTGAGAACTGTTGTTCTAGACTAAACAAACTTTTCCCAAGTTCCCAATGGCACACAATCTTTTCTTCGCTTTCTTTAGGTCCTCTCTCTCTCTGTGTGTAGGGGCAAACAAAGAACCTTTTAGGCTGGGATGAATTCAGCTCCCATAATTACTTGGTAATAGTAGCTAGTGTTTACATTGACAAGCACGTACTCTCTTAATATCGCACATGAACTATATGAATTAAGACATTCAGATTTCATTTTCTAGCTAGTACTGAGGCATAGGAGAAGTTCTTTGTTTTGTTTTGTTTTGTTTTCAAAATCTGGTCCACAGACCACTTAAGTTTTAGGATCACCTGGGGAATAAGCCTTTCTTTCTGGTTCTACACCAGACCTACCAATCAGAATCTCTTGGAGGTCAGGGAATCTGCATTTGATGCTTTGCAAATTGTATTTTGGAGTGGGTTTTATACTCATGTGCGTGTGTGCTAAGTCACCTCAATCATGTCTGACTCTTTGCACCCCTATAGACTGCTGCCCGGCAGGCTCCTCTGTCGCTGGCACTCTCCAGGCAAGAATACTGGAGTGGGTTGCTGTGCCCTCCTCCAGGAGATCTTCCCAACCCAGGGATTGAACCCATGTCTCTTACATCTCCTGCATTGGCATAGCACCACCTGGGAAACCCTTTATAGTCATGTGGTTCCCAGATATTATAAAAGACAGTGAAATTGTCTCTGTTGTTGCCTCTATCTTCATGGTTACCTGCCCTACTCTCTCTCCCAACACACATACACACAGGAAATCTGGGACTTGTGTGTCCTTCCAGAGTTTTTCATAGTTAGACAGTGGAACCTGAATTTGTAAGAAGCTCCCCACAGATATTTGTGCTGCTTTAAATGTGAGAACCAGAGCTCTCTGCAGTGTTGCTTGTTTGTTTGATACAGAAAGGTTGCAGGCAAAGGGTTTTGTGCTTGTGCCTGCAGAAGAGAGGAATTCTGGAAGCCTGCAGATGCTCAGTATTTCTGGTGCACCCGACTCTCGACATTCCACTCCTGGGCCCGACTCATAACTAACAGAAGACGAAGAGGAAGTCCAGATACAGATAGCTCAGTTTGGGGAGACTGAGTCTTCCCTCTCGAAGATATAGGTAGCTCAGTTATTCTGTCAAACTTTGGCTAAGATCAAGGTTGTGGAAGGCTCCTAGTGGCAGAATAAATGGGAGGAATGACTTAGTTTCAGCCAGCCCAAGTTCTTTCTAGAACCGCTTTGGTTTCAACAGTCTGTGGTTCCTTGGATCCACATGTCGGTTGAACCTCATGCCCAGTTTATTGAGTCAGGTGGAGTCTTGAGAAGAAAGCCAGCATTCCTATACAGCAGGCACCACGCTGCAGGATTCCCAGGGTGCAGACGCCTTCATTCTGCGCTTGCAGACTCAGCTGTCCACGGGGTCTCAGCACACCTGACACGGGCTGTCTTGGCTCCCCCCTTCTGCTGTAGGCTTGGATCCTGCTGGGCCCTTGTTTGAAGGGGCGGACACCCACAAGAGGCTGTCCCCTGACGACGCAGACTTCGTGGATGTCCTGCACACCTACACGCGGTCCTTTGGCTTGAGCATCGGTATTCAGATGCCTGTGGGTCACATCGACATCTACCCCAACGGGGGTGACTTCCAGCCAGGCTGTGGACTCAACGATGTCTTGGGGTCGATTGCATATGGAAGTGAGTTCCTTATTTTTTCTTTTGAGTCAATTATTACATCTCCTCCTGAATCAGCCCTGGCTATTATTGTTCCCAACAACATCCATTTCGTTATTCCTACTTCTCCCCACAGTGGCCCTTCAGCACCGTTTATCCTATGGTTCATCATCCTGCAACAGTCTTCCTGTGGTCTCTGGTCTGCTGTCTTATGCTTTGAGGTCATAGTTATTATTATTCTTTTATAACAGAAGGAATACATTTTTGTTGGGAAAAAAATCAAGCATTATAGAATTGCCTACAGCAAGAAGTAAAAATACCCCCTCATCTCCCACACTCACTCTTATTTTTATTCTCCAGAGGTAAAGAATATAGTTAGCCAATATAGATATTTTGTGTGTATCCTTCCAGGCTTTTTGCTTTGAAGATTTCTTTGTGTGTGTGTGTGTGTGCGCGTGTGTGGTACTTTTCAAAATCACGTTGTCCTGCAGCTTTGCTTTTTCAGTCCTAATATACATTGTGGACATTCTTAGACATCAGAGTACATAGATCTATTTACCTTTTTCCTTTTTAAAGATTGTATAATATTCTTTAGCATGGATGCACCATAATTTAATTTTTATAACATTTTAAAGAAGTAAAATCAAGACACTTCCTCACTCACTAACAAGTCTGTTTTCCTGAATGTCTAAGCCTATTCCCAGCAGTCCTGGGCAGAACTGAATTTGCTGCTGAAACTGATGGGCTGGGTTTCTCATTTGCTCACTGCCTTGCATCCTCAGTCTTTTAGGATTTCTAAGTCTTGGTCCCAGTTGGCTCTCTCTACTCTGATGCTCTGCTCTTTGTATGCCCCACTCTGTCACTTAGTCTTAGGTTGCCCTCGCCTAAGGTGTTATGTAACATCCAAGAGGTCCTGCGGGGCTTGGGAGTTTATGCAAGGAGAGTGCAGCCCTGCCTCAAGTGATCAGATGTTGGCATTTTTTAAAGTCTGGTGATGTTAATGAGGAAGGAAAGGGGAAGTTTTGTCAAATGTTTCTGAAGGTCCCAGGATTTACTAGAACTATTGGCTTTAGCCTCTGGTTGCAAGAAATAATGATTACTCTGGGTCAGAAAAATTCAAATTATGCTCCTAACTTTGCAACCAATTGGCTCTGTGACCCTGAGCAAATGACTTCAGCTTTAAGGGCCTGTGGGTCATCATCTCTAATTGAAAGAACTAGAATGAGGTTGGCAAACATTTTCTTAGAGAGTCAGCTAGTAAGTATCTTCAGCTTTGCAAACCATCAGTCTCTCTGCTCTGCCGCCATAGCGTGGAAGTAGCCAGAGACAACAGGCAAATGAATGAGTGTGGCTGTGTTCCAATAAGACTTTACTGAAAATGGACCAGCCTGCAAGGTGTAGTTTGCCGATCCCTAGATGATGTTTAGCATCAGATCCATTTCCAGTATTTTGTGACCACACAACTCCATCAGGACTTGGTGACTCCTCCTGCACAACTGGCCTCCATCACCCTGTTTAGTGCTTGTCCTACGTACTCCCTTGCTCTTTATTGCTTTGCGTGTATCGGTGCAGTGTTCCTACCTGGCGGGCAAGCAGTTCAGTGGCAGGACCAGCCTTCAGTTCTAAAGAAAGCACAGCATGTGTTAAGAATGACACAAGCATACGAATAGTGACATGAAAATAGCGATAACTGATGCGTGAGTCCTTACTGATGGAGCAGGCCAGTCTCCGAGGAGCAGCTCAGTCCTGATGGTCTCCATCTCCCTCTCTCCCAGCCATCGCAGAGGTGCTGAAATGTGAGCACGAGCGGGCAGTGCATCTTTTGTCGACTCTCTGGTGAATCCAGGACAAGCCGAGCTTTGCGTTCCAGTGCACAGACTCCAACCGCTTCAAAAGGGAATCTGTCTCAGTTGCAGGAAGAACCGTTGTAATAGCATTGGCTACAATGCCAAGAAAACAAGGAACAAGAGGAACAGCAAAATGTACCTAAAAACCCGAGCGGGCATGCCTTTCAGAGGTAACCTTCATCCCTGCCCGCCTTGCCCTGGGAAAGGACCTTTTCCCTACTTCCAAATACCATGCTATATAACAGGCACATTCCTGCAGCTTGAGCTCGTCGTCGCAAACCAGATTATATTGTGCATGCCCTAGGAAAGTTAAATATTTAAAAGTAAATGATGGAGGCTCCTTTGGTGTTGTGAATTATCACTCTATGATCACAATAACTTAAAAATTCTATTTTTCATTTAGCTTTTCAGATTTGTTTTCTCATTTGATTTTCAAAATGATCAGAGATAGGCCTAACAGGGAACTGAAATGATATCTTACATTTTTATAACATGTTATAAAACTAAAAGTTTTGTGGGTATTATATTACATATGAGGAAATTGAGGTTCAAGAGGTTAATACCTTGTTCCTTTATTTGAGGTCACATAGCTCAAAAGTATCTAGGTCAGAGTCCCCCAAAGTTCTCCCAAACTCCAAGTTCAGGGCTCCTTCTTCCTTTTATTAAAATTTTTAATAGGAGAGATAATTGCTTTACCATATGTGTCAGTGAATCAGCTATAAGCATATATATATATATACACTTATATACTTGAATATCCTATTTAAGGCAGGATATACTTATATATCTCCCTCTTGAGCCTCCCTCCCGCCCCCTCCATCCCACCCCTCCAGGTCATCACAGAGGGCTCCTTCTTCTATACTCCAGTGACTTCTTAGGCCACTGGAGAGAATGAGGTCAGAGGGAGGTTAAAGGTTGGGCTGGACCAAAAGGATGTCAGTCCCTAAAAACTCACTGTGGTGGGTGACTTACTTGGGGTCAGGGTGTCCCTAAGATGACAAGGGAGGCTGACAAATGTCTTTGTTCTGCTATCTCTGCAGTTTACCATTATCAGATGAAAATCCATGTCTTCAGCTACAAGAACATGGGAGAAATGGAACCCACCTTTTATGTCACCCTTTATGGCACCAACGCAGACTCCCAGGTTCTGCCTTTGGAAATGTAAGTCATGGGTGCAAGACAGAGAACAAGTCGGAGAGGAGCGCAGGGGCATGTGAGCACTTGCAGCGGAGCGAGTCTGTGTGCCGAGGAAGCGCTGGGTGGTTCCTCCCTCCTGCTTCACACTCTTCCAGGAGCCCTGGGCTCACAACATTTCTGGGAGGGAAGCTCCTGGGATGAATCAGCAGCGTGAGAATCTGCTGGATCAGCTGGGCAGAAACTGCTGTTTCATTCAGACAACACCTGATTCCCGAGGCTTTAGGAAATTTGGAACCTGAAGCACGTTATCTGTGGCCCATTTCCCATTATCTGAGGGAGGGGCACATGGTAATCAGTGTAGACCTGTTGAGCCCTTGTAAGGTGCAAAGTCCCCTGCTGAGTAATGCTGGGATTGCCAAGGAATGCAATCAGAGTACTTGCTCTCAAGGCTGGGGGCTGAGTGTGGGACCAGACTTGTGTGCATACACTCATGCACACAGATGGGGAGAGGCAGGCTCCCCTAGGTGCTGAGTGAGAGGGACAGACGGGAGGGGCTGGGAGTTCCAGAGCGGGGGAGATGGGTGCCTGTGGGCTGAGGGGACAAGACGTCACTGAATGGGGATGTGACTTTGCACTTTTCTCATTTCTGTTCTTTCCTTGTCCTCCCCCACAACCCCCCCCCAGCCAAGGAAGTTGCCTACATGATGAGATGCTCAGGTTCCTGGGCACTGGATAGGAAGCTGGGGTGCTGTGCATGGTGTTAGCTCTCTGCTCGTGTTGGGCACAGCTGAGCTTCCATGCTGGTCCTGCTGCCGGGACGTGGAGGGTGTGGCAAGAGGGGCCTCTTGCACATTTCTCTCCCATCTGTGAGGGGCAAGGGCTGTCACCGTGTCACCCTACACGGTGCCACAGTCTCCAGGTGGTAGGGGACAGAGACCAGCGTTCCTCTCCCCTTGCAGGGTGGAGCAGATCGGGCTGAATGCCACCAACACTTTCCTGGTCTACACCGAGGAGGACTTGGGAGACCTCCTGAAGATCAGACTCACTTGGGAGGGCAAGTCTCAGTCCTGGTACAACCTGTGGAAGGAGCTTCGCAGCTACCTGACTCAGCCCCGTGGCTCCAAGCAGGAGCTGCATATCAGACGCATCCGGGTCAAGTCTGGGGAAACCCAGCGGAAGTAAGTTCCTCATGTGCCTCTGCAAATCCTTTTCTTGGATAAGTGCGTGTATGAAGGGCGTGCTAAGCCGCTTCAGTCGTGTCTGACTCTGCGACCCTATGGGCCGTAGCCTACCAGGCTCCTCTGTCCATGGCATTCTCTGGGCAAGAATACTGGAGGGGGGTTGTCATTTCCTCCTGCAAGCATGCACCTTCCATCTTCTCCTATCCAAAGCATGGGGGCAAAACCACAAACGCTTTGAAAGGAAGGCTGAATTCCAGGTCAATTTGGGCAGCTTGTGCCCCAGTCACGGGCCCTGGGCTGAGAGGGGCGGGCAAGTGGAGGCTGGAACCCAGCCCTTGTTTCACTTGCCAAGCCCTGTGCTGGCCTGGAGGAAGGGGGCTTCTCCTGGACAGGGTGCTTTAGGAGAGCTGCCTGGTTTTGTTTTAATATTGGTTAATATGCCCTAGTACGAGTTCAATTACTTTTTTTTAGCTGCACCAGGTAGCATGTGGGATCTTAGTTCCCCAACCAGGGATCAAAGCCATGCCCCTGGGAGTGGAGCACAGATTCTTAGTCACTGGACCAGGAGTGCTGTTTGTTAATCTGTTTGCACCGGGGTCTGTACAAACAGAAGTTGCATGAGGTCTGTGGAGGTCCTAGCTTCCCCTGACATCCTATCTTCAGAGCATTCTACCCCTCCTTGGGAAGCTCTGACTCCAGGACGTAGGTGGGGCCCTAACATCAAGGAGCAGCGATCCCTCTGTGCTATGCCAGCTGGCAGTTTCCCCCGTGTCTGTTAACCAAGCCTGACTTGAGAAATCCACGCCTAAATCAGCCCTGAAATGTGCCTTGACTCCCTGAGCAGCTTCTGGCTAAGTGGGAGCCAGGAAACCTGGAGGACATTCATCAAGAGAGGAGGGTTTCCTTGGCTAGACCCTTCAGCCAGCCTCTGGCAGGTCACTGCCAGCCTTGGGTCAATGGGAAGCAGGCTCCACTCTCTGTACCTCTTCTGGCATTTTCTCCATTACAGTTCTTCAAGTGTCTCGTTTCCATCCGTCACCTACATTGCATCTTGGCCATGCAGGGGTGGAGGCTTGGGTCGCTCATCTGAGTGATTCTGGTCTAGAGACCTGGGCACTGGGGTGTAGTAGGGGTAGGTGCCCGCCGAGGGGAACTATTAGCACAAAGGCTGTGGTCTAGATAATCGTGTGTCTTTCTCCTCTTGATGCTTGAAAGTGCAGCCTGTGCCGACATGTGGCAGCTGAAAGGTGATCATTTTTATTTTTGTTACTTTTTTTTTTGGCCACATTGCACAGCGTGTGGGATGTTAGTTCCCCTACCAAGCATCGAACCTGTGCCCCATCTAGTGGAAACGTGGCGTCTTAACCCCTGGACCATCAGAGAGGTCCTGAAAGATGGAAGCAAATCTAATAAACCACCGAGCCTTAACCAATGTGAACCATTTTCCATATTGGTTTCAGATATGAGATTTTAAAAAGTAAAACATTACAGATGAATCAGAAGCCCCTCTTCTGCCTGACTCCTGCCCTTCCAAACCAAGTGTACTCATCTTCCAACATTAACACACGTTAGCGTTTCCCTCTTGGTGATGTTTATACTTTCACTACTTCTGTTTGTATCCATGCACAACTGGTAGAATTGTTTTGGTTGCTTCTGAAGTTTACATGAGTGGATATTCCTTTCAAAGTTGCTTTTCTCCATTCAACATAGTTTATGAAATTTATACAACACATATCGATCCCATCTATTCATGTTTAGGCTTCCCAGGTGGCTCAGCGGTAAAGAATCTGCCTGCCAAGGCCGGAGCTGCAGGGGACACGGGTTTGATCCCTGGGTTGGGAAGATCCCCTGGAGAAGGAAAGGGTAACCCATTCCGGTATTCTTGCCTAAAAAATCTCAGGGACAGAGGAGCCTGGCAGGCTACAGTCCATGGGGTCACCAAGAGTCAAACATGACTGAGAATCTGAGCATCATTCGTGTTTAACTCCAGTATGCAAGCCATGAACAAGCAATAGTTTGTTCTGCAATATTTACGTCCTGCAATAGTCCTGCTGAATATTTGCGTTGCTGCTGCTTTCGTGCAGTCATAAGTAGTGCTGAGGGGACCATCCTGGGACCTTGTGCACACGTGCCAGGCTTCCTGTGCTGTCCTGTGCTTACTCAGTCGTGTCTGACTCTGCGACCCCAGGGCCTGTAGCCCTCCAGGCTCCTCTGTCCATGGGGATTCTTCAGGCGAGAATACCGGAATGGGTTACCCTTTCCCTTCTCCAGGGGATCTTCTCAACCCAGGGATCAAACCCAGGTCTCCCGCATTGCAGGGAGATTCTTAACTGTCTAAGCCACTAGGGAAGCCCGAGAATACTGGAGAGGGTAGCCTATCCCTCCTCCAGGGGATCTTCCTGGCCCAGGAATCAAACCTGGGTCTCCTGCATTGTAGGCAGATTCGTTACAAGCTGAGCTACCCGGGATGCCCATGGGCTTCTTGGGGGCATGTTAAATCACTGGGTTATAGTATATGTATTTACCAACTGGACTGGATATTAATCCCTTTACAAAGTGCCTGGACTAATTTTTCATCTCAGCCAATGAGTAAAAGTTCTTTTTCCCCCTCCTTTGGTGGATATTCTTGCCATTCCTTTGGGTGTGACTTGGTCACTTACTGCTATTTTCATTTGTATTTTCTGATTGAGTGTAATGGGTGTTAATGGGCTGCTTGGGTTTCCTGGTAAAAGTTTGGAAGACTGTTCAGAATGTGACTTTTGTCCCATTGATAGGTATCATGATCAGATTTACAGGTCATGGGGTCACCAAGGCTGGTGGGCTGGAAGTTGGGCTGTATGTTATAGCTGAAATAGTTTTAAGACTACTGATTCTTCCTGTGATCTTTGTTGTCTACTTCCTGAATCTTTTCTATTGACTCACAGCTGAGTTCCAGTTATGCTTGTCAATGGGTATTTCTGGACACCATGCTGGAGGGAACTTGAATTCCTTTACTCAAGGAGTTTATAGTCCCCTACAGATACAGGAATCCACAGCTATTCAAGGCAGGATATAATGTGTTAAAAGGAGATAACACCTTCGCCATAAGAAGTAACGACAGTAACAAGAACGACATTTATACAAGGATGTGCCAATTCATTAAACTGGAAAGTCAACAGAGGGTTAGCTCAGTAAGGTCTCGAGCAGTCAGGGAGGCTTCAGAGAGGCTATGCTTTGGAAGGCAGGTGGCCGTTTGGACAGACAGAGGGAAGAAGGTGGAAGGGTTGTGATTAAAGGCTGCATGAGCCGAATCATGGGAGACATCAAAGTGAAACCCTTTTGGTGTGCTTGTAGCAGCGGTGGGGAGTTCTGAAGGGTCTTGAGTCAGGACGGGCGAGATGAAAACTTCTCTTTTCTTCTTACTCCATCTGCCTTCGATCCAGAAAGCACTGTATGGCTGATGCACAGCTGTGTCCCTACCCCTGGAGTTTTGGCTACATCAGTGGTTTCTTTTTCCTTCTAGATTGACTTTTTGTGCAGAAGATCTTGAGAACACCCTTATATCGCCTGGTCAAGAGCTTTGGTTTCACAAGTGTCGGGATGGCTGGAGAATGAAAAATGAAACCAGGTAAGCAGGACGTGCTCCGGTTCAGGCAGTGCCTGTCGGCGGGTCCCTAGGCTGGATGTGCATCCGGGCACTTGAGACACAGAAGCCAACAAAAGCATATGAACGTCCCTTCCTTTATGAGGCCAACCTTCTGCTGGAAGGAGATGTACGAATCAGTGTGACAGGATGTTGGATGCTGTGAATGTCTCTTTGCCTCTTGTTCTGCTTCACCCTGTGGGTGTCACAGCCGTGATCCTACTGGAATGAGGTCTTTCAGTGACTAAGTCCCCAAGCATGGTACCCATGTTCCCATCTTAGACTGAACTTCTGTGTAGTGACCAGGGCCGTGGGAAGTTCCAGTGCCTTCTGGGCACCAGGGTGGAGTGGGGAGTTAGGCGGAGTAAGGGGGAAGCACAAGGCTTGCTTCCCTTTTAAGATTTTCTGGGACCCAGGTTGGTGTGAGTGGATTTAAGTAGGCAACTCTCCCCTTTCTCTTTTCTGGCCATGAGGCATATGGGATCTTAGTTCCCCAACCAGGGATCAAGCCTGTGACTCCTGCCTTGGAAGCATGGAGTTCTAATCACTGGACCACCAGGAAGTCCAGCTTTCTCCCTTTCTGAGGAGCAGGAATGCTCAGTGTGCATGTCGCTGAATCAAAGGGGTCATCTTGCTTCAGTGTCCCTCTTGCCCCGTGCTGGAGTCTCATCATTTCAGAATTGCGGAAGGCTGATTCTGTGGTATGGAAGCAGCGGGTCCATTCAGAAGGGGCCTCAGTCACATACTCTCTGAGCCTAAATGCCTGCTGAGCAGGAGGGAGACACCCCTCCCCCAGGTCCCAACCCCTGGTCCAGTCAGAGGTACTAAATAACACCACTACCCAGCACGCAGATGCGCCCACCCTGCGTTTGTGCTTCCATACAGCATCTCATTTCCTTTGATCAAGTCCATGATTCTGGTGCTGTTAACTGTGTGGACAGCTCGGGGACCTGAGACTCAGGGAGGTTAGGTCACTCTTTTCAGGCCCCCAGCTGGTGACAACAGAGTGAGGATTTGGAAGCAGCTGGTTTACTCGAAAGCCTGTGTTGTTTCTTGAGCGTGGAGGTTCCACTTGCTCAGATGAGTCACCTCGCCTTGATCTGGGTATCAATTATCAAGCAGCTGCACCATGCCGGGGTCCCCTGTGATTAGCTGTCTGCCAGCCCTGAGGGTGGAGCTACATCCAGGAGCATCACCGTGACTACACACTTGGAGATCACGGGACTTGTGGCATCCTGAAAATTGCTCATTTAATTAAGAGACTCAGTCTAGAGTAGGCTTGCAAGATTTTCTGCTATGATAATAATTTTAATTCTTCATGTCTGTATTTAAATTTATACCTTTCCAAGTGCTTCCACACATTTTAACTTCACTGGTTCTTGGAACAGCCATGTAAATTGCATACCCGGGAAGAATTGCTATTCTGACATACTTTTTTTTCCCACTCCAGAACTTCCTAACAGTTGAGAATGCCATAATTCTGTTAAAATATCTCTTTGAGAAAACAAGTTGTCCTTTTCGTTTGCCCTCAAAAGACTAGAAAACAACAGGATCTCCAGTAATAAACTAACGTCAGGAAGTGGTGACATCTCTGGGCTTGTGTCACACCTTCAGTAGTCTCTCCCCAGCTATGAATGCTGTTTATCTGTTCACAGGAAAGGAAACTGAGGCTCCGAGAGGCTCCACGGTGCGTTAGTGTAGCTGAGATTTAGACTCTGCCCCCTTCCTGTCATACTGCAGGCTCTTGTGTTTTTGAGCAAAGCAAAGAGGACTTGGTCATTTTCCCTGCGGTTGCACGGGTGTGTGTGTGTGTGTGTGTGTGTGTGTGTGTGTGTGTGGGTGGGTGGGTGTGTGGGTGGGTGTGTGTGTGCGTGCGTGTGCACATATACCTGCGTGCTGAAGGTGATTATTCTGCTAAATATGCAGGTGTCATCACTGAGGTGTAGAGAGCGAGGAACCCAGAATGGGCCCTGGTGTGGTGTTCCTCAAATTGATTCTGTGGCTTTTAGGGGGAGGGAGAGGAAAGAGCACTCAGAACCCTCTCCCTTTGTTCTGAAAGGGAAGAAGGTAAAACAGGCGGAGAGGAGTGGAAGAAAGCTTGGTCTTGTGGTAAGCAGAGGTGCAGAGCTGCAAAGCCAACTAACAACTCTGCTCCTACATGGTTCCTTTCAGTCCAACCGTGGAGCATCTCTGAGAATGCCTGCAGGGCCTGCCACCCACCTGACTTCCAAGCCCGTGGAGGACGTTACAGCGGAGGAGCCACTGAAGGGAGGACCCGGCTTGGCCCTGTCTCTGGAGCACTGGGAGGAGCCCGCTCGCGGGCGGCTCCGTGCCTCCCGGGAAGGCAGGGACTTCTCGCCGGAGGGGAGCACGCACTGCCGTGCCTGCTGGCCCCGCTGCTGCTCTGGGACTGCTCTCCCTCCAGGTCCGCGAGCAAAGGGCCGCTACCCTGACCTCTGTGCCCACCGGGCTGGTTTCTCAGTGACTGCAAGAGCCTGTGCTCCACCTGACAAGGGTCACGGGGTCACGGGCTCTGAGCCTCTGTGTGGAAGGCTGTCCGCTGCCTGGCCTCACCTGATTTGAGTGAGAGCTCTTTCTGCTGGGAGCTGGCTGGTGTCAGGACCTGGGACCTTGTTCACCCAGGGAGAGGAGAGTAGGTCTGGGAGGTGCCGAAACTCTCACTCTTGTGGTTCAGTGGGTAACTGGGAATATGTCCCAGTTATATTTTATTCCGTCCTGCTCCCCAGCTTCCTCTCTAAAGCACCTATCATTGACTTTCTTATTTTTTCCATTGCTCATTTTTTTGATTGGACAAATACTTGCTAAGCACTGACAGTTAGCAGGTGACAGTAGACACCTTGGTAAATGTCTGCAGGCCCTCTCCTCATTTGAAGCCTGGTGGGTTTGGGATGTCTAGACTTCCTTCCGGTTTAGATGACCCGTGACTATGCACGAGGGGCACTGAGGGGCTATAGGATGTAAGAGTTGGGGACCCTGAGGCTTCAAGTGGTTTCTACCTGTTTCTTCGTAGCTGACATGCATCCTCCTTCAGAGTGACACCTTTGATCACCAGCAGAGTGCCATATGTTTGGGGGACAGAATGGTGACCAATTGCTGGACATGACTGGCAAAATCTCTTCTGTGTAGGAAGATGGGAGGGGATTACACGTGTCTGTTCATATGGAAACCAGCACACAGCAGATGCCAAGATGCCACTAATGCCATCCTTGTTCCTTCTTGAATTATCTTGTTCAGATACCAGTGCCCTTTCTGTGCTGAGCTTCTTCGAAAAGCCCCTACTTCTAGATCTTGATTTGAATGAATATACATGATATCTGGAGGAACCCTTTTGTAATTTTCAAAAGATCTGAAGATGCATCACTTAATTAGAGACTCATAACAGAAGGTAAACAGGGCAGCTACTATTATCTCTATGTTACAAAACCAAGGCTTAGTGAGGTTCAGCCACGGGCCTAGAATTATATATCAGGTTGGTAGTGGAGCCAGGTGAGGACCCAGACTTCCTGGAGCCAAAGCCCATGGTATGCACATCTCTACAACTTCACCAGTTCTCCTACAGCCATTTCCCACCAACATGCCCCAGACGTGACAAACAAGAAAGCTTTTCCAGAGCTATCCATGAAACCCTAAACCTTTTATTAATATAGAACTGGGAGGACAACTGTGCCAAGGGGTTAGGATTTTTATGGATGAATATTATTTCGAAGGAGTTGTGATGGCAGGTGGGGTTGCGGGAGAGCTATTTTCTCTGTACTTAGGTTTTTAAGTGTTAGTGTTAGCTGTTCAGTCGTGTCCAACTCTCTGTGACCCTGTGGACTGTAGCCCGCCAGGCTCCTCTGTCCACAGGATTCTCCAGGCAAGAATACTGGAGTGGGTTGCCATGCCCTTCTCCAGGGGATCCTCCCAACCCCAGGGACTGAACCTGGATCTTCTGCATTGCAGGTGGATTCGTTGCTGTCTTAGCCACCAGGGTCAGGAAGATCCCTGGAGAAGGCCATAGCTACCCATTCCAGTATTCTTGCCTGGAGAATTCCATGGACAGAAGAGTCTGTAGGGCTACAGTCCATGGGATCACAAAGAGCTGGGCATGACTGAGGGACTAACACTAGGGTTTTATAGGGCATAGTTTTCATCTGTATTGTGCCAAAGTTGTATCATTGTTCAGTGCCAAACTTCTGAAGACATAACCCGTCAAAGACCTCAGTTCAAAGTATTTTTTCAATCCAGCTGTGTGCTTTTCCTGCCGCTTCTGTGACTGCTTTCTAGACAAAGTAAAGTTTGTGTTATGGCTGTGTATCCTGGCCACTTTCTGCTCCTGCATTTGTAATGGAAGCCTTGGGAGTGGAATCCTCAGTGGGTCTTGTATTTATACATTCGTCTAGAAGCCTTATTTGTATATGATGATGCTTCTTTAAATGCTTAGAATGCTATTTATTTCTCAAGTGTATATAATGTATAAAAACAAATGTATGGTTAGTTTTTACTTTATGATTAACCGTTTTCAAGATTAAAATGTTTAACAGTAAAATAATAAAAATCTACAAAATTCTTCATGGTCTAGCATCTCAGTTCTTAAAATTTGAAAGAATTATGACTGCTTAAGCCTAGGGTTTAACAAAAACATTACTTTAATGTAAGATATGTTCTCTGTTTGAATCTAATTGTTGGTAAGAAGTGGACAACAACTCCTTTCACTAAAGAACAGGAAGAGAAGTTACTTGAATCGCAGTGGAAAGTCCATGTGGTTCAGTGGTAAAGAATCCACCTGGCAATGCAGGAGACACAAGAGAGGCAGGTTTGTTCCCTGGGTTGGGAAGGTTCCTTGGAGGAAGAAATGGCAACCCATTCCAGTATTCTTGCCTAGAAAATTCCACGGACAGAGGAGCCTGGAGGGCTACAGTCCATGGGGTCACAAAGAGTCAGAAATGACTGAGCGTGTACACACAGATGCACAGACAGAAAGTCCTGAAGGTGGATGTTTGGAAGAATGGGGAGGACCTTGGGAAATGTTGGTGAGGACGAAGGTTTGGTCTCAGGAGATCTAGATAACAGTGACTTAAACCAGATAGAAGATGAATCCTGTATTATATTAAAGTCCCCAGGTGGTACTGAGGTTGTGTTCGCTAAAGCCAGGCTCTTAGTTTTTGCTGTGACATTCATAGGATGTTCTCCCCACCACACAGTCCAAAGTGTCCCCCGTTAGGTTCACTTCTAATCCCTGGGAAGTCAGAAAGGGAAGACATGTTCCCTTTTAGTAGCATCATTGAGGAGTTGCCCACATTCTTTGGCCAGAAAACAGTCAGATGATCACACCAGAAGCTAGAAAATACTGTCCTTTTCTTTTCTAAAGATTTATTTATTTGGCTGTGCCAGGTATTAGTTGCTGCATGTGGGATTTTCAGTCTTCATTGTGGTGTGAAGCTTTTTCAGTTGTGGCATAAGAACTCTAGTTGCAGCATATGGGGTCTAGTTCCCTGACCAAGGATCGAACCTGACTCCCCTGCATTAGGAGCACAGAGTCTTAGTCACTGGACCACCAGAGAAGTCCCAGGAAAATGTTTTCATTCAGGGTGCCTGGGGGCCTAGCTGAAAATGCAATTACTATAGAAATGGAAATGGATATTGCCAACTGTTCATTGGAATTCATTTTTATTCCCTTTAAATCATCCTTTAAATTATTCCATCTTATAGTCAATTTTTAGTCAACTAGACCTGATTTATCACTATGAAGTTGTTGGAGTACATACATTTGACTTTATTTCTGGTCTTAAATGTTAAAACATTTAAAATGAGAGGACTCCTCCCTGCAAGGGGTCTTCATGCTGGTGGGAGGTGTCTGCTCTTCGCTTCCCCCAAGACATTCTGAAATACTAGTCCTTAATCATGGATGCAGGGGAGGGAGGGGCTCAGAGAATAAGAGGTATGTTCTTAGCCTCGTTCAGGGAACAGAAGAAAGGGCTGAAACCTTCTTTCTGACCAACAAAAGGAACCTTTGCGATTGCCCTGGATGTCTCCCTTGTGTCTTGTCTGACTTGGGGGTTCAGTGCCGCCCCTCTACAAATCGGAGTCAGGGAACTTTCACAGGGCTTTCTTTGACTCTACAAATGGAAGCTCTAAACCCCTGGGAAAGATGGATGTCAAGCAGACACTGGAATAGCCCCTGTTACCAAATGTGGTTTTCTTAGTTTCCGCCTCTGTTTTCAGAGTTACCCTGGGCCCTTGGCATGTTAGTTCTAGGACGGCTGAGGTTTTTATCTGGCTAGTTTGCTGTTGCCGTCCTAGATCCTAGAATAGTGTCTAGAACATTTAAGGTGTTCAATAGGTATTTATATAATGAATAAAATTAGGTACAAGAGATCAGCTGCTTAAACAGGCAGTAGGGGAATTGGGAAAAGACCAATCAATCTGGAGTCAGAAATACTGGCATGCTACTCAGGATTATGTGAGCTCTAGGCTAAACACAATCTTTCTGAACCTCTATTTACTCTTCAGAGACAAAGAGATAATACCTTGTAGAGTTGTTGTGATTATTAAATATATACAGTAAAAGTTTTCTGTGTTTTGCAAACATTTGAATTGGAAAGGACAAAGACAGAAAGAAAATTCTTTTTTATGTAAATGTGGAAATTTATATATGATAAAGGGGCTCCATTAATCATTGGTCAAGGAATGGATGGCTCCCAGAATAGATGATGCCTGGGAAAGTAGACTCAACTAAAGGAGAAACATAAGATTAGATCCCTATCTCACATCATTTGCAAAGATTAATTCCATTTGGATAAAATCTATAAATAGAAGAAGGGATTTCCCTGGTGGTCCAGTGGCTAAGACTCAGCACCCCCAGTGCAGGGGGCCCAGGTTCGATCCCTGGTCAGCTAACTAGATTCCCACATGCCACAGCTAAAGAGCCAAGACCCAGCACAGCAAATACATAAGTGAATACTTTAAAAACACAAAAGAAAGGTATGCTAATAGATGCTAAGAAAAATCAATTTGAAATTTGGGTGAAACCTGAGAAAAATTTTAAAAATGTCACAATTGGGACTATAAGAAATAAATATTTTGGGTAGATCAATAACTATTAAAGAAATTGAAAAGCTAATAAAAATTCGCCTTTCTCTCACATACTCAAAAAACTCCCTAGTCATAGAGGTTTTCCTGGGAAGCTCTGAGGTTATTTGCTGCTACTGCTGCTGCTAAGTCGCTTCAGTCATGTCCGACTCTGTGTGACCCCATAGATGGCAGCCCGCCAGGCTCCCCCGTCCCTGGGATTCTCCAGGCAAGAATACTGGAGTGGGTTGCCATTTCCTTCTCCAATGCATGAAAGTGAAAAGTGAAAGTGAAGTCACTCAGTCGTGTCTAACTCTTAGCGACCCCATGGACTGCAGCCCACCAGGCTCCCCTGTCCATGAGATTTTCCAGGCAAGAGTACTGGAGTAGGGTGCCATTGCCTTCTCCTGAGGTCATTTTGGTGGGCCCTAGTTCAATATGACTGATGTCCTTATAAGACATCAGGGATGCTTGCAATAGAGAAAAGACCATGTGAGGACAGACAGAAGGTAGTCATCCACAAGCCAAGGAGAGGCATCACCAAACCTGCCAACACCTCGACCTTAGACTTTCAGGCTCCAGAATTCTGAGAAAATAAATTCTTGTTTAAGCAACGACCTAGACTATTAATGTCAGTGTCAATGGCCTAGAATGATTTTAAGCATGAGAAGAGCAATTTCCAACTTGCTGTTCAAACTGCTTCAACGTTTTCTTTTTTTTCTCAAGGCATGTTTCTTAGAAATGTTGGCAGATTTGCAGGGCAGGGCAGCTCATGCAGAGGCTGAATGCAAGTGTCATAGTTGCTGGAGAGAAATGAGAGGGCCCTAGAAAGGGCTGGGAGTGAGACCCCTTCCCCACCTCCAAGAGTAGATGGGGCGGGGGTGAGACAAAGCACACAGTCTGATCAAATCTTCTTTGCCTAAAATAAGAGAGTCGTTGTTAAAAGAACGATATAAATTGTGCTATATTGCACAATGCTATAAGGGTTATAATGGAGAAGGAAATGGCAACCCACTTCAATATTCTTGCCTGGAGCATCCCATGGGCGAGGCGCCTGGCGGGCTACAGTCCACGGGGTCACAAGAGTCGATGGAACTTAGTCACTAAACTCCAACAAGGGTTGTAAGGGCATCCTTGGTGACTCAGTGGTAAAGACTCCACCTGCCAATGCAGGAGATGCAGGCGACTCGGGTTCGATCCCTGGGTTGGGAAGATCCCCTGAAGGAGGACATGGCAACCCACTCCAGTTTTCTTGCCTGGAAAATCCCATGGACAGAGCAGTCTGGTTGGCTATACAGCCCATGGGGGTTGCAAAGAGTCAAATGTGAATGAGCATGAATATGAGCATAAAGTTTATACTTCTAGGCAATCTGTAACTGATGAATAAACATTCATTTTTAAATTGAATGTTGAGAATGTTCAAGCTTTCCTCCATAGAAACGGTGCTAGAAACTATAGCTATATTCCCAGTGTTGCTAGACCACAGGCCCCACAGAGCTGAAACAAGATAGTAATGGAACACACTTGGGTTCTGAGTCAGGATGCCGAAAGGAGGGGGAAAAGAAGACCAGCTCTTTCAAGGTTGACCCTAGTTCAAGTATTGAACTAGATAAAGTTTGTTAGGGAGTTGAAATAGGAGCTGACTGTAGCTCAGTCGGTGAAGAACCTCTCTGCAGTGCAGGAGACCTGACTTTGGTTCCTGGGTCAGGAAGATCCTCTGGAGGAGGAAATGGCAACCCACTCCGGTACTCTTGCCTGGAGAATACCATGGACAGTGGAGCCTGGCAGGCTGCAGTCCATGGGGTTGCGAGTTGGATGTGGCTTAGTGACTAAACCAGTCACCACCGGAGTCTTTCAGACTCTGACGTTTCCTTTTATCTCTTGTTTTCGTCACTGTACATTGTGACAGGAGTATTTTTCTAGTTGCAATAAAGTTTAATGATCACTTTTTATTTTTTCTTTCATTTTATTTACTTTTTAAAACTTTATTTTAATTGGAGGATAATTGCTTTACGATATCGTGCTGGTTTCTGCCACATATCAACATGGATCAGCTGTAGGTACACACGTGTCCTTCCCTAGGGAACCTCTGTCCCTCCCCACCCCTCTCCCTCCTACTCCATCTCTCTCCTCTGGGCTGTCAAGGAGCACTGGATAATGATCACTTTTTAAATGGCTGAAATTTCCATATAATGGGTGGATGACCATCCTTTATTTAGTGGTTTCTCTATTGCTGGCTGAGGGTTCATGTTCTTTTTCTGCCCTCTTTCCTGCTCCGATGCCTCCTCTCCTGGCTTCTGATATAAGTTCTCTGGTTGCGCCGAGCACTTCCCCTCCCATATCCCTCAGAAGCTCCATTTTCCAAACTGCCTTGACTTTCTACTTCTCCAGGCTCTGGTTTACTCAGAATAGCTGACATCCTCAAGGGCTTCATGGGAAGTTTTGAACTGAACTCAGTCCTGCTCATGTATATCAATGGCTAATAGACCTCTAACCAGTACAGTGCTATTGCTATTGTTTAAAAAAAAAAAGATGCTTGTTATTTCAAATTAATCTTTGCATTGAAGCAGCTGAGCGCATCAGCGTGTACATCCGTGCAGATTCATGTTGACGTATGGCAAGACCAATACAATATTGTAAAGTAATTAGCTTCCAATTAAAATAAATAAATTTAAATTTAAAAAGGAAGAAAACAATGTTACAGTAGAAAACATTGAGTCAAGGTGGTCACCTTACAGACAGGCTAGTCCTTGGGAATCTTGTCTTTAACCAACCCCCTAAAATACTCTGGGTTTCCACAGCTGATTTCATTCCTCCACTCCTGATCCTGTAGACCCTCTGAGCTACAGTATTTCTTTTCTGTCCCCTTCCTTCCCAGTGGTTTCCATGGTGGCAGTAGGTGCCTGGAGAGAAGAAAGGTGCCAAAGTTGTCTTTTCTAACTGTGGGTTTATCTAGAAGTTGGGAATAGTCTCTCCTTAAAAAGAAGCGTATTAAGAAAATAAAAGGAATGATAATAAAACAAATATAAGCAAGGGTTCAAGTCATTTGTTTTCCTAAATATCTGTAGTTATTGATACCATGTAACCTTGATTTTCCTTACATCATATCAGTGCATGTACGTGCTATGGTGAGAAAGGGCTGCTGGAAGAGTCTGGAATTGACGACAGGTCTAAGCAGGCAGGGCTTCGGTCCAGCAAGGAGCATAGTTATCTGTACCAACATTAATTGTCTCAGCCCAAAGGAATTCACACTTAACTTTGTTTATACTTTCCCAGGAGATGTGTGATCCTAGTCAGACGCCACATAGGAACTTAAAAGCGTTGAGGCCAGGAGTAGAGGGTGGGATAATCTCCCTGGAATGGAGAAGCTAAGAGTGCATTTAAAAGTAAGCATGTCTTTGCTTCTGCCCTGGTCATTCTCCCAGGGCAACTTCAGTGGGATTAGTTGCGAGGCCCGCGCCTCAGCCGATCACTGCAAAGGCATGTATTCCATCGCGACCTCAACTCATTTTCTTTGTTCAGTCAGAGCTATCAGTCCTCCTGGGGGTCCTGTGTCCTTCCTAGACGAGCACATCTGTTTTTTCTGACCAGGTTGCCCCAAACTCTTTACATCGGATTCTTTTTGGCTGATCATTTATACACGACTATAAATAAAACAGATAACTAATAAGGACCTACTGTATAGCACAGGGAACTCTACTCAATGCTTTGTAATGGCCTCCATAGGAAAAGGATTTAAAAGGTGGATATATATATATGCACAACTGATTCACTTTGCTGTACAGTGGAAAAGAACGTAACATTGTAAATCAACTATACTTTAATAAAAGTTAGTTAAGAAAAAGAAACCCTCGGCAACGTGGCTTCACAAGCCCTGCAGTTCATTCTCTTGGTGACCCAACAGCACTACTGCTCTTCCCCTCCCTCAAGGCGAGCTTCTTCATTATGTGCAGGAGAAATAGTGCCTGAACTAGCATCCATAGGCTGGATAAACGACAAGTTCCTACTGTATAGAGCAGAGAACTATATTCAGTATCTGCGATATATGCTATAATGGAAAATAAGACTGTATAACTGAGTCCCTTTGCTGTTCAACAGAAATTGAACCCAACGTTGTCAATACAATTTTTAAAAACCACATTGATTTTAAACCAAAGAATTAAAGATTAGTTAGAAGAATACAAGGGAAAAAGTTGCCTGCCAGATCCACAAAGGATGCTTCAGCCATCCAGCCAGTGGTGCAGCCTGAGGGGCCTCACAAAGGGAAATACAGAATACTGGCCCTAGATAAGTAAGGTTCATATTGAGGGAATGATTTCAATGAGCCCAGGTTCTTGCATCTTCTTATACCCAGAAAAGAGCTAAATCATTAACGTGAGATGTCTGGTTTGACTTTTGTTCCAGTTTTAAAAAGTAGTTTATTTTTTTGCTTTCGGTTGTGCTGGGTCTTTGGTGCTGTGCGTGGGCTTTCTCTGGCTGTGGTGCTCAGGTTTCTCATTGTGGTGACTTCTCTTGTCAAGCATCGCGGGCCCCAGAGCATTCAGGCTTCAGTAGTTGTGGCTCCCTTGCCCGGTGGCATATGGAGTCTTTCTGGACCAGGGGTCGAGCGTGTGTCCGCTGCGTTGGCAGGGAGATTCTTAACCACTGGAGCACCAGGGCAGTCCTAGCTTTCTTTAAATTAGCAGTAATCTTTTGATGCTTGCTGCAGAACTCTTGTATATCCTGGCTCCTCTCTTGCCTCTTTGGAGCAGTCCCTCTGAAAAACCTAAGAAGCTGTCTACTGGCTGAAGCCCTCAGTTTTGTCTGCCAAATAAAACATAATTCTCAACTTTTAGGCTGTGCATTTTTAGTCACCTATTACTATATCTCTTTCCAGCCTCCTCCTCCCACCCCTCACCCTTCACCACTTCTTCATTAAACACTTTTACACATTAAGTTTTAATGGACACATCAGACACGGAACTTGTGTGAATCACGTAATTTGACGCTTTTTATGTGAAACCATCATGAAACTGTGACCTCATCACCGCAATCAAGGTAATGAACATGGCAATCCCTTCCAGAATCTTCCTCATGCCCCTTGGCAATCCTTCCCCACTCCCTCTCTTCAGTCAGTCACTGACCTGCTTTCTTTAGACTATATTGTAAGTGGAATGTTGGTAGAGTAAGTTCTGTTCACCTTCTCTCATGCAGCATAATTATTTTGAGATACATCCATGTTTCTGTATGCATTAGTGATCTCTTCTTTTTATTTTTTAAAAACAGCTTTATTTTAAAAAATAGCTTTAATAGAGCTACAATTTACATATAATAAAGTGTACCCTTTGAAGATATACAATTAGATGGCTATTAATTGTACTAAGGGAGTTAAAAAGCTGGTTTATAACTCAACATTCAAAAAATGAAGATCATGGCATCTGGTCCCATCACTTCATGGGAAATAGATGGGGAAACTGTGGAAACAGTGACAGACTTTATTTTCTTAGGGTCCAAAATCACTGTAGATTGTGACTGCAGCCATGAAATTAAAAGACGCTTGCTCCTTGGAAGAAAAGTTATGACAAACCTAGACAGCATATTAAAAGGTAGAGACATTACTTTGCTGACAAAGGTCCATCTAGTCAAAGCTATGATTTTTCCAGTAGTCATGTATGGATGTGAGAGTTGGACCATAAAGAAAGCTGAGTGCTGAAGAATTGATACTTTTGAACTGTGATGTTGGAGAAGACTCTTGAGAGTCCCTTGGAGTGCAAGGAGATCCAACCAGTCCATTCTGAAGGAGATCAGCCCTGAGATTTCTTTGGAAGGAATGATGCTAAAGCTGAAACTCCAGTACTTTGGCCACCTCATGCTAAGAGTCGACTCACTGGAAACGACTGATGCTGGGAGGGATTGGGGGCAGGAGGAGAAGGGGACGACAGAGGATGAGATGGCTGGATGGCATCACGGACTCAATGCACGTCAGTCTGAATGAACTCCGGGAGTTGGTGATGGACAGGGAGGCCTGGAGTGCTGCAGTTCATGGGGTCGCAAAGAGTTGGACACAACTGAACAACTGAACTGAACTGAACTGAATGACTAATAATGTTGAGAATTTTTTCATATGGTCATTTGCATTCAAATTATGTGTTAAAATCTTTTCTCCATTTTGGGAGAGGTTATTTGTTTTCTTATTACTGAGTGGGGTATTCTTTATGCACTTTGGATATAAAATACCAGAATATGATCTACAAATCTTTTCTCCCAGGCTATGGTTTGTCTTTTCATTCTCCTAACAGTATCTTTTGAAGAGAGCAGATGCTTAAAACTTTGATGAAATATAATTTATCATTTTTAAAAATGTATGTTAGTTTTAATACCCTCTGTAAGAAATATTAACTAACCCAAGGTTACAAAGATTTTCTCTTATGTCATCCCTGGAAGTTTTATAATTTTAGGCTTTATATTTAGGTTTAGAGATATTAGAAAAAAATTTTTGTACATAGTGTGATTTATTGATCAAAGTTCTTTTCCCCCCACAGATATTTAAGTTTTCCTTTAGCATTCATTGAAAAGACTATCCTTTCTCCACAGAATTTCCTTAGCTCCTTTGGCAAAAATCCATTTTTTATAACAAATGTGTGGCTTTTTTTCCTAGACTGTGTTTCACTGATCTATTGGTCTGTTTTGATTTCAGTAATCCTCTTCCTTGATTACTGTCGCTTTATGACAAGTCTTGAAACTGGGCATTGATAGCTTCCAATTTTGATTATTTCTGAAACTGTTTTAGTCATCCTAGGTTATTTGCATTTTCATCTGAATGTCAATTTCTACAAAAATGTGCTGAGATAGCAATTGCATTGCATTTATATTAATAGATCTGTTTGAGAATAATTGATTTCTTAACATTGGATTTTTCAACCCATCTTCATTAGTTCTTCATTTAAATTGTAACATTTTTACATTAAATTAGGTATTTTACAGCTTAGTTTTCTGCTGACAAAATTACTTCTTCAGGGAGCTATGGCTTGCCCTTTCCAAATATATAAAACTTATTTTTGGACAGAACCATTTTAAGCAAACACAATTACTTACTTACAATGGCATTTTTATTTTTAAACTTAAAAATGTGAACATTAAAAATACCACCCAGATGGTCTGGCGGATGTGTGGAGGCCACCCAGAAGCCCTCTCTGTAACTGAGACACTCATCCCACTGGTTGCTGGGAGCCTTGGCAGTTGAGGACTCTCGTTGGTGCCTCTCTCCAGGAATTACCCTCAGTCAACCAGATCCTCACGGTCACAGCCCTTCCCTAGAGGCTGTCCACAAACTGACCTCCTTGCCAAGGACAGGCCCACTCTGGAGGGATGGAGGAGCTACACAGCCCCTGGTGGGGTCAGCTGGGCTGCTGTGACGTCATAGCTCAACTCCTCCTCTGCCCAGTAGAAGTCTCCCCCTCAAACCTCCGCCTCAGACAGTCTGTCTCCCAGGGAATCCAGGTGAAAACAAATGAGAATTTCCTAATCAGCTTGCAGCTAATGCAAGAGCTTAAAGGAGTGGAAACACAGATGCAGGGTCAGCTCATGGGTCCCAGAGGGGAGATGTAGCAAAAACAGGAAGCCAGTGATCACTGGTCCCGTATGACGGTTGGCTTAGGGTCAAAGTCATGTCCCTCAATCAGAGGGGTTTCCTCTTCACTGGTCACCCTGACTTTGGGAGGAGGAGAAAGCACCTGGCAGGCTTCTGCCTCCTTACTGTGACAGGTACATGGATAACACGTGTGAGAGAGACGGCAAGCAGACTCTGAAGTTCAAAGTCAGTGGCTGGTCCTGGGCCTCTCAGGAAGTGGATGAACTTGAACTTAAACTTAGGGCTACAGACACTGTGCTTTTTCCTTTCCTTAAAACAGCACTAGAAGAACTTACATTCCAGAAGACACCTATGAGTCTGTTTGTTCTCTGTGTAAATCTGGATGTTAACCTATTATGAGGTGGAAACCACCTGCTTTCTTTGAAGGAACATTCATTTCAAGACTTCTCATTAAAGAACAAACAATGAAGAAACAAGCTCCATGGTGTGCAGATGAGGAGGAGATTGGCAGTCACCAAAATTTTTCCAAACTTGCCCAGCTGACTTGCTGTGGGATACCAGAAATACACACATATCTAAATGTCCTGGAGATATTCTACCAGCAGAATCATCTCATGAGGCAGGACAGGATGCTCCCTGAGGAGAGGAGCTCCTGGGAGTGGCTGGTGGACCGGAACTGCTATAAAGGATAGGCTGCAAGGGAGCCCTGGACATTCCAGCTCTCACTCAGTAAGGCAGCTGCAGAAAGTTTTGGAAGAACAGACAACCCAGTGAGAAATCAAACCCTTCCCAGTCCCATTTCATTTAATCCTCACTCTGCTGCTATGCGATGAGTTGTTTTTTTTTTTCCTTTTTCTTTTTTGGCTGCACCATGCAACATGTGGGATCTCAGTTCCCTGACCAGGGATTGAACCCTGGCACCACCCCCTCCCCCCGCCACCCCACAGTGGAAGTGTGGAGTCTTCACCACTGGATTGCCAGGGAAGTTCCAGAGTTTTTTCATGATGCTTTTGAGCTGTGGTGTTGGAGAAGACTCTTGAGAGTCCCTTGGACTGCAAGGAGATCCAACCAGTCCATCCTAAAGGAAATGAGTCCTGAAAGTTCATTGGAAGGACTGATGCTGAAGCTACAACTCCAATACTTTGGCTACCTGATGCGAAGAACTGACTCATTTGAAAAGACCCTGATGCTGGGAAAGATTGAAGGCAGGAGGAGAAGGGGATGAGAGAGGATGAGATGGTTGGATGGCATCACAGACTCAGTGGACATGGGTTTGGGTGAACTCCAGGAGTTGGTGATGGACAGGGAGGCCTGGTGTGCTGCAGTCCATGGGGTCACAAAGAGTTGGACACCACTGAGCGACTGAACTGAAATGATTTCAAATATGAAACTCGAGGCTTAAAGAGGCTGAATTGTTACAGGTCAGAATAGTAAGTGGCTGGCTGGGATCTGAGCCCAGGTCTCTTTCCAAATCTGCTGTTTTAATTACTCGACTCTACTGAATATGGAGGTAGGAAGGATGATGAATTGCATTGCATATTTAAAACATTTCGCCAGCACTGACTCAGTGGAAACGCTCGGGCTGAGAGGGACAGGTTGACAAGGGGCAAGCATCCAGTGTGACCGTGTCAGCACCCCTTCCCTCCTCATGAGGCATGGGCGGGGGGCAGCTCTAAGCTCACCTGAGTTGGGAGGTATGTCTTCCCCACGCTAAGCAGTCCATCAGAGTATCCTGTTCAAGAACAGTCAGTTCGGTCCTTGAGGGGCGGCCTCATAAACAACGTTGCCAGGGAGGGGGCAGCGCTGACGGCTGAATCCCAGGTGCTGCCACTGTTTCCCATGAGGTCAGACCACAGACCACATCTGTGGACACTCTGCGGAAGTCTCATGTTCTCCTGGCTTTATTCATTACTGCCTGCTTGCAGGCTCCACTCAGGGCTGGCAGCCTGCCTGGGAATGCTGGCTCCACCTGGTCCTCCCCCATGCGGCTCCTGTTCCCTGTGGGATGCAGGCACCCTCCTCCCTGACACCCCACCTTCCTGGAGAACAGAAGCTGCGGGGATCCGGTGGCTGCTACCTTCCTGGGTGGATTCCACCCAGGAGATGTCTCCTTTCAGAATGCCAACAGCCCCAGGAAATCAAAGGACATCCACATCTGTTCACCATGATCTGAAGGAAGTCTGGATTATAGGAAGACCACCTGCAAGGAACGATGCCCTAGGATTTGCATAATATGGTAAACAGCTGACAGCCTATTCTCTCCATTTTATTTACTGTTTATAATCATCTTTCAGATTTTATTGATTTATTTCAGATTTATTGGGCTCCAAAATCACTGCAGATGGTGACTGCAGCCATGAAATTAAAAGACGCTTACTCCTTGGAACAAAAGTTATGACAAACCTAGATAGTATATTCAAAAGCAGACGTATGACTTTGCCGACTAAGGTCCATCTAGTCAAGGCTATGATTTTTCCTGTGGTCATGTATGGATGTGAGAGTTGGACTGTGAAGAAGGCTGAGCGCCAAAAAATGATGCTTTTGAACTGTGGTGTTGGAGAAGACTCTTGAGAGTCCCTTGGACTGCAAGGAGATCCAACCAGTTCATTCTGAAGGAGATCAACCCTGGGATTTCTTTGGAAGAAATGATGCTAAAGCTGACACTCCAGTACTTTGGTCACCTCATGCGAAGAGCTGACTCATTGGAAAAGACTCTGATGCTGGGAAGGATTGAGGGCAGGAGGAGAAGGGGACGACAGAGGATGAGATGGCTGGACGGCATCACTGACTCGATGAACGTGAGTCTGAGTGAACTCCGGGAGATGGTGATGGACAGGGAGGCCTGGCGTGCTGCAATTCATGGGGTCGCGAAGAGTCAGACACGACTGAGTGACTGAACTGAACTGAACTGAAGTCCATTGACAAGTGAAGTGAAGTTGCTCAGTTATGTCCAACTCTTTGCAACCCCGTGGATTGTAGCCTACCAGGTTCCTCCATCCGTGGGATTTTCCAGGCAAGAGTATTAGAGTGGGTTGCCATTTCCTTCCCCAGGGGATCTTCCTGACCCAGGGATTGAACCCGGGTCTCCTGCATTGCAGGCAGACTCTTTACCATCTGAGCTATCAGGGAAGCCCCAAAGTCCAGAGAATTTGGTTAAATAGGACTTGAATTGAATGTTCCTAATTATTATTATTTATTTATTTGTGGCCTCACTATGCAGCTTGCTGGATCTTAGTTCCCTGACCAGGGACTGAACCCAGGCCCTCAGTAGTGAAGGTGCTGAGTCTTAACCCCTGGACTTCCAGGAAATTTCCTGAACTGAATACTTTTTAACAAATGCATTTATTTGTTTATTTGGCTGCACCAGCTCTTGGTCGGGTCTTAGTCACAGCACATGCGGTCTTCAGCTTGGGTTGTGGCATGTGGGACCTAGTTCCTTCATCAGAGATGAAACCTGGGCCCCCTGCGCCCTGCACTGGGAATGCAGAGACTTAGCTACTGGGCCATCCGGGAAGACCCTGAATTCTTTTTAAAACTGTAATTTTATACAGTCATTCAGATACTTTTTCATGAAGTTATTATTCCTCTACCAAGAATTTAGTCCATGTGCCACAAATCTTTCTGTTGCTGTTGTTCAGTCACTAAGAAGTTGCCAAGAGTCAGACCCAACTGAAGACACTTGGCACACAGCATGCAAGCTCAAAGGTTGTGTACAAGTGAGTCTGGGCATGTAGGACTCAAAGAGAGAATGGGGAAAGATAACCAGTGGTGACCGGAGAGGAAGGGAGACTCAGAGAAAGCCTGTACCTGCTGTGATGTGCTCATCAGTGGCTGGTAATTATCAGAAGAAAGGATGCAAAAGATGAATACTCTGTCTAGGACTTAAGCCAGACTAGAGGGGCTGACGGTGGAGGCAATGGCACCCCACTCCAGTACTCTTGCCTGGAAAATCCCATGGATGGAGGAGACTGGTAGGCTGCAGTCCATGGGGTCGCTAAGAGTCGGGCACAACTGAGCGACTTCACTTTTGCTTTTCACTTTCATTCATTGGAGAAGGAAATGGCAACCCACTCCAGTGTTCTTGCCTGGAGAATCCCAGGGACAGGGGAGCCTGGTGGGCTGCCGTTTCTGGGGTTGCTCAGAGTCGGACATGACTGAAGCGACTTAGCAGCAGCAGCAGCAGCAGAGGGGCTGAGGAGCATGTCCTAAACTATGCAAAACAGGAAGGACAATCACCTGGTATTCAGAAGAGTCACCTGAGCTCTAAAGATGTGCAGATGATTCCATGAACAAGAGACTCTGGAAGAACGCTTAGCTGGTGCTGGCAAGAGTTTAAAGTTCCCAGTGGGAATTGAACAGTCCTCGTCTATAGATGTATATATAACTTCCCAATGCCTACTGGTGGATTTAAACAAATTCCATGATGTCATAAAGCAGCCAACACTATCAAGGGGTGTCATGAAGGCCTGGGGAAGACTGGGGCAAAGGGTCTAGTCACCATGGAGGCAGGCAGGAAGGTATGGAACATCTAGCTGTGAGTGGAAAATCTGAATTCCATCATGATGTCAATTTTCCCTTATTTTTTTCTGGACTAAGTCATGTATAACAAGTTGATACTCTAATAATGATCTAAGTCATGCATAACAAGTTGATACTCTAATAACGACCTAATTTATGGTCTTCCAATTCCCTTACAAAGAGAAAATGCCCTAAAGGGGATATATGTAGAGCTGATTCACTTTGCTGTATAGGAGAAACTAACACAACTTTTTAAAGCAACTAGAATCCAATAAAAATTAATTAAAAAGTAAGTTAAATTAATTAATTACAACGGGAAAATGAAGGAAAGAGAAAGCAAGTGGATTAGCCAAGATCTCACAGCTCAGTGGCACCTGAAGTTTTTGACTCTAGCAAATGCTCCAAAGGAATGCACCATTCTGCCTTCTTGCCTTGTATTAGCTGCTTTCCACCCAAAATGTTGGGATGACCACCAGGACTGTTTTTCATTCTAGTTCTTTCAAAAAGTAAAGGGCAATGGTTTTTGGTACATAAGTGCTCATGGTAGCATTATTCATTATAGCCCCAAGTGGAAACAATCCAGATGTCAGTCAACTGAAGGATGGTTGAGCAAAAAGGCAATACCCATACAATGGAGTATCATTCAGCCATAAATAGGAATTGAGGTCCGATACCTCCTACAGTTAGGATGAATTCTGAAAACATTATGCCAAGGTAAATCAGTCAGTCCTAAAGGCCACATTTGTATGATTCCATCTAAGTGGAATAGAATGGAATCTATATGAAAATGTCTAGAATTGACAAATCTATAGACACAGAAAGTTGATTGTTTGGCAGAGGAACTTGGGGGTGAGGGGATGGTACAGGGTTTCTTTCTGAGGTGATGAAAGTGTTCTAAAAATGACTCTGCTGTTGGTTTTACAGCTCTGTGAATATACTAAAAATCATCGCACTGTATACTTTCAGTGGGTGACTTGCATGATATGTTAACTGTCTCTCAATAAAATAGTTACAAACAGATAAGGAGAGACCACTAGTAAGATCAGAGGTGTTGACGGGAAGCCTCAGTTTTGTCCATCCCTCTTGGCATAGTCCTGGGACCAGAGCTGAGTGCCAGGCAAGGGGTGATGAAGGAACCTGGACTGGACACATCGGGGGCGGAAGCCAGTAGGCATTCAATGACTGAAGGAACAAATACTGAAATGCCTGACTCTCCATTAAAGCCCAGTCGGTGAGAAGGAAGAGAGAAATGTTTGGCTTCATTCTTAGGACTCAGAGCTGGGAAGGGCTTTTGAGGGTGGCCCAAAGCAATTTGCCATGAGGCTTTAATAGAACCAACACTATTGTGTATTCACACATCTCTTATTCCTCTTATCAAATCTGGGGACTTGTATGAGGTCTTGGTGCTGAGGGGTTAGAGGGGGAGGCTCTCATTTGGTACCCAACATAGAAACTTGGAACAGGAAACCAGTTGCCCTGAGAAATGTCATCTACGATTGTATTGTGGGCTTTATAAGTTAACATGAAGATTTCTCCAGCAGCAAAGCTCACAAAACACCAAAATGAACCATCTTTGGGGAGACGTGGATAACTTTATGTATAAGGACACGTGGAAATTAGATGCGACCCATTATGAGACTGGGATGTAGATTTTTGGCTTCTGGAAACCCTGCAGTCAATGGAAGCTGTAATTTTACCTGTTGAGGGATCAAGTTCAAGTGTGGTCTAGTGGGATGAACACAGTCAAATGGGTCACTTCACTCAAGTTTTAAACCAACTCTTGTTATGTTCACTTACTGCCTTATGTCTGGACAAGACACTTACCTCTGCAAATTCGGTATAAAATTGTGAGCAAGGACTGGTTTTGAAAGATATGGTGAAACCATCCTCGGCTTTTGTCATCAAACTGGACTTGAGGCTCAAGTGCCCATGCCGCCTCAATGTAGTGCCTCCTCCGTCTCTTAGTAAGCTGGCTGGAGAGAAGCTTCAGGAAGGGCATAGCTTAGGCTGAAACCCTATGATAAATCCGTGCTGAGACATGTGTGACCAGGAGTTAATGCATGTGTTGCAGTTTAAGAAAGGAAATCAGTTACATTAAGGAACAACGCAATGCAGTAGAATTTTTAAGATTTTGTTTTATTTTAGGTGGGTGGGCTTTCAGGATGCTTCTTTTCTTTTGTCAGGAAAAATTGCTCAATTTATTAATATGGAGCTGGAAATTAACGATGAAATAATGACTTTATACCAATATGACTGGCAAAAACTGAAAAAGGATGTTATGTTATGTGAAAGTTAGTCATATCCGACGCTTTGCCACCCCTGTGGAATTCTCCAGGCCAGAATACTGGAGTGGGTAGCCTTTCCCTTCTCCAGGGGATCTTCCCAACCCAGGGATCGAACCCAGGACTCCCACATTGCAGGAGGATTCTTTACCAGCTGAGCTGCCAAGGAAGCCGTGAAAAGAATGCTTATTAATTGCTGTGATGTAAGGAAAAAGATGCTGTCATGTATTATTAATAGAAAATTGAAGTGATACCTTAGAAGGAATCTGACAATATCTTTTTTTTTCTTTCTGGACGTTTTCTACAGACATCATTACTAATTTTTAAAAACTTGTTATTTTGTATTGGGGTAGAGCCAATTAACAATGTTGTGATAGTTGCAGGTGAACAGTGAAGGACTCAGCCACACACATACCTGGGTCCATTCTCCCCCAAACTCCCCTCCCATCCAGGCTGCCACGTAACATTGAGCAGAGTCCCATGTGCTATACAGCAGGTCCTTATTGATTATCCATTTTAAATATAGCAGTGTGTACACATCCATCCCAAGCTCACTAACTATCCCTTCCCCCCACCCTTCCCCCTAGGCAACCATAAGTTTGTTCTCTGAGTCTCTTTCTGTTTTGTGGGTTCATTTGTGTAATTTCTTTTTCGACTCTACATATAATGAATGTCTGTGTTATAGGTTAGATTCCACATACATGTAAATGATGTCATATGATGTTTGTCTTTCTCATTCCCACTTACTTCACTTAGTATGATCATCTGTGTTTGCCATCAAGGTTGCTGCGTTATTTTATTCTTTTTTATGGCTGAGTAGTATGCCATTGCATGTATGCACCACATCTTTATACATTCCTCTGTCGATGGACATTTAGGCTGTTTCCACGTCTTGGCTATTGTGGAGAGTGCTGCTGTGAACACAGGGGAGTCTGTTATTAACAAGCTCTCTCGTGATGTCGATGCAGGTGGTCTGCCCCATACTTTGAGAAACACTGCTTTGGTGAAGGCATCTCAAAATTTATTGTGTAGAGCAGTCACCCGGGACCTTGTTAAACTGCAGCTCTGGTTCAGCATTTCTAACCAGCTCTCAGATGATGTCAGGGATACTGACCTGCAGAACACAGTTTGAGTGACAAGGTTATATAGCTGTGGTCCTCAGAGGGGGTTCCCTGCACTGGCAGCAGGATCACTGGGCAACTTGTTAGAAAGGCCAGTTCTCAGGGTTTGACCTCAGGCTTGCAGAAACTGTAGGTGATCTGTCTCAACAAGGCCTCGCTGTGAATCTGCTTCAGGCTAGAGCTGGAGAGACCCTGCAAGTGCTCTCACCCCACTCCTCAAAATCCTGGACCAGCACCCTGGGGAGTAGCTGAGGGCTGTAAACTTACAGAGGTGCCCGTGGCCTCAGGGGTGCTGCTGATTCCTAGGGGAGGAAGCCGTGGAGAAGGAGGCATTGGAATGGGGTGGTGGGTGCCCCTGGGCACTGGTGAGGTCTTTGGTCCAGGATGGTGGCAGAAGGAAAAGCCAGGCGGGAACCAGGCCTCTGGGCAATAGTCAGGGGTGGCGGGGGGAGGGTACATGTGCAGCCGGGAGTGGATTTGTGACCTTGGATCCCCCGACTTCTCTAATGTTTCCTCCACAGCTTGCCAGGCCCGCAGATCCTTTGGGTAAAGCGGCACACCTGCCCGTTTATACAAAGGTCTTAGGAACTTCTCGGTCTACTTCTTCCAGGGTCATTTGCATTTAAAAAGTAGCTTTCAGGCAAAAGAAATTTTTCTAAAGTGCCGTTTTAAGCTTTAGGGTGCTTGGAGAGGAAGCTGCCTGGTCTTCAAAGCACACCTCTCGGAGACAGCCCATGGTGCTGACACATTGGCTCTGCGTCCGGCTTTTCCTGGTGAAGCTGGCAGGGCCCCTCCCTGTGTGGGCCAGGCTGCCCTGAGCTGAGGCGTTCCCCCTCCCCGCATGGCTGCCTCCTGGAATCTCTCACCTCCCCATCCTCTGTGGGAGAGAGGCAGCAATTAGCATAACTGGAACAGATCCCCTTTGTCTGCGTCCCAGACTGTGGGATTCAGGCCTGCCCCAGAGACTTGCTAATTACATGGAAGGGACCCTGGGTGCTCATTGGCACCAATCTCTGCTCAACTGTTGCTGCTGCTGGAAAGAAACCAGGTGTATGTGAAGCCAGAGCTTGGGCTTCTGCATGGATTGTGCATGGATGAACTCGCTTCCCATCCAGGAAACCTCCTGCTCCTCCAGCCTCCTAAGCATTCTCAATATCTTCATCCCTCCGTGACTCCTGGTCACATGAGTATCTTCCATCTTGGCATGAGTATCTCTCATCACCTCGCCCAAGACGGACTTTCTTTCGCATTTGGACTGCAGTTTCTTCACAGGGGACCTTGTTTTATTCTTAATTGATGAATCAACTAAGCAATCAATCAACGCTGATTAAAGAACGATTTTGTCAAGCACTGTGCAAAGACTACTAAGTCAACATCTACAAAGAGGGCCATACAACTTAATTAGGGGTGCAGGGGTATGTAACTGAGTGATCAGTTACATGCCATCTGATGCTCTGATGCGTGCAAAGATTGAGGAGTAGGTACAGAAATGTGCCTGGGCAGGAGTGAAGGGAGGAGCGATGAAGGACTTCCTGGAGGAGGTGACATTTGAACAAGTTTAAGGATGAGTAGGGTTAACCACGGGCTTCCCAGGTGGCGCTACACTTTGTGACCCCATGGACTATATAGTCCTTGGAATTCTCCAGACCAGAATACTGGAGTGGGTAGCCTTCCCCTTCTCCAGGGGTTCAAGGATTGAACCCAGGTCTCTCGCATTGTGGGCACATTCTTTACCAGCTGAGCTGCAGGGGAATCCCACTGGTAAAGAAACCACCTGCCAATGCAAGAGACATAGAGACATGGGTCTTTTATGGGTAGGAGTAATGGCAACCTACTCCATTATTCTTGCCTGGAAAATCCCGTGGACAGAGAAACTTGGCAGGATACAGTCCATGGGGTCACAAAGAGTCAGACACGACTGAAGCAACTTCACAGGCACGCACGCAGGGTTTACCATATAGGTGTTACAGAGGAAAAGGCACATACAAAGTCACTGGATGGGAAAATTTTGGACTTTCCTGGGACCACGGGGTTGAGGTGACTGGGCTGTAGAAGGTCTGGGAGAGAGGAAGAGACAAGATGGGGAGGTAGGTGACTGGTTCCCAAAATGTTTTTACCTTCCAAGCCAAAGGGTTTGGAGGTTACTTGAGGGCACTGTGCCACAAGTGAAGGATTCAAATAAGAGGATAGTGTGGTCAGAGTTGTGTTTTAGAAAGAGAAATCTGAAGTGTGGAGGACAGATGGGGGAGGTGAGTGACGTGGAAGTGGAACGGCTAAGGAATGAGACTCAGGCGTGGAGGGTGGGAGAGGAAGGAGGCAGTGACGGGGCGTCTGGGATGATGCAGACCAGGGTCTGGGGTGGGAGCCCATGTATGTGATGGGAAGGAGGCAGGGACGATGGAGGGGGCCAGGACCGGCAGGGGGCAAGGATCCAAGCCATCTTGTGGACATAGTAAGTTTGAGGTGCCCAGGGGTGGGCCTGCTCATGGGAAGTTGAGCATAGCTGTCTGGATGAGGGGAGGGAATCCATGAGAGATGGTCAGAGGTGATGTAACCTGGGAACTCGGGAAGATGTTTAAGACTCCAGCTGAATTTGAACTCTGGCTTCACTTCTTACTAGTTGAGCGAACTTGACCAAGACAGTCTACAAGTGTGTTGTTTTCCACTTCTGTAAGAAAGGAATCTTAGTCCTGTCTTGCACAATTTTAGGAGGACAAGAAAGATAATACATGGGAGGTGCTAGACACAATATCTGGGACACGCTAGGCGCTTGGCAAATGTTTTATATCATCAGGCGGTTGGAAGCTGGAGCTGGATGTGGGTCATGTGGCCCCGGGGAGAATGAGCAACGGGAAAGAAAGAAGAGAGTCGAAAAGAGAATTCCCGAGGAGCCCGAGGGGGCAGCAAGGCAGGAGGGTGGGGTCAGGAGACTGACACTAGAGGAGGGCGTGGTCGGGAGACCAGAGACCGCAGGGCTTTAGGAGATGAAGGGTAGGCATGCTGGCTTGTCAATCAGGAGGTTACTGGTGATTTTAGAGCAATTTCAGTGGAGCAGGGAATAAGTGAAAGACACTTTGAAAAATCTTTGCTTTGAAGGGTGGGAGATGATAAAAAGAAACAAAAGGGGAACCGGAGTTAGGAAGACTCCTTTTAAGACAGATTTTGTTTATATTTCTATCCTTTCACTTTCCCTGTTTTACTGAAATCACCTCTGCAGGTGGATGCCTACCTCTCTGCGCCCCCCCAGCATCCCTGTGCCTTCCAGTCTGGGTTAGGGGCAATCCTCTCTTAGCACGCCAGCCGTGTTAAGAGCTGTGACAAGGCACCCACGTGGTAAACGGAGTTGTCAGTTTCTTCTGTGTCTTCCTCTTGACCATGAGGAGCATAGGAACTGGGCCCACGTAGCTTGGGTTTCTCAGCCCCTATCCAGGTGTCTGGCATAAAGTAGGTGCTCCAAAAATGTGCTGTGATGGTTCAGACGTGTGAATGAGATGCAGGATGAGGGCTGCTGCTTCCAGCCCCTGCCTACGTGGGGAGCCCCAGGGGGAGTGAACTGTTAATTGTCCTGGGGTTGGAGCCACAGCATGTCTGGTGACGCTCGTGTGACCTAGAGAAGAGGTGTGGTTTCTCTGCTTGTCAACTGGGACCAGTGCCTTGGGAATACATGTCGAAGTGCAAGTTCAAACACATTCATATCAGGTATCTGGACCCAGAGTGGCTCACTTGTGTTCCCGGAAATGGTGTTGGTGGGTGCCAAGTTCCTTATCTCTACTAGGGTCATGCAAAGTCTTCAAAGGAAGCAGAGTCATCAGCGAGGATTTTGTAAATGGAGACTACAAGTGAAAGGCTCTGACTTCTCACAGATGATGTTCTCGGGAGGGTCTTGGTCTCTGAGCGTGAGGTATACCTTTGAGGGCTGCTGTGACCACACTCTCCTTGCCTAGAGAGTCAAGGCATCATTCCAGCTCCAGTTGACTTGGATTCTGCTGAAGTTATAAATCACTTCTTGAGATTAGGTTTTGATAGGAAGAGCCTGTAGGGATGTCACGGACCTGAGAGGGAAGAAGGGCTTCTGTGGAGGGTAAAGGACTGAGAAATGGGAGGTTATGGCTCTGGGAAACCGATTGCCCATCTTCCTGCCCCCATGTCACTTCCAATGCAAGTAAGGAGTCAAGACGATGACCACAGCCTAACAATCAAAGCATGTTCTCGGTGATGCACGTTCATGTGAGGTCATACACATGCACTCCAATGGAAAGTGGCAGTTAGGACCAGACCCATTCAGACCTGTCCTGAAAGTAACCAGAGGTCCATGAAGTGGTCTTAGAACTCCTGGCACCGCTCTTCTGGGATCTGCTCACTAGATCTGCTCTGGACAGCCCCTAGTTCTCCCCTGTGCTGTAAGCAACCTCTCAAGGTAATCCAGGCAAGAGTGGACCCAGCCCCTTGGGAGGAAAGGCCACCTCCCTAGTATACAACCAGAGCACTGAAGGAACCCTGTCTCTCCTTGATGCCATGAAGACGTGACCCCACGAACGCCTGGATGGAATCTCCGTTGGTGGACAGAGCAGATATCCTGAGACAGTTTTCCTCACCTTCTGGCTCTGATCAGGCAGCAAGAGTGTGTGTTGTGACTTGGTCAGAGCTCACGCCAAAGAGTGGTTCTTACACCTTATCTCTGAGGAGACCATTTCTGATGCTTTGCTGCCAAGTGGCCTTGAGAAGATGAAGAAATTACAGCATCTTCAGAGTCTGCTTCTAACTTTCAATGCAATGACCACTTTCTAAAAAAGGAGGCAGTGTGCTCTCACAGGAAAAAGCCATGAACAAGGAGTCAGAGGACCTGAGTGGTTCTGCCACTTAAGATCCAAGCATGCTTCACAACCTGGGTGTCAGTTTTCTAATCTCTAAAATGGGAATATTCGTGTTAAGTCTCTTTAGTCATGTCCGATTCTTAGCAAGCCCCATGGACTGTAGCCCGCCAGGCTGCTCTGTCCATGGGATTCTCCAGGCAAGAATACCGGAGTGGGTTACCACGCCCTCCTCCAGGATATCTCCCAGATTCAGGGATCCAGCCTGCTTCTCTCCTGTCTGTTGCTCTGGTGGGCAGATCATTTACCACTAGTGCCACCTGGGAAGCCCAAATGGGAATAAGAATACATATTTTAGATGCTCCCATATTTTAGGGCTAGTTTTGAGGATCAAATGAAACAAAAACGTGAGTCTTTGCGGTAAGGGGTAGTAGTTTATTTTTAAAAAACTTTAGGCCATGCGGGGTCTTCATTGCTGCAGGGGCTTTCTCTAGTTGTGGTGCGTGGGCTTCTCACTGAAGTGGCTTCTCCTGTTGAAGAGCACGGGCTCTAGAGCATGGACTCAGTAGCTGCGATACTCAGGCTTAGTTGCCCTGTGGCATATGGGATCTTCCCAGACTAGAGATCAAACCTGTGTCCCTTGCAGGCAGATTCCTAACCACTGGACCACCAGGCAAGTCCAGGAATGGTACTCTTGATTGCAAATCAGCCGGACTCCAGATAATCTTGTCCAGATACTTCCTCTAGATATCTGCTGAATCAGACCACACAGGCCTGCGTGTTGTGGTCCACATGGGTATATGTGGGTGTGGGGCTCTTTCAGCCCAGTTTGGGGCCCTCCAACAGGCAGCACTGTCTGCTGCCTCATCTCTCTTGCTGGGTTTGTCCTATAGAAGGGCCAGTGGGGGCTTCCAAGCAGGAAAGGTTTTCACAGTTTCTGCCATGAGCAAACCAAACTTTCCTGGGCTAAACTCTGAGCCCGCGTTGTCGGAGAGTATTGGAGACTAGCCTTTATCTCTGTGACAGATACAGCCTTTAGAGTCAGTCAGGCATTTTATTGTTTCCCCAGTGATGATGTGGCTGGAATTTGGCCCATGTCTTTGTAGTACTCACTGCTGTTGAATTAATAAGGGGAAAGGCGAAGGAACTGCCTGCCGGACAATGAAAGCTGAGGGCTTGGGGCGCTTTACAAGCTCTCAGCAATTCTCTTTTGGTTGGAAGGCAGCTGTGCTGGGAAGGGTTGAAGATACGGAGTTCTCCTTTCTGATCTGGCTGCTGGGAGAGGGGCTGGGGTGGCATGTCTCCTCTGGACGTCTCCTTGTTAAAACTCTCTTATGTGAAGCAGGCCAGCACCGGAGGAGGGTCTTTCTGGGAGCCATCATCTCTGAGTGGTGGCTGAGCCAAATTGTTTGCATCAGGACTGGAATTCAGCCAAAACTGCATCAGTTTCACACTGAGAGCAATTTTGAGCAGGGAAACAAGGATCAACAGCTTAGAATTCTGGCTCTCCAGGAGCTACAGGAAAGGATATTGAATGTCGCCTCACGTGTTTTTGACCTGGGGGACTGTGAGGACCACTCTTGGGGAAGGGGTGTTTAGAGCTTTGCTGCGGTCTTAATGTGTGTCCCCAGAATTCTTATGTTGAAGCCGCGTCCTCAGTGTGATGGTATTCATAGATGAGACCTTTGGGAGGTGGCCCCTAATGCCTTTAGGGGGAGCCCTCATGAAGGAGATTAGGGCCCTTATAAAAGAGACTTCGGAGAGCTCCCCAGCCTCTTGCAACATGTGAAGATGCAACCAGAAAGCCAGAATGGGGCCCTTACTCGACCATGCTGGCATCCTGATTTGGAATTTCAGCCTTCAGAACTGGGAGAAATAAATGTCTGCTGTTAATAAGCTATCCAGTCTCTGGCATTGTGTCATGGCGGTCCACATGGACTGAGACAGGTCTTGTCCAGGGAATCCCGGGGTCTCATGGATGACGAGCGGCTACACGGGCCCTGGGCTGCACAAGCACACAGAGCCTCACACTGCAACCACCGTGAGCTGGTAGCCTGAGAGCATCGTTTCATCAGCCTGGGTCTGAGGCCAATCTCCATTTCATAGGCCATATCAGATGCATGCCTGGGATGACCACCTGCTCTGGAAGACAGTCACCCAGGGACTCTAAGTCTGCCACCCTCCGGTGCCTCCTCTGACTTGAATGAGCCTGTGTCCCAAAGATGAGGGCACTTTTATTTAGAAAAAGAAGAGAAAAATAGAGATCATCAGAAGCGACCTTTCCCCTTCCTGGCCAGCAAACCTTCTCTCTTTGTTTGCACCCTTTGATGTTTCTCTGCGTCACAGTGGAAGTTGTGTCCACGCTTATCTCTCTCTCTCTTTTTGTTCTAAACTGTCTTTCTTTCTTTCTTTTTAGCCACATTGCATGGCTACCACACTGCATAGCCACACCCCATGCATCTCACTGCGTGAGATCTTCGTTCCCTGAAACCGTGCCCCCACGGTGGAAGCAGTGGCAGCTCGGAGCCTCAGCCCCAGGCTCTCCAGGGAGGTCCCTGTGATCTCCTCTTAGCCACCCTCACACCGGCAGCCCCAGTTTCACAGCGTGTTGATCCCCGTAAACATCTCCTCTCTCCCAGGTCTTTAGCCCTTTCCCCTGGGCTAGTTTGTTTTCCATCTGCATTTAACACATTCAAGTCTCATTCATTTAAGAAAAGAAAAGCCTCCGTCCTGCCTTCACATGCCCTGCCACTGTTCCTCTCACCTTCTGGAAGGCGGTTTCTGTACCTGCCCTTTCCACCGCTTCCCCCTGGGTTCTCACCTGGGCTCACGTCTCTCTGGCTTGTCTGTCAACCATGTGGCCAGCGAGACTCTCATCGCAGCACCAAAGGCCCATCTGTAAGAGCCACTGTGCCCTTTCTCAGTGAATTCGATTCTTTTGACCTGTTTTTTTTTCTACTGAAAGGAAGAAAACCCCTGCTTTTCCCTTAAATCTTCTGACACCACACACGTTCCTGCTTTTCCTGGGCTTCCATTTATTTTCCTGCTCCGTCTCCTCTCACCAACTTCTGTTCTTGTGTCCTGAGCTCTCTTCCCTCTCCGTCTCACGTTCACCTCAACTATTTCCTGTAGTTACACAAAGCAAAACCCGCCACCCGCCTCAGATTTCAGCCTAGACAGCTTGCCTGCGCTCTGCTTCCAAGTTCCTAGACTCGCGGGGAGCCCGCGGGCCGGCTCCCTCTCCGGGCAGGGCCTCAGCCGATAGCACGGTTAGGACTCTGTTCCTCAGAATCCTGACTTTGTGAGGAAAATGTGGGGTGCCTGGTGAGCACATGAACATTCCCTTTGAGCCCGCATTTTCTCCCTCCTCTTTCTCCTCCGTCTTTACCCTCACCTTCCCGCCACCTTCAGTGTGAGCGTCACACACACACACACAGACACACACACAATCACTCACACTCATGCTCTTCTGGAATGTTCTCCTCAGAACCTTTCCCCAACTTTTCCCTTGTCAGGTTGCGCTGCCTGGGGCGGGTCCCTTCCCCTCTCAGAACCTCAGTTTCCCCATCCGTGAAACAGAGGAGGTGGACTAGGTGAGCTCCACTGGGGTCCCTTTCTGTGCTGAAGTTCCTTAACTTGGTGGTGAGTTGGAAAGTCACTGGAGGACATGGGCTCTGCCCTGAATGCCACTTTGGTGTCCCTGCCAGAAGTCTAGGTCAGTGCTGATTTTGTTACTGTGACAGTCTGGCCCATCACAGGGACTAAAGATCTCCCTTGCTGGGCTGGTGGTGGGTGTGTGAGCGTGTTCTTGTCTCCTGGGCCGTGCATTTGTCAATAGGATGTGTGTATATAGAGATTTATTTTAAGGAGTTGGCTCATGTGATTGCAAAGACTAGTGAGTCCAAAATCTGCAAGGCAGAGGCCAGCAGGCTGGAGAGACAGGGAACAGCTGCTGTTCAACCCTGAAAGCAGTCTGCTAACAGAATTCCCTCTACCCGCCTGAGACTTTGTTTGTATAATCGCCAATTTCACAACCCTTCCCACCAACTTTCATCAGCCGTCAGGTCTGATGGTGCGGGTGAGAGTGAGAGCTTCTGTGGCGGTGCCTCCCAAGCCAGAATGCAAGTCATTCATTTCAGGAATTTTTCTCCACTTAAGTAAGCCTCACTGTGGGTGACTCAGATCTAGGAAAACTCATGAGTGGGTGAGATGTCATTGGTAAATTGCAAAGGTTCAGCACCAGCCACGTGGAAGCAGTGCTCTTTTTCTGTGACCTTATACATACCTTAAGTAAAAAAAAAAAAAAGATAAGAAATTGTCTCTCCTGGCCAGACATTTGCCCGTTTGCCCATGTCACCCCAGGTCTAAGCCTGACTTTCCAAATCGCTTTGCAGCCTGTTGTTCAGGCAAACAGAAGCTCCAAAGAAAATAACATAATGGTTTAGTGCCCTTGGGTTCATCTTGAGCAAGCCAGTGGGTGATGGGTTTCCACATTACCTTTGGCAGATGAGGTTGGTTGGCACACATGTTAAACAGGAGGAAGAACAGCATTCAAGTTTCTGTCATCAAGTATGTGCAATAGTTGATTTTGTGAAAACAAAATGCTAGGAAAGAGGTCCTGTGGGGTCATGGGAGTCACCCTGTCCCAGGTAATCAAAGGGGAGGCCAAGTGCACCAGCGGGATGCTCAGGCTATAAAGTGCTTTTCTCAGAGTAGATCTGGCCCATCCAGTCCATGTTCTGGGCTCAGGGTCTGTCTAGGGAGGACTGTCTGTGGCCTCAGACAAAACCATCATCAATTTGCAAGGAACCCTATTCAAATCCAGCAGCTCTAAACTCAGGGAGGGGAATGAGGCCTGAGAACCCCAGGGGAGCTTGTTGGACACACATACCCCAGTTTCCCCACACCATGTGGTTCTGACTTGGCAGGACTGCAGCAGGTCCCCAAGAATCTGCCTGTTCACTCAGCTTACCGGGTGATTCTGCCGCCCAGCTAGGTATGGGAACCAGGGTCCTAACCAGTGCCGAGGGATTGGGGATGGAGCACTGGTTTCCTAATTGGCCTGCTTTCTATCCCTGGCCTCGGCAGTGCCACGTGTGTGCTCTCAGAAGCGTGCGGTCAACAGATGCGCCAGCGGTTTGACCCACCCTCCCCATGGCATCTGCACACACCCCTGCCTCCCCAGTTCTGAGACTGTATTAACTTCAGTGTCTCTGGCTAGAGTGGGACAGGAGGCTCCCCTGTACATACACTTGGGCCTTTGAACTCTCCTCCTTCATTGCCTGCCCTTCCTCCTGGGGTCCTGGGGACGTGCTGGAGCAGGAGGAAATACACACGGGGAGTGGGGTGTTCTCTGACCTGAACACTTGTTCTGGGGCTAACAGTTTTGATGTCAGTAGGTGCTGTAAAATGGGTCATAATATCCCTCTTGAGAGAAAGGGGCTGAGTTAGCTGAGAGTTAGGCCAGCTCAGGGCAACTGCCTTCTCCTCTGGGTCTGTTCCTTTCCCTGGGAAAGGTATGAGTAATAACAGGAGTGGAATTGGCAAACTCAGCTCACTCTCATCAGTGATGGGGTTGCGTGCACAGGCGAGGTGAGTGGCCCCGAGACAGGGCAAGGGCCCAGGGGTGGGACGCTGCTGGGAAACCTCACGGGGGCATTCCTGCTCCTCGGGAGCCCCAGAATGACTCCTCGACACCCCACCATACTCGGTCCTCTGGCCTGTAGGTAGGATGCTGTCACCTCCCCTTCCGTTCATGTTCTCCTCTCTGAGCCCCTCCTCTACCCAGGAGATGAGCAGAAAGGCTCTTTTGTCAGAGGATCTCTGCCCTCATGGCAGCCTAGGAGAGAGGCGCCCGATGGCACACGGGGTCCCACACAGGCTGCTCTGTGCTTGGCTGTCAGCCCCTGACTTCCTTCTGAGACGGCAGGCGGAAGCCCCTGGACAGAGCTCATCAATGACCCACTATCCTAATCCCTGGGCCCTCTGTGTACAAAGATGTAACAGCCCTCCCTTCACCTGTCTTTCCAGATCTTCGTTCTTGCCTGTGTAGTCTGCTATTCCACTGCCTTTTAAATTTTTTTAAAATTCATTTGGCTGCCTCGGGTCTTCACTGGGGCCCACAAGACCTTTGCTGCGTTACGTGTGATCTTTCACTGGGGCATGCTGACTCTCGTTGTGGCACATGGGCTCCAGAACTTGCAGGGTCGGTAGTTGTGGCCTGCGGGCCTCAGTTGCTCCGTGGAATGTGGGATCTTAGTTTCCTGGCCAGGGACTGAACCTGCTTGCCCTGCATTGCAAGGTGGATTCTTTTTTTTTTTCCAAGCCAAACTGTATCCAGCTTTATTAAAGATACTTTTCATAAACAATCATGGTATTTCAGGCAGGACATGGGCAGACAATCGTTAACAGTATACAACTTTCAAACTCCCTTTTTCAATGGACTACCAAAATCAGAAAGCCACTATAAAACCCAATAAAATCTTCATGTGATGTTCTGAAGAGGGAAAGTTTAGAGTGAGGGTTGACATTTCACATTTAGCATGTTGTTTAACAACTTTTCACAAGCCGACCCTGACTTTCAGGAAATGGAAATGAAAATGGCAGAAGTATCACTCTGAGGAGCCACAGTCTAAAAAAAGGAATTGCTGCTCTTTTGAAGGACACCATCTCAATGGTGACACTAGAAAGTCCAGATTGCCTGACATACTGGTCATCAATTTTGGGGGGCACGGGGTTCAGTTTCCAACAGGTCTCTGCGTTTAGGGAGTCAAGTCTGTGCTGAGGTGGAGAGGGGAAAAGAGGACATAAAAACTAAATTTTAGTTTTCCCACACCACAAGGCGTTTGTGCCAAGGTGGTTAATGTGTGTCAACATCAAGGACTCCCTCCTTCCTGGGAACCAAGAGGAAGTCTCTCAAAACTGGACGGGAAAGGTATTTTCCGCCGTCAGCTTTGGAGACATTCTGTTAGTGATGTGCCCTTCCCCCAAAAAACAACAATGAAGTGTTCTGTGTGCTAACAACATAGCTTAAAAAAAAAAGAAAAACAAAATTCTGCATTTTTATAAAACTTGATAAAAAATAGTATTTCAAACTGTACAGTCACCAGAAGTACACAGTTATCAAAAATGCACACACTTCACTTGGCATCTCCAGCACCTTCAGCTTTCTGTGCCTGGTCTGTTTTGGCATCTCCATTTTCTGCTGGGTTATTCCCATCCTTGCCAGCATCAGCTTTCCCTTTTTCCCTTTGGGTACCTTCTCTCCCTTCTTTGCAGGGGCCTTTTTAGGCTTGGGCTCTGGCTTTGGAGGAGCAGGTTTAGCAGATAACCTTGCAGATCTTCTCTGTGGTTCGTCCTTCACCTTGGCTTTATCTCCTTTAGCATCCCCTTCAGCCTTTCTCTTGGGCATGGTGGCTGCGGCGGCGGGACGTAGGCGCTGGACACGGGGATGCAGTGGCGCGTGGGCTTTCAGTCGATCCAGGGGTCGCTCTCGCCTCTTCACACTGCTCGGGCTCCGAGGGGTTTATAAAGTTTTTCGCAAGGTGGATTCTTAACCAATGGACCCGCGAAGTTCCTCCGCTGGCTTTTCGAGCCTCCCTCCTTGCTTCCGCTTTGGATGGATAGTGCATGCGTGGTAGCTGCCTTGCAGTCTGGCGGGGCTGCACTCAAGGCGCTGTCTCTCGGATGAACCACCTGAATCAACCGTCCATCCTCCACCCCACTCCCAGTCTTGTCCCTTGTCCTGGCCCCATCTTTGGCTCTTGCTCACCTGGCCGGGAGAGCAGATGAGGACAGATGGAGCCTGGCTGGGGAAGAAGGAGTAGGGAGCTCTTTCATGTCTCTTGGACACCCAGCCTCCTCCCTGCCTCCATTCAGCAGCCCTGTTTTCTGCATCCTTCACGTGCTCTCTGTCTAGGACAGCCTTGCCTGGGTCCCTCCTGCACTTACAAACTGTGTGCATTTACAGGAAACAAAGTTTCATGTGGGCACATTTTGTGATCCTAATTAGATCAAAAGGGCAGGACATCTGGTCCCAGCAGTCATCAGTGCCCTGCACACTGGTGGAAATTCAACTGGCTACTGACTCCTCCTGGTGAAACAGTCCTGGTTTCCCTCTGCTCTTGGAGGCATTGGAAGCAAAGTTTCCATCAATGCGATAAAAGCCAATAGAAAGAAGAGCTCTCTTCTTGGGAAGAATTCTGGGTGTTCAAGAAAACTTTGCTCTGACCCACACAATCCATACATTCTTTCATTTGTCCTTTAATCCACTGAATCCCGGTAGACCTTTTAAGTGCCAGTTCTAGGCGATACACAAGCCATGGGAGCTTACCATCTTGTTCGGGAGGTAAAACAGTGAGACAGCATGGCAAGTCAGCATGCAACTAAATGCCCTACATACTCGGTTTGAATCATGAATTGAGGAGGTAAGAGAAGGATCAGTCAGTTCAGTCTCTCAGTCATGTCCAACTCTTTATGACCCCATGGACTGCAGCACGCCAGGCTTCCCTGACCATCACTAACTCCCAGAGCTTGCTCAAACTCATGTCCATCATGTAGGTGATGCCATCCAACCATCTCATCCTCTGTCGTCCCCTTCTTCTCCTGCCTTCAGCCTTTCCAGCATCAGGGTCTTTTCCAGAGAGTCAATTCTTCACATCAAGTGTCCAAAGTATTGGAGTTTCAGCTTCAGCATCAGTGCTTCCAATGAATTTTCAGGACTGATTTCCTTAGGATTGACTGGTTGGATCTTCTTGCAGTCCAGGGGACTCTCAAGAGTCTTCTCCAACACTATAGTTCAAAAACATCAATTCTGTGCTCAGCTTTCCTTATAGTCCAACTCTCACATGCATACATGACTACTGAAGAAAACCATAACTTTGACTAGATAGACCTTTGTTTGCAAAGTAACGTCTCTGCTTTTTAATATGCTGTCTTGGTTGGTCATAGCTTCTCTTCCAAGGAGCAAGCGTCTTTTAATTTCATGGCTGCACTCACCATCTGCAGTGATTTTGGAGCCTAAGAAAATAAAGTCTCTCTTTGCTTCTATTGTTTCCCCATCTATTTGCCATTAAGTGATGGGATGATAGGGTTGCAAGTACTCTATAGAGGCTAGTGGTTCTCCAGGCCCTGGGAGGAAGGGCAGAATTTAGATATGCAGAAGAGAATGTGGAAGACTTTCCAGGAAAAGAAAACAGCAAAAGTGCAGTGTTTTGCAGCAAGCAGAGGGTGTTCTGGGGCAGGGGAAGGAGCTGGAGAGAATGAAGTTCAGCTCCAGCTGCTTCCATGGATGTAGCAGGCATGTGGGCCCACACTGGCCATTCCTGACCTTGTCTGGGAATTGCTTTGGTAACCAAGAATGCATAAAAGAAGCTCCCTGGGCCTGCCCTCACCTCTTCCCATGCCCTGCAAGCAGGCCTCATCCAGACCACTCTCATGCTCCAGCAGCAGAGGTAGCAAGGCAGAAAGGCAGAGCTGTTTGATTTCTAAGGTCTTCTGATCCAGCCAGGCGGCAGGCAGCCAGGGAGGCAGCAGCTGGTGACAGCCTGCCTTACTGCCTGGATAGCAGGCGGCTACCCAAGGGAACAATTGGGCAGAAAGGGGGTGGCCGGTGAGGGAACACGCGCCAGTGGAATTCTGAACAAGGTCAGAGTCCAGTCTGGTACAGTGCTTGATTACCAATTTAAGTCTCATCTTTCCTCCCAGGGTGGCTGCCACCCCCTGCAGAAGAGGCCAAGGCTGCCACAAGGGACATTTGCATTTAAAGAGGACAAGTGCCCGGCATCCTGGCAGGGCCGAGGCCTGGCCTGCATGTTCATCCCAACGCCAGAAGGTTGCACACTGAGTCTGGTCCGATTATGGATGCCCACTTGACTGGGGGAAAAGACTCCAAATTCTTATTTCTTCCAATCTGAAGGGGGATCCTGGAGTGTGCAGAGTGGAGGCAGTGGAGTCTGGAAGCTGGTGATCATATGGTTTTCTTAACAGGGTCTGGAATGAAGTCCTAACAGAATGGCAGGCAGCGGACGACAAGGATAGTAAAGGGGCTAAACTGGAATAAGGCTGGAAGGTGGCTGATAGAAGAGGCAAGAATCTGGGTTATGGGACTTCCCTGGTGGTCCAGGGACTAAGCCTCCATGCTCCCAATACAGGGGGCCAGGGTTCGATCCCTAGTCAGGGAGCTAGGTCCCACATGCCACAGTGAAGACGGAAGATTCTGCATGCTGCAACTAAGACCCAGTGTGGCCAAATAAATAAGTAAATAAACAAATATTTTTAAAAGAACCTGAGTTACAGTGAGAGTCCAGCAGGAGGATTCGACAGCAGTGTGGATTAATTTATTCTGGGCACATGATTCAACTTGAAAGAAGGCTCCTCTTCATGTCTCTCTCCTTGGGGCAGCTGACTTTTCTTTTTCTCCATCTGGGAAGCGTTAGGAAATTTTAATGCATGATTACTAATGCCCCAGAGATTCTGCTGCAGCGAATCTGTGACTTCTTCCCCATCAGTCACAGCATCTTAGCTTCCATCACCACCACCCTAAGGGAAGGGAGGAAGGGCTGGGCAACCCCTCCTGACTCCCATGTTCTACAAACCCCCTGGGCTTGGTCTTCCTGTGACCCTTTTACCACTAGATCGGCTCGCACTTATTGCAATCCTAGGTGTTGGTGGAAACTTAGGCACACAGCTTGAATTCATGGGCAGCTCTGCGTTTGCTTTCAGCTGGACAGGCTGTCCATGAGAAGAGGGAGGGACTCGGTGCAAGGGGATTGTGACATCAGGGTTCTCAGGGACAATAACCTTCTCAGATTTGCTTGTCGGCCCCCTCAAAAGCAAAGCCTGTCTTGATTCTTTGGCTGCGGTCTGGGCATTAGGTTACCCAACACCTGTGCCGAGAAGCCCATATCTGCACATGCATGTGCACACACACACACACACACACGCACACACACACACACACACACACACACACACACCCTGCTGGAGGCACCCAAAGGTGCATTCTGTGTGTCCTGCAGCCAAGTAGGTGGCCAAGCAGGTCTGGCTGGCCCAGACTCCATCTGAGCACTCCTGGGACTCAGGGCTGCTCTGAGGCTTTGCTGTGAGCTTCAGGGTTTCCTCTCCTCCCCTTTAGCTGGCAATGGTGGGAGGGTGGGTGGTCAGAGGTTGATGGGACAGGAAGTCCCTGCTGTCTGAGGGCAAGGAACAAGGAAGACTGGAGCCCGGCTCTTCAAGAGCCCATGGGCTCTCCAGGCCTCTGGGTCAGGCTGGGGAGGCTCAGAGCTCCCTTGGGTGCTGGTGGGTGTCTGGGGCTGGCAGGGACCCCAGGAGAGATGTTACTTGGAGATGCAAACTAGCTAAGTGGGCCACAGATGACCTTTGTTGGACACATTCCCCACATTAAAAAAACCAGCTGTACCCAGCCCTTCTACCACTTACTTTGGAAGTGGCAGGAAGCTGGTGGGCACATTTGGAATCTCCAGGTTCCCAGAGTCCGGTGGACACCCTACTGCCCACTTCCAGCATCCCGTCCAGCCTCATTCGCTTCTCTGCCCTCACTCAGATCTTCTTTTCAGACTGACCTGCTCTCTGCCCACCTCTTGCTGCTCCCCTGGATGTTCCAAAGGCCATCGGTCCCAGGTATCGGTTGCCCACAGGTGTGGTGCACCCACTTCCTCCTCAGACACCGATCACATCCTACCAGCCCATCTAGGTCCAGCTCTGGGAGCCCTCCCTCGGCCGGAGGCGGTTTCTATGCATTTCCCAGAAAGGTTGCATCGTAGCAGTTACCTCACACATTATCAAGCTGACTTAGGAGCTCACAGAAGGTGCTGACCCTGTCTCCTTTCCCCACCTCACAGCACACAGCCCAGAGTCTTGTACGTGGAGGTGTTCAGTGACCCCATGGCCTGTACAGTCCATGGGATTCTCCAGGCCAGGATACTGGAGTGGGTAGCCTTTCCCTTCTCAAGGGGATCTTCCCAACCCAGGGATCAAACCTGGGTCTCCTGAATTGCTGGCGGATCCTTTACCATCTGAGCCACAACATATATCTATCTATCTATCTATCTATCTATGCAGTTTACCATTTTAATCATTCTAAGTGAACTCGGGGAGTTGGTGATGGACAGGGAGGCCTGGCATGCTGCAGTTCATGGGGTCGCAAAGAGCCAGACATGACTGAGCGACTGAACTGAACTGAAGTGTTCATTCAGCATATACTAAGTACATTTACAATGTTTTGCGGTCGTCACCACTATCCATTTCCAGAATTTTTCCATCATCCCAAATAGAGATTCTTCACAAAGTAAGTAATATCCCCCTTTCCCTCCTCATCCCAGCCCCTGGCACCCTCTACTCCACTTTCTGTAAATAGCACAGGTACAGCAGTGGGATTTTGGCAAGCTGAGAAACAGAACCTTCAGCTGGTCATTGTGGAGCCTCAGGGATGTCTGTTTTTGCTTAGACTCTGAGTCTCACTCTCCTGACCTGAATGGTAGAAATAATGATACCATCCCTAAACCCGCCCAAATCAAGTTTTTATCCTGAGAATTGAAAAATAACACAAGAGCTTCCCTGATGACTAAGTGGTAAAGAATCTGCCTGCCAATCTAGGAAACATGGGTTCAATCTCTGGTCTGGGAAGATCCCACATGCCTCAGAGCAGCTAAGCCAGTGGGCCACAACAATTAAGCCTGTGCTCTAGAGCCCGGGAAGCGCAATTACTGAGCACAATTACTTGCCACAACCACTGAAGCCTGAGCACCCTAGAGCCTGTACTTCTCAACAAGAGAAGACACTGCAGAGACGCCAGCTCACCCCAGCGAGACAGCAGCCCCTGCTCTCTGCAACTAGAGAAAAGCTTGAGCAGCAAAGGCTCAGCACAGCCTAAATAAATAAATACAATTATTTTTTTAAAAGACAGCACAACCAATACATTTACATTCAAGCATACACACCTTTCTAGGTTTATATCAAAAAAGTTTTTGTGAATACATTGATACGACATAAAGTTGTGTCTTATCTGTTCTAGGAAAGTTGTCTCTTCAGCGAAATTTCATAATTAACTTCTTTGTTAAGTGGGTGACTCTCGGCAATGTGTCTGCTTTGAATGTTTAGCCTTGAATACTTGTTTCTTTCTTAGGACCATGCATAGATCACTGACAGGCTGACACTGACAGGCTGGCTTTAGGAAGAAAGAATGGTTGACTGAGTGTGGCAAGGAACTGCGCAAACAGGGCCGGCTGGTGAGAAGCCTTCTTAGAGGCTGGGACTTGTCTTCTTGCCTTCCCCGCCACTTTTCTGTAAACAGGATGAGTGGACTGGCCTTCCACCTCTCTGGGCGGAGGCAGTGTGAATCTTTGCCAAGGTGAGGAACCAAGGTTAGGCGCATTTTCTGGAGATCTGTGCCTCATGGGCTCTTCTAACAGACTCCAGAACCTTCTTGAGGAAGCTCAGTCTTTGTGATCACACAGAGTAAGCATAACTTTCCTGCACATCTGCGGGCCATGGGGCCATCTTGGAAAAGTTGGGAAGACATGTGGGGCACATCCAGGCTGGTTGGCCAGTGGCTGGATTTAGCCTGGCTAAGTCTGGGTTTGCTTTTTCTTCCCAGGAGATTTGTCTCCCCGTTTCCCTCTCCTTTTCCCTCCCAAGACCCTGATTGCCAGAGGAGACCCAGGAACAATTAAGAAGCAAGCCTCAGACACAAAGGCTGTGGGCAGGGCCACCATGTAAAATGAGGCAGCCCCCCACTCCCGTTAAGCACTTGATTGCTCGCATGGGCGGTGCAAGCCAGACCCCTGTGCCAGGCAGATTCCCTGCAGTTCCTTCGCTCACCACCCCCCCACCCCTCCCACCCCGGTGTCTGGGCTGGAGCTGTGCTGGTGGGTGGGGTCAGCTTCCCCTTGCTGGGCCTAGGCCTGGAAAATGTCAGCCTGCGGCCCGCTGCACATAAACCATCAGCCACTCCTGGGCTGAGGACACTTTTCCACTCACCTTGCTCCAGACTTCCAGGGCCTGTCTCTGTCTGTGTTTATGTCTCGGTTCTGTGAATAGAGTCTCCTTCCTGAGGAAGCCTGTCCTTGGGGGCCACCTCCTCCCCAAGAGATGAGGGTCTCAACCATCATACCTGAGCCCTTCAGAACATTCCAAACCTCCTCAAGGAGGCAGCCAGGATCTAGAGCTGTTGCTGGGTGGGGGCCAATAGTACAGGCCCAGGGACGGTGTGATTCGAAGGAAGGAAGAGTCCCCAGTACACTTGCCCTCCCCTATGTGGCTGAAATTTCTCCAAGGTGTGACTCGGGGGAAGTGGGGATGGGATAAATTGGGATGTGGTGATTAACAAAGGTATAATCCTATGTATAAAATAGATAACCAATGAGAACCTACAAAGCACAAGGGGAACAAAAGGAAGGTACAATCTGTATGTAGGACATACATTAAGGTAACCTTAAAAAACATTAAAAATACATATATTTACTAGATGCAGACAAATACTGTTTGATTTCGCTTTACGAGATACCTAGAATAATCAAATTCATAAAGTCAGTAGTACATTGGTGGATGCCAGGGGCTGGGGGTGGGGGGTGGGGGGGTGGGAAGGGAGAATGGGGACTTAGTGTTTTAATGGGGACAGTTTCAGGTTAGGAAGGTGAGAAATTCGGGAGGTGGATGATGGTGAGAGTTGCACAAGGATGCGGACGTGCTTAGGGCCACTGAACTCTGCAGTTCACGTGGTTAAAACACTATGTTTTATATTATGTGACTTTTATCACAATGAAAAACGTTAAGAAAAAAAGTTACAATGAGAGTAATGATGGTGCTTCTTGTTTGAATTGTACTTTCTAGGTTTTATTGGGTCTTTCATTCTCCACATCAGCTTCAAGTAGGTGGGTCAGGAATTGCTTCTGTTCTTTCACAGATGGAAACATAGGGAAGGTCAAGGAGATTCCAGTCCAAGCAGGCTCGAACTGGAATCAGTCGGCCTGGGTCCCACCCTCATTCTGTCATTGTCACGGTCAAGGAAAACTGGTGTTCCTTGAGCTTAGTTTCCTGATTTGAATGTATTTTGTGATTTATAAAATTCTTTTCATTTAAATATGACATATCAGTTAAAAGAAGGCCTTGATGTACTGATATTCTCCAAGATAAGGTGCTAAGTACAAATGGTAACACGTGGAATGTGGGTACAGTCTGATGATATTTAAGTTTTTTTTTAATGCCTATATATGTGGTGAGAGTTGCATAACAATGTGAATGTACTTAGTGCCAGTGAGCCATGCAGTTAAAATGGTTAAAATAGTAGAATAATAATAATAATAAAGTCCTGAATAGCTAATTGAAAAGTGGCCATATGTCTACACACGTTTGATTCTGTTTGTGCATCACCAGCACTAAGAAGATACACAGGGTGTGTTGCTCCCAGGGGTGGAGGGAGGAGGGAGAAGCAGAGAGTGGCAAGAGGGAGCAAGTCAGGGGTGGGAGGCTGACTTTTCCATTTCTTTGTACTTTTTAATTTTCTATTGTGTATAAACAAAATTTTAAAATGAAAACATTTTATGCTGGAAGTCTTAAGGATTTTTTTTTTTTGGAGCCAATGGGATGATGTAAATGATATAAAACATTTTATGTACATAGTGAGATTATGATTATTACTGTCTAAGGGGGTTCTAACAACACAAGAGAAGACTCTACAAATGGACATCACCAGATGGTCAACACTGAAATCAGTTTGATTATGTTCTTTGCAGCCAAAGATGGAGAAGCTCTATACAGTGAGCAAAAACAAAACTAGGAGCTGACTGCGGCTTGGATCATGAACTCCTTATTGTCAAATTCAGACTGAAATTGAAGAAAGTGGAGAAAACCACTAGACCATTCAGGTATGACCTAAATCAAATCCCTTATGACTGTACAGTGGAAGTGAGAAATAGATTTAAGGGATTAGATCTGATAGACAGAGTGCCTGATGAACTATGGATGGAGGTTCATGACATTGTACAGGAGGCAGTGATCAAGACCATCCCCAAGAAAAAGAAATGCAAAAAGGCAAAATAGTTGTCTGAGGAGGCCTTACAAATAGCTGTGAAAAGAAGGGAAGTGAAAAGCAAAGGAGAAAAGGAAAGATATACCCATTTGAATGCAGAGTTCCAAAGAATAGCAAGGAGAGATAAGAAAACCTTCCTCAGTGAATTGATCACTGAGGAAAGAAATAGAGGAAAACAATAAAATGGAAAAGACTAGAGATCACTTCAAGAAAATTAGAGGTACCAAGGGAACATGTCATGCAAAGATGGGCTTGATAAAGGACAGAAATGGTATGGACCTAACAGAAGCAGAAGATATTAAGAAGAGGTGGCAAGAATACACGGAAGAACTGTACAAAAAAGATCTTCAAGACCCAGATAATCATGATGGTGTGATCACTCGCTTAGAGCCAGACATCCTGGAATGTGAAGTCAAATGGGCCTTAGGAAGCATCACTATGAACAAAGCTAGTGGAGGTGATGGAATTCCAGTTGAGCTATTTCAAATCTTAAAAGGTGATGCTGTGAAAGTGCTGCACTCAATATGCCAGCAAATTGGAAAACTCAGCAGTGGCCACAGGACTAGAAAAGGTCAGTTTTCATTACAGTGCCAAAGAAAGGCAATGCCAAAGAATGCTCAAACTACTGCACAATTGCACTCATCTCACACGCTAGTAAAGTAATGCTTAAAATTCTCCAAGCCAGGCTTCAGCAATATGTGAACTGTGAACTTCCAGATGTTCAAGTTGGTTTTAGAAAAGGCAGAGGAACCAGAGATCAAATTGCCAACATCTGCTGGATCATGGAAAAAGCAAGAGAGTTCCAGAAAAACATCTATTTCTGCTTTATTGACTATGCCAAAGCCTTGACTGTGTGGATCACAATAAACTATGGAAAATTCTGAAAGAGATGGGAATACCAGACCACCTTACCTGCCGCTTGAGAAACCTATATGCAAGTCAGGAAGCAACAGTTAGAACTGGACATGGAACAACAGACTGGTTCTAAATAGGAAAAGGAGTACATCAAGGCTGTATATTGTCACCCTGCATATTTAACTTATATGCAGAGTACGTCATGAGAAACGCTGGGCTGGAGGAAGCACAAGCTGGAATCAAGATTGCCAGGAGAAATACCAATAAATTCAGATATGCAGATGACACCACCCTTATGGCAGAAAGTGAAGAAGAACTAAAGAGCCTCTTGATGAAAGTGAAAGAGGAGAGTGAAAAAGTTGGCTTAAAACTCAACATTTAGAAAACGAAGATTGTGGCATCCGGTCCCATCACTTCATGGGAAATAGATGGAGAAACAGTGGAAACAGTGTCGGACTTTATTTTTGGGGCTCCAAAATCACTGCAGATGGTGATTGCAGGCATGAAATTAAAAGATGTTTACTCCTTGGAAGGAAAGTTATGACCAACCTAGGCAGCATATTAGAAAGCAGAGACATTACTTTGCAAACAAAGGTGTGTCTAGTCGAGGCTATGGTTTTTCCAGTGGTCATGTATGGATGTGAGAGTTGGACTATAAAGAAAGCTGAGTGCCGAAGAATTGATGCTTTGGAACTGTGGTGTTGGAGAAGACTCTTGAGAGTCCTCGGAGTGCAAGGACATCCAACCAGTCCATCCTAAAGGAAATCAGTCCTGGGTGTTCATTGGAAGGACTGATGTTGAAACTGAAACTCCAATACTCTGGCCACCTGAAAAGACCCTGACGCTGGGAAAGATTGAGGGCAGGAGGAGAAGGGGATGATGGAGGATGAGATGGCTGGATGGCATCACTGACTCGATGGCATGAGTTTGAATGAACTCTGGGAGCTGGTGATGGACAGGGAGGCCTGGCGTGCTGCGATTCATGGGGTCAGAAAGAGTTGGACACGAGTGAGCTACTAAACTGAACTGAAGGGTGCTCCTTAAAAATTGTTACTACCATTAGAATTGACAACATTGTGTTACCAGAAAAAAATACAGGAACTGAGATGTAAGTTAAATTTGACCTCTGGTTTTCTCATCTAAAAAGTTAGGGAAAAAAGTTAGGGGCGTGAGAGGAAATCATGTGAGTTCTGAGAAATAAAATGAGAACATGGAAAACCAGATGCGACATACAGCATGCCATTCTCCCCTCTCATGTCCTGCGCCAGGTGGACTCTGGAAAACGTTCTGTGTCAAGTAAATTGTGACATCAAGAAAGGTCTCAGGGCTGTACTACCCAAAAGAAATACAATGCAAGTCACATGTGTAAGGGGTTTCCTTGTGGCTCAGCTGGTAAAGAATCTGCCTGCAATGAGGGAGACCTGGGTTCGATCCCTGGGTTAGGAAGATCTCCTGGAGAAGGGAAAGGCTACTGAATCCAGTATTCTGGCCTAGAGAATTCCATGGACTGTGTAGTCCATGGGGTTGCAAAGAGTCAGACACAACTGAGTGCCTTTCACTTTCACTCACATGGGTAATGTTAGGTTTTAAAAAAGTACAGGGCTTCCTGGTGGTACAGTGATAGGGGTCCATCTGCCGATGTAGGGCACATGGGTTTGAACCCTGGTCTGGGGAAACCCCACATGCTGTGGAGCAACTAAGCCTGTGGACCACAACTACTAAAGCCTGCATGCTCCAGAGCCAGCAAGTCGCAGCTGCTGAAGCCTGTGCGCCTAGAGCCTGTGCTCTGCAAACAAGTGAAGCCACTGGAATGAGAAGCCTGTGCATGGCAACTGGAGAGTAGCCCCTACTCTCTGCAACTAGAGAAAACCTGCATGCAGCAAGGGAAAACCCAGCAGAGCTAAAAATAAATGAATATAGCAATGTATACATGTCAAAAAAAGTTTTAAAAAAGTACCAAGAAATACGTGACAGTCATCTTAATAATATATTTTAATTAACTCAATATATTAAAAATGTAGATTTAGCATGTAATCAATGCAAAATTATTCATGGGATATTTGACGTTGATTTTCAGGCTGTGTCTTTGAAATGTGCATGCCATTTTTACTTACGGCACATGTCCAATCAGACCAGCCCCATCTCAGGCAATCAGTATTAGCCCCCGTGGGCCTAACCTCTGCCCTATTGGAGAGAACAGACAGAGGGTATGGGCTCTTTGCCAGAGATGACTCGATGGGAGGCTCTGGATAGCTCAGGGGTCTGAGGCTGAAAGAAGCTGACAGAGGAAAAACCAGAGTTTCCCAGTCCAGGCTGCGGTTAGGTAACAGGAGCACAGAACGTGCTTGAGTAAATAAACAGGGAAGTGTACAGTCTGCCCTGTGAGGTTAGTCTCCCATCATCTCAGGAGAGGTCAAGTGCTTCACTGCAGTGAAGTGGAAAGGAACTGGACAGGACGCGAGGGTCAGGGAAAGGACCCCACTGTCTCCGTGTGGCTGCCCACTGCCCGCTGCCCTGGCCTCTCTTCCCTCCTCCCCAGTCTTTGTTGTGAGCCCTGTGTCAGCACGAGTCCTAAACGTGCTTCCCTGGTCTGAGCCTCCTTCTCTCCCCACACTACACATTGTTCTCTTTTCGTGGCGCCAGGTCCTTCCATGGGCTCATTCCACAGCCCCAAGCGCTCCCCCGAGCTTGCGCAATCTTGGTATCTCACTTGGGTCTCCCATCTCCTTCCTCTCGCTAGGTGCCTTCTTTCAGCTCCCCGAGTCAGAAACCGGAGAACGCGATGTGGCTTCTTTCCTTCTTCCCACTTCCAGATCACCACCAAACCCACTGACTGTCAGGAGTTACCAGCACTTCTCACCAAATTGCTGTGAACATCCGACTCTGTTCTTAGATGGAAGGGTCTGCCCTCCATCCCGCAGGCAGCACATTTCTCAAAAACTTACATCTTAAAATGCTCCCACCTGTCACAAATGTCCCTGAATGAAGTCCAGGGTCTGTATGTGTCTCCAGCCTACCTCTGAGAATCTCATCTCTCTCCACTTCCACCTCTGCCTTCTGTGATGGGTTGAATCATGATCCCCCAAAGTCACATCCCCTGGGAACCTCAGCACATGACTTTATTTGGAGATAGGGTCTTTGCAAGTGTAATTAATGATGGAGATGAGCTCACTCTGGATTAGGTGGCCCTAAGGCCAATGACAACTGTCCTTATGGGAAGAAGAGACACAGGGAGGAGAGGCAGAGATCAGCGTCATGTAGCTACAAACATCAAGGATGGCCAGGACCCCTGGGAAGCTAGGAAGAAGTGAGGAAGGATTCTCCCTTCGGTCTCCTGAGGGGAGTTTGGCTCTGGTGGCACCTTGATTTGGAGTTCTCTCTGGCAGCACTGTGAGCGGATCAATTCTGTCATTTGAATCCTTCGAGTTTGTGCTAATTTGTTACGGCAGCCCTTGGAAACCAAGGCACTGTTCCTGTTTCAGCTGTAACTTGCAGTTACTTGGGTTTCCTTGTACTCACCCTTCCTTCAGGGCTGCCTGGCCGCCCTTCCCCTTTAGTCTGACTCATGGAAGCGTCTTGATGTGTGTTCTCATATAGGTTAGGTGTGTCCCTGCTGTGGAAATGGCAACCCACTCCAGTGTTCTTGCCTGGAGAATCCTAGGGACGGGGGAGCCTGGTGGGCTGCCGTCTCTGGGGCTGCACAGAGTCGGACACGACTGAACTACTTAGCAGCTTAGCAGCTGCTGTGTTCCCGGGGCACATGGCTCTCTGTGTACTAATCGCCTCTCTAATTGCCTGAGTTCCCCCTCGGTGGGGAGCCCTGTGAACACAGGAGCATCTTCAGGACCCGTGTCCTCTCCCCACCAGATCTGCCTGCAGCAGATCCTGAGAGTTTATGAGAGGACTGAGTGCTAATTCCTCTGTCAAGTGTTACTCTTTGTGAGCATCATTTCCAGTTATCCCTGCTAAAGCTTTGTGAGTTAGATACTATTAGTGTTTATTTTCTTTCTTTTTTTCTTCTTCTATCTTTTGGCCTCACCATATGTCATGTGGGATCTTGATGCCCTGGCCAGGATAGAACCCAGATCCCCTGCAGTGAAAGTGCAGAGTCCTGACCGTTGGACGGCAAGGGGAGCCCTATTAGTGTTTATTTTTCAATTCAAGTCCATTTTTCAATTCAAGTCCTGGAAACCAAGGCTAAGGGCCCTCAGGGCTGACCTGAGTGGCATCAAGCTCTATTTACAGGCTTTGGAGTCCACAGGAATTTGAAAACTTATTTTGGGCGCTACTCAGCCTGCCTCTCAAAGAAGCATTTTTCACTGTGTGCGCGCTCAGTCTTGTCCAGCTCTTTGACTGTAGCCTGGCTTCCCTGTTCTTCACTTTCTCCAGGCTCCGCTGTCCATGGGATTCTATAGACAAGAAAGCTGGAGTGGGTTGCCATGCTCTCCTTCAGGGGATCTTCTCAACCCAGGGATTGAACCCAGATCTCCCATGTCTCCTGCACTGGCAGGTGGATTCTTTACCACCAAGCCATTTGGGAATTCAAAATCTAAAATCTAAAAGTTCCTTTGCCAAGGAACGTGCTTTTACATCCAGTAGAAAGCGGTGGTGGTCATCACTGAGGGACAGAGCGAGGCCAAGAGAAGTGCTCTGACCTGGAAGTCAGAAGATACTTGTGGGCAAGTGCTTGTCTTGGTGCCCACCCCTCCCCTGCCCCTCAACACCCGCCTAGGGCCCCTGCATGTGCTTGTGATTTCAACCTGCAGGAACTGAGCTCCAAGTTAGGAAGGCTTAGGAGAGTCCAGCCCTCCCCTGCTGCCCTGGGCAAGTCCTTTTATCTCTTAGGTGATCATCAGCCTTCTTCACCTCCTCCAGACCAACTGAAATGGAATTTCTAGCTTAGGGTCCCATATGTATTTTTAAAGGTGCCCTAGGACATGGTGACTGCAGCCATGAAATTAAAAGACGCTTACTCCTTGGAAGAAAAGTTATGACCAACCTAGATAGCATATTCAAAAGCAGAGACATTACTTTGCCAACTAAGGTCTGTCTAGTCAAGGTTATGGTTTTTCCTTTGGTCATGTATGGATGTGAGAGTCGGACTGTGAAGAAGGCTGAGCACCGAAGAATTGATGCTTTTGAACTGTGGTGTTGGAGAAGACTCTTGAGAGTCCCTTGGACTTCAAGGAGATCCAACCAGTCCATTCTGAAGGAGATCAACCCTGGGATTTCTTTGGAAGGAATGATGCTAAAGCTGAAACTCCAGTACTTTGGCCACCTCATGCGAAGGGTTGACTCATTGGAAAAGACTCTGATGCTGGGAGGGATTGGGGGCAGGAGGAGAAGGGGGATGACAGAGGATGAGATGGCTGGATGGCATCACAGAGTCGATGGACGTGAGTCTGAGTGAACTCTGGGAGTAGGTGATGGACAGGGAGACCTGGCGTGCTGTGATTCATGGGGTCGCAAAGAGTCGGACACGACTGAGCAACTGAACTGAACTGAACTAGGACATGGGTCCCCAACCTCTGGGCCTTAGACTGCTTCCTCCTGTCAGATAAGCAGAGGCATTAGATGAGAAATAAAGTGTGTGATAAATGCACTTGGATCATCCCCAAGCCACCACACCCACCCCGGGTCCATGGAAAAATTGTATTCCATGAAATCGGTCCCTGGTGCCAAAATAGCTGGGGATGCTGCCCTAGATGATTCTAGGGGTGAAGAACCAATGGAAGGAGGGGGGGGACCCTGGAAACCTTGGGTGCTTAGATAGGAGGGAACCCCCAAAGGGATAGAGGGTGAAGATGGGGAAGCCGCAGAAAAAGAAGGCGAACCTGGCTGAGCGGTAATTGTGCCCTGGGTGGGGGTGGGGAGTGGGGCCGTCACAGCTTCTAGCAGAACATGAACATTCACAGACACTTGTCCCTGGGCCTCTGTAAACTGTTGCACTGACCCAGCCCCCTTCACTCCCCTTCCCAACAGGAACCCTTTACCAGAGGCTATCACCCAGCCCCTCACCTTGGCCCCAGGTGTCTCCAGGCTCGCTGGACAGTGGACCTGATTTCTGCCATCTGCACACCTGAATTTCCCTGGAGTTTGAACTCCTCCAGCCTGAGTCCGCACCATCTGCTCATACTAACCTTATCTTCATTGATTCCACCCACGTGTGTCCTGTCTGTTGTGCATGTTTTCTGCCCTAGAGATCCGGGCAGAGGCCTTTGGTGCAAAAAGCATGGGCTTTGGAGGCCCCACACCTGCAAGAATTTTCACTTACTTGCAATGTAACTTGGAGCAAATGATTAACCTGGCTGCCCAGCCTCCATTTCCTTGTCTGTAAAAAGGGAAGAATAATACCTTCCTCTTAGGGTTGTTGTGGAGATAAGATGAGGCAGTGTGGAGCATGTCCTTGCCATATAGTAGGTGATCAATAAATTTATGTTGATTAACCAAGCAGCTGGATAATCACTGCCATAACTGTGACTCAAATCAGGGAGTACTTATTTTCTCCTTTAATACAGTCAGCCGGTGGGGTGTCATTAGGCTCATTTTACAGACATGGAAAAGGGGATTCAGACAAGTTATCAAGTTCTCAAGGCCCACTCCGCCTGAGAGGCACACCCAGGGCTGCCCTAAGCGCGGCTCCCCTTAGATCCTCCACTTTCTCTGCTCCAGGGCTCCTTGGCCGGATATGAGAGTGAGAACGATTGCCAGTTTGGGCTCTCTTCTTGGGGCGAGAGTCCAGTCCAGTCCGAGGCTCAACAAGCTCCCTCCTGGGTCTTTCTGATAGAGCTCTAGCTTGGGGGAGCCTGGCCGATGCTGCGGTCTGCAGTGGAGCGGGGAAGGGTCTGCCGTGCGTGGCCGCGGGCTCCGGTCCTTTGCGGAAGGGCAGGGCTGAGTCGTGTTCCGGCGCGTTCTCCTGTGTGATCGCATGCGCAGCCCTCCGGCTCACGTTCCAGGACTGAGGTGGGGCTGGGCACGCACTGTGCCTCTTGTTCCCTCTTGGTTTCTTTCCACGACGGCCTCAGGGCTGCCAGTGCGGTCGGGCCCGTCTGTGTTCTGCAGCAGAGCGTTGTCGCATTTTCTCAGGGCACGAGTGGCGAGAGGAGGGAGGCGTGGCGGGGTTGGGACATGAGGAGACAGCAGCCGCGTGCCCCTCCGCTCAGGCTGGTCCGAGGCCAAACTGATGGGAGGCCCATTGGAGGATCCAAAATTCAGAGTCCGGGAAAGGCGGCTGTGGGGTCTCCGGGGCAGGAGGCAGGGCTGGCGCTGGGGTCTCAGCCTCCCTTCCGTGCAGGCCCTGGCGAGAAGCGGGTCGCGTTGCCAAGCTGCCGTGTCCAGGCTGGGGCCTGGCTTCCTGGGCCAGAAATTCAGTGACCCCCTCGTCCCCCATTCCCTGACCTGGCTCCCCAGGTTTGGGTCATAGCTGCAAAAGCAATATCATGAGTTTTGCTCCCCCCCGCCCCCGCCTTTGGATTTTTATTTAGAACGTAAAAGATGGCTCTACCCTGGCAACACCACGAGTGGCCCCACCTCTTTGTCTCTCGTGCCCTGGCTGTGTTGATGGTACCATGGTGTCTAGAGGGAGGGGTGCCCCAGCTCTGCTCCCCTCAGCTCCCCTCACACGGCCCTCAGTAGGGGGCTGGGGGATGCCAAGGAACACCCTCAGGGCTTGGAGCTCTTTCCATGCTACCAGCCTCTCTCTCTTCTCCCGGGGCAGACAGGCTTGCTGGAAGTTGTGAACAGTGGGAGCTAAGAAGGGAGGAAACACACCCACGCTGGGCTTGAGGGAGAGCTCACAGGGATGGAGGGTGAATGGAGCTGAAGGGGAGGAAGATGGGATCCAGAAATATCTTGAGGACCCCTCAACCCCAGGCCCCGAGTCCCCCTTTCTCCTGGGGAGTTGAACTCAGGTATCCCTGGAGAGTCAGACAGCCTACTTCCTCTCTCTCTGCCCTCTCCTCGCCCTGCTGGCCCAGCATTCGTGGGGAGGCCTGGGTGCCTGGAACTTCTTCTGTGGCCAGCTTAGCCTCTCAGACAGGCCTCTGGGGCCAAAGCTTAAGCTGATGAGGCCTGAAGGCCTGGGGCCTTCTGAATGGGGCGAGTGTGCATGCTAAGTCGCTTCAGTTGTGTCTGACTCTTTGCAACACTTTGGATTGTAGCCCGGCAGGCGCCGCTGTCCAAGGGATTCTCCGGACAAGAATACTGCAGTGGGTTGCCGTGGCTCCTCCTTCAGAGGATCTTTCTAGACCCAGGGATAGGACCCGTGTCTCTTAGGTCTCCTGCATTGGCTGGGGGGTTCTTTACCACTAGCACCACCTGGGAAGCCCTTTGAATGGGGAGGGGAGCCCAAAGCAGGAGAAGAGGAGGAGAGAAAACCCGGCAGTCTGATCTGGTGATTTAATTAGTTCCTGGAGTCCATCTGGCTGCACAGAAATACACACTGAATGAGACTCAGCCTCTGACCTCTCCTTGCCTGTGTTCAAAACGGCTGGTAGAAGCTTTGATCAAGGGCAGGTGACCATACAGCGTCGACACCAGCAACTACTGTGAAACAGAGAAAGCAGGTGTGTGAGTATGGTTGTGTGTGCTGATTTTTTAATTGGAAGGAAGGAGGAAGGAGTCTGGGTCGGTCTCAGGGAGGGTTCTCAATGGACTCACCTGGGTCATCGGGAGAGGACAAGTGTCACTGAAATATGTTGTGAATGGGGTGCTCAAGTCAGAATGTGGCACTGAGGCCCAAGACCAGTTCTACAGATAACATAACGAAAGAGCAGTAGGGGGTGGGTGGGTGCGTGGGAGGTGGGTGGGGGCAGTTTGCCTACAAGGAGCCTCATGTCCTCAGACCTTAAGACAGAGAGGGAGGAATGGAAGTCTCTGCCCAGGAGTCTACCTACATTCTAAAATAACTTCTATGACATTCATGATTCTTAAAGCACTTTCACCTTCATCCTAGTATCTCATCTTGAGCAGACAAGCTTCTTGAAGGCAAAGGTTCTTTGGGGATCACAGGAGTGTCAGCCCAGACCTTCGTGAAGGATCGGATCATGATGTGATAAACGTCAGGTGTGTGAAGCCAGGGAAGCCAGAGGTTTGAAGTGAGTCTAAAGTCTAAGAACCAGGCCACATTCTTCACTATAAATTTTATCTGCACAGATAAAGTTGTTGTTCAGTCGCTAAGTTGTGTCTGAGTTTGTGACCCCACGAACTGCAACATGCCCGCCAGGCTTTCCTATCCTTCACTATCTCTTGGAGCTTGCTCAAACTCATATCCATTGAGTCAGTGATGCCATCCAAGCATCTCATCCTCTGTCGCCCACTTCTTCTCCTGCCCTCAATCTTTCCCAGAGCCAGAGTCTTTTCCAATGAGTTAGCTCTTGGCATTAGGTGGCCAAAGTATTGGAGCTTCAGCTTCAGCATCAGCCCTTCCAATGCATATTAAGGGTTGATTTCCTTTAGGATTGACTGGTTTGATCTCCTTGTTGTCCAAGGGACTCTCAAGAGTCTTCTCCAATGCCACAATTTGAAAGCATCAATTCTTGGGAAACAGCTAGAATGTTTTAAAGCACCATTATCTCAGCTATCTCTTTCTCCAGTGCTGTCTTGCTTCTTTTTTTTTTTTTCCAATTTTAACTGATTTTTACTGTGATAAAATCACAGTAAAAACTTAAAAATTCAGATTTAAAATACAAAATTTATAGTTTTGTGGTATTAACAATATGTCCGTTGTTGCATCCTCCTCACTACTATCCATCTCCAGAATGTTTTTAAAAAGTGAACTATGGTTGATTTGCCATATTGTGCTAGTTTCTGGTTAGTACAGCAAAGTGATTCAGATATATATATATATACACATACATCCTTTATTAATTTCTTTTCAATAATAGGTTATTACAAGATATTGATCCAAAACATTTTAAAAAGTGAGGTATAGGACTTTCCTGGTGGTGCAGTGGATAAGGATGTGCCTGCCAATGCAGGAGACCCGGGTTTGATCCCTGGTCTGGGAAGATTTCGCAGCTCCCGTGCTGTGGAGCAACTAAGCCCATGCGCCACAGCTTCTGAGCCCAGGCTCTAGAGTCCACAAGCAACGACTACTGAAGCCCGCGCCTAGAGCTTGTGCTCCGCAACAAGGGAAGCCACTGCAACAAGAAGCCTGAGCACCGCAAGAAGAGTCGCCCCTGCTCGCTGCAACTAGAGAAAGCCACGTGGCAGCGGAGACCCAGGGCAGCCAAAATCAAACAAATAAATTAAAATTGAGTATAATATTATATGTTACAACTGTACAATATAGTGATTCACAGTTTTAAAGGTTACACTTCTTTTATAGTCACTATTGCTTATATTCCCTGTGTTGTACAATACATCTTGCAGCTTATTTCAGACACACTAATTTGTGCCTCTTAATCCCCCTACCCCTGTATTGCCGCTGCCCACTTCCCTCTCCTTACTGGTAACCACTAGCTTGTTTTCTCTGTCAGTTTTCTTCTTTTTGTTGTATTCACTAGTAGTATTTTTAGATTCCACATAAAAGTGGTATCATACAGTATTTGTCTTTCTCTGACTTATTTCACTTAGCATGGTGCCCTCCAAGTCCATTCCATGTTGCTGCAATAGCAAAATTTTGTTCTTTTTCATGGCTGAGTAGTGTGTGTGTGTGTGTGTGTGTACATATATATATATATATATATTTATGTGTGTGTGTATACATACACTGTATCTTCTTTACTCATTCATTCATCTATTGATAAATAGTTGGCTTGCTTCCATATCCTGGCTATTATAAATAGTGCAGCTAAGAATGTTGGGTTGCATGTATCTTTTCAAATTAATGTTTTCATATGTACCCAGAGTGGAATTGGTGGGTCATATGGTAGTTCTATTTTTAGTTTTTGGAGGAAACTCCATACTGTTTTCCACTGTGGCTCTACCAATTCCCACTAACAGTGCAGGAGGGATCTCTTATCTCTACATCTTTACCAACATTTGTTATTTGTTTTCTTTTTGATCCTAGCCCCTCTGACTAGTGTGAGGTGATATCTCATGTGGTTTTGATTTATATTTCCCTAATAATTAGCATCCTGTTGGCCATGTGCATTTCCTCTTCAGGAAAACATCTGTTCAGTTATGCCATTTTAAACTGGGTTGTTTGGATTTTTGGTGTTGAGTTGTATGAGCTGTTTACACAGTTTGGATATTAGCCCCTAATCGGTCATGTTGTTTGCAAATATTTTCTTCCATTCAGTAGATTTTTTCATTTTGTTCATGGTTTCCTCTGCCGTGCAAAGGCTAAGTTTAATTAGGTCTCATTTTTTCATTTTCACTTTTATTTCCTTTGCTTCAGGGGACAGAGACAAAAAAAATATTGCTACAATTTATATCAAAGAGTGTTCCCTCTCCAGAACAATTTTGTCTTCCCAAAGGGAAATTCTACACCTGTTAAGCAGTAACTCCACATTCCCCCCCTCCCCGCAGTCCCTGGCAATCACCGCTGGATGTTCTATCTCTGTGAATTTGACAACTCCAGGTACCTCATGTAAGTGAACTGATACAGTTATTTCCCTTTTGTGTCTCAATCCTTTCTGTTGGCTTTAGTTACATTCACACAGTCCTGGTCTCATCCAACATATATCTATTAGGCACCTGCAGAAGTAACCCACTTGGTTCCAGGGGCAGGTCAGATAATGGCTCCACAGAGGGCAAAATCAGGTGAGAGTGTCACTTAGGGGACTCTTCCTTAGGGCAGGCTGACGGGGTGTGCAGAGACTGTGCTGTAATGAGTTACCATCACTACTTATAAGTCCATGGCGTGCTAGGTTGGGCGCATTCGCGGCTTAATCACTTTTGCCCTCATGGCCTCGCCCTTACCTGAGCTCCGCCAGTGTTTGTCGAGTGGATTGATTGCAGAAAATGGTCCTCTAGTGAGAAACTTAACAAGGAAGAACAATGCCTCCAAGATTCTGGTGTGATTCTGATTAGCCAATAAGAATTCAGGTCTGATCTGGGCACTTGCCCTAAAATACAAATGATGTCAAAATTAAACCTATCTAGGGCAATCAAAATATTTTCCCATATATTGATGGGAATCAATGCCTTAAAAAAACATAAAACCTTTATTCACATGAGATAAAGAACAGAGTCACTCTAAGATCAAAATCTGGTCCTGATATATGAATTTGCTATTCATTTTCCTTGCTATGGACTTGCCCAAAAAACTGGGTGTGCCGCAAACTTTTTTCCCTACCGCGTGACACCTCCCATCTATTTTCCTGTCTCTTTCAGCCTGAGGAAGTAGGTCAAAGGTAGGGGAATCAGGTCCGACACAAAGAGTATGAGGTGTTGGCTGAAAAGTAGGGGCTGAGAGGAGGATGTGTTTCCCACAGGGGAGCTTCACTACCAAGAATTTCTACCCAAGACCACTCCTGGTCCACAGATGTGGGTCAGACTCCAGAGGAGCCTGAGAGGTGGCCCCTCAGTCCTGGGAGAGCTGCCTGAGGGGAGAGGGAGGGAGGGTCCTGGGGTGCGTGGTTTCTTTCCTGGGAGTCCAGGTGCGCAGGCATTTCATCCGGATGACTCATTAGCCCAGGTGAGGCTGGGGCGAGACTGGGGCAGCACACAGCCAAGGTTCACTGCACGTGCTTGCTCGGGGCTGGCAGGCCTCTCTAAGAATGACAGGCAAGGAGTCAATTACACAGGACTTTTTGAGAAGATAGACAATCTCCCCTTTACACAAACACACAGGCAAGTCAAACCTGCTGCTGCTGCTGCTGAGTTGCTTCAGTCGTGTCCGACTCTGTGCGACCCCATAGACGGCAGCCCGCCAGGCTCCCCATCCCTGGGATTCTCCAAGCAAGAACACTGGAGTGGGTTGCCATTGCCTTCTCCAATGCATGAAAGTGAAAAGTGAAAGTGAAGTCGCTCAGTCGTGTCCGACTTTTAGCGACCCCATGGACTGCAGCCCACCAGGCTCCCTCCGTCCATGGGATTTTCCAGGCAAGAGTAATGGAGTGGGGTGCCATCACCTTCTCCGAGTCAAACCTAGGGCTTCTAATTGTCCCCCCTGGCCTGGACCTAAGGCAGCAGTTTGGGCTATCTTTTTCTTGGATTAATCTGAAATAACTGCCCCCTGTATCTCCTCTTTGGCCACCTCATGGGAAGAGTTGACTCACTGGAAAAGACCCTGATGCTGGGAGGGATTGGGGGCAGGAGGAGAAGGGACGACAGAGGATGAGATGGCTGGATGGCATCATTGACTCGATGGACATGAGTTTGGGTGAACTCCAGGAGTTGGTGATGGACAGGGAGGCCTGGCGTGCTGCGATTCATGGGGTCACAAAAAGTCGGACACGACTGAGCGACTGAATTGACTGACTGACTGACTGTATCTCCTGTTACCCTCGTTTCCCCCAACATACTCTAGAATCTAGAGACCCGACGCTGCCGATGTTATGGGTCAGATGATTCTTTGTTGAGGGCGCTCTCTGTGCTTTGTAAGGTGTTGAGGAGCCTCCCTGGCCACTACCCACTGGATGCCAGCAGCGCCTCCCAAGCTGTGATAATTAAAAACGTCTGTCCGTGTTGCCAAATATCCCCTGAGAAACAAAACTACCCCAGCTGAGAAACACTATCTCCTTAAAACACTTAATGCCATGTGTCAACGTCTCAGATTTCAAACGAGTGGCCCCATTTTTATTAAAGATCAATTCAGGATGAGGAGACAGCAACAGTGACTAGCAAGCACATCAGTGTGCGGAGCAGAGCATGAGGGGCCAGCCCTGCAGTGAGCCGGTCTGCAGCCTGGGGCAGGCTCAGTGTGCTGGAGACTTAGACTTAAATCCCCAATACAGGGAAATATAGCAGTCTTCTTCTAACTGTGCAGGTGAGCCACTAAGATAAGGATCGGAAATTGCCAACCAGGGCTGGGAGTTCTCTGGAGAAATTTTCATGGTGGTAAGACCAGTGTTACTGTTAACATAAGTCATTAACTTCGTGCTTGAAGCACAGTGAGGCCAAACTGAAACGTTGGAGTTTGGAGCAGAGAAAGGTTTAGTGCAAGGCCAGAAAAGGAGACGAAGTGGCTCATGCCCTGAAAACCTTCAAGCTCCCAGAACGGTTTTTGGCAAAGTACTTTTAAAGAGCAGGTAAAAGAGTGGAAACAGTGGAAATAGTGACAGACTTTATTTTTGGGGGCTCCACTGCAGATGGTGACTGTAGCCATGAAACTAAAAGATGCTTGCTCCTTGGAAGAAAAGTTATGACCAACCTAGACAGCATGTTAAAAAGCAGAGACATTACTTGCCAACAAAGGTCCATCTAGTCAAGGCTATGGTTTTTCCAGTAGTCATGTATAGAGTTGGACTATAAAGAAAGCTGAGCACTGAAGAATTGATGCTTTTGAACTGTGGAGTTGGGGAAGATTCTTGAGAGTCCTTCCAGGAGCAAGGAGATCCAACCAGTCCATCCTAAAGGAAATCAGTCCTGACTATTCACTGGAAAGACTGAGGCTGAAGCTGAAACTCCAATACTTAGGCCACCTGATGCAAAGAACTGACTCATTTGAAAAGACCCTGATGCTGGGAAAGATTGAAGGCGGGAGGAGAAGGGGACGATGGAGGATGAGATGGTTGGATGGCATCATCAAAGCGATGGACATGAGTTTAAGGAGGCTCTGGGAGTTGGTGATGGACAGGGAAGCCTGGAGCGCTACAGTCAATGGCCTCACAAAGAGACGGACACGACTGAGCGACTGAACTGATCTGAACCCCAGTACACTTGTATACTTGTGTGGAAAATTCCATGAACAGAGGAGCCTGGCTGCTGCAGTTCACAGTGTCATAAAGAGTCAAACACCACTTAGTGACTCAGCAACAACAACAGGAACTTCAGACAGGAGCTAAAGCAGAGGATATGGGGAAAGCCTGTCTCAGGAAGGCCTCATAGGGTCCTGCTTGGTTACATTAAGCGTCTTGACTATTCTCTGTCCCATAGTCCCCCACTCCTTTGAACTATTCCAGGAATCCCGTGTTTATGTTTCTAAGGCCGGCTTCTCACCCCTAGGGCTGGGGGAAGGAAGGGGAGCACTTGGTTTGGACCTCGTGAGTTGCACTTGGTACACCTCCCTGTGAGGTACAGCTCAGCAGTGAGCCTGGCCGGGGCCCTGCTGACCTCCTGAGTTGGGGGACCATATGACTTGGGTTGAAAATGGTCAGGAGGCACATCCTGTGTTCTGTGTCCTCCAAGGACACAGGCCCTGCTCACCTAGAGTTCCTTACATTGTAGGCATTCTTGCATTAAATGGATCGAGAGTGAAGGGAAAAATGTTTTGCCTAGAGTCCGGAACCTGGAACTCTGGTCCCAGCTTTGCCACTTACCCTCTCTGCGTTTTGCTTTTATTATGTGTCACATGAGAGGGCTGGACTGGTCGACCTCTATGTTTACGTTGAGCTGTGACGTTCTCTAGTTCTGGACGATGTCTGCAGTTCTTAGCCCTCAGTGTGCATGTACTGTGGGTCTGCAGAAAGCAGCGCAGGCAGACCGTGTCCTCCAAGAGTCCAGATTGTGAGTCTGGGTGCTTAAACCATTAAGGGGCCAGACTCCAGGAATCTGAATCCTTACAAGTTGTGTGATCTTTCTAAAGTTATTTACACACTTAGCTTCTTCCTCTGTAAAATGGACCTAAATGTTCTTAGAACAATTCCTGCCACATAACAAATTCTCTGTATATGTTAGCTCCCCCAGGGTAAAATGACTGGTGATTCATATCCTGTGGACTGGAACTCCAAAATATCAATAGCAGGACAATTGAGAGAGGAAGCTGGCCCCTGCCCAGATAGAAGATAAGATACCAAGCATTTCTTATTCTCCAAGTCAGGAGACCCCTCTGACCTCTCATGCACAGAAAGCCTCCGTGGAGGTCAAAAGGGGAGTGATGCTAGCTTATGCTCATTACCCATAGGCCTCTTGAGTGGAATCCATCTTGGCTAAGAAATGTGTGTGCACACATGGAAAGACTCTGAGATATACCAAATATGGATGCTGAACCAGGCAAGTCAAAATGACTGGGCAAAGGAAACCCAGAAGAAATGCCCCATATACGTGACTTAAACTGCCACAAGGGTGTGACTCTCTCTGAGTCTGCCTGTGTGTCTATCCACATATACTATACTTTTTCCCTCTCCTAGTAAACATTCTTCTGCTTCTGTTAGGTTCTTGCATTTCTGTTCTTTACTGTGCCCATGTTAAAATGGCAAAGACCTAACAGAAGAAATTAAGAAGAAGTGACAAGAACGAAAAACTAACTATATAAAAAAGGTCTTAATGACCCAAATAACCACAGTGGTATGATCATTCACCTAAAGCCAGACACTTGGAGTGTGAAGTCAAGTGGGTCTTAGGAATCATTACTATAAACAAAGCTACTGGAGGTGATGGAATTCCAGCTGAGCTATTTCAAATCCTAAAAGATGATGCCGTTAAAGTGCTGCACTCAGTATGCCAGCAAATATGGAAAACTCAGCAGTGGCCACAGGACTGGAAAAGGTCAGTTTTCATTCCAATTGCAAAGAAAAAAGCACTGCCAAAGATGCTAGCAGAATCCTTCAAGCGAGGCTTCATCAGTACGTGAACCAAGAACTTCCAGATATGCAAACTGATTTAGAAAGGCAGAGGAACTAGAGATTAAATTGCCAACATCCACTGGATAGTAGAAAAAGCAAAGAAATTCTAGAAAACCATCTACTTCTGCTTCATTGACTACGATAAAGCCTTTGACTGTGTGGATAACAACAAACTGTGGAAACTTTTTCAAGAGATGGGAATACTAGACCATCTGACCTGCCTCTTGAGAAATCTGTATGCAAGTCAGGAAGCAATAGTTAGAACTGGACATGGAACAACAGACTGGTTCCAAATAGGAAAAGGAGTACGTCAAGGCTGTCTATTGTCACCCTGCTTATTTAACATCTATGCAGAATACATCATGAGAAACGCAAGGCTGGATGAATCACAAGCTAGAATCAAGATTACCTGGAGAAATATCAACAACCTTAGATATGCAGATGAGAGGAACTAAAGAGCCTCTTGATGAGGGTGGAAGAGGAGAGTGAAAAAGCTAGTTAAAAACTCAGCACTGAAAAACTGAGATCATGGCATCTAGTCCCATTCAGTTCAATTCAGTTCAGTCGCTCAGTCGTGTCCGACTCTTTGCGACCCCATGAATCGCAGCACGGAGACGGAACAAAAGTGGAAACAATGGCTAATTTTATTTTCCTGGACTCCAAAACCACTGTGGATGTGACTGCAGCCACAAAATTAAAAAGTGCTTGCTCCTTGAAAGAAAAGCTATGAAAAACCTAGGCAGTGTACTAAAAGCAGAAACATTGCTTTGCCAACAAAGGTCCATCTAGTCAAAGCTGTGATTTTTCCTGTAGTCATGTATGGATGTGAGAGTTGGACCATAAAGAAGGCTGAGTGATGAAGAACTGATGCTTTTGAATGGTATGCTGGAGAAGTCCTTTGGACAGCAAGGAGATCAAACCAGTCAATCCTAAAGGAAATCAATCCTGAATATTCATTGGAAGAACTGATGCTAAAGCTGAAGCTCCAATACTATGACTATCTGATGTGAAGAGCCGATTCATTGTAAAAGACCCAGATCCTGGGAAAGATTGAGGGCAGGAGGAGAAGGAGTGACAGAGGATGGGATGGTTGGATGGCATCTCCAACTCAATGGACATGAGTTTGAGCAAACTCCAGGAGATGGTGAAGGACAAGGTAGCCTGGCGTGAAGCAGTCCGTGGGATCGCAAAGCATCTGATATGACTGAGCATCTGAACAACAGCAACAACAATAAACACTCTACTTATTTCAGTATTCTTCATATTTGTGGGGATTCTTTTTCTACAAAGCCAAAGAGTCAGGGCCTTGTCACTGATGACTGGTCTAATGTTTAGGATTCAGTGTTTTCACTGTTGGGACCCACCTCCAACCTCAGTCTCTGGCCGGTACCGAAGCCCTTTAAGCTGCTGCAGGCCAGGGCCACCAGAGATCAATACTATGGTGATCAAACCATAGTAAAGATGTAAACAAAATGCTGGGAAATCTGGGTGAAGGATGTTATCCAAGCAATCTAGGGAGGCTTGTCTGTGTGCATCTCTGTGGCTTTAACCAAAGAAAAGACCCAGAAACCCGGAGCATCCAAGTAAATCCAGTTACCCTGCATCCTATGTTGCTTTTCCCGAGCCAGTAGGGTGTCTTCCAGAAATGGGAGACTTGGCTCCCCAAGTGTTCTCTCCAATGTGGCCTGGGTCCAAGTTCTCTTGAGGTCACTTCAGATTCCTGGAGCTTGAACAGCTGCTTTTGGGGAAAAGCCAGCTGTATATTGAACTGATGGAATTTCCTAGAATTTTAATTGTTAATGGGGAACAAATAGCTGGTGACTCAGAGAAATAATATCTACTACTGGTGCTGAAAAAACCTGAAATTTCTGTACAACGTTGGAGAATAAAGTCCTAACTGTCTTCTGCACCCAGGTACAACTCAGAACCAAGTTTTGAGAACCGACAGAGATGACCCAAATGATAAGGCACCAATGGATATACAAGTCCCAGAGAAGAGGTGTTGGTATCCTGGGCATGCTATTACCAAATTCTATGTTTCTCTTGGCTTTTGGGGGGAGGGGGATCCTTCTGGCAAGTACACTGAGTGTAACTATCAAGAGCCAAGACTATTCAATGGGGAAAGGGTAGTCTTTTCAACAAATGGTGCTGGGATAACTGACCATCCCATGTAACAGAATGAAGTTGGACCCCACCTCACGCCATATGCAAAACTTAACTCAAAATGGATCAAAGATCTAAAAGTATGAGTTAAAACTATAAAATTCTCAGAAGAAACTGCTGCTGCTAACCTTTCCACTCATTTCTTAGTCTTTTTCACCTGTATTACTTTCAGCCAAATGCTCCTGTTTTGTCCTTTGTGGTTGATAATTATTAACATGGCAGAAATTTATTTTATTTTTTTCCCCATTACATTTCATCTCATTGCTTTAGCCTATCTTTTTATCTTTACAAAATCTTATCAAACATGTAATTCGGCATATGAAAAGTCTGGATATCTTCAAGTTATGTATCATCTATACATTTGATGAATGTGTATCTTTCACTAAGACTTTGGTTAAAAAGCATGGAATAAGAATTGGTCATGGACAGATGAGGCATTTTACCTTAACAAAATGTTTCTTGGAAAGTGGTATGTATGTGACAATTCTATTATCTGAAGTTATTGGGAGTTTGCTGATTCTCACTTGTGGTGGCTTATTTGAATTTTTGCGTTGTGAGTTCATGTTTTGCAGGGTTTCATCTGTGAAATTCCTCTGCAGTCTCTGGAGAGTGGTATGGCATTTGAATCTCACAGCGATTTCAGCCTGAGTTAGTAATCTCTCATCTAGAGTGAGGTGGGGGCTTACCGGATCATGCAGGTAGTATACATTTGAATTCCAAATCTAGATAAATGTAGGGCCCTCGTTATAAATCACTGGGGAGATATTATTTTCAATCAGAGCTCTGAACAAGTTAGATAAGCCACCTTATTATCTCTCCTTTAAGTGGGGAGATGATTTTCTCTGTCACTGTTTTACTGAGGGGATACACTTTAGAAGGTCTTGGCTCCGTGTGGGAGTACTAGTTCCAGCGCATGATGGCCTCAGGCCTGGCTCCTGTCTCTGTTAATGGACAGTAAATCTGAAGCTCTCCGGGTCTCAAGCACGCCCCCTCGCCCCGTCCCACCTCCACTCCACCCAGAATGGCCACAGTATCACGCTCACCTCCTTTGGTTTCTCTTTTCTTCTTTTTGTGGCTACAAGATTTTCCTTTTTTTTTTTTAAAGTAAAATCTCAGCTAATATGTTTGAAGGATGCTCATTATCTTTTGTCTGGAATTCCTAGGTGTTTTTATAGCAAGAAGACTTCTAAGCTTTTGAATCTGTTGCTGCTGCTGCTGCTAAGTCGCTTCAGTCGTGTCCGACTCTGTGCGACCCCATAGACGGCAGCCCACCAGGCTCCCCATCCCTGGGATTCTCCAGGCAAGAACACTGGAGTGGGTTGCCATTTCCTTCTCCAATGCATGAAAGTGAAAAGTGAAAGTGAAGTCGCTCAGTCGTGTCTGACTCCTAACGACCCCATGGACTGCAGCCCACCAGGCTCCTCCGTCCATGGGATTTTCCAGGCGAGAGGACTGGAGTGGGTGCCACTGCCTTCTCCGTCTGAATCTGCTGCACTACCAGAAACGTACATTTTCACATTGATGACAAAATTCTTCCCTGTTAAACTGGCAAAGATGTAACAGGGGCAGACGTGAAAGTGAGAGAAGGACTCATATGGTTGATAGGAGTATAAATTGGTACAATTCCTGAGCGAGTTCGTCAAGTAGCTGTCAAAAGTGTAAACACTTTGCAAGCCTTTTTCCAGGTAGGTCTATTTCTAGGAATTTGTCCTATTGAAATCACCATAGATGGTTGTCATAGTATAGCATTTCCTAAAATTATAAACTGTATAAATACCTCAGGTAAGGGGGAAAACAGGAAAAATGAGGAATAAGAGACTTCCCTAGTAGTACAGTGGTTAAGAATCCGCCTTGCAATGCAGGGCACATGAGTTCAGTTCCTGGTTGGGGAACTAAGATCCCTTATACCGAGGAGCAACCAAGCCCATGCACCACAACTAACACCCAAGAAACCAAATAAATAAATAATTTGTTTTTTTTGTTTTGTTTTGTTTTTTTAAAGGAGGAAGAGGAAGCACTTAAGTCAGGAAAGGAACTTTCTGAGAAATCTCCAACAAACTGCTTAGAGCTCCTGGATCAGATCACATTTTGTGGCCATCCCTAGTTGAAAAGGAAAGTGGAAAATAGAATTTTATTTGGGTTCAAAACCAAGGTTTTCTTAATAAGAAAGAAGGGAGGGATGGGTATCATAGCATCTATTTATATCTATCTACCTACCTATCTGGGGTCTTCCCAGGTGGTGCTACTGGGAAAGAACCCACATCCCACTGGAGGAAACTCAAGAGATGTGGGTTCGATCCCTGGGTTGGGAAGATCCCCTAGAATAGGGCATGGCAACCCACTCCAGTATTCTTACTTGAAGAATTCCATAGACAGAGGAGCCTGGTCCACAGGGTCACAAATAGATGGACATGACTGAAGCGACTCAGCATGCACGTATGCAGGCGTCTATCTGTCTATCTGTCTTTCCACCTGTCATCTGCCATCTACCTTTCTACCTCTGGAGGGATCCACATCAACTTCATTTGGTGGTCATTCCTAGTTGGTAGAATTTTCAAGATAATTTTTACTTTCTCATTTTCACACATTTAATATTCCAGTACAGTACAGTAAAGCTGTACTGTATTTATAAAAAGAAAAAGCCACTTAGAAAAGGTTGTAGCTGTTAAGAGTGGGATGGCACATGGTGGGACAGGATCAAAATCAGGTGTGGTGCCAGCGGAGCTGTGAAGAGCAGAGAAACAAAACATGTCAGGAAGAGAGGGTGAGGAAAGTTGGTGAAGACACAGCTACTGTGGTTTGTGGTGGAATTCTGGCTGTTCTTGCTGGCTTGTTGCTTTCTTGGCTTTCAATTTAAGGAGAGTCAAAAATGTTGCCTGATGCCTTGAAGTTGCTGCCTACAGCCTATTTGGAATTTTCAGGGCAGGAGGAAGGACACTGCAGCCTTTACAGGAAGCCCTGCCCAAGAAGGGAGAGGATCTCACATATGTGTGGATTTTGCTAAAATGCTTGCAGCTATCTGCACTCTGTCTGACTTCTCAGGTTAGCTCTTAATTTCATTGATGATGTTCTAAGACCTTCTTGTTAGACCCAGCCTCAAAGAGCAGACAAAAGTTGTCTTTCCTAAGAGGAGTAGTTTGTTAGTTGCCCAATCGTGTCTGACTCTTTGCGACCCCATGAACTGTAACCCGCCAGGTTCCTCTGTCCATGGAATTCTCCAGGCGAGAATACTGGAGTGGGTAGCCATTTCCTTCTCCAGGGGATCTTCCTGATCAAGGGATTGAACTTGGGTCTCCTGCACTGCTGGCAGGTTCTTCACTGTCTGACCAGCAGAGAAGCCCGAGAGGAGTAGGCCCTATGGCTATTAGAATCATAGCAGCTGCTTGGGCTTGAGTCTGGACAGTGTCCAGATTCCTGGGAATTTAAGAGAAGCACAATTTATTCTTTTACCTGGGATTATGCTGCTGCTGGCTGCTATTTATTGAGTATCGACTGTATTTGCTCATTCAGTCCTTAAAACCACTTCACAAGATGGGTTCTTGTTTTATTAATTAGAAAACCAGAGCTCAGACGGGTTAAGTAACTTGTCTAAGAGCACGCAGCTAGGACAGTGGGAGAAATGTGACTGCACGTGGTCTGGTTTCACAGTCTACACTCAGAGCCATTAGTTTCTCTGCTCTCAGTGTGACTGGCTGGCTCCAGACTGTTTTAGAGTTAGTGTTTTAAGTCCCACATCCTGAGAGTCCTCAATTCCAGGCAAACCTAGATGGTTGGTCACCCCAGCTGCTCTCCTTTCTCTCCTCCAATCCAAATCCTATGGTAGTTGAGAGCTTGCTTCCAGTCTTGCCTCTTTTCCGAAGGCCTTCCCTGACATTCCCCTTACCTCCCCCAACCCTTCGCCCCCAGTCCCCTTGGGGAGCTCCTTTGGCACACGGTGCTCCTCCACTGAGCACTCAGTGCTGGCTGTGTTCTTCACACGTGGATGCCTTCCAAGCTCGCCTGGCTGCCCCGGCAACAGTGGACACGTAATTAGCACCAAAGGAAAAAATCGTAGTGGAATTAATGAGTGAATGAATGATGAACATCACCTAGAGCAAATGCTTATTGAGCACTTCCTGTGAGCAGGCACTGCAAGGCGCTGCAGGAAGGAAGTAAGTGAATTTTAGGTAAATGAGTAACGGGGGCATGAGAATTAGTGAAGTGCAGTCTGGGTAGTGGCTCGTGCTGTTAGTGATGTCAACAAAGATGAACCAAGGGACGCTGCCCCCCGAGGCTGATGCCTGTGATAGCAGCAGCGGCATCCACAGCAGCAGCGGCGCTCTGCTTCAGCAGGTCCTGTAGTTGACAAGCCTTCTCCCTCACGTGACTTCACACCTCTGCCTCCCAGCAGACAGGAGAGATAAGCAGAGGAGACATGTGCTGCCCTATTTTCTAGGCAAAGAGAGTGAGTCAGAAAGATTCCTCAAGCGACTGATCTAAACCCACGAGTGCATGGTGCGATCCTGAGCCACATCCAGGCCACCGACACGTCTTGTGGTCTGCATAACTTCCTAAATAATTGAATGGCATGACGACATTTAAAGGCAGGGAGATTGCACATAAAAACCTGCATTTCTGGTTTCTCTTGACTAAATGGAAGATGTGATGTCCCTGGTCGTCACTTGAGATGAGGCATGGCTCACCAGCGCTAATATTTCCAAGACCATCCTAGCCTGTGTTCCCTGAGGCACCACAATGAAGAGACCAGAAAGTCAGGAAACCAGCTCCAGCAACAGAAGCCATGTGGTTATAAGGAGCTTGAGGATCCCAAACATTGTTCTGTGTTTCAAACCATCAAAAACACGTACGGGAGGAACGGCCGCATCCACCAAGGCTCCGGCCCACCCCTCTCCCTTTCAAGAATCTAGACCTTGTCCTTGCTTCTCTTTTTCTGTCATCATTGTTTCTACCACCTATCTAACTGGCTAAGTCACAAAGCAAACTTTTGATTTTTCCCCAATTAACCTTATCCTTCAGTAAATGGCAAGTCCATCCTTACAAAACTCTGGGGTCATTCCTGACACTGTCATACTTAGCTGGGCAAAGCTTGGCTCTGCCTCAGAAATAGATCCTGAGGCTACTAGATTCTGCTGCCCACTGTGGTAGCCCCCTAATTGTTCTGTTTCTACCACTCCCCTGCTGCTGTCTACTCCCAAATGCTGCACAGAGGGATTTGGTTAAAGTATAAATGAGATCAGGGTCTTTTGCTCAAAACTCTCTATGATTTGCCAACAGAAGAAATATGTTGTCCCTCATGTGGCCCCAGGCTACTCCACGCTCACCTCCACATTCATTCCGTTCCAGCCAGACTTCTCCCTACCCCACCTGCTGAGCTTTGATTACAATAAGTGTATTATAGCTTGGGGTCTTCAAAATTGCTACTGATTTCAATTTTCTAAGGCTGCAAAACAGCTCACCCCAAAACTTAGTAGCTTAAAGCAATACTAATCATCTTATTATCTCTTATGGCTTCTGCAGGAGAGGAGAAACCAGGAGCAGCTTTGCGGGGTGGTTCTGGCTTCTGCGTGAGAGCTCAGTCGCTTCAGTAGTCTCTGGCTCTTTGCAACCCCCAACCCCATGGAATGCAGCCCGCCAGGCTCCCTGTCCATGGGATTCTCCAGGCAAGAATACTGCACTGGGTTGCCATGCCCTCCTCCAGGGGAGTTTCCTGACCCAGGGGTGAAACTTGAGTCTCTTAAGTCTCCTGCATTGGCAGGTGGTCCTTTACCACTAGCACCAGCTCACGGCCCTCCTCAGTATTACAGTCAGTCAGATGTTGGTCATCTGGGGCTTGGCAGGGATAGTCTACATCCAAGAGGGCTGGCCAGTTAGTGCTGGCTGCTGGCAGGAGGTCACAGTTCTTCACATGGACCTCTCCGTGGGTATGCAGCAGGATGTTTAGAGAAGATGGAGGCTGGATTCCTTCAGAGTAAAAACCAAGAGAATAAGGTGGGAGTTGCAATGCCTTTTATGCCTTAGGCTCAGAAATCACCTGCCATCCCTTCAAATGAATTCAATTGGATCCATAGAGCTGCACGAGGGTGTGAAACCAAGAGGCCCGGATCGCAGCCCCTTCTGGAGGGAGTCTCTGCCTGGGTGCTCTTCCTTCAGTAACCTCAGGGCTCTAAAAGAAATACGGTCTTTTCTACCAAAGAGAAAGAAATAAGAAATCAAGAAATGATCCATATTCATGTTTTAAAAATAACTAAATAGAATGATGTGTTCAGTTCAGTTCAGTTGCTCAGTCATGTCCAACTCTTTGCAACCCCATGAATTGCAGCACGCCAGGCCTCCCTGTCCATCACCAGCTCCCAGAGTTCACCCAAACTCATGTCCATCGAGTCGATGATGCCATCCAGCCATCTCATCCTCTGTCATCCCCTTCTCCTCCTGCCCCCAATACCTCCCAGCATCAGAGTCTTTTCCAATGAGTCAACTCTTCACATGAGGTGGCCAAAGTACTGGAGTTTCAGCTTTAGCATCAGTCCCTCCAAAGAACACCCAGGACTGATCTCCTTTAGAATGGACTGGTTGGATCTCCTTGCTGTCCAAGGGACTCTCAAGAGTCTTCTCCAACACCACAGTTCCAAAGCATCAATTCTTCAGCACTCAGCCTTCTTCACAGTCCAACTTTGACATCCATACATGACTACTGGAAAAACCATATCCTTGACTAGAGGGACCTTTGTTGGCAAAGTAATGTCTCTGCTTTTGAATATGCTGTCTAGGTTGGTCATAACTTTCCTTCAAGGAATAAGCGTCTTTTAATTTCATGGCTGCAGTCACCATCTGCAGTGATTTTGGAGCCCCCTAAAAATAAAGTCTGACACTGTTTCCCCATCTATTTCCCATGAAGTGATGGGACCAGATGCCATGAGCTTAGTTTTCTGAATATTGAGCTTTAAGCCAACTTTTTCCCTCTCCTCTTTCACTTATATACACCCATGTCCCCAGCTTGTGAATAAGGTTTCTAAGGATGGCAGCTCGTGGCCAGTCCTTTGTTCTCTTCCTTCCTGGTTCCCCTTCCTCATAAGAACAACTTCACAGGCTTTACCCTGGACATTCACAGGAAAGTAAAGAGGTGGGGAAGACAGTTAATATAAATCCTCCATGCCTGCAAGTCTTACTCATGGTCCCATCTGCTGATAAAAGATTTCAGGAAGATTGTTAACCCCATAATACTGAGCCAATGAGGAACTGGGGAAAGGACTTGTGTGGGCAGAAAATAAAAACCCCATTATAACGGTTCTGGGTGGGCCTGCCCACCAGACACCTGATCTCACAAGACCCTCACTAAAGCCTCCTCTTCCTGCTTTACCTTCGGTCTCCAAGTCCATTCTTTGAGTCGGGGCTGGTGAGCGTGTTTCTCACAGGGCTAACTTCAGGTTTCCTTAAGATCTTGGTTCTTACTTTCCTTAGCAGAGAGGTCTTCATAGACTGCCCCTTATCAATGAACACCTTTCCCCTCATGACATTCTTATGGTGCTTTACTTTCTTTCACAGTGCTTATTATGCCTCAAGCTTTTCTATTCCTTTGTATATTGTTTTTCTCCAAGAGAACGAATCTCAGTCTTTAGACCAGTGCTTGGTGCATAGAAGGTAGTCAGTATTTTTAAAATTAATGAATAGTCTATATGCATTAAATTATTCATTGGACTAATTCATTGAGAGGTAAAGAAAACCTTGCCTCTTTCAATACACTTCATCACATCATATCAAGGGCGCATACTTCAAAATGCTTTAGCCCTGCTGATGCCAATCTTGATCACCTAGTTGAGAGGAGCCTGTCAGCTTTCTCTTCTGCAGTTACTGGGTTGTTGTTTTGTTTTTTAAAATATTTTAATTTATTTATTTGACTGTGTTGGGTCTTAGTTGCCTCATGAGGAATCTTTAGCTGCAGCCTGAGGGATCTTTAGTTGTGGCATGTGGGATCTAGTTTCCTGATGAGGGATTTAACCCGGGCCCCTGCACTGGGAGCATGATGCCTTAGCCGCTGGACCACCAGGATGTCCCTGCAGTTACTGGGTTTTTCCCATTTTTCTATCTTGTACTTGTTGAAATTAAGTCACTATGTGTGGCTCACAGTAGAGGTGTGGAGAGTTCTGCTCCACCTTCCAGAGGATGGAGTATCCACATAATTAATTTAAAATTCTTCTGCCCAGATTTGTCTCTTCTCCCTTGTTTATTAACTTAATCATTCTTTTACATCATCATGGACTCATGGATATTTATTTTATACTTTGGATTGGAATGCAATCCTACTTCATTTTCTTGCTCTAATTGTCCCAACTCTGACCACTGGGACCTCTGTCAGCTGGCCCACAGCAAGCTAGATCAGCAGAAGAGGGGAGGGGCAGGGAAGTATTTTTACTCTCAGCATTTCTCCATCCATACCTGTGGGGGTTTTTATATTTGTTGAGCACTTCTCTATTTTCCAGTGCTACAAGATGCTCCAGGCTCATCTCGTATATTTCTTGCTCCAGCCCTTCTGTTGTATAAAGAGCCCTGGTTCCTTTTACTGGAAAATGATATTAGAAGCCAAGATCTGTAAATACATTTCAAAACATGCATCTCTCCCCATTTCCTCAAGCACTACCCTGATCTAGGCCACCACCTCCTTTGGGGGCCGCCTGACTGCCTCCCAGGGTGTACTGCCTCAGCATTTGCTGTTCTTTCCTCCCCACCTGTTCTTTCTACTGCAGGCAGAGGCATTATTGTAACTCATGTTGTGTTGGGCAAAAACTTGGTTCAGGTGGCGAAGTATTGAAGCGTCTGCTTCAGCATAATATTTTATAATAACTTTATAGAATATAATCTATAAAAATATTAAGTCACTGTCTTGTACACCTGAAACTAATATATAATAATATTGAAGGCAACAATTCGTCAAAAAAAAATTCACTCAACACTCAAGGTGGCTGATGCCTTCCTCAGGATTTCTGCTAATTCCAGAGATTATGCATCCTTGAGTCACCTCTAGCTCCAATTTCCTGCTTCTTCTGAGCTCTCTGAATCTTGCTTTGTCTCTGTTCCTTCCCTTGACCCCTCCCCACCTACTCTCCCCTGCTCAGGGAAGCTTATTGTCTTGCTTTAGAAAATTTAAGTGGCAATTCAGGGATTTATATAAGGGGAGTTTTATTGTAGCATCATACAGTGTATAAATTAAGACAGAATATTCATGTCTCTATGGCCCCCACCCCCACCCTCTCTGCACCCACATTGTTCCGGCCACCCACAGTGTTGCTCAGCTCAGCACTCCCCATCCCCTCCTCATTTCACCTTAGGATCTCAGGCTATTTTCCTGGGAGGAAGTTTGGTGACAGCAGGTAGCATTTTCCCTCATCCCTCTACCTTCTGTTCCAAGCAGAGTTTCACTTGACGCTGCCCACAGCCTTGGAGCTCCATCCGCATTAGGTGGCCTCTGAGGGGCCCAGGACAAAGTCGGGGTGGGGGTAAGGATGAAGAAATACTCAGACCTGGAAGGAGCAGACAGCTTAGTATGACTCCCTGCCCCAGCATGGAAATTCTTCCCGGAACTTGAGGGTTCATGAGAGCTGGCACAGAGGCCTGTTCCAGTAAGGGATGTTTCAGGGCTGGCTTGAGAGTGAGGGTCATGTGAGACCTCTCTGTACCTCACAGGGCTATTGAGGGGTCAAGTGACATCATGGATAAGAAAATGCCTTATAAAACAACATGTAAATACGAGAACTTGTTATAATATGGTTTTTATGGGGAAATATAATTTGAGTTCCAAACAACCACTTTCAGATGAATTTTGGAACATAATTGTAGTGGGCATCTGTTGTTTGGGGTCTGCCGCATGGCCTTCTCCCCTTCTTCTGATAACAATCCCACCCACGCCTTTTCCTCTGAGGAAGTCCACCTCCTCAGCTCTCAACTTGTGATACTGCTGGGGGCTGCCATTGCCTTAGTCTACTGCTAGGACACAGGGATGGACATGTGACTCAGGCTTGGCCAATCACAGCAGTTGCTCCCCTCCACTCATACAGTGATTGGTCCTTGGGACCCATAGCCCTTAAAGTCTGGCCAATCACTGTTCTTCCTGGACATTTTGACACACTAAAGCACACAGAAAAACCCTTTCCTTCTGCTGGTGGTTGCTTAGCAGGAGTGGCATGAGCTATTGTCAGTCTTGTCCTGCCCTTGTCCTGCCTCCCACTGCCACTTAGAGAAAGCCTTCCGCAGTAGGAAAGAATAAGACTGACATGAGGGTTAATGCTGGAAAGCTGAATCAACAGGAGGAGGGAGGCTCCCAGCCCATCGTTGGAGAACCTGGCCTTCGTCCTGAGACAGATAACGTTCCTTTCTCCTGAAAAACACATCCCTTTCTTTCCTTCTGCTACAGCAAACTTTATGTCTCTTGTATCTGAAAAAAAAATCCTTTTCAATACAAGTTAACCTATTGTGGATGGGAGGTGAATATTCATGAGATTCAGGCTACTTCGTGTGTGAATATCTTCCTTGTCCAAAGAAATCTGAAAGATCTCACAGGCAGGAGACTGGGGCTTGACACAGGGTAGTCAGCTGACAATAAAGCAAGCTTATTGAATTAAACTGAACTAGTGATCTTTACAGATAAAGCCTGCATCAACCTTACTTCCTTTCCAGAAAGCCTTGGGGCATAAAAAGTAACATATAATAGATGCTAAGTATATATAATTGAGTGCGTCAATGAATAGATTCATAATTAAATTAAGGAAAGCTACATGTTCATTCACTTTAAGTAAAAGCAATTCTATTTACTACACAAGCTCAAGAGGCAAGGTCTGTGTGCTGTGGGCAAGAAGCAAGGGAAATTGGAACTTCTTTTTTTCTGTTTGGGGATCTTCTTTTGAACATTGCTTAAAAGACTGGGTCTTATCCAGATACTGGTAACAATTTCTTGAGATTTCTGCCAAGACAAAGTGTAAACTGTAGATTGGACAAGTTGACTGGAATGTGGAATTTGAGGACACAGACGGTATGTGCAATTTCTTGATAGAGGTGGGGCATTAGCTGGCAGGCAGCCCAGCCCAGCTCAGTTTTTGAGAAATCAGAGCAACAATAACATATCATGACTTTAGGAAGCAAATGCAGCAAGGACCAGAGAGAGACAGATGGTGCAATTCAGGAGCTAAGATGATACTCGGGAATTTTAGATTGCTTCACCCTATTAGCGAAAGTTAAATACATTTTTATTAAAGTCTGGCATTATGAACCTAGATTTATCCTTTTGTTGAAGGTTAATAAAACATGTCATATGATAGACTTATGAATAAGTATTCTATCATCACAGAAGCTGCAGAGGCCCTTCTGCTCACAGGATAGGCTTCCAAGCTCACTCCAGGTCTGAGCAAAAGCTAAATGATGGTCAGAGGAAGCAGACAGAGCTGAAATGCACAGCACTCTGAGGCTGTCGGTTCTGGTTCTGACCACTTACCTGGCCAGGGAACTTTTTCTCTATTTTTCTCATCTTGAATTATAGAGTTGTTTCAAAGATCAGATGAAATAGTGGATGATAATAGATTCTGAAGACTGTAAATAACTACAGAAATATAAGATCTGCATAGAGAGAGGGAAAATAGATACTAAGAAGATCTATGAAGTCTCAACTAATAGAAGCCAAAGCCAGGGTCTGAACAATAGAGAAAAGAGAGAAGGATTTTAGAGGACCAGTATTGTTCACCCTGGAGAAGGGCATGGCAACCCACTCCAGTATTCTTGCTTGGAGAATCCCATGGACAGAGAAGCCTGGTGGGCTACAGTCCATAATGTCGCAAAGAGTCGGACACGACTGAAGTGATTTAATATGCCTCCAGCATTGTCCACCCAGGAGGGTGTTGCTTTTTCTGGCCTATTGGAATATGGGTTGTTATTAGGATCCAGGCAGAGTGTTGAAAGGGTCAACAGCCTGGACAGACCCTAGAGCCAAACTATCTGGGTTCAAATCCTAGCTTCACTCCTTATCAGCCACACGACTTTGGGTGGGACACTTAGCTTCTCTAGGGGAAGTGAGATGTACAGGTGAGAGAGCTCAGATGCATGTTTCTCAGGGGGAGCTCCATTGTTAGGGTCCCAAGGCCATTTGTGACCCCCACAAAACTTCAACTACTGCTCCTGGGTGCCTTCTAGCTCTGACGATAAAGCCACTCTACCACTGTCGCTGGGAATTCTGTCCCTGGGAATTCCCTGCTCTTTCTCGCAGAGCTTTTCTGATAACTCTACTGCCTTCAATCCCCCTTCTTCCTCCATCCAGCCCCTCCCATGTTCACGACTTGAGGGGATTTTCCTGGGAAGTCTGAGTGCACTTTGTAAACAGCCAGCTGCTCCACGACTTCTTCCCCTGCGTGCACTGTCAGCTGTGAGCAGACGGCACTGGGGCAGGGGGGCAGGTTGGAGGAGTGTGGCTGGGGAGACACAGGTTGAGGGGGCGTCTGGATCCCACTTTCTGGGTAGTTTCAGTCCTAAGCTGGCTTTGTTCATGGCCCTTCCTTGCTGGTGTCCTGGTCCTTGTCATCTTGGGCAGGGCCAGAGATGCCAGCAGCTTCTGCCCAAGATCATTCTGCTAGATAGCAAATATATATATTTTTAATTTTATTGAAATATAGTTGATTTACAATGTTCTATTTAATTTTCTACTGTAGAGCAAAGTGACTTCAGTTCAGTTCAGTCACTCAGTCGTGTCCGACTCTTTGCGACCCCATGAATCACAGCACGCCAACCTCCCTGTCCATCACCAACTCCTGGAGTTCACTCAGACTCACGTCCATCGAGTCCGTGATGCCATCCAGCCATCTCATCCTCTGTCATCCCCTTCTCCTCCTGCCCCCAATCCCTCCCAGCATCAGAGTCTTTTCCAATGAGTCAACTCTTCTCATGAGGTGGCCAAAGTACTGGAGTTTCAGCTTCAGCATCATTCCTTCCAAAGAAATCCCAGGGCTGATCTCCTTTAGAATGGACTGGTTGGATCTCCTTGCAGTCCAAGGGACTCTCAAGAGTCTTCTCCAACACCACAGTTCCAAAGCATCAATTCTTCAGCACTCAGCCTTCTTCACAGTCCAACTCTCACATCCATACATGACCACAGGAAAAACCATAGCCTTGACTAGATGGACCTTAGTCAGCAAAGTAATGTCTCTGCTTTTGAATATGCTAACTAGGTTGGTCATAATTTTTCTTCCAGGGAGTAAGCGTCTTTTAATTTCATGGCTGCACTCACCATCTGCAGTGATTTTGGAGCCCCCCAAAATAAAGTCTGACACTGTTTCCACTGTTTCCCCATCTATTTGCCATGAAATGATGGGACCAGTTGCCATGATCTTAGTTCTCTGCATGTTGAGCTTTAAGCCAACTTTTTCACTCTCCTCTTTCACTTTCATCAAGAGGCTTTTTAGTTGCTCTTCACTTTCTGCCATAAGGGTGGTGTCATTTGCATATCTGAGGTGATTGATATTTCTCCCAGAAATCTTGATTCTAGCTTGTGCTTCTTCCAGTCCAGCGTTTCTCATGATGGACTCTGCATATAAGTTAAATAAGCAGGGTGACAATAGACAGCCTTGATGTACTCCTTTTCCTATTTGGAACCAGTCTGTTGTTCCATGTCCAGTTCTAACTATTGTTTCCTGACCTGCATACAGATTTCTCAAGAGGCAGGTCAGGTGGTCTAGTATTCCCATCTCTTTCAGAATTTTCCACAGTTTATTGTGAGCCACACAGTCAAAGGCTTTGGCATAGTCAATAAAGCAGAAATAGATGTTTTTCTGGAACCCTCTTGCTTTTTCCATGATCCAGCGGATGTTGGCAAGGAACTATGTTCAGCATATTCCTTCAATCATAAGCTATTATGGTTTATCACAAGATGTTGAACATAGTTCCTTGTGCTATGTAGTAGGATCTTACTGCTAACCTATTCTATATACAATAGCGTGCATTCACTGATCCCAGTCTTCTAGTCCTTCCCTTCTTGTCTATGTCTATGACTGTGTTTTTGTTTGGTAGATATGTTTATTTGTGTAGTATTTAGATGCCACATATAAGAGATAGCATATGATATTTTTCTTTCTCTTTCTGACTTATACTTTGCTTAGTATGATAATCTTTAGTTGCACCCATCTTGCTTTAAATGGCATTATTTCATTCTCTTTAACAGCTGAGTAACATTCCATTGTATGTGTATATACTACATTCTCTATCCATTCATCTGCCGATGCACATACAGTTTGCTCCTATGTTTTAGATATTGTAAATAGTGCTGCTGTGAGCATAGGGGCACATGTATCCTTTCAAATCATAGTTTTGTCTGGGTGTATTTCCAGCAGTAGGATTGCAGAATCATATGGCAACTCTATTTCTAGTTTTTGAGGAACCTCCATACTGTTTTCCGTAGTGGCTGCACCCGTGTGCATTCCCACAAATGGTGTAGGAGTGGAGAGCTAGTATCCCTGCTGCTGCTGGGCCGGGAGAAGAGCCTACTGCGTTCTGCGGCTGCCCTAGGACTCAGCTCAGGACCTCTGCATGTCACGTGATCAGGCTGACTACTCAGAGTCCCCCATTAAGAGCTTGGCTCTCAACCAAGGAAATCTGAACCTTCAGTTGGACTGGATCAAGAGTGGAGAGAAGGGAAAGGTGCCAGTCTTCTGAATCCAGGCAATATATGTAGAGGAGAAGGAAGGAAGCCAGGGCACTTGTCAGGCTCCTCTTCCACCCCTGGGAAATTACGACACGTGGACTAAACACCCTCAGAAAGGTGTCAGGGACAAAAGAGGCCCTCGGTATAAAAGACAATTATTTTCATGGTGGGCACCAAAAGTGTAGCTCGAATAACACAGGGATCAGATTGCACATTGTGTTAACTTATTTTGACAACCTAAATACTGTCATCACCGACTCAATGGACATGAGCTTGAGCAAGCTCTGGGAGTTGGTGAGGGACTTGGAAGCCTGGCGTGCTGCAGTCCATGGGGTCGCAAAGAGTCAGACACAACTGAGTGACTGAACTGAACTGAAAATACTACAGAAGAGGTGAAGGAAAAAAAAAAGATAATTCTGGGACATCAAAAGCAATTATCCTTCAATTTAAAAGATAATTAATAAGAATAAAAAATATGAATATTAAACTTGCCATTTATGAAATGCTTTTATGTATAGAGTACTATATATAATATAAATATGTAATTACATATGATATGTTTTTGCAGATATTATCTCCCTTATTTCCCACCCATGAGGTAGTAGTTATTGTCACCATTTACAGGAGAATAAATGAAGGCTTGAACCCAGATTGCAAATGGGTCTTCTGGAGGTGAAATATAAACCGTATGCAGCTACAGGGATGCCCCCCACACTCCAGCCCAACCTTTCTTGGGACCTGCTTTCATGGCTCTTAGGAGCTGGTTAGTAGAGTCTCCAGCTTACAGCAAGCCAGATGCTAGGTGGTGCTGAGCAGGTAAGTTGCATGGCAAGGAGAGAAGATGGTGCACAGCCCAGCAGTGGGGCAGTGGCAGCAAGTCTAAGAAAACAGACCTAATAACCAAACGAGCAGAGCGAGCTGGGCTAGTCAGCTAGGGGAGAGCCTGCCTTGTTCATGGCCTCGTCCTCTGGGCAGCCCTGTGTCAGAGACCGGGACGCAAACACAAGTTCAGCAGAATGGTCCTTACCATTGTTCATGGTCCTTACCATGAACACAACTCGTTTTTAAAAATGGGCAATTGTGTGTACATTTATTGAGGAGAGTTTCCTGAAAGCTGATTTGAACGCAGAGGATGTGGAAAGATGGAGGGCTTGGGAGCCCGGGATGGATGAGGGGACCAGCAGGAGGGAACGTGCCTCCGTGGGAGTGAGGGAGGCACACCAGGTGAGCCTCCAAGTTTTGCCAAGGGTTCTTCCTGACTGTTTATCCTCTGGTTTGCCCCTCTGCCTTCTGCTCCCAGATGACTTTGCCCTGTGGGACTTTGGACCATGACGTCCTCAGGGAAAGGTCAGTCCATTAGCCAACACTTGGGGCTTTTGTGTGTCAGACACAGGACATCAAGTCTTGCTCCCTACTCTTCTGCCGCAGCACTGCCCCTGCAAGTTCACATCCAGGACTAAGCCAGCCCTACTGTTCGTGAACTGAGTGACTCACAGGACTCACAGGATTCTTATGAGGACTAAATAAAGTGATGCATGCAAAGTCTTTAAAACAGTGTCTGCCACATAGGAAATACCCAATAGATATGAGTTATATTATTTCCATTGGGGCTGAAGACTGTCGCACTTGCGACTATACTGAGCAGATATAGCTAATGTGGTTGTGTCCATTCTAGAGGTAAAGAAATTGGATAAGCCGGAGAGAGGGTGGTAATAAGATGAACATATTCTGAAGTCAGGCTTAGGGAAGCTGGTGGCATCATTTGATGTCCATAATCAGAAACCAGAGCTTATGTTCTCATGTTTGTGCTACTCAAGAGATTCACATCATATCCTGGAGTGAATCAGCTACATCTTTCTAATCTGAAATCAGAAGGAAGCCATCTACCTCCTAGGGAGGTGGGAACATGGAGTGGCTGGGAGCCCGAGGGCTTCAAGATCCAAGAGATTTGTTGAGTATGTGTCTCCTCTTGTCCATGATTAGCCTACAAGTGACCTAAGATGTGTGGAAAAAAAGGGTTACTGCCTCTGTAACCAACAGAACCTGGAAGGCTGACTGAAAAAGTACATTGGATGTCAGAATTCAGGGCGAATGAGGCTTTGTACCAGTGGTGTTTTTGAGTTAAATGTGAGCCAGAGACTTTGGGGGCTTAGGAGCTCAAATAACATTTTAGGAAAACCACCACTACAGAATATCCAGGAGCCTTCTGTGAAAATAGATGTTGACTAAATTAGTCAGGGTTCTCCAGAGAAAAAGGACCAGTAGGATGTCTGTATCTGTTTCAGTTTCTATCTATCTATCTATCTATCTATCATGCTAAGTTGCTTCAATCATGTCTGACTCTTTGCAGCCCCATGGACTGTAGCCCATCAGGTTCCTCTGCCCATGGGATTCTCCAGGTAAGAACAGTGGAGTGTGTAGCCATTCCTTTTCCCAGGGGATCTTCCCAACCCAGGGATTGAACCCAGGTCTCCTGCACTGCAAGCAAATTCTTTATCATCTGAAGCACCAGGAAGCCCTACGTACACATAATGTGTACATATACACACACATGTGTATATATATAAACACACATGCGTATTATTGTCAGATTCTCTCTGCTATAGGATACTGACTATAGTTTCTTTGTTGTACAGGGCATGGATGCCAGGTGCATGCATGCTAAGTTGCTCCAGTTTTGTCCGACCCTTTAAGACCCCAAGGACTCTAGTCTTCCAGGCTCCCCTGTCCGTGGAATTCTCCAGGCAAGGATACTGGAGGGCGTTGCCATATGCTCCTTCAGGGGATCTTCCAGACCCAGGGATTAAACCCGCATCTCTTATGTCTTGTGGCTTCTTTACCACCAGTGCCACCTAGGAAGCTTATTTACTTTTATTGAAAGATTTATTTTAAGGAATTGGCTCATGAAATTGCGGGATCTGGTAAGTCCAAAATCTGCAGGGCAGACCAGCAGGCTAGATAACCAGGGGACAGCTGCAGCCCCAAGACCATCTGTTGGCAGAATTTCTTCTTGCTCGGGTAGATGAGTCCTTGTTCTATTAATCAGGGCCTTCAACTGATTATGTGAGACCCACTCACATAATGAAGAGCCACCTAATTTGCTCAAACTCCACCAATTTAAATGCTGTTATTTAATTACTTTTTATGGGCTGTACTGGGCCTCCGTTGCTGCACGTGTGCTCTCTCTAGTTCCAGTGAGAGGGCTTCTCATTGTGGTGGCTTCTCTTGTTGCGGAGCATAGGTTCTAAAGCACAGGCTCAGTAGTCACCCTGGGGGATGTGGAGCCTTCCTGGACCAGGGATCAAACCCATGTCCCCTGCTTCGGCAGGTAGATTCTTAATCAGTGGACTACCAGGGAAGTCCCACCAATTTAAATGTTAATCTCATTTTAAAAACATGCTTGCCCAGAGACATCCAGAGTAAAGTTTGACAAACTAGCGAGGTATTGTGCCCCAGCCAAGTTGGCACATAAAATTAATCATTGCAAACCGAAAATGCATGGCTGAGGTTACTGGTCAGCGGAAGGACTCCCTTGGCTGTGAAAGGCTTGGGAACATGAGAGCAGTCTCTGATGACCTCCAGGTGACCTTGTATTTAGCCTTTCACTGGGAGGAGATAGAAGCACATTTCCTTCATCTGTCTTTTAAATGTCCCAGTTCATGTTCTTTCCTCTTGATTTAGGATGGTAACAGAAACCTGAGTTTGCTCAGTAAGTTGTCCATAAAGCTTCCATCTCTTTCCTGAGTTTGAAGGTACAGTGCTAATGAGGTATTTGGAACTGATTTTCTCTGCCAATATAACACGTGGCCACCACTGAATGATAATTTGATGCTTATGTCCTCCCCAACTGTGAACAATGTGGTCAGTGTTGTGAATTTATGAATAGAAGCCCTGGCACTATTACTGCCCATTCCTCAGCTCCCAGGCATGGGAAAATGAGCCCTTCTTTGGGGCAGACGTAGTGGAACAGTCTTAGCAATTCTACTCACAGGGGTGAGGGTGGAAATGTCATCAATAGATGGCAACACAATATGAACTACTCTAGGGGTTCTCATGACCTTATAACTCCTGAAACCAAGCTTAGAATAACTCTCCAGTGTGGCCTGAGGGCCCTGGGGAGCAGCATAGACAGTTTCACAGGGGGCAGGTTCTTGGCCAATCAAAAAGTTTCCTGAGAAGGGTAAAAACTGCATGTGAGAGATGCTGACGTAGTAAATATCCGATCACTTCAAGAGCTAGTCAGGTGGCTAGGAGAACAACATCAAGCTGATGGTTTCACCAAATGGTCATTTCAGTGACCACAGGGTTGGCTCTGAGCTGGGTCTTTCAGCCTGAAATTCACCGGGCAGTGAGAGACCCACCAACCTCTCTCTCACCAACCCTTCCATCAAAGCCTACCCAAGAGGCTTGGTCTGGCCACTGGGAAGCCCTCCTTTAAGGCTGATGTGGAGGGTAGACCTTCCCCCTGTATTGATGGACAGTCCCATTTGATCAGGCATTCATGGGGCAGGGTTATATTTCAAGAATGACAGGGTGACCCAGGGACCAGGAGGTGGTGGTTACAACATGCTCTGGAAACCAGAGGCGGTACTGCACACCCCTCATGACCACCTGCCATTGTTATCCTCTTTAAACCAGTGTTTGCCATCTTGGAGTGCTACTCTCTGAAGGCTGCTTTTTCACGTGGAGGGCCCGAGAAAGGTGTCTGCCCCCTACACACAGCCAGGCCAAAGGCCCCATGCTTGCTTTATAAATATTAATGCAAGTTACAATTAGTCCACTAATTCCTTGATTATGAACATTAATTAGACAAACTGACTCCTGAGATCTGCAGAACAAAAGAAGGGGTTCAGGTATTTTCGGTCATGAAAAAGAACAGACTGAGCATATGGTCCAGAGAAGGACACAGGCCTTCAGGTTAGTGCCTTGATTACAGGAAAATGATGTATCAGCCATGAAATAAAATTGCTTATTTGCTCTTGGGAAATAGCATGGTTTAAAGGATTGATACAGATCTATCTGGATGGGTTCTGTTCTGTTTGAATTTGAGCTTTTGATTCTGTTCAATTGCATGAATTGAATTGTTGGATAGCTGTTATCTGGAAAGAAAAAAAAAAAAAGAAAAGAAAAGACAATCTGCTCTCCTTCCTTAAGGAGCTGATAGGATTATAAGAGGTAGTGGACCACAGAGGATGAGTTAGTTGGATGGCATCACCGACTCAGTACATGAGTTTGTGCAAACTCCAGGAGATGGTGAGGAGCAGGGAAGCCTGGCGTTCTACAGTGCATGCGGCCACAAAGAGTCAGATATGCTGAGAGACTGAACAACAGCAACGTGCTGTGTGTGTGTGCTCACTCAGTCATATCCGACTCTTTGCGACCCCATGGACTGTAGCCCACCAAGCTCCTCTGTCCATGGGATTCTCCAGGCAAGAATACTGGGGTGGGTTGCCATTTCCTCCTCCATGGGATCTTCCTGACCCAAGGATCAAACAAGCGTCTCCTGAGGCTCTTGCACTGGCACGCAGATTCTTTACAACTGAGCCCCCTGGGAAGCCCAGTTGCTGTTACAGAAGTCACTAAAAGAAAGAGAGAGGGAGAGAAAGAGGAACATAGAGCTGAGTGATGCTTCATTGGAGAGATGAGTCTTGAGCTGGTCACTGGAAAACAGTTAGGACTCGGCTGGAGGAAAAGCATGTGCGAGACACTCTGGACTTAGCAAATGCCTCAAAAGACAAAGTACAGAGGGGGATGAACAGGCCTGTGTGGGAAAGGAAGGCTGGGACTCAGGCCAGCTTATCCAGAGCTGCACAAGAATTTTATGGAGAAGCAGTAATGCTGAATGTTAAAAGTGGCATCAACACAAGAGTCCATAGTGATAAAAATAAATGATCAAATAAATGAATAAATGCAGAAGAGACAAATCTTCCTTATAGAAGTTCAAACAATATAGGTTAATATTCCTACTCCAGGTGCGGGGAACTTAACCTACTCCTGCTCCCTACCTGATGTGTGGGCCAGACTTAGAGACTTCCTTCCAGATGACAGGTGTAGAAGGAGGAAGTAGTTGCCTCCTACCATGGGGATATCTAGCAAATGCCATCTTTTTTTTAAACTTAGTTTAGCCACATTTTTTTTCTTAGTTGCAGTATGTGGGCTTAGGTGTTCTGCAACATGTGGGATCCTAGCTTCCTGATCAGGGATCAACAGCATCCCCTACATTGCAAGGCAGATTCTTAACCAGTGGATCACCAGGGAAGTCCTTGGAAAACACCATTTTAATCAGGTTGTTAGGGTTGCTATCACTGGTGTGGTGGATGTCATGTACCCCTTTCTATGAGTCAGGGTTCTCCAGAGAAAAAGAACCAATAGGATACAGAGAGAGAGAGAGAGAGATAAGATGAGGTCTAATACAGAAACTGGCTCACATGGTTATGAAGGCGAGCAGTCCCACAGTTTGCAGTCTGCAAGCAAGCTGGAGAATGGGGAAAGCTGGGGTTGTAATTCAGTGTAGTTCAGTCTGAGTCTGAAGGCCTGAGAACTGGGAGGCAGATGGTGTGAGTCCCAGTCTGATCCCCAAAACTCAAGACCCAGGTGCACTGACGCCTAAGAACAGAAGAAGATGGACGTCACAGCCCAGGCAAAATGCAAATGCAGCCCTCTTTCACCTTTGTGTTCCATTTGAGCCCTCAACAGACTGGTGATGCCTACCTGTGTTGGTGAGGGCCAACTTGCTTTACCCACAGATTCAAATACTTATCTCATCTGGAAATACCCAGAAATAATGTTTTATCAGCTCTCTGAGCATCACTGAGCCAAGTCAAGTTGAAGAGGACAAGTAGCCAAGGAATGCCACAGGTTGCCAGCAAACCAACAGAAGCTAGAGGAGGAGGCATGGGGCAGAATTTTCCCTCCTTCTCTCAGAAGGAACCAACCTTGCCGGTACCCTGATCTCAGACTTGCAGCTTCCTGAACCATAAGACCAGAGCACCCAGTTTGTGATGCTTTGAAATGACAGTTCTGGCAAACCAGTACATCGAGAAAGCAAAGCAGCTGCACTTATCCACGTGGACCAGTAACTGGCCTAAATCTGCAAGACTGAAGCATCCAAAGAGAGGCCCGTTGCAAGCAAGCTCTGCAGTGAAGCCCCAGAGGCAGTGCCGAGAGGGCACAGCGCCCTGTCCTCAGTAGGAGCCCCACAGAGAAACCTGGAGTCGCGACAGGGCGGTGTGTCCGGGGGAGCCTTCCTTCTGTCCTGTCTCTGAGTGCTTCACGCCTTTGAGTGGGACCTGTGCTGCCTGTAACTACAGCCTCTGTCTGCTTTGGACTATTTGTCTCTCCGGCAAAAACTGGAAGAAAAAAAAGAGAGCTAAGTTATGAAAGAAAGAAAGTTTGGGTCTATAAACCTGACTTGTCTGATCTTATCATGAATTAGTGGAGAGTTGGCAACATCAACCGGGAGTCCTGCGTTTTCCTGGAGGCAATGGGGCCACATTTGTTGGGCCGACCGCTTAAGTGCCGTCTGTGGAAGCCCTATTCCGCCTTTCCCTTGATGAACCCCTGCAGACATCTCTCAGCTCTTTCCTCTGGGTCTCTCAGGCACCCAGTCACAGGCACTGCTGGTGCCAAAGCCTTCTAGAAAAATCCAGCCAAAGAGTCTTGGTCGATCCGGGCTGCTGTCACAGAACGTCACCGCCGAGGCAGCTTACCGAGGACAGGGGCTGGGCGTCTGAGGTCAGCGAGCCAGCACGGTTGAGCTCTGGAGAGAAGCTTCCAGGTGGCAGACTGGGCAGACTGCTGCCTTCTCACTGTCCTCACACTGTAGAAGGGCTGAGAGAGCGGCCTGGGGTCCCTTTCATAAGGGCACTAATCCCATTCACGAAGGCTCCACCCTCATGATGTAATCGCCTCCCAAAGCCCCACCGGCTGATACGATCACTTTAACGATTAGGATTTCAACATATGAATTTTCAGGGGACACAAACATTCAGATCATAACACTAGAGAGTAACCCCTCACCTCCAGGTACCAGAAGGAGATCCAGTGAACCAGACTGGCCCAGGTTGAGACGGGGCTGCTCAGCAGACAGAAGCAGAAGGGCATTTAGGTAGGTTGATGAGATCCACCAAAGGCCTGTCCTCACTGACAAATGTCATGGAGTGAAGGAAAAGCCGCAGGACCTAGAGAAAAAGAGACTGGGGCAGAGGTGGGGGCACTGAGGGGTGAGAGCAATTGTGGTCATAGACCTAAGCAGCAAGGGGCCAGAAGCTCCGGTGGTGAGCAGCAAATGGTCCCAAGTGAAGTTGACGGTGATTGTGGTGATCATTAAACAGAGAACATCATGACTCCACTGATTTGGAGAGAAAGGGGATGGACAGTTACCCATGCTGTCTCTCACCAGGGAAAGGGGAGAAATACATTTGATTTTGATGCATTAAGTACAGCTTCTAGGAAACATCAGAATCACCCAGGGTGTTTTAGCAAGATGATGCTTGGATTGTGCCCCAACCCACTGATCCACTGAATCTCTGTGGAGTGAACGGGATTGGGATTAGGGCATTCCTGCTACACAGGACAGTGTCCACATGTCCACCGGCAGCTGTAGCTAAAGAACACTGTGATGGCTGATGCTTACAATGATGGTCTTAAATGATCAGGAACAGACAGTGCTCTGTGTTGATCCAGATTAGAGGAGGATAGGATGGCAACCTGTATGTGGTACTTTACCGTTGCAAAGAACTTCTGCATAATCACCTCATTTCCTTCTCATTACAATCTTGTACTGCTGTTGCTAAGTCACTTCAGTCGTGTTTGACTCTGTGTGACCCCAGAGACGGCAGCCCACCAAGCTCCCCTGCCCTGGGATTCTCCAGGCAAGAACACTGGAGTGGGTTGCCATTGCCTTCTCCAATGCATGAAAGTGAAAAGTGAAAGTGAGGTCACTCAGTCGTGTATGACCCTCAGCGACCCCATGGACCGCAGCTTTCCAGGCTCCTCCATCCATGGGATTTTCCTGGCAAGAGTACTGGAGTGGGGGTGCCATTGCCTTCTTCAGCAATCTTGTAAGGTATAGATTATTATACCATTGCTTTGCAGAAGAAATCACATACCTTGCATAAGGTCATAGACTGATAACTACTGTGTCTTCTGTTGCCAGATCTTTCTACAAAACCCTATCTGTTACTTCCCTGGTGGTCCACTGGCTTAAACCCTATGTTCCCAATGCAAGGGACCCAGGTTCAGTCCCTGGTCTGGGAACTAGATCCCACATGCCAGAACTAAAACCAGGTACAGCCAAATAAGGAAAGAAATATTAAAACAACAACAACCTATCTGCAAAGAAGTATCACTATAGAAAAGTCTGTATTAAAATAATATTTCCTCAAGGGTTTATTTATGCATTCACTCCATAGACATCACTGAAGGCCCCCTATGAGCTCCACAGTATATCAAGTGTGTGTGTGTGTGTGAGGGCGGGTGGGTCACCCCCTCAGCTATCTGGTAGACCCAGTTAGCCCGAAGTTCATTCCCCACACGCAACAGCTTCTCAACAGCTATAGCTGCTGAAGTTTTACTGATAAAGTCTCCCTGGAAAGTGAGTGGAGGTCATTTTCCTCTTTCTAATCAAGCAGTGGCCTCCATATCATCTTGAATCTTCTAGTTCTGGTCTGTTCTCTCCAGCCCTGAACTCAGCTCCTGACTCATCTGCAGATTCATGGGATGTGTTAACCCCTCAGATGCTTTCTTCACAGGGAAACTTGTAGCTTACCTACACTGGGTCCCACCATCTCTACCCACCTGCTTGTTTGCTTAAACTTTGATGAGGTAAAATCATTTTCAGCAGGAGCCTTCAGATGGGAAAAGAGAAGAGCCAGTCTGGGCAAGCCCTACTGAGTCAACCTTTAGCTGAGTAGTCCTAGAATCATGCTCAAACCTTATCTAAAAAGTAACAATGTTGATTTCTGTGGGCTCAAAGAACAGTAACCACTTGAAATTCAAAACCCACACATAAGACGGTGCTGTGTGCTGGTTTGTGCCTGGATTCACCCTGTCAACCATCCACTTCTGAGATGTGCATGTGTGTATAGATAGTCATCATGTCCCAGGCTGGGGCAACATTTATAAACCAGATGTGCAAATTCCTGTTGACCTGATTAGAATTTTCCAGATGTAGGTGCCTCTCTCATTTGGAACCATCCAACAGAGCAGGAAGGCTGCCGGGCAGATAGTCCGAGGCTTACCCAGAATCTCTGCCAGAGTCTACAATGTGCTATTTAAAGCTAGTTATATAACCTCTCTGGGCTAGTGTTCTTTTCTACACTGGGGCTTGTGATGCTTGTCTTATGGCTGTTGGGAGCAAGTGAGGAAATGATGGAGAAATGTTTGGAAAAGAGTAAGTACCAGTAACCCAGACGGGTGGATGGCTCTCATGTTCATTTTGATGTTCTGCCCACTTCTTGATGATCAGCTCTGGGCAGAGATAAGGCCTGATAGCTCTTGCCAGGAGCCACTTCTCAAATCAAAGTTCTGTTGTCTTTCCTGAAAGCTTTACAGCATGGAGGAGGATGGTCTGATTGGAACCTAGATCCCTAGGCACTGGAGGAAGTAGGTGAAAGATCAGAAGCCACTGCCTGCCAGTCTCCAGGGCAGGACCCTGGGGCAGCTTGGTCTCAGGTCCTGGCGAGTGCTGCTCCTCCTGGGAGGCTGGGGACCCCAGAGAAGACTGTGAGTTGGGAGGAATGATTTCAAGGATGCAGAGTAAATTGTACCCCCAATGTGGCTCTTCTTCCTGACTTGATATACTTTGAAAATTCTCACTTACAAATGTGGTTTTAGTGACAAGGATATATGGTACAGCATGAGGTAACAGAGTCACTATTTTTGTCAATTAAAAAAAATTCAAGTATAGTTAATTTATAATTTTGTAAATTTCTGCTATACAGCAAAGTGACTCAGCCATGTACATATTCTTCATTATGGTCTATGATAGGGTACTGAATACAGTTCTCCGTGCTGTGTAGAAGGACCTTGTTTATCCATCCTATCTAGACGCTTATACTTGCTAACCCCAGTTGACCACACCTTCCTCCCCAGGCCCTCCCTTGGCAACCGCCAGTCAGTCTTCTGTGTCCATGGTTCTCTTTCTGTTTCGTAGACAGGTTCATTCGTGTCATATTTTAGATGCCACATATAAGTGACATCATATGATGTTTGTCTTTCTCTTTCTGACTTCTTTCACTTAGTGTGATAATCTCCAGTGGCGTCCATGGTGGTGCAAACAGCATTACTTCATTCTTTTTTATGTAGACCCATTATTTTGTAATAACTTCAAATAGATGGTAATCTATCAAAATATTGAATCTCTGTGATACACACATGAAATTAATATACCATTGTAAATCAATCATACTTTAATTTTTGAACTGCACTATACTATGTTAAAGGCACTGTGGGACTTGGCTCCCATTAAAGCTTGAATCCCCTCGGAAGCTGTAAATCCCAGACACTAGTATGAGTCACATATATTTCAAGTTAATGAGTTTGTCAGCTCCTTTTTGCAGTAAGAGATTAATAACTGGGAAGAAGAGAGAGGAGGTAGGGGAGAGCTAGTAAGGGAGAGGGGAGAGAGAAGAAAGGGTTGGGGTATGAAATTTTACCCATGGACAGAATTATGCCCTTGTAAAAGGTTAGTAAGGTTCTGGCCTGAAATAAAGCTTGGGAATAACTTATGACTTGAAAATGGTCATGTTCTCCTTTCTCCTTTGGATCCAACAATTTAGAGTTGATCAAATTTATTTTGCTATTTTGCTGTGTACATTAATTTGATTTCTAAGATATACTCTTATGCATTTTGAGGAAACATCAAATTCCTTTTCTCCTACTAAATGATTGTGTATTTAGTGCATGCATGGTAGTTTTAGAAAGTGTGATAGCATGTTGATTGATGTTATCACACATTCTGAATTAATTCCCAAATGTTTTTCTCCTTGAGATTCTTGTTTCATTACATGATATCTATTCTATTCTAATTTTAAGGTGATACTGATGATGGTAATGGTGAATATGACAGTGCTTTAATTAACAACTTCCTAATTAATTTTTCTTAAGTTTTTTTAGAAAAAATGTTTATTTTTTTGTTTTGGCTGTGTTATGCAACTGGCAGTGAAAGTACCAAGTCCTAACCACTGGATTTGAAAGGGCGAGCCGTCCAACACATGACCAAAAAGGACATCTGGCCAGCACCGGTAGTTGGCTGGTGCCCAAACAGGAACCAAAAAGCAGACTAGACTTCAGGGGCCGGCCCTGAAGCCCCGATCCAATCAAGGGACAACAGGGAAACCATAGACACCAATCACCGCTGTAGCCTGCGCTTGTTGCCTTAATGGGAAAAACTTGGCCTGTCCGCCAGCCCTCACTATAAAACCTTCCCGCACCCCTCCCCGCCTCGCAGACTCTCTTTGTTCCCTCGCTTGCTTGCCCCCGGGAGTTCTGCCTGGGAGCGACCGCCCAAATAAAGGCCTTTTACTAATGGTCCCTAGAGGTGGCTTTTTCTACCCGCAGCATTTTCTTACATCTGGCGCCCAACGTGGGGCTCGAGGTGAGGCCTCCGGCACTTGCCGTTGAGGCCCCCTCGAGCTCCACTGCCACGGTAGCCCCGGACCCAGGTGACTGACCAACCTCCCGGACGGCAGAATACGGGGTAAGTCCCTTCGGCTTTGGGGCCTGCCCTCCCTGGTGACCACTTCCTAGGGCCCTGTAACGGGTGCGCACTTACTGGGCCCTCCCGGTCACCAGTTCGTGAGGGAGACGTCCCAAACAACTGAGTGGACCTCTGGCTTTGGCCTCCGGCTTTGGCCCCCCTCCCGGTCATCAGTTCGTGAGATGCAGACGTCCTCTCCAAACCCAACCACTGTCCTGTCAGTTGGATTCCTGCATGTTCACTCACTCCTTTTAGTCATTCCTTCCTGCCCTACCCCGCTTTGGGGAGAGATATACTCGTTAAGCTAAAAGCCACCCTCCACCTGACTCCCGGATCGGCCCCCACGTCGGGGGCCTTCCTGATGCTACTCGCGGACCCCCTGACTCCTCCGGTTAGTCCTGAGGTCTGGGATACCCGAGTTCCAGTGGTGGCTCGGCACCACCCTCCAGTCCTCATTCGGCTAAGAGATCCCACCTCTTTTCCGGCTCGACCCCAATTTCCCTTGTCAGTTCGTAGCCTTAAAGGATTAAAGCCCATCATCGACCGTCTCATGGGACAGAGTCTCCTAATCCCCATGACCTCCCCCTGTAACACGCCCATCCTTACTGTCCGGAAGGCTTCCGGTGACTACTGGCTGGTGCAGGATCTCCGCCTGATTAATGCGGCGGTGGTCCCCCCCATCCACTTGTCCCTAACCCTTACACCCTCCTCTCCTCTATTCCTCCTCAAACTTCTCATTTCACTGTCATTGACCTCAAAGATGCTTTCTTTACCATCCCGCTTCATCCCGACTGTCAATTCCTCTTTGCTTTCACCTGGACTGATCCAGACACTCAGCTGACCACCCAGCTCACGTGGACTGTACTACCTCAGGGGTTCAGAGACAGTCCCCATTACTTTGGACAAGCCCTGTCCCGAGATCTGGCTAGGTGCTCGCTTCGCCCTAGCACTCTCCTCCAGTACGTAGACGACTTACTCCTTTGCAGCCCCTCGGAAGAGACCTTGCGACAACACACTGCAACCCTCCTCAATTTCCTCGGTTCCCAGGGCTACAGAGCCTCGCAATCTAAGGCTCAACTAACTCAGACCTCTGTGGTCTATCTAGGCCTCCATATCACTCCCACCACTAAGGCCCTGACAACAGACCGGTGTAGCCTCCTCCGGTCCATTAACCCTCCAGCCAACAGAGACCAGATACTGTCTTTCTTAGGACTGACAGGATTCTTCTGACACTGGGTCCCAAATTACGCCACCCTGGCCAAGCCCTTATATGCTGCAGCTAAAGAGACCCCCTCAGACCATGCATCAACTCAGGGGGCACTTGCCTGGGCAAGATTGGCAGATAGACTTCACTCACATGCCCAGGCATTGAAGCCACCGCTATCTGCTGGTCTTGGTGGACACTTTCTCGGGTTGGGTCGAGGCCTTCCCCCACCGCCCGAGAGACCGCGGCGGTGGTGGCGGAGGTCTTGACAACCCATCTCATTCCCAGGTTTGGGCTACCTAATTCCCTCCAGTCTGACAATGGGCCTGCATTCATCTCACAGATCTCCCAGCAGGTGACTGCGGCCTTGGGCATCGCCTGGCATCTCCACATCCCTCACCGGCCTCAATCGTCAGGCAAGGTGGAGTGGGTGAATGAGATCATCAAGACGCACCTGACCAAACTTGCTTCGGAATTGCGACTGTCCTGGGTCGACCTCCTCCCTCTGGCGCTCACTCGTATGCGCACCACGCCTCACTCAAAGACAGGTTTGACCCCCTTCGAACTGCTTTACGGAAGGCCCTATCTTCTGACCTACCTCCCAGAGGGAGACACTCCCCCACTCGCGGGGTACCTCCCTCTCTTTTCCCTCCTACGGTCTTTGTTGAGAGAACATGCTGACCGGGTCTTGCCGCAACTGACAGACGACAAAGGGCCGGTCCGGCCTTTGGCCCCAGGAGATCAGGTACTGCTAAAAGTTCTTAACCCCCGCCCGCTGCAACCCCGCTGGACGGGACCCCATACGGTAATCCTCACCACTCCTACAGCAGCCAAACTCCTGGGACACGAGCCCTGGTACCACCTGACCCGACTTAAGCTCGCACCCCCAGGTTTTCCTGACCCTGATCTTGAAGGGAGAGGATCCTACCGCTCTGTCCTTACTGGACCAACTAAGCTAACTATCACCTGGACTCCCTCTTCCCCCAATTCCGGAATAACCAAAGACATTGCCTCCTGTCATTTACTGAAATTGCTGTTCCTTACCTCTAAGGTGCTGTTCCCATGAGGAGCCCAGATTGGGTGGTGCTCTTTTTCCATTGACTCTGTCCAGGGTCCACAGGTCCCTACAGGACCCTGGCTGAAGGAGCAGTGCAGATTGGATTCACGAAAACTTACCGGCCAGCCCAGGAAGAGACAACCTGTTACACGTTCCCCAAATTGGGTCTGCAACGAGGCCACTGCCCAAATGAAGGATTCAACGCGTTTCATATCTCACAGACTGGGCTTGTCATTATGGCAAGCCCCCAAGTTGTGGGCATTCTGCCTGACAGGTGTTATGCTCGGCCTAAGTCCTGACTCTTCTCGGGCTCAGGCTAATGTTTTTATCTCTTGGGCACACTACTATGCTAATTACTATAATACCTCCACATGCTGGGTTTGCACTGCCATGCCACTGTCGGTCCAAAGTGGGCTGCCATGGTGGGCAATGCCAATAGGTGATGGTGCTATAGAATCCCTCTGTGGCTTCCTAAAACAACAAAAACGGTTTTATTCAAGCCTCACGTACAAATATTCTAGTTTTTCTTGGTGTAAAAACACCACCACTCGCCCAGGTATTGTTGTTTTTGATGTTACTGTCAGTCATCAGGTTATAGTTTCTGCATTTACAGGATACATTAATAACACCCAAAAGGAAGACCAGCTTCAGATGTTGTCTCGCTTCCTTGGAGACTACTATCAGATTTGGGACAAACACTTCTGGATGACACCAGAGACAGGACAGCTCATTAGACCTGCAGACCTGTGTTGAGAACAGAAAAAACACCAGCCTCGATATGGACAGGCAGCCTTGCAGAGACATCTGTTAAAACATGTGGGGATGCTGTCCCAAACTCTATGTAAAACGGTTTTTGATGTAAACTTTACTGTTGATAAGGCCAATATATGGCCAGGATCTGATTAGACAAACAATCTGGATATCCGTTGGGTGGCACCCAACGGCACCAAGTGGATATGTGGCACCAACGTGTGGCCGTGGCTCCCTGTTGGGTGGGTAGGCAGGTGCAGCCTGGGGTTTGTCTTTGCCCCAGGTCGGATACACACGGGAAAAATGCCCAGACCGGCAAATTTACCCCTCATCAGGGCCAGGTGGACCAGGTCACTCTTCTGCTGGTGTGATTACTTGGCAGCTGTATTCGTTCCTCCCATCGGAAACCTAGATGTCATGACTCGTGTCAACTCCCTTGCAAACTTCACTAAACAGTCTTTGTTAGAAACCACCAAGGCCCTTGAGGCCTTAAACGAGGAGCAAAACAAATGCAAAAGGCCGTATTACAAAACAGGATGGCTCTAGATATCCTCACAGCAGCCCAGGGCGGAACTTGTGCTATTATAAAAACAGAGTGCTGTGTATATATTCCCGACCTTTCCAAAATGTCACAGATGCCATCGCCGAGGTTCAAGACAGTGTTTCCAGGTTAGAAGATGGCTCTCCCTCTCTCTCAGACGAGATCATGTCCTGGTTTAAGTTTGGTTGGTGGGAAGCCCATTTTCATGTTCATCCTCACAGTACTGACCCTTCTTCTTTTTGGGCCTTGTATCCTCAGCTGCTTGTCAAACGTGACCCTAAACATGTGCCAGCTGGGACGATGGTCCAACGCGGTCCAGCTAATGGTGCTGCGACAGCAGTACCAGGGACCTCTACCAAGCACCCCAAGGCATATTTGACGATGGATGCCCCAGTCATCCCGGTCACCCCCTCCCCCCTCGTTGCCCCCGTTCAGCAGGAAGTAGCCAGAGAGAATCGGGCGCCCCTTGTCCTATATCAAAGAGGCCGGGATGAAAGGGCGAGCCGTCCAACACATGACCAAAAGGACATCTGGCCAGCACCGGTAGTTGGCTGGTGCCCAAACAGGAACCAAAAAGCAGACTAGACTTCCGGGGCCGGCCCTGAAGCCCCGATCCAATCAGGGGACAACAGGGAAACCATAGACACCAATCACCGCTGTAGCCTGCGCTTGTTGCCTTAATGGGAAAAACTTGGCCTGTCCGCCAGCCCTTGCTATAAAACCTTCCTGCACCCCTCCCGCCTCGCAGACTCCCTTTGTTCCCTCTCTTGCTTGCCCCCGGGAGTTCTGCCCGGGAGCGACTGCCCAAATAAAGGCCTTTTACTAACGGTCCCTAGAGGTGGCTTTTTCTTCCCACGGCGTTTTCTTACAGGATTGCCAAGGAATTCCTGAAAGGCTTTTTCCCCCTTTTCTTGAGAGACTCTTGGAATGCAAGGAGATCCAACCAGTCCAACCTAAAGGAGATCAGTCCTGGGTGTTTGTTGGAAGGACTGATGCTGAAGCTGTAACTCCAATACTTTGGCCACCTGATGTGAAGAGTTGACTCATTGGAAAAACCCTGATGCTGGGAAGGATTGGGGGCAGGAGGAGAAGGGGACAACAGAGGACGAGATGGCTGAATGGCATCACCGACTCGATGGACCTGAGTTTGCGTGAACTCCGGGAGTTGGTGATGGACAGGGAGGCCTGGCGTGCTGCGATTCATGGGGTCGCAGAGTCGGACACGACTGAGTGACTGAACTGAACTGAACTGGCTGTGCTATGTAGCTTTTCTGGATATTGGTTGTTTGAGGAGAAAGATTTCTTGTGGACACATATACTCTAAACACTACTAACCCAAGGGACTATTGATGAAATTTAAAAATCATCCATATATCCACCCCTCCATCCATTAGTCAGTCCATTGTCAATATATCCATCCATCCATCTGACATCCAGAAGATATTTGTTAAGCACTGCTGCAGCCACAGTGGTGGCAGCCGCCAGGGTTAAGTTCAAGACTGGTTGTTCCCACATGACCCAGAGGCCTTACTAGATTCACAGGCCGTGGACTCTGGTTCTTGTAAACTTCAGTAGTTACCAGGCTGACCCTGGATAAAACTGTGAAATGGGAGGTTCAGAATACTTAGATTCTGGTCATTGGCTCAACTCCAGGAAGAGATGCGTGGGCAGAGAGCAAAATATAATCAGGATATAACCAAGCCACTTCTAGGAAGACTTGGCCATGGAAGGCTTGGCCACGTTAGGCAGGAAGAGAGCTGTCTCCACACCTGGACTGACTGCCAGCAGTTAGAGCAACAGGGGCATGAGTTTGGAAAGATAAACAGGAAATACCCTTTTGTTTCTAAGACGTGTCTGTGGAGTAAGATTCAGGATCGGACACAGAGGCTTCATTTCATTTCACCAATTAGTCATAGCAAAAATCTCAACCAAATAAGTAGGGGACACAAAAGGAGGAAAATATAAATTTAGGTCCCTGCTCATGAGACAACTAAGATCTTACTGAGGTGCTCCCTTTTTATAGAGAGAATGATGCAAGGCAGGATAGAGTCAAGTGTGCAGAGTGCATGCAGACAGTAATGCTGGAAACTTCATGTATAAAAGCTTGTGGAGAATGACATGCCTGGAGACAAACTTTACTAAGTTTATTCTAGTGAAAAACATGCAAAATCTAAATGAGGAAAATATAAAAATACTCTTGAAAAACACAAACGTAGACTTTAACAAATGGAAATGACATTTGTTGTTGTTGAATAGGATAATGTTATAAACGTTATGTCAGTTCTCCCTTTTTGTTACTTTTTAAAATTTAATGAAACCACAACAAAAACACCAACAAGCTCTTTATGGAATTAGACAAGTTGATAAGTAAAATTCATATAGACAAAGAAGCATACAAGAGCAAACAGGGAGACATTAAAAACTCCTGAGGGAAGTAGCCCCACTGGGCATTAAAACGTGTCGCAACGTCACCATAATGAAAACATCACAGTGTTGGTGCTGGAACAGACAAAAGACCAGTGAAAGAGAGTAGAACAGACCCAAATTCTCACGGAAATTTAGTATATGAGCGAGGTAGCGTCTCAAATTACAAGATGGTACTTTCTAATAAATGGTGCTGAAACAACTGGAAAAAGATAAAATTAGATCTATACCTCACGCCATATGCGAGAGTAAATTCCAAATGGATTAGCAATCTAAACCACAAAAGTACTGGAAAAAAAAAACATGGCTGAATTCCTCTTAACCTCAGTTAAGAGGTTAACTCAGTTAACTGTGCCTCAAAGCCCAGTCACAACAAAAGAAAACACCGATCAATTTGACTAAATTGAAACAAATCAAGTGAACAAAAAACCCAGTCAAGCACAAGGCAAAAAATTATCATAAACAGCTGTAAAAACAGCTGATGGGGGAGAAAATATTTGCACCATGTGCCACAGACGACAGATCACTGCTCCTAACCCCCGTGTGCGCTTGCGCGCGCTAAGCCACTTCAGTCGTGTCTGACTCTTTGTGACCCTGGACTGCAGCCTGCCAGGCTCCTCTGTCCATTGGATTTTATAGGCAAGAAATCTGAAGGCAGTTGCCATGCCCTCCTCCAGGGAATCTTCCCGACCCACGGATCAAATCCAAGTCTCTTATGTCTCTAGCGTTGGCAGGTGGGTTTTTTTTTTTACCACTATCTGAGAATCCCTCCTAATACTCGAAGAACTCCTAAGGAATAAAGAACCAAAAATCTTTAAAAAATTAAGGAAAAGTTGCAAATATATATATGCAAATGCTGTACTCTAGCTAGCAAATTCGTTTTCCATGGGGTATAAGGTAGCAATCCTAAAACTACTTTCAGTTCAGTTCAGTTGCTCAGTCATGTCCGACTCTTTGTGACCCCATGAATTGCAACATGCCAGGCCTTCCTGTCCATCACCAACTCCCAGACTTCACCCAGACTCACGTCCATTGAGTCGGTGATGCCATCCAGCCATCTCATCCTCGGTCATGCCCTTCTCCTCCTGCCCCCAATCCCTCCCAGCATCAGAGTCTTTTCCAATGAGTCAACTCTTCACATGAGGTGGCCAAAGTACTGGAGTTTCAGCTTTAGCATCATTCTTTCCAAAGAACACCCAGGATTGATCTCCTTTAGAATGGACTGGTTGGATCTCCTTGCAGTCAAAGGGATTCTCAAAAGTCTTCTCCAACACCACAGTTCAAAAGCATCAGTTTCTCGGCCCTCAGCCTTCTTTACAGTTCAACTCTCATATCCATACATGACTACTGGAAAAACCATAACCTTGACTAGACGGACCTTTGTTAGCAAAGTAATGTCTCTGCTTTTTAATATGCTATCTTTATGGCTATACTAAGATTGGACAAACAAGTGAAAATATTGTGGATAATGAAAGACACTTTTGTTTTGTTTTTTTTTTTTTTTACTGCTGAAGAAGAGTAATAAATAAGGAAAGGTGGAAAGTTAGAATGAAATACACACACATATTGAAGGTTTCAGAAACGTGTCTGTGTGGTTTCCTAGGTCTGTCTGCTGAGAGGCCCCAGGAGAAATGATAGCTCATTAGCAGTGAGTACACCAGGTGTCCAGATCTTAGTCTTTAAACACCATTCTCAAATAAAAGAAACCAGAACTCACTGCAGAAATGGTTGATTCCAGGGATGAGGCTGAAAAAAGAATATAAAATTAGCTTGAAACATCTTATGGTGTCAGGAAGGAAGGAAGTACTAAAAACCTAATTTAGGACATCAAAGGACATGAGTGCCAACCTGAAGGCATTCCTAATGCCAAAGGCAGCAGAACTTCAGCAACCATGTAAATAATGATAGTCATATAATATAACCCATGGAATAAAATGAATGTCCTTTAGTTCATACTGTTATAAAAAATAAATAAAACATTGGAGAAGGGACAGTGCTGTCCTACAGAATTCCAGTCAATAAACGTAGAGAGAATGAAGCAAACAAAGCCTGGCTTTGGGCAAAATCACACTAAGAGCTGTTAGAAGCAAGAAAAGAACCGCAGATGGCTGCTAAAATCAGTGAGCAAAATTACGAGGATAAACGCACTGCTTGCAGAGCCTCAAACTGTCTCCCCATAAGGTATTCATTAATTACAGAGGAAAAAATGGTAAGTTTATAACGGAGCAACTTACGATCTGAACCAAGTGCCTAGGATTAACGTTGCCAGTGATAACACACACAGACATCATGCACCCCTGATGTGACGCACAGAGAAAGGCGCGGCACCATTTCTGCGGTGTTCTTGCCAAAATGCAACATCTCCATCTATTCACAAGACAACATCAGACAAACCTTCAAACTGATAAACTTTCACAAACCAGAGGAGGCTAGGCAGACATGATGACTAAACACAGGGTGGAGCTCTGGACTGGATCCTGGGCAGGGGAAAGGACATTAGTGAGAGAACTTCGAATTCCACTGAGATCTATAGTTCAGTTAATAAGGTTGTCTTAGTGTTAATTTACTGCTTTTGATAATTGGAATGTTTGTGTTATGTAAAATTTAACATCAAGGGAAGTTGGGTGACCACTATATGGACATCTATATTATTTTTACATTTTTTTCATAATCTAAAATTGCTTAATTTTTTTTTAAAAAGGCCACCTGTGTATTTCCTGCATCAAAGATCCCAAGTCAAATAAACACAAATCCCCGTGGCTTCCCAAACTCCTTTTTGCTGAGTTACTGCACACAATTCATTTTTGTATTGTTTGTCCAGGTTGCACCCTCTATGTACTCAATCCTAGAAGACATAGTCAAAATGCAAGCATGTATTAAACATTTTCAGTCTCCAGCAACGAAAAACTCTAAAGGAAAGCAAAATTAAAAGTCTGGAAACAAAAATAAAAGTGCCTGTTGGCTTAACTTCTTTGGCGTGTATGCTCTGTCGCTTCAGTTGTGTCCAGCTCTTTGCAGCCTCATGGACTCTCCGCAGCCCCATGGACTGTAGCCTGTCAGGCTCCTCTGTCCATGGGATTTCCCAGGCAAGAATACCAGAGTGATCTTTCCGACTCAGGGATCAAACCCGCATCTCCTGCCAATGCAAGTTCTTCAGAGATCAATATAGAGAAATTGCTTCTGGATTCCAAGGCCCTGGTGCCTTAGAAAGCTAAAGGCATTGGAATGAGAAGTGAATCCTATCTGAGTCATCTGAATCAGCTTGGTTTCCCAAAACCTCTTGAGTAACTGCCCCCTGCTTCCCGATATTCTAGTAAATAATTACTCCTCCTGACCCCACCCCCCATTAATCTGCTGTCCATATCAATCAGGAAGCAGCTTTGTCATAATTAGCTGGCTGCAGCTAGAGTGGGGGATTAAGTGAGGGAAAAACTGGTGAAGGGGAGGAATGGTGGGGACAGAAGACCAGAAGGATCTTGAATGAAAGTTAGGGGTGTCTGCACCAGCTCACAGGAGCCTGGCAGGGTTCCTTCTGCCTTCTGCAGCCGTTCTGTGCGAAGGAGGTATGGTGGGGGTGGTGATGAAGGGTGGGGGGAGAGGGAAGAGAGGCCTGCTACAAGCTGGCCAAGGGTCTCTTTGAGGGATACAGAGGTTAGGGATTGCATGAACCTTTTAGCATGGTCATACCCCTTCCACACAAACAGAGGGTGTCAGTGTCTTATCTGGGGTGAGGACCTCTAGGAAACTGACCAGGAACTCCACTGGGAAAAAAATGCCAGTGACTGGACCATTAAATGGGCTCCAACTTGAGGAGCACCTCTGATTTGCTTCTGCAGGCAGGCGCATCCCCAAGTCCATCTCTTAAGACAAGTCAGGTCCCCCAGCCTTGGGCACAGGCACTCCAGGTCTCAAGCTACAAGGTTCATCAGAGGCCCTGAAATTCCACCTTCTGGCTTTGTTCCGCTGGATTAGTGGTGAGTGGATGGATGATGGATGAGCGGTACTTTAAGGCTTATGAAGTGGCTGCATTACCTCTTCTAATAGATCAGTTTAAGTGGGAGAAAGTGTCAAGGAGGTCAGCTGAGTCCAGGCACATCCAGAGTGGGCATCCAGGATGGACACTGAAGAGGGCACCTGGACAGCCTGGAGGCAGGAGGGCTTTAAGAATGAGCTGGGCCTCCCGGGATAGGGTGCAGAAAAGCACAAGCTCGGCCCAGTGCTATGGTCAGACCTAGTCAGCATCTCCCAGTGGGAGGCTTCTTTGAGGGCTGTGGAATGGCCAGGCAGAGCCACAGCATTCATCTGGGCAAAGGCAGGAGAAAAGACTCAGCTTCTGGGATTGGCCTGGGGCAGGGGCTCCCAGACTATGGCCCGTGGGCCTCTTCTGGCTCACTGCTGGATTATAAATAAAGTTTTATTGGAACATAGCCATGCTGTGTCCAGCTTTTGGCGTATTGCCCCTGGCTACTTTCATGCTTAAATGGCAGAGGGATTTGCTGTGACAGAGGCCATATGGCCTGCAGAAGATTTGTAATGTATTGTATGCCCTGGTCTAGGGCATATTGGGTTCTGTCCATGCTTTATATAAAGATAAAATCCCCTCTCAAAAAAATAAATGCCTTGAGACTTCCCTGGTGGTCCAGTGGTTAAGACTTTGCCTTCCAAATTGGGAGGTGTGGGTTCAATCCCCAATGGGAAGCTAAGATCCCACGTGTTTTGCAGCCAAAAGCCGAACATTAAAAAAAGCCAAAATACAAAACAAACAAACAAAAACATACATCTTTCCTTTTCTCTTTGCCTTTCACTTCTCTACTTTTCACAGCTATTTGTAAGGCCTCCTCAGACAATTATTTTGCCTTTTAGCATTTCTTTTTCTTGGGGATGGTCTTGATCACTGCCTCCTGTACAATGTCACGAACCTCCATTCATAGTTCTTCAGGCACTCTATCAGATCTAATCTCTTGAATCTATTTGTCACTTCCACTGTATTAATCGTAAGGGATTTGATTCAGGTCATACCTGAATGGTCTAGTGATTTTCCTTACTTTCTTCTGTGAATGTTTATTGATGAATAAATGAATGAAAACAAGAATGGATGTGTGGGTAAATACATAATCAAAATCTTCTAGGGAAAGCCACAAAAAGATTGTGTGTGTCTGTATATTAAAGGAAGGTGCTACAAACCCACATTTCTGTCCTGGGTTGGAAGTGCTTCTGAGCAGAAGCATCAGTCTTGTTTCCAGTAGCTCCATTCCCATCATGGATTTTCCATACACATTCCTCCATCCCCAATCCCCACACTCAGGGCCAACGCCTAAATTCCCCAACATTGGGAGAGCCTCTTTCTGAGCCTAGATTCCAAGTTGTTAGGACTCCATGCTCTGTTGTGGGGGCAGCGAAAGCTCCATAGAAAGCCTTCTGCATTTCTTCAGCCAGTGGTCCTCTTTTCACCGAAATCTGATTCCTCCTGAGTCCACATACAAAGCGCACTACAAACCATGCCATTCTCTCTCCTCACCCTGAACACCTTTGTCATTCCCCAGCTCAGGCCTTAAAGCTTGTCGGAGCACTGGCTAAGGCCACAGGTGGCCTGCCTCCTCCCCAGCTCCCTCCCTAATCTCACGCTCCCACCCCGTGGTCTCAGAAGGCAGCACAGAGCCGTGGCTCCCAGGCAGTTAGGCAGGATCAAAGGAAATCCCCGCTCCTTCCCGTCCTCTTCAAACCTCATCTGTAAATGGGAGTAGCAATCACTTACCTCATGGAGTTATAAGAATCAAATGGCCAAATAATAAATACCAAAGAGGGTGTGAGGAAAAGGGAACTCTTCTACACTGTTGGTGGGAATGTAAACTGGTGGAGCCACTCTGGAAACAATATGGAGAAGCTTTAAAAGACTAGATCTATGAAATGATCCTGCACTCCCACTTTTGGACATATATTCAGAGAAGACTCTAATTCAGAAAGATGCATACACCCCAGTGTTCTCAGCAGCACTGTTTACAAGGGGCAGGATATGGAAGCAAACTAAATGTCCACTAACAGTTAAATGGATAAAGAAAATGTAGTAAATATACACAATGAGCTATTGCTGCTGCTAAGCTGTTAAGTCGCTTCAGTTGTGCCCGACTCTGTGCAACCTCATAGACAGCAGCCCACCAGGCTCCCCCGTCCCTGGGATTCTCCAGGCGAGAACACTGGAGTGGGCTGCCATTTCCTTCTCCAATGCATCAAAGTGAAAAGTGAAAGTGAAGTCATTCAGTCGTGCCCAACTCTTAGCGACTCCTAACGACCCCATGGATTGCAGCCTTCCAGGTTCCTCTGTCTGTGGGATTTGCCAGGCAAGAGTACTGGAGTGGGGTGCCATTGCCTTCTCCAAGATGCACACTAGTATATATAAAATAAATGAACAACAAGGATCTACTGTATAGCACCAGGAGCTATATTCAAGATCTTGTAATAACCTATAGTGAAGTCTGAATCTGAAAAAGAAAACACACACACATATATGTATGTAGGTATAATCGAATCACTTTGCTACACACCTGAAATGTTATGAATCAGCCATACTTCAATTTTTTTTAATGGAGAAAAACTTTAACTAAAGAACCAAATGGCAATTTACTATATGAAAAAATGATTACTATTCAGTCCATGAAGTGAGTGAGCAAAATGATACATTTTGTTTTCCTTTAAAAAGTAACTTAACTCTGTCTTCCAGTTCCTGTCCTAGATGTGGCAACCTGGAAAGCATATTACTCTCACCACGGCAAAGATTTTTTTTTTTTAAGCTGGAATAATGACAAGTTGATAACTTTTATTGAACCCATGGGAGAACTGAAGACAACCAACTAGAATGAAATCCAAGAAGAAACAAGTGCCCACAGGGAAAGACAAGGAATGAACATCGGCCAGCACAGCTAGACTGCGGCAAGATTTCAGTCGGAATGCTTAAGAGACTAGTAAAGACAAAGTGTGAAGCCCAAGGGGGGATTTTTTTCTCTCCAGATCATAAGGTTAGGAGAGTCCTTGAGGAACACCTCTTGTGATCCAGGCCCAGGGAAGTGAGCATCTGCCACCACAGGAGGGACACTGCCCCCTCCCAGATGTTTCTCCCCAGTCCCTACTGTGGGAACAAAGCCTTAATCTGTAGGGTAAAGGGCAGTGACACCATAGCCATAGGAGGCATTACATAAGGGTGCACAATTTATAAGCCATCTGAAGATGAATAAAATAACACACCTTTCGTTCATACACAGATTAAGGCAGTGTTCTGAGTACTCTGTACACATGCCTTTAGACTGTAAATGAGCTCAGTTCCAGCACTTCCGTCCCAGCCAGAGAAAGTGAGAAATGCATTATGTGGCTGCATTGATATTAATAGCAGTGACCTCCAGAACTGTCCCTCCCTAAGAACACACACGACGCAAGAAGCGACCAAACAATACCTTTGCTCACATCCTATTGGCCCAAACGTAGATGATGCCCAAGAGAATGGGAAAGAGTGTTTGTTCTGGATGCCCATGTGTCCTGCTAAAAATATCAATAACCAGGAAAGCAATCAAAAAATGGACAGAAGACCTAAACAGACATTTCTCCAAAGAAGACATAAGATGGTTAATAAAGACATGAAAAGATGCCCAACATCACTCATTATTAGAGAGATGCAAATCAAAAGGACAATGAGTTATCACCTCACACTGGTCAGAACAGCCATCATCAAAAAATCTACAAACAATAAATACTGGAGAGGGTGTGGAGAAAAGAATACCTTCTTGCACTGTTGGTGGGAATGTAAATTGATACAATATAGAGATTCCTTAAAAACTAGGAATAGAACTACAATATGACCCAACAATCCTACTATTGGGCATATGCCCTGAGAAAACCATAATTGAAAGAGACACTTGTACCCAAATTTTCATCACAGCACTATTTACAATAGTTAGGACATGGATGCAACCTAGATGTCCACCAACAGGTGAATGGATAAAGAAGTTGTGGTACATATATACAATGGAATATTACTCGACCATAAAAAGAACACATTTGAATCAGTCCTAATGAGGTAGATGAACCTAGAGCCTGTTATATAGAGTAAGATGGAAAGAGAAAAACAAAGATTGTATATTAATGTATATAGATGAAATCTAGAAAGATGGTACTGATGAATCTATTTTCAGGGCATCAGCGGAGACACAGACATAGGAACAAAGCTGTCAACACAGTGGGGGAAAGAGAAGTTGGGAAATTGAGAGAGAAGCATGGAAACATACATAGCACCATATGTCAAATAGATAGCCGGGCGGAAACTTTGCTGCATGACGCAGGGAGCTCAAATCAAGCCCTCTGTGACAACCCAGAGGGATGGGATGGGGTGGGAGATGAGGAGGAGGTTCAAGAGGGGAACTCCCATGGGTACGCAAGTACACCTGTGGCTGATTCATGCTGATGTATGGCAGAAATCAATACAGTTATCCTTCAACTAAAAATAAATTAATTTAGATTCAAGAGGAGGGGGACCTATGTATACCTATGGTTGATTCATGGTGATATTTGACAGAAAACAACAAAATTCTGTAAAGCAATTATCCTTCAATTAAAAAAAAAGAAAAGAAAAAAATTAATTAATTTAAAAAATATAGGAATAACTATAGAAAAGAAGATCTTTGCTGCAAAACGGACTATTTTTCTGTAATTCTACTTGATTTTCCAATATTAATTCCACATTAATATTGCTATACCATTTTTTGATCAGCATTTACATGGTATATTTTTCCCATTTCATTCTTTTCAATTCGTCTGAATGAATTTGCTTCAGTACAGTGTCTTGGGTATAGCATGTAGCTGGATTTTCTTTTCTTTTCTTTTCTTTTCTTTTTTCATTCAGTGTGATAAATCCATCTTTAAATAAGTGACTAATATCCACTATATTTATTGCGAACCATCTTATTTTTGCTTTCTATTTGCCATGAATTTTCCCTTCTTTTCTTTCCTTTCCCTTTGTCAATGCTGTATGTTGAGTTGGATAGAACTGTATAGGTCTCCATCCTCTGCCCCTCTTTTTATTACTATACTGTTTGGAAGCTATTGGTTCTACTAATCATGTAATGATTTGCATTTAAATCTTAACATCATATGAATCACCTGAGGCAGGTGAGATGTCTCATGCTCAAAGATATTCAGACTTGGTTAGGGGCCCAGTGAAACTCCCTGGGATGTGCTTACTGGCTCTGAGTAGCCCACTTGGTGTGATGAATATACTCCTAAGTCAACCATTGCCACGGGGATGGGAGTGGTGGGGCAGTGGTACTCTCCTTGGTCATGCCTGTGTCATGGACCAACCTGGTAGTCAGGGGAGGGATTAGACTCACCCAAACAACAGAGAGAATTCATGAGAAAGGGGTGTTATTGACAAAGAGGGGCAACTAGAGGTCTGCCCAGGAGGATCCATCCTAAATGTATATGTAAACAACAGAATTTCAAAACATAAGATAGAACTGGTAGAAGAGGAGAGACAGACAAATCCGCAGGTGGGTGGAAAGTTTGCTACTTTGTTTTATTTTTCTCTGCTACACTGGAAAACTGGAGTATAATTAACTTTCACATCTGAAAAATTGGGAGATTAATACTTAGCTCCTTGTGCTCAAGGGAGGGAAATTATTCTTTTTCCATCCCATTATTCTGATTTAGAGTTTAATGGGCCATAGAAATGGCTGCAAAAGGAAAAGAGAAGCAGAGAGTACCTTTGAGACTGAGCAACGAAGGGAGGGATTTCACCCAGAGGAAGAGAGGTCAGAGATGGGAGTGGAAGTGAGTCTTAAGAGTGGAGGAGCCACACACCGCCGAGAGGTGATGAGGCTTCCCCGACTGGCAGTGTGGACTTACTGCGGGAAAGCTTGGCAAGGAGAATCAGTAGGGAAGGGGGACCTAATGAACAGTCCTCTACTTAGCCTAAGAAATGGCAAGTTTAGTTCTCCTCTTCCAAAGATACAGGCATTTCACTGGAATTGTACTTAACCTATATAAACTTGAGAAAGACACTGGCTTCCCTGGTAGCTCAGCTGGTAAAGAATCCGCCTGCAATATAGGAGATGCTAGTTTGACTCCTGGGTTGGGAAGATCCACTGGAGAAGGGGTAGGCTACGCACTCCACTGGAGAAGGGGTAGGCTACGCACTCCAGTATTCTGACCTGGAGAATTCCATGGACTGTATGGTCCACGGAGTTGCAAAAGAGTTGGACACGAACGACTGAGTGACTTTCACTTTTATAGAAAAGGAATACAGTAGTTACTTAATGTTCAGGTCTGCCCTATTTTAGTCTATTTGTAGACTAGAAGCATCTTTAATAATCAACCTTTTGTTAGCATTTTTACTCTTTGCATTTTTTAAAAAGTCAGTTCAATTTGTTTTCCAGCTTCATGAAATCAATAATGACTTTTAATTTAAATAACCTAGTTCAACATAAAGGTTTGAATTCTCCACTAGATATCTTTATTTTTTAATACTTAAAATATAGTTGATAATTTCCTATGTGCCTTTAGCAGTTACTAAGTTTATCAATTCTCTGAAATAAGTATTCTTGTGGGAAGGATTTTCATGTTTGACATACATCATGGTAGAGTTTTGATCTGTCTTAAAACATTAGAAGCATTTTAAAGATTACTGAGAATCAAATATTTACAGATTAAGCAACTTGTGTTTTTTATATTTTACGGGACCTATCTGTTTACCTAGAGTAATGTGTGTTACATACATAGTTGTTGCTGAAACTGACAAACACACTGACAAGCGTGCATTCTCCACGGGCCGTCACAGCTGCAGTTAGACTTACGGCACCCAGCAAGCAGATCAGACCCAAAGCAGTGGCTTGTAGTTTTCCTTCATAGACTATTTCTCTGCAGTCAGTGTCTCAAATTAATTTGCTGCATGAGCCAGAGAGCCACAGTTCATTTTTTGAGAGACATTGGTGCCATAATCAGAGAATTAGGAAATGTAGAAAATCAGAGTTTGATGCCAGTGCCAGTAAAACATAGGAGTTCTCTCTCTCTCTCTCTCTTATTATAAAGGCCCTTAGATACTACAGTGATTTTTCTAAAGAAAGAAATGTATTTCTTAAATTATAAGACCCGAAAGTCAAAATTACTCCTTGATCCAGGGGGTACAGAATGGAGGTTGTGTTAGCAGGCATGAAAGCAACATAAATCCTGTCATTTATCTCCATAAGAGCTCTTGGGTGGCCAGGTGTATTGTCAATGAGTAATCATATTTTGAAAGAAATATTTTTTTCTGAGCAGAAGGTCTCAACAATGGGCTTGCAATATTCAGTATATCATGTTATAAGTTGTCATCCAGGCTTCCTTTTTCTGTTTATAGAGCACAGGCAGAGTAGATTTGGCCTAAGTCTTAAGGGCTCTAGGATTTTCAGAATGGTAAATGAGCACTGGCTTCAACTTAGCATCACCAGCTTCATTAGTCTCTAACAAGGGAGTCAGCCTGTCTTTGAAGCTTTGAAGCCAGGCCTCGTCTTCTCCTCTTCAGCTATGAAAGTCCTCGATGGTATCTTCTTCCAGTAGAAGGCTGTTTTGTCTACATTGAAAATCTGTTGTTCAGAGTAGCCTCCTGTCTCTTTATCTTAGCTAGGCTCTCTGGAGGACTTGCTGCAGCTTTTATACCAGCGTTTACTGCTTCGCCTTTCACTTGGATGGTATGCAGATGACTTCTTCCCTTAATCTCCAGGAGCCAAGCTATACTATCTCCAAATTTTTATTCTGCAGCTTTCTCACCTCTCCCAGGCTTCACAGAATTGAAACGAGTTAGGGCCTTGCTCTGGGTTAAGCTTTGGCTTAAGGAAACGTTGGAGCAGGTTTGATGTCCTATCCAGACAGACTGTGAAAACTTTCTCCATGGTGGCAAGAAGCTGTTGGGCTTTTTCATCACTGTGTGTTCGCTGGAGCAGCACCTCGCTTTTTAGTATATTATTTCTGCCTGCGTTGGGTCTTCATCGCTGCGCCTGGGCTTTCTCCAGCTGTGGCGAGCAGGGGCTACTCTCCAGCTGGAGTATGCGAGCTTCTCACTGTGGTCGCTTCTCTTGTTGCAGCACACCGGCTCTACAGCCTGCAGACTTCAGAGGCTGCGGATCTCAGGCTCTAGAGCATGGGCTTGCTAGTTGTGGCACACGGGCTTGGCTGTCCCGCAGTACTGGGAATCTTCCCGGACCAGGGATCGAACCCATGTCCCCTGCATTGGCAGGCAGATTCTCAACCACTGCTACTCCAGGGAAGTCCTGGAGTAGCATTTATTATTTCCTTCAAGAACTTTCCCTTTGCATTCACAGCTTGGCTAACTGCTTGGCACAAGAGGTCTAGCTTTCAGCATGTCTTTGTTTTTGACATGCCTTCCTCACTAAGCTTGGCCATGTCTGGCTTTTGAGGGATGTGTGGCTTCCTTTCATTTGAACACTTAGAGGCCACTGTAGGGTCCTTAATTTCAATACTGTTGTGTCTCAGGGGATAGGGAAACCCAAGGGGAGGGAGTGAGACAGGGGAATAGTCAGAACATACACATTTGATTAAGTTGAGCATCTTATATGAGTGTGGTTTGTGGTTCCCCAAACAGTTACAATAGTAATGTCAAAGATCATAGATCACAATTACCATCACAAATATAATACTCATGAAAAAGTTGGAAATACTATGAGAATTACCAAAATGTGACAGGGAAATGTGAAAAGAAGAGAAGTGAAAAACAAAGGAGAAAAGGAAAGATATATCCATTTGAAAGAAGAGTTCCAAAGAAGAGCAAGGAGAGATAAGAAAGCCTTTCTCAGTGATCAGTGCAAAGAAATAGAGGAACAAAATAGAATGGGAAAGACTAGAGATCTCTTCAAGAAAATTAGAGACACCAAGGGAATGTTTCATGCAAAGATGGGCACAATAAAAGACAGAAACGGTATGGGCCTAACAGAAGCAGAAGATATTAAGAAGAGGTTGCAAGAATACACAGAACTGTACAAAAAAGATCTTCATGACCCAGATAATCATGATGGTGTGATCATTCACCTAGAGCCAGACATCCTGGAATGCGAAACCAAGTGGGCCTTAGAAAGCATTACTACGAACAAAGCTAGTGGAGGTGATGGAATTCCAGTTGAGCTATTTCAAATCCTGAAAGATGCTGCTGTGGAAGTGCTGCACTCAACATGCCAGCAAATTTGGAAAACTCAGCAGTGGCCACAGGACTGGAAAAGGTCACTTTTCATTTCGATCTCAAAGAAAGGTAATGCCAAAGAATGCTCAAACTACCACACAATTGCACTCACCTCACACGCTAGCAAAGTAATGCTCAAAATTCTCCAAGCCAGGCTTCAATAATACGTGAACCATGAACTTCCAGATGTTCAAGCTGGATTTACAAAAGGCAGAGGAACCAGAGACCAAATTGCCAACATTCGTTGGATCATTGAAAAAGCAAGAGAGTTCCAGAAAAATATCTCCTTCTGCTTTATTGACTATGCCAAAGCCTTTGACTGTGTAGATCACAACAAACTGAAAAATTCTGAAAGAGACGGAAATACCAGACCACCTGACCTGCCTCCTGAGAAATCTGTATGCAGGTCAGAAAGCAACAGTTAGAATTGGACTTGAAACAACAGACTGGTTCCAAATGGGGAAAGGAGTACATTAAGTCTGTATATTGTCACCCTGCTTATTTAGCTTATATGCAGAGTACATCATGAGAAATGCTGGGCTGGATGAAGAGCAAGCTGGAATCAAAATTGCCAGGAGAAATATCAATAACCTCAGATAGCCAGATGACACCACTGTTATGGCAGAGAGTGAAGAAGAACTGAAGAGTCTCTTGATGAAAGTGAAAGAGGAGAGTGAAAAAGTTGGCTTAAATCTCAACATTCAGAAAATGAAGATCATGGCATCTGGTCCCATCACTTCATGGCAAAGAGATGGGGAAACAGTGGAAACAGTGTCAGACTTTATTTTTGGGGGCTCCAAGATCACTGCAGATGGTGACTGCAGCCATGAAATTAAGTGACACTTGCTCCTTGGAAGAAAAGTTATGACCAACCTAAATAGTATATTCAAAAGAAGAGACATTACTTTGCCAACAAAGATCCATCTAGTCAAGGCTTTGTTTTTTCCAGTAATCATGTATGGATGTACGCAGAAGAATTGACGCCTTTGAACTGTGGTGCTGGAGAAGACTCTTGAGAGGTCCTTGGATTGCAAGGAGAGCCAACCAGTCCACCCTAAAGGAAATCAGTCCTGAATATTCATTGGGAGAACTGAGCTGAAGCTGAAACTCCAATATTTTGGCCACCTGATGCAAAGAACTGACTCATTAGAAAAGACCCTGATTCTGGGAATGATTGAAGGTGGGAGAAGAAGGGGACAACAGAAGATGAGACAGTTGGATGGCATCACAAACTCAATGGAGATGAGTTTGAGTAAGCTTCGGGAGCTGGTGATGGATGGAGAGGCCTGGAGTGCTGCCGGCCATAGAGTCATGAAGAGACAGACATGACTGAGCGACTGAACTGAACTGAGCTGACAGACAGATGTAAAGTGAACAAATGCTATTGGAAAAATGGCACTGATAGACCTCCTTGACACAAGATTGCTACAAACCTTCAATCTGTAAAAAACATAATATCTGCAAAACACATTAAATGTGAAACACAATAAAATGAGATATGTCTGTAGACAAGTTAGGAACTGGCACCCTGCTTGATGAGAGACCTCTAATCAATGAGAACATTTCCTTGAACACAGCTTTCATTTCCATCCACTGAGTGGTCAGAAATAAGGCAAAGGTTTACTCTTAGACCTTCAAAAATTCTTGTGCCCTGCAAACATTTGAGTAGCTGCTAATCACTTTACTCCTGTTGCAGAAATTACAACACACTTCTTTAAAAGGCAGGGGAAAGAAATAGATCTTCTGATTCCATGTCATTGGACTTTGATGGGTCAGTAATCTTCCAACCCAAGGGACCATAAAATTCCATGTGCCTGAGAGAAGCACTGGAGCATGAGTGGGGAAGGAACTGAAGGAGTCTGAGAGGGAAAACAGAAAGAAAGAAAGAGGAAGGAGAGAAGGAAGAAAAAGAGAGAAAGAAAGAAAGTAAAGGAAGGGGGAAAAAGAGGTAAAGACAGAAAGAGAATTGTTTAGTGTGAATATTCATGCATTCATCTCTTGTACAAATCCTTATTGAATGTAGGAAATTGCTTGGCACCAGACCTCACGTGTTGGTTTCCATGATGGTCTGACGTGGCGGCAAATATCTGCTCAGTCAGTAGCTTGAGCTGAGTCAGAAAATTCACCAAAATCAGGAGAGTCATGGTATTAGTCAGGGCCGTTCTAAAAATTTTAAAGTTACACCCAAGAGGAAGAATCCTCTGGTCTGAATTTCTCTCCACTTGTGAAATTCTCTGCTTTGTGTCCAAAGTGAAGAACACACCGGCAGTAGCCACTTGTCCATCAGATGCTTTGCAGCTGGTTTCTGCTGTGGCATATTTCAAGTTAGATGCCATTCTTCTGTCACTCTCAGAGCATTAGCTCACAGCAGGGTCTGGCTTCTGTGATGACTGCCGCAGAAGCACATGCAGGCAATGTCTCATCGACATGAACCTTTCTTAAATGTCCATCACGCTTGCAAATTTCATGAAGCCAGGTCTATGTCATTTTTATTCATCATTAGACCATCATCACCCTGTATAGTAGAAGCTCAGTAAATATTTCTAGAATGTACAGCTTAATACTATTGGAAAAATCCAACCTACAGTCATAGCAATGGCAGAAAAGAAAGCACTAAACAGACTTGTCATTATCATTATAAGGTACTGAAAGAGCTCTGTTATAAAGAAGTTAGGAAGCCCCTAAGGCACAATGTCTAGTGCACTAATGATATGGCTTATACATTCACCAGCATCTAAAAAGGGATGGGGAATAAAATTAACAAGTGACATCCATAGAGGAATAACATAAATCCTCTCTAGTTTTGTAAAAGAAAATGTTCAACATAATCAGTTCCTTATTATTAGTTACAAATAGCATATAGTATATCCATTTTGATTAAGGACCAGCAAAGTAAACTATACCAATAATTGTAGACTAATTTCAAAATATTCAGTGAAAATTATTTCAGACTCTTGTTTGGGGTCTTATATTTCTTTTTCAAGAATACTACCAGCATGTTTCAATGCAATTAAATATTATACATCATTTTTAATTGAGACGTAACTGACATATAATGTATTAATTTCAAGTGCACAACAATGTATATATTACAAAATGATCACCACAATAAGTCTAGTTAGCATTCATCACCACACATAGCTACACATTTTTTTTTCTTGTGATGAGAACTTTAAAGATTTACTCTCTTAGCAACTGTTAAAGTCACAGCACAGCGCTATCGAGTGTAGTCAGCACGCTGTACATTGCATCCCTGGGACCTGTAACTGGGAGTTTGCACCATCGGATGACTCTCGGCCTCCACCTCTGGCAACCATCAGTTCTCTGTTTCTTTGTTTGGTATTTAAAGATTCTACATGTAAGTGTAATCATACAGTATTTGTCTTTCTCTGTTTGACTTCGTTTCACTAAACATAATGCCTTCAAGTTTCTTCATGTGTCACAAACAGCAGGATTTCTGTGTATCTATGTCCAAGTTTCCTACATCCATTTTCCATCAATGGACACAGATCACTTCCATTTCTTGGTCGCTGTAAATACAGGGGCAGTGAACACTGGGGTACAGGTGTCTTCTTGAGTCAGTGATTTGTCTCCTTTGGGTAAATACCCAGGAGCAGAACTTCTAGAGCATATGGCGCCTCTAGTTTTACTTTCCGAACAACCTCCATACTGTTTGCACGGTCAGTGCAATGGGAGGTACTGCCATAGTGTACCAGGGAGTGTACACTTTGTTCCACACCCTCGCCAGCACTTGCTACTTCTTGTCTTTCTGGCGATAGCCCCTTCCTAGTTTCTTCCTCCCTTTTGCTGCCTGAAATGCATCTGTGCTTTGGACCAAGAGGAGGAGAGTCACACTCTAGAGATGACGGAAGGCTCAGAGGAAAGGCCTTGAGTCCCACTAGCCTGAGAACGCCCATCTGTGGACTTTCTCTTTGTGAGATATTTAGTTGTAGCTGAACCACTCTCAGTTATATAAACACTGATGCCATGTGTTATCCTTTTATACTCACATATCTCTTTTCTTAGCTGGATTATATGTCCCTTGAGGAGGAACGTGATGGCCAAGAACTTCTGGGTATCCCATTTAATATCGAGCTTGGTGATTGGCTTTCCCAATGGTCTGATCTAGGACCAAGGTCTGGAGAGTATGTCTCACGTGTCTGCTTTGTAAAAATCGAAGAGACTAAGTATTTGTGTTTGTCTCCAATGGTTACCACAGGGCTGGAATCACTTACCTGCGTCAATCAAAGACTGCAGGTCTAGATTTAGAAAAAGCTTGCACTGTCTGGAAGCGAATTTCTTTTGGAGATTATTACACAGCTCGGTGCTGTCAGAAACGCTTTTGACAAGTCTGCTGTCCTCCACCCCTAACTCACGCCTTCACTTTCAAACCCTCTGCTTCTTGTCTGGGACCCTGGGCATCCCCAGGAATCAACCAAGTTAACCTGCACCGAGGATCTGTCCACAGTGCGCTATGGTGGTTAGCAAAGACTGTGACTTGGAGAGGAAAGCACATTTCTTTCAAAAATAGTGCCTATCTACTGGCAGTTTCATAGAATTCACACCATGGGACACACGTCCCCTTATTCCTGGCTCCTCTCTCCTTTGTTGACCCTCATCCGCCAAAGTGCCCTAAGAGACAGCTTTCTGTCTGGCCCTTGCATGAAAGGGTCGGTGCTCACAGAAATGATGTAATTCCTTAGGTGATGGAGTGAAATGAGGAGGCTTGGCCGCTGAAATGTTTGGTGTGTGTGTGCTTACTCGCTCAGTCATGTCTGACTCTTTGCAACCCCATGGGCTGTAGCCCGCCAGCCTTCTTTGTCCATGGGATTCTCCAGGCAAGAATACTGGAGTGGGTTGCCATGTCCTCCTCCAGGAGATCCTCCCAACCCAGGGATCAAACCCAGACCTCCCAGGGAAGCCTAAAATATTTGGTAGAATAGTCAAAACAGAATTTGGGGAAATTTATAAATAAGTTTATTTTTTATTTTAAAAAAATTTATATAGACCATTTTAAAAGCACGACAAGACGGAGTGACTGAACTGAACTGAGACATTCATTATTTCCAGGCTCCATACCCTGTGAGCTGATCTCCCTGAATATAGAGATTGTGTGTATATATATTTAATAGCTCAGTCCCATCTGACTCTTTGCAACCACAGGGACTGTAGCCTGTCAGGCTCCTCCTCCATGGGATTCTCCAGGCAAGAATACTGGAGTGGGTTGCCACTTCCTTCTCCAGGGGATCTTCCAGACCCAGGGAATGGACCCATACCTCCTGCACTGCAGGCAGATTCTTTACCACTGAGTTACCTGGGAAGATAAGAGTGTAGGCATGGGGGTGGGGAGACATGCGGCTAAGTGGCCCTTAGTTCTCTGCTCCCCTCAGAGATGGCCCCAAGTTACAACCTATGTGGGAGACATCAATGAGGCTCCGTTTTCCAGAACACCTCGCAGGTGAGTGATGCCCTCTGTTACCTGAGCAGCTGGCCTGGCCCCAGGTCCCTGCTCTCAAGACCACCTCTCCCTACACAAAAAGCCACAGCTCCTCAGCACCCTACTTAACACACTGTGCTGTCGTGTCCTAACCTGCTTCTCTGCCTCCCTTACCCAGTAGGCCATCTACTCTGATGGGTCATCTGTTTCTAAGGCAGGCTTTCCATTTCCAGACCTCTAAGCCTCCCTTCCCTCCCCTCTGCCCATCAAACTACCACACCCTGCGAGGCCCTGCTCATGTCACCTCCTCCAGGAAGCCTGCTTTGAATCCTCCAGTTGGGGTTAGCCATGAGCCAACATAGTGGCTTTCACTTCAAATGGCTTGTACCTCTGCTCTGTACTTGACCTCCTTTGGTCTTGCTCACCAGAGGCCACTCCTGGAGAGCTGGCTTATCACTCTTCTCCCGGGTGTGCTCAGCAATGTTGAAAGATGACCAGGCCTATCTTGTGAAAGCCCTCTGTGGCCTCCCTTGGCATTGGAGAGTCTGAACCTGTTTTGAAGAATCTGCATGATCTGACCTCTTTCCTGCCTTACCCGTAAACTGCTCAAGAGTAGGGACCAGAGGAAGACACACTGTGTGTGAATCAGCTCAAATAACTGGGCAAGCAGAGGTGAAACGGCTCAGCCCTCATCCCCTTCACTTAGGGCTTATGGAGGCTGCCAGGCTGGACCACTGGAGTGGCCTGGAGGAAAGGCCTTTCATTTTCTTGCAGGAAGAATGAAGGAAAGAAATCAACAAGGACCTACTGCATAGCACAGGGAACGCTACTCAGTGTTCTATGATGACCTATATAGGAAAAGAATCTAAAAGAATGGATCTATCTGGATGTGTGCATTTCCCTGATGACTCAGATGATAAAGAATCTGCCTGCAAGGCAGGACACCTGGGTTAGATCCCTGGGTTGGGAAGCCTGGAGAAGGGAATGGTGACCCACTCCAGCGTTCTTGGCTGGAGGATCCCATGGACAGAGGAACTTGGTGGGCTACATACAGTCCATAGGGTTGCAAAGAGTCAGACACAATTGAGCAACTAACATACAAATACATGGCTGAATCACTTTGCTATACACCTGAAAGGAATGCAACATTGCAAATCAACTATACCTCAGTATAAAATAAAAATTAAATTAAAAAAAAAAAAGATGAGCCCTTAGAGATTCCTCCCTCTCTCCTCTTTGAAGGGGTTAGACACATAGGAACAATAACCCCTTCCCCTCTGACACTGTCTGGCTCATACTGACTCAAGGACCTCTAAGAATAACTTCCTGGAAGAGTTCTTTGCAGCTACGGGAAGTCCCTGCAGTCCTTCCTGACAATTTCATTGTCTGCTATATCCGGCTTCATGGGCTTCTAAAGGAAATGTCCACATACTTGGGATATGAGTCTATCTGATGCCAACCTGATACTAATGGTAGCTTCAAAACTCCCCAGGGAGGTGGGATTCATGAATGAGAAGAAGCCAAAACCACTGACCTAGAGTCCCAGGCCAAGGAAGTTATAGAGACATCTAGTGTACCATCCTTGGCCATGGGCTTGTTGCAAGCTGTTTTCTTTATCTGTAAAATAATGGGGTGGAATGGTTAGAAGGAGAGTTGGATTCTCAAACTTTTTTTTCTCTCGGCCACGAGGAAGAACATCTTTCTTCGTGAAATGCTGGCAGAAGAAGCCAACCATATGAGGATACCCTTGGAGCTTCTGCTGTGTTTGAAATGGAAAATGGGAACCTGTTCCTCATACTCCTTTCTTAGCCTGAGCAGAACCCCCTTGGCTCCTTTGGGCTCTGTTTAAAAACCCGCCAGTATGACCCAGCCATTCTACTTCTGGGTATTAACTGAAGAAAAATGAGCAAAACGTTGTATACAAATGTTCATCACAGCCTTTTTGGTAATAACCTCAAACTGGAAGCAAACCATGATGTCCATTAACTGGTGAATGAATAAGCAAATTATGTATTTGTACAATGGAAAACTGCTAGGCAACAAAAAGAATGAATGAACAATTGATATATGCAATGGCATGAATGGACCTAAAATCATGATGCTGAGTTGAAGGAGGCCAAACCAACAAAAGTGTCTGCCATTCGCCTCCATTTGTATGAAACTCTAGGAAATGCAAACTAACCCACAGTGACTAAAAGCAGATTGGTGGTTGTCAGGAAAGAAACAGGATACCAAAGAGCACTTGGAAACTTTAAGGGTGTTAGAGATATTTCATATCATGATTAAGGTGACAGTTTATAAGTGTATATACACACACCAAAACATATCAAGCTGTATACTTTAAATTTATTGCATGTTAATTATACATCAATAAAGTTGTAAAAAATAAATTATAAAAAAGCCAGGAGATTGTTCTATCTTGGAATGCTAACTTAAAAGCACAAACATTCTCATCAAGTTCTCACAAAAGCTAGTGCTGGGACCTTGTTCCCAGCTGAGTCGTGTGGTAATGTTGGACCTGACCCCTGTCTGCTAGTGCTCAATGACCCAGGAAGAGAGAGCCTGCAGAGCATCCAGGAGGCCCCCAGAGAAACCCTCATTGCCCTTCTGCTGGCAAATAGCATCGGAATCCACACTTTTCCGTTTTCAAGTGACTGCAAGTGAGAGTCCCATGGTCTAGTCTGGTGTGTCATCACCAGCAGGCCTGGTCTTGCTCCCATTAATGAGCCTTTCAAAAAATATCCAACTCCCACCTCCAACCTCATCTATTTTTGTTTCTGATTAATGTTTAAATTTTCTTCTTTGAAGGACTTGTTCCCACCTGAGACTCGCTGAAGATGATATCAGAAGACTGTTCCCTGGAGCTGCTTCTCCAGAAAAGGGGTCACCGTGCGGTCAGCAGACAGAGCTGGGTGCTGGCTCAAGGATTTTCCAAACAGTGGAATGAAATGGAAAAAAAAACACTCTTATGCTGCCAGGTGGAAAATGGAGAAGGAAAGCAGACATTACTTTCTTTTCTGCCAACTGCGTCCAGGTTCCTGGCAGGACTCAGAGATTCACTAGGAAAGTACATAATAAGATTTCGGTTTGATTGCTTTCATTTTTGATTTTGAATTCTTTCTCAGTACCTGTTAGAGCCTACTGCTCTGCTGGGCACTGGACAGGAAGCTCATGGTTGAGTGAAGTGATGATCTGATTAGAAACAAGACCTGGTGTAAGGAAGGACAGGTAAGGGGCAGGGCAGTCACGTGTGACTTCAAGGCCACACCAAATATGTTCTAAGTGTCTATATGCCTCTAAAGTGTTTGGAATTAAAGAAAGGGGAAACCCATTGGCCTAGAATCATCAGGCAAGGAGGAAATGGTTAAGCCTTAGGAAACACAAAGAAGAGGAAGTAATGGTAAGAAAGTCCAAAGATAAAGGCAGAAATAAGTATAGTAAGAAAAGTTGAGTGTGACAATAATTATGTAAAAATTGAAAAAATAAAAACCAGAAATACATTAATTCTATATGTAAGTATACCCTACCAGAAATATACATAAACTGTCTACAGGGAAATTCCTCAAATTGAAAATGAGGATAGTATCTGATGAGCTCATGGCATAATCAAGGAAGACTTTATGTATGTTGTTTAAATATTTTGTAATTAAGTCTTTTGAAGACTTTTGTGAAATTTTCTTTTATTGTTTATTTTTCAACTTTTAAATTATGATAAGTATACATAACATAAAATTTACTCCTGTAACTATTTGTATGTGTACAGTTCAGTAGCACTAAGTATGATCACATTGTTATACTACCATCATCACCAATCACCTCCCAAACTTTTTCATCATCCCAAATAGAAATTCTATACAAAAATTAAACAATTGCATCTTCTAGCCCTGGTAACTGAGAGAGTCATTTCCTAGGCAGGTTGACAAGAAGTCTGGGGTCCCCAAGGAGGAGATAGGCGTCTGGAGTTCTCAGTTCAGTTCAGTCACTCAGTCCTGTCTGACTCTTTGTGACCCTATGGACTGCACCACACCAGGCCTCCCTGTCCATCACCAACTCCTTGAGCTTGCTCAAACTCATGTCCATTGAGTTGGTGATGCCATCCAATCATCTCATCCTCTGTCTTCCCCTTCTCCTGCTTTCAATCTTTCCCAGCATCAGGGGCTTTTCAAATGAGTCAGTTCTTTGCACCAGGTGGCCAAAGTATTGGAGTTTCAGCTTTAGCATCAGTTCTTCCAATAAATATTCAGGACTGATTTCCTTTAGGATGGACTGGTTGTATCTCTTTGCAGTCCAAGGGACTCTCAAGAGTCTTCTCCAACACCACAGTTCAAAAGCATCAATTCTTCGGCACTCAACTTTCTTTATCATCCAACTCTTACATTCGTACATGATTACTGCAAAAACCAAAGCTTTGACCTTTGTTGGTAAAGTAATGTCTCTGCTTTTAATAAGCTGTCTAGGTTGGTCATAACTTTTCTTCCAAGGAACAAGCATCACTTAATTTTATGGCTGCAGTCACCATCTTCAGTGATTTTGGAGGCCAATAAAATAAAGCCTGTTACTGTTTCCACTGTTTTCCCATCTATTTGCCATGAAGTGATGGAACTGGGTACCATGATCTCAGTTTTCTGAGTATTGAGCTTTAAACCAACTTTTTCATTCTCCTCTTTCACTTTCATCAAGAGGCTCTTTAGTTCTTCACTTTCTGCATAAAGGTGGTGTCATCTGCATATCTGAGGTTATTGAAGTTTCTCCTGGCAATCTTGATTCCAGCTTGTGGTTCCTCCAGCCCGGTGTTTCTCATGATGTACTCTGCATATAAGTTAAAGCAGGGTGACAATATATAGCCTTGACGTACTCCTTTCCCAATTTGGAACAAGTCTGTTGTTCCAAGTCCATTTCTAACTGTTGCTTCCTGACCTGCATACAGATCTCTCAGGAGGCAAGTCAGGTGTTCTGGTATTCCCATCTCTTTCAGAATTTTCCACAGTTTATTGTGATCCACACAGTCAAAGTCTTTGGCATAGTCAATAAAGCAGAAGTAGATGTTTTTCTGGAACTCTCTTGCTTTTTTGATGTTGGGAATTTGATCTCTGGTTCCTCTGCCTTTTGTAAATCCAGCTCGAACATCTGGAAGTTCACAGGTCATGTACTGTTGAAGCCTGGCTTGGAGAATTTTGAGCATTACTTTACTAGCATGTGAGATGAGTGCAATTGCGCGGTAGTTTGAGCATTCTTGGCATTGCCTTTCTTTGGGATTGGAATGAAAACTGACCTTTTCCAGTTCTGGAACCACTGCTGGAGTTTTCCAAACTTACTGGCATATTAAGTACAGCACTTTCACAGCATCATCTTTTAAGATTTGAAATAGCTCAACTGGAATTCCATTACCTTCTCTAGCTTTGTTCATAGTGATTCTTCCTAAGGCCCACTTCAAATTCCAGGATGTCTTGCTCTAGGTGAATGATCACACAATCATGTTTATCTGGGTCATGAAGATCTTTTTGCATAGTTCTTCTGTGTATTCTTGCCACCACTTCTTAATATCTTCTGCTTCTATTAGGTCCATACAATTTCTGCCCGTTATTGTGCCCATCTTTGCATGAAAAGTTTTCTTGGTATCTCTAATTTCTTGAAAAGATCTCTAGTTTTTCCCATTCTATTGTTTTCTTCTATGTCTTTACATTGATCTCTGAGGAACATTTTCTTATCTCTTCTTGCTGTTCTTTGGAACTCTGCATTTAAATGGGTATATCTTTCCTTTTCTCCTTCGCCTTTTGCTTCTCTTTTCATAGCTGTTCATAAGGCCTCCTCAGACAGTCATTTTGCCTTTTTGCTTTTCTTTTTCTTGGGGATGGTCTTGATCACTGCCTCCTGTACAATGTCATGAACCTCTGTCCATAGTTCTTCAGGCATTCTGTCTATTAGATCTAATCCCTTGAATCTATTTGTCAATTCCACTGTATAGTCGTGAGAGATTTGATTTAGGTCATACCTCAATGGTCTAGTGGTTTTCCCCATTTTCTTCAATTTAAATCTGAATTTGGCAGTAAGGAGTTCATGATCTGAGCCACAGTCAGCTCCCGGTCTTGTTTTTACTGACTGTATGGAGCTTCTCCCTTGGCTGCAAAGAATATAATCAATCTGATTTTGGTATTAACCATCTGGTGATGTCCATGTGTAGAGTCTTCTCCTGTGTTGTTGGAAGAGGATGTTTGCTATGACCAATGCATTCTCTTGGCAAAACTCTATTAGTCTTTGCCCTGCTTCATTCTGTACTCCAAGGCCAAATTTGCCTGTTACTCCAGGTATTTCCTGACTTCCTACTTTTGCATTCCAGTCCCCAGTAATGAAAAGGACATCTTTTCTGAGTGTTAGTTCTAGAAGATCTTATAGGTCTTCATAGAACCATTCAACTTCAGCTTCTTCAGCATTACAGGTTGGGGCATAGACTTGGATTACTGTGATATTGAATGGTTTGCCTTTGAAACAAACAGAGATCATTCCGTCGTTTTTGAGACTGCATCCAAGTACTGCATTTCGGACTCTTTTGTTGACTATGATGGTTACTCCATTTCTTCTAAGGGAATCTTGTCCACAGTAGTAGATATAATGGTTATCTGAGTTAAATTCAGCCATTCCAGTCCATTTTAGTTTGCTGATTCCTAGAATGTTGACGTTCTCTCTTGCTATCTCCTATTTGACCACTTCCAAGGAGTTCTCAAGGAGGAGAGAAAGAGAAAAAATTTTTTTTCCTTGAGCCTAGAGCTGATTTTTGTACAACAAAACAACTCATCTTGCTCAAGGATATGTTTTCCTTAAAACTCTGTTCAGTTCAGTTCAGTTCAGTCACTCAGTCATGTCCGACTCTTTGTGACCTCATGAATTGCAGCACGCCAGGCCTGCTGTTCATCACCATCTCCCGGAGTTCAGTCCAACTCAAGTCCATCGAGTCTGTGATGCCATCTAGCCATCTCATCCTTGGTCGTCCCCTTCTCCTCCTGCCCCCAATCCCTCCCACCATCAGAGTCTTTTCCAGTGAGTCAACTCTTCGCATGAGGTGGCCAAAGTACTGGAGTTTCAGCTTTAGCATCATTCCTTCCAAAGAAATCCCAGGGCTGATCTCCTTCAGAATGGACTGGTTGGATCTCCTTGCAGTCCACAACAATGTATCCTGCTTGAGGACATGTTTCTCCTTCTTGAGACCCTTTTGACTAATCCTGTCATCTTGAAATGTATCTTATAAGAGTGGATCTGGTAAGACCTTTACAACCTTGAGACTTTCTTTTGATTTACTGTAATAATCAATTGAACAATTATATAACTCTCTTACTAAGATTAGTCAGGGGGCACTCTCTGTCTCCCTTCTGATGTCTGTGTCAGAGACTTTCTCTGTCTCTTTTTATACTTTAATAAAACTCAGCTACACAAAAGCTCTTGAGTGATCAAGCCTGGTCCCTAGTCCCAAAGCTAAATCTTCGGAGATCATGAATCTGACATTGTTCACCATAAGCTATCATAACCACCATTCCATTTTCTGTCTCTTTGAGTCTGACTGCTCTTGGTACCTCATATACAGGGAATTCTACAATCATCTGTTCTTTTGTGTCTGGCTTATTTCACTTGGCATCATATTTTCAAGGTTCACCCATGTTGGGCCATGTGCCAGAATTTCATTTCCTTTTCAGGTGGAATAATATTCTATAATATCCTATTGTATAAATAACATATTTTGTTTCCTATTCATCCACCCATGGGCATTTTTTTTGTTACTACCTTTTGGTTATTGTGGATAATGCTATTATGAACATTGGTGTACAAATATCTCTTCAAGACCTTGCTTTCAGTTCTTGTGGGGATATACCTGTTAGGGGAAGCATACTGATTGAAACCGCCCACCCTGGCCAAGCACCATAGTAACCATTTGCATGAGTTGTTTTATGACAGGAGGTCTTGCTAAGGAACACCAAACTAATAAGCCACCACCAACGGAAGAATTTGGGAAAGGTCAAAAGGAGACACCACATGTCTGACCACCTCCAAAAATCCATCTCTCTGGCATCCATCTTGGCTGAACAAGGTGTGCACCACCAGGAAGGACTCTGAGTCAGAATGATTGGCTAAGGACAACCCGGAAACTAATCCCATCACCATAAAACCCGAGGCTACAAGCCATGTGGCAGGGCAGTTCTCCTGGGTTCCCTTGCCCTACTGCTCTCCACCCGGGTGCCCTTTCCCAATAAAATCTCTTGCTTTGTCAGCACATGTGTCTCCTCAGACAATTCATTTCTGAATGTTAGACAAGAGCCCAGTTTCAGGCTTGGAAGGGGTCCCCCTTCCTGCAACATACCCAGAAAGGGAACTGCTGCATCATATTGTAATCTGTTTAATTTTTCAAGGAAACACCATATTTTTTTTTCACAGCAGCTGCAGCATTTTACCCACCAACCATGTACAAGGGTTTCAATTCCTCCAGTTCCTAGCCAACACTTCTTACTTTCTCTTTACTTTTTTGGATAACAGCCATCCTAATAAATGAGAAGTGCTACCTCATTGTGGTTTTGGTTTGCGCTTCCAGCATGTGAAAGGTAGAGGAGCATGAGAGAGAGAAGGAAAGTCCCATCAATTAACATGTTAAATAAGGAAGTTACAACCCCCTCCCCCACAGCCTCTGCCCAGGTTAAGGGCAGTTTGCAGGTGGGGGCCTGCTTGTTTCCAAGTAGTGGGGAGGACACAGTTTCAGGCTGGGTCCAGACTTGCTTGGCTCTGAGCCCATTTCTAGAAATGCCCCTAACTAGCTGTTAATTAACCCATAGAGTTTAAAGAGACATTCAGGGGTGTGAGCCATCTGGCTGCCCTCACTTTACTGAGCTTTCCATTAGCAGAGTGAATTCAATAGCTTTTTCTCCATGCCCACTCACCCCTGTCTCCGGTCAGCTCTGTTACCAGGTTTCTGATCCAGTGAGGAGCCGCTCTATGTAAGATGCAGCCAAAATCAGAAGCAGTACTAAGATTTCTTGGCTGATATTTGCTATCTTTGAGATCAAAAGCTCAAGGCATTTCAGTAAAATGACTCTTTCTTGATAAAAACACATTCTTGACTAATTTGTTCCAACAGATAATTGAACTGGAAAACTCCCACCTGTACCCTTTTTTGTCTCACTGGTTTGAAATTCAGCTTCCTGGGGTAACACAGTGTTTATTAGTTTAAAAATAAATAAAATCCCCTTTAAGTTCCCAGAAAGAGCATATTACTGCACTGGGAGATTTCCAGTTGGGGAAAGTGACCTCCAAGTCATTTACTCAGAATCTTGATACAGTTGCAATTTTATTCAAGAAGATTGAAGAGCCCACTTTTTCTCCTGAGGGGACTGTCATCTTTTCTACCTGGCAAATCTGCCCTTCAGGACCTGGCTCAGCTCGCGCTCTGGAGCCCACGAGCAGCAACAAACAGCTATGAAGCCTGAGAGCCCAAGAGCTGGTGCTCCTCTACAAGAACCACCGCAGTGAGAAGCCTGCTCTCTGCAGCCGGGGAGTAGCACCTGCTAGCTGCAACTAGAGAAAGCCCGCACACAGCCACGAAGACCCAGAGCAGAGAAAAAAGGAAAGATCTGGCTCAGGCATCATCTCCTTTGTAAAGCCTCTCCCAGCTCCTGGGAGAGTCCAGGAATTCGGAAGTCCCTCCTCCAGACTCAGGCAAGCACCTAGAGGGTACTGAGAACATCCAAGTCAGTTTCAGTGGAGACAGTCCCTTTCTCCCACCAGCCTAAAACCTTGCAAAGTGTCCGGCACATAACAAGTCTTCAGAAATCTGTCTGTGAAGAGTTTTCACTTCATGCCGGGATCTCGGATTGGGTAGGAACCAGGCTGGACCAGGTTACACTTTTTTTTTTAATCTTGGTTTTCTTGGGGACATGAGACTTGGGAAGAGGCCACCAGCAAGACCGCTGCTGGGACTGATGGTATCTTTGTGTCCAGTCCTCACAGGATGCTGCTTGCACAGTCAGCTCCTTTCGCTTGCCACAGTCAGAATGGGGAAGAGGGTTTTCTATTGAGAAAACCACAGCCTATAGTTTCAGGCACTTTCCCAGAAATCTGACCCCAGAACAGTACCTTGCCAAGCTTCTCTGGACCAGAACCAGTCTCTGCACTTACTGGGGACTTCCTGACTCTGGGGAAACACGGGCTCCCTGGTGCCAGGGCCGAAAAAGGGCTGGAGACAAGCAAGGGGCTGCTGGGAGGCTGATATGTAGGTTCCCTCTCTGCTCAGATCACAGAGGGGAAGTCAATCCCAGGAATCAGCCACTTATGGGATACCTGCTGGCTCCTGCCCCCAGCTCAGCCTGTTCAGGTGAAGTGAAGTAAGTAAGTGAAGTCACTCAGTCGTGCCCGACTCTTTGCTACCCCATGGACTGTAGCCCACCAGGCTTCTCTGTCCATGGGATTCTCCAGGCAAGAATACTAGAGTGGGTTGCCATTTCCTTCTCCAGGGATCTCCCAACCCAGAGATCAAACCTGGGTCTCCTGCATTACAGGCAGATGCTTTAACCTCTGAGCCACCAGGGAAGCCCCTGCTCAGCCTGTTTAAGTGGCATGAACCTTCGGCCTGTTGCCTGACTCACTATAGTCAGCTCATCTTCCCATCAGGATGTTAGCTTACCCACCTCCAAGTGAACATCTTATGCAAGGTGCTAGACACGTGCCTGTAAGTGGAGACATCCTGACTTCACAAGAACAGGTTGTGTAGATGGCTTTTATGCAGGCTTGCTCTTGGCAGAATTTGGTTTAAGACTCATTTGTAACATGCCACTACAGGGAGAAATTAGGGGATGGGACCAGTGGCCCCTATTACTTCTCATTCTTAAAGCTTACTGAGAGAATATGCTGGAAGACCAACCAAATTAGCTTAGGTCGTTCCAGTGAATTATGGAGTCATAGCTATCCTAACGTCAGAGGGAAAAGAAGAAAAAAAACATTATCTTTGAAAATCCCTTAAATTTCCCCACAATGGCATCATCTGTGGTTTTGTGTATATAACCTGTTGTTAGTTCCTATCATAACAGTGACAGTCAAGCCATCTCTAGGATCTTTAATTTATTATTTCTTTTCAAGAACCTTGGCAAAACCATCAGCCTATCTGCTTGGCCCCTTGCAGGTGGGTTTTGCTGTCTTGGCCACTGGCCAGGAACCACTTTAAATGACCCACATGTTCATTGCCCAGGCCTTGCCAGCACTGTTTCAGACCTGATGGCATCCATTGCTATCAGCCATGAGTTATACAAGAGGAGTGATGTCTAGAGGTTAGGTTTAAATTCCAGTAAGTTAAATGCACTTAGGAACAATGTCTGTGCCTTCCCTGTGTAGCTACAAGGAGGAGCCCTGAAGACCTAGGGACCTAGATACCAAAAGCCAGGATGAAGACAGCTATATGGGACCTTCAGACCTGGGCACTGGGAGAGAAAACCAACACTTCTCTTTTTTTTTTTTTAAAGACTGTGTTTGTGCATGTTAAGTTGATTCAGTCATATACAACTCTTAGTGACGCTATAGACTGTAGCCTGCCAGGCTTCTATGTCCATGGGATTTTCCAGGCAAGAATACTGGAGTAGGTTGCCATTTCTTCCTCCAGGGGATCTTCCTGACCCAGGGACCAAACCCGCATCTCTGACGTCTCCTTCATTGGCAGACAGGTTCTTTACCCCTAGTGCCACCTGGGAAGCCCCTTTTAAAGAATAGCTCTCCTGGAAAGTAAAAGTAAGAAACAATGTTGAAGAAAATCCATCCTTTAATATTCTATAAACACTGGAATGACCATAGAGTTCCAAAGAACCTCTGTTGATGGCAGTGTGAGAGGGGGAAAACCACAGTGGAGCACATAGGATTTCACCTCCGCTCTGATGTTAGCTAAGCAGAGACGCAGAGCCAGAAGAGAATGCGCCCGAATGGCTGTGTTACAATGATGGGATTCTGAGTGAACGACCTTATCTCTTTTCTCTGTTTTCCAGCTTTCTGCAGTACGATTGTATTATTTTAGTCATTCTTGAAAACTATAAATATAGGAAACATATACAAAGAAGTTAGATAAGGCACTTCCCTTGTGGTCCAGTGGCTAAGACTCCATGCTCCCAGTGCTGGGGGCCCGATTTTGATCCCTGGTCAGGGAACTAGATCCCATATGCCACATCTAAGATCTGGCACAGCCAAATTAATTAATTAATTTTAAAAAAAGTCATACAAAAGATGAAAACAAAAATAGCTGTTCAATCCATGTTCCAAATGCAGAGAGAGCGAGCGAGAGAAAGAAACTTGGTTCTTTAAATTCAAGCAAATTTAGAAAATGAAAAAAAATCTTTAAAAGGCCCAAAGCTGCTGAGCTGCTGTTTTCTTGCAAATGTTGCTCAAAGACCAAGGTGTACTCCAGAAGGGTTAGGTCTGGTCTTACAAGGGTGGTGGGTATTATAACATTTTTCTAGCTACTCACACTCATTCCCCTCCCCCAAATTATTTCTAATATCTCATATGTTAATTACTGAACCATTTAGACTGCTGCTGAGATTCTCGAACCTTGCTTTCACCACCTCCGGAATGTGGTGGTGGTGGTTTAATCACTAACTCGCATCTGACTCTTTCGACTCGTGGACTGGGAAACTAACAGGCTCCTCTGGCCATGAGATTCTCCAGGCAAGATTACTGGAGTGGGTTGCCATTTCCTTCTCCAGGGGATATTCTGAACCCAGGAACTGAACCCAGATCTCCTACATTGCACGCAGATTCTTTACCAACTGAACTACAAGGGAAGCCCTGGAATGTGGAATGCTTCAAATGCTAACCGGCCACTCCCAGGATGTGCATTAAAGTCAAACGACAACCAGAAACAGACAAAATGTCTACCAACATGGGATTCCTTAAATAAAACACAGGACCCTCATGCAATGAAACCCTCTGCTGCTGAGAGGAAGACATTTCGAAGTTCTCTGGGAACTGGTGAGGAGAGACCAACAGGATGTAGGATTCAGTGAAGTGAGCAAGGTGCAGCTGTGGCGGCGAGAACTTGCTTCATTCTGTGTACCTGGAGGTGGAGGGAAGGAGAATTTATATTTGCTTATATTAATGATTGCAGAAAGAAGCTCTGGAAGAGTGTACAAGAAGAGAATAAGTTCTCTCTGGGGATAGGTAAGGGTGGGAAAGGAGATTGGAAATCAGGCCGGTGACAGTAGAAATGGAAGCAAGGTACATTTTGTACTTTATATTTTGGGACTGGGGGTGTGCCACGCAGCGTGTGGGATCTCAGTTCCCCAGCCAGAGACCAAACCCACACCCTCTGTGTTGGAAGCACAGAGTCTTAAACTGGACCATCAGGCAAGTCCTTACTTTGATTTTTTTAACCATGTGAAGTGTGATAGTCCCTCAATTGTGTCGACTCTTTGTGACCTCGTGATTGGCTCACCAGGCTTTTCTGTCAATAGGATTCTCCAGGCAAGAATATTGAAGTTGGTGGCCATTTCTTTCTACAGGGAATCCTCCCGACCCAGGGTCTCGTGCATTGCAGGCAGACTCTTTACCATCTGAGCAACCAGGGAAGCTTTTTTTTTTTTTCTTTTAAGCATGTGCATATATTACCTATTCTCAGGAAATAAGCATATGTTGATTTTCACATAAATGCACTCTACTGTCCATATCAACATATCATAAATACATTCCAACACATATGACCGTGACCCCAATCCTGCTGTCACTTTTAAGGTAGTGTTTCTCAAACCAGAGGGCCAAGTACACAAACCCACAGGATAAAGATTTGCTGAAGGTCTGGAAGGATGACATAACTCCAGAGTAGAATGTAGCTTTGCTAAAAGCCCTCCCAGCCTGGTGCATACTACCAACCGGTGGCCTTGTGTGGGGTGAGATAAGCAAAGGCCAGGGATCTCTCTGTGCCCAGCATGACGTGAAGGGCAGATCCTTGTGAGTTCCATCTGTGTGGGGTTTATGGACTTTCTAAAGGCAATTCCATTTGGTCTTCACACACCTCTGGACAGTAGTAAACATCCAGTGAACCAGTGAAGTCACTTAGTCGCATCCAACTCTTTGCAACCCCATGGACTGTAGCCTACCAGGCTCCTCCATCCATGGAATTTTCCAGGCAAGAGTACTGGAGTGGGTTGCCATTTCCTTCTCCAGGAGATCTTCCTGACCTGGGGATCGAACCCAGGTCTCCTGCATTGTAGGCATCTGAGCTACCAGGAAAGCCATCTTTGTTTTTAATAAGGGGAAAAAAAACTAGGCTTCAAAGGCCACATGATCAGATTAAAGTTACTTGACTGGTAACTCCTAGATCAATCGCTTTAGATTGTTCTGACTCTTGAACAATGCCTATGTTCTGTTGAGAATTTGTGTATTTCTGCATTTACTCACTTAAGACAAGAGCTATCATTGTCTTGCTCTTGACTTTTGTTGTCTTTTTTGTTTTATTTACATGGTGAATTTTTCTGATGGTTTCAAGGAAAATCTAAACACATGAAAAATCTAGGGAAAGTGAAAGGAGGAAAGATAAATCAAAGCAAAGAAGTTTCACTGCCTGCAACCTGGGCATGCACAAGTGGACTCTGACCTTGCTCACGGCCATGGTTAAGTTTCTGCTGCCTCATGTCTGGTTCAGGTTGGTATCCTGGGACACTGGTAGAACGGCAGGAGAGTAGCATGTCAGCTGACGAAGGTAACGTGGCAGTCAGAAAGTAGAGACTGAAAAAAAGTCTGAAAGCTGAGAGGCTCTTCCTTTCTTAGAGTGATTCACAGAGGAGAAACCCTGGACCCTTTCCAGGAGTGAGGCGGTGGTTGATCTGCGATCGTTGCTCCTTATCAGTATTTCCACTCTGACTCACCCACCTGTGACACTCAGTCCAGAGCAGTTAGCACCTGGAATGGGCAGGAGCACAAGGGCCACCTCCCTGTTCCATTTGTCCCTTTATCTCAGCAGCTCCCATTGGTATCGCCCTGATGCTCCTCTAGGAACCAGGATGTGGCATTTTTCACTTGACGCCTGCATTAACAGGAAGCAAGATAAGACAGGTAAAAAGGCACCACTTTCACTGGAGGGCAAACAAGATGCACAGCAGGAGACAGGAAGGACCACGCTTGGTTTAAGACTGTCACCATCTTGAAATCCTCAATAATTTTACCTTTAAAAAATGTATGGTGGTAAAATATTCATAACATAGAATTTGCAGTTCAGTAGCATTAAGTACATTCATCAGTTCAGTTCAGGTCAGTCGCTCAGTTGTGTCCGATTCTCTGCGAACCTATGAATCTCAGCACGCCGGGCCTCCCTGTCTATCACCAACTCCTGGAGTTCACGCAAATTCATGTCCATTGAGTTGATGATGCCATCCAGCCATCTCATCCTCTGTTGTCCCCTTCTCCTCCTGCCCCCAATCCCTCCCAGCATCAGGGTCTTTTCCAATGACTCAGCTCTTTGCATGAGGTGGCCAAAGTATTGGAGTTTCAGCTTTAGCATCAGTCCTTCCAATGAACACCCAGGGCTGATCTCCTCTAGAATGGACTGGTTGGATCTCCTTGCAGTCCAAGGGACTCTCAAGAGTCTTCTCCAACACCACAGTTCAAAAGCATCAATTCTTCAGCACTCAGCTTTCTTCACAGTCCACCTCTCACATCCATACATGACTACTTGAAAAACCATAGCCTTGACTAGACGGACCTTTGTTGGCAAAGTAATGTCTCTGCTTTTCAATATGCTATCTAGATTGGTCATAACTTTCCTTCCAAGGAGTACACATCTTTTAATTTCATGGCTTCAGTCACCATCTGCAGTGATTTTAGAGCCTAGAAAAATAAAGTCTGACACTGTTTCCACTGTTTCCCCATCTATTTCCCATGAAGTGATGGGACCAGATGCCATGATCTTTGTTTTCTGAATGGTGAGCTTTAAGCCAACTTTTTCACTCTCCTCTTTCACTTTCATAAGAGGCTTTTCAGTTCCTCTTCACTTTCTGCCATAAGGGTGGTGTCATCTGCATATCTGAGGTTATTGATATTTCTCCTGGCAATCTTGATTCCAGCTTGTGTTTCTTCTAGCCCAGCGTTTCTCATAATGTAATCTGCATAGAAGTTAAATAAGCAGGGTGACAATAGACAGTCTTGACGCACTCCTTTTCCTATTTAGAACCAGTCTGTTGTTCCATGTCCAGTTCTAACTGTTGCTTCCTGGCCTGCATATAGGTTTCTCAAGAGGAAAGCTTTTTCCCATGGAAAAGAAACACAAAAAAGCAAAATGGCTGTCTGAGGAGGCCTAATAAATAGCTGTAAAAAGAAGAGAAGTGAAAAGCAAAGGAGAAAAGGAAAGATATAAGCATCTGAATGCAGAGTTCCAAAGAAAAGCAAGGAGAGATAAGAAAGCCTTCCTCAGCGATCAGTGCAAAGAAATAGAGGAAAACAACAGAATGGGAAAGACTAGAGATCTCTTCAAGAAAATTAAAGATACCAAGAGAACATTTCTTGCAAAAATGGGCTTGATAAAGGATAGAAATGGTATGGACCTCACAGAAGCAGAAGATATTAAGAAGAGGTGGCAAGAATACACAGAAAAACTATACAAAAAGAGCTTCACGACCCAGATAATCATGATGGTGTGATCATTCACCTAGAGCCAGACATCCTGGAATGTGAAGTCAAGTGGGCCTTAGAAAGCATCACTATGAACAAAGTTAGTGGTTGTGATGGAATTTCAGTTGAGCTATTTCAAATCCTGAAAGATGATGCTGTGAAAGTACTGCATTCAATATGCCAGCAAATTTGGAAAACTCAGCAGTGGCCACAGGACTGGAAAAGGTCAGTTTTCATTCCAATCCCAAAGAAAGGCAATGCCAAAGAATGCTCAAACTACAGCACAATTGCACTCATCTCACATGCTAGTAAAGTAATGCTCAAAATTCTCCAAGCCAGGCTTCAACAATAAGTGAACCGTGAACTTCCAGAGTTCAAGCTGGTTTTAGAAAAGGCAGAGGAACTAGAGATCAAATTGCCAACATCCACTGGATCATGGAAAAAGCAAGAGAGTTCCAGAAAAACATCTATTTCTACTTTAGGTACATTCTTAATGTTGTATAATTATTGCCACTATCCATTTCTAGAACTTTTCCATCACCCCAAACAGAAATTCTGCATCTGATGACTTCCCATCTTTCCTTGCCTCCAGTCCCTGGTAGCCTGTATATAACCTCCTCTCTCCATGAAGTTGACTGTGTTTCCAGGAACCTCATCTAAGTGAAATCATACAGTATTTGTGTCTGGCTTACTTCATTTAGCACAGTGTCTTCACGGTGCATCCATGCTGTAGCGTGTCTCAGAACGTCCTTGCTTTTTAAGACTGAGTAATATTCCACTGCGTGGACTATAAACTAAACCACATTCAGTTTATCCATTCATCCCTCAGTGGACACTTAGCTGCTTCTACCTTTTGGCTATGTGTATAATGCTGCTAATTACTTTCGTGCACAAGTTTCTATTATTTTTTATTTATTTTAAAAAGGGTGGAAGCTAATAATAAATGGAATTTGTAAATAAAAACCTTCAAAACCCAAGGCCAGTTGGCAGAAAGTAGCAGAAAGGATCTTGGGTGATAAAAATATAAAGAAAATTGCTCAAGGACAAAGTTGTTTCCTGCTTGATTTTCTTCTTTGTTCATCTGTTTCAATCTGCTCCTCCTTAACCGGTTGTTAGACACCTTGTTCATTTCATGATAGTTTTGCCAGGGGAAAGAAACATTATATTAAATATAGCCACTGACAGTAAATGTATCCCAGTTTGAGATATGCTCTGTGTGGATAATTATTATTGCTGCATTGGTGGAGATTCACTGTATTAGTCTACTTTTTAAATGTTTGGCATTTTAATAAGAAAATAAAAAATAATTTGAAAACCGTTGAAAGTGTGTCTTGAAGTAGAGGAAAGAAGGTTCATTCTACCTCCTGACTTAACCCACCTTTCCTGGCTCAGTCTCCTTCTGGGGGACCGGAGACTGGTCTGGGTCCCCACGTCTTGACAGAGTGCTGGGTGCCCCCAGGAGGCCTCCAGGGGGCCCAGAAGGGTACAAGCAAGCTGTCCTAGACTTATTCCCCTCCTCCTCACTGTCTGTACAGAAAGGAGTTCCAGTAAAATTAACACAGTGGATGGAGAAATAAGAAGGGGGGGCACCCCTAGACCGGGCTCCTGGGATCCCCTTCTGTCTCCTGCCAAGCTGCCAGGGAGAGGGGGCGGGGCTGTAAACCGATGCTTCCTTCAATCCCCAGGCCCACTTCCTTATATTAGGAATTTTAACAAAAGAAGGAATAGTAAGCCCTACAGTAATACTCTGCCAGCCTTTCATGTGGTCTGGGAACATCTGCTTGGGAAACCACGCGCGGGGTGAGTCACCGGGGTCTGGCCTCGCATTGGTTGAGAAGATCTCCTGATGCTGGAGGAAAACTGGTCTTTCTGCTATTGGAAGGGAGAAGTTCGGGGCCCGCCAGACGCGCCTTGGCTCGGGCAAGGCTTGGAGCACTCTGCCACCTCTGTGGCCTCCCAGCTTCTCCTGGAAGGATGTGCAATTTCCCAAAACAGTCTGCGGAGTTTGGGAGATGTTGGCCAGCAAAATCTGGGTGTGAGCATCTGGCCCTGAAACTCTGGCCACTACACCCCCACCTCATTTAAATGAGCTGACTGGTCAGTCCTGGGGGTATTAGTCCTGATGTGAGTGAAAGTGTGATGGCTTCTTAATTCCATCGTAAAAGAAAAATCTTATTTTCCATAGTAGCAACGTCTTCCTGGTTTGTATGTTAAGACTTGTGCCTGGCAGGTGGGTCCCCAAAGCAGCCCAGTGAGAGCAGACCTGTGTGAAGATCTGTGGCCTCGGTTCTCCGAAATCCTAGAAGGTCCAATTTATGGGTTTGCCCACAACCACTGTCTAGAAGGGGCTGGCTGCTGTCACCACAGGCTCTCGTTTTCAGGGCCAGGTCTGAGCCAATTCCTCTCTTCTCCAGCTCTGCTGGCCACCTCCCTCTGGTTACCATGGACACAACTTTTCCCCATTTTCTGGAAACATATTTGAGAAAGAAGTCGTTGCTAACCAGCGTAAATTGGTGCTAATATCTTTGCATACAGTGTATCTGGGACAATACTGAAGTTCTACAGTCTGAGTGAAAAGGATTTGGAGAAACCACAGCAGGAATAGTAATCATTGTTTTGTTTTCAAGTCAACACATCCCAGTCTTGGCACTGAACTTCCATGAACTGTTCCATTAAACCTTTCCCACAAATTGCCCAAGATAATGCCACAGTTTTACAGGTGGAAGTGGGTCCAGCAACTTGTCCAAGGCCACATATGTTATGAGAGGCAGAGTTGACCATGTTCAGCCTTGACTGAGCCCTGACCCCTGAAAGGCCTTGAAAGCACCTGTCTGAATAGAGTTTACTTTTCAGCAAGGCTGAGGTTCCCAGTTCTAATGCACTTCACACAATGAGTTAACAAATGATCTAGGAGGCGAATCAGGTATCCTGTCTCCTGGGCCAGGGTGAGATGGTTGGAAGAGCTTGGGCTGACAAGTCACCTTGGGCTGATCAGCATCTCTGCACACCAAGTCCCCCTCTGCAGAATTAGCATGGAAAATCCCCACCTCGGTTTGGAGTGAAGAGTATTTGCAGTCGTGAACATAACGCCCCGTGTTCACCCGTCCACTGGTTAGGACTGAGTCACGCAACCGTAACTATTACTATTTACCTGGTGATGGTACTGTCCTCTGTCACTACCTCCTCCTTGTCTGCTGAGATAAGACGTAAGCCTTGTTTCCTTGACTGAACAGAGACACGGTTGGCAACAGGGCAGGCCCTGTAGATCCTTACTGTCACCTGCTCTGTTGCTGTTTCTTCTTAAATTTATTTTTAATTGGAGGACGATTGCTTTAAAAGTTGTGCTGGCTTCTGCCATTCAACAATGTGAATCAGCCACAGGTGTGCGTATATCTCCTCCCTAGTGAACTTCCCTCCCATCCCTTTCTCGGTTTTTGTTGTTGTTGTTGTTTGTTTTTCAGTCTTGGCTGTACTACTAGGCTTGTGGGATTTCAGTTCCCTCACCAGGGATCAAACCCCAGGCCATGGCGGTAAAAGCCGAAACCCGAACCACTAGACCAACAGAGAACTCCTGAACTGTTGTTTGGAGTGGTCATCTAAACCCAAGGTTGGGTTCTGAGAACTAGGCTGAGATCTGGCCCAGAGCAGACTGACCGCTGTGAGTGAGGGGGTGGCCATCTAGCTACCAATGTCTTGATTTGGTGAGGACTGAGGGGTTTTCCCAGGACGTGGAATTTTCAGTCCTAAAACCAGGACAGTCCTGGATGGCAGCAAGTCTAGGTCAGAGTGGATATCCTCGGGGATCTCTGGGCATTTGGAGGGAGGGGGCCCTGGTTGGCACTCACGTGGGTGCCAACAGTGAGGTGGCTGGGGATTTGCCCAGCTAATTGGCAGAAGTCTTCCCTCTCTGGCCAAGAGGAAGGCAGCCACCTTATTCTGTTGCATGAGGCTTGAAATCAAGTGACTTAACTAAGAGTGATCACAGCAACTCTTGGAGGACACAAAGGTCACCCCACCCTTTGCTGAGACTCTGGGGTGCCCTCAGCTGCTGTGCTTCCTCCACCAGGAGCCCCACCAGCCACTCCCCAGAGAGATGCAGCTGCAGGGTGAACCCCAGTCTGCCGGGACCTGGGGCACAGGCTTCTTGTTGCCAGGGTCTCTCCTAGGAGCTTGGGGGCATTTTATCTGTGTGACTTTGCATTGTTTTTCTTAAAGAAGTCCCCAAACTGCATAAGCTTCAAGGTCCATCAAAGCCTGGATCCACCCCTGGCTGAAGGCAGTGCCTATCAAGGGGGAACTTGGGCCTCAACAGGGCAGGAAATTGTTCCCAGAGGAGAACTGAGGGCATTTCCAGCCCCAGAGCCTGAAGCCAGTTTTCGAGAGTCATTGCCCAGTGAAGAGGACAGAACCTGGAGCAATGAAGACGTCCCTGGTGGCTCAGATGGTGAGCAATCCGCCTGCAACGGGGGAGACCTCGGTGCGATCCCTGGGTTGGGAAGATCCCCTGGAGAAGAGAATGGCTACCCACTCCAGTATTCTTGCCTGCAGGATTCCACGGACAGAGGAGCCTGGCAGGCTACAGCCCATGGGGTCGCAAAGAGTCGGACATAACTGAGCGACTAACAACTTTCACTTTCACTGGGGAAAGAAGCTGTGACCGTAAACTCCCACGGGGCAGAAAATTCAGCCCCTGCTGTTGAGGGGGGCCGGACGGTGGGCTTATAGAGAGTTGAGGGAGCCACGCCTTGGAAAGAGGGAGGCTGCCTGACTCCTTACAGTCCCTGGACTTTGGGTGGGTAACATGCTCCTGGAGGCTTTGTTCTCAGCCCTGGATTCTGGGAAAGGCGAAGCTAGCTGGCGCCCCCTAGGGCTCAAAGGCTGGATTGCGCCCCGCTGAGGAAAAGGCACCGCGGGCCCCTGCGCTGCGCGGCTGCGGGCAGGACACTTCCTCTCGCGGTCCTCAGCTCCCCCATCTGCGAAATGCCTGACACCTAAGACCCCGTCCAGCCGAGAAAGCTGATAAGATAAACTAGAAATTAAGCTTGCTACTCTCTTTCCATCCTCTTCAATAACTGACCTATACTATTAAAAAAAAAAAAAAAGAGACGAAAAATGGTCCAAGGACATAGGGTGAAACTTTTATCAGTCTGTGCTCAAGGCAGGAACCCTAGGCAGGAAAGAATGGTCTTGACCTCCAGCTGCCCGACGGGCAGATAGAACGGGCAGGACTCGAGGAGACGGGACCTCAGTCCTGGCTGTTACGTGCTCTGCTCAGCATGCAGGGCTGGTGGCAGGGGGAAGGGGTGGGGGGACGGTGAATGCCGCTAGCAACGCCTACTTTGTTTCTTCTTCTGAGGGTGTTGTAAGAATCAAATAGGAAAGAGCTTTGAAGGATCAAGTTCCACTCATACTTAACGGATTATTGTTTGCTTAATTCCTTGAAAGAAAATCACAGTGAGAACTTTCTCCATTCCGTGAGGGCTGAGTTTACTGAGAAGAGTTTCAACACCCTTCAGTGGGACTTTCACACCTGGCCCAGCCTGCTGGTAAACGCTCACCCTGGAGACATTGCAGCTGGATCTCACTGTTCTGTAAAGCGGCCAAATGTGGCCTTAGAGTACTGGCCTAAAATGTTCCCATGTTTATTGATTCACAGCCGGCTAGGACCAGTCAGCCCAAAGCCTACCAGTGCCAAACTCTAATTGTTACAGTCTAGCTACCTTAAATATTATCCAAAGAAACATTTTTAGCTCTTTGTGTGTGCATACCCCCATGAAACCACACTGAACATCTGCCAACCAGAGATAAGACAGACCCTGTAGTTATGAAAGATCCCACATCACTGGGCCTTTAGGAGCTCCCCGACCCCAACCTTGCTTCTAAGCAACACTGCCTAGATATGTAAGCACGCTCTCTGCTCCCCACCTCTGCTCCATCCTGGGTTCTCTTGCCCAACACCCTTCGAGGAGGTGGCCTTTGCCAGAGTATCTGGAAGGTCTCTTGCTAGGAGGTTCTTCGCCACTTACTGTCCTGGTATCACCCAGTAAAGCTTGTGTGTGACTGCCTCCCATGGTTCTGTCTCTTCCTTCATCAATGCTTGTTGTTGTTCAGTCGCTGAGTCGTGTCTGACTCTTTGTGACCCCATGGACTTCAGCACATTAGGCTTCCCTGTCCTTCACCATCTCCCGGAGCTTGCTCAAACTCATGTCCATTGAGTAGGTGATGCCATCCAACCATTCATCTTCTCTCACCCTCTTCTCCTCTCGCCCTCAATCTTCCCCAGCATGAGGGTGTTTTCCAGTGAGTCAACTCTTCCCATCAGGTGGACAAAGTATTGAAGCTTCAGCTTCGGCATCGGTCCTTCCAATGTATATCCAGGGCTGCGTGTATGCTGGGTGGCTTCAATCATGTCTCTTGAGACCCTCTGGACTGTAGCCCCCCCAGGCTCCTCTGTCCATGGTATTCTCCAGGCAAGAGTACTGGAGTGGGTTGCCATGCCCTCCTCGGGAATCTTCCAGACTCAGGGATCAAACCACAACTCCTGCATTGCAGGTGGATTCTTTATGGCTGAGCCACGGAAGGGGAAGCCCTGAATATTCAAGGTATCAACCCTAAAGTCCTTGAATTTATCATACTCACTCAGCCTCCACATGAATCAGAAAACCTCAGACATTTTCCCAGTGGCTCAGCTTAGGTGCTTATACAAACATCAGTAAGCCCCCTAAGTCTGAAAGTTCTCCACATGAAACTTTGGGGTGGGGGTAGCAGCTCCTGGAAACAGAAGGGCAAACCCCCAAACCTGACACCACCTTTCAGGTGTCAGGTTTGTAAGGAAACTTGTGGTCAGACACACGTGCCTAGAGGTAGAGACAGCTGCAGAGTCCACCAGCTTTGTGCCTGGGGTAGGATCAAAGTGGACAGGGCCCCAGGATGGTGTTACCATAAGGTTGGAACTTGGCAGGTAATTTTACCCAGGAGAAATCACTGAAGAGCGAGCATTGAAGCTCGTGGAGATCAAGCATGGCTTCATTTTACAGATAAGGAAAATTCAAGCCTGGGAAGTTATGTGAAGTGACTTTCTTGATCACATACTCATTACTGGCAGAGCTGGGGAGCCTAGTCCATTACTTGTCAACCATAATACCCTACTTAAACATGCACAGGGTCAGTTTGTACCAGCAAGCTACTTACATGATGTGCTATCAGAACGGGTACCTGAAGACTGGCCATTCACTTTATCTGACAGCTGTAAAATCAGGGCATCTCATTTCCCAGCCAGGGACTGGTTCAGTGTGAGAACTGTGTCAGCCGGTGTGTGTCCTCTCTAGCTACAAAGAACCCTGCTCAGTGTGGGTCTAGATCTGACATGGATCCCTTTCCTCAAGTAGAGACCGGGAATGAAGACATCCCAGGGAACAAAGGAGATAGAGACCGAATCCTGGTAACACTGTTTGAGCTCCTGGGTCAAGCCTCACCTGAAGTCCTCCCAGGGCATTTCAGTCATGGAAGACCAGGGAATATCTCTTTCCTACATAACAAATTTGAGTCAAATTTTCTATCATTTGCAGGATACACTAGAGTGGCAAACCTGCCATCTCCCTGTGGTTATTTTCCACCATCACTCCCCTGTTGTGGTCCTTTGGATCACTGATACGGATGCACCTCCCGCCATTCCCTCTTGTGATGCTCTCAAAGCTCATTGAGTCAGTGATGCTGTCTAACCATCTCATCCTCTGCTGCCCCCTTCTCCTTTTGCTTTCGATCTTTCCCAGTATCAGGGCAGACTTTATGAGACTCTTTATAAGACCTGGGATGATCTGTCTAGCCTTTCCTCCTGCCATCCCTGTACCCGCTCCTCTCCTCTGCCCGTACGGGACACATAGGAAGCTCGAGCAACGCTGAGCTACTTCTTGTTCCCAGGACACACGGATCCTCATCCCTCCACATCTTCCTCTTCCAGGAAGACCTCCTTCTTGTTCACCCCACAGGGCCTCCCCATCCTCTGCATCTCACCTAGAACCTTCCAACCCATTCCTGGGAGACCCTTGTTTTCTCCCTGCATCTGCCACATCCTTTATACACACTCTGTGGAGGGAGGGGGAGAGGGGGAGAGACCTCAAGACAGGAAAGCGTGAAAGTGTGAAAATGAGAAACAGGAGGCTCTGCAGGGCCCAGTGACGTTCTGTCAGACAAGTCTTTCTTTTCTCTGCTGCCAGGGAGGGCCCGGGTCCACAGCAGTCAGCCCTGTCACTCACTGGGAGTTCTGTTTACAGTGACGTCACCTGTGCCCTGAAATGCCATCAAGGCCCTTCTGGAAGGATCTAGTCCAGCTGGACCACCCCTGTCCAACTGCTAAAACCACCCACAAGCCTTCAGCCACCTTAACAGCACGGTTGTCCTTGGATTGTGTTATTATTGGTGGTAGAGATGTCTTCTCTCTGGGTTAGACAGCTTTTGGAACAGGAGCTGTGGATTTCCTTTTTTAATTTTTAGTTGGAGGATAGTTGCTTTACAAATCTAGACAGCATATTAAAAAGCAGAGACATCACTTTGCCAACAAAGGTACATATGGGTTTTTCCAGTAGTCATGCATGCATGCATGTGAGATTTGGACCATAAAGAAGACTGAGCTCCGGAGAACTGATGATTTTGAACTGTGGTGCTGGAGAAGACTCTAGAGAGTCCCTTGGACTTGCAAGGAGATCAAACCAGTCCATCCTCAAGGAAATCAACCCTGAATATTCATTGTGAGGACTGATGCTGAAGCTCAAGCTCCAATACCTTGGCCACCTGATGAGCAGACTCACTGGAAAAGACCCTGATGCTGGGAAAGACTGAAGGCAGCAGGAGAAGGGGGCATCAGAGGAAGAGACGGTTGGATGGCATCACTGACTCGATGGACATGAGTTTCAGCAAACTCTGGGGGATAGAGAAGGACAGAGAAGCCTAGCGTGCCGCCGTCCATGAAGTTGCAAAGAGTCGGGCATGACTGAGTGAACAACAGTTGCTTTCCAATGCTGTACTGGTACTGCCGTCCAACAATGTGAACCAGCCGTAAATATACACATATCCTCTCGCTCTTGAGCCTCTCTCCTACCTTCCAATCCGCCCCTCTGGGCTATAACAGAGCACCAGGCTGAGCTCCCTGTGCTGTTTAACGACTTTCCACTAGGTATCTGTTTTATACACTGTAATGTATATATTCCAACTGTACTCTCTAAGTTCATCCCTCCCTCTTCTTCCCTCTCTGTAGCCACAAATCTATTCTCTACAGCTGTGTCTCTATTCCTGCCCTACAGATTGGTTCATCAGTACCATTTTTCTAGATTCCATATACATGCATTAATATACCTAGCACATGACTTGGCTTATAGAAGATATTCAATAAATTTATGTCGAATGAGTCAGTGAGTACAGAAATAAATGGATCAACCCTTCCTGTGGATGGAGACTGGAAATTCAAAACCCCACTGAGTTCTGATTATTCTAACTATGGGCTTTGAAAATCTCTTCTTTCTCACTTGAAACATGAGAACAATGAACACCTGCGTTCAGGCTCAAAATTGTGGATTCTAAGAACACCAAACCTCCTTAGAATGACAAGTTTCCCCAAGTGAAGTCTGCTGCAAGAGCTCTTAAAATGCTCTTTCAGTCTAATGATTCCCATTAGAACCTTGGTCAGCCTGGAGGACCAGGTACCCCCACTCCAGTTCCTCCTTAATGCAAAGGCTCTTTGTGCCAACTTACCAAGCATCCCATGCTAGTTAGGATAGAGTTGGATACCCGTCCTAGTTCTCTTTGTACAAGACCACACTGCCCCATCCCACGAATGACGCTTGGAGGGCTGTAGACATTTAATATGCTGAGTGTACACCAGAGAAATGACTGCAGTTGCCAACCAAAACCTGGGGCCATAACTTGGGGGCAGGATGGATAAAGGGGAGCTGATTTCACTGGAAATGTAAAACCAAAAAGAGACTGGCACCTATTTTGGGTTAGAAGAAGTGAGAGAGAAACTAGGAAATGAAGTGAAGGAAAGGAGTTTGAAAAGTGGTTATTATTAGAAGTGGATTGGTTGGACTCACCGTTTCCTGCTTGTAGCTTTGTGTCATTCCCAGCAATAGGGTGTGGCTCTTGGCTGGGAAGTCTTGCTTAGCTGAAGCACAGGAGAACGAGTTGCTAGGCTATGGGTTTGGGGTCAGTATGCTTTAATGTTAAGAGGGCAGAAGTTATGAACCTCTATTTCCACCTGACCTTCTTGAAGACTTTCCAGTTGGTGGAAAAGGAAGGTTGGCTTCCCTGGAAAGAAGATTTCAGAGTATGGCAGTGGCAGCTAACACATGCTAAGTTTCAGAAAGCCTGCTCTTCACCCCGTGGTTGAGACCAGAAGCTGTTCTCCAGAACGGGGAGAAATAGAGAAGACTTTAGTGTCAGATGTCTATGCCAAAAAATTTAGGAGTTTAATTTTCCTGCTTCCATTACCCCAAGAGATTTTGGCTTCAGCAGTAATTTTGGAGGCATGTTTCTGTGGTTAGGTGTTAGAGCTCCAGTGGAAAAGCTGAGCACATTTCTTTCAGGCAACTTGTGGCAGACTCTTAGTTCGCTACCCCCAGAGTCTCTCCCAGTCCCCGTCTGCCTTGTCATTTCTCACTATCAAGGCTAACATTTTTACATGTTCACTTCCACAGTCTTCCTTGCAGAGAGAGTGAGCATATGACCCTGTTCTAACTCGTGAGATACAGATGGAAGCCTAATGGTGCTAGTGGTAAAGAACTAGCCTGCCAGCACAAGAGACATAAGAGATGCGGGTTCCATCCCTGGGTTGGGAAGATCCTTTGGAGGAGGGCATCCCAGCCCTCTCCAGTATTCTTGCCTGGAGAATCCCATGGACAGAGAAGTCTTGCAGGATTTAGCCTGCAGCACACAAGAGGGTAGAAGTTAGAGGATTCTGAGAAAGTTTATATTTTCATAATAAACAAAACAGAGGGCCAACCTGGGATTTTTCCTTCCTCCTCCTACCCACTGTAAGTGCAAATGTGATGGCTGGAACTACAGCAGCCATCACATCATTGTGAGGAAGACCAAGAAAATTGCCGTGACATCTGCTCTGGCACAACTAGTTCACTGAATCAAGTCCTCTCCAGGCTTCTTGTCTTTAAAATAAAAAAGACTTATTTTAAAAAAGAAGTTGAATTTTCTGCTTTTGCAGGTGAATGTCATCATAACTGATAACCAAGACTTTTCAGTACATTTAACATGCTTGCGTGTATTTTGAATCTCTCCGAAGGGGAGAGAATATATAGCAATTCTAAACTTGTAAAACTGAGGTATGAATTTTTCAAAAAACAATTTTTGTGGTACTGGTGTTTTAGCTATAACCTTTGGGAAACTCTGAGCTAGGGGATCACAAACTTGGTATGAAAGACAGACCTCAGGATAGCGCCTGTGTTCATGTCCTGCTAAATTTCCTCACTTTGAGTGTAGGCAGGACCTCTGACTTGCTTCTCACCAATAGAATATGGCAAAGGTGACGGGATATCACTTCAAAGATTGTGTTTTAATTAGATAAATAGATGACAGATAATAGATAGATGGTAGATAGATTTTGTCACTGATCTTAAGTAAGCTGTCATGCAATAAACTGCCTATGGAGAGGATCACAAGGTAAGAACTGTCGTGGCCTCTGATAGCTAAGGGTCTGCTTCCTATAACCAGAAGCAACTGAATTCTGCAAACGACTTTGTGGACTTGGCAGAGAAGCCCTGGCCTCAGGTGATGTTACTATAGCCTTGTGAGATCCTGAGCAGAAGAGCTAGACTGTACCTCAGTTTATTGTGCTTTTCAGATACTGTATTTTTAACAAATTGAAGATTCATGGCAACCCTGCTTTATCAGATGATGGTTAGTATTTTGGTGCATTGAAGTATTTTTAAATTAAACTATATATATATTTGTTTTAAATTTATTTTGAATGTTTGCTTTTAAAAGATATTTATTTATTTGGCTTCACCAGGTCTTAGTTGCATCATGTGGGATATTTCAGTTGCGACATGCAAACTCTTAATCGGGGAACGTGGGTCTAGTTCCCTGACCAGGGACTGAACCTCAGACCCTGGCATTGGGAGCATGTAGTCTTAGCCGCTGGACCATCAGGGAAGTCCTTGGACACTTGTTTTTATTCCTCTTTAAAAATAATTTTATTTATTTATTTTCGGCTGTCCTGGGTCTTTGCTGCTGTGAGGGCCTTTCTCTAGTTGCAGAGAGCGGGGCTACTCGCTAGCTGCGGTGTGCCGTCTTCTTGCGGGGGCTCCTTTCGCTGCAGAGCACAGGCTCTACTCCAGGGTGCCTGTGCTTCAGTAGCTGCGGCGCATGCGCTCAGTGGTTGCGGTCCCCAGGCTCTGGAGCGCAGGCTCAATAGTTGTGGCACATGGGCTTAGTTGCCTCGTGGCATTTGGGATCTTCTGCGCCCAGGGATGGAACCTGTGTCTCCTGCATCGGCAGGCGGATTCTTTACCACTGAGCCACCAGGGAAGCCCTACATTTGTTTTTAGATATAATGCTATTGTCACCGAAAGGAGTGTGGGGTCTGACTGCTCACTGCTCAACAGCCAAATAAACAGGCCAGGTTGGTGGAGAGGAAAGTTTGCTTTAATTTCAGATGATGGCGATGGAGGGTGGAGGGGTGGAAGGGGAAGTGGGGGGGTGGGGATGGAGGGCAGACATCAGTCCAAAGGCCTACTCCCCCAAACACCCCCCACTGGCAACCGGTGGGGTAAGAGCTTTTATAGGCTGAGGGAGGGGGTTACGTGCAGAAACAGTACAGTCAGCTGCAACGATCAACATCAAACTGGTCAACAGTGGTCTGACCAGCATCATCTTGGTTGTTTGAGGGGCAGTTAATCTTCAGTTCCACGGTCCATTTGTTCCCGTTTCCTTGAGGACAATTCTTGAAATTGTGGCAGCTTATGTCGTGGGTACAGCCTGGTCATCACGTGGTTAATGTCTCCCACCTGGAGTTTCAGTGTCTATAAGACAGCTCACAGGATTTGGCTCAGAATATTATCTATAGTTCTTGAAAAGGAACTTGAGGACCTTGACTGTGCCTAATGACTACATTCTTATTATTTGGTCTCCTTTGACGGTTTTCATTTTTTTTGTTTGTTTGTTTGTATGTTCTCATTTCTCTGATTAAACTTAGTCTTTGACTTGAGTTTTTCACAGACAGAAGGCAGGCAGAGGACGTGACGGGAAGGACCATACTCTGGTTCACCATTGCATACTTAATAGACTATAGCATAGTGTAAACAACTTTTATATGATCTGGGAAACCAAGAAATTTATGTGGCTCAATTTATTGAGATACTTGCATTATTGGGGTAGTCTGGAACCAAACCCTAAACAGCTCTGATGTATGCTTCTACTAATTTATGACCCACAGAAACTGTGATAGAGTAAATCTCAGTGTCATTTTAAATGCTGTTTGTGGTAATTATTATACCACAAAAGAAAACATCTGGGAAAGGGCAGGCTCCCAAGAACAGGCTCCAAATTGTAGGTTGGCTCTGGTGCTTGGTGTCTGGGGCTAATGAAGTTAAGGTTTTCCCATGTGGCCCATCTACTTTTCTTGGGTACTTTTCCCTCCAGTAAATGTATCCTAATCTAACAAGGTCTTCTACATAAAAAACACTCAAAAAATGAAACAGCTCCGAACATACTGTTCTGCTGAGTTTCATGACCTTTTATTGGTCTTCGAGTCTTTAGAAATACCTTGTATGGAGCATTCATTCCAGATTCCATTGACTTGGAGACAAATTGGCTGTCCTCACTGGGAGCACAGTCATTGTACTTAGAGACAATTTTGGCCTTCACAGTAGAGAAGCTTGTTTCCTGGAATTCTGGTTATTTGTCATCCTTCCTTGTTTTCATTTGACATTCAAAATATATGCCTTCCTCTGAAATTTCTAGAAGAATTGATGACTGAGGATAGCAAATTAGATTTTGTTGGGCCTTTTGCCCAGTGATATTTCAAAACATTTTTTCATGGTAAAAAGAGAGCTTGTTTACCTGAAGCTATTTGTAGTTTTTGTCTTTTGCGCCATGCCAATTCTCTGAAACCACCCTACAGTTTTCTTTTCCTTTTTAAAAAACTTTTTATTTTGTATTGAGGTATAGCCGATGAACAACGCTGTGAAAGTCTGGGGTGAACAGGAGAGGGACGCAGCCACACGTATGCATGTGTGCATTCTCTCCCAAACTCCCATCCCATCCAGGCTGCCACGCAATACTGAGCAAGGCTCTACGTGCCGCACACAGCACGAGGACCTACAGAGGTCCTTGCTGGCGATCCGCTTAAATATGGCAGTGTGTTCAGGCAACCGTAAGCTCATTCTCTAAGTCTGTGAGTTTCTGTTTTGTTAAGTTCATTCCTATCATTTCTCTTTAGATTCCACATATAAAGGTTGTATAGGAATCCCCATCTCTGTCTGACTGACTTCTCTCAGTATGACAATCTCTAGGTCCATCCATGTTGTTGCAAAAGGTATTCTTTCATTCTTTTTAATGGATACCAGCCTACAGTTTAAAACTGACACTATCTGCCCAGAGAAAGCATCAGACCCCACAGGTGAGGGGCTCAGCCCTACAAGAATGTCCCTGTCCCCCACCCTGACCCCTCTGCAGAGGCTAGTGGCAACTCTGGGTTGCCGTCCGTTCTGACCAACAGGCTATAGGTTGGGGGTTTCAATGACTTCCTCCTTGGGTTCAATTACTTTTCCAGAGCAACTCACAGAAATCAGAGAAACATTTTACTAGAGCACCAGTTTATTGTAAAAGGCTACAACTCAGAAACAGCTAGCAGTAAGGAATGCACAGGACAAGGAATGTGGAAGGGACGTGGCGTTTCCTTGCCCTCTCAAGGACACGACTCTCCCAGCAACTCCGTGTGTTTACCAGCCCAGAAGCTCTCCAGATCCCATCATTCTGGGTGTTTGTGGAGGGTTCATTCAAAGGCAGTGATCAAATCACTGGCCATGGGCTACAGATTCAACCTCTATCCCCTCTCCCCTCCCATGAGGTCTAAGAGGGGACTGAAACTCTCAACCCTCCAATCACAGTGTTGGTTCCCCTGGCAACCAGCCCCATCCTTAGGTGACCTGCGGACAATAAAAATATAATTCATTAATAAAAGACATCTTGATCTGTCTCACCACTTAGGCAATTCCAAGGGTTTTAGAAGTTCTTTGCTAGAAATGGGAATGAAGACCAAATACATATTTCTTCTTATAAATCACAATATCCCAGTCCACTCCCTGCTCTTCACACATTCTTCCCTTATAGCAGAGCAATCACACAGGTCAAAAGACACTGGCACATCACTAGAACTTCTTTCAGTCGTTAATAACTATGCAGCCTGTCATCATATTGTATGAAAGTGTCTCCCAGGGCAAGGCCACTCAGGTTTGCAGGCTCCTATTTCTACCTTGTCAGCTACATTGCAGGTGATAGTACTGGTCTAGCAAGTGGCCCCCTGTCACCCTCCTTGACCCCTGCCCACCCCGTTACACAGAATCGGAACCAGGGAGCTCCCTTTACCATCTGGCAATATGACTACCGTCTCTGTTCAACCCAGTTTTGCACGTCACACCCCATCAGGCCTTTAGGAATTCTGTCTGACATAAAGGTTAATAACACACTTACCGCAGTGCGCTCCGTGGCCCTGCGGATCTGTCTCTTGCTTCTGTTCCTGTGGAACAGACCCTGGGATGCCCCCCTCCGACCACCCTCCACCATTGTGTCCAGTTGCAACCCTGGAATCAGCCACTCAGCTATGCTCAGCTCCCACGACCAGCCAACACCACTTTCTGAGCTTAGCTTCTGTTGCAGATGAACCGTGAGCTCCCAGATTCGTCAGAATTATTCCGCCCAGGTGGAGGCTGCAGTCAACTGCTTGGTCAGCACGCGTCTGTTGGCCTCCCACCATTGTCTCTCTCTGGGCTTTTATTTCAACCACAAATGTAGCTCTGCAGGACGTAGGCCACTTTTTCCGCAAATTGGCTGAGGAGAGGCGCGGGTGCAGGAGCACCTCTGGTAAACACGAAGCCAGTGCAGAGGCCGTGCCCTCTTTCAGGACGTGCAGACATGTCTCAAGAGAAGTCAGGAAAATCCAGGAAGCTCTGGAAGCCACCCTTCTCATGGAGAAGAACTGGAACCAGCCCTTTTGGGCCTGGATGGCCTGGGTTCTGCCCGCACAGACCTCCACCTCTGTAACTCACAGAGAGCCACGTCCTAGAAGCCGGGAGACCGCCTGACCAACAATGTCTGCAGGCTGGCTGGCCTCGGGCGGGGTTGGGAGAATATTTCTTTGAAAGGCTTACCCTCAAGCATGACTCGGAGCCTCTGGAGCTGAGCCGCCTTTCAGGAGCTTCCCTAATGTCCAAACTTCTGCCGGAAGCCCCTCTCTGCAGCCACTAGTCAGCTTTCTAACCACCCTGGAGCCCTCTCCCAAGCCTTGGACCAAATGGAAGCAATAAAGCTTTTTGCAGAAAAAAACAAAAACAAAAAAACATACTTAGTTTCTTCTTGCTGAGGCCCTTGTAGGTGTAGCCCTGGTCCTGCCACCACTGAAGGAAAAAAAGAAAGAAAGAAAAAGTTGAGGTGATGGGGAGTGGGGAGAAAGAATACCCACATCTTTCCCTATTCTGCCTGAAAACAGACACTCCTTAAGCCCCACTCATGTCACACTGAGTGTGAGCACACACTCGTGAAGGCGTATAAGCCAGCCCTTCATGCTTTAACCTTCCCACTTTAGATAACCACTTTATCTACCTGTTCCCATTTTCTAGCTCACTAGTACTCAGAGGAGGCTCTCTGTTCATTGTTGGATATTATGGAATATAATGTTTGGATATTATGGATGATATAATGGATGTATATGAATATAATGTACATGTGTCCCTTGGTCTGAAGAAATGATGTTCAACTGTCCACCTTGGCTCAATATTTCCTGTTCTGGTTTCTTTTATAGGCTCCTGAGCGTTTGCATCTCCACTAGGTAAGAAAAGCTCAATCTCGAGTTGGTGTCTATTACTGTCTGAACTCTTTTCAACCCCTACTCTCTCCTCCCCACCCCACCCCACCCCACCTCACCCAGGCCACCAGCATCAGTCTCAGTTGTCAGCTGCGTTCAGAGCCTTCCCACCAAAGACATCTGCCACATAGCCGTTTGCAGTCTATCTCTTGTCAACTGAAAGGAAACACACAATTTAAGAGGCATGAGTTAAGCTTTCAGTTCAGTCACTCAGTCATGTCTGACTCTTTGCGACCCCAAGGACTGCAGCATGCCAGGCTTCCCTGTCCATTACCGACTCCCAGAACTTGCTCAAACTCATGTCCATTGAGTTGGTGATGCCATCCAACCATCTCATCCTCTGTCGTCCCTTTCTCCTTCTGCCTTCAATCTTGCCCAGCATCAGGGTCTTTTCCAGTGAGTCACTCTTTCGCATCAGGTGGCCAAAGTCAAGCTTTATTAAGGGTCTTTCTGGGGATGATAGGCTGGGGTTGGCCTCTCAGTGGCTCTGAGAAACTGCTCCCAAGAAGTTGAGGCAGGTTGTGGGGGTGGTTATATATGATTTTTAAAACCTGGAGGGAGGTGGGCTACAAAACACATGCAGTCAAGCATACATCTTGGTAAGAGATGGCAGCTAGTCACAAAGAGCCAAGATAATGACTATGGTGCTCTTCCACATCTGGGAAACTACAAGAAGCTGGGTTCATTAAAATTCTTCCTGAGATACATGTGACTCTCCAAGGGGCCTGTTTGTCCAAAGCACAGAGCATCCTGCCCTTCATTTCCTCTGGCTGAAGCACAGAGCTCTTCATCCCGTTATCGTGTTAATCTCTTCTCTCTGAAGCACAGAGTGCACTGCGAGTCACTGACTTAATCTCTGTAGACTTGGATGGTGAGCAAAACATTCTGTCTTCTTGCGCTCTCTTGTTGGCAGACAGAACAGTTCTCACTGACATTGTGTGCCTCAGATGGTAAGGGAGGACAGCGTCCAGATTCGGCCCATCCCTGCATTGCTGAAGCACCCACTACCAGCTTGGGCGCAGGTGGCCACCTTAAGTGAGCACATGGGGAGATTTTTCTCATCAGCTTCAGTTCTTTTCCAAATCTGGGTGCCAACATGTTCTTCTTTAATGTACCCCTCAAATCTCTTTAGTGATTGCCACAGAGCTATGCAGCATACGGACATCCCTTTAACAGGCCAGGCTTCCACTGCCCTTCTGCCTGACCACATGGCCAGGTTCTTACCCCTGCTGGGAAGACAGCCTGCCATTCATCCCACTAAGCTGAATTCTCCAGACTCGTGGCCTTCCAAACCAGATGTTGTCCAATTACCCTGAAACTGCCATCCGTAAACCTTTGGCTCTTTCTCAGTAGCTACTCACAAGGCTCAGTCCACATGGTGGTCGGTTCCAGTAGCTCCTCAGGTGGCTCCAAAGTCAATCCTAGAGAAAGAGTTTCCCTGATTGTATCTCCTCTCTGCATTCCCCAGAAAGCATGATCTTGTATTAATCATTTACATACTATTGTAGAACTCTTCTGGGCACTGCCAGCCCCATTTGGGCATTTTTCCAGCATCATCCTAGAGACTGTGGGTATTTCAGATGTCAAGACTATTTTCTGTCCTTCACTCATTGGAGTGGTTTCAGTTAATAATGTCCAGTGGCAGACTTCCCTGGTGGTCCTGTGGTTAAGACTCTGTACTCCCAAAGCTCCCAGCCTTTTACTTTAATTCCATCAACTCTTATGTTTCTATCCTTACATTTTTATGTTTTCTCAATATAATGGTAGGCTGAGCCTGGGCTTCCCTGTTTGGGTTTTGGTACTATAGTGTCTGGGGTTTCTCTATCAAGAGGTCCTTGAAAATGTCTCTTTTTTTATCCACTGACCATTTTACCTACTTTTGTGCAAAAGGCTTTGGATCCCCTGTGAGGGATTGAGTTAAGGGACCCTGGCCCCTCATCAATCTGTATCTTGATTACTTGGATTAACTGCTGCCCCAGGCAATTGCTAGTTAGGTTCTTCACTGTAATCTGTGCCTTCTGGATTTTCAAATTTCATTACAAACAGAGCAGACTATTTACTATTTATTGTTTGGGGCCCTATAGAATTGGGGGACCTGAAGGGGGTCTCTTTGGTAGTGTTGTATTAAAGCTTTGCTTTAATCCCATTAATGCCTCTTTCATTCTTCCCATTTCTTTATAACCCTCTAAAGTCTCCCATCCCAAAGAAAGGCAATGCCAAAGAATGTTCAAACTATCACACAATTGCACTCATCTTACATGCTAGTAAAATAATGCTCAAAATTCTCCAAGCCAGGTTTCAGCAACATGTGAACCGTGAACTTCCAGATGTTCAAGCTGGTTTTAGAAAAGGTAGAGGAACAAGAGATCAAATTGTCAACATCTGCTGGATCATTAGAAAAGCAAGAGAGTTCCAGAAAAGTATCTATTTCTACTTTCTTGACTATGCCAAAGCCTTTGACTGTGTGGATCACAATAAACTGTGGAAAATTCTGAAAGAGATGGGAATACCAGACCACCTTAACCTGCCTCTTGAGAAACCTGTATGCAGGTCAGGAAGCAACAGTTAGAACTGGACGTGGAACAACAGACTGGTTCCAAATAGGAAAAGGAGTACGTCAAGGCTGTATATTGTCACCCTGCTTATTTAACTTCTATGCAGAGTACATCATGAGAAACGCTGGGCTGGAAGAAACACAAGCTGGTATCAAGATTGCCAGGAGAAATGTCAATAACATCAGATATGCAGATGACATCACCCTTATGGCAGAAAGTGAAGAGGAACTAAAAAGCCTCTTGATGAAAGTGAAAGAGGAGAGTAAAAAAGTTGGCTTAAAGCTCAAATTCAGAAAACAAAGATCATGGCATCTGGTCCCATCAATTCATGGCAAAGAGATGGGGAAACAGTGGAAACAGTGGCTGACTTTATTTTCCTGGGCTCCAAAATCATGACAGATGGTGATTACAGCCATGAAATTAAAAGACACTCCTTGGAAGGAAAGTTATGACCAACCTAGACAGCATATAAAAAGCAGAGACATTACTTTGTCAACAAAGGTCCATCTAGTCATGGCTATGGTTTTTCCAGTGGTCATGTATGAATGTGAGAGTTGGACCATAAAGAAAGCTGAGTGCTGAAGAATTGATGCTTTTGAACTGTGGTGTTGGAGAAGACTCTTGAGAGTCCCTTGGACTGCAAGGAGATCCAACCAGTCCATCCTAAAGAAGATCAGTCCTGGGTGTTCATTGGAGGGACTGATGTTGAAGCTGAAACTCCAGTACTTTGGCCACCTGATGCAAAGAGGTGACTCACTGGAAAAGACTCTGATGCTGGGAGGGATTGGGGGCAGGAGGAGAAGGGGGGCGACCGAGGATGAGATGGTTGGATGGCTTCACCAACTCAATGGACATGGGTTTGGTTGAACTCCAGGAGTTGGTGATGGACAGGGAGGGCTAGTGTGCTGCAGTTCATGGGATCAAAAGAGTTGACTGAGCGACTGAACTGAACTGAAAGTTTCCCCTGCTGCTGGAATGAGTCCCAAGACACAGTTTCTGTTTCATTCCTATCAAAACTTGCTTAATTCCTTTTATTTCTTAATAACTGTTTAAAAGTTTCCACCTTGTGGGGAAGATTCTCCTGACTGTCCCCTTCATTCTCTTGTTAATTAAGCTGTTCTCAATAACATCTGTATGACCCATGAGGGGAAGTTGAAGCAGTAAATTTGATAAGGCTTCCCGGACTATTATTGTTCTGCAACTATGAGGTTACAATGGGGTGCCCATGTGAAGGGTCTCCTTAACCACAGCAGTGTTTACTATTGAAACAGGAGGGAAGCGGGCAGGGCACAAGTTTTAAAAAAGTAACATAGGCATAAGACATGACAAAAACTAGTTAGAACCAAATAGGTCCAAGATGGCAGATGAGTCGACCTCCCCATCCTTTCCCCCAAATAGCTACAATACTCTTCCCACTCACTAGCCTATCAGATTACTCACCCCTATCTGAAGTGATAACCCCAGCCCCGGGGCCAGTCTAGTCTTCCCAGATGGCCCACACTTTGTCTGTGGAGTGTGTTTCTCTCTAAATAAATCCACTTCTTATCTATCATTTTGTCTATCATGGATTCTTTCTGCAATGAGACATCAACTTCAACTTGGTGCTCTATGACAACCTAGAGGGATGAGAGGGAGGGAGGGGACGTATGTATATCTATTCCTGATTTCATGCTGATGTGTGGCAGAAACCAACACAACATTGTAAAGCAAATATGCTCCAATTAAAAATAAATTTTTATACCTATGGCTGATCCATGTTGATGTTTGGCAGAAACCAACACAATTCTGTAAAGCAATTATCCTTCAATTTAAAAATAAATATTTTTTTTTTTAGAGTGTGTTACTTACCTCGACTCTTAGCTTGTCGGGGACGGTAACCGGGACCCGTGTCTACTCCTGTTGCTGCGCCTGCTGACCCATAGCCGCCATGCGTGAGTGCATCTCCATCCACGTTGGCCAGGCTGGTGTCCAGATCGGCAATGCCTGCTGGGAGCTCTACTGCCTGGAACACGGCATCCAGCCCGATGGCCAGATGCCAAGTGACAAGACTGTTGGGGGAGGAGACGACCCCTTCAGCACCTTCTTCAGTGAGACAGGCGCTGGCAAGCATGTGCCCAGGGCAGTGTTTGTAGACCTGGAACCCACAGTCATTGATGAGGTTCACACTGGCACCTACTGCCAGCTCTTCCACCCTGAACAGCTCATCACAGGCAAAGAAGATGCTGCCAACAACTATGCCCGAGGTCACTACACCATTGGCAAGGAGATCACTGACCTCGTCTTGGACAGAATTCAGAAACTGGCTGACCAGTGCATGGGTCTTCAGGGCTTCTTGGTCTTCCACAGCTTTGGTGGGGGAACTGGTTCTGGGTTCACCTCCCTGCTGATGGAACGCCTCTCTGTCGACTATGGCAAGAAGTCCAAGCTGGAGTTCTCCATTTACCAAGCCCCCAGGTTTCCACAGCTGTCATTGAGCCCTACAACTCCATCCTCACCACCCACACCACCCTAGAGCACTCTGATTGTGCCTTCATGGTGAGACAATGAGGCCATCTATGACATCTGCCGTAGAAACCTCGACGTTGAGCGCCCAACCTACACAAACCTTAACCGCCTTGTTAGCCAGATAGTGTCCTCCATCACTGCTTCCCTGAGGTTTGATGGCGCCCTGAATGTGGATCTGACAGAGTTCCAGACCAACCTGGTGCCCTATCCCCGCATCCACTTCCTTCTGGCCACATACGCCCCTGTCATCTCTGCTGAGAAAGCCTACCATGAACAGCTTTCTGTAGCAGAGATCACCAATGCTTGCTTTGAGCCAGCCAACCAGGTGGTGAAATGTGACCCTCGCCGTGGTAAATACATGGCCTGCTGCCTGTTGTACCGTGGCGACGTGGTTCCCAAAGATGTCAATGCTGCCATCGCCACCATCAAGACCAAGCACAGCATCCAGTTTGTAGACTGGTGCCCCACTGGCTTCAAGGTTGGCATTAACTACCAGCCTCCCACTGTGGTACCTGGTGGAGACCTGGCCAAAGTACAGCGAGCTGTGTGCATGCTGAGCAACACCACAGCCATCGCTGAGGCCTTGGCTCGCCTGGACCACAAGTTTGACCTGATGTATGCCAAGCGTGCCTTTGTTCACTGGTATGTGGGTGAGGGCATGGAGGAAGGAGAGTTTTCTGAGGCCCGTGAGGACATGGCTGCCCTTGAGAAGGATTATGAGGAGGTTGGTGTGGATTCTGTGGAAGGAGAGGGAGAGGGAAGAAGGAGAGGAATACTAATTATCATTCCTTTGAGCCTTGCAGCATGTCATACTCAGCTTCCGCATTAGCTGACAGGCATAAGAACTTTTAGATTGTCTTTGCTTTCAACTATGATCATGTATTCCTTTTCCATGTGTGTCTGTAACACTTTTGTCTTGTCTCAAAAGTAAAGATTTTAAGAAAGAAAGAAAAATAAATAAATAATTTTTTTTAAAGATAAAGAATAAATAAAAAAAATTTTATATCTATGGCTGATTCATGTTGATGTTGGGCAGAAACCAACATAATTCTGTAAAGCAATTATTCTTCAATTAAAAAGTAAATAAACTTTTTTAAATGTTAAAAATAAAAATAATTTAAATATTTTTAAAAAGAAACTGAGCTTCATTGAGTCTTGAAATCAGGTGTGTGATTTTAAAAGACCATAGGCTCAAATCTTAATCTGATTACATGGTTTCACTATGAGCTGGGTAGAGAGTATATTCTTTGGCTCAAAAGGTAAAGAATCCACTTGCAATGCAGGAGACACAGGAGATGCTGGTTCGATCCCTGGATCAGGAAGATCCTCTGGAGGAGGAAATGGCAACCTACTCCAGTATTCTTGCCTGGAGAATCCCATGGACAGAGGAGCTTGGCGGGCTTCAGTCCACGGGGTTGCCAGGAGTCAGACGTGACTGAGTGACTGACACAACATCAGCTGGGTAAAGGGCGTGTTCAGTGAATGAATATCCCGATCATTACAGAGCCAGCTCGAGGAGGCTTGAGTATCGGCTGCTTCATGTGTCCTGCTTTGGTATTCACAGGGGGAGATAGACAGCTTACCTTTTCAGGATAAACAGACCCCACAGTGGTTTTCATCCAGTCCACCAAGCTGGCTGTTCCCTTGAGGATAACCTCCTGTTTGTCTGGATCACATATCACTTTCTGGGTTTGCTCTAGCACCCTGTAGGTCCTGAATCAACCCGAACTTGCTCCTTTCCTCCACAGCATTCAGAGCCAAAGACACAGACCCCAAAGGAGTTACTCCCACAATCATTTCAACATCAGTTCTTTAGGAAGCTAATGATACAGATCATCAATGGTTCAACTATGTCACACTGATGAAATAAAATTCCTATTTTATGGCAAGACAAGAAATATTTAAACATAAAATTTTCCTTGCCCATTTGGGCCTTCTCTCTCCCCCTTTCAGTGTGTGGTGTACATCTGTATTAAACCAGACATCCTTAGGAGATACACTTCATCACAGAAGGAGGTTATCTTCCTTCTTAATCTTGTAAGGGACTGCGATGACTCATGACCCACTACTCACTTTGTACATTTAGATCTAGACTGTGTAAATTGTCAGTGATATGTAGTTGTTTCATGTACAAACCTCTCTCTCAAAAATTTATGTAACTGTGCTTTGACCTCTAATAGGCAGAACAGTTCTTGGAGCTTTCTGAGAAGATGCTCCCAGGTTATAAAACTTCAGTTTGGCCTGAATAAACATTTCCATCTCTTTTTAGATAAGGTGATTATTATTTTTTTTCATCAACAGCCCTACACTCCCAGGTTTCAACAGTTTTTTTGTCCCCCCACCACTCCCCGCCCCACCGACTACCTTCTTAGAGACCGGAGGTCTTTGAGGTCCTTTCTGTTGTCACTACCGAGTTTTTAGTTCAGAGGACAAACTTAGTGGCCCAAACTCAGCCTGACGGAAATCTGAGCTTGGTCTGGCATCAGGGTCTGACTTGGCGTTTTCAGTACCGTTTAGGAATTCAGAGGAGCTGCAGCGCTGCTGCTCCTCCACAGCGCTGCTGGCTGTGCGGCCACGCAGGAGCCAAAAGTTCTCCATCCCTTGCCCTTCCACCCTTTCACTTGCCAAACCGCATATGGCCGTGAGTCAAGGCGATTCTAGCAGTTTCTACTTCTCTGACACCAACTGAAGGTCTGGTCACCAGTTTCAACATGTGTGTATATAGACATGGTCCCCACAAGCAGTTCCTCAACTGCAGCCGTGTATCCTGCAAGTTAACTTGATTCTGACACTATCTGCCTGGAGATGGTGGCAGACCCCACAGGTTAAAGGCTCAGTTCTACACAAGGCTCTCCACCCCACCCCCAACACACTTCAGAGGACAACCTAAGTCTAGGTTGTCCCTTGTCCTTCTGACCAAGTTGATACAGATTGGAAGCGCCAATGACTCCCTTCTTGGGCTCAATTAATTTGCTAGAGCAGATTACAGAACTCGGAAGAGCATTTACTCACTAATTCAGTTCAGTTCAGTTCAGTCCCTTAGTTGTGTCCAGCTCTTTGTGACCCCATGGACTGCAGCATGCCAGGCTTCCTGTCCATCACCAACTCCCAGAGCTTGCTCAAATTCATGTCCATTGAGTCGGTGGTGCCATCCAACCATCTTATCCTCTGTCATCCCTTTCTCCTCCTGCCTTCAATCTTCCCCAGCATCAGGGGCTTTTCAAATGTCAGTTCTTTGCATTAGGTGGCCAAAGTATTGGAGCTTCAGCTTCAGCATCAATCCTTCCAATGAGTATTCAGGACTGATTTCCTTTAGGATACACTGGTTGGATCTCCTTGCTGTCCAAGGGACTCTCAGTCTTTTCCAACACCACAGTTCAAAAGCATCACCACAGTTCAGCACTCAGCTTTCTTTATGGTCCAACTCTCACATCCATACATGACTACTGGAAAAACCATAGCTTTGACTAGACGGACCTTTGTCAGTAAAGTAACATCTCCGCTTTTTAATATAATGTCTAGATTTGTCATAGCTTTTCTTCCAAGGAGCAAGCACCTTTCTCTAGTTGCAGTACATAGGGTTAGTTGCCCCAGGTGACGTGGGATCTTAGTTACCAGATTAGAAATCAAAACCGTAGTCCCTGTATTGGAAGGCGAATTCTTAACCAGTGGACCACCAGGAAAAGACCTATATTTCTTATTATAAATCAATATCACAACACCCCATTAGAAAAACTGATAGAGGATTAAATCATGTAAATCATGGAAGAAGAGATGTAATTGACTAGTACTGTGAAAAGATAATGATAGTTAACTGTTAATATTAATCAGAGAAAGGCAAATCTAATTTCAACTTCAATTTTACAGTTTATTTTGTCAGTTTTAAGTTGGCAAAGATTAAAAAAACAATGAAGCCTAGTGTGATAAAGTTTTAGAAAAGTTGGGCAACTTTATACCCTGTTAACAACAGGGTTCTGTGTGTGTCCTCGACTCTTTGTGATCCCTTGGACCGTGGCCTGCCAGGCCCCTCTGTCGGTGGCATTTTCCAGGCAAGAATACTAGAGTGGGTTGCCATCTCCTTCTCCAGGGATCTTCCCAAGCCAGGGCTTGAATCCGTGTCTCCTGCATCTCCTGCATTGGCAGGCAGATACTTTACCACTGAGCCACCTGGCAAGGCCTGGGATTGTAATCGGATACACCTTAACAGAAAGCCAATTTAAATTGTGCCCATGTTCCAGGCCACCGTTTAGGCAGATCTTTATCTACATATTCTTTTATTGAGACATAGTCACCAGATATTGCTGAGTGGAAGACAGCAAGATCCTTGATCTCACACTGCATCCTGGAGACAGATGATTGCAGAAAGTGTACAGCTCTACCCCTACAGTATATGGACTGACAGGAAGCTTTAGGAAGATGGTCATGGTAGTTTTCTGGATGGTGGGATTTGGGGCTACCTTTTCTCACTTTTCAAGTCTGAGACACCAGCTCGCTCCCACCCATCTTCACACACCTCTGAGGCCATAGTCCCGGGTCCTTGGCTCCCCTACCAGGCCCCTGGCTGAACTGGGATGCCCAGGGCACAGCCACGTGGAAAGGACACCTTGGGAGTTGGGAATGCCAAGGAAATTTTGGCCTACCTAGAGAAGAAAGGAAAAGTAAGGCATTTAAATACTGAGGAACAACCCTCTTTGAATCTGGAAGAGGCTTTCTGAATGAGGCTGCCCTGACAAGACCACATACAGTTGCTTATGTGAATTTTCAGTATGGCTTTTTTGGAGCATTTGCCTATACCTCCCACTCCTCTCCCCTCTGGTTTTTTTTTTTCTCCCCTTCAGAAAGTTTTACACATGCAGCTCAGTCAAGCCACAAAGTCCCTTTCCAGATGGTGTTTCCCGCTGGTGACTCAGACCAGCAAGGAGAAAGTGGGTGCCTGTAACCAGAACTTGTGCATCTGGGGGCGGAGAGTTTCTCCAGCTTTTCATCCTTTCTTGGAAACAGGCTTTATGTAAACCGTGTCTGGATGGAAATTATTACAAAGATTGAAGATGTGAATTTACTTTTGAAAATCACTTTTAGGTTTTGCTTTCCCCTGGGCCCAGTATTCACTCTAAGGGGGAGACGCAAGAGGAAAAAGCATGTGCGTCTCGGGATTTCTCTGGGGAGGGCGACAACTGATATTCTGCCCCTCTTCCTTCTGGGCTGAGGCTGGAAATCCCAAAGCTATAGGGGAAGACTGGTCCTGGGGATTTGGTGGGCCAAGTGGCCCCCTTCTAAAGGGGTGGCCTCAAGCCAGAGCCAGAGTGTCAGCAAGTCCTCTGGTTCTGCCTTTTTTTTTTTTTTTAAGGCAGAAATTGGATTTTCATGTCAAATGTCCCAGTATGTAAACATATTTATGAGCCAAATGAAACAGAGTAGGAGAAACCCTAGAGATCATCATGTTGAATCCATGAGTTTGGATTTAGAAGCCTGAGGTTTAGAGAAAGAAGGGGCTTTCCAGGATGATACTAGAATCTAGATATACTATCTCCTGGTGTGATTTTATTAACTGGCATTAAACTGACAGCTCTTTTAAATAACCAAACATATTTAGTTCTGTGAGTTCTTCTCTTCCCCTCTCCTGTTCTCTCTTTCTCCTCCCTTTCTTCCTAGTTCTTTCAATTATTTATTCATTTGTCCATGTATTTCTTCTTTCCATGGCTTTCTAGACAGTTTAAAGTTTGAATTCTTCTATTCAGGAAGTGTGTGTGTGTGCTTAGTCACTCAGTCGTGTCTGACTCTTTGCGACCCCGTGGAAAAGAGGGAAAAAGGCTCCTCTGTCCGTGGAATTTCCCAGGCAAAAATACTAGAGTGGGTAGCCTATCCCTTCTGGGATCTTTCCCACCCAGGAATTGAACTGGGATCTCCTGCTTTGCAGGTGGATTCTTTACCAGCTGAGCTATCAGGGAAGCCCTATTCAGGAAGAGTACTTCTTAATTCTAAGTACACCCTTATGGCAGAAAGTGAAGAGGAACTAAAAAGCCTCTTGATGAAAGTGAAAGAGGAAGGTGAAAAAGTTGGCTTAAAACTCAACATTCAGGAAATAAAGATCATGGCATCTGGTCCCATCACTTCATAGGAAATAGATGGGGAAACAGTGGAAACAGTGTCAGACTTTATTTTTGGGGCTCCAAAATCACTGCAGATGGTGACTGCTCCCATGAAATTAAAAGACACTTACTCCTTGGAAGAATAGTTATGACCAACCTAGATAGCATATTAAAAACAAGAGACATTACTTTGCCAACAAAGGTCCGTCTAGTCAAGGGTCAAGGCTATGGTTTTTCCTGTGGTCATGTATGGATGTGAGAGTTGGACTGTGAAGAAAGCTGAGCACCGAAGAATTGATGCTTTTGAACTGTGGTGTTGGAGAAGACTCTTGAGGGTCCCTTGGACTGCAAGGAGATCCAACCAGTCCATTCTAAAGGAGATCAGTCCTGGGTGTTCTTTGGAAAGAGTGAAGATAAAGCTGAAACTCCAGTACTTTGGCCACCTCATGCAAAGAGATGACTCATTGGAAAAGACTCTGATGCTGGGAGGGATTGGGGGCAGGAGGAAAAGGGGACGACAGAGGATGAGATGGCTGGATGACATCACTGACTCGATGGACGTGAGTCTGAGTGAACTCTGGGAGTTGGTGATGGACAGGGAGGCCTGGCGTGCTGTGATTCATGGGGTTGCAAAGAGTTGGACACGACTGAGCGACTGAACTGAACTGAACCGAAGACTTTTGAAGATGTGCTTTAATCTTGTATTTCTAATTTTATTGCCCTTTGCTCAGGAAATTTTTCTTGTAAATTTCCACTTTTTATATTTCATTGATAGGTTTTCTTTGGAGTCAAATGCATGATCAACTTTTAAAAAGATTCCAAGAGCCAAATAAAATGATACTTATTGTTTATTAGTAGGACACTGAAGTCCATGTATATACCAGATTCAGCTTGTTGATTGTAATATTCAGATTATGTAATTTATTTCTGTTTTACTAGATCTGTCAAATTCAGAAGAAGTGTATCCAAGGATTTATATATATATATATATATATTTATATATATATATAAATTTATATATATATATATAGTGCATATGTGATTTAAATTAAGTCCTCATATTCTGGTAGATTTTGTTTTATGTATCTTGCAACTATACTATTAGGAATATCAACTTATAGTTGGCTTTTTTTTTTTTGTCTTCATACTGTACCTTTTACCACATATAACGTTTCTCATAACTCAAATACTTTTGATTTGATTTAAATTCTACTTTGTCTGATGTTAGTATCTGTATCTATCTGCTTTCTTTTTGAATGTCTCTGGTATCTCTTTGTTCAACCCTTTATTTTCTTTAGGTATGTCATAGTTTAATGTAACCCACACATGCTTCTTAATAAAAATATAAAAACACAGGAAACATATATGGGTGTGTGCTCAGTTGCTCGGTCATGTCTGACTCTTTGTAACCTGATGGACTGTAGCTACCAGGCTCCACTGTCCATGGGCTTTTCCAGGCAAGAATACTGGGGTGGGTTGCCATTTCCTTCTCCAGGAGATCCTTCCTACCCAGGTATCTGACCCATGCCTCTGTGTCTCCTGCATTAGCAGGCAGCTTCTTTACTACTGGTGAGAACCACCGAGGAATTGTTATCTAAAGATAACTGATGATAAAATTAAAAGGTTTTGCATGGCAAAGGAAACCATAAACAAGATGAAGAGAATCTTCAGAATGGGAAAAAATATTTGTAAATGAAGCAACTGACAAGGGATTAATCTCCAAACATATGAACAGTTCACACAGCTCAATATCAAAAAAACAAACAATGTAGTCCAAAAAAATGGGTAGAAGACCTAAATAGACATTTCTCCAAAGAAGACATACAGATGGCCCAGAGGCATGAAAAGATGCTCTTCATCACTGATTATTAGAGAAATGCAAATCAAAACTACCATGAGGTACCACCTCGCATCCATCAGAATGGCCATCATCAAAAAATCTACAATAAACACTGGAGAGGGAATGGGGAAAAGGAAACGCTCTTACAGGGCCGGTGGGAATGCAAATTGGTACAACCACTAGGGAGAACAGTATGGAGGTTACTTAAAAACTACAAATAGAATTACCATATGACCCAGCAATCCATTCCTGTGCATATACAGAGAAAACCATAATTTCAAAAGATACTTGAACCCCATTGTTTATTGCAGCACTATTTATAATAGCCAGGACACAGAAGCAACCTAATTGTTCATCAACAGAGGAATGAATAAGAAGATATGATACATATATACAATGGAACATTACTCAGTCATTAAATGGAACGAAATTGTGCCATTTGCAGAGACAAATGGACCTACAGATTGTCATACAGAATGAAGTAAGTCAGAAAGAGAAAAACAAATATCATATATTAATGCACACATGTGGGATCTAGAAGAATAGTACAGCTGAACCTACTTACAAAGCAGAATAAGAGACACAGATGTAGAGAAAAACTTATGGACACTAAGGAGGATAAAGGGGGGAGGGGATGAACTGGGAGGTTGGGATTGACATATACACACTGCTAGGTATAAACTAGCTAACTGAGAACCTACAGTATAGCACAGAGAACTCTACTCAATACTCTGTGATGATCTAAATGTGAAGGAAATCCAAAAGAGGGGATACATGTATATATATGGGCCTCCCTGGTGGCCCAGCTGGTAAGAATTGCCTGCAATGCAGGAGACCCCGGTTCAATTCCTGGGTTAGGCAGTTCCCCTGGAGAGGAATAGGCTACCCACTCTAGTATTCTTGCCTGGAGAATTCCATGACAGAGGAGCCTGACAGGCCACAGCCCATGGGGTCACAGAGAATCGGACTGGGCGACTTTCACTCTCGTGTATATGCATAGCGGCTTTCACTCTCGTGTATATGCATAGCGACTTTCACTCTCGTGTATATGTATAGCTGATTCACCCTGCTATACAGAAAAGAACACGACATTGTAAAGCAACTATACTCCAGTGAACATTAAAAAAGAAACTGATAACATTTGGTTGACTTCGTTCTAGACAGCTCTCTGTGTGTATGTAGGAGGAAGGACCTAGATGGAGACAAAGACAGGGGCAAAGGTAGGGAGATGAAAACAATTGTATAAGGATGGTTGCACATGTGACATATTTCAAAAAATAAAGACTGCGTTCAGTTTTAAATGAATTTAACAGAAACACACGCTTAGCTCAGCCACTCCCTACATGGAAACCAGGTTCCTAAAAGATACCACTAAGGGTAAGAAATTTTAAGACATTGAAGTCATTGCAGGCTTTTAAGAAATGAAAGATAGTTTCCACATAGACAGAACTGGTTGATGATTTGCTAGGAAAGGTAAGGTTGATGATTTGCTAGCCTGGTGTGCTACAGTCTATGGGGGTGGCAGAGTCAGACACAGCTTAGGGAATGAGCAACAATATCCTTCTACCTGGTCTCTCCTTCCTCCCAGTTTTGATACTTTTATTATTTTAACTTTGTCAGTTTTATCAGAGTTACAACAATTGCTTCTGCATTCTGAAGCCATAATTGTCTCAGATGTTTAGCATTGTTCCTGCATCTAAGTGGATTCTCTGCCCCCAACCTGACCCATATCTATGACTTCAGAATAACAGGGCATTTTATTTCAATTCATCCTTTAGTGAGTGAGATTTCACCATCAAGTAGATTTCTCAAAATGGCTCATAGACGCTGTATTTTCTGAGTACTTTCGTGTCTGAAAATGTGAGCTCTTGCCTTAGCTCCACCTGGGCTGAGTAGAATCCACTTGGATCATATTCTTTTTCCTTGTAGACATTTCTTTGTGTTGGCACCAATTGCTGCTGGAAAGACATCTGAGACCTGACCTATTTTTGTCTCTGTAAGTGAATTTCTTTCTGTCCTGGATGTGAAATATATTTTTCTTTTCTAAGTTTAATAGTTTAGCCAGAATCTGTCTGAAGGTTATTATAGATTTCTCCTACTAAATGGTATATGTTTTCAACTTTGCAGATTTAGTGTTTATTCTAATACTTTTATGAGTTCACATTTAAAATATAAATTTGTAATCCATTTGGAATTTATTCTGATGTATGGCATGAGGGATGGGTCCAATATTAACTTTTTCTGAAAGACCATCCAGGTATTTTGGGGGATATGTTGAATCTAATGCTGATAGAGCACAGATGATGCTGTCTGTGGGCCAAAGAGGCTAGAAGGGGGGGTGTCAGGGACAGAGATAATAGTTTGAGGATTATAGTGGGGATGTGCAAGCAAGGAGACAAATGAGATCAACAGGTGTCAAAAAAACAGAAATGACTAAATTAAACACACCAAATCAGTAAACAGTCATGGTGGTAGTGGCAGCTTAGTTGCTACGTCGTGTCTGATCTTGCAACCTCATGTTCATGGATTTCCCAGGCAAGCGTATTGGAATGGGTTGCCATTTCCTCCTCAAAGGGATCTTCTCCACCCAAGGATTGAACTCGTATCTCCTGCATTGGCAGGTGAATATTTTAACCACTGAGCCACCAGTGAAGCCCCCAGTAAAGAGTTAGTAAAAATTTATTGTGTTTATAAAAGCTTTTAAACTCAAAGATGTAAACAGAGTTCAGGGTATGACATTATAGGATGGCTAATAAAGTGAGAGTGAGTAAGCTGTTTGAGTGAATAAGCTGTTTAAGTTTTACAGTGACTGGTTATTACCAAGAGGATTTCCAGACGGAATGGGATTGGTTAACAGTGATTATCTCCTATCATTTTTGGAAAGCTAGCTAAAGTTTTCTTTATGGTTATCAGACATTTACAAGAAATGGCCCAAGTTAAGTTTCACTTGTCATGCTGAATAAACTAAATTAAGTTTCACTCATGTGGGTTAAGTGGTTGCGTCTGGTTGGGGAATTTTCAAGTTCAGTCCCCACTGTGTATTTAATTTGAACAATTCCCTCCTTTGGTCCTTCTTTCAGCAAGCTGAGAGTATGAACAATGAGTGTAGCATCACTTTCACTTACCGGCTGTTAACAGAGCCGGGAGGAAGCATCACCCAGTCACTGTTTGTGTTACTTGAGTCTTCAGGACAGATGGTCATGAGTCACTGCTGCATAGCTATCACAGACACAGAGGTCAGATCCTTGAGTTCTTCCAGTTGTCTGATCCTGAGGGATTCCATTTGGGATGTAAGTGGCTGCCAAAATGTATTTAAAACTCTTGAGAGAACACAGTGCCCTGGAGAGGTTCATATGATGACTATAATGGCCAAGGACTGAAAAGTTCCCCAGAGCAGAGATTCCCAAGAGTCAAGACTGAACCAACTGAAAAGTTATAATCTGATTCAGATTTTATCTGAAGTGAGTGAAGTCTCTCAGTTGCATCCAACTCTTTGTGACCCCCTGAACTATAGCCTACCAGGCTCTTCTGTCCGTGGGATTTTCCAGGCAAGAATACTGGAGTGGGTTGCCATTTCCTTCTCCATCAAAGTCAACTGACATTTCCTTTTGATAATGTATAATTGGGTTTCCTTTTTTTTTTTCTGAGTTATTTACATAGGAACACATGATGTGTGAGCAGTCACAAGTCCTCACGATTACTTGGGACAGAAGGAACACAAGGAAGTTTATTTCAGGAGAGAGTTACAAGTCAGCTTCCACCTAAATTAGCCCTTTACATGAAGTAAACAATCAGGTAATTTAATAAGAAGCATTTCTATGGAAACAAAAGAAAAACAAAGGTTAATAGTTCAAGCAACTCGTAAATGCAGATTTCGAGTTTGGAAAGCAGCAGTTGAGAAAGTTTCTAGATTTGAGTTAGGATCATCTTTAAATAATTCAATGAAGATGGTAGTTTCAGTCTGATGAATTGCCCTGGTTTGTAGTTTAACTGTCTTTGATGATGTCATTGGATGGTGTGGTTAACTCTCCTGAGTGGCCCTGAGTGGCCCACACAGCAACAAGCATAAGATTGCCCACACATGACCCATTGTGGTGGTTTCTCTGAGGTTTACAGGTAGATGACAAAATATCAAAGACAACCAACAGGACTAGAATCTGATAACAAGTACACTATAGTTTTCTACTGAAACACCAGCTTTTTTAATAGTCACCCCATTTTTATCAAAGGTAATTACAGTGAAATTAATATGTTTGTAAAATTAATCTAACCTTATTAAACTTGGCTTGATTATTTATACGATTGTAGAAAGTATAGTAATTCTATGTATATTCTCAAATGACACTCTAGTCAAAGCTTTGTTAATAGCCAAGGGGTTTTAATGGTTCCATACAGAAAATCCTAATTCCCTAATTCCCTAAAATTGTCTGGAAATAAGGAATCTCATATTAGACCTTTAAAAATCTCTTAAGGATAAGACTTGTACAATTGTGTCTGTTACAAGGAGAATAGATTTCTTTTTGGACTTGTATAAATACACATATTGTCCTGAAAAATGAGCATATTTGATAAGAGTTTCTGAAATCTGGAGGGAATCAGGCAGGGTGAGAAAGATAAATGTTTCAACTCCTGTTTACGAAGGTATACTGTACCAAATTGCAGTAAGTTATAGATACTTCAACTCCTGTTTACGAAGGTATACTGTACCAAATTGCAGTAAGTTATAGATAGCTTAAAAATAAAAGAAAAAGGGCTCTTTAATTCTTGAGAATAAAACATGAAAGAACCAGCAATGTTTTAAATTATGTCATCAAAATTATAATCATTATAATCATTTTCATTTTGCTTGACTTTGGGTTAGCAGTTTTATGAATCAGTCTTACATTAGAATTTTCAGAAATATTTACCCAGTTTAGTGTTGTGATTTTAGAATTATGAGAAACCTGTATTCTAGAATGCCTGTTAGGGTCATTTCCATGAATCTCTTTGAAGATAAAGCACTTTTGCCTGCAGTTGACTATAAATGTCTGTGAATGACCCAAGATTAAAAATAGCCCTAGTTAAAGATCTAGTGAGAAATTATTTTTAAAAATTATGCAATTGACAAGTAAACTTGATTGTGTGACATACAGTATTTCAAGATAATAGCTGGAATTATAATTGATAACAGGATTATTTATACCAGGATAAAGCAGAATTTTAGAAATTTCATGTAATTTTGAACTACTTGTATTCCCTTGTAAATATAATCTAAGAAGTTTGAATATTTCCAGCTGTGTCACTTGGCTTGTGGGATCTTGGTTCCCGGCCAAGGATCTAGCCCAGGCCCACAGTGAGAGCGCTGGATCCCAACCACTGGACCACCAAGGAAATCCCTTTTCTTTTAACATCACTTTTTATTTGATAATATTTTCCATGCAACTTAATATTTTGAATAAGTTTAAATAAATTAGCATTTCTCTTTTCAAAAGTAGAGAGAGCACATCTTTTCAGACCTTCTAGTTCAGTTCAGTTGCTTAGTCATGTCCGACTCTTTGCGACCCCATGGGCTGCAGCACGCCAGGCCTCCCTGTCCATCACCAACTCCCAGAGTTTACTCAAACTCATGTCCATTGAGTCGGTGAAGCCATTCAACCATCTCATCCTCTGTCATCTCCTTCTTCTCTCGCCTTCAATCTTTCCCAGCATCAGGGTCTTTCCAAATGAGTCAGCTCTTCTCATCAGGTGGCCAAAGTTTCAGCTTCAACATTAGTCCTTCCGATGAACACTCAAGACTGATCTCTTATAGGATGGACTGGTTGGATCTCTTTGCAGTCCAAGGGACTCTCAAGAGTATTCTCCAACACCACAGTTCAACAGCATCAATTCTTTGGCTCTCAGCCTTCTTCAGTCCAACTCTCACATCCATATATGACCACTGGAAAAGCCATAGCCTTGACTAGACAGACCTTTGTAGACCTTCTAGGGCCCTCTGAAAAATCCCAAAGTTACTTCGAGGTAAAAAGACTTCATTTACAACTTGATTTTGGACAGTTTATCAAAAATATCAAAAGCACTTGATCAAATAGGAACATAAGTCACTGTAAAACAATACTTAGTTATTCATTCAACCAAAGTGATAATTAAAAAATTTTAAAGGCAAATACATAAAATTACATAGTTGTAAAAACAAAAACCCTTAGCTCTTTTAATATTGAAAAACTCAGTTTTTCTAGGTAGTCAAAGACTTGATAAACACAGTATGAAGTGCAGGAAGTATTTTCATAGGACACAAATCTTTGATTTTTAGGCAGATTACATTAAAAGTAAAGAAAAACTTTTATAATCTTTTACTTTGATCAATAATCTTGTTATTTTAACAGAGAGAAAATTAAATTCTAGTTTTGTATTGGTACATTGGTCAGCTCATTTGAAAAATTCTTTTAAATAAATGTATTCACTTTTAGCAGTTTTGATCTCACAACATAAAATTTATTTTCCTCAAAACTTCTGCAGTGTTTTATATCCACTTAGGTTTTGTCTTATTCTTTTCTTTTCCTTATTCCGGAAAAACTAGTCATTTTATTTTAAGATAAAATTACTCTCTTTTTCCTTGAAAAATACATCCTATAATCCTTGAACAGTCTTCATACAAAAACGCATCTCATTTTCTTCCCAGAGTTGTTTCCCTTCACTCTTTTTATTTCTTGTTGTTGTTGTTTTTCAGTTGCTAAGTCCTGTCTGACTCTTTGCAACCGCATGGACTGCAGTACATCAGGTTCCCCTGTCCATCATTGACTCCTGGAGCTTGCTCAAATTCCTGTCCATTGAATCAGTGATGCCATCCAGCCATCTCATCCTCTGTCATCCCCTTCTCCTTTTGCCTTCAATCTTTTCTAATAAATCAAGGTCTTTTCTAATAAATCAGCTCTTCATATCAGGTGACCAAAGTATTGGAGCTTCAACTTCACCATTTGTCCTTCTAATGAATATTCAGGGTTGATTTCCCTTAGGATTGACTGGTTTGATCTCCTTTCAGTCCAAGGACTTTCAGTCTTCTCCAGCACCAGTTAGAAAGCACCAGTCCTTCGTCACTCAATCTTTTTATGATCCAACTCTCACATCCATTTCCCTTCACTCTTTGTTTCTTTTTTTTTCCAGCATTTTATTTTTTTATTTTTATTTTTTTAAATTAAATTTATTTATTTTTTTAATTACAATACTGTATTTGTTTTGCCATACATTGACACGAATCAGCCATAGGTGAACACAATCGCCCAATGCCAAAGCCCCCTCCCACCTCCCACCCCACATCCTCTTTGTTTCTATCTAGCAGTTTTAGTTTTACATACTGATTATAAATTTCAAATCTCAGTAACCTTTACTTTCCAGTGCAAATGAGGAGACATGCTTTTGTGAAGTGTCTGTTGTGTATTAGTATCCTATAGTAAATTAGCAAATTTATAAAAACAATTACAAGAACTTACAGGTTTTTTACAAGACAAAGAAATTTTAAGTCCAATTTTTAAGGTGGCAAAGACATATTTATTAATGGATCTAAATATATTTGTACAAGGTCAAGAAGCCAAAAATAGATAAATTTATGCTTAGCAATGTATGTTTTGATTTATTACTCTATTTGGAAGTTATCTAGATTTTCAATGAATATCCATTATTTAAACAATACAAACTTTTATCTCATTTACACCTATTTAAATTACTTGTTTTTAACAGCTGTGCTCAGATTAAATGTTAGACAGGTAATCATCTGAAGTTATTTTCCTCATTGATTAATTTTCTAACAGATAGTGTGAACTTGTCTGTAAATATATGTAGAAAAAGTTGCATGTTTGCTTTATATTTAATGGTGACAATTCTGAAGACATGCCTATTTTATTAAATCAATAAACTTAAACTAACTTTTGTCAGATATTATCCCAGATTGTGTGAACCTGAAAAATATTTGTGCTAGTTTCTAAAAGTGTAAGTTTTTACAGTAGTTGATTCATATGAGCTTGTGTTTTTCTTTAAGCCAATTTAACAGAATTCTTAAAAAATTTTCATGCACATACACACATACACACGTACACAAAAACATATAGACAGACACAAAGAGAAATCTTAAAATTTTCATATGAAAATTTAGCTATGTCTCAGGTACAATAATGCAAAACTCAAGAGAATAGTTGTATCCAAATCTGATTTCTGGCAGGTGGGCTAAGATTACTTGCTCAGATGGCCAAAGTACTTTACTGAAACATTTTAAATCTCTGCACCGTAAGAATTCTTTTAGAGAAGATGTGTTTGGAGTCGTGATTCTATCAGAAGCTTCTTCACACCAATCAAAGAATGAGTTCCAGTGTTTCTGAGAGGTCTGGGATCCTCTCATCTCAAGGGTGTCCCTTAAGGTGGATTATCTTAATCAAAGTTTCCTCAAAGTGGCCACTGTAATTCCAAATTATCCAAAATTTCACCTATTTTCTGAAAAGACACAAGATCCTGGCTTATAGAGTGTATACACATAGGAAGCAGGAGTTCCCCAGGGTGGAGAAACAGCTTTAGCCCAGGTAGAACCCATCACTTATCTATGAGGGGCCTTTTTTTTTCAATAGCTGTTCCAAAACATAGGAAATCGCAAGAATGCCAAAACTTTGGTACAGGTTAGGGGTAACATAAAATCTTCAACAGACAAAATAGAGGCATGCACAATTAAGTCAGAGAGCTCAAAATGCAATAAGGGAGCAGTGCTCAGATCCAGGAGCGACCTATCCATGAACTCCATGGTTGCTGAAAAATCAGTGAGCTCAAAGGGTTCAATGGATACAGCACCTGGTTTGCTCACCGACCTCAGAGTTGCTAGGGCTAGGCCAGGGACTTCTGTGGATCCTACCTCTGGCTTCCCTATTGGCTCAGTTGATAACGAATCTGCCTGCAATGCAGGTGACCTGGGTTCAGTCCCTGTGTCAGGAAGATCCCCTGGAGAAGGAAATGGCAACTGACTCCAGTACTCTTGCCTGGAGAATCCCATGGACAGAGGAGCCGGGCAGGCTACAGTCCATGGGACTGCAAAGAGTCAAACACGACTGTGCAACTAACTTTCACTTTTTTTCCCTGATACCAGAAACTGTCAAAAATCCAGAAATAGCGAAATTAAACCCACCAAGTCAAAAATAGTGTCTAGTAAGTGTTTGTGATGCATATAAGAGCAGTTCATGGACCAGGAGATTTTAAATTCAAAGACTGACATGAAACTCAGGGGCATGACCTTACAGGATGGCTTATAAAGGAAAAGTGGGAAGTTGTTTAATCTTTCCAGTGATTGGTTATTACAATGAGGGTTTCTAGGGGATGAGTTAAAAGTGATTATCTCATATTTTAGGAAGATGACAGTTTTCTTTTGTGATTATCAGGCATTTATAAGAAGTGGTCCAAGTTTTCCTTGTTTTGTAGAATAAGGTAAAATTTACTTGCTGTGTGCTATGCTGTGCTAAGTCACTTCAGCCATGTCTGACTCTTTGCAGTGACCCTGTGAACTGTAGCCTGCCAGGTTTCTCCATCCATGGAATTCTCCAGGCAAGAATACTGGAGTGGGTATCCTCCAAAGGATCTTCTCGACTCAGGGATCAAACTCGTGTCTCCTGCATTGGCAGGTGAGTTCTTTACCACTAATGCCACCTGGGAAGCTCAAAATTTACTTATGCAGCTGAAATGGCTTTGTCTGCTCAGGGAATTTTCTAGTCCAATCTCTGTTTTGTACTTAATTTTAGCACAGGAAAGAACATGTCAATGCCGAAGTGAGTGAAGATCCAAACCTTGGGAAGTTTATTCTCTTAGGGAATGAAAAGAAGGAAAGAGGGGAAGGGGGTATCGAGGAGGCAGGGAAGATATCAGGGAATGGAAAGGAAGCCAGGGCAAGAGGAATTCAAGGAGGAGGGGCTCAGTGGGGCCAAACCTTCCACGGAGGTTAAAGAGGATGAAGACTGAGCAAAGACCTTGCAGCTGGTCTTGAGTGGACTCCACGGGAAGGTAAGGGCAGGTGCAAAGGGAAAAGAAACAAACATGTGATGATACGTGTGTGATGGCTCTTTCCAGGACCGTATGGAGGCAGAGGGAAAGATGAAACTGTTCAAGACTTCAAGCAGGAGGAGCTGCTGCTGCTGCTAAGTCACTTCAGTCGTGTCTGACTCTGTGCGACCCCATAGATGGCAGCCCACCAGGCTCCCCCGTCCCTGGGATTCTCCAGGCAAGAACACTGGAGTGGGTTGCCATTTCCTTCTCCAATGCATGAAAGTGAAAGGTGAAAGTGAAGTCGTTCAGTCGTGTCCGACTCAGCAACCCCATGGACGGCAGTCCACCAGGCTCCTTTGTCCATAGGATTTTCCAGGCAAGAGTACTGGAGTGGGGTGCCATTGCCTTCTCCTTTAGCAGGATAGAGGAGATGTTTATTTTAGGCAGAGTGCTATTAGTACTGCTTCAGAACAATTAGTAGACTTATGAAAGGGGGCAGGGAAAGGAGAAGTGGAAGATAAAAGGGAAAAGTTTTGCAATGATAGAAAGGTAGGTGGTGGGAACTGAGATCACAAGGCAGAGTGCAAGCAACCAAGACTCATTTTGGACCATCACAGGGAAACAGATCATTTATTGCCTCAAGAAGCTGGAACAAAAGATCGGAAAAGAGGCCAAGGAAGCAGAGCTCAGAACTCAAATGTTGCCAGGCTATTGTTACCATCTTTCATACCTGCTTCTCTCTGCAGGCTGGCTCACATGGGAACACGGCTTCCAACCTCTGCAGGCCACGTGTTCACAGTTTCACTGTCAGAGAAGCTGGAAGGGGAGGGAGCGGAGAATGCTGTTTCTGGAGTCAGACTGGGGCATGAATCCTTGCTTTGCCATTTATTTTGGCAAATTATGTAACTTTCTGAGTCTCAGATTTCTTCTCAGAAAAATGGGATAATCATAGAATCTGTGCTGTGCTTAGTTGCTCAGTCGTGTCTGACTCTGCGGTCCGATCCCATGGCCTGTACCCGACAGGCCCCTCTGTCCTGGGATTCTCCAGGCAAGAATACTGGAGTGGGTTGCCATGCCTTCCTTCAGGGGATCTTCCTGACCCAGGGATCAAAACCCAGGTCTCGTGCGTTGCAGGCAGATTCTTTATCGTCTGAGCCACCAGAGAAGCCCAAGAATACTGGAGCGGTAGCCTATCCCTTCTCCAGGGGATCTTCCCAGCCCAGGAACTGAGCCAGGGTCTCCTGCATTGCAGGCGGATTCCTTACCAGCTGAGCTACCAGGAAGCCCCAGTCATATAATCTACTTCATATGAATTAACGGAGACAGTACAGCCCAGTGCTGGCATTTTCAAGTGGTAATTGTTAATTCTGCTGGTGTTGAAATTACCATCATTAAGGTTCCGGAACTGAGCCTTGACTCCAACCTGAGTAACCTCAGGGAAGAAGTCTGATTGGCCCAGCTTGGAGTCACCTGCTCATCGCTGTGGTCAAGGGGATGGGGAACCTGGTGGGCAGCTCCACCGGAACCACGTGGGTGGGTGGATGTGGGGGCGGTGGTAGCTGAATGAAGGAAAGTCTGCCTCCAGGAGAAGGAAGGGTAACGAAGACTAGCAAGAGCTGTCCACTCTGAGGAGTGAAGTTAGCCCAGAGAAAGGAAGGGACTGTCCTTCTGGAGTCTTCACTGTCTGTTCCTCTCATTTTGATGGCTGCATACATTCATACGTCTCACTCGAGTGAATTGTTTTATTTTTTAGGCTGAACCATGTGGCATGTGTGATCTTAGATTCCTGACCAGGGCTCAAACCTGTGCCCCCTGCATTGGGAGCTTGGAGTCTTAACCACAGAATGGCCAGGGAAGTCCCCTTGCTTAAGTGAACTGGACTTGAGGTTTTCCTAAAAGCAGCGATCTGGAGTCTGCAGAATGTATTGCAGGTTCTATTTGATGACCTCAGTGCCACCAGGAGAGGAGGGAGGACCCCTGGGTGGCAAATTGGGCAGGGACTGGTTGCCAGGGCAGGAAGTAGAGCCAGCATCATAGGGTAGGCTGGGCTTAGCGTCACTGCTGCTGGCTTTCTAGGCCAGTCATGCCACTCTTCTTCCCAGCACGCACAGAAAAGATGTCTCAGCAGCCAAAGCCCACTGTCCTCTGTCTTACCTGTGAACATGGCACTTTGGAGAGGACAGCCTCAGGCTGCTCCTTTTCCAATGATGACTGTGCCACCTCTTCTGGAATAAGGCCCATCTCTCTGACACACACCACCTGTCCTTTCTCTTCGCACCAATCTCAGCCCAGCTCTGTGTGATTTTGCATCTCTGTAGCACTGACATGCCCCACTTTGGACAAAGATCAGGGAATAGCAAACACCGCCATAGTCTTCACCCTATGCCAAGCGTTCTGATGCAGAGAGCAGGCACGGATGAGAGCCTTACCAAGTCTGAGCCTTGTTTTTCTCATTTATGTGGAAGATCTGAGACCCAAAAAGGGGGAGATCACGTGTTTAATATCAGACAGAAGCCAGGAGCGGAAGAGGACTGGCTTGTGTAAGTAGCTCACAAATAGCAGGGAACACGGTCCCAGGAACAGCTCATGACAGGGGCTTGTGATAGATGTTGCAAAAGGGATAGGAGTCACCCCGCAGCTGAACAGAAAAGGGAGGTGTTCATTTTGTCCCCAGGAAAGAGCCAGCTGGAAAGAGGGGATGACCTGGGAAGTGTCAACATGATGAAGAGGGCCTCAAGTCTAAGTAGGATTCTGCTACATGTTATGGGCTAAACTGTAATTGCATATATTGACATCATCACCCCCAGTAAGGGGCTTCCCAGGTGGCTCAGTGGTAAAGAATCCAAAGCAGGAGATGCGGGAGATGAGGGTTTGATCCCTGGGTCGAGATGACCCCCTGGAAGAGGAAATAGCAACCTACTCCAGTATTCGGGCCAGGAAAAGTCCATGGACAGGGGAGCCTGGTGGGCTATATGATCCATGGGGTCTCAAAGAGTTGGACATGGCTGAGTGACTGAGCACGCCGCATGCACCTCCAGTACCCCAGAATGTGCCTATATTTGGTGATAAGGCCTTTAAAGGGGGAATTAAATTAAACTGAGGACATTGGGGTAGGCCCTCATGCAATGTGTTTTACCTGGTGGTTTAGCAGTTAAGAATCCACCTGTAAAGCAGGAGACTCAGGCTTGATCCTTGGGCTGGGAAGCTCCCCTGGAGGAGGGGCATGGCAACCCACTCCAGTATTCTTGCCTGGAGAATCCCATGGACAGAGGAGCCTGGCGGGCTACAGTCCACAGGGTCGCAGAGTCGGACACGACTGAAGCGTCTGAGCTCACGCACACTCCATGCACCTGGTGTCCAACAGAAGGAAGAGACTAGGACACAGACACACAGTGGGACGGTCCTGCGAAGACCTAGGAGAAGACGGCGTTATGCAGTCACAGGGAGAGGCCCCGGGGGGATACTAACCCTCCTGGCACCTTGATCTTGGATCTCCAGCCTCAAGAGCTGTGAGAAAATAAGTCAGTGGTTTTCCCACCCAGTCTGGGCTCTTTGTTGGGGCAGCCCCAGCAGACTAGTAACTAAGCTGAGGAAGACATACCTGGTGGAGGCGCAGTACAGATACCGTCCCCGGAGGGCAGGGACGCCATGGCCTGATTCAGCAGTGAGACTTGGGTCACAGGACACTGAGCTGGGGCCAGAACACATAGCAGCTGGAAGCCCAGGAGGCAGGCATGTGATGTAATTAGAAAGACGGGGGATGGATGAAGGATGAAGCGGGAAGGGGCAGACGTGGCGTGAGGAGCACATTCCCACATCCAGTCTGTCCTCAACTGAATTTATCTTTCCATGTGTCTTTTCGATCCCCCTCCTCCGAGGCCCCCCCGCACTCTGGGCCTGATCAGCAGCACCTGGGTTATCACCCCGCCCACCAGTCCCCAGGCTCCAGGCCTTCCGGCCCCACTTGGAGAAGGGCCTGATTTTTAAGCGGAGTAGCAACATGTTTTTGTTTTGTTTGTAAAAATGAATAGTATTAAAGGAATATTTTCACAGGCTGTAGAAACCAACAGGCTAGACACTCCCTGAACAGCAGTTTTAAAATGGCTCTTAGCAGAAGCACTGCTTTTAGAGAAAAAAAAGAAAAAGTGTGTAATCTATTATGAAGAAAAAACACATGGGGTACTAAATTTTGGGATGCTTGTTTCAAAATTCTGTATCATAAGTTTATTCTGAGTCTTGTGAAAACATGAATGCTTAGCAATAGGTCAATTTAAAGAAAGGACAGTGAGCTACGAAGACATTAAAATATAAAAGAAAAGACTTATTTTAATAGTTCAGGAAAAGACAATTGAATCAACAGGACAGAATACAAAGTCTAGAAACAAACTCATGCACTTATGGGAATTTAATGTTTGCTAAAAGTATTTCAAGTCAGTAAGCAGGGAAAAACGATTCGGTGTGGGGCTAGTTGGTTATCCAATGTGGGGGTGGGGGGAGTTGTAACCCTATCTCATTTCATTCACAGAAATAGATGGGAGCTGAATTAAAGACCAAAATCAGTTTTGTTGTTTGCTTTGTGTCCGACTCTTTGCAACCCCATGGACTGCAGCACACCAGGCTTCCCTGTCCTTCACTATCTCCCAGAGTTTGCCCAAACTCATGTCGGTTGAGTCGGTTGAGTCAGTGATGCCATCTAGCCATCTCATCGTCCTCTGTACCCACCCCCATCTCCTTCTGCCTTCAACCTTTCCCAGCATCAGGGCCTTTTCCAGTGAGATTTGGCTCTTCATATCAGGTGGCCAAAGTATTGGAGCTTCAGCTTCAGCATCAGTCCTTCTAATGAATATTAAGGGTTGCTTTCCTTTAGGATGAACTAGTTGGATCTCCTTGCAGTCCATGGGACTCTCAAGACTCTTCTCCAATACCACAGTTTGAAAGTATCAATCCTTCGGCGCTCAGCTTTCTTTAAGTCCAACTCTCACACCCATACATGACTACTGGAAAAACCATAGTTTTGATTAGATGGACTTTTGTTTGCAAAGTAATGTCTCTTCTTTTTAATATGTTGCCTGGGCTTGTCATAGCTTTTCTTTCAAGGAGCAAGCGTCTTTTAATTTCATGGCTGCAGTCACCATTTGCAGTGATTTGGGAGCCCAAGAAAGTTAAGTTTGTCACATTTCCATTCTTTCCCCATCTATTTGCCATGAAGTAATGGGCCTGGATGCCATGATCTTAGTTTTTGAATGTTGAGTTTTAAGCCAGCTTTTTCACTCTTCTCTCACTTTCATTAAGGAGTTCTTTAGTTCTTCTTCACTTTCTGCCATAAGAGTGGTGTCATCTGCATCTCTGAGGTTATTGATATTTCTCCCGGCAATCTACACGCACTCTCTAGGAAAAGACCCATGAAGCTTTGCTCTAGCTTTCTGATACTTAGAAAATCACTGACTTATAACTATTGGCAAAGTCACTCCACTACCTCTCAGTTCATGATCTCAGAGGAAGATAAGAATTTGCGTTTATCACCGAACACCAGGCTTGTCTACTTGTAGCCACTGACTCAGACATCTGGATCAAAATGGATCTATTCGTGGAAGGTGAGTAGAAACAGAAGCAACTGTGGGCACTTGAGCTCAAGTGTTAGCTTCACCATCTGTGAAATGGAGATTATTTCAGTTTAGATTTGGTTAGAGTTTCCCTATGCCTTCCCCTCCCATTTTATCTCATCTGGTCCACAAGGTGCTTCTGTGGGAGTGGGTATTCTCCCCATTTTACAGATGATGAAACTGAGGCTTGTGAAAGTTAAGTACTGAGCGTAAGTGGCATCACAACACCCTGCCCACTGACCATACAGGGTTGCCCTAAAGGCAAGATGAGAACACAGATGGGAAAGTGCCCCGAGCAGAGTTTGCACAACTATTTTTTTTAAGTGCTTTGTTTTTTTTATTATTCTAAATTTTTGGCCATGCCAAGCAGCGTGTGAGATCATAGTTCCCCAACCAGGCATTGAACCTGAGCCCTCTACATAGGCAGCTCGAAGTTCTAACCACTGGGCCACCAGGGAGGTCCCAAGTTTGCACAAGTATTGGAGAGAGTCTTGGCGGGATGTCTCACCCCTACTATCCCTGCCGGCTCCCAGCCAACATGCAGATAACAAGAGAGGCAACGCTTGCTACGCATAGCGCCTGTTGTCACTGGCATCACCCTCTGCTTGTTGTCTATCATGTTCCAGCCTTGTGCAAGGCCCCGGGCACACATTAGCTTGGCTGGGAGCTTGAAGCTCTTGCCTGTGGCCAGTGAGGTCTGTGACTGGCCACTGGCCGCTGCCTTGCTGCCCCCAACCTCTTTCACCCTTTGCCTCCTCTCTCCCAAGGTTCAGAGCCTCCCCTGTGATGAGAATGTCAGGCAGGTCTGCCCCTCCCCGACCTCTCCCCTGCCCTTCCTCCTTCCAGGGACTCCTGCCCCCCAGGGGTGCTTGTGTCTGGCCCTCTCACTGGGCTTTGCTCAGAGTCTCTCCTGACTCTGTCTCTGAACCAGGACTGTTCCGAGTCACTGTCCCTGGACTTCCAGCCACTTCTCACCTCCTCACTCAGCTTTGCTTTTCTGTACTAAATTTCCCACTACCTGGCACTGTAGTATTTTGCTGTGCACTTACTCAGTCGTGTCCGACTCTTTGCGACCCCATGGACTGCAGCACGCCAGGCTCCCCTGTCTATCACCAACTCCTGGAGCTTGCTCAAACTCATGTTCATCAAGTCGGTGATGCCATTCACCCATCTCATCCTCTGTCATCCCCTTCTCCTCCTGCCTTTATATACTTTAGTATATACCTATCTGTGAATGCCTACTTCCCACATTAGAGTGTAAGGTCCACGAGGGCAGGCACCCAGCTGCATTTGTTCTCTGTTGCTCCCGTGCCTAGAACAGGGCCCGACACTGCAGGGTCACGATAAGTATGTGCTGTTGGGGAGTGACAGTGAAATCACCAGCACTATGATCACTGAGCACTATGGAATGGGTCAGTCTCCATAACTACCAAATCATGGCCCCCATGAATCTCATCTCCACTTAAACACCTCTGGGGGCTCTGAGGTCTTCGGGCCCCCATGGAGGCCCTCTAACACAGGGTGCGCAGGAGACCCAGTGAATGAGCTTCTTGGAAAGAACTGTGACCAGCCCCTGACATAGGCTCCACTCCAGAGCCCAGATGGGGTTGGAGCTGCCCCCATGCTAGACATGGCCCCTCTGTGAAAACACTCAGAAAACTCCAACATTTCTATCAGGACAATCACAGACCTGCCAAGTGCAGACAGTCAAACCAAAGAAAAACCAGTAAAATCAAGTAAGCCAGTGCAAAAACAAGAGGTCACGTCAGTCGGTCTTGAGGTCATCCTGAGAGAAACTGGGGTCCTTTGGTGGGAAAAAGAAGCATTAAAATAAAATTAAATTCAGATTGAATATAAACATAATGGCTGTAATTCAGCTTCCGGGTCAAGGGCCATCTGAGCCACAAGAACGCCTTTCAGGAGTGTTTCCCAGGACAGCCTGCTGACTCCATGAGGCTGGGGCATGGGGCTGGGGCGGCGTGTGTGCCTGTGTCAAGGGCATTCAGATCTGGGCTCTCCCAGGCTCGAGGATGCGCAGCGGGCTGTGTTTGTGGACGGCGCCTCCCTGACAAATACTAAGGAACTGTAGTGAGGGAGGCGCAGAGGGGCTGCTGGCTGCCCACCCCTCAAAGCCCTCCTGCTCTTTGTAGTCTGCCCCTGAGCCACCCCTCGCTGAGGGTGGAGGAGGTGGGGTGCCCAGGGCCCCTGGACCCCGCCTGGCCTCACTGCCTCTCAGGCCTGGCCTCTGTAACTTGAGTTTCCAATCTCCCTTCCCCTCCCCCACTGCTGACGATTTGCAGAATCTAGGCACAAACTTTTGCCTGGAAAATCCCATGGACAGAGGAGCCTGGTAGGCTACAGTCCAAGGGGTCGCGAAGAGCCGGACACGATTGAACAACTTCACTTTCACTTTTCCCTTTCATGCATTGGAGAAGGAAACGGCAACCCACTCCAGTGTTCCCGCCTGGAAAATCCCAGGGAAGGCGGAGCCTGGTGGACTGCCATCTCTGGGGTCGCACAGAGTCGGACACGACTGAAGTGACTTGGCAGCGGCAGTAGCAGCAGGCACATACTGGGCCCTCTTCCCTTGCCTTTTATTTTGTGACTTCTAATCTGGTGAAATGGGGTTAAAAATAGTGTGACTCTACCCAGGTGAAAGTGAAATTGTTAGTTGCTCAGTTGGGTCCAAATCTTTGCAGCCCCACCAGGCTCCTCATCGAAGGGGTTTCCCAGGCAAGAATACTGGAATGAGTTGCCATGCCCGCCTCCAGGGGAATTTTCCCAACCAAGGGGTCAAACCCAAGTGTCCTGCATTGCAGTCAGATTCTGTACCATCTGAGCCAACAGGGAAGCCCAAAACTACCCCGGTGGTACAGTGGTAAAAAATCCACCTCCCAGTCCAGGACACACGAGAGGTATGAGTTTGATCCCTGGGTCAGGAAGATCCCCTGGAGAAGGAAATGGCAACCCACTCCAGTATTCTTGCCTGGGAGATCCCATGGACGGAGGAGCCTGCAGGCTACAGTCCTTGGGGTTGCAGAGAGTCGGTCGCGACTGAGTGCGCATACTCAGCATGCTCTGGTTTGCCGGGAGCAGGCCTGGTGGATGCCTGTGGTCCTGGCATGATGATTAATAGCTCTGATCAAAGTGTTCCTGTTTAAACAATACGGTCACCCGGGGTAAAAGTGTTATCAAAGGCCAGCCAGAGGGAGGAAGAAGGCAGCCAAGGGCAGCCTTGAATGGGAGGGAGGTTTGTCCCACCTTTGGCCCTGGCTGGGCAGATGGATGGGGTCTGATTTCTCTGAGCTTCCTGTCCCTCGTGGAAAGAACTGGGTGGACCCAGCTTCCCCCAGCCTGCTGCCCGCGTGTCATTGAGCAGCCGTGATGGGCTCAGCACAGGGGTGATCTGACTTTGGCCTGCAGCCCACGTGAGAGCAGGTTCAGGAAAGGACACACTGGCTCCTGGACTCAGAAGGTCTTCCTTTCCGAGAGCTTTGCCACTTGGGCATTTTCTGAGGATCCCTCCCTCCCACCTCCTCTCCCCTCTACCCTGAACTGCTGCAAAAGTGAAATAAAGTCTTTGGGGACCAGGTCAAGCTGGCGTTTGACTGGCAAATATGGGGTCTGGATGAGCCGGTGGATGGACAGGAGACTTGGAGATCCTCTGGGGACCCACTTTTCAGAGGAGGAAGTGAGGTCAGGAGAGGTCACTGACCAGCGTCCCTCTGACACGTGTCCACTGTGTGCCAGGCACTGATTTCAGCACAGGAGGGGGACAAGCACACTCAAATGCAAATTAGAGGAAAACTGGCATCAGGATAAACGCATTAGAGACTGCTCACTCGGGGTGAGGAGTGTTTGGTGGCTGGTGGGTGAGTCAAGGATGGTCTTGACCTTCCAGCTGAGATGCGAATGGAGAGCAGCAGCTGGAAGAAGAAGGGGAGCTTGCTGGGCAAGGGGGCAGCCTGGCTGATACTCTGGGCTGGGATGAGCTTGGTGTGCTTGGTGGCTGGAAAGAAAGACCCACGTGGCTGACAAGCAGCAGTGCGGAGGAGCAGGAAAGGCATGCGGCTGGCAGAGCGTTTTGAGCCAGGGAAGGGCTTGTGATGTTTCTCTGGATTTGATAGAGTCTGGAGCAGGGGTTTGACTTGACCTCCAGGGCCGCAGGAGTGGAAGCCAGGAGACCGCTTGAGGGGGCTACTGTGTGTCCAGGTGGCTTGGGCTATGGTGCCAGCAGAGGGGAGAGAAGAGGTCAGCCTGGGGTAGGGTATGGAGGGACTGCCAGGGGGACTTGTGGGTGGTGGGCAGGCGGCAGTAGAGAGTGAGCGGAATCCAGGAGACCCTCCATCCGTGCCTTGTGGATTCAGCCCACAGAGCAACGCACCGGCCACACCGCAGTCCGCACCGTCCTCAGCCAAGTCTGCGACGCTCCTGGACCGTCTGTGTTCTCGCTCCTGCCCTGCAGGACTCTGCAGGCCTCCTCAAAGTCCCCTCCCTTCCTTGTAAGCTTCATAGCAGAAGAAATGAACCCAGGATCCTGCGCTAGTAATGGTACTCTTCTGAACACATAGGCTCTGAGAAGTTCTGTAACAGATTTGCCTGTTTCTCTTTCCCAAACTCCGTTCACTGCGGAACCCCTCCTATCGACCACGTGATTAGCCTCCTGAGGACCCGGCAATGCTCAGGAACACTGAGCTAATCCACCGCTGCGCCAACGGTCGAGCCCGAGACAGGGTGGAGGCAGGCTGGCGGGGAGAGACGGCCCCCAAACCACGCCCGCGCCCCCAGGCGAGAGGAGAGAGCCCAGTGCATCCCGAGTGTGGAGGGGAGCGTGGCTCTGTGCACCCTGAAGCTGTCATGTCAGCCCTGCAGCTCCAGCCCCTCGGGGTTTCTTGGAGAAAGCTCCATCGGCTTCCATCTGCACCAGCTTCTCTCAGGCCCACTCGGGCTGAGGGAGGCTGGAGACTCAGCTTGAGGCCATCTTGGACTCTGTCTCTATGTCACCTTGAGCAGGAGCGCCTACCTCCAAAGAAATCTAAACCTTGCAGATAGACATCCTGGGGAGCAGGGCGCCCTTCAGGGGCAGCCAGGACCTGGGCCCTGTGCGTTCAGATCATTAAGACCGCGTGCGCTGGTCCAGGAAGCGAGCGGAGGCGAAGTGGGAGGGGCCGTGGTGACCTCTGGGGGCACTGCGTGAGCCGGCTGGGCAGCTGAGGGCTGAGCCCCGCCTGCCGGCCTCCGATTTCTGCACAATGTCATCATTCGCCCCCTTAAGTCCCTCTGGGCCCCATCTGGTGGCGTGTGAGGACCCAGAGAAGAGTCAGTCCCGCCATCTAGCTGGTCTCCGTTCCTCATCCAGGGCTTGGTTCCACGTCCACCCTTAGGGTAAAGCGGCTCAGAGTCCCATGGGCCTGCCTTCGCTGGTTATGAGACATCTGATAGAGAATTCCAGAACTATGTTCTCTGAGAAGCCGGGAGTCAGCTGTCCCTGAGACGCAGGGCCCCCGGGCAGCAGCAGCAAAGAGCACACTTCAGGAGCCCCGGGCAGCCCCGTGCAGTCTCTGGGGCGCCGAGCAGGCAGGGTGAGGTCACTTACCTGGCTCAGAGAGTGGAGATTCAGAGAGCAAGGCAGTGGCTCCGGCAGGGCTGGAGTGGACAAACCTGGGCTCTCAGACTCTGGGGCCCAGAGTGCTCCTGGGCGCCCGAGCAGGCAGCAGGTTTGGCTAAAGCAGAAATTGCGGGCAGCTGGTGGTTCCATAGCCTCATGTGGCTTACTGGGCAGCTCCTGGAGAGGGAGCTCACACCTGTGGCTTCCAGACAGATATTTCGGCACAGGCAGTGGGTGCAGGGGGGCACCCTCGTGCCTGAGTGAGCACTCCTCACAGTCCCCGTCCTCAGCAAGAGCACGCTTGCTTAGACCCCCTTGAAGGAAACAGCACAACAAACAAGCTGGAAATGGGGCCGACGAAGGAGCAATGGTCCCAGCCTCAAGGTGCTTCTGGATATTTCCACAAATGCTGTGTGAACCTGCAGGGACCATGACTCTCTCAGAGCCTCGGTTTCTAGAACCAGCACGTGGCAGTAATATTTATCCTCATCACCACACAGAGCTCGTGTGAGGATCAGATAAACAGATGTGAAGGCCTCCTGCAACTTTATTAAGGACAGCATTTTCTTATTATTCAGGAGCCAGACGGCATTCAGCCCATATGTCCACAGCTTCCCCCTCCCCTGCGCCACCCCCAGTTTCATTAAAATCCAGTCAACCCTTCCCAAGGGATCATTTCACTTCTGGATTCTCCAGAAGCCTGGCCTTATTATTTTCTTCCACTGGCTCATCTGGGGTGACTTTCTGGAAAGTAAACTTGCCTGCAGATTGTAAACAGTTCAAGGACAGACCAAAGCCAGGGGACAAGGTGGGGTAGGGGTGGGGGATTGGGTTGAACATGCTGGGCACGTGAGAATATGAAGCCTCAGGAGGTCTGTGCCTTCCTTGCAGGGCCCCCTTCTGCTGCTGCACAGTTTTTGGGCTCCAAAATCACTGCAGATGGTGAGTGCAGCCATGAAATTAAAAGACGCTTAGTCCTTGGAAGAAAAGTTATGACCAACCTAGATAGTATTGACCAACCTAGATAGTATATTCAAAAGCAGAGACATTAATTTGCTGACTAAGGTCCATCTAGTCAAGGCTATGGTTTTTCCTGTGGTCATGTATGGATGTGAGAGTTGGACTGTGAAGAAGGCTGAGTGCCAAAGAATTGATGCTTTTGAACTGTGGTGTTGGAGAAGACTCTTGAGAGTCCCTTGGATTGCAAGGCAATCCAACTAGTCCATTCTGAAGGAGATCAGCCCTGGGATTTCTTTGGAGGGAATGATGCTAAAGCTGAAATTCCAGTACTTTGGCCACCTCATGCGAAGAGTTGACTCATTGGAAGAGACTCTGATGCTGGGAGGGATTGGGGACAGGAGGAGAAGGGGATGACAGAGGATGAGATGGCTGGATGGCATCACGGACTCAATGGACGTGAGTCTGAGTGAACTCCGGGAGTTGGTGATGGACAGGGAGGCCTGGCGTGCTGCGATTCACTTAGTCGCGAAGAGTCGGGCACAACTGAGCGACTTAACTGAAGTGAACGGAACTGAAGAAACAGTGCTTCCTAAAGTGAGTTCCCTTGAGATACTCAGCAATAACGGGCTTGCTCCCTGGTCACATCTCTTTGGGAAGCTTCTGAATCTTCATACTATCTTCGTGTCCCTGTCATTGGACGCACAATTCATCCCTGTTCAGCCGCTCAGTTGTGTCTGACTCTTTGAGATCCCATTGACTGTAGCCTGCTAATCTCCTCTGTCTATGGAGTTTTTTTCTATTGTATTTTTTTTATTTATTGAAGGATAATTGCTCTACAGAATTTTGTAGAGCAAAATTTCTGTTTCTGAGGTTTTCTGTCAAACCTCAACATGAATCAGCCATGCTGCTGCTAAGTTGCTTCAGTCGTGTCCGACTCTGTGCGACCCCAGAGACGGCAGTCCACCAGGCTCTCCTGTCCCTGGGATTCTCCAGGCAAGAACACTGGAGTGAGTTGCCATTTCCTTCTCCAATGCATGAAAGTGAAAAGTGAAAGTGAAGTCGCTCAGTCGTGTCTGATTCTGAGCAACCCCATGGACTGCAGCCTACCAGGCTTCTCCGTCCATGGGATTTTCCAGGCAAGAGTACTGGAGTGGGTTGCCATTGCCTTCTCCATGAATCAGCCATAGGTATACATATATCTCCTCCCTTTTGAACCTACTCACCCCATCTTCCACCATATCTTACCCCTCTAGATTGACACAGAGCCCCTGTTTGAGTTTCCTGAGCCATACAGCAAATTCCCATTGGCTATTTATTTGAAAATTCTCCAAGCCAGGCTTCAGCAATACATGAACCGTGAACTTCCTGATGTTCAAGTTAGTTTTAGAAGAGGCCGAGGAACCAGAGATCAAATTGCCAACATCCGCTGGATCATGGAAAAAGCAAGAGAGTTCCAGAAAAACATCTATTTCTGCTTTACTGACTATGCCAAAGCCTTTGACTGTGTGGATCACAACAAACTGTGGAAAATTCTGAAAGAGATAGGAATACCAGACCACCTGACCTGCCTCTTGAGTAACCTGTATGCAGGTCAGGAAGCAACAGTTAGAACTGGACATGGAACAACAGACTGGTTCAAATAGGAAAAGGAGTACATCAAGGCTGTCTATTGTCACCCTGCTTATTTCACTTCTATGCAGATTACATCATGAGAAATGCTGGGCTAGAAGAAACACAAGCTGGAATCAAGATTGGCAGGAGAAATATCAATAACCTCAGATATGCAGATGATACCACCCTTATGGCAGAAAGTGAAGAGGAACTAAAAAGCCTCTTGATGAAAGTGAAAGTGGAGAGTTAAAAAGTTGGCCTAAAGCTCAACATTCAGAAAACGAAGATCATGGCATCCGGTCCCATCACTTCATGGGAAATAGATGGGGAAACAGTGGAAACAGTGTCAGACTTTATTTTTTGGGGGTCCAAAATCACTGCAGATGGTGATTGCAGCCATGAAATTAAAAGATGCTTACTCCTTGGAAGAAAAGTTATGAACAACCTAGGTAGTATATTCTTTTTTTTTAATACTTTATTCTACATTACAATACTGTATTTGTTTTGCCATACATTGACATGAATCAGCCACACCTAGGTAGTATATTCAAAAGCAGAAACATTACTTTGCCAACAAAGGTCCATCTAGTCAAGGCTATTGTTTTTCCTGTGGTTATGTATGGATGTGAGAGTTGGATTGTGAAGAAGGCTGAGCGCCGAAGAATTGATGCTTTTGAACTGTGGTGTTGGAGAAGACTCTTGAGAGTCCCTTGGACTGCCAGGAGATCCAACCAGTCCATTCTGAAGGAGATTAGCCATGGGATTTCTTTGGAAGGAATGATGCTAAAGCTGAAATTCCAGTACTTTGGCCACCTCATGCGAAGAGTTGACTCATTGGAAAAGACTCTGATGCTGGGAGGGATTGGGGACAGGAGGAGAAGGGGATGACAGAGGATGAGATGGCTGGATGGCATCACGGACTCAATGGACGTGAGTCTGAGTGAACTCCGGGAGTTGGTGATGGACAGAGAGGCCTGGAGAGCTGTGATTCATGGGGTTGCAAAGAGTTGGACACGACTGAGCGACTGAACTGAACTGAACTGAACTGAATGGAAGTTTCCATGTTACTCTTGGCCCTCTCCTCCCTCTCCCCATGTCCATAAGTCCATTCTCTATGTCTGTTTCTTCACTGCTGCCCCATAAATAAATTCTTCATTACCATTTTTCTAGATTCCGTATATATGTATTAGAATACGATATTTATCTTTCTCTTTCTGACTCACTGCACTCTGTGTAATAGGGTCTAGGTTCATGCACTTCATCAGATCCGACTCAAATGCATTCCTTTTATGGCTAAGTAATATTCTATTGTGTATATGGACCACAACTTCTTTATCCATTCATCTGTTGATGGATATCTAGGTTGCTTCCTGTCCATGGGATTTTTCAGGCAAGAATGCTGGAGTGGGTTGCCATTTCCTCCTCCAGGGGGATCTTCCCGACCCAGGGATCGAAGCCGTATCTCCTGCATTGCCTACAGGGTCAGGCAGATTCTTTACCACTAAGCCACCTGGGAAGATTTGCACTACCTTGAAAGTGAAAGTGTAAGTCACTCAGTCGTGTCTGATTCTTTGTGACCCCATGGGCTGTAGTCCACTAGGCTCCTTCTCCATGGAATTCTTCAGGCAAGAAAACTGGAGTGGGTTGCCATTCCCTTCTCCAGGGGATCCCACTGACCCAGGGATCGAACTTCCTGTTTTGCAGGCGGCTTCTTTACTGTCTGAGCCGGCAGGAAATTCCTCATATTACCTTATCCTCTTACAAATGACAAGTGAGCATTTATCTTTTTAAAGGCCCTGAGAAACCCCACAGTTAAGAAATCTACACTTCTAACTTGGTATTCCCCAATTTACTTGGTTAGGAAACCCCAGCCTGTGTTTCAGCCCAAGGATGCTTCAGGGGTCGGAGAGCATCTGTGAAGGCTGTGGGACCAGCTACAAGTACGGGATTTGACATCAGCCCAGATTATTCGGGATTAGACTTGTCTGGGAAATGCAGGCCTCCGGGTCTCAGCAAGCATGTGATGCCTCCAGCTTTAAGGAGCTTACAGTCTGGCCAGAGACAGAACTGACCTTCACATTAATCGTGTGGAAGTGCGTCTGGGGGCAGGGAGGCACCTGGGATGGGGAGAATGATCTCGGCGGCCTTGGCTGGCTTGAAGCGGGTTCCCGGGCCATGGAGCTAAGTCAGGCTACAGCAATGAGAATGCTGATCCTAGCCACCAGGCCACCGGGGACCAGGGGCCAGTGACAAAGCCCTGGCCCAACTATGGTGTAGTAATGGGTTTCCACATAGAGACGGAAAGTAGTGAAGGAGGTAGAGTGTTTATTAGGAGGCAAGGGCTACAGTACACGTGGATAGACACATGGGTGGGCTCAGAGAGAGCCACACCCTTGTGGTCGTTTGAATCACTTTTATGGGGCATTTCTTCGGGGTTTCCTTTGGCCAATCACCTTGCTTTGCCTGGTTCTGAGTCTGTACTTGGTATATCTCGGGGTCCTTCCAATGTGTACATGGGTATCTCTTAGCCAAGATGGATTCTACTGAAGAGGCCTATGGGTAGGTTGACATCACCTACTATGGGGTGGTGCCCATCCCTTTCGACCTTCCAGGAGGCTTTCTGCATGTATACAGTGGGAAGGTCTCCTTTACTTCAACAATGACGAGTATCTCCTCTCTGGCCAGAGCTCAGCTTCCCTTTCCTCCTGCTACTTTGGAATGTCTGTCCACAGGGGATGAACTCCAGCAGCTCGGTCTGGGGCCCATCTGTCTCCCACTCAGGAGGATCTGGAGTCCTCCAGGAGACAGTCCAGCCGGGACAGGGGCAGGGCCTGAAGGGCGAGGGGTCCAAGGTCCAGGGGTCTGGCGTCAATGGCAGCTCGTCTAGTGGTCAGTCTGGCCTCCTGTTCAAGACCTGCCTCCACGACCGAAGAGCTCGGTGAGTTTGGGCGGGTCCCCTCCACCCTCCACTCTCTTTATCTGAAATGGGGATAATGATAACCATAGTTTCTGCCCCAGCCGGCGGTGGGAGGAGCTCCGAGGGCCTGCGAGGAAGTCTTCGAGAAATGACGGCAACTGTTTTCCTGCAAACCCTTTCCTTTTTCTCTCCCACCTTCTCAGCAGCCTCCTCCCTGGCATCCTGGAGTTGGCCCACGAGGAGCAGCTGAGGGAGGGACCACTGTAGAAACCAGGGCATGACATGGTGGGGAAGCAAGTGCCAGGCCCAGCTACTTCCAGCTCTTCTCAAGCTCCCGCTGCTCGCTCCTGAGGCTTCACGCTTCAGGTCTGTTGCTTCCTAAGAAGCAGGGAGGGGGAGATGGAGCAGCCTCCCTGGGGCAGGCCTCCTCCCTGGCTTCAGCCCTGGCTCCCTACACACACACACACACACACACACACACACACACGTGCACGCGTGCACACATTCTCACAAACATACAGTCTCACATTCACACACATATACTCACACTCACACACACATACACACACACACATACACACACATGCATGCACACACACACTCAGTCTCACACACACATACTCACATACACTCACAATACACACACACACACTCACGTACACATACACACACATTCACACACACACATAAAAACACACACACATACACACACATTCATGCACACACACCCTCAAACATACACACACTCTCTCACACATTCACACACACATGCTCACATATACACACTCTCACACACACTCTCACACACACTCTCACACACACACACTCACACACACACACACACACTCTCTCACTCTCACACACACACACTCACCATGGGGCTCTTCCCTGTCCTGTTGACCAGTGGCCCATAGAGAAGGACACCAGAAGAGAGGTGAGAGGCACTGCTCTTGCAGCTTTTAGAAGCTGGCGCAACCCTGAGGTGGGAGAGGAGGATCTGAAGGGGCCCCTAAGGCTCTGTTGACCAAAACGCTGCCATCCACACGTCCAGAATTCTCCCGTGAGCAAGAACCCTCGGATTGAGGCCACTGGGCTTCTAAACTGGTCCTCGGTGTGCGTACAGGCGCCAGGGCAGAGAGCAGGTGTGGCACAGCATCACGGCAGCCCCGCTGGGCTGGGCCAGTAGGCCCAGAGTGGCTGAGTCCTGAGAGCATCGCACAAGCAGCAGAGACGGTGGAAGCCCAAGAAGACAGCCCCGGCGGGGTCAGTGGGCACCCAAAGGCCGGGGAAGGGGCTATGGGGGGTCAGCACTGCAGTTCCCGCTGTGCCATTATTTTGAGGGTGAAAACTTGCCCCTGTGGGTCAAAGGTGGGCACCCCTCATGGGTCAAGGGAGGCAGCAGCTGAGAGCACCCCTGAGGTTAGGCCGCTGGGGACCCTCTCGGTTTCCTCTCGGGTTTCTCTGCTTGTTTGAGGCCAGAAGCGCTGGGACAGTGAAGCTCCAGGGTGTTGGCTGGGAACTAGGGTGGGCATGGGAGGCGGCTGCCAGCAGGAGGTGATGGAGGCCGCGACAGTCTGAGGAAGCCCAAGGCTGGCAGCCAGGCAGCCGGGCGGGCGGGGCGTGAGGAGGCTCGGGAGGCCCTGGCTGTGGCCCAGCGCCGCCCACACCCGCTCTGTGCTGGGTCCGGAGCCCCTTGGGGTGGCTTGGGTTTCTGGGGTGAGCGGTGGAGGCCAATCTCTGCTGGCTCCCCTGGCACGAGTCCTGTGGGGGTGGTGTGCCTTCTCGCTGCCCCACTGGTCTCCTCCCCTCCCTCCCCCTCCCTGCCCTGCCAGCCCCCTCCACAGCCCCTTTTCTCTGCATCTGTCTTCTTCCCCCGCCTCCACAAGCAGACCTAAGACCCAGGGGTTCTCGTCCTGTTCTGTCCTCACAGATGGCAGATGGCCCCGACTCTCCCGAACTCCCCCTCTGCCTCCAAGGGATGGCCTCGTGATGCAGGGGGCCCTGGAGCCTGGTGGGGCTGAGGGCTACTAGCTCAGTGGCGCAAGGCACCCCCAGGTAATGCGAATGTGATGTACCCTGAGCTAGCCACCACAAAGAGAAACCTACATAAGCTTAAGTTCTCCTGGGCTTGACAGAAATCAGGCTGACTTTTCTGGGAAGAGCGGGGTCAGGATTGTGGCAGTTCTTAAGGCCACAAGTCTGAGTCAGTGTGTTTTGAGAGAAGGGTACCCAGGAGTGGAGCTTTTGGGGAGGAGAGTCCGGGGAGGTTTTAGGAGTGAGGTCTCTGTAGATTCCTTTTAGGAACACCCGGGGCTATATTTCAGCTTATTTTGCTCAGCTGTAAAAGACATTCTGGGAGGTCAGCAGATTAGCTTTGAGAATTTACAAAACACCAAGGAAAAAAATAAAATACCACCCCTGCGAGGGGGTTGACCTCTGGAATAGCATCCAGTGCCTGGAGAGACCACCCTGCCTACAGCCTGCAAGCCAGGGCAGCTGCTCTTTGCCAGCTTAGCTGTTGATGGGAGCCATGATCTTGGGCAAACCATTTCCTTCTCTGGGTCTCAGGGTTCCATGTAGGGTGGGGTCAGGCCTTCCAGGCTTCCAACGATGGAATTCCGTGTGGACCCTGAAGGGGGTCTCTGACACGGTCCTCCTGGTCAGTCATAGCCTCTGCATCTGTGTACACTGTTTATTTTTTTCTTCCTTTAGAATGAACTTAACTCATAGGAATGTTACTGATAATTGCCCCCCTTCTCCTGGTTTTTCTTGTCACTTGTCACTTGAAGACGGGACTGGGATTCGCTTTTCTCCGCCTCCCTTAGTCCAGACCAGGTGGCTTATAATTCTCTACCATCTTGCATTTAATCATCTCGGAGCTTTGTCCATGGGTTCCTAGACAGGATATGATCCCTCTGGGGAGCATCATTCCCCTACCTATATGAGACGCAGAGGAGCCCCTTTTAGAAGTCCTGGGGGGTGGGCAGGATATGTCCATGGATTTGATGGTTCCACACGTGCACTTTCCACCCCCGTGCGCCCAACCTCTCAGTTCCTGGCAGTGGACTGGTGTGTCCTGCTCGCACCCCCACCCCCTCTCTCCCTGTTCAATTGTTCTCAGTATTCGTATTTTCTTTGTGCCATTTGCTTTTTCTCTCCTCTGCCAGCCTCTGGGTGGAAGTGAAACACAGAGAGGAATTCCCTTGGTTACTATTCAAAAGGAGAACTCTTTTCTCTGCTTCTGGCCTGCACTGCCTTCCACCGCTGGTCACAAGGGCACTGATAGCCCTGGGAGACCGCAGGGGCTGCTTGACCGTCCAACTTAGTCAGACACACTCAAGCAGGTTTAATCTTTAGTACATTTCATTGCTTTCCGCTTTATAAAATTAGAGCCTTCCTACTTGACTGATTCTCTGCTGCTCATCGCGTTATCATCTCTGAAGCTGGGATGCAACTTACTTAATTGAAGGCAGGCTCTTCCAGAGAGGCCTGCAGTCATTTCTGTCCGGCCTCTGGGTACCACTTCAGAGTCTCTGCTTTGGGGTGGTTTTTTGAACTGTGTGGATAGTGTGAAGTCAAACCTAGTGTGAAGTCAAACCACAGGCTTGTATGAGGAGGGGCTTGTGGTTCAAATCCTCACGGATTTCCCTCCCTCCCCTCCCCTCAGTGCCTGGGAGAACATGAAGACTCCTTGCTGTTCCCACTGCGAGGCAGTTTATCACCAGTACGCCGAGCTCTCTGGTGACTCTAAGAGATTATCTGTGGGTTTATTTTCTTTCTCGGGGTTAAGAATGTTTATCTTACAGTTCCTGATAGCACTGATATGAAAAACATGGCTTGCGGTTTCTCTGTGAATCAGGATTCCCCGTCCTCTGGCCACTCCCGGGAGGAGGACAGTAACTCTGTTAGTAAACGCCAGCGTGGCCGTGGTCACTGAGAATTCTGTGCTGTGGACCCCAGCCACACGGGTCCGCAGATCTGAAGGGGCAGCACCAGGCAGCCCAGGTGCTCTGAGTCTCCCCAGCACATGTGGGCCGGCTGCCTAGGAGCGAGTCTCACCGGACAAGACATACAGGGGCTGGCCAGAGAGCGAGGCTGGGGATGGGAAATCTTAGGGACTGAGGTGGCTCAGGACGAAGTGAACAGGATGAGTGGGAAGAGAAGTCCCATGTGTTGGCTGCATTCTTTAAAGGGAGCGGAAAGTAGAGCCTTAGCTCAGCTCAGGTGAGGGGGTTTGACCAGGGTGCTGAGAAAGTTCTGGGTGTGACCTCAGTAGCCAAGCTGTCATCAGCCCAGTGGTGACCCAGTACCTCCTGCTTTCTCTTCTCCTTCTTGGCTTCCAGAGTCATAACCTGCCCCTGGAAATGGTGCACGGCCCAGCTCTCCGGAGCAAGAGGCGGACTGCCTGGTCAGTTAGTCACTGTAGACGCAGAGCGTCCCAACTGCGCAGGGCTCAACACCCCACCACCCTGAGGGCCAGTGGCAGGCTCACAAAATCGCTGCTTGGACTTTGGCGCCAATTTCTGATGGCTCAGTTGCTGCAGAATCCACCTGCAATGCAGGAGACCCTGGTTCGATTCCTGGGCTGGGAAGATCCCCTGGAGAAGGGATAGACTATCCACCCCAGTATTCTGGCCTGGAGAACTCCATGGACTCTATATAGTCTGTGGGGTCGCAAAGAGCTGGACACACTGAGCGACTTTCACTTTCACTTTCTTTCAGCCATTTAGAAAGCTGGAAGGGGCTCAGCACCACCGTCTCCTTCATAACTCGCTGTCCTCACTCAGCCATTGTCTTTCCAGAAGGAGGTCTCGTTTCCTCCACGGAGGGGGGCCCAGGCCCACATCTGTGAGCTCACATCCATCATGGACACACAGAAGCTGTGGGACAGAGCTCCTCCCACTTGGTGGACTGTCTTTCCTCCTGGCTGGGCAAATCAGCACAGTCATGGGCTCAGAGCTGCCTGCGGGGACAGAAAGCACACTTGGTAACGGCTGCTGCGTGCTCTTTGTCCACAGCAAGGCTGGGATGCTGCCTAAGTTGCCAGATGCTGCTGGTTCTCCCTGAAGATGCAGGCTTAGAGCCCTGGGGGATGGTCTGACTGGGGCCCCAGCCCCCACATCCCCTTCCTTCCCAGCTCCCGGCATGTTGCAGACCAGGCGACACCCTAAAGGCTGGCTGGCCTCTGAGTCCTGTTTCATCTGCTGGGGGCCTCAGCTCCTAGGGACTCGGCTTCTCTTTGCAACCTAGAAACCCAGTGTGAAGAACAACTCTGTGTGTCTGTGTGTGTGTGTGAATAGCAGCATAGCTTGCTCTTTGCTCCTGGCATCAGCGTGTTCCCTTATCCTGCAATTTCTGGTTTTATCTTGTCTTGTGTTTCTAAAAGGCTCTGGAGGAACTTCATGTTCAGAGCACAAGTCTGGCTTTTACTTCTCCCGTCAGAGCCACCTCTATTAATATAAAACCTTCAGGCCCTTGAATGTATCTGCTTGTTGGCCGTGCCAAGATGGATTAAAAGATGGCTTTGGAGGAGCTCATTACTTTCCTTTGCTCTCACGTGTTGCACAGGCAGAAGGGGCCTTGTCTTCCCTGGGCCATGTCCCTGAGAAGTAATATATCCATCTTGTTTGCCTACTGAAGCTCTCAGAGCAGACACTGGGGTGTGGAGTCCAAGGCGGCGTGCCTGTCCCTGGGGGAAGTACAGCCAGGGCGCAGGACACAGACCTCGTCACTTGTCTTTGCTCCATGTGTCCAAGCTGCACCCCTACAGCCCTCAGACCTCACTGGTTACGGCCCCGGAGTCGGCTCATGTCCATGAAAGTGTGGAGGGGAGAATGCGAGCTGCTCCCGGAAACCCTTGCTCTGTCAGCTGGGAAAGGCTGTGTGCAGCTGGGGTCCCTAAATAAATACAGGGTCCAGAGTGAACAAGAGGAGCCCCTGGGGCCCAAGTGTCCACAGCGGCGAAGCACACGGAGTGGAGATGCTGCCGTGTCTCCTCTGCTGCTCGACAGTGTCCCGGCCTCTCCCCCACCTTTCCTGGGCAGGACCCAGAGCTCCACTGCCTCAGCAGGCCCATGGTCTGAGCCTGTAACCCTGGATTCCCTAGGCTCTGGGCCTTTGCACCTGCTGTGTTTTCACTGAGGAGAAATAAAAGGTGGCGTCCTTGGCCAGAGGGACTTGGGGCACTGGCCAGCAGAGTTTTTAGCCCCACTTCCCACCCTAGCTTTCTTTACTGCTGGCTCCTTCTCTTCCTTCAATTCCTAGGAAAAGAAGAGAGAGTTGGGAGAACTTTGCTGAGAGCATCTTTGATCTGCGGCTGAGAAAGAGACCAAGGGGGCACAGGCCTGTGGCGCCACCTAGGGGAAGGAGTGTTCTGGGCTCACCGCTGCTGCGAGCGAGCCCACACAGCAAACCAACCCAGTTTCGGAAAATGTGGGATTCACTTGAAGAATCAAAAATGAGATGGAGACAAAGGAAAAGGAGAGTCATTGTTCACTTCATAAAAATGTTTTCAATTATTTCTCAATTACAAAGGAATTCTCTTTAGGTTAGAGTACCTTTAAAAATGTATGCTCCCATACTTCATTTTAAGTTATTTAACTTAGTAGTTCAATTCAGTCACTCAGTCATGTCTGACTCTTTGCGACCCCATGGACTGCAGCACGCCAGACTTCCTGTCCATCACCAACTCCTGGAGCTTGCTGAAACTCATGTCCATTGAGTCAGTGATGCTATCCCATCATCTCATCCTCTGTTATCTCCTCCTCCTCCCGCTTTCAAACTTCCCCAGCATCAGGGTCTTTTCAAATGAGTCAGCTTTTCTTATCAGGTGGCCAGAGTATTGGAGTTCCAGCTTCAGCATCAATCCTTCCAATGAACACTCAGGACTGATCTCTTTTAGTATGGATCTCTTTGCAGCCCAAGGGACTCTCAAGAGTCCTCTCCAACACCACATTTCAAAAGCATCAATTCTTCAGCACTCAGCTTTCTCTCTAGTCCAATTCTCACATCCATACATGACTACTGGAAAAACCATAGCTTTGACTAGATGAACCTTTGTTGGTAATGTCTCTGCTTTTTAATATGGTGTCTAGGTTGGTTATAGCTTTTCTTCCAAGGAGCAAGCGTCTTTTAATTTCATGGCTGCAAACACCATCTGCAGTGATTTTGGAGCCTCCCAAAAATATCTTTCACTGTTTCCATTGTTTCCCCATCTGTTTGCCATGAAGTGATAGGACTGGATGCCATGATCTTAGTTTTCTGAATGCTGAGTTTTAAGCCAACTTTTTCACTCCCTTCTTTCACTTTCTAAGGAGTTTACAGTTTTTTCCCATAATGGTAGAAAAGCTGGCATTTATTATCAAAAATGATAAAACTTATAATAGAATGAGATCACGCTAAAAGGGCAACACAGGTATATTTGGCTTTATAAATTCTTATTTAAATTTCAAGTTATAAAAATGAAAACCTAATAGTGTTAAGTGTTAGTCACTCAGTTGTGTCTGACTCTTTGCAACCCCATGGACTGTAGCGTCTGTCCATGGAATTCTCCAGGCAACAATACTGGAGTGGATTGCCATTCCCTTCTCCAGGGGAACTTCCCAACTCAGGGATCGAAATTTAAGTCATAAAAATAGAAACCTAATAGTGTTAACACAAGGAAAACTTGTTCTTTTTGATTCACTTTAGAATGGAAGCCATTAATCCTTTTTTTTTCTCCAACTTTTAAAAATTGAGGTATAGAAGTAAACAGCAACCCACTCCAGTATTCTTGCCTGGAGAATTCCATGAACAGCAGAGCCTGGTGGGCTAGTCCATGGGATCACAAAGTGTTGGACATGACTGAGTGACTAACACACACACACTTGTGTATAATATTCCTGTTTTGAGTGTACAACAGTGATTCACAAATTTTAAAGGTTATATTCCATTTATAGCTATTATAAACTATTTGCAATATTCTCTGTGCTGCACAACGTATCCTTGTAGCTTACTTATTTCATACATAGTAGTTTTCACCTATTAGTCCCCTGCCCCTCTTTGTCCCCCCCCCCCCCCGCTCTGGCCATCACTAGCTTGTTCTCTGCATCTGAGTATGTTTCTTTTTTGTTATATACACTAGTTTGTTGTATTTCTTAAATTCCACATATAAGTGATATATACAGTATCTGTCTCTCTCTGGCTTATCTAGTCTAACCTAATACCCTCCAAGGCCACCCATGTTGTTGCAAGTGGCAAAATTTCAATTCTTTTTATGTCTGAGTAGTATTCCATTGTGTATGTATATATATATATACTCACACCACTTCTTCTTCATCCATTCATCTCTTGATGAACATTTAGGTTGCTTCTATATCTTCCCGGAGAAGCAAATGGCAATATTCTTGCCTGGGAAATCCCATGGACAGAGGAGCCTGGCGGGCTACAGTCCATGGTAGCAAAGAGTCAGACATGACTGAGCAACAAACACTTTCTTGGCTTTTACAAACACATTATTGTAAATAATGCTGTTATGAACACTGGGGTATATATATCTTTTCAAATTAAGTGTTTTCATTTTTTTTGGTACTTAGGTGTAGAATTGGTGGCTCATATGGTAGTTCTATTTTTAGGTTTTTGAGAACTGTTCTCCATAGTGGCTGCACCGATTTATGTTCCTACCAAAAGTGTTGGCGGGATCTCTCTTCTTTACAAATTGACCATTTGTTATTTGTGTTCTTTTGATAATCATTCTGATGTATATGAGGTGATACCTTATTGTGGTTTTAATTTGCATTCCTCTGATGATTAACAGTGTTGAGCATCTTTTCTTGGCCATCTGTGTGTCTTCTTTGAAAAAAACATCTATTCCTGTCTTCTGCTCATTAAAAAAATTTTTTTTTTGATGTTGAGTTGTATGAGCTGTTTATGTATTTTGGAATATTAACCCCTTATCGGTCATATCGTTTGGAAATATTTTCTCCCAATCTGTAAATTATCTTTTATTTTGTCAGTGGCGAGGCCACTAGTTCTTGATCATATCCCACTTACATACCAATGACTTTCAGATCAAACTCCATACCAAAGCCAGACCTCTTCAGCCAAGTGCGTGCTCAGCATCTCTGCTTGGATGTCTAGACTCCTGAACCTCCTCCCATACCTGCTCCATCTGCAGCCTTCCCATCTCAGTGGCTGAGATGAAAAGGCCCAGAAAGTCATCCTTGACTCCTTTCTCTACTGACCAGCAGCCAGTCCCCGGAGGAAATAAGGCTCTGTCTTCAAACATGACCAGAATCTGACAACTTCTCAGCACTCTATCGATAACTGTAGATCCAAGATGCCTGGATTACTGCAGTAGCACCCTATCTTCCTCCCTCTAGGTTCACTTTAATAGAAAAGTCTAAGTGCTTTGGATAGATGATGTCTCTTCTCTGCTCAGAAGCCTGCAGTGGCTCCTGTTCACCCAGAATAAAGGCAGAGCCCCTGCAGTGGGTGCAGAGCCCTGCATGGTATGCCCCCAGGCGCTTCTCTGCTCCCCAGCCCTGTCCTCTTGCTCACCCTGCTCCCACCACCCTGGCCTCCTTGTACAGGAAACACACTCCTGTCTCAGGGCCAAGTGCTGGCTGTTTCCCCTACTCTTCTTGGAGACCTGTCATCTCCTTCAAGTGCTTATCTCTGGGGCACTCAACAAGTTCACCCTGACCAACTACTTAATAACCTTCAAACCCAACAATCACACTCAAGAGTATTTGCTCAGCTTTCTAGAGCTTCCGTTGAAGTCACTGCAATGTAGTTTGGTTGATTAAAGGTAGGGTGCTACCCAGTTTCCCTAGCATAGCCCCCATTTATACTTGCTGCCCAGGGTAATTATTAAGTGTCCCCATTCACATCTCAAAAATGACCTGGTTTGGATGATAAATTCTATGGTCATCCTAGGGAGAGCTTCATGCATTTGGCTTTCTCTCCCAACTCTACCACATGTAGTTAGTTAGGTTCAAAGTAAACTGCCCATAGTTGCTCTGATCCTTAGTGCCAGGCAACAAGCGCCATTAGCATCGCCCTGTTTTTCACCTTCTTGCTTGAAAACACACAGGTGCAGAGGTGTGCACGAAGACGCACACAGCCACTTCCATGACCATCTGTGGAGACGGAAGACGTAAACTACGTGAGAGCAGCTCCTTGCTGCTTGTTCTACGTCTGTGTGACTCCGAGAAATTCTCCCATGCTCTCAGTCACTCCCACCTGCCTGTCCCTCCCTCCATCCATCCATCCCCTCCACATTACTGGACATCCATTCGGTGCTGGGCACTGAGATGGGCACGTGAAGTCCTTGCCTGCTTGGAATTCACAATTTAACAAGGCAGACAGAAAGTAAACAGTCTAATAAGTGAATACAAGCAGAAGAATTCCACAAAGGTCTGAGGAGAGGAGCTCGGGGAACAGGGAATACCTGTCTTAGGAGAGCACATCTGCGACTCGATGGACAAGTGGGGAGAGTGGTGTCCTGGGAAGGCAAAGGAAACAGCTCTGCAGACAGAGAGGGAATCTGCCATGGTCCTGAAGGGTGAGCAAGCCTGGCCTGTGAGGAGCCAAAGAAAGGCAGCACGCGCGAAGCACAGGGAGCCAGAGGAGCGGTGTGAGCGCAGCTGAGAGGGAAGGGAGGCCAGATCATCTCAGGGGTTGGGGGCCCCCATGAGCAGGCCCTTGTAGGTAAGGGGTCTGGATTGTATTCCAAGTGTGTGAGAAATCTGCCACGGCTTTAGAAGAGGGTGACCTAATTAGTGTTTTTAAAAAGATGCCCTGGGACTTCTTAGAAAATGACCGAAGAGGGGCCAGAATGGAGGCGGGCTCTTGTAAAACAGGCAAGAGATTCTGGTAGCCCAGAGCAAACTGGTGAAGGAGGAGGTGAAAGGGAAGTGGATGCATTTGAGATACATTCTGAAGAACTAATAAAACTTGCTGTTGGACTATATATGAGGGATGAGGTCTCCCTAGGAAATTCCCAGATTCCTGACTTGACTTACTGGAACTGAGGATGGAAGGGCATGAAGGAGGAGTTGGTTTAGTGAGAGAAGTGTCTGAAGGGCAGTTAGGTGCAGGAGCCTGGAGCAAGAGGAGAGACCAGCACTGGTGGGATGAGTCTCATGACCTGGGCTGGGGTCACCAAGGACAGCAGAAGTTTAGCAGTGGAACAGCTGCAAAAACAGAACAATCGGATAGTCACCTGCATCCTATCTTGGAGAGTCAAAGATGAAGATAGAAAAGTTTCACTGGATTAAGCAACGTAAGGTGGTTGGTGACATTCACAAGATCAGTGAAGTGGTGGAAGCAATGCCAGGTTAGCAGGGTTTGAAGAATGAGTGAACTATTCATGAATTTCTTAGCAACATTAGGAATACAAGAGAACTTCCTCACTTTGATGAAGTGCACCTATCTGCCATCTAGTGTAAGGATCACACTGAATGGTGAATATGAACATTTCCAAATTTGACTTTTTTCCCTCTCAAAGGGAAAAAAGAGGTCCCAGTTCAGTTCAGTAACTCAGTCGTGTCCAGCTCTTTGCGACCCCATAGACTGCAGCATGCCAGGTCTCCCCGTCCATCACCAACTCTCGAAGTTCACCCAAACTCATGTCTATTGAGTCGGTGATGCCATCCAACTATCTCATCCTCTGTCATTCCCTTCTCCTCCCACCTTCAATCTTTCCCAGCATCAGGGTCTTTTCAAATGAGTCAGCTTTTTTGCATCAGGTGGCCAAAGTATTGGAGTTTCTTCAACATCAGTCCTTCCAATGAACACTCAGGACTGATCTCCTTTAGGATGCACTGATTTGATCTCCTTGCTGTCCAAGGGACTCTAAAGAGTCTTCTCCAACACCACAGTTCAAAAGCATCAATTCTTCAGCGCTCAGCTTTCTTTATGGTCCAACTCTCACATCCATACATGACTACTGGAAAAACCATAGCCTTGACTAGATGGACCTTTGTTGGCAAAGTAATGTCTCTGCTTTTGAATATGCTGTCTAGGTTGGTCTTAACTTTCCTTCCAAGGAGTCAGTGTCTTTTAATTTCGTGGCTGGAATCACCATCTGCAGTGATTCTGAAGCCCAGAAAAATAAAGTCTGACACTGTTTCCACTGTTTCCCCATCTATTTGCCATGAAGTGATGGGACCAGATGCCATGATCTTAGTTTTCTGAATGTTGAACTTTAGGCCAACTTTTTCACTCTCCTCTTTCATCAAGAGGCTCTTTAGTTCTTCTTCACTTTCTGCCATAAGGGTGGTGTCATCTGCATATCTGAGGTGATTGATATTTTTCCGGGCAATCTTGATTCCAGCTTGTGCTTCCTCCAGCCCAGTGTTTCTCATGATGTACTCTGCATAGAAGTTAAATAAGCAGGGTGACAATATACAGCCTTGATGTACTCCTTTTCCTATTTGGAACCAGTCTGTTGTTCCATGTCCAGTTCTAACTGTTGCTTCCTGACCTGCATACAGATTTCTCGAGAGGCAGGTCAGGTATTCCCATCTCTTTCAGAATTTTCCAGTTTATTGTGATCCACACAGTCAAAGGCTTTGGCATAGTCAAGAAAGCAGAAATAGATGTTTTTCTGGAACTCTCTCACTTTTTTGATGATCCAGAGGATGCTGGCAATTTGATCTCTAGTTCCTCTGTCTTTTCTAAAACAAGCTTGAACATTTGGAAGTTCACAGTTCACGTATTGCTGAAGACTGGCTTGGAGAATTTTGAGCATTACTTTGCTAGCGTGTGCTGCTGCTGCTGCTGGTAAGTCACTTCAGTTGTGTCCGATTCTGTGCAACCTCAGAAACGGCAGCCCACCAGGCTCCCTGTCCCTGGGATTCTCCAGGCAAGAACACTGGAGTAGGTTGCCATTTCCTTCTCCAATGCATGAAAGTGAAAGTGAAGTCACTCAGTCGTGTCCCACTCCCTAGCGATCCCATGGATTGCAGCCTTCCAGGCTCTTCCATCCATGGGATTTTCCAGGCAAGAGTCCTGGAGTGGGGTGCCATTGCCTTCTCTGTACTAGCATTGTGACATGAGTGAAACTGTGTGGTAGTTTGAGCGTTCTTTGGCATTGCCTTTCTTTGAGATTGGAATGAAAACTGATCTTTTCCAGTCCTGTGGCCACTGCTGAGTTTTCCAAATTTGCTGGCATACTGAGTGCAGCACTTTCACAGCATCATCTTTTCATCATCATCAACTTTTAGAAATAGCTCAACTGGAATTCCATCACCTCCACTAATTTTGTTCATAGTGATGCTTCTTAGGGACCACTTGACTACACAGTCCAGGGTGTCTGGCTCTAGGTGAGTGATCACACCATAGTGATTATCTGGGTTGCGAAGATCTTTTTGTACAGTTCTTCTGTGTATTCTTGCCATCTCTTCTTCATATCTTCTGCTTCTGTTAGGTCCATACCATTTCTGTCCTTTAATTTTCTTGAAGAGAGCTCTAGTCTTTCCCATTCTATTGTTTTCCTTTATTTCTTTGCACGGATCACTGAGGAAGGTTTCTCATCTCTCCTTGCTATTCTTTGGAACTCTGAATTCAAATGGGTATATCTTTCCTTTTCTCCTTTGTTTTTCGCTTCTCTTCTTTTCACAGCTATTTGTAAGGCCTCCTCAGACAGCCATTTTGCCTTTTTCCATTTCTTTTTCTTGGGGATGGTCTTGATCCCTGTCTCCTATACAATGTCACGAACCTCCATCCATAGTTCTTCAGGCACTCTGTCTATCAGATCTCATCCCTTAAATCTATTTGTCACTTAAAATCATAAGGGATTTGATTTAGGTCATACCTGAATGGTCTAGTGGTTTCCCCAATGCAAAAAGGTGATAAAAAATAATGAGATATTATCTATATGAGTAGAAATAATACAAAGGTCTGGCAAGCTGACTAGATACATAATACCCCAAAACTGTTCTTTAGCAATATCCAAGCAGAAAAAAACAAAAACAAAAAAACAAACTCATAAAACTACACAAGACCTTCATGAGAGAAAGCAATAAACCTTTGCACTTTACAGGTGGATTGAGGGTTAAAGCAGGATTTTTCAACAGCAGCTCTCTCAAAATTTTGGGCTTGATAATTTTGCTGCAGGGACTTCCTCTGTGTTGCAAGATGTTTAGTTAGCAGCAGCCCTGGCCTCTACCCACTAGATGCCGGTAGCACCCCATCCCCAGTCGTGACAACCAACGGGTTTCCAGATACTGCCACATGTCCCCTGGGGAGGTATGTGCAGGACAGCACATAATTTAGGTAAACTAGGAAAGCTGAAGAAGGGGGATGAAATCCAGGCAAAACTTGGTCTCTTCAGTTAGTGGCTTTAAATTTTAGCATTAACTCATTGACTTATAGTAGCTATGTTCTACTGACTCCATTTCCCCATTTTAGTTAGCTAGTGTAATAAACATTAATGACCACATTTCTTTCCGACTGCTGGGAAGTGCTGGTGAGGTGGGCGAGAAGGGGCATAGTATGCCTTCTTCTGAGTCTTGACTTGCAGCCTTTCTCAACCCCACATATTGTCATTTATAGATATGGTCCTTAAAATGAACCCAAATTTTCCTTAAGGAAGCTGTGCTCCCATGCAAATGTATTTGAAAAGTTATAATACGTAATCAGCACTGTCTTTATCCAAGGGAAAAATTAAGCTAATATGATATCATTTATTAACATCAAGACTAAATTTGGCAATTTTGCTCCCTTGGGCATTTATCTCATAATGAATTATGAACATCACAACAGACAAATTGAACTGCCTTCCAAAATATTTTTAAAAATATAAGTCAGCTCAACAACAATAAAAAATAGTTCAATTTAAAAAATGAAAAAGGACTTAAAATAGGTATTACTCCAAAAAGGATAGCTGAATGGCCAACAAGCACAGAAAAAGATGTTCAATATCACTAATAATCAGGGAAAAGCAACTCAAACCACCATGAGATATCACCTCACATTCATTAAGATGGCTATTATAAACAAACAGAAAACAGCAATTAATGGTGAGGATGTGGAAAAATTTAAACCTTTGTGCTTTAATGGTGGAAGCATAAAATAGCACAGCTGCTATGGAAAACAGTATAGCAATTCCCTGAAATCTTAAAAACAGAATTGTCAAATGACTCAGGAATTCCAGCAAGACCACACCTGTACACCATGTTAGTGTGTGCTTAGTTGCTCAGTCGTGTCCAACTCTTTGTGACCCTATTGACTGCAGCCTGCCAGGTTCCTCTGTAGATGGGGATTCTCCAGCTAAGAATACTGGAGAGGGTTGCCATGCTCTCCTCCAGGGGATCTTCCTGACCGAGGGATCGAACCCAGATCTTTTCTACTGCAGGCATGTTCTTTACCGTCTGATCTACCAGGAAGCCCCAGAATACTGGAGTGGGTAGTCATGCCCTTCTCCAGGGGATATTCCTGACCCAGGGATCAAACCAGGGTCTCCTGCATTACAGGTGGATTCTTTACCAGCTGAGCCACCAGGGAAGCTTGCTATGTTTAGAGCAGCCTTGTTCACAACAGCCAAGAGGTGGCTTCCCTGTGGCTCAGCTGGTAAAGAATCTGCCCACAATGTTCGATCCCAGACTTGGGTTTGATCCCTGGGTTGGGAAGATCCCCTGGAGAAGGGGAAGGCTACCCACCCCAGTATTCTGGCCTGGAGAATTCTATGGACTGTATAGCCCATGGGGTCTCAAAGAGTCAGACACAACTGAGCAATTTTCACTTTCACTTTCAAGCAGTGGCAGCAACCCACCTGCCATTGATGATAAGAGAAAAAAAAAATATAGTATAATAGAATATATAATGGAATATTATTCAACCTTGAAAAGAAGAAAATTCTGATACATGCTATAACATGCATGATTCTTGAGAACATTATGCTAAGTGCAATAAGCCAGGCACAAAAGGACAAATTCTGCATGATTCCACTTATATGGTGCTTCCCTGGTGGCTCAGAAAGTAAACAATCTGCCACTATAGTGTGGGAGACCTGGGCTCAATCCCTGGGTTGGGAAGATCCCTGGAGGAGGGCATGGCAACCCACTCCAGTATTCTTGCCTGGAGAATCCCCAGGAACAGAGGAGCCTGGTGGGCTACAGTCCATGGGGTTGCCAAGAGTTGGACACGACTGAGCAACTAAGCACCACTTATATGAGGTACCTACTGGAGTCAAATTCATAGGGACAAAAAGCAGAATGGTGGTTGCCAAGGGCTGTAGAGAGGACAGAACAGGGAGCTGTTGCTTAATGGGTGCAGAGTTTCAGTTCTACAAGAGGAAAAGAGCTCTGGAGATGGATGGGCGGTAGTGGTGGCCACACAGCAATGTGAATGCATTTAATGCCACTGAAGTGTACGCTTAAAAATGATTCAGACGGTAAATTTCATGTTATATGTATTTTATCTCAATTAAAACTTTAGAAAAATACAAGAAATAACAGGAAAGGATTAGCTGAAGTTAAGGCAGTATTTATACAATTTCTCTGCAATCATATTTATTTAAGCCATAAGTGATAGTTATTTGGCAAGAATACAATTCCCTTTAAAGCCTACGCTAGTTGGATTTCAGTTCAGAAATGCTGCATATTTGGTACAAATTTGAGAGAATTTATTCTAGCATGGGCTCTTGTTTATGACAAATGGGTCTTTGCTTTACCATCCCTTGCCCAGACCCAGTTACTCTCAGTGCAGAGCATGGCTGGCTTTGCATCTGCTCTGAAGGTCACCTGGTTTACTGTGGCCTAGTCAAGTCATGTGAGCATAGACCAGGGCAGGCTGCCTGCTCTCCTCAGGCTGTGTTCTCGATGATGACTGCAATTCCTTGGCCACCTCCAATGCAGGCTGATCCTACAGCGTATTTTCCACCCCGACGCCTGAGAAAGAAAGCAGTGGCTGAAAACTACTTGAATAAAGAATGTATGGAATTAGATAATCAATTAAATAGACTTTATAATGGTCACATGTGCAAATTCATTCTCGTTCAGCTCATCAGCTCAGTGTTTTCTCTAGTCCTCAATACTGGGGAAAAGAGGAGAAAGGATTTGGAAAGCTGAGTATTCTTATTTTAAAAAGTGTAGTAACACAGAAGATGGAGGTAGAAACAAACATAAAACAGGAGGTAATTGGGATGGGCTGGAAGTTGAAGAAGGGGGAGTAAATATTAACATTCAGCCTCCTTGATTTATCTGTTTTAGATTTTTATGGACCTTAGAATAAGTATAATTACTGAAGTTTGTCTGTTTGAAAGGTCAGATAATTTAGAAACATTTCATGTCCCTTTCATAAAAATTAAGACTCCTTTAAAGCACCATCCACTGTAATTCTTCAGTCCTGATAGAATGACCTTGAGAAACCTTCCAGGAATTATTTTTTGTGCAATCAATCACTCATTTCAACCCAATTATTAAGTGAAACAGGAGTCCTATTTACCCTAATGTCACAGGGAGCCAGAGTGATTTTCAAGCCTGGCATATTTGGTTTTGTTTCCAATTTTCCTGCTAACAGAACAAAATGGTTCAAAAGGCACAGTACAGAAGGAGAAGCTCTTCTGTTAAAACTGCAGAGTATCAAATGCACAGAAGGCTGGAACCCTGGAAACAGTGAAGGAAAAACTTAGACCCCAGCTGTCAGTTTGCTTAGGTTTCTTAAACGACAGTGTCTTGATCAGCACTTTGCCTTCTGAAGTAACTGTGTCTTACTCCTGTAAGGAGCACGAGGATGCAAGCGCCCTGAGACGCGGGCCTCATTGTGGACTCCCTGCTGTGCACCCGCACAAGGGATGGGGCCACGTGAACACTGGGCCCTCAGTGAACATGTGCCAAGTGGCTACATTGCACATGTGGGGAGAGCAAGTGTAGAGGCACCAACAAATCAACTGAGTCATCAGTAAGGTCTGTGAAAAAGGGGTGCTCAAATCACTGGGAGAAAGGCAGGGCAAGGGGCTGTGAGGAATAAGGGGCACATGCTGGATTGTTCTGGGGAAACCTAAATTCATGCATTTATACAAAACACAGCAAATCTGAAAAGCAACAATTTCTAGCACGTACCTTAATTCATGAACCAGGTGTGCAATAATTCTTGACCCAGATCCTGCTAATGGGTGACCCAAAGCAATGGCCCCTCCATTCACATTGGTCTTACTTGGGTCAAGATTCAAACTCTTTTCAACTGCCAAGTACTGAGGAGCAAAAGCTTCATTCACCTTTAAAACAATCAAAACAATTAATAAAAATCCTTATTCACAAACTTATTTTTAACTGAGAATTGTCCAGTCCTATTGATTGCTAACTTTCCTGTTTTTTTCCCTACTTAAATTACCTTGCAAGGTTATTTTATCTTCAATCATTCTTCATAAAGATAACAGGTTTGAAAATGGGTGTATTTACTAAGCGATACTTTAAGTGTTAACGCATCCCTTAGAGCAGTGGTCCACAACCGTTTTGGCACGCAGGGACCAGGTTCATGGACTGGAGGGTGGGGGTGGGGATGGCTTTGGGGTAATTCAAGTGCATTGCCATTTATTGTGCACTTTACTTCTGGTATTATTATCAGCTCCACTGCAGATCATTCAACATCAGATCCTGGAGGTTGGGGACCTCTGCTGTAAAGGAATCCTTAGTGATACTCCACATGGATCTTGGACTAGAAGCAATGGAGTACTATAGAAAACCTACAGGTTCTAGAGCCAGATGGACAGTTCAAGTCTTGGCTGTATGCATGTTCTTTAAATTCTCTTGACACTCAGCTTTCTTCACTGGTAAACTATGACTGTTAACATTAAATGAAATCATGGGTATTAAGTGTTTAGTGTATTATCTGACACAAGCAAATATTCAATAAATACTTGTTCTTATTATTACTACTAACCCATATTACTAGCCATACTTCCAAGAAGAAACTGACAGACAATAAACTTTCAGAGCCAGACACCAGAGAGGAATAGTAACCATGTTGAAACATGGCCTGAACTAAAAAGTATTATATTGTTGTATTACACTTAACAAGGCTGGCTAGGAGCATTACTTTGTTTCATGTTTACAGAATTATATTTTCATATGATCTCAGCAGAGAATTTTATAGAGAAGGATACTGATTTTTTAAAAGGCAGCTTTTCCAGGGCTGGGATAAAAATCCACCTTTGTGTTCTTTCCTACTATATTTTGTGTTCTCCTGAGATGGTGCTTTACTTGTCCTTAGAGCCAACATTTATTTTTCCATTTTATATAGTCACGAGGTACTGAGAGACCTAGAGTATGCCGTAAAACTAGGCTTTTGAACCCAGGAAAAACTACCTCATGATCATCAAAAGTCTCAAAGACAATCACATCAGGGTATGGAGAGGTATGTCCTTGAGTGTTTACACATCTATAAATGCTGATGAATATCTCTACAGAGATGAATATTTTCAAGGTTTAAGTGTGAAATCTGAAGTCAGAAATTCAGTGGTACTTATTTGCTAACACAAATATGGTAATTAAGCAGCTTAATTATCTAAAATGTTCAAATACTTCCCAAATGCTGAATGTATATAATCCATCTTTAAGCATGTTCTTAATCCTTTCTTTTAATTGTACTAAACATTTAAGATGTTTTTGTTCTAATCTAACATTAAAGAAATAGAAATCACTCTCCCAATAAATCTAAGTTTCCAAAGCCAAAAGTTACGACAGATGCATTCCAAATCAACCCACAACTGTGGTGTAAAAGCCAAACCTAAGTTTTGGGGTTGGAGGTAGCTGTTAACTTGGCAGAAGTGTAAGAAATTTAGATTTGGGATTAGATCATTGTTTTTCTATTAGGTCATTTTTTTTTACCTGTATTTTTCTACTTTAATCCATAAAATAAAATTACAGTTATTTATTTCTCACCCACCTTAACATTCAATTCAATTCAATAGGCACATTAATAGTCTAAAATGTATTAATAGCAGAATCTTACAAGGTCATAAAAAGTACCTAAGAATTACACTTTAGCAGAGGAAGAAAGGCCCTTTGAATTATTCAAATATAAATAAAGCATTTTAACAAGATAGAGCCTGATTATATGTTAGCACAGGCATACAATGAAAGTAATACTTGTTTAGATTCACACCATTTGGAAAGTTTAAAGGTACTAAAACAAAAAGACCTACAAAAATCAAACTAAAGCCATCTATGCTATAGACGTTGGTGGCTTATTCCATGTGGTGAAAAATGTAGAACACTTACTTCTACCAAGTCCATATCCTTAAGACTCAGCCCTGTTTTCTTCAGTGCTCCACTGATAGCAGGGACAGGACCTATGTAAGAACAAAAACCAATTTCACCTTGTAAATATTAAATTTCTCCTTTTTCACTAAACAGGTAAGTAAGGAGGAAATAACTACAGTAACTAAAAATCTTGCTACCCTGACAGCACACAATATTAAATGACAGGGCAGTAAGAAACAGAAAATGGGACAAGGATGGAAAGCTGTTCATGCAAACTGTGGATGAAAGACTCAACGTGAAAAATTCTACCATATGACTTTAAGAGTTCAAACAGCTCAAGCAGTGAGGTTTTTATAGACGGTTTGTTAAAATGTACCTTATTTTTTTAACTTTAGTTTTTAAAAAAATTTTGGCCCAGGGATCTTGACTCCCTAAAGAGGGATCAAAACCAGGCCACAGCAGCGAAAGCACCAAGTCCTAACTCCTGGACTGCAGGGAATTCCAATGTATAGATGGTTCTTAATACCAAATGCCAAGGCAAACAAGGTACTCTCCTGGAATACAAATCATACATTCCCAGTAGAGAAGTGACTGTGGCTATGCTCTGAATTTTCAGGCCCACTTTGGACAAAAGGCAAGAAATAGCACTGGTATCTCCACATGGGCACACCAAGATAAAAAGCTACCAGGCACTTCAGGGAAAAGATCACTAAAGCAAGGAGATGTCTGTAACTCCAACAGGAGGCAGAGATTCGAAATAAAACATAACTCACACTGAAGAAATGCAAATCCACCTTTAAAAACTTTGGAAATAAACTCTAAGTCCCAGATTTCTGATGATCACTAATGATAGTTCAATTTTGTTGTTCAGTGGTTAAGTCGCATCTGACTCTTTGCGACCCCATGGACTGCAACATACCAGGCTTCTCCATCCTTCATTATTGCCTGGAATTTGGTCAAATTCATGTCCATTGAGTTGGTGATGCTATCTGACCATCTCATCTTCTGCTGCTCCCTTCTCCTTCTGCCCTCAATCTTTCCCAGCATCAGGGTCTTTTCCATTGAGTCAGCTCTTCACATCAGGTGGCCAAAGTATATTGGAGCTTATTTTTAATATTGCTCATAATTTTAAGTAAATTGATATTTCTTTCCAAAATATAAAAAATCTGGCTAGAGATGATTATCTACTTCTCTATCTTCCCTTAGAGAATAAAACTTCCATAAACATCTAAAATGAAAAAATATGTGGTGTTTTGTTGAATTCAAGTAGTCAAACATTTTATAACAAGCTTCACAAACATATGTAAGGTAAAATGGGAAATCAGTCTTCACAAGAAAAGCATAACACGATCTAAATATAATAATTAATTTGGTCATCTAGTTAAAAAGTTTCTTGGGCAATTATCTGTTGATGGGTAGGGCTACCAATAAATGCTTTCCAATTTAAAGCATCAGTTCTATATGGGCTACTGATTTAATACAGAACCTAATTCTAGATTCTCTTTGTATCTTTAAGACATGAAAATGGATGGATGGTCAATAGCAGAGCGTCGATTATCCAGCATGGTCAGGGGATGCAGTACCCACAGATGTGAAAGCTACACACCACTAAGAGCTGAGGATGTGAAATCACTGCTCACACCTCCCTGCCTTCAGAATCACAGTCAGCATGACTAAACGCGTTAGTATTAACTTAGAATTGTTACAGTCAATTTTAACAACATGCTAGGCTACAAGCTAATTTTTAAAGGACTGTTTCCCTATTTGCTGTTTACTGGGCCTTAGGAAGATATAGTAGTTTTCTGGGGAAAAGGACACCTTATTTCTAGCAATGGCTCCTACCACTAATAGCTGTGTAACCTTGGGTACCTTTGGTGGCTATAAGCTTCTCACCCAAAGTGCTTTGAGCTGGTTTTTAACCCGTTTCTTTTAAAGAATATCTTTCTACAAATGAAGCCCAATAACAGGTAAAGCTAGAGTCACCCAAAGTGCTTTGAGCTGGTTTTTAACCCGTTTCTTTGAAAGAATATCTTTCTACAAATGAAGCCCAATAACAGGTAAAGCTAGAGCTGTCTCAGTTGAAGAGGCTCAAAGTTCCATGTACCCATCCCCTATCACTGCCTCTCATGGGAAGGTCCAGGGAACACTGCTTCTCCAAAACCGTGTCCTTCCTTGGAGCCATTAATTGCGCCCGTTCAGTTCCTGGCTTTCCACCTTTTTCTGGATCTGTACCTACTGGGCAGGGCTAAGCAATGCTATATGTTGAATAACTGCATAACTGGAGAACAACTATTGTTAGAATTTGGATTGATGAATCAGTCTCCACCAGATACTCAATAATCTACTCTCCCTTATTTATTCAGCTGGCGCACTTCATGCAGCTGCCTTGTTTGCCCCACACTACCCCTGAGAGATGAGCTATCTAGCTGAGGGGAAGGACATCTTATGGTGTGGGGCAGAGCTCTCTCCCAACCCTGAGGAGAAACAGAGTTCTTCTACCATGGCATGTATTGTATACTACAGGGCAAATATTCAGGTCCAAGAATAGAAGGAAGAAAACCTAAACTTTCTTGTTCACTGACCATGTCAACGTATCAGAAACTCTTCAGAGAGGTTAAACTGAAAACTAAAATAACTACTTATCTATATCAAATAAATATGGTTGATCATCAAAACCAGCTGTACATGGAAAAAACCCCATATTCCGAGGTTCTACCTGGACCTAGTAGACGAAACAAAATTTTGAGGTGGACTGGGGTTATGGTTAGATTTTGATCATCATTTGGGGTTGGGAACTACTGCCATGAATACCAAAATGATAAATGCCATACCAATACACAGATGTCTAATTTTTAAAGCTACCTTTCATTTCTAAGACAAAAGTTGCACTTTGTTGACAGGAGGCAGCTGAAAGTTAGGAAGTTTTTAAGACCCTAATAAATAAAAACAAATGCCTTTTAACAGACGGTTCCAAAGCTTGCAGTTCTGGCCGACAAAATTTACAACACAGTGAAAAATGACAAGGTATGGACATGCCAGCTTTCCTTCTGAGGAATTCTGTACAGAGATAAATCTCTCAAGGACATGGCAACAAACAAGGCTGGTATTAGTTTAGTCCCAAATCAACATAAGTGATTTTTATCTGAGTAGCACCTGGAGGCTTACACTGAAGGACTTCTGAGAAGGCAGGCTGGAAACAGGTGATCTCCTTTAACCTTAGGACCTACTTCAAAAACCAATTTAGTTAGTAAAAAAGGCCTAACTAAGTACTTAGGAAAATCTTTTGGCTCATCAAAAATCTGAATCTATAACCTAGGGCAGGCTTTTTCTTGGGGTATGAAGGTATAGGTGGGGTAGATCGAAGCCAATTTTATTTTTGTGAGGCACATAACTGGCTCCCTATCTTTCCAGAGAATGATGCAGGAATTATTAAAATTCAGCATTATCTCCAGTTCCTAGGAGTGTACCCAGCAGAAAGTTTTTTGTTTTCCTTCTAATACATATTTTTGGAGCCAAGACTACACATATTTGTAGGGAGTTCCAAATTTTCTCCTGCTAGTATTTTGCCAATTGAGATGCATTGTTTAGAATTCTTCATTTTCCTATTAAGTCACAGATAGGCCAGGTGCATTATTTCTTTGACTTCCTGAGGCAACAGAGGGAAAAGAGCCCTGTGACGAGAGACTTGGATTCACATCCCCATTTCATCACTTACTGCTTTTGAACTTTACAAGACCATCCCCCAAGCCTCAGTTTTTCTGTTCACAAAGAAATCTCACTTACTAGGGTTGTGGGAAATTAAATGAGCTACATTTAAAATCATGTGTAAAACACCCAGCGGGGTCCATATCTTCTCTACTTCATCCCGTGATCTCTCCCATCTCCCATTTTTGTCTGTCTTGTTGTTACCCTGTAATGCTTCTCTGCTGTTTACTATGTGTTAATTTTATATATCTTAAATGGACAACATGACACGATTACTGCCCACAAGGAGTTTACATGGTCTTGGTCTTCCCACTGTGCCAAGCATAGCTTTTCATAAAGATGGGTTGTTTAAATGACTGATGACCAATTTCCTCTTCTCCAAAAGTGATCTTGATGGGGCTACTGTTTCAGGAATCAGAATGCCAAAGAAGATTTATCTCCAGAAACATAACAGAACCAATTTGTATCACTACACACTTACCAATACCCATGATAGTGGGATCACATCCAGACACAAAATAGCCCACAATTCTTGCCAGTGGTGTGAAATTATGTTTTTTAACAGCATCTTCACTAGCTATGATAACAGCTCCAGCACCATCGGAAACCCCCTTGGAAACAAACACAGATGATTAACTAGAGGATAAAAGAATAGAGTTAATCAAGCTTTGAGCTAATGGAGTGCCATTAGGATTATAGCAATATATAGGAAGCAGCCCCATAATCTGGAACACAAGTAGCACTAGTGATAAACTGCTGTATTAAAGAGATTGTCTCGGGCACAGACTACAACCTCACTAAGCGAAACAGCAAAGAATGTAAAGGAAAAGCTTACATCCAGATGTGGGTAGATTTAAGAAGAAATCTGGTGAGGTGCACACATGAGGATGAAAAAGTAAAATAATAAACCAGGTAGATTTCATTGTTCAGCGCATGGAACTCAGCTCCATGTTATGTGGCAGCCTGGATGGGAGGGGAGTTTGGGGGAGAGTGGATACATCTGTCTGTACGGCTGAGTCCCTTTGCTATTGACCTGAAACTACCTCAACATTGTTTGCTAGTTGACTATAGCTCAGTATAAAATAAAAAGTTAAAAAAAAAAAACAAATAGATTTCCTTCTAACAATCTGAAAAGACAAGAAATTGGCAGAGTATTATATAAGGTCCCCGAATTTATTCTGGAGTATGAAAACCCAAATTAACAGAATATGAACACTACTAGCTTAGGCTAAGTAACTGAAGATCAGCATGAAAGGCATCTAAAAGATATTGCCTGATTAGTTTGCAGTGAACACATCAAGAAGAGTTCAAGGTAGGCCCAGGTGCTTGCTACCTACCGACGCATTCCCTGCAGTAACGGTTCCTTCTTTCTTGAACACTGGAGGAAGTTTATTTAACTGTTCCATGGTTGTTTGGGGCCGAGGATGTTCATCTACTTGCATTGTCTGTTTTCCCTTTCCTTGTCTTCACCTCAACTGGTGCCATCTCATTATCAAAGTAGCCAGCATCATTAGCTAAAATAATAGAAAGACTATTCATAAGAATGGAGAGAAAAAGAACATAAACTAGAAAAATGAAATCAAATATACCCTTCAATTTAATTTCTGTTCTGTCCTTTCCTCTCAGTCTACTTTAATATAAGCTTTTATTACTTACATAACTTACCTTGTCTATTGGAGGATTTAATGTACTGTCACCTATGCAGATACATTCTGTAATATTACAGTTTTGACTTTTTTTACTATAATTTTTTTTATAAGGTACTGCTAGATTATTAGTGTTTGTCTGCTACCTACAGATGTAACGGCATCAAATGGATTTAATGCCCTTTTTAACTTCTCTGGGTGAGATATGAAATAGTTTAAAAAGTTACCAAGTTGTATTAATACTGATAGTCTACAGGCATGTATCGTACACTTAGTAAAATTTTACTAAGAGGACAGATCTCACATTAACTGTTTTTAGCACAATAAGTAAAAGGTTACCAAGTTCTCTATGTCACCAAGTCATCTATCACTGAGATTTAATGACAGGCAATGTGAGGAAATCATATGTGCCATTACTGACACAGTCCTAAGCAAAACAGCTTGTCTGCTTCGAATCCCACTGACTGGAGTGGACGATAGTTAATCTAAAGCTTCAGAAACAGAGTAAGTCAGGAATGCACGCATGCTCAGTCACTCAGTAGTGTCTGACTCTTTGCAACCCCATGAACTGCAGCCTCTAGGCTCCTCTATCCATGGCTTTTCCAGGCAAGAATACTGGAGTGGGTTGCCATTTCCTCCTCCAGGGGACCTTCCCAACCCAAGGATTGAACGCATGTCTCCTGCACTGGCAGGTGACTCTTTACCACTGAGTTACCTGGGAAGCCCAAGTTAGAAATAATACCACTTTAAAGCTGATGCTACTTCGTAACAGGCTAACACTTCCTTTATTTGTTTTTCACAACAATTCTGTTAGAGAAAAAGGGAAGGCAAATATTTTTACCTCTGTTATTAGCACAGTGAATAAATGCTTGGTGAATAAATGACTGAAGTCAGAAAATCTGCCCGTGGCAAAACTAGAAACAGACTAACTCGACCTTTAGACCAATACCTTTTCACTTAAATGTGTAACTAAAAACAGTGTGACTTGGATCAGCTCCATTCCACTTATCTCTCTGAAATACTAAAATGAACTTTATCCTCACTATGTCATTCATTTAATACCCCTAAATAAGAGTGTCTGCTCATTTATAATAGTTTAGTTTTCAAAGCTCTTTTCAGAGGACTAACAAATTTCTTCAGCTCACCATACTGATAAAAGAACAGCTGTCATTCTGCCAATTTTGGACGGGCTCACCAGCAGTGTGCAGTGTGGACACAGGGCCCCACAGCGGGGCCTCGGGCTAGTTCTGGGCCTCTGAGGTAGATGCAGTGACTCTCAATTAGGAATGGGAGAGGGAAGTCACAAAAGGATTCCCAATAAGTCTTTCCCAAACATACCATCCCCTTCTTGTGAGTATGAGATGCCTCTTGGGGGACCACATCCTCTGCCCCAGGGAGCCAGCACCTCCAACAGAGTGTATCATAGCCCTCAGAGTCTTCTATTGACCCACTTGGGGCAAAATTCAAGTGTCTAGATAGGACCAATTATCCACACTACTTTTTAAGTAGCATTCACATACTTCAAAAAAGAAACTTCCAGTTAATTTGCAATCATTAACAGAATATTCAATATTGAACTGTTAAAAACAAAGTAAATAAAAATGTGAGTTTCAAAATATATCATTTTAAACAATATTATTATATGGCCTTTATAATCTAAAAGGATAAAAACCTTTCCTAATTTTCTTTCTAAAGATATCTGTAATAATCACTTTCACTGACCAGCTTTCCACCTCTGCTGTGACTGCAGGGCGTATCGGTCACAATCTTCTCTGCTTATTTGATGTTTTACAGCAAGATTCTCTGCAGTAATTGCCATTGGCATTTGGATATGCGAATCTGTTAATCCTGTCCACAGAGTGTCTTCCAGCTATCAAAAGACATTAATAAAGTCATTTGTAAAGTGTCTCTTTTGAAAGTAATATGCTAACATTTCTTTAAATAATCAACAGTTCCAACAAAAAGGTAAAAGTAAAATGAGATTTTCTGATGAGCATTTACTATTACTATGATTTATATTTGGTTTTGAGACATTTTCTAAAAACACTCCTAGAGGACAACATAGGCAAAACACTCTCTGACATAAATCACAGCAGGATCCTCTATGACCCACCTCCCAGAGAAATGGAAATAAAAGCAAAAACCAAATGGGACCTAATTAAACTTAAAAGCTTTTGCACAACGAAGGAAACAATAAGCAAGGTGAAAAGACAGCTTTCAGAATGGGAGAAAATAATAGCAAACAAAGCAACTGAAAAATAATTAATCTCAAACATATACAAGCAGCTCCTGCAGCTCAATTCCAGAAAAATGAACAACCCAATCAAAAAAATGGGCCAAAGAACTAAACAGACATTTCTCCAAAGAAGACATACAGATGGCTAACAAACACATGAAAAGATGCTCAACATCACTCATTATCAGAGAAATGTAAATCAATTGAGGTACCATCTCACGCCAGTCAGAATCACTGCTATCAGAAAGTCTACTAACAATAAATGCTGGAGAGGGTGCAGAGAAAAAAGAGCCCTCTTACACTGTTGGTGGGAATGCAAACTAGTACAGTCACTATGGAGAACAGTGTGGAGATTCCTTAAAAAACTGGAAATAGAACTGCCATATGACCCAGCAATCCCACTGCTGGGAATACACACTGAGGACACCAGAACTGCAGCACTGTTTACAACAGCCAGGACATGGAAGCAACCTAGATGTCCATGGGCAGACAAATGGATAAGAAAGCTGTGGTACATATACACAATGGAATATTACTCAGCCATTAAAAATAATGCATTTGAATCAGTTCTAATGAGGGGGATAAACTGGAGCCTATTATACAGAGAGAAGTCAGAAAGAAAAACATCAATACAGTATACTAACGCATATAAATGGAATTTAGAAAGATGGTAACGATGACCCTATACATGAGACAGTAAAAGAAACACAGATGTAAAGAACAGTCTTTTGGACTCTGTGGGAGAAGGTGAGGGTGGGATGACTTGAGAAAATAGTATTGAAACATGTATATTACCACATGTGAAGCGGATTGCAGGTCCAGGTTTGCTGCATGAGACAGGGTGCTCAGGGCTGGTGCCCTGGGACGACATTGGAGGATGGGATGGGGAGGGAGGTGGGAGGGGATTCTGGATGGGGAACATGTGTGCCTATGGCTGACTCATGTCAATGTTTGGCAAAAACCACTACAATACTGTAAAGTAATTAGCCTCCAATTAAAATAATTTTAAAAAATGAATAAAAATAAAAACAGCATAATAAAAGGCACACATTCTCTGCTCTAAACACAGCGCTCTAAGGAGGACCCACAGTGCTAAATGTGCAGGGTAAGAACGTAGAAAGTCGTCCTACAATCAGAACCTCAAGGTTCCATTTCGTAAGAAACCAGTTCTCATGCAACATTTCCCTGCAGCCACCTCTAAGGCACTTATGAATGCCCTCAGAAAGAGTATAGCTGTGCTCTTTTTTCCATCCCAGACCTCCAGTGGTAGCAATAGCAGGTGCTACCAGTTACCGTGAGACTAAAAGCCCGGGATAGGCTGGCTTTTGTTATCCAATTAGTTAGTCTCTGATAAATGGGCCCCACCTGTTTCTTCTAGACTGCCTTGTCACCCCTTTGAGTTGCTGACCTGTCTTTCCAAAGGTTTTCTCAAATGTATTAGGAATCTTAAATATTATCTCATATTATCTAAGTCTTATTCATTTCAACTTTCAAAAGGCCAGGTGAGAAACAGGGTGGACAGGATAAACCAATGATTATGACTGGGAAAGCCTAAGAACTTACAATATCGTTGGCCCTTTGATGCAAAATGGACAGCACACTATCATTCTTAACAGTACTACTCAGGCGGTTTGTGAAGGACTGTTGTTTATCTGACTGACTTGGGATGCTATAACCTATTTGAAGAGAATGTTTTCTGTGGTAAAGAAGAAATCCATTTGATGGAGACTGCTCCAGAAATAAAATTTCCATTAATTATGGCAAAGATTTAATTATTTGGCTTACCAGTTGTTCAGTAGAGAGATTAATTCAATCTTTACCCATCTGTTTAATCCATTACTTCCCTTCCTTCATCTCCCCAGGTGTTAATTACACTAGCCAAGGTGTGCTGAGATAAAGTCTAATTTTATGTGAGTTAAAATGTCAAAATTAACAACTATGAAATAGTTTACAGATTTCAAATAATTCACATCTTGCCAATTCCCTATTAACAGAATTGGTTTAAGTTTTTTTCTCTGCCCCAAAATGGTGTTATTAAAATTACAGTATAACAGCATGAGAAATAATTCTTAAAAATTTTAATGGTTCCAACCTTGAGCTCTGATCCAAGCTTAGTTCCAAAACGAATATTTCTGACACAGTAGGGAGCCTGGCTCATGCTTTCAGTTCCTCCACATAGGACAACTTCAGAGTCTCTAGAACAAATTTCCTATTTAAAAACAAACAACACCACCAACATCCTTTTACTGTGATGGAAATATGTATTAAGCAGTAAACCAATAGCAAAGCTAATAAGTAAAACAGTAAGTTTTGTTTACAGTAAAACTTTCACATTACAGTGTCTCAAAGGGAAATAAAAGTAATTTCAAAGTGAATGCTAAAATATTCATTCCCAAGATATGAGGGAAAAAAACTAGCAGACTTTTCAATCATTTATGCAGAAGTAACAACTCCTACCTACATTTTGACAAGGAATGGTAATTCTTAACTCATACACATCTTGAAAACTAGCAGAGACATTAATGTCTAGTATAAATGTACAGATTGCCAGCAGATAAAGAATAAGCCCTTAAAAAGGCAAGGGTAAAATTTATCCTATTAATCAATGGACCTGAAGTAGATCAGATTTATAAAAACTATGTTAACCTAGGGTAATCATAAAGAGGAATCTGTTTACTCCAGTTTTTTCCACTATTTGCATTTCACAGAAAAACAGCAAATAACAATCCTCCAGGAGCCAAATGTTTAAAATGACTGCTAGGAAAATCAGGCTCGCTAACTAAGATATATTCTAACAGAAATAAATAAACGTGAAAGTAACTTGTTCATTACAACATGTTTCATCTTTCATTTTATTTTGTAACAAAATATGAAGACTTTTGGGAAGATTAAGTGAGATACTGAATGTAAATCTATGTCTGGCACATAGGAAGCACTCAATAAAAATGAGTCATGACTAGCTTTTTAAAAACTGTGATAAAATACACATAACATAAAAACTTACCATTCTAATCAATTCTAGCTGTGCAAGTCATTAAGCACATTCACAATTACCAGGAGCCAGTGTGAGGAATCCCGCTCGTGGCAAAGGTCATGAGGAAGGAAGCCAGACACGCAAGGTGTGATCACTCGCAAAGGTGTGATCTAGCTTCAGGGGTTCCCCCTGTGTTTTCCTGAACATCTACCCCCAAAACCAGAGTCTGCCTGCCTTATTGTACTGTGCTTTCCACTCTTCTGCCTCTAAAAGGAATTAACTTAGGGCTCAAGTTAACAGTCTCCTGCATATAAAAGGAATGTTTCAGCTCAAACCTCTCTGATGGCTCCCTAACTTGCCCGACAGGTTCCCCCGGAATTTTTACAACTTGTTAATTGCTAACAGCCTCCCAACCACGAGAGGCACAAAGCTTAAAGCATCTTAGAGATACAGAGCCTTTTCTAAAGAGCTAAAAATTATCTTGGCGATGGGTTTTCACTGTTGACTCAATGACTGCTGCCAGGCCTCCATATTCTTTATCTTTTAGGCACCTGAAAGATATTAATCAATGTAATTGGGATATAGAAATAGGAATATAGTAGTTTTGATGTTAGCAACACTAGACTTTTGAGTTAATTACTTTTCTTTGTTATATATCACTGCACTGCTCTTGTGTCCTTGCTATGTAGGAATGTAACTTTATTTAGTGCTTTCTGAGAGTGGCACCAGACTTTGGGAAGAACAACACTTTTAAGACAAATAAGTCTTCTGGTTGACAAAGCCTTATCAGAAAAGGGCCGTAAAATGTTAATTGGCCTTCTGGCCAGAAGATGATGTAAATCACCTAAGACTTGTGTATACAAGTGTGCAGAGAAAAAGCCTGGTCTCGATAAGAGTCAGGGCTGCTGACGCTGCATAATTTTATATTATCCATTGATCTCTATGTACAAAAAAATGGTATAAAAGGCCTTTCTGGACAATAGAGGATGGGCCAGTCATTGGACTGATTTCCCCCGTGTGGTCTATTCTCCTTCTCTCCTTTTCTAGCTGAATTCCCATCTGGAATGGGGAGGCTCACCATGTCTACTTACTTGCCCTGGTTCTAAGATCCGTGAGAGAGGGAGCCCAAGGCAGGGCACACTCTGATATTCAAATGGACGGCGGTGGCCTAACGTAGACGGTGCAAGCTTCTTGTCCTGAAGTTTTATTGGCTTTCCCCGTAAACCAAGTTATTCGGCATCTTTTCTCCACTAAATTTTCCTACTACACTATTTCTTCCTAATCTCTCTTTATATTTCTAATTAAATAAATAAGTTTTCCTTGCCTACAATGTCTCCCCTTTGAATTCCCTGGACCCACCGGGGCAGGACCCCGGCAAGTGGTGCCCAGAACAGGCTATTCGAAGGTAGGTTAGTCAGAGCAAATGCTCCCCCTGCACTCTCTGTTGCTCACCCTGGAGTGATTTAATCACCCCCCCGGAGTACTTTCGGTTACTCCCCCAGTGCTGAGTTTTCGGGACGGCTAGGACCCCGGCACACAATGTTATGCAACCAATCACCATTACTTCCAGAAGTCTTATCAGCTTCCAAACTGAAACCCTGTATCCATTAAAGACTAACTCCCCATTTTATCCTTCCCACTAGCCCCAGCAATCCCCGTTTTCTTTCTGTCTCTGTGAATCTGGCCACTCTAGGGACCTCACATAAGTGGACTCACACAGCATTTGTTCTTTAGTGACTGACTTATTCCATTTAGCACAGTGTTTCCAGGGTTCATCACTAGCTTTTATGAAATGGTTTTTTTGCATGTTCATAATGTATATATCCAAAAATGATTTTCTATGAATATTTTCCAAGAAAAATCAAATATTGACCTCTCTTCATAAATACTATAAAATTAAAAAACTAGTGTTACACTGAAGTGAGGCATTTCCTCTACTAACTACTAATATTTTTAGAGAATTAAATAAAATGCTGCTCTTACCTGACATCCACTCACAATGGACTGGAAACCAGAGCCACAGAGCCTGTTAATAGTGATAGCTGGGATCTCTTTTGGGATTCCCACACGCAAACCAACATGTCTTGCCAAGTATATAGCATCTGAAGAACTCTGGAACAGAAGGAAAAGAAAAGAATTGCCTCTATAAATCTAGGAAATCAAGAAGGACAAAATACACTAAAATGTCCACAATGTTTAAAAATTATAAACAATATGGCTCTAAGGTATAACATAATACATATAGGTATAACATATTTTATACAGTAAGTGTGAATGATTTGAATACAAATTATAATTTGGTTGACTGGTTTTTAAACAAACTAAGTATGAGAAATTCTTATATTAAATTTTCAGGAGAACACAGAATTTTATAACAATCAGAGCTGTTTAAAAATGGAATAGGGTATCTCAAAGTAGTATGTTCTTTACCAAAGGATGCATCTGAGACTGTGGTTCACAACCTTGGCTGCACACTGTAATAACCAGGGAAGCTTTATTAACATAGAAACACACATAAAACAAGGTTATTTTTTGATCAGTTAACAAATATGTTGTGCTGGAGGCTCACAGGAACTGTCATTTCACTGGGAATGGTTGTTCAGCAGTTGCTAATTCAGCATACTCAGCAACTATACAAAACATAACTAGTGTGAATATTGAGAACTGACTACCATGAACAGTTATGTGCCAATAAATTAGATGCATGCATATTAAGTCACTTCAGTCAGGTCTGACTCTTTCTGTGACTCTATGGACTGTAGATTGCCAGGGTCCTGTGTCCATGGGGATTCTCCACACAAGAATACTGGAGTGGACTGCCATCCCTTTCTCCAGGGGATCTTCCCAACCCAGGGATCAAACCCATGTCTCTTAAGTCTTCTGCACTGGCAAGCAAGTTCTTTAACACTGCTGCTAAGTCACTTCAGTCATATTGGACTCTGTGCAACCCCATAGAAGGCAGGCCATCAGGCTCCCCCGCCCCTGGGATTCTCCAGGCAAGAACACTGGAGTTGGTTGCCATTTCCTTCTCCAATGCATGAAGTGAAAAGTGAAAGTGAAGTTGCTCAGTCGTGTCTGACTCTTAGCAACCCCATGGACTGCAGCCTACCAGTCTCCTCTGTCCATGGGATTTTCCAGGCAAGAGTACTGGAATGGGCTGCCATTGAGTGCCACCTAGAAAGCCCAATAAATTAAATAACTTAAATGTCTTGAAAGAAATAAACTACCAAAACCAAGTCAAGGAAAAATGGACAATCAGAATAGACCTATAACAAGTGAGTTCAGTTCAGTTCAGTCACTCAGTTGTGTCCAGCTCTTTGCAACCCCATGGACTGCACCATGCCAGGCCTCCCTGTCCATTACCAACTCCCAGAGTTTACTCAAACTCATGTCCACTGAGTCAGTGATGCCATCCAACCATCTCATCCTCTGTCATCCCCTCCTGCTTTCACTCTTTCCCAGCATCAGGGTCTTTTCAGATAAGTCAGTTCTTCATATCAGGTGGCCAAAGTATTGGAGTTTCAGCTTCAACATCAGTCCTTCCAATGAATATTCAGGACTGATTTCCTTTAGGATGGACTGGTTGGATATCCTTGCAGTCCAAGGGACTCTCAAGAGTCTTCTCCAACACCACAGTTCAAAAGCATCAATTCTTTGGTGCTCAGCTTTCGTTATAGTCCAACTCTCACATCCACACATGACTACTGGAAAACCATAGCCTTGACTAGACAGACCTTTGTTGGCAAAGTAATGTCTCTGCTTTTTAATAAGCTGTCTAGGTTGGTCATAACTTTTCTTCTAAGGAGCAAGCATCTTTTAATTTCATGGCTGAAATCACCATCTGCAGTGATTTTGGAGCACAAGAAAATAAAGTCTGTCACTGTTTCCACTGTTTCCCCATCTATTTGCCATGAAGTGAGGGGACAAAATGCCACAATCTTAGTTTTCAGAATGTTGAGTTTTAAGTCAACTTTTTCACTCTCCTCTTTTATCAAGAGTTCTTTAGTTCTTCTTTGCTTTCTCCCATAAGTGTGGAGTCATTCTGCATATCTGAGGTTACTGATATTTCTCCCAGCAACCTTGATTCCAACTTGTGCTTCATCCAGTCCAGCATTTCTCATGATATACTCTGCATAGAAGTTAAATATGCAGGGTGACAATATACATCCTTGACATACTCCTTTCCTGATTTGGAACCAGTCTGTTGTTCCATGTCCAGTTCTAACTGTTGCTTCTTGACCTGCATACAGATTTTTCAGGAGGCAGGTCAGGTGGTCTGGTATTCCCATCTCTTTCAGAATTTTCCACAGTTTATTGTGATCCACACAGTCAAAAGCTTTGGCACAGAATAAAGCAGATGTTTTTCTGGAACTCTCTTGTTTTTCGATGATCCAGCAGATGTTGGTAATTTGATCTCTGGTTCCTCTGCCTTTTCTAAATTCAGTTTGAACATCTGGAAGTTCATGGTTCACGTACTGTTGAAGCCTGGCTTGGAGAATTTTGAGCATATTTTACTAGCATGTTGGCTTCCCTTGTGGCTCAGCTGGTAAAGAATCCGCCTGCAATGTAGGAGACCTGGGTTCGATCTCTGGATTGGGAAGATCCTCTGGAGAAGGGAAAGGCTACCCATTCTAGTATTCTAGCCTGGAGAATTCCATGGACTGTATAGTCTAGGGGTTGCAAAGAGTCGGACATGACTGAGTGACTTTCACTTTCACTTGCTAGCATGTGAGATGAGTACAACTGTGCAGTAGTTTGAGCATTTTTGGCATTGCCTTTCTTTGGGACTGGAATGAAAACTGACCTTTTCCAGTCCTGTGGCCACTGCTGAGTTTTCCAAATTTGCTGGCATATTGAGTGCAGCATCATCTTTTAGGATTTGAAATAGCTCAACTGGAATTCCATCATCTCCACTAGCTTTGTTCATAGCGATGCTTCCAAAGGCCCACTTGACTTCACAGTCCAGGATGTCTGGCTCTAGGTGACTAATCACACCATTGTGATTATCTGGGTCATGAAGATCTTTTTGTACAGATCTTCTGTGTATTCTTGCCACCTCTTCTTCATTATCTTCTGCTTTTGTTAGGTCCATACCATTTCTGTCCTTTATTGAGCCCATCTTTGCATGCAATGTTGTTCCCTTGGTATGTGTAATTTTCTTGAAGAAATCTCTAGTCTTTCCCATTCTATTGTTTTCTTCTATTTCTTTGCATTGATCACTGAGGAAGGCTTTCTTGTCTCTCCTTGCTATTCTTTGGAACCCTCCATTCAAATGGGTATATCTTTCCTTTTCTCCTTTGCCTTTAGCTTATCTTCTTTTCATAGCTGTTTGCAAGACCTCCTCAGACAACCATTTTGCCTTTTTGCATTTCTTTTTCTTGGGATGAAGACTGAATTAATTAGTACAAAACACAACTCACACACACACACACACACACAAAAAGCCAGACAGGCTTCATTACTGAATTCTACCAAACATTTAAAGAAGATACCAATAATTCACGAACTGTTCCTAAAGAACAGAAAAGGATCACTTCTCAACTCAGCATGAAGCCAGAATTATACTGATAAAAAAATCAGACAAAGACATCACAAAAACTACTGATTAATATCTCTTATGACTGTGGATATAAAAATCTTCAACAAAATACTAGCAAACAGAATTCAGCAATTTAGAAAAAGAATTGTACACTATGATCAGTGCAAGGGTCATCGAGAAATGTAAGGTTGTTTCATCACCTGAAAGTCAATTAATATATCACATTGTATCAACAGAATAAAAACCAAAAATCATATGATTATCTCAGTTGACATTGAAAAAGCAACTGACAGAAATCTAACAACATTTCATGATAAAAACACTCAACAACCTAGGAACAGAAAAAGAATTTCCTCAATCTGATAAAGGAAACCTACAAAAATCCACATAATACCACACTTAATGCTGAAAGACCAGAGGCTTTCCCCACAGTATCAGGAACAAGAGAGAAACATCCATTTTTGTCACTTTCATTCAACATCAGAAGTTCTAGACAGAGTAATGAATAATGACGCAAGAAAAATAAATACAAAAGTAAAAGAAATACAGATTGGAACAGGAGAAACAAAGTTATCTCTGCTCTCAGAGGACATGATAGTATATATAAAAAATCCTAAGTAACCAACTAGAAAACCATTAGAACTAATAAATGAGTTCTGCAAGGTTTCAGGATATAAGATTAATGTATAAAAATCAACTGTATTTCTTTTTTCTTAAAATCAGCTGCATGATTTTAAGATCCACTTGCTATGAACAATCTGAAAATTAAATAAAAAGTTTTCATTCACAGTAGCATGTAAAGGAATAAAATACTTAGGAATAAATTTAATAAAAAGAAGTGCAAAATTTATATTCTGAAAACTGTAAGACACTGTTGAAAAAATTAAAAAGGATTTATACAAAAACATGCCATGTTCACAGATCAGAAAACTTACTAATCCTGTTGAGATGGCAATACTCTGCCAACTGACCTATAGATTCAAAACAATCCTATCAGAATCGTAGCTGACTTCTTTGTAGAAATGGATAAACAGATTCTAAAATTCATATTTTAGAATTGCAGGAGACCCAGAATAGCCAAAACAACTTTGAAAAGAAAAACTGAGTAGGAGACTCAAATTTCTTGATTTCTAAACTTACTAGGATGCAATGATAATCAAGACAATCAACATAGTGTGGAACTGACATATAAAGGATAGACATACAGATAAATGCAATAGAATGAGGAGTCAAAAAATAAAATCATGTGTCTATGGTCAGCTGATTTTCAGTAACAGTGGCAAGATCGTCCAATGGGAGAAAGAAGAGTCTTTTCAAACGGTGCTAGAACAACTGGATAGTCATATGCAAAAGAATGAATTTGAACTTGTACCTCAAAACATATATAAAAATTAAATAAAAATAAACCAAAGACCTAAATGTATGAACTAAAACTTAGAAGAAAACATAGGAATAAATCTTCACGACCTTAGATCTGGAAATAGATTCTTAGATAATGACACCAAAAGCCTGAGCAGTAACAACCAAAATTGGGCTTCATCAAAATTCAAAATTTTCATACTCTAAAGGATATAATTAAGAAATGAAAAGATAATCAAGTATAGAAAAATATTTGCAGATTACGTTATCTGTTAAGGGACTTGTATCTAGGATATAAAAACAACACTTGTGAATCAATAATGAAAAGACAAATAACTTAATTAAAAAGTGGGAAAAGGATATTAATTAGACATTCTCCAAGAATCCGCTTGCAATGCAGGAGACCCCAGTTTGGTTATGGGTCAGGAAGATCCACTGGAGAAGGCATAGGTTACCCACTCTGGTATTCCTGGGCTTCCCTTGTGGCTAAGCTGGTAAAGAATCCGCCTGTAATGTGGAAGACCTGGGTTTGATCCCTGGGTTGGGAAGATCCCCTGGAGAAGGGAATATAGCTACCCTCTCCAGTATTCTGGCCTGGAGAATTCCAGGGACTGTATAGTACATGGGGTCGCAAAGAATCGGACACCACTGAACAACTTTCACTTTCAAGAAGATATAGCAATGGACACAAGCTCATGAAATTATGTTCAGTATCATCAATCATCAGGGAAAGGCAAATTAAAACCACAATGAGATACTACTTCACATTCACTAGCATAGCTACAGTAATTAAAAAAAAAAGACAATAACAAGTGTTGACAAGAATGTGGAGAAAGTGGAACCTTCATATCCTGTAGACAGGAATGTAAAATGTTCAGCTGCTCTGGAAAGCAATCTGAAAGCTTTTGAAACAACTAAATGGACAGCTAACATATAACCTAGCATTTACACTCACAGGCATACACCCAAGGGAAATGAAAACCTGTTTCCGCACAGAAACTTGTACATGATGTTCAAAGCAGTATTATTCACAGGGGGACAACTGTGCACCTCTCTCTGAGCCCTCTCCCAGTTCTAAGAGGTGAAAGCATGCAGTGGAGGAGGGGGCAGTAGTCTCAAGGTGTCTCACCCAGTCTGGAAACACCTTATAAGCCAGAAGAAGAGTGACTGGGGCTCTAGTACTGTCAGTGGCAGAGCTTCCCAGGTGGCTAGCGGTAAAGAAACCATCCGCCAATGCAGGAGATGTTAAGGTGCAGGTTCAATCCCTGGGTTGGGAAGATACCCTGGAGGAGGGCATGGCAACCTGCTCCAATTCTTGACTGGAGAATCCCATGGGCAGAGGAGCCTGGTGGGCTATATAGTCCATAGGGCTGCACAGTCAGACACGACTGAAGGGACTTAGCACGCACACACTGGTGGTGGCAAAGCACTAAATGTGGAGCCTCCATCCCACCAATGAGGTGTGGGAAGAGTAAGAGCATCCCCATATCTTGACCACACTTTGAAGGCAAATTCAGCTTTCAAGTACTGCAAATGAATGATCTATTTTGTACACCATATATAGCAAGGTAGAGGGTAAAAGAGCTTCTCATTCCCCACAACAAACATTGACCAAACTTCTACTGTGTGTAAGAAATTATAGAAGATATATTGCATTGCTTGGGCTTACTATTCTCCTTAGGTGGCACACAGACAGAACCAATTTACTTCAAGTAAGTCAAGGAAATTAATCTGTTATTTAAGAAGTAATGAAATGTATCCCAAGTCCCAGACAGATATAAAGTTTCCAGACATATGCTCCTTTGAATTATATATGCCACTGCTTCGGGGGTCAGGGAATTGCTTAAATTATGAATACCCTTAACTATTATTAACTAGTACGCCATTATGACATGTTAAAGGAATTACTTTTAGCAACTGATAAAAGAAAGCAATAGGAGTGAATACTTCCCTTCTGCCCTACTAACCTGCATGACATTGCCTACAACGACACTGTCAACAGTTTCAGGTGAGACTTTGCCAGCAGACAAGGCAGCCCTGGCAGCAAACTCAGCCATGTCAGTAGGTGTGAAGTCTTTCAGAAGACCTCCATAAGCTCCAAAGGGGGTCCGCTTAGCAGCAACGATGAAGACACCTATTGCAAGGAGAGTTTATAAGCAATTGCAGATTCGTCAGTATTCCTACAATGCTTTAAATAATTCTGTGAACTTTACTATAAAGCACAATTTTCAATTAAATAACTGAAAATCTCTGTCCCATAATACATGGCATGGGTCACACATACACAAGCAGTCCTGCTGCTGCTGCTGCTAAGTCGCTTCAGTCATGTCCGACTCTGTGCGGCCCCATAGACGGCCTCCTACCAGGCCCCTCTGTCCCTGGGATTCTCCAGGCAAGAACACTGGAGTGGGCTGCCATTTCCTTCTCCAATACAAGCAGTCCTAAGGGTTATCATTTTGATCAATACCTGCATGCTGGTACCAAGAACTGCTCGGCAGGCTTTGATGCAGATCCATGTTGGCTGGACAACATTTTTCTAAATTGATTATTTGCTGATTATTTGTTTAAAATGGAAATGCTTCTATTTGCTGAAATATATTGCTTAGTCACAGAATCAAAGAATCTCCCAACTAAAGGTGCCTGAAGGCCAAGCACTCATACCATGAACGCCCCCAGACTATTTCTGACGAAAGGTCCTCTCTAGCTTGTGCTAAAGGCATGCTCTACCGTGTGAAGCAGTGTTACTGAATGGGCAACAGAAACTAATGATTTTTTTCTCATACTGAGCTGGCTTGGCTTACCAAATCTTCCATCTACCAATCCCAGTTCTATCCAAATGCATCCCAAACTCAATTTATATAGTTTCTAGAATGCTGCTTTGAATTTGTATTATATATGTCACTGCTTCTAGAGTCAGAGAATGACTCAGATTACAAACTTCAAATAACTTGAACTATTATCTGTTACTCTTAGAATAAAACCGGCAAAATAGATATGCTGTTATCATGGGTAGTCCCTCCAGTACCTGATGTCAGCTAACATGTAAAATTCCCCAGATCTAAATTCTCTTTTCTGAAGTACGTAAGAAGTATCCGTTCAATAATTCTTTAATTCTGGTTGTTTTTTTCTAAAGACACTCTGGTTCACTAATATCCTATTTTAATGTGTGTCAAGAGTATAACGAAGTTTCCTACATCTGACCTAACCACAAAGGATACAGAGGAATTATCTATACATCTATTAACACAAAGACTACAAATTTGCAGTATCACTATTGGTTCAATTGGTGTCTCTGTACAGACAGATACAAACTGCTCCTTCTCCGAAAAAGTCATGTTTAACAAATCTACAAGGACTGGGATGTGAGTGGCACCCACTAGAGTAGCAAAATGCAAAAATGCAAAGCCTGCATACTAGGGAACAACACCAGTTAACAGCTGCTTCATCGCAGTAACATTTAGTAGGCACGAGACATCTTGTCACTTGTCATATAATATCTACTCTTCCCAAACAACTCTGCAAGGTAAATATTATAGTCAACATATAGGGGGTACTTACTGTTGACAGACTTCAGGCTTTATGCTTTACACAGGCTAAATCCTTTCATAGACGATCTGAGCACACATTTCCACATCTTTGCCAAGAAACCATGAGACTTTTTAACAATGGGTTTGTGCCCAGATACACAATTCTCCTTTATGTTAGGGATCTCTTTTGATAGAACAAACTAAACCTATCCTTAAAAATTCCAGCTTTTTCTTTGATTTCTACTTTGAGAAATTTATAGTCTAAAACAATGTTAGGAGCAACATACATAACTACAATTTAGAACAGATATGATTGGTTCTTTAAAGATAAAATAGGTATTTACAAAAGGCCATATATATTAGCTTAAAGTGAAAGTGTCACTCAGTCATGTCCAACTCTTTGCAATCCCATGGACTGCAGCCCATCAGGCTCCTCTGTCCATGTAACTCTCCAGACAAGAGTGTTCACAGTTTCCTTCTCCACGGGATCTTTCCGACCCAGGGACTGAACCCGTCTCTCACATTGCAGGCAGACTCTTTCTTTACTGACTGAGCCACCAGGGAAGCAAAATATTAGCTTAGTGCATTACAAATGTTTTCCTCTGATAGATGGGTTGTTCTGTGCCACTGTACCTTCCTGTCTGCGTGCTCAGTTACTAAGTCATGTCCAACTCTTTGCGATCCCATAGACTGTAGCCAGCCAGGTTCCTCTCTCCACAGGGATTTCAGGTAAGAATACTGGAGTGGGATGCCATTTCTCTTCGAGGGGCTCTTACAGACCTAGGGATCAAACCCTTGTTTCCTGCATCAGCAGGCGAGTTCTGTAGCACTGAGCCGCCAGGCAAGCCCATGCTTTCTAATCCTCCTTGATTGACAGTCTCGGCCTTTGTTCACATCGGTGTTTATTTCATTTTCCTTTCCTTTTGCTTGCTTTCTTCCTAATTTTGGTACAGTCCTCAAGAAGCCAGAAAATGAACAAAAATAGGCAAGTGAAGAGTAGATATGGAAAAAAGGAATAGCACATGGTGAATGTTCAAGTTGCTTATAGCTGTTAACTTGAAGGCCAGCATTCTACACTGAATAGAATGGCTAGAATTAAAAACTCAGTCTTGCTGGCTTGAAGAATAAGAAAACTGATTTTACAGCAATCACAGCTACAGGGAACTGAGGGGGTTTGTGAAAGAAAAGGACCACAGTGGGGAGCCCAAATATCCAGCTGAATCCTTAATCATGTACCTGTGGGGCCAACTATATGCACCTCTGCTAAGACGAAATGAATTAAAGTTAGCTTTGAGCTGCTGCCCTCTTCAGGGCAGACAGAGTTTGCAGTTTGAAGTGAAGTGAAAGTCGCTTAGTTGTGTCCGATTTCTTGTGACTCCATGGACTATACAGCCCATGGAATTCTCCAGGCCAGAATACTGGAGTGGGTAGCCTTTCCCTTCTCCAGGAGATCTCCCCAACTCAGGGATCTAACCCAGGTCTCCCGCACTGCAGGTGGATTCTTTACCAGCTGAGTTACAAGGGAAGCGTACGAATACTGGAGTGGGTAGCCTATCTCTTCTCCAGTGGATCTTCCTGACCCAGGAATCAAATCAGGGTCTTCTGCATTGCAGGCTGATTCTTTACCAACTGAGCTATGAGGAAAGCAGTTTGAATTGAGCCAAATTAAATGTCTACAAAAATAAACAGTTAACAATAAATAAGTCAATACTTTTTGGAAAGTAGCAGAATTCAGTCTCTATCATGGTTCATCTTCACTGTCCACCACACAATCCAAAATTAATCCACATAGGAACAAGAAGATACAAACATATCTCAGAGTTATCACAGGTTTGGTTCCACACTACTGCAATAAAGCAAGTCACATGAATTTTTTGGTTTTCCAATGCATATAAAAGTTGTATTGTAGCCTATTAAGTGTGCAACAACATTAGGTCTAAAGAATTTACATACTAACCATCATCTGAGCCTTCAGTAAGTTGTAATCCTTTTGCTGATGGAGGGTTTGAAACATTGTGAGAATCAACAAAATGTAATACATTTTGGGAGAAAATGTTGTAGGAAAAATGGCACAAATAACTTGCTTGACTGCAGAATTGCCACAAACCTTCAATTTGTAAAAAACAAACAAAAAATCTGCAGTATCTGCAATTCACAAGCAAATGAGGTATGGCTGTGTGACTCATCCTTAAGATAAAAGACAATTAACAGAGACGGACCTCAGCATGACCCAGATGTTAGAATCTGCAGACAAGGATTTTAAAGCAGTAGTCTCTCATAACTGTTCCAAAATATATAGAAAAATATGTTCACAATAAGGGATCAGACAGCTCCACAAAGAAAAAGAAGTTTAAAGAAAAAAACTAAAGTGAAAATTCTAAAACTGAAAAATATCTGAAATAAAACGTGTACTGCATGGGTGTAGTAGCAGAATGGAAGTGAACAGAGTAAGATTCAGTGACTCTGAAATAGATAAACAGATATTATGTAATCTGAAGAACAGGGGGAAAAATATTGGGGAAAACAAAATAAAAACAAAAACATGGGTAGAACCTCAAAGTCTATTGCAATTGACCTTAAAGTCAAAGGCAAGTCAATGGAAGAACCATAGTCTTTTCAATAAGTGGTGCTGGAACAACTGAACATCCACATGCAAACAACAATAAAGTAGACAGACCTGACACCTTTCATAAAAATTAGCTCAAACTGGATCATAGACTTAAATACAAAATGCAAAAGCTATAGAACTCCTAGAAGATACCAAAGGAGAAAACCTAGGGAACTTCAGGTTGGGCTTGGTGATAACTTTTTAGATACAACACCAAAAGCACAATCCAAGAAAGAAAAATTTGGACTTTATTAAAATTGAAAACTTCTACTCTTCAAAAGACAGCATTAAAAGCACAAAAAGACAAGCCACAGACTGGGAGGGAATACCTGCAAAATACTTATCTGATAAAGGATTGTATCTAAAATAAACAAAAAACTCTTCAAACTCAATAAGAAATTAATGACCCAGATAAAAATGCATGAAAATGTGCTATTCAAAGATACTATTCAAATGGCAAATAACCATATGAAAAAATGCTTGACATTGTGTTATTAGGCAACTGAAAATTAAAACAACTGTGAGATTCCGTCTCCCAACTGAAATCCAACAACACTGGCAACACCAAACACTGATGATGATGCGGAGCAAAAGAAATTCACCCGCTGATTCTGAGGATGCAAAATGATACAGCCACTTTGGAAGAGAGTGTGGCAGTTTCTTCCAAACCTAAAACTAAACATACGCTACTCACATGATCCAGTAATCACACTCCTTTGTATTTACCCCTATAAGCTGAAAACATGTCCACACAAAAACCTGCACACAAATGTTTATAGCAGCTTTACTCGTAAATGCCAAAACTTAGAAGCAGACAAGATGTTCTTCAGTAGGTGAATGGATAAGCTGTGATACATTCATACAATGGAATATTATTCAGCTCTTAAAAAAATGAGGTATCAAGTCATGAAAAGACATGAAAGAAACTTAAACTCATGCTGCTGGTGAAACAAGCCGATCTGAAAAGACGATACACTACATGATTCCAACTATATGACACCTTGGAGAAGGCGATGACACCCCACTCCAGCACTTTTGCCTGGAAAATCCCACGGATGGAGGAGCCTGGTAGCCTACAGTCCATGGAGTCACAAAGAGGTGGACACGACTTCACTTTCACTTTCACTTTCATGCATTGGAGAAGGAAATGGCAAGCCACTCCAGTATTCTTGCCTGGAGAATCCCAGGGACGGGGGAACCTCGTGGGCTGCCATCTATGGGGTCGCACAGAGTCGGACACAACTGAAGTGACTTAGCAGCAGCAGCAGCAGCAGCACGTTAACACCTAGAAATGGCAAAATTATGGAGACAGTAAAAAGACCAGCAGTTGCCAGGGGCTGGGGTTGTAGGGAAGCAGAAATGAACAGGTAGAGCACAGGGGAATTTTAGGGCAGAGAACTACTCTTTATGGTACTATAATGGTAGATATATGTCATTATACATCTATCAAAACCTACAGGACTGTACAACACAACAAATGAAACTTAATGTAAACTATGAACTTTAGTTAAAAATAATGGATCAGTATTGGTTCATCAACTGTAACAAACATGCCACATTAATGCAAATTGTTAATAACAGGGGATAATGGAGTGGGATGAGTTAAGTGTATGGGAATGCTCTATACTTTCTGTTCAACTTTTCTATAAAACTAAAAGATAAATGTACAGATTCAAGCTCAGTTAACCCCAAATTGAATACATGCAAAACACTCGTACACACTCATCCTGGTACATCACTGTCAAACTTCTCAAAACTAAAGTGAAAACCTCAAAAAACAGAAAAAATGATATACATACATAGAAATGGTTTCAATGAACACTGGCTTTTCAGAAACAATGAAGGCAAACTTCCTTTGCTTCTCCATAAATTTCCATTCATGGGTTTCTTTCTTGTACTTCATAATCTAAGAAAGCATTTTCGTGTGGGAAGTTCTAATGGTGAAATATGAGAAACCTACAAAATTGTGTGTGTGCGTGTGTGTGTGTAAACAAAAATGCTTTCCCTTACATCACGTCTGTTTCCTTGGTGCTCCTAGACTGTAAAGTTAGCAGAAGTAAGGCTTACACTGAACTAATACAATGATTTTGAATGGAGAAAATGCTATTAAGCATTTTAAAAAATTATTTAAAAAAAATCTGGCATGTGCAGGTATAAAGACTAGACAATCTAAACGACTTTTTTCCTGTTTCATAAAGTGGATACCATGGCAATAATTATTAATACCTGATCTGATGTCAATTTTGTGTGGATTTTAAAAGGTCTAAAACCTAACAATCATTAACCAAACTAACATCTTATGTATTTTAAAAGACTCTGGAAATTCAGAGGCTAAAGATTTCCATTAAAGGCAGTGAAAAGACACATTAATCCAAGGCATAATGAGTCAGAAATGCCAAGAAAGGGCCTAACAAGGTAGCAAATGTGACTGTAGAGGAAAAAATACAACTAGAAAATAAAGGGGAATTCTTCTTTCTTTTCTATTACATTGTTAGGAAAATATTTACCCATTTAATCACAACAACTGCTGACAGCAATCAAAGCTAGCAAGGACAACTGCTGCTTCTGTATCCACTTCAGTTGCAGGATTAATTTGGCAGCCCACCAACATGCTTTGCAAGGTTGTACAAACACTCCTTGCAAAGCTAAGGAACAGTAAAAGAATTACTATTTGTTGAGGGCAACCTTCCAACCAAGTCCTTGGGTGGGTGTTAATAAAAAACTGGGGTACTGGTTCTACCTGAAGATAGAAATCTGATTAATGACAATCTTTACCAAAGTCAATTTTGCTCCCATTCAAGTGTGTTCTTTTCCTTACAAGAATCAGTCAAACTTTCTCTCTTACCCCATAGTCTTGCAAGCACTTAGTATTTACTGTTTCTTGAGAGACGAGTGCCTCTGTAATGTATTCTCGTGGTGATAGTTTTGTCGCTAAGTTGTGTCCAACTCTTGCAGCCCACGAGACACCTCGGGCCATGGGATTTCCCAGGCAAGAATACCAGCGTGGGATGCCATCCCTTTCTCCAGGGGATCTTCCTGACCCAGGGATGGAATCCACACCTCCTTGCATTGCAGGGGGTCGCTTTACTGCTGAGCCAGCAGGGAAGCCCTCTAACTAACCAATAACAACCAAAACACTAACTACCATTATAGATAAGCCAGTCTGGACATCAGTGTCCTCAACTGTAAAACAGGGAAATGTATCAAAGTATGATCACTAACTTTAACACCATAGTGAATGGTGTCCCCAAGTTATAAACTTCATACTTCCTCCATGCGGGTGTCAATGCACATTCTTTCCTTACATAGCTTTCATCAAATTTTCAAAGGAGTCTGTATTAAAAGAAAGTGGTAAGAATCACTGATAAACCAGTAAACAGAAATCAGTAAAACTATGATTTCCTTTTAAGGAAACAGCTCATGACAATGCAGCTGTTAAGATAATTTGGGTCTCCTGAATACGCCATCTAAAAAATAAAAATAAGTATGCTACTGTATGACATTTGGAGTTGGAAAGAGCACTGACAAATCTTTTGTCTCAGAATATCTATTTTCCACTGGAACTGGTCACGTGTCATTTTGGCTTGTCTGAGCTCCAGATCCCCTAACCAACTGTCTACCTGGAATCTGCACTTGAGCACCTCAATATTCTCTTCCAAGTCTATCCCTCCTCCGTTTTCTTTGACTCTCTAAGGAGTATCATGAGCTCAGTTCTTCAAACCAGAAACCTGAAGTCATTCTTGGCATTTCCTTCTCATAGACCTGCCACTCCAACCGATCACCAAGTTGTGTCAAATCCACCTCCAAATCTATCTCAAACCATCCCTCCCCCTTTTCCCCAATCCCACTGCCCCCCACTCGAATCAAAACCATCATTTTATGTTGCCTAGATCTCTGCCATCAGAGAAAGCAATGGCAACCCACTCCAGTACTCTTTGCCTGGAAAATCGCAGTCTGGTAGGCTGCAGTCCATGGGGTCGCTAAGAGTTGGACACGACTGAGCAACTTCACTTTCACGCATTGGAAAAGGAAATGGCAACCCACTCCAGTGTTCTTGCCTGGAGAATTCCAGGGATGGCGGAGCCTGGTGGGCTGCCATCTATGGGGTCGCACAGAGTCGGACACGACTGAAGCGACTCAGCAGCAGCAGCAGCAGCAGCAGCAGCAGATCTCTGCCACAGAACTCTTAAGTGGTCTTAAACTCTCCTCCTTGCTACACAGGCAGATTCACAGTCCTGAGGAAATGGAGACAGACTGGAAACCAGACTGCATTATTCTTCAAGGTAGGAGGCTGCTTTCTTTAGAATCCACAATCAAACCCATCACCTTTACAGAGCCCTTGGGGCCCTGGACAACCAGAACCTTGCTTCTTAGATCCTGCCAAGTGTTTTCTTTCCCAAGGCCTTGATATATGAGTCTCATCTAAAGGTTCTTTAAAGGATACAGATAAGTTGTCATACTCTTGAAAATTCCACTGACTGCGACCATTTGCTATGAAAAGGGAATTTACATACTTAAAAAGTAACGGCAGAATTTATGTACTCGGTGATGGCACTTTTCTGGAGTCAGAAAAAGGGAAAGGGCTTAAGGCAGATTCTCCAACAGACCGCCATCAAGCATTTGGAGGGGGCGAGGGGGCTGTGGTGCAGGTCATTCGGGCAGAGGTTCCCCCAACGACGCCAAGAGAATCTTCATTCCTTCCAAGCCTTGCCCACCCTGTGACAGGTCCGAGGGCCGCGGGCTCGTCCGAAAGGCACCCCTCCGCCCCAGGTCGCCTCGCGCCTAGGGGACTCCGCCCCAGTCTTGCCAACAGCTGACCTCGAACTAGGAGGGTCACTACCGCGCGGAGAAGGGAAAGGACCTTCGCGATCAGGAGCAAGCAAAACCGTGGTGGGCAATGGCTGTCGCCTCGCACGTATGGTTTCTCCTAAACTCAAACAATGCTTCCGGATTGGCTTATTTTTTTAAAATCAAGTCCCGTTTCACCGCCAAGGAGACCCCGACTCCCCGCCGAGACCCGGCGCCCCTCCCCCGCCCCCCAAGGGGGCGCGAGAGGCGGGGCCGCGGCGCTCACCTCGGAGCAGGGCCATGGCGGCGGCGGCAGCGCTCGGGTCCTCGGCGGCGTTGCCGCGGTCCCGCCCGCCGCGCCCGACTTTAAGCCCTCGGGGCGGCGCCAGCGAGGCTACGCCTCTGCCCTTTCCCCTACTTCGGAGGGCCTGTCCGAGGGCTCCTCTCTGGGCCCCGCGTCGCCCCTCTTGGCGCCACACCGAGTGGGAACCAATGGTGCCAAAAACCTCGCGGGGAGACAGGCCTCCCCCACGGAAAACGTTCCTCGTGAGCGGATTCTTTCCTCCATCTCACGGTATTTAGAGAGTCCCTCTCTGTTTCGCAATCGAACGTTTGACTCCCCTGCCCAACCTAGCCTCTGGAGCCCCTCCCCGCGCCAAGGTAATTAGCGGTTCCCCTCCTCCTCACTCCCAGATTCTCTTCAACATGTGACCGGGGGCCAAAGGTGTGACTGGGCGGCCAAAAGGGCGGAAAGGAAGGTCCCGGGCGGCCGAGCCCGGCCGGAAGTCGGGTGGGCGCGGAAGACGGCGTGGGAGGGGATTGGCTGAGCCGCTCCGGCACGCGGGGTGGGCGGCTGCGCAGAACAGCCCGGGGCGGGTCGGGGCCGAGGCAGCTGGACACGCCCGGGAGGCCGGGCGCGCGAAGCGGGGCAGGGAAGTTGGTGGGTGTGGGGTGTAGCGAGTGGCGTAGGGGACAGGATCGCCCCCGGGTCCACGATGCAGCCCCCGGATGAGGCCGCAGTATTTTCCTTATATGATCGGGCCCCATGGCTGCGGCGCCGCTGCCCCGGAGCCTGAGAGGATTATGAAAACGTGTCAGGCGAAATGGGGCCGGGGACCCGGGGGCTGGGAGGTTAGGGGGAGGCAGTTAGGCTAAGGTTTGGGTGAGGTTAGGGTGGCCCCTGCCGCTCTGCGAGTCCTGGTCGATGATGACATGACCACTGCGCAATCTGAGTTCTGGGAACTAGGTGATGGAGCGTGTTCTGAGAACGGACTGAGACCGGGCGAGCAGGGGGCGACGCGGGCGGCAAACACCCAGCGCCAGGGCTCGGGGGCGGGGTGGGGGTGCGGGCCACGCTGCCTCGGGCTTAGTTCGGTGGTTGGGAAGAGGTGGTGGCAGGCTCTGAGCTGTTCTGCGAGCTGTTTTGGAACGCCTGCCCCAAATCCTGGTTTTCAAACGCGTTCTTGGTCCTTTCATTTTTTTTTAACCCAACGTTTTAATTATGAAAACTTAGAAACTTAGAGGAAAGTGCAGAGACTTATACGTGAACCACCAGTATATTCATCACCCGTATTCTACATTATTAACACTTTGCCATATTTGCTGTATCACGTGTTTCCATCTTTTTTTTCCTTTGTCCGCCATAGTACACTTCAGGAATACTTCGGCTCACGTTAAAGGTGAGTATATGTTTACAGTCCTCTTATGGCAGAATTACCATATGGTCAAACGTATGAATCTTCAAGTTGGATGAGTTTCACAAGTGCTTATACTGTTGTAACCCAAACTACTCTCAGTTTTGAAAATGTAATTGGAACATGTCCAGCATTACAGAAAATCCCTTAATTTCTCTTTTGTGCTCTTTTGTTCCCCTTGCTTCACCATCTGTTGTTCTTCGATCCTCTGGTTTATTTTCTGTTGCTTTGATTTAAATAAATCCAGGAAATTGACACTTGTTAATTCAATACACAGATTCCAAGGCTGCTAACTTTAAATTAACTTTAAAAACTTTAGATAATATGTATATTGGTTTTTCACAGCAGGTGTATATAGTCAGTTGGAGAGGGCAATGGCACCCCCACTCCAGTACTCTTGCCTGGAAAATCCCATGGATGGAGGAGCCTGGAAGGCTGCAGTCCATCAGGTCGCTGAGGGTCGGACACGACTGAGCGGCTTTTCTTTCACTTTCTTACATTGGAGAAGGAAATGGCAACCCACTCCAGTGTTCTTGCCTGGAGAATCCCAGGGATGGGGGAGCCTGGTGGGCTGCCGTCTATGGGGTTGCACAGAGTTGGATACGACTGAAGCAACTTAGCAGCGGCAGCAGTATATAGTCAGTGGAATTTGGACTTTGAATAGATCAATGCCTCTCACATACCTGATGATATTTTTTCATCTCCATATTCTAGGTGATGAGTGTTAGTAAAATAAAAGCTACCATCTTTGGGATTCAGGTCAGTTCAGTTCAGTCACTCAGTTGTGTCCGACTCTTTGACCCCATGAATCGCAGCATGCCAGGCCTCCCTGTCTATCACCAACTCCTGGAGTTTTCCCAAACTCAGGTCCATCGAGTCAGTGATGCCATCCAGCCATCTCATCCTCTGTCGTCCCCTTCTCCTCTTGCCCCCAATCCGTCCTAGCATCAGGATCATTTCCAGTGAGTCAACTCTTTGCATGAGTTGGCCAAAGTATTGGAGTTTCAGCTTCAACATCAGTCCTTCCAGTGAACAGCCAGGACTGATCTCGTTTAGGATGGACTGGTTGGATCTCCTTGCAGTCCAAGGGACTCTCAAGAGTCTTCTCCAACACCACAATTCAAAAGTAGCAATTTTTTGGCGCTCAGCTTTCTTCACAGTCCAAGTCTTACATCCATACATGACCAATGGAAAAACCATAGCCTTGGCTAGACGGACCTTAGTCGGCAAAGTAACGTCCCTGCTTTTGAATATGCTATCTAGGTTGGTCATAACTTTCCCTCCAAGGAGTAAGCCTCTTAATTTCATGGCTGCAGTCACCATCTGCAGTGATTTTGGAGCTCAAAAAGTAAAATCTGAACACTGTTTCCACTGTTTCCCAATCTATTTGTCATGAAGTGATGGGACCAGATGCCATGATCTTCGTTTTCCGAATGTTGAGCTGTAAGCCAACTTTTTCACTTTCCTCCTTCACTTTCATCAAGAGGCTTTTTAGTTCCTCTTCAATTTCTGCCATGAAGGTGGCGTCAGCTGCATATCTGAGGTGATATTTCTCCCGGCAATCTTGATTACAGCTTGTGTTTCTTCCAGCCCAGCGTTTCTCATGATGTCTCTGCATGTAAGTTAAATAAGCAGGGTGACAATATACAGCCTTGACGTACTCCTTTTCTTATTTGGAACCAGTCTTTTGTTCCACGTCCAGATCTAACTGTTGCTTCCTGACCTGCATATAGGTTTCTCAAGATTACTGTTACGTAAAACAAAATAACATACAATTCATACATCATCAGACAAACCCGAATTAAGGGACATTTTGCAACCCCATGAAATAGGTAGGAATTATTCCTTTCTTACTTTATAAATGAGGAAGCTAGACCCAGAGAAACCAAGTAATTTGCCAAAGCCTCAAATCTAGAAAATTGCTGAATTTGAAGTTTGAACTCTTGATTCTCAGAAGCCCAAGGCCTGTGTTCTTTGTCCAGGGCTTATGGCATTTGGAACATAGAGGTGGGGGGTACAAAAAGAGTTAGCTAAGGTGTTAGCTAAGCATGTTATAGAAAACAGGAAAGGAGGTGAATGCTAAATTAATCTTCCTTGATGGAAGAAATAAAGTAGTTGCAACTGTGGTAAAGGTAACATATTTGTATTTGGTGACTTGAGTTAGAACATTTATTTGTTTTTTTGGCAGAGAAAGGTGGGTGGAGAAGTAAAGCAATGGGTCATTACTAGATGCTCGCCTTTATCAACTATGGCTCCTACAGAAAGTGATTCAAAGGACCATTTTCTTAGTTCTTCCAAGGATAGTACAGAGCTGATACCATTCTAGATGCATATATTTAATGAATACCTTAGAGCATTAGAACTTGATTTATGTTTGACAGCTAGTTACTCATAATAAAATAGAAATCAAAATGGAATTCATTAGGTGAGCCAAAACCAACATGTCTTATCACAAGTTGGCACTCTGAACTTCAACCAGTCAAATATGTTTTGTAATACAAAAAAAAAATCAGAGAACATGTGCAATTAATTGTGTTAAGTGTGAGATACAACAGTGGAGGAAATAAACAGATCTTGAAAAGTTGTGTGTTTTTCCATTAAAACTTTCTAATAGTCCAAATGCAAAATAAATTCTTGGTCTCTAGAACTATTGATAAGGGTATTCGTGTTCTTCAATAAGAGAAAAAGGCAGGTTCTATTCAGTTTGGTGCTCTTATATTTATTGAGAAAAGTTAAAATGCCATCATGAGTATCACTTTCGCACTTACAAATCGCCTGCAGCAAGTCTTTCCAAATAGAAATTTCTAAGTTTGCCGTAATTAAAAATGTCATGAAAGTGGGAGTATTTGAAAACCATTGAGTAAAAAGGTTTACATATATAAAAACATGAAAATCTGTGTAAGGATATTTACACAATCTCAGAGTATCATGTGGAGAAGGCAGTGGCACCCCACTCCAGTACTCTTGCTTGGTAAATCCCATGGACGGAGGAGCCTGGTAGGCTATAGTCTGTGGGGTTGCGAAGAGTCAGACATGACTGATCGACTTCACTTTCACTTTTCACTTTCATGCATTGGAGAAGGAAATGGCAACCCACTCCAGTGTTCTTGCCTGGAGAATCCCAGGACGGCGGGGCCTGGTGGGCTGCCGTCTATGGGGTCACACAGAGTTGGACACGACTGAAGCAACTTAGCAGTAGCAGCAGCAGCAGAGTATCATGAAGAGAAAAAGTTATCCATACACTAGAGAAATCTTGTGGGTATTACCTTGACCAAATGACGAGCTTAATGTTACCATTAATGGGACAAACTGACATCATGCACTGAGAAGGACACAGACTCATGTAGGATTTCTCTAAAAAAATGTCTGACAAATCTAATCATAAGGAAACAATCATACAAATCCAGTTGAAGGACACTTTGCTAAATAACTGACCTGAACTCTTAAAATGTCAGTGTTGTGAAAAACAAAAAAGGCCAGGGATGGTACTAGATGAACAGGAGACGAGACATGACAATTAAGTGTAATGGGTCTGTTTGGAAACGATTCAAAACAACTCTAAAGAACAGAATTGGGATAGTTGGGGAGGAATGGTCTGTAAATTGCATGAGGTGGTATTGACATTACTTTTCCTGATTATGTTAATTATACTGTAGATAGGGCAGAGATTGTCCTTTGTTCTAAGGAGATACACACCGATTTATTTAAAAGTGAAGAGTCATGGTGCCAAAACTAATTACCAGTTGCCTGGAGAAAAAAAAAAAAACCTGCATACAGATACACTGGCGAAGACAGAAAGCAAACATGGCGAAATGTTACTAATTAGGGAACATAAATGTAGACTACATGGTTGTTCATTGTTCTATTTTTACAACTCTTTCTATAGCTGTTTAACTTTCAAAATAAAAGTTGAGAGGAAAAGTATCTTTCAAGCAAGCTGAAAAATTACCTGAAATTCCATTTAGTTCTTTTCATTTTTAACCATATCTCTATCTATATATGTATAGAAAGTGAAGTCGCTCAGTTGTGTCCAACTCTTTGCGACCCCATGGACTGTAGCCTACCAGGCTCCTCTGTCCATGGGATTTTCCAGGCAATAGTCCTGGAGTGGATTGCCATTTCCTTCTCCAGGGGATCTTCCCAACCCAGGGATCGAACTCAGGTCTCCCGCATTGTACACAGATGCTTTACCTTCTGAGCCACTAGGGAAGTCCATATAGTAACAATACTAAATGTCTATATAAAAATTAGGTATTTTATAATTTTAAAAATCTAGATATGCGATGTAAAGTTACTGTTGTAAGACATTTAGCTTTCCATATTTTTAGAAATAGCCTATTATCATGTCTTTCTGTAATTATTTTTTGAAAAGAAAAAGAGTAGCATTAGTGTAAAACTGGAAATCAGTGAATCAATTATAAATCTTGAATTTGCATGTTAAGGTTTCATTAGGATTTCAGAAATAACTGGCCTCAGCCCTGTCTTCTACATTATGTGGATAATTTTGCTGTACTTAAACTTCCTATAATACCCCAAATTGATGGTAGTTTTGAATAGCACTGCTTTTCAAAGTTTCATTAGCAGAGACTTGGAAAGCTGGTACAGTTCGTAGGAGCTGGGACTATGTTAACAGATGAGAGTACAATGAACCCTCAGTATCTTAGGGGATTGGTTCTAGACGGACACCTAAATCAAGTCCTTTACCTAAAGTAGTATTTGCATATTTGCATATAACCTATGCACATTCTCCTATATACATATATTAAGAAATCTCTGGATTAGCTATAGTACCTAATACAATGTAAATTTTATGTAAATAGTTGCTGGTGCATGAAAAATTCAAGTCTTACTTTGTGGAACTTTCTGGCAAAAAATTTTTTAGATTGAGGTTGAATGAATCCATGGATTCAGAACTCAAGGGTAAGGAGGGCCTTGAGTTTGAATGAACAAGACAGCTGCATTTACTAATCTTGAGAAGTTGGGAAGGTCATGTATGTGCTCATTGTTAGTCTAACTGCTTTGGCGATAACTTCAGATTTTGTTAAGAGGCAGCTATGGGGAGGAGAGGGTGAACTGTATGGAGAGAGTAACATGGAAACTTACATTACCATATATAAAATAGATAGCCAATGGGAATTTGCTGTATGTCTCAGGGGATGCAAACAGGGGCTCTGTCTTAACCTAGAGGGGTGGGATGGGGAGGGAAATGGGAGGGCGGCTGAAGAGGGAGGGGACATATGTATACCTATGGCTGACTCATGTTGAGGTTTGACAGAAAACAAAGTTCTGTAAAGCAATTATCCTTCAATTAAATTTTTTTTTTAAAAGAGGCAGTTATAACCTTGGATGTGGTTTTGCCCTTATAACAGATACCTACCCTACTGAAAGTTTAAGTTGCCAAACAAGCACATCGGAAATAAATATAGACAGAGAATGATACAGACACTGATTGCCAAATTTAAGTTTACCCCAGGCCTAAATGTGTTCCTGCTGCTGCTAAGTCGCTTCAGTCGTGTCCGACTCTGTGCGACCCCATAGATGGCAGCCCACCAGGCTCCCCCGTCCCTGGGTTCTCCAGGCAAGAACACTGGAGTGGGTTGCCATTTCTTTCTCCAGTGCGTGAAAAGTGAAAGTGAAGTCGCTCAGTCGTGCCTGACCCTCAGCGACCCCATGGACTGCAGCCCACCAGGCTTCTTCGTCCATGGGATTTTCCAGGCAAGAGTACTGGAGTGGGGGTGCCATTGCCTTCTCCAAGATGTGTTCCAAATAGCTTAAGATACTATCACAAACTTAAGTGAAGGATATATATACGTCTGACCTTTGAGCAGCATGTGTTTGAACTGCACAGGTTGATCTGCCGATTTGTTTCAATAGTAAATACTACTGTACTACACGAGCAGAGATTGGTTGGAAACTCGGATATGGAGGAACTGAGTATATGTAGAGCTGTCTATAAATTACATTCAGAGGATGTAATTTGACTGCATGGAGGGTGGGGTCTCCTACCCCTTACTCAAGGGTCAAGTGTATTTGTCTTTGTTCCTCTACCTGTTTGAAAGTTACTTGCAGTTTCTGTACCCTTACCAAGTCTTAGAATTTCATTTGGTAATAGAGGTATACTTCATTATATTCTGCTTCACTTTATTGTGTTTTTTGTTGTTGTTTCATTTTCTTTTTAAATTGAGTTTGTGGCAACTCTGGAGCAAGTCTGCTGGTGCCATTTTTCCAACAGCATTTGCTCACTCTTTGTCTCTGCATCACATTTTAGTAATTCTTATAATATTTCAAACTTTTTCATGATTATCATGGTAATCTGTGATCAGTGATCTTTGCACACTTCAGTATGGTGGAAAAATAACTTATATGTACTATGAAACCAAAAAATTTGTGTTATTGTGATATTTTATTGTAATGGTCTTGAACTGAACAACCAGCATTTCCAAGGTATGCCTGTATAAACTTAGTTAAATCTAGGTTCATAGATTTAACTGAGCAGGACCCTATGGGGCCTCCCCTGGGTAGACCCCACCCACCATGTCCTTCACCTACCACTTGTTGGTAAAAAAAAAACTTTAGCCTCCTTGGCCCTCCCTCAGTTTCAAAGAGCAAATTTAATCACAGAAGTGAGAAAATGCAGAAATAGAGGGAAACGGTTAAGAGAAAGTAATGTTTAGCCATAAAATAAAGTCAAGGACCTTTACTTCCTTCTTAAGGGCTATAAGTAATATTCTGAGCCATATCCTTGAGCTGTTTTGCCGATACTGAAACCCCACCTGGTGAAAGAAGTCAACTGCCTGTTGACCACAAGCAGGAGACCCCAGACGGGTTGGAACCAGAAGGTTGGTGATGTTGACTCCCCACCACCATCAGGTGATAATCAGAAAAATGTTTAGGAGCTGATCAGGCACTCTGCAACCCTATGCCTCACTCTGTCTTTAAAAACATTTCCCTGAAGTTCCCCCAGAGTTCAGGTCTTTTGAACATTCGCTGCCCATACTCCTCCTTGGCCCTGTGTTACACTACCCTTTCCTTCACCACCACCTGGTGTTGGCAGATTGGTTTTACTGTGTGCAGGCCTGCAGACTCAAGTTTGTTTTCCCCAAAACTGTAGTGAGATTGTTTTTAATCTGTAGACCAACTTGGGGACAATTGACCTTTCTGTAGTATGGAGTTTTCTTATCCATGAAATGTTTTCCAGTATTTTAATGTCATTGTTAATGTTTTTCACTTATGTAAGTTACTCCATACAGATCTTATAAATATTGTACCCACTGATTTGTAATGACATCTTTGCCATATACAAAGTTATACATATGAGTCTATCTCTGAGCTCTCTGTTTTATTCCATTGATCCACTGCACCCAAACTGCCTTGTTTGAATTAACTTAGTCTTATTTTATCGGAGAAGGCCATGGCACCCCACACCAGTACTCTTGCCTGGAAAACCCCATGGATGGAGGAGACTGGAAGGCTGAGGGTCACTTTCACTTTTCCCTTTCATCATGCATTGGAGAAGGAAATGGCAACCCACTCCAGTGTTCTTGCCTGGAGAATCCCAGGGACGGGGGAACCTGGTGGGCTGCAAGCAGGAGACCCCATCACTGCCGTCTACAGGGTTGCACAGAATCGGACATGACTGAAGCAACTTAGCAGCAAGTCTTATTTTATTGGGAGTTTCCTTCTACCTGCAACTTTCAGGCTGCAGTTTGCCAACCTCTGATTTCAATGATCATGATGCATGTTTGAAATATAGACCCCTGAATAAAATTTCTTAAGAAAGCATTAAAAATAAACTTTTCAGCCAGTGTGCAATTAGTTTAAAATTTCATTTAAATTTGTCACACCACTTTATTCAATAGTATTTATTTCCACAGATTTTTATCCACAGCTGAATATTACAGTGACTAATACAAGCAATTTTTATAAACAAAGGCATAGTTTACAGATTTGTTCAAAATGGAAAAATATTTTTATTAGTAATATTTCTTCTCCACTGTTAGACTTACCTCTGAATATGATGTGAACTCCTCAGTGAAGCAGTCCTTTAAGTATCAGTTGGTGACAAAATGTTGTACTCAAATCTGGATTATTCTGACACTATATCACTTTAGAAAGCAGTTTAGACTCATTTTGATTGACCCTTTTATTATAATTGGAAATTGTTTTGGAAAAACAATCTTTAGTATCTAATGACCTATAATAATAAAAGGCCCATGTTTTATTGGCATTGGCATCAACCTCTAATTTTCTATACACTAATTCTCTATGGTACCAATGTGTACAAAGAGTGAATTACGGCTGTTTGGCTCACGCACAAATAATGAGAAACTTCGAGAAACATTCTATGAGGAAAAACTAGTTCCTGCCCCATGCTGTCACACTTTAGTAACTGTTTAGTCATTTGGCATCACACAAGTGTTTCAGCTTACCAATCCCTTGCTTCCTTAGAACCAGGTCAAATGTATGAAAGCAATTAAACTTACTATATGTTAAAGAAATGGATTTTAATTTATTGGTTACTGTTACCGTAATGGGTTAAGTGAGGCTGTTAAGTATTTGATGAATTGATAGTAATGGTGTTAATTTTTTCTAAGTTTTCCAAGTTTTTAGTTTTGTCTCTTTTGTTTTTCACAAAGACTTTAAAATGTAGCATAGGAAAATCAAGGAAAAAACTTGTTGACATGCTTCATAAAAAGGATAAAACCTATTTTCCTTTGGGTCTGATCTGGTTGCTGGGTACCGTTAGGCCTAACAGTGGCTGTGACGGCTCACGGAGAATACATGTAGGTGACATGTTTGTCAGCTTCAGCAGCAATTACTAATATGCACACAACACACAGTAATCTCAGTAAACTGATAGGTCCAGTTAATACTTAAAACACTAATTGTTTATCTATAAATATTTGATTCTTAAGTAATCTTTAAAACGCTTTTCATGTTTCAAAAGAACAAAACCACCACCAGAATGTCATGTTGAACATGAAAATTCTCCCCATAGCAACATTTATTTCAGGAAATTGATGTCAGTTATCTTAGTAACTGCTGAAGGCACATAGTGAGAAAAGTGTCAACTAAATTTTAAATATTATAAAGACAGATATCTGGCATAGAATTCAAACCTTTATGTTGTATTATTTAAATTAAAAGTCATTGATTTCAAGAAGTTGGAAAATGTGTTGAAATGATTTAAGAAAAATGCTAAAGATGCTTCTTCCAGTCTGTTATGTTCTTGCCTGGAAAATCCCATGGATAGAGGAGCCTGGTGGGCTACAGTCCATGGGGTTGCTAAGAGTCGGACACGACTGAGTGGCTTCACTTTCACTTTTCACGCATTGGAGAAGGAAATGGCAACCCACTCCAGTGTTCTTGCCTTGAGAATCCCAGGGATGGGGCAGCCTGGTGGTCTGCCGTCTATGGGGTCGCACAGTGTCGGACACGACTTAAGCAACTTACCAGCAGCAGCAAACATTAAGTAACCAATTAATGTATTCTTTTATTGTGTCTGTAAAAGGCTGCTTTTTTTTTCCTGGTTGCTCAGTTGTGTCTGACTCTTTGTGACCTTATGGACTGTAGCTTGCCAGGTTCCTCTGTCCATGGGATTTTTCAGGCAAGAATACTGGAGTTGGTTGCTGTTTCCTCCTCCAGGGGATCTTCCCAACCCACGGATCGAACCCACATCTCCTGTGTCTCCTGCACTGCAGGCAGATTCTTCACCTACTGAGTCATTAAGTTATACAAACTGCAGCTCCAGTGAAATATCTGTACCTTTGGAAGGTAACTCAATCTACCGTTTCTTAGGCTTAGTAGGGAAGTATTCATAAGGTTCCCCCACCCCATTTATTCTACCTGCCAAGGTTTTACTGATCCTTGGCACCTAATGGTTAGCCACTGATAGGTCTGTCATATCACTGGTAGTGACAGCAAAGGTACTGACCCAGAGGGCTGGAGAGATGGGAGTATAAACACGTAAGGGCTTCCCTGGTGGCTCAGAGGCTAAAGAATCTGATTGCCCTGTAGGAAGGAAAGAAAGAGAAAGTCACTCAGTCCTGTCCAACTCTGCGACCCCATGGAATGTAGCCTGCTAGGCTCCTCTGTCCATGGAATTCTCCAGGCCATAATACTGGGGTGGTTAGCTGTTCTCTTCTCCAGGATATCAAACCCAGGTCTCCTGCATTGCAGGCAGATTCTTTACCATCTGAGCCACCAGGGAAGCCCCAGGATACTGGAGTGGGTAGCCTATCCCTTTCTGCAAGGGATCTTCCTGACCCAGGAATAAAACCAGGGTCTCCTGCATTGCTGCAGATTCTTTATCAGCTGAGCTACGACCTGGGTTTGGTCGCTGGGTCAGAAAGATCCCCTGGAGAAGGGAATGGCTACCCACTCCAATATTCTTGCCTAGAGAATTCCATGGACAGAGGAACCTAAAGAGCTATATAGTCCATGGGGTTGCAAAGAGTCAGACGTGACTGAGCAACTAATACAACACATTCAAGGACAGGGAAGCTGTTGCTTTTAAGGAATCACTGCTTTTCAAATTCCTTACCACTCTAATGAGGCATTTCATTTTCTCTAGGTTAAGAACAGGCCCTACATGAAACTAAGTTTTAAGCTAAAACGTAGTAAAAGCAAATTATATGTAATAAACAACTTTAAAAAGAGGTAGCCATAGACCCAGTTGGTTTAGACTGGCCTTCCAAATGTAGTCACCATGTGGGCCCAAGAGTGTGGGTCAGGGTTGTATCATGTGACTTTATCTGGGGAGGGAGGGGAAGGCAAAGCTCTGTGTGGACACCCACGAGGAGTCTGATGTTCAGTGTGGAGGTCATGTTGACAACACGGGTTGGGACCTGCTGGGCAGTGGTCTTCATCCAGGTGTGGTGCCTCTTCCGTCCAGGGGTGAGGAGGATTACAAGGAAGCCGAGCTGTGAGGGCTCCGCACACAGGACTCTTTAGTGCTCAGAGTGTGTTGTATTTCTAAGAGCCTTTTAAGTTGAAAGACTGAGTTAAAAGGTGGTGGGGTGTGTGGGTTCTACTTGTACTTTGTGGAGAAATTTTATCTTCTTGATGCAGCACAGAGGCTCTTCTACGATTTACAAACACCACCTGTTCCTGTCATGGAAGGAGCATACTGTTGTCTACCAGAAATATGAAAAAATAGTAAAAAAAAAAAGGTTGTAAGCAAGATGTAGGATTTTCTAATTGAATGTCTGCTGTTGAAGAAACCAGCAGTAAACACATAAAATCTGTTGTAATAGTATCATTGAATACTCTTTTTAATCCTTATTTTAAAGCAGAGATATTTACAATTTTTTGTAGTAATTTTGAAAAATGTTGAAAACAAACTGAAAAGGGAAAGTTGACATAAGCTATTCTCTCTTGAAAAAAATAAAAACACATACACACACAAGCACCCAAAACTTTTGGATAATAATTTAATACCTGAACTGATTTTTAAAAAGCCTTTTCAAATTGTCAAATTCTTAAGATGAAGTTTGCTATCCTTACTATGAGCATTACATAATATGTAATTATACCTCTTATTGGAGGTATAATGGCATTAAGGGATTAAATGCTTTTATACTGACTTTTGATTTTTAATCTAATAAAATAAGACTTGTTACTATTTTCTAATGTTTAGATTATATTGATTTTTTTGAAAGTTTTGTTGAGTCAGGAAGTGCATGGACTAGCACTGGAAATGATAGTATCTATTTGCTTACATTTTATGTTTGGAACTGCAGCATTTTTAGCACAATTTCTCCATAAATTCATGACTACACAAATAGGTCTGAGTATATTAGGGACCGAGTCTTCTAATTTTACTTCAGAAACGAATAATCAAACCGTTCAGTCTGGAGGTCAATTACACCATTGTCTGCATCACTAGGCATTAAAATTATCTTCAGGAAACTTCTCAGAAGGTCCAGGTCTATATATTTGTCCTCAAAACATCTCCCCATAAACCAATCCACATGTTGATGTGGGGAAATGTCACTTGCTATATGACAGTATCATGCTTAACAGTAACATGATTTGTTAAAAGCCCTCTGAAGGCAGTTTATGTGACTTACATTATTTTCAATGTCATCTTACTTTGGACATTCTCCAGTTATGTCCAAAGATCAAAACTAGGCAGTTTCTATTTTATAGACGGCACCTTTCGTATGGCCACGGGGACTGCTTGGTGGCTATGGATTATGAGATGAATTTGTTTAGACCAAAATCATACTTTAAAAAAATCTTCCATATTTCAAGTGTTTTTATTCTGAGCAGTAGGTACAAAATATAATGACAGATGTGTCTTATTCTGTATAGTTCACTCTGCACAGGCTCTCAAACTCCGATCTACTTTTGTAGATTTTAACAAATTCTTAAATTCACTTTACTGCCCTATGTACTTCCTCCATGCTCTCGCTGGCAATCGAGCTTTGGCATGTGTATTTTCAGACTTTGTTGAGGAACTCCAGATTAAGACATGCTGGGATGTGGATTGAGTCCATGGTCAGAGAAGATGGATTAAATGGGAACAAAACAGGAAACATGTGCTTGAAGTCTAATAGCAGCTGCTGAGGGTCATTCCGATCTTGCAGTTGTGCCTGTGGGGAAGGATAAGACCATGTAAAATACTGCCTATGTCTAAAAGAGTCAGTTTTGGTGAATTCACAAAAATGAATCACAAGAATATTCCTGCTCCAACAACTAGGCAGGACTTCAGGAGAATGTGGTCTCCCTCTCCCTGAGGTATTTAGAGGGAGAGAGGCTTTGGTTTAGGCCTGTTTGGAGATCAGATGACATTAGCTTCTCCAATTCTAGCATTCTTTAAAAATTTTTCCATCTAAGGGAGAACAGAAAAATACATTTCAGCTGCAAATCATGTGGCGAGGCGGTATGGTGAAAGGGTTGAGGACATGGGCTCTGGAGGCAGTTAACCTCCAGAGCTGTAATCCTGGGCGAGTTCCTGAACCTTCCTCTGTCTCAGTTTCCTCATCTCTAAAAAGGAAAAGGGAGAGTGACATTGTACAAAATGACAGAACAAGAACCTCTAGGGGTCAGTCCCTCCACTGAAGCTACCACTGAGCTAGAAAAAAGAATGGCATCAACTGTCTTATAACTCTGGAACCTGACTGGATGCCTAAAACCACCAGGCAAGTGCCTGATAAAGGAGAGCCTGCAGATCTTTGCTGAAGCAGAGAGCAGTGTGCATTGGCTGCCACCCCCCATTCTCCAACCACACTGCAGCTACAGGGACAGCAACCCCTGGTCCTGGAGCAGCTGGCTGGTGCCTGGGCAGGCAGTGAGACCTTGCCTTCCAAAGCTCGGGCTGTGCACTCTGGTTGGCCTGGCAGTCCCCTGAAGGACTGGCACAGAGGTCTGCCTTGCTTTTGGCTCTCTTGGGATACAGTGGCTTCCTCTGTGTCATCAGTTGGAAGATTTAAAAGGGACAGAGCCCCTCCCCTCTGACCCTCTATTTGGAGCTAGATATTTTAGGGAAAGTGTTAATAACTAAAATGAAATTGTTCATTTTACTAAAGGGGTCTAATGGAAGACTTGAATAGGCAGAAGAAATGACCAGTCAACTGGAAAACAGAACAGATGAAATTCTCCAGTTTGAGAAGGGGAGAGAAAAAAGAATGAATAGAAGTGGACGGAGCCTGAGGGACCGGTGGGACACCATAAAGTGAACCAAAATATACACCATAGGAGTCCCATAAAAAGGAAAGAGAAAAAGGGATAGCAAACTATTTGAAGAAACAGTGCCTACATGCCCAAATCTGATGAAAGATATATTTCCAAGAAGCTCAACAAACTAGCAGAATAAACTCAAAAGAGTCACTGAGACACATTATGTCAAAGTATCTAACCCCAATGACAAAGAATGCAAAGAACAGCAGGAGGGTAGTAACTCATCACATAACTTATCCTCAGTAAAAGTGGATTTCTTATCAGAAACCATGGAGGCCAGAAGGCAGTGGGATGATACATTTTAATTTCTGAAATTTCTTCTTCCAGTCAACCAAGAATTCTATATCTGGAAAAACTGTCTTTCAAGAATGAAGGAGAATTACAGTCAGCCCCTTGTATCCACAAGTTCTGCATCTGTAGATCCAACCAACCACAGATCAAAAATATTTTTTAAAAACCTCAGGAAGCTCCAAAAAATAAGACTTGAATTTGACATATGCTGACAACTATTTACATAGCATTTACATTGTATTAGGTATAATAAGTAATCTGGAGATGATTTTAAATATACAGGAAGATGTGTGTAGGTTATATGCAAACACTATGGCATTTCATATAAAGGACTTGAGCATCCATAGGTTTTGGTACCCATAGAGGTCACAGAACCAATCCCTCCTGGATATCAAGGGACAGCTGAGTCATTTCTAGAGAAACAAAAGCAGGAGGAGCTGGTTACCAGTAACTAAAGAAAGTCCTTCAGGGTGAAATGTAAGGACATTAGACAGTAACTCAAAACCATAAGAAAAAATAACACTGGTAAACCTGCGTGCTAAGTCGCTTTAGTCATGTCCAACTCTTTACCACCCCATGGGGCGCCACTCTTTACAACCCCCACCAGGCTCTGTCCATGAGATTCTCCAGGCAAGAATACTGGAGTGGGTGGCCATGCCCTCCTCCAGGAGACATTCCCAACCAGGGATCAAACCCACATCTCTTGTGTCTCCTGCATTCTAGGCAGGTTCTTTACCACTAGCGCCACCTGGGAAGCCAGGCAAATGTAAAAGCCAGCATTATACTTTTGTTTTGCAGCACCTTTGTTCCCTATATGACTTACACAAATGCAGGAAATAAGAATAAATTTCTGTTAATGGGTACACGCGTTTAACAGAAGTAATCTGTGGCAATAACAATATAAATCAAGAGGGATGGAGATACATAGCAGCAGAGTATTTGTATACTATTGAAACCAAAAGGGTATTATTTAAACTAGCTTGTTACAGGTTGAAGACATTCATCATGATCACCACAGTAACCACTAAGAAAAAAACCAGAGACTTCCCTGGTGGTCCAGTGGTTAAGAATCTGTCTGCCAATGCAGAGGACATGGGTTCAATTCCTCTTCCTCCAGGAAAATACTACATGCCGTGGAGCAACTAAACCCATGCACCACAACTACTGAAGCCTATGCACCCTTGAGCCTGTGCTCTGCAACAAGAGAAGAAGACACTGGAATGAAAAGCATGTGCACCACAGTGAAGAGTAACCCCTGCTTGCTGCAACAAGAGAAAGCCCACGTGAAGCAACAAGACCCAGAAGAGCCTAAAATACAAATAAAGAAGTAGAAAATAACCAAAAATATGCAGAAATGTAGGGAATCAAAATGATACCCTCACTACAAGAAATAAACACACAAGACAGTGATGAAAGAACTGAGAAACACAAAACATATAAGACATACAGAAAACAAGTAGTCAAATGGCAGAAATAAATCTTATCAGTAATACTTTAAATGGAAACATAAGGGCAATTAAAAGGCAGGAATTGGCAGAAAGGATTTTCAAAAAGTCATCTACACGCTGTCTGGAAGAGAGTCACTTTAGACACCCAAAAAGACTGAAAATAAAAGTTTGAAAAAAGATATTCCAAGTAACCAGAAAAGAGCTGATATAGCTATATTATTGTCATACAAAGTACACTTCAAGTTGGAAAAGTTTACAAGAGGCAAAGAAGGACATTATATATGCATAAAAGTCTCTATCAAGATAGGAGTTATATATATGCATCTATCAACAGATGCATATATACATATAACTTCCTTCTCAAAATCATGAAGGAAAAATGGAAGGAACTGAAGAGAGAAATATGTCTATAATGATAATTGGAAACTTCATTACCCCATTTTCAATAATGAATAGAACTACCAGGTGGAAGGTCAAGAGCAAAGGGCAGCCAATGAATACTACTATAAACCAGGTAGACTTAACAAACATACATGACCAATTTGGAATTATCCCCAGAATGCAAGGGTGGTTCAACATACAAGACTGCAAGAATGATGCCTATACTTCGTGCATTGCTGGTGGGAATCCAAAACGGTGTTTGAGGTAGTTCCTCAAACATTTAAACACACAATTACTATATAAACTTGTAATTCAACTCCCAAGGATACACCTAAAATAACTTACAACAAGTACTCATATTTGTATACCAATGTTAATGAAAGCACTGCCCCAATAGACAAGCAATCCAGGGTCCATCAACAGACGAATGGATAAACAAAATGTAATATATACACACAAGCAGTTATTCAACCACAAAGAGGAATGATGTTCTGCTACCTGTTACATAGCAAAACACAGATGAACCCAAAGAATACTGTAAGTAAAATAAGCCAGACCCCAAAGGACAAATTTACATGAAATATCTAGTACAAGCAAATTCATAGAGATGGGAAGTAGAACAGAGGTTATCTGGGGCTGAGGTAAAGGAAGAATAGGGAATTATTGCTCACTGGGTCAAGTTTCTGTTTGGAATGATGAAAAAGTTCTGTAATTAGTGGCGATAGTTATACAACATTGTGAATATAGTCAGAGCAACTGAACCGTACACTTAATAATGGTTTAAAATAGAAAAACACATGGCAAAAAATGAGGTGGGAAGAGTATACTCATTAGGTTATGAGGCTCAAGAGAGTAAATGTGTGTGAAGAAAGCACTCAGAGCAGCCTCTGGTACTTGGCAAAGGCTATGTTTGCTGTTCTTTTTATGATACGAAATATATCTCTTTATGATAAAGAAATTTCCTTTCTTCCTTGAGTCTGGCACACACCATCAAACTTTGAACTATACAAAGGCAACTAACTGTGAGTCCTGCCAATATGAAAATCAATATATCCTGATTGAAAACACAGGTCACCCCACATTAACTTCAAGTATGAGAACTGCTTTTCCTTTTGGGACAAGGCACCATCATTGCTATCAGTTCAGTTCAGTTGAGTCGCTCAGTTGTGTCCGACTCTTTGCAGCACACCAGGCCTCCCTGTCATCACCAACTCCCAGAGTTCACTCAGACTCATGTCCATTGAGTCGGTGATGCCATCCAGCCATCTCATCCTCTGTCATCCCCTTTTCCTCCTGCCCCCAATCCCTCCCAGCATCAGAGTCTTTTACAATCAGTCAACTCTTTGCATGAGGTGGCCCAAGTACTGGAGTTTCAGCTTTAGCATCATTCCTTCCAAAGAACACCCAGGACTGATCTCCTTTAAGATGGACTGGTTGGATCTCCTTGCAGTCCAAGGGACTCTCAAGAGTCTTCTCCAACACCACAGTTCAAAAGCATCAGTTCTTCGGCGCTCAGCTTTCTTCACAGTCCAACTCTCACATCCATACATGGCTACTGGAAAAACCATAGCCTTGACTAGATGGACCTTTGTTGGCAAAGTAATGTCCCTGCTTTTGAATATGCTATCTAGGTTGGTCATAACTTTCCTTCCAAGGAGTAAGCGCCTTTTAATTTCATGGCTGCAATCACCATCTGCAGTGATTTTGGGAGCCACCCAAAATAAAGTCTGACCCTGTTTCCACTGTTTCCCCATCTATTTCCCATGAAGTGATGGGACCAGATGCCACATAGTGACATTATTTTGATATTCTGTAACCTTCTAGAGGTTTCATCATTTGCCCTTTAGAGAAGACAAGGGATATTTATCTGCTAAGTGAATCCCATGTGTGGATGTTACACTGACTCTAACACTCAGAGCATCTCTATTTTCTTAAGTCTTGAAGCAAGGGGTGAGGTCAATAAATATGCAACGCACTAGCCTTTGAAAAGTGCTAGGAAACAGGGTTTTTAGAATGAAATCGGCATGACTGTAGGTCTGTGACATGCTTCCAAGAAGGCAGAAGAACCTGTAGAGTTGAACGTGGATAAGGAAAACACTTTAAATTTCCAGGTGTCAATTTTAAAAACACCCATGAGGTTTGGTATCTTGAAAGATGGGTCAAATTTATAAAGTAATTTTAACAGTTTGAAATACTAGTTTGAAATTATAGGAAAAGAAATTTGGAAAAGTCACGGACATTGAAGGATGAATAAGCAACTTCACTAACAAGATACCATAGGGCAGCTTTCATGTGATCCTGTCAGAGCAGTCTCTCCAGGAGTGTTGCTAGCTCAGCACTCATCTGGCTCCAAGCTTTGATGCACTTATTATTACAAAGCCATCACACAGCATGAGAAAATGTGCATAAAATGTAAAATGGCAACAGGTTCATAAAATTTTTTTCATAGCCCTTAAGACCCTTTAATTTCTCCACCTTAGAGTTAGCAGTAGGCTCTGCACTTTAAAGGGTTTGAAGAAACTGTAAAGGATTTAAAGGAGAGCATAAAAATGGGACAAAAAGGAAAATAATACCTATACTACGGGTTGCCATTTCCTTCTCCAATGCATGAAAGTGAAAAGTGACAGTAAAGTTGCTCAGTCATGTCTGACTCCTAGCGACCCCATGGACTGCAGCCTACCAGGCTCCTCTATCCATGGAATTTTCCAGGTAAGAGTACTGGAGTGGGGTGCCATTGCCTTCTCCATACTACAATTCAGGAGCAAAGGTTATATATGTATTTATTTAAAGTTTACAAGGTAGTCATTTCACAGGAATCATTCTTACACATCAGCATATTTTATCCTCGCAAATTGTTTGCAAAAGCAACTTGTATTTATCCTACACAAGGTTCAAGTACATGAAGTGTCCCAGCCTCTCCCTCTGAGCACTGTGTAGGAAGAAACAAAACAAAAACCCTAGCTGGCAAACACACACAGACACAGACACACACACAACATTTTTTGACAGAATTGATGGACTTGAGAATTGACTGCTAAGGATGACTCAGAATCTCACTGTATGTGTCTCCAGAGACTATCTGACCAACTTCCACTGCCTTTTTCCTACTACCTTAAACCCCAAGTGTGATTTGGCTCATATTCTTTGACCTTTGGCCTGAACTCTCATATACAGTGCCAATTTATAAGCAGTTAGAGCTCTCCCTCTAATGTGTCTCAGATATCTGAAAGCAAAAGAAGACTTTCTAATAAATATGCACTCTGCTTTGTGTAAATTCTCAGCTCTGCATAAAAACAGTGACATGTCAGAGAACTCAGCGGCTTCTGCCATCAGCCATTCCAGCAGCTGACAATACAACATCCATGGAGGTGACTCTCTGCCTGGTTCTCTCTGACCCAAATCTTTAACAAACCACTGGATTTCCCCCCACTGCCCTTAACAGAACAAGCTTCCATCTGACTGGCAACCTCCCCTGACCTTCAGCCTCTCTTCTCTACTTATACATGATGCTCAAGGTAATTTATTCTTTTCTGCCTTTTCTGCTTCCTTCTCTAATCACTTTCTCCCATTTCTTTTTATCGTGGATTCGGACTGACAGTTACTTCACCGGCTGAGGAGACAGTTTAAAAGTTTGAAAAAGTATTATGTCTCCTTAGGGTGCTCCCCACCCATACTGATGCGAGGAGTGTTCACCATTTTGGGACCAATCTTGATGTGACTCATCCTTTAGATGCTGTCAGCTACAGTCACGCACGAAGATTAGGCACTCAGCACAGATCACTGAGGGCTCAGCTTAGGAAGCTCATCTTTAGGTAAACATTCACAAACTCTTTTAAGACAGATTTAAATAATCATTTCCCTTAATATGCTTGCTTTCAAGAATGTTCCTAGGGGTAAATATTGTAAGTCGCTTAAATATTGTAAGAGTCAAGATTTAAAAGCTCTTTTTTTTTCTTCTTAATACAGTATTTCTTAGGACTTCCCAGGAGGTCCAGTGGTTAAGAATCTGCATTGCAATGCTGGGGATGCAGGTTTGATCCCTGGTCAGGGAACTAAGATCCCACACGCCACAGAGCAACTAAGCCCACAAACTGAAACCAGGCAGTTCATGAGCTGCAAGGAAAGATCCTGAATGACACAACAAAGATCCTGCATGCTGCAACTAAGACCCAACGAAGCCAAATAAATAAACATTCAAAACAAGACAAACAGTATTTCTTAGTTTCATTTATGGGTAGGGTTGATATTCTGCTTACTTTCTAATTCCACTTTGTGTTATAGTTTAGCAACTTGCTAGTGGTAAACTGGGGCTTCCATGGTGGCTCAGATGGTAAAGAATCTACCTACAATGCAGAAGACCAGGGTTGGATCCCTGGGTTGGGAAGATCCCATGGAGAAGGGAATGGCAACCCACTCCAGTATTCTTGCCTGGAGAATCCCATGGACAGAGAAGCCTGGTGGGCTACAGTCCATGGGGTCACAAAGAGTCATACATGACTGACTAACACACACACAGTGGTCAATGAAATAATACTTAAACAATGTAAAATCCAAGAGGCAAAGATTATTAAAGTTCAGTCTCCTTTGTATATATGGTAAGTTATTTACCAAAAGAGAACACCTAAGGATGTAAGGTCTTCTAAAATATAATGGAAGCAGTATTTTACTAATAAAAGAGAAGCTAGGTTAGACTGTGAACGACTAGTTCTTTTATTTGTTTTATGATGCTGCTGCTGTAAGTCACTTCAGTCGTGTCCGACTCTGTGCGACCCCATAGGCGGCAACTCACCAGGCTCCCTGGTCCCTGGGATTCTCCAGGCCAAAGTACTGGAGTGGGGTGCCATTGCCTTCTCCGTGTTTTATCCTAGGACTTTATAAAATTGATTACTATTTTAAAACTCACCTGGATTGTTCGTATAAAGGCCACTGTCACCCGTTCTTCAAATTCATTCAGAGGGGTATAGAGGTTCAAAATTTTGACAATCTGTTGGAATAAAAACAAAAGTTTAGCACAGAGCTAAATTAACCTAAAATCACTTTTGAATCTTAAAGAATATATGACATTGGCACCAGAGAACACTTCTCTGTGGGCAAGACCCACAATTCAGGTGCAGCTGGACTGACATCGAGGCATCCTCGTTTAGTAAATTAGGGTCCCAAAGCTCTGCCTGGGAGATCTGAGGTCTCTTACCAATTCCTTTCTCCTAGATATCTTCCCAACCCTCCCCCATGCTCTATGATTTATGAATTAATGAGGATTTTAGGAAACTTGGCCTGAATTCTTCAGCACCTTATCTACTAGCCATTTAAAGGTTTCATTAAAAGAGTTCTGGGTATCTTACCTTTTATAACAAAGGTCTTAACAGCACTTTCCTACCTCTTAACACCCCCCAAAATTACTTCCTAAAGAGCAAGTTTTTCTCCTATCTAAACAGAAGGTAATTCTTTGTATAGGGGAAGTGGCCTGCCCAGTGGCAGAGTGGTGCCAGGTACAGTCTAGGAATAAACTTATGAAAGCAAAATTTTAAGTTTCAAAACTTTCAGTAAACACGTATAGAAGGAAGCAGCTTTCTTAAGAGCTTGGTATTTCATCTCTGAGTATCCAATGGAGGTGGTAAGGAAATGTATGTTTACTTGCAATAGCGAGTTTGGATCCTGTTGTTCTTTAGGTGCTGGGAAGAGAGAAGGAGCATGATCTAATATGGAAAATCCCGATTTCCTCATGCTGGTCTCATTTTGCACCCCTACCTTGTGGTGGGCCCATTTCTAAACAGGCACATTCGTGATGGAGGGCAAGGTCACCTATGTGTGGACAGGATTTATCTTTTGACAGACATAGTACTTCTTGAAGGCAAAAGAAGAGGGGGTGGTAGAGGATGAAATAGTTAGACAGCATTACCTAGTCAATGGACATGAACTTCAGCAAACTCTGGGAGACAATGGCAGCCCACTCCAGTACTCTTGCCTGGAAAATCCCATGAACGGAGGAGCCTGGTAGGCTGCAGTCCATGGGGTCGCACAGAGTCGGACACGACTGAGCAACTTCACTTTCACTTTTCATTGTCATGCATTGGAGAAGGAAATGGCAACCCACTCCAGTGTTCTCGCCTGGAGAATCCTACGGACGGCGGAGCCTCATGGGCTGCCGTCTGTGGGGTCGCACAGAGTTGGGCACGACTGAAGCAGAGGAGCCTGCTGTGCTGCAGTCCATATGGTTGCAGAGAGTCGGACATGACTTAGCGACTGAATGGCAACAACAAATTATCTCTGCAACTGAGACCCAGTATAAATACAACTGGGGGAAAAGGAAAGAAAATTTAAAGTCAGATGCTTACTGACTTTATTTAAAATAATGTAGGGACTTTCCTGGTGGTCCAGTGACTAAGACTCTACACTCCCCATGCAGGGGGCCTGGGTTCTATCCTTGGTCAGGAAACTAGTAGTTCCCACATGCTGCAAATAGGAGTTTGAATGCCACAACTAATGATCCCTCATGTCACCACTTAAAAAAAAAAAAATTTGAAGATCCTGCCTGCTGAAACAGATCTGGTGTGGCCAAATAAAAAAATATTAAAAAATAAAATAACACATATGAAGTCTAAGTGAAAATACGAATGTAATAGAACTATAGTTGTAAAGGGAACAGTTTAATGCCAAATGCCAGATGCTGCTGCCAATTTCTGAAAGAAATTTAAATTTTGGGGTGAGACATTCCAGAACTCTCTGTAAGCATTTAAAAACCTTTGTGCCTAAGCTTGATGCTTTGTGGGATTGACTACCCGATCTTTCTAAGTAAATAAGAGCGATCAGAGGGTTACTGGCAGACCAAAGTGTCTTTAGTTCATGCAGGAACATTCAGCAGACTGAACTTTCAGGACTGTATCACCGGGGGCAGAAAAAGGTCCAGAGAGGTTTGAAAACAACCTTTGACTTGGAATGGAAGCCGGCCTGGCCCTGAGTCACTGGCTGACAGTGACTGTACCTGCTGGGTGCTGAGGGCGGTGCACAGGGAGCAGATGGCCTCAGCATCCTCAGGGCTTTTCTTCTTTAACTGCAGGAGCTGGGCAGCCTGAATCAGGGGTTCCATGGTCTCAACAGCTCCACTCTGGTGCAGGTTTCTTCCTCGAAGCCACTCCTCCAGCTGACTAATGTTGTACCTGAGACACAGGAAGAGAGCGCCCTGTGATGCCTGTCTTCTTGCTTCACTGGGACAAGCTCACCTTGTGGCTTTCTTCGGCAGCCCAGCTGCCACTAGTGTTATCACTCTCCTCCTCTTGATTCTCTCATGTGGGCAAGAGCGTGACAAGTACGTGGCACTCAGTAACTGTTTGTGGAATGAGTGAGTGCTTAAAACCAAGCCAAGATGAAGTGCCTAAAGTGTCTGTACTAAGTTAATGGGGGGAAAAGGCATTAACTATACTGAATTAAAACAACTTACATTTAACATTTGCAAACATATTTGTACTCCGATGAGCCATCACGCCTCTTAAATCATTGCTTTTTCTCTCAAACCTAGCCAAATCATATTTACAACCTTTATAAAGTCTGCAAATGTTTGAGCTTTGAACTGATTTGTTTACCAAGCTCACCTCCTGGGTATGTGATGAATTTAATCAACAAATAAAAAGTGATGGATCTGAGTCACACACTGCCTGTGACAAGGACGGCCACTTGGATTTGGCTGTCATTTTTCAGAAACAAATGTCCCCCGTGTGTGAGTGCAGCTGGCGTGCGGGGTGTCCCCTTTCCTAGGGGTGGGCTCAGGTGCGCTCGCCTACCTGAGCTGCATGCCTGTGCTCCAGGAGCAGACGTCCTTCCGCAGAAGCAGGTTGTTGAGCGTCACCGCGTTGATCATGTAGAAGAGCTGTCTGAACACCTGCAGGATGATCTCGGGGTCCAGGCCCTGTTCGCACATGACCATGTGGAAGGAGTTCATCTGGCGGATGATGGCTTCCAGGCAGTATGAGTTGTCTCCTTCCGGCATGCTGGAGGTGCGCTTCCGGTAGCCCGTGGGCTTCACCCCGGACAGACCCTGAATGCTCTCGTTCTCCAACATGGCCGACACTGAAAGCGAAGCGCGATTAGAGCAACAGACGTTCCCAAATTAGATCTCCTTCTGGGTCGCTCGGATCACACAGGGCTTTGGCTGTGATCCTGCCCAGAGGTGACGCTCAGGAACTTAGAGCATTTGGCATGCGATTTCTAATAGGCTGATCTCTACAACCGAGTCGGAGAAGGCAATGGCACCCCACTCCAGTACTCTTGCTTGGAAAATCCCATGGACGGAGGAGCCTGGTGGGCCTCAGTCCATGAGGTCGCTAAGAGCCGGACACGACTGAGTGACTTTACTTTCACTTTTCACTTTCATGCATTGGAGAAGGAAATGGCAACCCACTCCAGCGTTCTTGCCTGGAGGATCCCAGGGACGGCGGCCTGGTGGGCTGCCGTCTATGGGGTCGCACAGAGTCGGACACAACTGAAGCAACTTAGCAGCAGCAGCAGCAGCAGCAGCTACAACCGAGTAAGTTTTCCACATAGAAATCTTCGCTTAAATTTATTGGTGATGGGACATAGGTAAAAGGTAAAACCAATTCAATTCTGTACTGGCTTCTGTGCTGCGCGACCAAAATTTGAGAATTGAGCAACGTGGGTGTAGTCGTAGCCTGGCCACTGACCTGGGCCTGGACTCAGATCATCCAACAATTGTTCAAACAGCTCTTCTTCATCACTCCCTGACCATGTAAATCTTAGGTGAATTGGTCTGTCATAGTTAATGCACAGCACTTAACTACATGTCAGGCGCTTTACATCCAGTATTCCTTTTAATCTTCCAACAACCCATTTCCTAGTGAGGAAACTGAAGCATTAAATAATTTGCCCAAGGTCGCCCTACCAGGTAGTGGCAGGGCCAAGCTTTGAACCCAGGTCTGTTTAATTCTAGAACTGATGCGATTAACTATCACCTTGTCTGAGTCATGAAATATCCCCAGTTCTCCCTATGTCTGGTGAGAATAAACTAGCTCCTCCTAAGAAGTTTCTCAGACAAGAAGGAGGATTTGGAATGAATCTTATCCTAAGGAATATATTTCTGCATGGCATGTGGGACCCTGTGCTACTTGGCATTCACTTACAACCTACTTATGCTGTCAGAACTTGGGGAAAACCCGGTCCACATGCTTCAGGAGAACCTCCCCAGCCTTTAAGGAGCACAGTGTGTGATGTACATGTGTGTTACTTTTCTTTTAACATAAAAATAATTGCTCTTATTTTTCAATTCTGATATCATGTCAAGTGCCCAAGTGTCCTTCTTTGGACAGAATGTTCAATAAATATTTATTGCATGAGTGTTTACTACTGTGTTCATTTATATGAACATAATTCTTTCCCTTTTCCATGAATAAAGTATATACACGGGCAAGAGTTTTATATCTTTTCACTGTGTATGCATTTACATTTTCTGAATTTATATTTAGTACCTATGGAAATTAGTTTGGGGAAAAAATAATACAGTACATTAAAGAAAAAGGAGATAGAGGGAAAGTGATCTATATTCTCACTACCCAAGCATCACATGCTTTGATGGGCTGGTGTTGAAATTTTCATGACTCTTTGAGTAGACGGCATATACCTCCTTAGCTGCCTTTTTTGGGAAGAGCCTGGGCTTTCTGGGGGCTGTCCTAAGATAGCCGGTTCCCTAAACGGAGGGAGCACTTACCCTCACGTCAGACCCCACGATGAGCGCTGGAGATCTCCGGTGCCAGCTTACCTATCATAGGCTGCAAGAGGCCCTCGGCGATTTTAATGAGTTGCTGGTAGATCTGAATGGAAAGATCGCTCAGCACCTGGCGGTATTCAGTGAGGTCAAAGTTCTTAAGACAGTGCTCGTTCTGCTTTGCAGTGTTCTGAGTCATGAAGCCCTGCAGAGGGAGACGGGCGCTGTGCTGAGTTCCAGGCACAGGAAGACCTCTGGGCTTTCAGTCACTTCCGAGGCATCCTACTGTGGGGAGACCGCTCGGGTTCTGTCTGCTCAGGTGAGGTTCTATAAGACCCTGTCAGTTCTTCCAGTTCTCAAGGATGGCTCTTAAATTTGAAGGCAGAGTCAAAACTTAGCATGACAGAGGACTCGGAAAATTGCTTAATCAAAAGGCTGTGATCATTTGGTCCAAATCCCTGAAGTCTCCCTGAGGCAGCAAAGTGCAGGTTGGCAGCAGGTCCCGGGAAAGAGGGATCCATGCTTCCTGCATCTTAACCCAGTTCTTGTCCCAATATACCAGGTTACCCTCAAATATTAAGACTACACACAAGTCCCTGAAGAAGCACCTGGCTCAGAGTGTGTGTTTTTACAATGAGAAATTTTATGTAGAGCCTATCATTGAGTATCAGAATTAATGGATGAACCAAGATGATTCCACAGTTATAGCACCATGTCTTCTGAGCTCTGCCTGTTAACTAGATGAAGTAATATGCAAGTTGAAAGACCTGCTAATATCAGAAGAACTCATGTGAACGATATCCCTGTATTCAGGCCAAAAGCAATCAAGAGCAGCCGAAAAGTCAATGTTTTCAAAAGGGTAACTGTCTCCAGCAATACCTTTCGTACTATGTCAGATCACACAGCAATTCTTAAAGAAAACAAAAGCAGGCAGAAGAGGGGATAACAAGATAATTGTGTAGGCTCTGCAGATCGGGTTACACTGTGGTTCAAGTCTTGTCCCTGGGAATATAAGCACATGAAAGAGTAGCCCAATGTAACAGAATTCTGGGTCCTCCTGAGCCCTGTACAATGTTCCCTGCAGAGTACAGGCAGCGTTAGGTCAGGTGGTAACTTTCAGGGAGATAACCTTAAATACAGTTTTCTGCTTAAAGGAAAAGCTTGTGTATAATGTTAGGGTTAAGGAATAGAGGATAAATGGTTTGAAATGAGCCCCATTTCTTCCAATAATAAACACACTATTTCTTTAACATTTAACCCACTCCCTTGCATAATAAAAACAGGTGATGAGATGAAGTTCAGATTCTAGGATAGAGATGCGAGTCAAGTCCCATTGAGGGTGGTGAGACTGCCTGGCATGGCATGCTCTTCTATTATCCCAGAGAGAACAGTCTGTGAAAACTTGTTCTGGCACAAAAGATGGAACAAAGCTTTTTGTTGCGCCTTACTGAGTACACTGTGTCTTAGCCTGGGGAGTGTAGAGACTGAAATTGTGAAAGGAAAGGGAGGAGGCAAGCTGAGAAGGCCTGCAGGGCATTAGGTGTGAGTGGCATATAGGCACAAGTTGGGAGTCTCACCAGAGAAATGGGGGTGAGACTGAGCTGTATGTTACTAGGTCACTGGGCTGAAGGCAAAGCGTGGGAGAAGTTTTTCAAGGATCAACAGTGGGAATGGTGACTTCTAGAAAAATCTGGACCCTAGAGCTCCAGAGCAGAACATTAATAAGTGATAGGGTGAGCTGGGGCCTCAGATCAAGGGATTGAATTTGATAAAAAGCACGAAGCTGGGTTTCAGGGTCAGTTTGCACATCTGTAGTTCAGTTACACCTTGCCTCTTAGACCATCTCTGTCTTGGAACAGACAAATAACTGGTTGGCTTCAGAGACAGCCTGACCCGCCAAACCACTGAGCTTTCTGGTACACTCCCAAAGACGAGGCCCTTCTAGGGCTGCTTCAGAAAATTAAGTTCACGGGGTTTTCAGGGAGATTCCTGAGGGACTCTCAGATGATGGGTGGGTTATGCAAACATTTCCCCACAAATCTTCCCATTCATTCCAGGGGCCCTCAGGGTCATCGAGGCCTGCCTTACTCCTGCTTCAGTGAGTAGAGTCTGAGGTCCCAGAGGTGCACAGAGACCACACGCCCTCTCCTCAGGGGACACGAAGCAGCTCAGGATGACATGTGGACAAAACAGAGATGCCTTCAGGACCGACAACTCTCTGCCCTGCCCCTGTTCTGACCTGGGGACTGAGGTGCTCTGAGGTGGGACACGTTTTGCTGCACCCAAGGAAATGAGGACCCAACTGCTGAAGAACACGGGGCACCTTGGTGGCGTCTGTGCCCTCCAGGGGCCTGGGTTCATCTCACACTCACCTCGTCCCCGCTGTACTGCTTCAAGCAGTGCAGGAGGCGGCAGGTATTGGACAACCAGAAGGATGTCATCTCAAAGTCCTCGTTGTGCTTCTGCAAAAAGAAGATGTGCCTGGGCATGAAGAGGTAGTTCCCATCTGTCCTGATGCGTCCCACCTTGCCTTCTCTTACCCAGGAGGCCTCAACCAGGCCTGGCGACAAGCGGACCCTTATTCTTCACGGGCACACAGAAGAAAGCCCTCCCCACAAGGCTGCCTTCCTGCTCCTCCAGCCCTGGGGAGGACGCACAACCCTGCCTGGAGGCCCGTGATGAGTGGTGGACACCCAGCGGGGAGTAGGTGGGGTCTGGGGCCACTTGGGAGTCTCACTGGAGAAAACTGGGGTGCAACTGGGCTGTACAGTACTAGGTTACTGGGCTGAAGGCAGACCATGGGAGGACCAACCATGAACAGGTGAGTTCTAGATAAAGCTGGACCCCAAGGTCTGGAGCAAAACAGAAAGTGTTCCTACAATGAAGCCAAGAGAGACAGATGAGCCTGACTTCAGCAGCCCTGGGCTCTTCCCTGAGCACCGGGCCAGATGGCCTGGCAGGTTCTTCACTGTCTGGGGTCCAGCACAGGGGTTTCTGGGGAACATGCAGTGAAACATCCCGGGGGTCCTGTTTGTCTAGAGATCAGGCGGCATTTCCCTTCAGAGCTGGAGATTCTGGGGAACTTGCAACTGAGGCATCAGTGAGCTGCTGTGTTCACCCAGCTCCCCACAAGACCAGCACCTGGGGCCTGGACACTGACCTTGAGGACCTTCTTGATGCCGTTGATGGTGGAGGTCAGCAGGGAGTGCACCTTGAGGTCGTCGTTCACGTAGTCTGCATGCCGGATGCACATGTAGAGAATATAGGCTGGGAGGCAGGGCACCGCGCCCGCCAGCGCCTGCGGTTTCAACTCTGCCAACAACAGACAGCAGTGATTAGCTCAACAGCAGACGGGGCTCGATGCTCAGGGTTGTAAGATTCCTGGCCCCCATACAAACAGTCTCCCCAGGTTCCTGAAGCTCCTTGGGGTAGGGGGTGGGGGGCTGGCAGAGGAGTAGGGGAGAAGATGCCCTGGATACACACACATTCCTTTGGACCCTGTCTACCAGTATTTCAGAAATGCGTCAAAAATCACAAACAATAAACATGTTCCTAATTGTTTAAAATAGGCTTGTCACACCTTGTCCTTACAACACAGAGGATGAGAATCCCCAGGGGCAGGGGGTGGGGGAGTAGGGGGCTCCCTGCCCAAGTTTACACACAGGCCACGGTCCTTGCCAAGAAGGGGCCCACGGCCAGAGACTGGCGGAAGGCAGGAACAGGTTCCCCAATCAGGGGACCAGGGCAGGGACCCCCCCCCCCCCGCACCACCACTTCCTACTGTGCACACATGGGCTCCTCAGCAGCAAGAAGGCAAAGACAGAGCCCGCGGGCCAGGGGCTGGGCGAGCCAGAGCAACCTCTAGCCCATCTGGTCTTCCATTCGGCAACCTCACGGCTGCAGCTGCCCACACTTTGCCAGAAGCAGCAGCTCAAGCAGGCCCTGACTGGCCCCAGCCCCCACCTCGCTGCTTGACAACCATCTCAGCAACCTCCCTCGTGGCTAGTGCTAACCGGGGTGCAGTCAGGAGAAGCTGCTGTCCTTGCTGCCCCCTGCCCCCTGGGCTGTGTGCCCCGGCAGGACCAGAAGGGGCTGGTGAGCCTCCTCATGAACCACAGGCTCCTGCTCGGCCTCTTGGCCCTTTCCTGCCAAAACCCTCGGAAGACCAGGGAGAAGACTGCTTGCCATTCCAGAGGAGGTTCAGGGAGGCAGAGACCAGGCTGAGAGAAAGGGGTACTGGTAGGGACCGGAGGAGGAGGAGGAAAGAATCAGGGACCGGCAAGGTGGAAAGGCAAGCACAAGGCCCAGGCACAAGGCCCCAGCCTCAGATCCCAGGCACACTGACTGCGGCCTCAGTCCTCACCCCACACCCGTTACCTCTACCCCCCAACCTCCACCTTGTCCAGGCCCCATGAGCCCCTCAAAGCAACGAGGGAGGCCGCCTCCCCTCCACCAGCAGGTGGGCCGGGGAAGGAAGGGGCAACATCCTCAGATCTTCCACCAGGGAGTCCGGGGTCGGGGGCTCGGCACGGGGTGCCAGCATCTCCAGAGGGTCTGTCAGTCAGTTCAGTCGCTCAGTTGTGTCCCGACTTTTTGTGGCCCCATGAATTACAGCATACCAGGCCTACCTATCCATCACCAGCTCCCAGACTTCAACCAGACTCACGTCCATTGAGTCGGTGATGCCATCCAGCCATCTCATCCTCTGTCATCCCCTTCTCCTCCTGCCCCCAATCCCTCCCAGCATCAGAGTCTTTTCCAATCAGTCAACTCTTCGCATGAGGTGGCCCAAGTACTGGAGTTTCAGCTTTAGCATCATTCTTTCCAAAGAACACCCAGGACTGATCTCCTTTAAGATGGACTGGTTGGATCTCCTTGCAGTCCAAGGGACTCTCAAGAGTCTTATCCAACACTACAGTTCAAAAACATCAATTCTTCAGCACTCAGCTTTCTTCACAGTCCAACTCTCACATCCATACATGACCACTGGAAAAACCATAGCCTTGACTAGACGGACCTTTGTTGGCAAAGTAATGTCTCTGCTTTTCAATATGCTATCTAGGTTGGTCATAACTTTCCTTCCAAGGAGTAAGCGCCTTTAATTTCATGGCTGCAGTCACCATCTGCAGTGATTTTGGAGCCCCCAAAATAAAGTCTGACACTGTTTCCACTGTTTCCCCATCTCCAGGGGGTACTTGACCTCAAATATACACCTACAGGCCATAATACTCTGATCCCTGGTTAACATTTGGGCACCTCATAGGCTTAACAGATGACTGCAGACTGGCCCTTGGCTCTAATTAGAAAGCCAATAACATCTTCCCAGAAAAAAAAAAATGTGCTTTTTTTTAATACTTCTAATCTAAACCTTTTGGCTTTGAGCCTGACCCCTATGCAAACTGCAAATAGCTTCTCCTGCCTTGGAACTTTCCACTGTGACTTGGGATCCTGCAGCAGCTAAATGGCAGTGTCTTGAGGGTGGGGACCATGGCTCTACTTTTTGTCATCATCCACAGAATAGCCAGCGCTGGGGACCTGAGCTGCCATCAGTGAAATCCTCCCCCAGTTCGTGTGGGAAGCCGTTTGGAGGGAAGGTGGCCGAGTGCTGCGCGCAGGCCCGGGGCCACCCAAGCGGTGAGCGTGGGGAGCTGCCCGCCGGCGGCACAAGCAGCCAGTGCTGCTCCCTCCACCGGTATCATTCCGTTTCACTCTGATGCTGTGAGCGCTGAGTTTCATTCATCGGAGATTAAAAGTTCTTTCCTAATGGCACTTGAACAAGACACAGCCTGTTTAAGGTGAACTTACGTCACATTTAGTTGTCAGACAATTGTAGGGGTGGTAGGGGAAATTAACCTTTATAAAAAGAGCAAAATACTCAGCTACTAAAAACACCCCAAATGAAGAGCTGAACCAAAACCTGTACCAGGCTGAAATCACGCTCTGTTCTTCTGTCTCTGAGTTTCTGAGTTCCTCACACTCGAACAATTCAACACAGCACTTTGACCTCTGTCGTATTTCAAGTCTTACAGACGGGAGAACTCAGGCACCAGAGAGGGGAGCTAGCAGCTCGGGGGCCAGAGAACCAGGCCTCCAAAGACCCTTTGGTTCTGGCCCAGGCTCTCCCTGCCGGCCCTGCAGACAGCTGCTGACGAGAGCTGGGCACAGAGCAGGATATCAGGCCTATTGAAGCCAGGTGGGGGTGTGAGACCAGAGGGGTTGGAGCTGGTACAACTGGTAAACCAGGCCCAGGGTGGCAAGGAAAGCAGCTCCCAAGAGCCCTGTGGGGGGCCCCCAAACGCACTCTGGGGGCAGCCCACACACTAACCTCAGCATCAGCATCACCTGGGAGCTCATCAGAAACATGGGAGCTTGTCAGAAACGCAGCAGCTCGACGGGGGCAGGTGAAAGTGGGTGGGGGTGTCCGTGGGGTGCGGGTTGTGCAGGAGGAGGACGGGAGGAGGGGCTGACCTGTCACCAGATTCCGAATGAGCAGGGCCTCGTCCTCCTTGTGGTACTCCAGCATGCCCTGGAAGTCCTTCTCCTTCCGCTGCACGGTGACCTGCCTGTTGAGCTCGTGCCGCTTCCTCTCACTCTGGGCCAAGGCTTGGGCAGCTGAGCAGGGCAGAGGGATGGAACACGAACTGAGAGATCTCCAGGCTCAGGCCCAGGGGCCGGGCACCTTGGGTGGGCAGGGTTTGGGCCGGGGTCTGGACCCCAGGGTTCTGGGTTCACTGGGCTCCCACACTCCGTACATGGTCTGCCTCGCAGTCTGGGTCACATGTGTGACAAGGAAACCTGAGCACTGGGCACCGGATGCACTCAGGAGAGGGGCCGGGAAACACCCAGAACGGCAGAGGGCGGGCTGTGGACCAGAGAGAACTTGGGAAGGATGCAGGCGCAGGATGTACACCCATTCTGCTGGGGGTTGCCTCTCCCCACTTCTCCCCAGATGAGAAAGGCGGGAGGGGAGGAGGAAGTCAAAAGGGAAAAGGGAGGGGGAAGGGAAAGAAGAGGAAGGGAGAGAAGAAAAAGTCCGAGTGATCGGGAGACTGAGAAGTCTAGGAACAGAAAAGAGAAATCCAAAGACAGGGAGGGGCACGCGGGGTATGATGGGCGACAGCTCAAGGCTGAACAGGACACGGTCCTGCCTTCCTAGAGCCTCATCTAAACGTAGCAGGTGGATGTCAGCAGGTGATTAAACAAACTGACCCCTGTGATGGGAACGTGCCTGGTAGGCACGTGGTGTTAGGAGTGAACGAGGGACTGGACCCCGAGCACGTGACTCCTGAGCTCAGGTGGAAGAAGTAGAAGGGGGCTTGCATCCCAGGTGGGGAGGGGACCAGAGGAGGGTTCCCAGGAAGGCGGGATGTGCAAAGAGGGGTAGAGAGTGGTATGATCAGACCTACAACAGGGAGTCAGAGAAAGAACATTCTGGGTGTTTCTGGAAGATCCACTGAAGTCTGCCTGACCTCTCTGAGCCAGATGCCAGGTGAGATGTTTACCCAGGGAACTGGCCTTGCTCCCTGACTACTAGAGCACAGAGCAGGGCCCCGTAGTTTCTGGCTTCACGTTACAGAGCGATCTTTCGAACAAGAAAGTTTTGCCTTCCAGCTGTAACCCTTCGAAGGCAGGTCCATGAAGCAACGTCCCCTATCTGCACAGCTTGGAGTCAGCACCCGAACACTTGCTAAGTTTGTGTTTGTGGGAGAAGATTCCAGCAAAATGAGGCTGGGCGAGCTCCTGGGGTCTCCGCAAGTCTGTCTCATGCCTGCCCTAGGCGGGGGGCAGCAGCAGGTGGAGCAACTGACGTGTCTGGGGTGCAGCAGGCAGGCCCCTCCCTGAGGGGGCTGAGCACACCAGTGCCTCACGACACACACACACACCTACTCACACTGCACTCACACTCTACCTTCCAGGTCCTGGACCTTCTTCATGTAAATCTTCAGTTGCTTTTTGAGCTTCTTCTCGTTCTTCTCCAGCTTCTCAACTAACTCTTTAAGGTCCTAAAAGCAGAAGGAAGCAGTGTGATTAGAACACATCTAATCCTGCCCTGGAAGGTGGGGGGAGAGTGGGGTGGGGTTGGTGGTCTTGGCACCCGGAGAGCCAGGCTGCCAACCAGGAGGCCAGGCTCCTGCTCCAGTAGGAGTTCCCCCATCTCCCACCCCCTGCTGCTTCCGATCTGGACCCACAAAGCAGGGGATGGGTCAGAGCGTTCTCTCAGTCTAGATGGCAGTATCCTCCCTGTTCAGGCCACCTGGCACCCTGCCTGAGCCTCAGTCCTCTAGGCCTCGCCTCCTCTGGTTGTCACGGCAACACCCAGGAAACCCTCAGCCTCCAGGGCCCCAGGTGGCTGGGCGGTGCCCTGGGGAGGGAACGGACAGGTGAAGGCACCAGAGTGCCTGGGAGCAGCGTCCGCTGGACAAGCCCACAGGCCAGTGAGGTTACCTGGGGTCCAGAAGCAAAACAGGCCCTTGGCTGGGGTCCCTCAGGGGTTGCCACACTCCCAGCTGCCACGGCCCCAGTGGGGACTCAGCCCCTGGGAGCCAGCACGGCATCAATGTCACCCTGTCCCTGCAGGGAGCTCTGTGACCATTACGGACTGTGACACAACCGCGATGCAATTGTGGAGCCTCGGAAGACATCTGGGCCCCTCCCTCCTCCTCCTCTCTGCCCATAGGCAGGGGCAACATCCCTTTCATGCCTCCTGCCTCATTTCAAGCCTCTCCCACAACGCTTTTTCTGTAATATTTGTTATTCCCATGTAGAATCAGGTTTTTGGAAACACCGTCTTATTTCTCCTCCTCTTCTTTTTTTTATCTTGCTTCCACCACCCACCTAAGATCTCTGAGAACAGAGACTCATTTCTCTGGCCTTTGCCCCAACTCATTTGATGACTGTCTGCCAGGATGGCCACCGGTCACTCCCCCACTGCCCCTCCAAGCAAGGAGGGGAGAGTCCGCCCCCACCATTCACTCTGCCCAGAGCTGCCCTGGTCCACAGAAGGTGGCAGAAGTGACCTTGGGCCAGTTCTGGAACTAGACCTTAAGAGGCCTCCCTCTAGGAAGTCAGCTGCCACGTAAACAGCAGACACCAGACCCCGGGAGGGGAACCAAGGCCTCAGACCTGGGACTGGCAAGGCCCCCTCCAATCACAGTGCAGCAGAGCTGAGCCGCCCTCACTGGGCCCTGCCAGAATTCCTGACCTGCACGACCTGGAAGCTCTTCTAGAAGGGCTGCTAAATTTTCAGGAGGCTAGTTACATGTTAACAGACAGAAAATATAGCTCCGCATTCTTGCTGACGGGAGAGTTCTAGACTCTTTCTGTTCCTGCCATAGGGCCAAAGACATGAACGTTGTCTGTCTGGTGAAAGGCCACCGCTGGTCCTCTTTGCTTTGAGAATGCGACCTCCCAGGGCTGGGACCCACATGTTGCGGGGGCTCACCAGGTTCTCGTTGGTGAGCCGGGACATCTCCTGCTGGATGCCGAACTCCACTTGGGCCTCTGGGGAGAGCAGCAGGGTCTGGCAGAAGGTCTGCTGCTGCCTGTCCATCTCCTCCTTCAGGGCCTCCAGCTGGGCCTTGAGATTGTCCACCTCCTCCTCGTGCTCGCGGCTCTGGGCCTGCAGCTGTGCCTCCAGCAACCTGCACCCAGAGGAAGGACAGATGATGGGGGGGAGGGGGACTGGAGTCTGCACCCCCAGACAGGGGCCACAGAGCGATACGTGACGGGGAGCAGCCAAGCAGGGACACAGCAGCAGCAGCAATTGCATGAGACCCACGGGGGATGGACACGGGGCGGGGGGGTGGGAAGCAGGGCCGTGGGGATGGGCAGGCAAGCAGCCCAGCCTTCCTCTTGCAGGACAGGGAATCAAGGTCCAACACAGCAGCCCTGACCTCAGGCCTTTCTCGCCACCACTCTCATCCCCTCATCCTTCGCTCTTGAGCACAGTCTGCTGGTCTGGGGTTAAGAGACTGTCTCCATGTCAAGAGATTAGCATAATTACATTTCTTAGAGCATCTTTCCAATAAAAGCATCACTATCTGCCCTGAAGTTCCCAAGAATCTCCTCGCTAAGACAAAACTCTGGTAGACGGAATTAACTGTATTATTTGCATATCTCCCCTTTAGAAGGTTCTCTGCAAGTTTGAGAAAGGCGAAGTATTAGATCTCTTTTTATTTATATTGTTTTTATTCTTTTTATTTACCTAACCACTATGACCACCCCCCCACCCCACTTCATCTCTGGCCTTTTATACACATTTTTCCACAGTTCAAACAGAAACTAAGACTAATTGCAAAAGATCAGGGCAGGTTTAAGATCCACCACTGTCATGACAAGTGGCGGAAACACCTAGAGAAGATCTGGGGAAGGTTGGGGAGAAGTTTTGGGAGACAGGACAATTCTGGGAGACCCCATTTCATTTGCAAGGTCAGGAATTAAGGAAGGCTCTGAAGCAGCGTCCTCATTAAGAGGTTAATTACTAATTTTTTGACTATGGTGCTATCTTCCTGGGCTTAATGATTTAAAGAAACTTTCATCAAACGCCTCCCGACTGGGGCCATCCTGGGATGCAGATAAAGATGGTGACTGGAAGTACCATGTGGTTCTGCTATTTCTGCGGTCAGTCTGGGAGGTGCTAACGGCCCCAAGGTGGGAAGGAGCGAGAGAAAGGGGAACATCTCCACTGTAAAGTCTCAGGTGGACAGAGCCACATGTCCGGTCAGCTCCACAGCAGCATCGGGTGCAATGCTAGGCTCTGGGGGCCAGCTCAGCAAAGTGACACAGATGAATGAAGGGATGACGGAGGGACGACCAAGTCACTCACTCATCCCCAAAGGAAAGCAATAATGAGAGTTTTGTGGAAAATAATTTGGCAATTAAGCCAGCACTTTTAGGGGACACACAATATTTAGATAACATCCAATCCTGGCTTACGATAAACTGAAAGTAATCACCAGCAAGCTATAAATTTAATGAGAGAAATAGACTGGAACACTCGGGCTCTAGGAACTCTACCCAAACGATTAGTTCCTACTTTGTGCTGTGAGTGAGCTTACTGCCAGGGTTCTGTGCAAGGTCTGAGAACATCTGCCCCAACCCCAGGCTGGCTACCTCATCTGGCAGGTGAGACCACTAAACCCAAGACAGGTCTGAGGCCATGTCCCAGGGGAGGTCGGGCAGGTATCCTGATGTATCATCAGGCTGTGCCTTCTTCACTTGATTAATAAATTCATTACGTATCAAAGCACATCCAATTTCCGCTCCCAAACCAAAATAAAGCAAACATCTAGATGGGGTAGGAATTTGATCTTACTCCAAAATAGCTGTTATAATACAAGCAGCAGCTAGTATTTATTCCATGCTTCCTCCATGCCAGGTGTGTGTACAGAGTGCTTCACCTGCATCTATTCCTGACAACAACTTGAGAAGGAAGGACTGATTCTGATCCACATTCTACCAGTGAGAAAATGGAGCCAGACGTCACGTGGCTCACAGGTGGGGCCAAGTTCGAGCCCTTAGCCAGGAGACCCACGGCTGCAAGAGCCAGCCGACCTGAACTTTCTTTTGCCAATAAGAGAGCCTCTTGGTGCTGCTCCAGGACCTCCGAGATGTCCTCGGCAGGCAGAACTCGGAAGACGGCGCCGAGGCCCTAGGTTCCTGGCCCAGCTCTGCCAGCATCAGGCCGAGAGTGCTGGCATGGCCCTCACCCCACCTCTGAGCCTGTTTTCTCTTCTGGGGAGCAAGCCTGAGGACTCTGCCCCCTCTACTGTTGGCAGTCTCAGGTGTGTGGCACTGTGCCAAAGCCCTGAGCCGCCATGTGCTGGCGGCAGGCGCAGGACGTGACGGGTGGGCTGTGCTCCTGCTGGTGCTCTGTTGCTGAGTCATGTCCGCCTCTTTGTGAACCGGTGCTCTGCACCACCTCCTGTCCTCCATGTCCCTCACTATTTCCTGGAGCTTGCCCAGAGTCATGTCCACTGAGTCGGTGATGCCATCCAACCATCTCATCCTGTCATCCCCTTCTCCTCCCGCCTTTAATTTTTCCCAGCATCAGGGTCTTTTCCAATGAGTCAGCTGTTCTTGTCAGGTGGCCAAAATACTGGAGCTTCAGCATCAGGCCTTCCAATGGATATTCAGGACTGATTTCCTATAGGATTGACTGGTTTGATCTCCTTGCTGTCCAAGGGACTCTCAAGAGTCTTCTCCAGCACCACACTTCAAAAGCATCAATTCTTTGGTGCTCAGCTTTCTTTATAGTCCAACTCTCACATCCATACACAACTACTGGAAAAACCATAGGTTTGACTAACACAGACCTTTGTTGGCAAAGTGATGTCTTTGCTTATTTAATTACACGGTCTAGGTTTGTCTAATCTCCTGTGCTAGGCTGCTCCCCAAGGGCTGATGGCCAAAGGGCCAGATTCAGACTCTGGTAGCAAATGGAACCAGGTTCACATTCCACATCTTCCGTGCAGGCAGCAAGTTTCTCACTCCTGCAAGCCCCAGTGTCCTTAGCCACAGGCATGAGGTCAGACCTGCTGACACCGCAGCACACTGGGGCTGGGCCGCTCAGCTGAAGTGCGCTCCAAGCACTTACCACCATGGGGACCATCATGTGTGCTGGAGGTAGGCTGCCCGGAGCTGGGCCAGCAGCACAGATGTAGCTGGGGCTCTGGGCTGATCTGCACGCAGGATGGTCAAAATGGAGCACGGAAGCAGCACAGACTCAGGAATCCCAGAACTAAATTTCCACCATTCTAGAGACCTGAGAGCCTGCTAAGCAGGTTAACTAATTCCATCTGTTCCTTCACCCACAGAGTGAGGGAGCTGGGCTAGGTGGTTTTCAAGGTTCCAGTGAGCCATCAAGAGCAATGTCTTGATGCAAACAAGCAGCCTCCACACAACGTGACAGACGGCGATGCAAGGGGCTTCCCTCCGACACCCCTCCCCTGCCCTGCCCCGCCCTGGTGAACTGTACCCTTGCATCCCCTCCAGCTGAAAGATAATCAAGCATAGACACAGCAGGCAGAACAGCAGACACAGGAAGAAAGACACACGTTTGACCTGGCAACTTGCTTTAGGCCTTGGTAGGCCAAGCCGAGCTCTCCATCTTCATTCAAGTAGCCCCAATCCTCAGTCTTGCTAGAAATAAAGGACAGGAAAACAGGGCGTCCAGTGTAGATGGGGAAGAGAGAGAGAGAGAGGGCAGTAGAGGGCCGGGGAAAGGGAAACAAGGGCAGCCAGGCTTGGAAAGGCAGGAGGGAAGGTTCCAGAATGCCCAGGCCCCCTCCTACCCCTCACATCACCAGCATGTGGGCTCCTGCAAACATCAACTCCCTCCAGTCTCCCAGCTTCCAGTCACTATGCTGAGAGTGGGCTCCCGCGTCCTCCCGAGGGCCTCTGATTGCCCCAGGCTGGAAGGCCCACTGCTGAAGGCAGAGTAAGAGGGTGAACCTGTTTTGATGACTCTCTGAACCGCAGCAGCACGGGCTGGGTGGAGGCATTCACCTGGGCTCCCTCATCGTCCCTCCCTCTACCAGAATGACCGGGAAAAGCAAGCGCGAGTCAGGGAAGCCAGGCAACAGGGTAGGGAGGGAGAGGACCCGCACGGGGTGGACAGTGCAGGCAACGAGCGTGGGCTGACTGTGCGGGGCGGGGGGGTGGTGGCCTCCCGGGTGTCAGATCCACGGAACCACAGGGCCACAGCCGCAGGGACCCCGGCTCCATGAGGACGGGGGAGGAGACGACCTGTCCTGCCTGTGTGTCAGCGTGTGTCCCCTTCCCGTCACTTCTCAAGGGCACAAAAGTATGAGCTCATCTCAACTCCTGTCCTCCCTGAAGTCTGGTATCAAGAAACAGCTAATAGCAACTTTGCGACCGGCATCGTGAGTCGTGAACTTTCTCCCCTTGACCTTGGGACCTGACTGCATCACTCCAGTTTACTCAACTGGAAAAGCAGGAGAGCGATGCCTCTTTCTAGCTCTTTGTCCTCTCCCTGTGCCCTGCGTTTTCCCAATGCTGGCCAGGCAGCTCCGAGAAGGGAGGCACGTGTCACAGACACCCCCAGCATGGACTCCCCAGGGCACACACGAGACCCTCCAAGGCCTGCAGGACTGGGTGGTGGGCAGCAGGCAGAGCCCTGCCATCCCCATCCAACTTCAGCCCCTCCGTCCCTGCTCCCAGAGGCCTCTGCTCCTGCGGGCTGGACCCCAGAACCCTGGCAGGAAGCAGGAAGCAGGAAGCAGGAGTGTGTCCACTCTGCTTGCAGTCAAGACCAGCAACCGAACTCTCAGGAGATGACAATCGTTCCCAGGGCATTTCTGGCTGTGGTCAGCCGCCGGATGCCCCGTCGGTCAGGATGTGTGCAAGGTCTGGGGTGTGCGTCTACCTGTCACATCTCCCCTGCACCCCCAGCTCCTCCTCATGAGGAAGGGCCTAGCCCGGCAGGGGCTTGCATGGGCTGCCTCCCAGGCATAGCTGGTCACACCCAGCACAGGCCCAACTCTGCAGTGTCCGGAACGAACTGAGGGAGCACTAGTGATGGGCAGGCTCCGTGGCCTCTGCTTTCTGCCCACATTTGCCTCCCACCAGCTGGGTGTGTGCCCTGGGACCTCCCTGATTCAGGGCCCAGCCCTTCTCCCAGGCCTGGCTTCCCCAGATCGTGCCAGCTCCCCGCCCCTCCCCAGCTGACACGTGTGTCCCACTCCCTCTGCACATCCACACGTGGCCTGGGCTTTGTGAGGAGGGCAGTCAACAGCGTAGGCCTTCCCCTTCTTGGGTGTTAACCCTTAACACTGAACATGGGCCTTTTGGTGGCCGCTGTGTTAGTGGCTTTAACCCAGAGGGCAGGTCCAGGCACAGTGACGGCCGGTGTGGGGTTGGGCCCAGAGGTAGGCACTGCATTTGTTTCTGAAGGGGCCCCTGCAGATCCTCGACTATCTCATCTCCACACGGGCGGACATACCAAGGGGGAGGCTACCTGCCTGACACTGACACCCGGGTTAGAACCCAAGGTCTCCTGGCCTTGCTCGCAGGTCCTTTCCTGGTTGGGTCTTGCAGACCCTGAGGAGGGGCTGCCAGGCCTCAGAGGGTCCCTTCACCCCTGTAGCTCCCTTGGAGACCCCCTCTTGAGGAAGGGGCACATGTGCTGCTGAACCCTGCGGTGAGGACGGTCGCATCCCTCGTTCTTATAACTTGCCAGGCATGGGGCAGAAAGACTGGAGTAGAGAACCGTGCAGCCCAGTCATCCCACTGAGCTCCGGAAGTCAGACACATGAGTAAATGAAGAACCACTCAACCAGCTCCGGAGAAGGCAATGGCACCCACTCCAGTATCCTTGCCTGGAAAATTCCATGGACGGAGGAGCCTGGTGGGCTGCAGTCCATGGGGTCACTAGGAGTCGGACATGACTGAGTGACTTCACTTTCACTTTTCACTTTCATGCACTGGAGAAGGCAATGGCAACCCACTCCAGTGTTCTTGCCTGGAGAATCCCAGGGACGGCGGAGCCTGGTGGGCTGCCGTCTATGGCGTCGCACAGAGTCAGACACGACTGAAGCGACTTAGCAGCAGCAGCAGCAGCAACCAGCTACAGGCTTATTTTTTGTTTCCCATGAAGGGGTCTCCCTCCTCTCCTTCCACACTACTGGGCAGGGGAAGGTGACGAGCTGGGGAGAGAAGGCCACCTGGTGGCTTAAGAAGGAAAACCCCGAACAAGCTCACAGGAATTGACTTCTTAAATGTTATAAGTCTTTGATGTCACTTAATATCAACCTATATATTCCTGATGCTAGGCAAGATTGAAGGCGGGAGGAGAAGGGGACGACAGAGGGTGAGATGGCTGGATGGCATCACTGACGCAATGGACATGAGATTGAGTATGCTCTGGGAGTTGGTGATGGACAGGGAGGCCTGGCGTGCTGCAGTCCACAAGGTCACAAAGAGTCGGATATGACTGAGTGACTGAACTGAACTGATATTCATATGTCTCACTGTGCTGAGCCTTGTTCCCAAAGAGGCCACACATACACACATGAGTAAGAGGCAGGCAGAGTCCTCGAACACAGGAGGTGGCAAGACGTGGCAGCCCCTCCCCTCGGCTAACAAGCTCCTACCTGGGCTAGCCACCCACACGCCTGAGCCTGTTTCTTCAGGTGTAAAGTGAAAGTGCTCAGCTGAGTTATCTGGGAAGTTTCTTCTGGATCTATAATTACACAACCTAAAACCGTAAAGTCGTGCACCAGGAAAGGCCTGGGATAATATGACTTTGCCTCTGTGGAGACTGTGGGAACCAGGACCTGACCACCAGCCGCTGGTCCAGTGTAAGAGCCTGCCGTCCTGTGAACAGAATAGGCGCGGTTCCTGCCAGCTCCGAGACACTCGGTGTCCCAATTCTACAAAGACTGCTTTGTACTCCGTCTTTAGTTACCACCCAGACCTTCTACCCCACTGCCCAGGAGATTCTGGGACCTCTGAGAAATGGGAGATGGCTCCCCAACACCAGAAGTGAGAGGGATATTGAGACCCTTGGCCATGCAACAGGGAACTGCTTGTGGACAGGTACTGTTTGCCGTGGAATCATAGCAAACTGTGCTGATGGCTCAGGGCCGAGAGCCTTTGGGGAACATCAGGGAAAACGCTGAGAACTTCCAGCCAGGAGCAGCCAAGCTGGGTCTGTGAGAGTAATCAAGTTCCCCTTCTTCTGCCCAGCAGGAGAGCTTGCAGCTGCTGGGGCTCCAGGCCAAAGGAACCCTAACTCCAAGCCCTCACCCCACCCCAAGGCGGCTGCACAAACCCCTCCCTGGTGGGACAAGGTCTCCACTCTCCTGTAGAGGCCCCTTAGGGGGTGACAACTTCCCCCACCCCCCAGCTGCCCAAGCCCAGGGGGCAATGGCAAAGCTGCTCTCATGCCCAGGGCTCCGGTCATTTCCCCGGCACCTGCTGGGTGGAGGGGGCCTGTGAGGAGGTTTCCTGGGACCTGAGGAAGGGTCCAAGAATGCACCCTGAGTCCACCACCTTGGCAAGGTGTGGGTGGAACTGGTCAGCAACTAAGGGGACTGGTTCCTGGAGCCAGGTCTGAGCCCTGGCCACATCCCTGGCCCCTCCAGCTCTGCCACCCACTCCAGCCCTGCCCCACCCCCCACCCCCTCGCATGCCCAGAGGAGAAGCCAGCCTCAGAGCAGCAGGAGCTCTGTCTCCCAGCCCTCTGACCCGTCTCTCCCTGATGGACTTGGCTCCAGGCAGCTCTGAAAAGACAGTCTCTCCAAACACCAGCCTGTCTGTGACAGCCCATCTCTGGGGCATGGACCAGCCCTCTCTTTACTCTAGTTTTGCCATTTATAAAATGCTGCTAACGATGCTGGTTTTCTCTGAATTCCCCAGATGTAAAAATGAGAGGGCGTCTGGAGACAGACGTGCTATGCCTATTCCTGCAGCTCTTCTCAGAGAAGGTCCTCAACACTGGCTTTTCGACCTACATTTGAGGACAAAGACACGGGTGGCAAAGATCAGAAAAGTAACTCTATAGACTATGAAAGTTAGCAAGTGAAAAAGTTCTGAACTTGGGTGAGGGGCTGTGACCAGGTTGGGGGTGTGTGTGTGTGTTTCTGTATGTGTGTCTCTGTGTGTCTGTGTGTCTCTACATTCTCTCTGGAAACCTAAGAAAAATTCAACGTTACGAATGTAAGTTTTTCTAGGGAGAGGACAGATTTTCCAACCACGCCAACTCCAAAACTGTCCCTGCATAATACAATTTACATTTAAGCCAGAACACTCTCCGTCACAGGAAAATGGTAGGAGACCAAAAGCAACTGTGCCTTCAAAGCACCTTTGCTGGAAAGGATGGGCTTGCTGGCTGGGCTCCAGCAATCACATCCCAATCCCCTGCCTGTCTGCCCACTGCTGTCCTCCCTGACTGCTGGGACTGACAAACCCACTGAGGTCACTTCCAGGCACTTGGAGAACCGGCTCCTCTGGCTTCCCCTCCTGGAGGCAGCGCTCCTTGCTGTACTTAACTTGGCTTCACAGGCTATTAGCTCCCTATTGTACCCTGGGCTTGCTGGGTACGGAATTATTTTAAGATATAAGAAAAGCTATTTTTATTTTATCACCATCATTATCATTGCTGCAAAGGAGATGAATCCAGGGTATTAAGCATGCCCTGGGAAAACCCTGACTTGGGACTCTGACAAACCATCTGGATGAATAAAAAGGAGATCAGAAAGATATTCCCACTCTGCCATCAGGACCAAGCTCCTTGTTTTCTTCTTTCTTTTAAAAACATTTTTTAAAATGTCATCTGTGCTCCTTTTTCTTATTCATCTCATTTCTTATCTTCACCCAAGATAATTTAAAATGAGTAAACCTTGCCTGCAGTTTTGTCATGCAGAAATTCACTTTCATTTTCTTCTTTCCTTTCTTTATGGAAAAGAATTATGGCTCTCTTGAAATAAATGGTTTCCTCCTGGGGGCCTGGGAAAATACCTTTAACTTCTTATCGCCTATGCAGTCGGCTGGAAGCAGCCCAGCCTGGGCATCAGGCCTTTCGCCTTCCGCCCTGACTCAGCTGCGGGCCTGTTGTGTGGCCTGAGCTGCTCAGCTTCCTCATGGGCCAAAAGAGGAGCGAGATGAGAAGACTGGGAGTCAAAGCCCTGGGAAGTCCTCACATCATTCAGTGACTTTCCTACCAACGTGTTCTCCACGCACTCCCAGGGCCCCCTGCTGACAACTTCTACTTCCTGCAATTTTGAATAAATGCTTAATGACTGATCAACAACATTTAGGGAGAGAGGAAGGTGGCCAGAGGAAAGGGCCAGTTCCAAGTTGACACAAGTGCCCAGAGAGGCAGGAGGAGGCGCAGCTACTAACAGTGGGTACCCCGACACTGTGCTAACAGCGTGCTTTCACAGGCAGGCATCTCAGCTACGTGCGGACAAGCTCGCCTAACCCCAGTCACCCTGTGCTGTGGGCTGCTGCGACTGTCCCCAGGTCAGACGAGGAAGCTGAGCACTGTCACTCATGAAATGACTTCATACACAGAGGTGGAAAAAAATGAGCCTTTGGGAAAAGATGAAGTCCCAGGAAGACTTCAGATAACAGGAGTTAATCCCTGGCAGGAATGGGATTTTAGAATCACATGGGGGAGAGTCAGGGAGCAATAAGGCCGGTGAGCAGACAGATCCCCTGTGCACCCTCTCATGTGCTCGGGTGTACTACCGCCTGGGCCCTGCTCCACCCCAGGTCCTCTGCCTCTCTTGGCCACTCTCTTTGCCTTAATCCTGGGTAGCTCATCCTTGAGGGGAACCAAAGATGGTCAGTTCACTGAAGTCCCGGGAAATCTCATTTTAGCCAATCCAGCAGTGGTCAGAGTCTCCCATCCAACCACTGCAGGGCCTGGCGTGGGTTCCATGTCTTAACTGACAGGGCCCGGGGCCCACCATCACGCCTGTTCACCAGCCGGGCTGGTGAAGACGGTAGTTAGGGCGCAAGCAGCTGCAGCAGGCTCCCAGCTGCCACTAAGGCGGGCTCACTTGACGCCTGTTCCCGTTTCTATAAGTGAAGTCACTCCCGGTTAGGCCTCCCTCTGCTCCTGTCGAGCCTCCCTGGGGAAGCTCCCTTCCCCAGGGCTTCTCAGAGGATCTGGGTTCTAGAGGCTCCAGGGGTGCTCACTGGAGTCTTGCTGACTCTAACAGTGGGCTACTTCAGCTCGTGGGACTCACCGACTCTGCTCCTCTCCACTTATCTCCTGTAATAACCAATACCGAGCACACAGCCAGTGCCTGAGGCGGGGCCTACGTGCCATGCCGGGCAGGGCCCCCTGCCTGATCGCCTCCCCCAGGGACAGTCACTGAGAGGGGGCTTACCTGTTAGTCTGGCAGACCCCATGATAGGCCTCGATGGCATCTTCCTGATCCACGTGCTTCTCACTGTTCGGCCAACTGGTTCGGGCATTGATGTTTGGCTCCTAGGAGATCCCCGATTAAGAAAGAATGAACTCTGGTTATACGAATAACTGTCATGAAATGACTTCATACACAGAGGTGGAAAAAAATGAGCCTTTGGGGAAAAGATGAAGTCCCAGGAAGACTTCAGATAACAGGAGTTAATCCCTGGCAGGAATGGGATTTTAGAATCACATGGGGGAGAGTCAGGGAGCAATAAGGCCTGGCTGTGAAAGACAGCAAGTGCAGAGAAGGGGGCTGGTACGATGGGATGGAGAGAGGCAAGATGTCCCTGGAGGAGAAAGCTCCCCAAATGCAGAGGACACAGCTGAAGTCTGTCTTGGTGTGGCAGCCCCCACAAATAATGCTGCTCACACACCCGCCCCATCACACCCTAGGCCCCTGCCCAGAGCAGCCCAGGGGGCCCTGGCCCCTCCATTCCTGCTCCTCAATCTGTGCAGGAGGTGGACACATTAGGGACAAATGCTGCATTTGACTTGTCACCCTGGGAGGCTAAGAGAGAGAGGAAAGACTTTCTCCACCTAGGTAACAAAGTAAGTAACAAAGGACAAGACCTAAGGTGAAAAAGCAGGCCAAGGGGAGCTGCTCAGGCTGTGGCCCAAGTGCGCTCTGATTCTGTGCCTTGTTCCTTCCGAATGTGCTCAGAAGATTCTAGAAGCTTCAGGCAAAGTCTCCCATGAAGTCATGCTGGGAGGACAGCAGGTAGCTTGCTCTACTTTTAGAGGCGACTCTAGAGCAAAAGACTCTGGTCTTGTAGGTTGAAGACCCTCCCGGGTGAAGACACCTAAGGAAAGCTCCTCTCCCGCACTGGCCCGCAGGCCCCTCCTCACCGAGCCCTTGCCCGCCAGGCGGCGCTGGTCAGCGCTCACGATCTGGGTCCGCAGGATGAGAACCTCCTCCTTGCGCACCTCCAGCTCCTCGTTGGCCAGCCGGAGCTGGTTCAGCAGGAGGCTGTAGCTGTCGGGGGTGCCAGCGGCAGCTGGGCTGTGCTCCGAGGCTTGGTCGGCCACGGCTTTCCTCAGCTCGTTCAGCTCATTCTTCAGTTTCTTGTTCTCTGACTCCAGTTCCTGCCTCTGGAAGGCGGCCCAGGGACACCCTCATCACTCCCTGGGGTAAGGTCACCCTTCCCAGGAGGGCTTCCTCCTCCACCACCTTCCTGAATCACCTGCCTCGCCCACCTGGGAAGCTAAGAGCAATCTTGCCATTTTAATGATGGGCCACAGAGAGGTTCTGACTGTGTCAGCAAGAGGTCAAAGTCGGGGCCTGGATTTGAACCCACAACCCAAAGTTATCGGTACTAAGGATCCGACACGATACCCCTACTAGGGTTGCATTCCTCCAAGTGATTCAGCGGGATTCATATTACTAGATGCATCCAGCTACCAAATCTTTCCTTGTGGAAGGCACTGGGTTAAAGTTTCCACATGTTAACACAGGACTTCCTGGAACCCTAATATGTTAATATATTTTTGACTTTACAAAAGAGGATATAAAATGCTGGATAAGCTAACCCTGGTGGCTCAGTTAGTAAAGAATCTGCCTGTGATGCAGGAGACCCGGGTTCAATCCCTGGATCTGGAAGATCCCCTGGAGAAGGAAATGGCAACCCACTCCAGTATTCTTGTCTGGGAAATCCAGTGGACAGAGGAGCCTGGTGGGCTACAATCCATGGGGATCATGAGAGTCAGCCACGACTTAGGGACTAAACCACAATGTCCTAAATTTATTTGTCTAGAGAGGCCTCTCTGCCCTATCTTCTAAGGAGCATCACATGGACTGGTGTTTTGGAGAACAGACCAAGAACATTGTTTTGGTCGTACAGAAAGCCACCAACCGCCAGTGCTAGCAGAGAATAAAATTGCCTATGTACAGAGACAGGAATACAATTGAACCTCAATTTTGGAATGTATTTAAAATTTCAAGGCAAAATATTTACTTTGTGTTTAAGATGAAGTCAGGCAATTTAAGGTATGATAATTTTATATAAATTGCTGACAGGGTCCTGGAATACATGGAATTCAAAGTTTCCCAGAGAAAACCAAGAACATGGATAAGTGGGTATTGGTTGCAAACTTGTTACAGAGCCATAGGATCAGAGAGCTGGGAGATCACTGGGCATAACCCCTTTCCTTAATGAATGAGGAAACTGAGGGTGGAGCAGAGAAGGTGAGTTCCGAGGCTGGTACAGGGCCCTTCCCACCACTCCACTACCCACATGGGCATTTCTCTGTTAACTCTCAGTAGTTTGTACCAGAACTGAATTTACAGAACTGAATTTAATCGAAGGACACTTAGTTGGTGTCCACAGAGAACTGAAGAATTGTTTGGTGAGGAAAACTGGCAAATTTTGGGCCTGGGGTGTTGTATAGAGAGAAAATTTCCTATTAGCATAAATAGTTTCATGGAGGATGTCTGTTAGTCACTCAGTCGTGTCTGACTCTTTGCAACCCTGCCAGGCTCCTCTTATCCATGGGATTTTCTCCAGGCAAGAATACTGGAGGGGTAGCCATTCCCTTCTCCAGGGGATCTTCCTGACCCAGGGATAGAACCCAGGGCTTGTGCATGGCAGGCGGATTCTTTGCCATCTGAGCCACCATAGAAATTTTCCTTCATTTCGAAGATGAAGAAACAAATGCAGGAAGAGGAAACTGTGTGCTGTTGGCCCCACTTAGCGCAGATGGAAGCTCAGGAGGCTTTGCTGCCTCCCAGGGCCATCACTGGGCCTCTGCAGGGGGGTGGTTCAAGGAATCTTACCTTCAGACTGTTGTAGGCTAGATCTGCATCCTGGTCCAAATCTGAGTCATTGTTTGGTTGTTCCGCCTGTGTGGATAATGAGGCAGAGAGGTGAGCACGGGCCACAGGCTGGCTGCTCCCCAGGAGGACCTCTCTGCATGGTCAGGAGGGGCTTGACCCTTCCTCGTGAACCCAGCACCCTCACCCTCTGTGTGTCCGCCTCCTTTCTGCCTCCAAAGTGCAGCTCCCTACCTTAGGCCACCACAGACCCCTCCATAAATAACCCCTCCCTGCCTGCCCACATCCCCTACATAACTTCGTCCACATGATCTTCAGGAACACCTACAAATCATACTGTTATGGGTTGAACCATGTCCGCTAAAAAGATACACTGAAGTCCTAACCCCAGGTGCCTGTGAATGTCACCCCCTTTGGAAACAGACCCTTGCAGATGTGAGCAGGTCAAGATGAGGTCATTAGGATGGTCCCTAGTCAGATATGACTGGGGTCCTTATAAGGAGGAGAAAAGATACCCACATAGGGAAGAGCACCACGTGACCTGAAGATGGAGGCAGAGATGGGAGTCATCTCTCAAGAGCCCTTAGGAGAGCACCACTCTGCTGACCACTGAATTTTTGACTTCTGGTCTCAGAGCCATAAGGGAATAAATTCATATTGTTTTCAGCCATCTACTTGTGGTACTTTGTTTCAGCAGCCCTACAAAACTAATACCGTCACACTAGTGTGCTTACTAAGAAGGTTAACGTAATTCTGTACTTATTATGAGGTTGACAAGCTCCTCTTCGGTTTTCTGGGGGATGTTTGTACACACGAACCATCTGTTTTCCAACTAAGTTACTCTGAGCACCTTGTAGAGAGGTTGAGGTCCTTATAAGAACCTCCAACAGGCAGCGGAGCAGCTGGCCCACTACAGAGCACCGTGGATGCGGTCTGACATCACAGCTGCACCCCTGGGACTGCCGATGACAACCACAGGAATACTCGCCCATTAGGACTCAGCTGAGCCAGTGACTCCTGGAATTGTCTGGCAGCTCTCGGACTTGACTTGTCCACTGAGAAGGGGGTAGACAAACCTGTGTAAAGGGTTAACTGTTTGGGGTGATCTCAAGTGGTGGGTGACAGTCCATGAATGAGAGAAGTTTAGGGAGTTAGAACCTGACAGCGCTTAGTTATCCATAGTGCTGGCAGCCTGAAGGCCCACTGGCGATAGAGGGGGGGTGTGTCCCAGGCTGAGAGGAAGGGGCTGGGTCTGAGCCCCTCCTGCAGCCCCTTTGCGGTCAAGGATGGTAACACTGGCTCCACGGTTTCCAGCCTGTGGCCTGGGAGAGCAGCTCTCCAGGGTCCCAGCCTCTGCTTCGTCTCCCAGCATCCCTGGGGGTGGGGCTGTGACCACTCAGGGCCAGCTTGTGACCTGCTGCCTGGGGAGAGGCCTGCGCTGGTGTCCTAATGCAGCAGGGCCTTGCCCCACATTGAGAGCATTAGCTTCTTGGAAAATGGAGATCGCCTATGCAAAACCTGAAGTGCTGTATTAAGGTGGATTGGCAGTTACGTTTCTAAGTGGACTGCCCATTGGAAACCCCTGGTAACCAGGTCAGAGGAGAGGGAGCAGGGGGATGGGAAGTCAGACACACCGACTGGCTGTCCTAGAGGGTCCCCACCACGGCAGGCTCAGTCGCACCCACGCTGATAGACTCCCTACTGTCTTCCCTGTCATTCCACATCCAGAGCCTGGCCTCTCTCTGGAGCTGAGCTTGGGGCCATACTGCTCCAGAATAAAGACCCAGGTGGCTCAGAATTCCTCCTGGGACCAAGGGCAGATCCCAGAACATTTCTGAGAAACTTCAGTTTCCAGGTTTCTGCAGAGAGATCCCATACTCTCCCCTCCCTACTTCTGCCTTCTTTACTGAATTCTGGCAGAAACAAGGCCATTCTTCTTAAGCAGAGATCCTCCATGCACATTCTAGGGCTCTGAGCTAAACCTGTGGTTCTAACTCTTGCTCAGTGATTTTTTTAAAGGAGAGATATATCCTTTTCGAGCCTACCTGGTGGCTCAGAGGGTAAAGAATCTGCCTGCAATGCAGGAGATCAGGTTGGATCCCTGGGTCGGGAAGATCCCCTGGAGAAGGGAATGGCTACCCTCTCCAGTATTCTTGCCTAGGAAATTCCATGGACAGAGAAGCCTGGGTGGTTACAGTCCATGGAGTTGCAAAGAGTCCTTGTCTGGGAGATTTCATGGACAGAGGAGCCTGGGTGGTTAGTCCATGAGGTTGCAAAGAGTTGGACACGACTGAGCAGCTAAATCACCACCACCACCATACCCGCTTTATCTGGTGTCAACACAAGCAGAAGTCTGAAAGCCAAGATTCTGAAGCTATCTGGCAGCCCTGTGGTGGGGAGCCTACAGAGTGAGCCTGCAGGGGCAGCCGAGCAGCCAGGAACTTCCAGGTCAGGCCTGGTTTGATGTCTGTGAGGTTTTCATCTATTTGATTTGTGCGCGCCCGTCAGCGCAGCTTCTCTCCTAATTGAATGAGTCATTTATAAACCTAATCCTTTCACTCTCCATTCTGCATCTAATCCACCTGAGAGATTTAAATCCATCAGCAAGATTTACCTCCCCACATCGCTCAGGAAAATGCCCAGGAATTTACCAGCAACACAGATCAGCATCTTGTCATGCTTGATTAGAAAGGGGGTCGGATGGGGTAGGATGGGGGTGGGGCTGAGGATGCAGGGAGGGAGTCAAACCCCATAATGGACAATGAGGGCCTGAGAACAGACCCAAGGCCTTCCACAAACCCATTATGAGGTCAGCTAATGATGTGATCCTTGTCCAGAATGGCCTCAAAGCCCATCAGAAGTGGTCCTTACAGCAAGTGGCGCGTACCTCTGCATCACCACTAATGGCAGTGGACTCTCTCTTCCTACAGCACCAACCTGTCTGTACTCAACCTGGCACTATGGCACTTATTAAAAATACCACCAATGGCATTTTTCATTTTTCATCTGTGTTATATCTGGTCCTCCTGAACTAGATTACACATCCCTCGAATTTACAATCTAGTCAATCCGTGGATTTCTCTTTTGTTTGAATTTCCCTCATTTAATAAACATTCAACACGTACAATGAGTCTGACACCAGCACAACACTGAGCACTGCATAGGTGCCCAGTAGGTCCATACATGGAGCCATACATCTGGAGATACTAAGGTTTCAAGAAACATCTTTTCAAGACCCAAGATGCGGATGATAACTTAGATTGAGACGAAGGTACAGTCCTACGAAAAAGGGTGACTGTCTGCAAACTGGCCCTGCTCCTGACCCAGTGGGGTTAAACTCAAGCCCAGGTACAAAAGGCCATCGATTTTATCAGATTTGACTTTTGCCTACACAGTCGACCCTTGAACCATCCCGGGTTTGTACTGCGTGAGTCCACTTAATTTTGCATGTTTTTCAATGGTAAATTCTATAGCAGGACAGAATCTGTGATTGGTTGACTCCTCAGATGTAGAAGAACCACGGCTGACTAGAGTCACAGGTGAATCTTCAACTGTGCAGAGGGTTGGTGCCTGTAACACGAGTTGTTCAAGGGTCACCTGTGTTTCTACTCTAATCATACCCTGGTTCTCTTTGCAAGGGGGTGACAATGATACAGGTTCCCCGCTGACTTCACCAGTGGAAATTCTCTGCCCTGGGGTCACTGGGGAAGCGGACTCCTGTCCCACCGGGGTGATGTGGGCACTGGCAGAGAAGACTCAACAGGTCACAAACATGAGATGAAGCGCTCCCCTGACACCCAGGCCCAGCATGACCCTGCGGGGGTAACACCTGGCCCATGTGCCCTGGCAGGAGCGAGCAGGGTCATATTAGGGCCAGCACCCAGGAGCGTGCCCCCCGCAGCCTGGCAGCCCCTTCACGCACCGGGACTCTCCTGCCGTCCTGCTGTTCTTTCTTCTCCAGCTGCACCTGCAGCTTCTTCCTCTCCTGCTCCAGCTCCCGCACCCTCTTCTGCAGCTTCAGGAAGACAGTCATGTCCATGGCTGCCTTCTCCAGGCCAATTTCCTTCCGGAGAAGACAGGAAGCAGGAAGAGAAGGTTTTAATAGCACGGATGCCTTAGGGAACACACGGCACCCTCATGTCAGCTGTCTGTCCTCCATCTCCCTCCCAGACATCACCGATCCAGACTTCTGAGACAAAGCCAACGCCACCCATGTGGCATTCTCATATTAAAGTCGGTCCTCCAGGCTCACTCTCTGCCTGGATAACATCTGCGTCTCAGTCACCTGTATTGTTCCCGTGTGAGACACTTAAGATGACTGATCATACACTCCAGGAACAGATGGATAAAGAGGCAGCCACTTTAACTGGAAGTTAAAAGAGCTCATTTCTAGAGAAAAGTCTCGAACCAGAGACACTATAAAAACTAGGATGTAATGCATCCTGATGAAGGACCAGTGTGGTTGCTAATGACTATAAATGGGCTGTCAAACGCCACACAGCTGCACCTCAAAACAAAACCAACACTTGTCCTGCCAGGCAACCCACTTATCCAACAGGCTCCACACCACCAATTCCCAGTAGGTTTCCTCCTTAAGATTCATGCCTGGGTTTGTCCTCAAGAGTTTGTCAAATGTGGGGGTGGCAAATGCGGATATCTGCACAGGCATATCCACGTGGATGTTTAAAAGGGGGAATGGAAACATGTATACCCATGGCTGAGTCCCTTGGCTGTTAAGCTGAAACTATCACAACACTGTTTATCAGCCACACCCCAACACAAAATGAGAAGTTGTTTTAGAAAGTATATATGTGTACATATGGGACAATGAAACTTGGTTCATCCAGCACTTAATGACTGCTTCGTGCTTAGCCAGCACTGGGTGTACTGCTCGGCCAGTCCCAAGACCTAGCCTCAGCTTCCTTAAAGAACATAAATCCACCGATGGAAGTGCTTATGTCTGCATGTAAACTTGTCACACAAAGAAACACTTGGGTGGTGCATCTGGCATTCAGGCTGAAAGAGGAGGAGATTGCAAAGCAAAATGAAGGGACTTAAGCCAGCATCTTCCATCAACTGATTACTGTCTAGCTTTCCATCAGACAAGCTTCATGCAGGCAGGGACCTCCTCTGGGTCAGTCCCTACTGTTTCTCTAGCACCTGGAAGCAGTGTCTGGCGCAGGGACGTCTCAAAGTACATTTGTTTTTTTGTTTTTCATTTGTCACATTTGTTTTTATCTCTTCTACATCTATTTCCACATGCTACATAAGGTTTTACTTGCTTGTCATTTTCTGCTTTTCAAATGCCAGAGGAAAAATCGTGTGTCTACATACCTTTGATAAAATTACACACAGACTATAAAGACCATTGAGTGACTCTAAGAGGCCATTACTGACAAAGATACAGCCATTCTGCAAATATCTGCAGTTTGAAATATTTGTTGCTGTTCTCTGAGTTTTATCCAGCTGCTAAGTCAGGAAGGAAAATTTTCTTGTGTATCTGTTGATATGACTATATGTACCCTGACAGTAAGTGGGGATGCTAATTCACATCTGTTTTAATGACTTAGCTCCTCCAGCTATTTCACCTCTCTGCAGTGGGTCCTCAGTTTTGCAAGAGGAATCAGGGATTTTCTTTACGTAGAGAGGGAACAATAACTTATTGCCTTGCACAGTACATATCAACTCCAGAGAGCTGATAAGAGAGTCAAGCCACCACAGTCCAAGCTGCCCCGCTGTCAGAAATGAGCCTTAGGCACTGTGGTTGTCAGCAAACAGAACAGTGCCTTGGGGCTCCACACAGGTCACCGACCCTGACCCACCCTGGGGCACAGAGACCAGCCGAGAGCCTGCCTTCCTCACCTCCACCTGCTGGAGGGTGTCCTCTGTGTCTCCGACCTCAGACGTGGAGACAGATGGGTAATTGGAGTCAGATTCTAAGCTGCTTTGGTTTGACGGGTTCCGCCGGTGGCCTGGGGTTTGCTATTCAGGGAGAGAAACGTGAAAACTCAAAATGAACTAATGTTAATAAGAGCTATCATTTTTCAAGTTAACGGTAGACCCTAGAGTAGATGTCTGTCTCATTTGTCAACAAAAATAGGTACCACTGATTCTTGGAGTGGTGGCTAAATGACCTGTTCCAATAAGAAATTTCACCTACAGTCTTCCATTGATCCAGCCAAGCAACAGAATGACACCTTGAGGAGAACACAGCCCCACATCAGGACTGCATTCCCTCAGTGCAAACCCCCAACTCTTGGGCAGATTTTTTCTGAAATGACCCTTAACCCCATCACCCCTAAGTGCACGCCCGTCCTGTTGTCAGCCTCCCTCTCGAAGAGAACACTTCACTCCAGCCCCTTGCGGCTCCTGCTTCAACCTGTGTGCCACTCATCTTGGTTTTTCAAAACAGTAAGCATATTAGAAATAGAGCTTACCATTTATACTATTCACTTAAAAATAACTTTTTCCCCCTTTGCATCTGATTTGGCTTTGGGAGTCAAAAGTGATCTTGGTAGGAAAATTTTAGATTTCTATATATGTTCCTATTCAGCCTTTCTTCCTGGTTTCTATGCAATTAACTTAGTCTTGTTTGTGCATTTTGAGAGGGAACAGTTATATGAGATAAAAAAGAATGGCAAATCTTGAAATATGAAAATTTGCCCATGTATTCACATGTGCGTTGAGGATTAGGACAAACCATTAGGCTCTCACGAGCCTGCCTGCAGTGTGCATTCCCCACACCCTTCCCGCTCTCAAACAGGGTTTTTTCCAGAACAGAAATAAGGGGATACATTCATGCGGGTAGAATTTCCCTTCAAGTCCTGAAATCTTCATAAGACCCTAAAGCTGGAAAAGCAGCTGCCCTTGGGAACGACTCATCACCCAGCCACTTGCTTGTGTGAGAACCACCCACGGGTGGGGGTGAGGACTCTTGGGGTGGGGGCACCGATCCAGAGCATCACCGTGCAGAGAGCCGTGCTGGGCGACAGCCACGTGGGGAAAAGGGCACGGAGCCGGTGGGTGGGTGTGAGGACTGCCCTCCTTGCCTTTAGAATGGTCATCTCATCCCGAAGGTTGTCGTATCTCTGCTCCAGCCGGGAATACTCCTTCACGAGGTTCTGATACCGGGAGCGCTCCTCCTCCAGCTCCTTCTTCATCATGAGGTTTTCCTTGACAGAGTTCTGGGCAAACTCATCTGGAAGGCAAGCGCCCGCAGCCACAGTGCCGCTTCAGAGTGGCTGTCCCGCACGCCCGCTCACTCGGAGACAAGTGACTAACCACCGGTTAAAAGCTCACAACGCAGATACTGGGCGAGTTTATTCAACAGCCTCCCCCACAGCAGAGCCCAGGGCAGCGTGGACCCGGCTCCAGTCTCCAGAAGGGGAGAAGGCCCCTCTCCCCCGGGGCCAGGGAGAGAAGCCGCTACACACACCACAGCTCCCTCGGTTACTGTGCCTGCCCCTCCCTCGAGACAGCTGTCACAGCAACGGAAGAACCCAGGTGTCTTCCAGCACGCCCTCCCTACTCCTGGTCGATCAGGTGGCTGTTGTGCAGAGAGATTAAAGGAGGCTCCAGGAGACAAGGCCGCAGGTTATGTTATGGGAAGGAGGGAAAGGAAGGAGGGAACGTGGATGGGCTTTTCTCCCACCCACACTTGCGATTCGAATCAGTGGAAAAGAGAATTTTTAAAGGGAAATTTAGAACTATTAAATGTTTTCAACAGGACCACGCTGGGCAGGTCTGTGCACTTGTGTAGTTCAGTGGAGGAGCTGGGACGGGAGGGGCGCCACCTGCTGAAGGCCGCACTGAATCACAGGAGAACCGGGGTCTGCACGCCCTGCTCCTCTTCGATCAGGCATCACACAGGAGCTGATGGCAGCCCAGGTCATGCATGTTCGAGAGACGGGGCCCTGGGATCTGGCCCGCAACCCCCTCTCCAGCAAACACTGACAGGTGACCCACTGGGTAGAAGAAACCACAATGGGTGCTGTGGACGCTAAACTTGAAAATAGCAATAACGACGGTTCCTAAGGGCTCACGACAGGTCAAGCACCATCCTCAGTATGTCACAGGCTTATGCCCGTTTTGCAGATGAAGAAACAGGACTGCAGTCACTGAGGGACTCGCTCAAGGTCACGCAGTAGCACACTGCATCGTCACTCTTGGAGCGCATGGTCTCCCTGACCCAGACCTCAGGCATTGTACTGTCTGTTATGCGTGTGTCTCACTGCATGGTATCTCCTGAAACTAAATTCGGCAGCAGGATCTTAAAGATCATCCTTCTTTTTCAGCTCTCTTTTGTTAGAACCCTTTCCCCACTGTGGCATCCAGGCCAACTGCATGCCTGGTGGAAATCTTTGGGGAAGTCAGTGTGGAAAAGAAATTCCAATGCAAAATGAAAAATCCAGCACTTGGCACCTACCTTTAGACTGGCACAGGATCTGGTTGTTAAGCTGCTCCTTCTCATCTTTCAAGAGCGCATTTTCTTGTTCCAGGTCTGCAACTCGCTGAAAAAGAGCAGCAGGGAGAAATGTTTGCCTGTGATGCTGGGCTGAGGAAAGGCTCCTTCTGTGGGGTTTGAACTTCAGCTGGTTATGTTTAAATGTTCTTTTTTAACTTAAGAAAACTGAATCAGCCAAAGTAGCTTTCATTTGGAGATAAAACTTGTACACTGAAAGAAAAATCCCATTAAAACAAGACAGATGAGTTCACTGCTTCTTACGGTTTTCCAATGCCCACAAAAGCCTCCTGAAAAGCTTACACCAAGCACATATGCTGTGTGTGGGAACTTACAGTGATAACTGGCCTCCCTGCATTTAGTTCCATGTCTTGGTAAATTCTGAGCTCTCCAATCTGAGTCTCAGGAAAGCCTGATGCTAACCATGAAGACCTACCTCTGATCTTTATTCCCTCTTGCCCATGTCGGTCTCCCTGGACCAGCACAGCCCAGACGCTGGGGAAGGGAAAGAGACTTGCTGTAGACTTTCAACTATGCTGTATGAACTATATTCAGTGAAGCTGTTACTTTACTAAGTGTGATGCAAAGTGCTAGTTGTGGCAAAAGATTTTTAGAAATGAGTGTAAGGCAGGCTGGTTTTGGGCTGAGAGACGAGCATCCCTGCAGACTATGCTGAATGACACCATGAACAACCTCACTCCCCTTGGTTCAAGAAATCAGTTCTGGCTATCTTTGCTACATCTTATGACCTCCTTGGGAGAGGATTCTTCCCAACCTGTGTAGAAAGAGCCTCAGAATGCCTTCCTTGGTCAGTAACAGGACATGTCATAACTGGCCTGTGCACAGGCTAGATGGGGACCTCCTGAATCGCTACCTGGGACACTGTAGCACAGAATCCAGGGGGAGAGAGAGTCACCCAGATCCTGAAGGGCCCACCTGCATGCCCTTCAAGCTCTGTCAGACCCCTGTGGCCGTAAAGGCAGGAGAGGAGGCCCCAAGGATGCTGGCTACAGGACAGGAGCCTCAGAGAAGCTGCAGTCTCAGCTGGCTACGCTTCAGCGCCCTCTTCCCTTCCTCCAGGCTTTAAAGGTGAACTTCAGGCACCAAGAGGTGAGCTAAGAGAGCTGCTGCCCCCACCCTCAGCATCACGTAGACAGGGTCAGGAGAGTCTTTCCACAAGACTGGAGCCCAGGAGCGAAGTCTGTGGTTCTCCCCTTAGGAACTCAGAAGGCAGCACGACTCCCTTGTTGAGAATCACCACCGCCAAGCGAGTCAGGAGGAGAAGGTCACCAGGAATGGCACCGATGGGCAGGAGGAGCAGGCTGTCTGCACCAGGCCTGGATCTGGGCTCTCCCAGGTGGCTGGGGTCGGGCTGTCTATAGACAGGTCTATAGACAGCTGGTACAGTGGGGTGGGAGGCCTGGCCTGGGAATCTTAGCTGGTCTGTGTGGTAGTGTTTACACGCGGTTCAGGCAGGGGGCTGAGAAAAGATAAAGTTGGGTGGGTGGAGGGAGTGAGAATCAGGCTGGGAAAGACTTTTCCTCTGTCCTCAGGATGGAGAGGCCCTGAGCAGGGCCCGGTTCTGCATACCCTCCAGCGGCTGCCTGAGCATCTCCATGTTCATCCCATCAAGCTTGCTCACCCCGCTCTCCCTAGATAACTTCTCATGGTTTATTTCTCCACCACCACTCTTCCGGGAAGTCTTCCTGCCCTGCAGGTGTGGGTGGGAGCCTGTTCTCGCTGTGTGGCTCTTCCAGGGCCCGCCTGTCCCTGTAGAGCACCCCCCCCAACTCTCCCTGGCAGAGGCTCGGCTTCCTTGCCACCTGCTTGGCCTGGACCAGAGGCCTCAGCGAGGACCCAGGGGCCATGTGCCACGTTGCCACATCATTGGAACCTGGCCTGGGCCAGCACTCAACACTGGCTGAAGGAATGAGGAGCCCTGCAGATCCAGTGAAGGAGCTCAAGCTTTCCCAATGCAAAAACCCAGACTCCATCAAAGGGTTTTTGGTTCTAAAAATGTGTTTATAATTGACTAAAACCTCTAGAATACATAAGCTTGCTTAATTGAATAATTCAATTCAGGAGGCACATACACTACTGGAAAAAAGGTTCTTCAAATTCATCTAATTTGCTGTTATTAGAAGCAGTTCACCATGCAATGATCTCATGCGTGCCTTTAAATTAGCTTGGCAAATAATCAAAATAGCTTTCCCTTTTCTTGATGTACAAGTCAAACGGAAATCCACCAACAAAAGAAACCATGTAGAGTGAATCTTTACAAATAATGCCCAGGGTTCAGCTGGAGTGAGGCTCCACCTGGTGCCATGGTCAGGAGGGAAGAACTCCAGCCCCCCTTGAAGGCGCAAGGCTGCAACCCCTGAGCTAGCAGCCCCAGGAGCTGGGTGTTCAGAGCAGGCTGTAAAGTAATCAGACTTCCCATAGAGATAGACTATGCTTCCCCTAAACAGCCCTCTGAACGTGCGGGCTGCTCAAAGAGCAGGTGGCCACCTGAGACGCTTCCATGACCCTTCATCACCCTCATCCCCATCCTCTGAGCATCCTACAGGCAGGCGAGGACCTTCTGAAATGGAACGTGTCATCTGCCTGGTACAGAGAGCACATGCCATCACCATGAGGTTGGACCTGAAACCTCCACTTGCCTGAATGCAGCCTGAGATGAGGAAGCCTCACTGCAACCACCTGCGATCTACAATCTCTGCCAAACTCTGGTTGGGGCGGGGGTCACACTTTTGAGCATGTGCCCACTAAAAATTTCTGTTGTGCATAAGCCTCATTTCTTTCCTCCATCTCTCTCCCTGATTCCAGAAGGCAGGCCTCTGATGAACTCAGCTTTGTTATTCTAAACCATTCATCTAAGTGGCACTGGGGAGCTTTGCTTTTCTTCCTGGTAGGAGCAGTTCTGGAAGTGGGCCCACAGCAGGAGGCATGGGCCCCCCCCAGCTCCACATCCCAGGAGGGCAGAGAGTGCTTCCCCAATCACGCCTCCTGGGGTGCTGGCCACCCCCGGTCTCCCCAGCCAGCTAGCAGACAGAGAGTTGCTGGCAACATGAGGGTGACAAGCTTCTGCAGCCGAGTGGCCTTCCTTCTGTTGGCAGGGACACAGGCTGCAGTGAGAGACACTTTGCAACACAGAGCTGAGCAGGTGCTGCCCTCGGCACGAGAAATAACGGAGCAGCACTCACCAGGTTTGGGGCCTCATTAAGCACCAAGCAGCAGTTCCTTTTCTTTCTTCTTTTTTTTTCTTTGTGGAGGGGGTCTTTTAACTCAGGAAATATTACTAGGAGTGTTCTTACCTCTAACAGGTTTTTTGGGACAGATCATGGGAACCAACATTGATGTAAATCCTGTCACCATGAGACTAATTTAGTCCCTGGTAAATCAAATGAAACACATGCCTTAGCTCAGTAACTGCCTCTGCTAGTTAAAATCTTTGGGGATGCAAATATAGCTCTGGGCTTTTGGTTTTGTCTTTCCTTATTTTTTCAAAAGTCAAAGCTATGGCTTTTCCAGTAGTCATGTATGGATGTGAGAGTTGGACTATAAAGAAGGCTAAGTGCCAAAGAATTCATGTTTTCGAACGGTGGTGCTAGAGAAGACTCTTGAGAGTCCCTTGGACAGCAAGGAGATCAAATCAGTCAATCCGAAAGAAAATCAACCCTAAAGATTCATTGGAAGGCCTGATGCTGAAGCTCCAATACTTTGGCCACCTGATGCGAAGAGCCAACTCATTAGAAAAGACCCTGACTCTGGAAAAGATTGAGGGCAGGAGGAGAAGGGAGCGATAGACATTGAGATGGTTAGATGACATCACTGACTCAATGGACATTAATTTGAGCAAACTCCAGGAGACAGTGAAGGGCAGGGAAGCCTGGTGTGCTGCAGTCCATGCGGTCTCAAAGAGTCAGACACGACTTAGCGACTGAACAACAATAAATTTTTTCAAATTGGGCATTTGCACTGCTGCTGCTGCAAACGGAGAAGGCAACGGCAACTCACTCCAGTCCATTTGCACTGCAAAAGGCCAAATGCAAGTTTCCTGGGAGAAACCATGGGACAAGTGGATTGGAGGATGCTCTTCTGCCCCCGGGATCTGTGTCCTCTGTCCTCCTGGCTGTGTACCTACCATCTCACATGAAGGTCCACAGCAAGAAGGTGGCCCCCAGCAGGGACAACACTTCTAATTCTGGAAGTTCTGGAAGGGCTGCTGGCCTATTCACTGAGAAGAAGGTAAATGGACCCAAGCAGAGAGGAGGAGGCAGAAAGTGCACAAGGGACCGTGCAGAAGCACAGCGTGAACTCACCTGGGACGCGCGCTTGTGCTGGGCTCCTACAGAGAAAGGAGGCCACGGGTGGGCTCTCGCACTGCTACAGGGAGGGAGAGTGACTGTCCCATCGTTACAAAGAGCCCCAGAGAGAGGATCGGCAGAGCGCGGACCCCTGGCCCAGCATCACAGGGGCGCCTTCTGTCACTCAGCACCCACTGCGCCCGGACGTGGGATCAGGAGCGAGGGTGGGGTCCAATGATACCAAGGCAGAGCCTCTGCCCTCCACCCAGTCTCAGGCTGGCGGAGGGAATAGGAGCTAAGAGTCACTGGGCTCGCACTAGGTCCCAGGTGCCATTAACACCTGTGAGGTGTTAATACCTGTGAGGTGGGTGCCATCGTCATCAGCTTTTAAGGAAATCAAGGCACAGAAAAGTTAGCGAGCTGGCTGAAGGTCACACAGCCAGACGGGGGGGTACCACAGGCTGTGATGCTGAGCCAACCAGGTCCCAGCTCTTCGCGCCTAGGCCATCTGCATCCCAACCGGTCAGGGGCTGACATCTAAAGGACAGGGATGGCCACAGCCTGGAGCAGGCCCCAGAGGCCTGGTTCCAACAGCAGAGCTTTAGGAAGGAGTTCTAGGAAGGGGCAGCAGGGACCGACGGCCTCAGACAGACTCGCTCACCTCTCTGGAGGGTTCACGGCCAGTGCTGCCTTCAAGGTCAGAAGGTCCTCCCTCCTCTGACCTCACCACCTTTCTCCACCTCAGCCCGATGGCCTCCGGGTGGGGCCTTGATCTCACCTAACCTGCTCCCACCTCGGGGCTGGTGGATGTACCGTATCACCTGCTCCCTAGAAGTCCTCACAGCTCGCTCCTCGCCTCACTCGGGTATCTTTACAGAGGGCGTCTCTGGGCATCACGAATGAAACAACCTCCCTTGCCCATCTGCTCCCTCTGTATCCCTGTCCTCTGCTTTATTTCTCTTTACAGCCCACGATGATAATTTGTGTCTGATTCCTGTCTGTGCATTCTCCAATAACCCCCAAATATTTAAGCACCATAGAAATGAGAAGGACTTTTAAAATTGCTTACTTTTGCCCCAGGGTACGGAACACGGCCTAACAGATACACTCACTAAATACACGTTAGAGAAAGAGGCAAACATGCTTCTACTTGTTCTCCTCCTGGGGCTTCCCAGGAGGCACTAGCGGTAAAGAATCAGCCTGCCAATGCAGGAGACATAAGAGACGCAACTTCGATCCCTGGGTCAGAAAGATCCCCTAGGGGAGGGCACGGCAACTCACTCCAGTATTCTTGCCTGGAGAATCTCATGGACAGAGGAGCCTGGTGGGTTACAATCCATACGGCTGCACAGAGTCGGACATGACTGAAGCGACTTAGCACTCCTACAAGCATGTTCTCCTCCTGGAGGAAGGCAGACTTCATACTTCACACGTCACAAGAGAATGAATGAAGGGCTGTGAGCACTGAGGAAGGCTGCAGTGAGACAATGTCTTTCCACGAGGCAGCACGGCATCCTCCTAAAAACCTCCTCTGGACCCAGGAAGCATCCTGATAGCACAGTCCTGAGTCTTAACGGGCCTAAGGAGTCCTGCAGTGCACCTACTGGGGGAAGACTCAAAACACCGCACTGGGAGAGCCCTGCCTCCTGCAAAGCAGATCTATTTACTTGCATTTGGAAAACCCCAAAGCCTTTACATGGGAACTACCCAAGGTCAATACCAGCTGGTGGTGTGCTGACGGACGACACGACACAACCCAGACCCAACTGCGCCAGCCTGAATACTCAAGGCCTGGGGGCTCACAAATATCAGGGGCCCTTGCTCAGAGCCAGGGATCTGGCCGTGGGCTGCTCGTCACCCACCCACAACCCTGCACCAAGCCAGGTCGTGCTGGCCTCACCACAGAGCAGATTCTGGACAATGAGCCGTGGCCTCTGTGTCAACGGCAGGCCTGGGAGTCATGTTTCCTTCACCAAGGACATGAAACAGCACAGCTGCACAAGTCAGTCAGCATAGGGATCACTGATAGCTTTAAGAACAAACAAAACACACATCCCACAGGCTGAAAGGAAAGAAGCTGCAGGCTGAGATGCAGACCACTCTGGGGAGAGGCCAGGACAACAGGTCCTTTTAATAGAACAGCTGCCAACTAACACCTATGGCTGGACGGGGCGGCGGGAATGCCAGGCTCTGCACTGCATTCCTGCCCCAGGGGGACCTGGCCTAACACAGCCCAAGGCAGCCTGGCCATGTGGGCTGATGATGAGAGTCCCGTCAGGGGTGCGGAGCCTCAAGTTTTCCAGGATGCCAGTTCCAATACAGCACTTGCTGACAGAAACATCAAATCCATTAATTAAACTTCTGCCAGCAGCCAGCTCCCTCCCTGATTCATCCGTGTCATCAATCTTGTTCAGCGAGGAGCAGGCTGTTGGATAAGCCGGAGAAAAAAACCGATTGTCTGATTATGCAGTGTTTGTTAAGATTGGACACGGGCCCTTTGATAAATATTAAACCCTGACTCGGCAGAGAAGAACCAGAGTGAGGCAAAGCCAGCCCGCACCTGCCCATGCCCACAGCCGCCAGAATAAATGTCTGGAAGATGTTAGAGAAGGAGGCAAACATGCTTCCACTTGTTCTCCTCCTGGGGCTTCCCAGGAGGCACTAGTGGTAAAGAATCAGCCTGCCAATGGGGAGACATAAGAGATGCAAGTTCGATCCCTGGGTCAGAAAGATCCCCTGGAGGAGGGCATGGCAACCCACTCCAGTATTCTTGCCTGGAGAATCTCATGGATAGAGGAGCCTGGTGGGTTACAGTCCATACGGCTACACAGAGTTGGACATGACTGAAGCGACTTACCACGCCTGCAGGCATGTTCTCCTCCTGGAGAAAGGCAGACTTCACACTTAATGTTACCAGTTTAGGATGTGCTTGTGTTTGGAGTCGGGAGGGTGCTTTTCTTATTCTGCCTCTGTGCCTGCTATTCCTTTTCAATATCCTTGAATTTCTTTTTCCTTGCCAGGACCAAGATCTCATTGCATTTAAGACCCAGGTCAAGACTTCAATAAAAACATTTTTTTCAAATGCAAGTAGGAGGGAGCCCATTTCCTTATTTGGCTCTGTGGAAGAAGACTGGGATATTATCAACCCTTAGGCTCCCTTGGATGGAGATGTGGATATTTTAAAAGTGCTGAGTCCCTAAATCCCATTGTCCCAGGAGAAGCAGGGAAAGAGCCTGGGGAGTGATGAGTCAAGTGCTCTCCATGGGGGAGAAGTCAGGAGACCCCATTTTTGTGATCTGCTGGGTTAACATCATCTCGTGGGACTGACACCCACATGCAGAGAACCTGCTTTTCTTTTTCTCCTAGGATCACCAGTCTCAAGTCTCAATCTTGGTCTCTTTTCTCTGGCTTTGGATTTCCCCTTCTTGTCTTTTATTCACATACAAGGGTTACTGCCTATCTGTTCTCAAGGATTCATAAACCACAGTTTGGAATGTCATGCTTTTTACGTTACAGGCTTGTGTTAATAGCTACATTTTAATAGGAGTTTCCTTAAGCATGTGCTTTACCCTGAAGAATGAAGTTCATTCTGATAGGGACAGAATGAAGGGACAAAATAGGTGAGTCAATAGTTTTTCTCACTAGGGATTTTAAGTAGTTAAATATGGGAAATTCCTGTAAGTTAATGATTACTTGACAAAGCAGGCTTGCTTAAACATGAAAACGTGCAACAGAAGCACGGGACGTGCCCTTAACGATACAACAGCGGTGGCATGACAGCCGCATCCTGCCCAGTGAGCTCAGTGAGTTAGTGACCTCCAAACCAGCTCTGGGCACACAAGAACAATCACTTATGGGAAGGTGACTTTTGAAACTGAAAAACCCTCAGTGCACTGGAGACCGGAAAATATTTTTCCAAAGAGCTCAGACAGCCCCAGCCAGCAATGCCAAAGAAGCTGGGGCTGAACGGCGCCACAAAGACCTGTAAGACCTTGCAGAACTAACACAAAGAAGTTGTTCTTTCCATCATAGGGGACTGGAATGCAAAAGTAGGAAGCCAAGAAATACCTAGAGTAACAGGCAAATCTGGCCTTGGAGTACAAAATAAAGCAGGGAAAAGACCGACAGAGTTTTGCCAAGAAAACGCATTGGTCACAACAAACACTCTCTTTCAACAACATAAGAGATGACTCTACGCATGGACATCACCAGATGGTCAATATTGAAATCAGATTGATTATATTTTTTGCACCCAAAGATGGGGAAGCTCTAAACAGTCAGCAAAAATCAGACCATAAGCTGACTGTGCCTTAGATTATGAACTCCTTATTGCAAAATTCAGACTTAAATTGAAGAAAGTAAGGAAAACTATTAGGCCATTCAGGTATGACCTAAATCAAATCCATTATGATTATACAGTAGAGGTGATAAATAGATTCAAAGGATTATATCTGACAGAGTGCCTTCAGAACTATGGATAGAGGTTTGTAACATACAAGAAGCAGTGATCAAGACCATCCCCACAAAAAAGAAATGCAAAAAAGGCAAAATAGTTGTCTGAGGAAGCCTTACAAATAGCTGAGAAAAGAAGAGAAGCTAAAGACAAAGAAGAAAAGGAAAGATATATTCATCTGAATGCAGAGTTCCAAAGAACAGCAAGGAGAGATAAGAAAGCCTTCTTAAGGGAACAAGGCAAAGAAATAGAGGAAAACAACTAAATGGGAAAGAAAAGAGATCTCTTCAAGAAAATTAAAGATACCAAGGGAACCACATTTCATGCAAAGATGGGCTCGAGAAAGGACAGAAATGGTGTGGACCTAACAGAAGCAGAAGGTATTAAGAAGAGGTGGCAAGAATACACAGAAGAACTGTACAAAAAGAGCTTCACAACCCAGAGAGCAATGATGGTGTGATCATTCACCTAGAGGCAGACATCCTGGGCTCTGAAGTCAAGTGGGACTTAGGAAGCATCACTATGAACCAAGCTAGTGGAGGTGATGGAATTCCAGTTGAGCTATTTCAAATCCTAAAAGATGATGCTGTGAAAGTACTGCACTCAATATGCCAGCAAATTTGGAAAACTCAGCAGTGGCCATAGAACTGGAAAAAGTTTTCATTACAATCCCAAAGAAAGGCAATGCCAAAGAATGTTTAAAGTACCACACAATTGCACTCATTCCACATGCTAGCAAGCTTATGCTCAAAATCCTTCATGGTAGGTTGCAACAATACGTGAACCATGAACTTCCAGATGTCCAAGCTGGATTTAGAAAAGGCAGAGAGGAACCAGAAATCAAATTGCCAGTATCCGTTGGATCATAGAAAAAAACAAGAGAATTCCAGAAAAACACCAAATTCTGCTTCATTAACTACACAAAAGCCTTTGACTGTGTGGATCACAAAAACTGTGGAAAATTCTTCAAGAAATGGGAGTACCAGACCACCTGACCTGCCTCTTGAGAAACCTGTATGCAAGTCAAGAAGCAACAGTTAGAACTGGACATGGAACAACAGACTGGTCCGAAATTGGGAAAGGAGTATGTCAAGGCTGTATATTACCACCCTGATTATTTAACTTCTATGCAGAGTACATTATGCAAAATGCTGGGCTGAATGTAGCTCAAGCTGGAATCAAGATTGCCAGGAGACATATCAATAACCTCAGATATGTAGATGACACCACCCTCATGGCAGAAAGTGAAGAAGAACTAAAGAATCTCTTGATAAAGGTGAAGGAAAGGAGTGAAAAAGCTGATTTAAAACTCAACATTCAAAAAACTAAGACCATGGCATCTGGTCCCATCTCTTCATGGCAAATAGATGGGGAAACAATGGAAATAGTGACAGGCTTTATCTTCTTGGGCTCCAAAATCACTGCAGATGGTGATTGCAGTCATGAAATTAAAAGACACTTGCTCCTTTGAAGAAAAGCTATGACAAACCTAGACAGCATATTAAAAGCGGAGACATTAGTTTGCCGACAAGTTAAAACTATGGTTTTTCCAGTAGTCATGTATGGATGTGAGAGGTGGACCATAAAGAAGACTGAGTGCTAAAGAACTGATGCTTTCAAATTGTGGTGCTGGAGAAGACTCTTGGGAGTCCCTTGGACTGCAAGGAAATCAAACCAGTCCATCCTAAAGGAAATCAACCCTGAATGTTCATTGAGAGGCCTGACGCTGAAGCTCCAATACTTTGGCTACCTGATGCAAAGAACCAACTCATTGGAAAAGACCCTGATGCTGGGAAGGATTGAGAGCAGAAGAAGGAGGGTGACAGAGGATGAGATGTCAGATTGCATCATCAACTCAAAGAACATGAGTTTAGCCAAACCCTGGAGATGGTGAAGAACAGGGAGGCCTGGCGTGCTGCAGTCCATGGGTTGCAGAGTCGGACACGACTGAGCGACTGCACAGCCACAACATGGCAGTCCTGGCCTGACCATTAGGGAGGGACAAGTCAACCCCCCGCACTCTCTGGGGAAGGAACTGACGACGAAATGTGACGTCTACTCAAGAAAGACAAAGAAGGTCTTCTCCCCATCACCACTTTTCCTTTCATTATAAAACTGTGGCCCACTAAGTTCACAGGGCGTGGCATTTCTTGCCCTCCTGCTTGTAAGCCTCACAAGCATCTTATTCTAATAAATCACTTCTTATCTGCCATTCTGCTCTTGCTGAATTCTTCTCTGCACTGAGACATAGAGGACTGTTGTACTGGAGCTCTTTGGATCCCCCTTGAAATGACACCAAATGGTTTCAATTCCAGGTCTCATGGTGGGTGAGCTGGCAGGTTTATCAGGGCAACATGCCACAGGGCAGCCACTTTCTGTACCTGCGCTGGGAAGTCCTACATCTCAGTGTCACCTAATGTGACTTAATAATCCCCATGGGGATTCACCCTCTGACTTTGGGAAAACCTTGGGATTTGGGGAAAGTGGAGATGGTGTGGAAGTTCTGCCTGAACACGAAATGACAAAACCACCTTGGGAAGCCCAGCAGTTGCTGGCTCTGCAGGCTTTCATGTCCCATGGCTGAAGGCAGCCTGCCCATTTCTGGTCCTGCCAGAGAAGACAAAGGCACACAAGAAGAGAGAGGCACCACAGAGCAGGGCTCAGGAAGGGCCTGTTTCCTGCTGCTGCTACTAAGTTGCCTCAGTCGTGTCCGACTCCATGCGACCCCAAAGACGGCAGCCCACCAGGCTCCCCCTGTCCCTGGGATTCTCCAGGCAAGAACACTGGAGTGGGTTGCCATTTCTTTCTCCAATGCATAAAAGTGAAAAGTGAAAGTGAAGTCACTCAGTTGTGTCCGACTTTTAGCAACCCCATGCACTGCAGCCCACCAGGCTCCTCCATCCATGGGATTTTCCAGGCAAGAGTACTGGAGTGGGGTTCCACTGCCTTTTCCGTGTTTCCTTCTAAGAAGCTATCAAATACCATCTTGTGGAGCTGACTAATTCCAAGTAGAAGGGGCCTAAAAGATGATCTAAACCAACTTTTCTTCTTTCTTATTTTTTTAAACAGATGAGTGAACAGATGTCAGAGAAATTTCCTGTGTGCACTTAGGAATGGCCATGCAGGGGTGAGAATCCAAAATCTCTAGGGTCTGTTTCAGGACCTTTCCTGTGAAAGCATTCTGCTTGCCCCAATTTTTAAATACTAAGAATTATTATTTCAACATTAGAAACACTGAGTCTTTCCCACACAGATTCTCAACCCATTGCGACTCTCCAGTGATGGACGGGAATTAAGCACGTGGGCCATGCCGTCGAGATGGCATGGGACACTGAGGCTGTGGAAGGCTCCGCAGGGGCACGTGGGACTTCCCTGGTTTGGACAGCTATCTAAGGAATGGAGAAGGGACTCTTTGCATCCTGACATTCAAGATGGAGGACGGGGGTCCGATCACAGACATTTTATGGAATAGCGAGTAAACCTACAGAGCACACCAGAGTAGATGAGCCAGGCTGAACCGATCGATACTTAAACTTTAGGCAAATTTCCCAAAGCACTATGATTATGGGGAGGGATGCCTAGGCTTAGTCGATAAGTCGTGTCTGACTCTTTTATGACCCCATGGACTGTAACCCGCCAGGCTCCTCTGTCCCATGGGATTTCCCAGACAAGAATACTAGAGTGGGTAGCCATGCCCTTCTCCAGAGGATCTTCCTGATCCACAGATCAAACTTACATCCCCAGTGTTGGCAGGTGGATTCTTTACCACTAAGCCACTGGGGGAAGCCCAGGGGGTGCCATGAGGTTGCCCCTAATCCCTGCAGGCAATATCAGGAAGAAAGGCCACTAACTCTAAACAATTTCTCTTGCCAACAAGGACTCAGGCCACAGAGCTGATTCAGTGGCTAATTCTAGGCTATAAGGAACATGCCCAAAGGCACACGTGTGTGACCTTTGGGGAGTTCCATCGTGACCCACTAAGGGCAGAGACTCAATCAACCCTCGCCAGGTTAATAGACACGTGCTTGTGTGGATTCATTTTATGGAATGGATTCCCCCAACGCAGGGGTATTTTACATCTAAACGCAGAAGGATGGTCAGTCTTGGGCACAAGCCCCAGGAAAGTCCAAGGCAGCTGTAGAGCTGGAAGAAGCAAAACTGCCTCAGAGGGGTGCTGCGTTAGCTCACCCACCACCCAGTACCCCTTCAGCCCCAACAGACCTTCCTCAGCTCATCCTTCTCCCGTGTGTGGGTGTCCTCCAGGACCTTGCGCTCCGAATGGGCCCTCTGCAGCTCAGTCCTCAGGCTCTCCACCTCCTCCTGCAGCTGCGGGCCTCTGTCCTCATCCTGGCTCTGCTGGTAGCAGGCCACCTCCTTTTCAGCTTCTCCACCTCCATGGCGTGTGCAGAGGTGATTGCTGACAGCTGCTCCGACAGCGTCTTGAGCTCTTTGTTCTGCAAGAGCATCAGCAAACGGGAAGAGGGGGAGAAAGAGGTTGATGCCAAGGTTAGTGGGGCAGCAAAGAAAAAAAGAAACAAGAAGGCAATTAAAAAGGAACTTCCAAGGTGGAATTGAATCTCGCAACCACTGAATGCTTGAGTGCTTTCTTGGCATCTCCCTAACAAAACTGTATTGTGAACCCAGGAGAAATACGGGAAAAGACAAAGCACCGAGACTGACATTTGAGGAGTGTTTAGGAACAGGGACAGTGCTGGAAGCTGGCTGAGAGTAGTTAGCCTTCTATATCCATAGGGAAGATCTTATACCTGGTTTTGAAGTTTCAGGAACAATGTACTTGGCTTCTTGGATCTGCAGCCTTTGTGTTTCAGGCTTCCCTGCTCTGTCAGCGCTGAGCCCTCCTGCCCTCGGACTCACTGGCACAAAGAGCTGCAACCTAATCGCTGGCTCTCAGACAAAGGACCTCTTCAGCATCCCCTCTTCCAAGGAGGCCCTCCACGGGGCTGGTGGAGGCCTCCCACCACCTGTCCGCTGATCCTATAAGAGTCTGACTCCAGAAACGGATGCCCTGGCTAAACCTGTCCCTGTCGACGAGGCACCCAATCACATACCCACTCAAGCAACAGGCAAGTGAGAAGCAGTGCGGGTGCCTGGTGGAGGTACAGAGGGGGACAGGGCGGGAGACTGTAGGTGAGCTCACACACGGAAGCCCTGAGGACCCAGGGCCGTGTCAAGTGCAAGCGCAAGCGTGGGCAGAAAGGTGCTGCAGTTGAGCGTATCAGCTGAAGGCGGTCAGAGGGAACGTGGAGGGGAAAGATGCAGAGTTCTCCCGATAAGCAAGCAGGCCGCCAACAGTCGTTATCATTCTCCATGGCAGTTCTCTGCGGGAGCTCTGAGTAAAACAGAGCTCTTGGCATCAGGAACCAGACTCATTCACATCAGCTATGAAGCGTCGTGGGGAGCACTGCGGGGCAGCAGAACAGGTGTTGGACCCAGTACAACCCCCGCGGACACCTAGGACCTCAAGGCTGAGACCCGTGTTTGGTGTCCAGGCAGCACAATCCCAGTGCTGATCTATCCCAGAGAGATCCTCCCACCACCTGAGGAAACATCCCAGTTACAACCCAACACACCCCCACGTCTGGGCTGGCAGTCAGCCTAGCTCTAAGTCATCACCAATGAGAAATCCAATTAAGCAGCAGCTGTCTAAACAACCCAAAACTGGTCTGTACTGCCCACCCAGATCTGGGTCTCCCGGGAGGCTGAAGGGTCTCTGCACAAGGGGGAGTTGGGTACAGGACAGGGATGCGAGCTGGACTAGCCGCCTCGACACTGCTCTGTTCTGGGCAGGAAGTGAGGTTCCTCCCGGTGGCATGGCCTGGGTCAGATCCCAGGGAGAGTGGGGATGAGGACCAGGCTAGGGGGCAAGGGGGAGGCGCTCATGATGGAGCAGGTGTGGGGTAGAGAGAGGCATACGATGTGGTGCGACACCCTGCTGCGGGCAGCAATGTCAACCTAGGACCCACATGCAAAGATGACATGTCTAGGAGGCCAGTTTCTTTGTTTTCACTGACACGCAGGCTGAGGGGAGGCTCAGGGAAGTCGAGGAGTTAAGAGGCTGGAGCTGGGCAGACCTGTGCTCAGGCCCCAGCTCTGTCCGGGGTATGCCCGCCTTCCTCAGTGTAAAAGAGGGACCACAGTAACTCCATCCTCAGAGGGTTTCACCAAGGTTCAGGGAGACTGAAGGCCTCCCTGGGACCTCAGCCTGCATATCAGTGAAAACAAAGAAACTGGCCTCCTAGACGTGTGACTTGCCCCTACAATTTTTCAGATGTACATGAATCATAAAACATTAACTACTTTAACTTAAGCTAATGCATATGAAGTATACTGAATCAAGTTGATTGAAAAGACTACTGACTGAATCCATGCATTTGTGTCATATTCTTTTCCACTAAAATATAGTTTAATATGATGAAGGTGAAAGAGGAGAGTGAAAAAGTTGGCTTTTAAGCTCAACATACAGAAAACGAAGATCATGGCATCCAGTCCCATCACTTCATGGGAAATAGATGGGGAAAGACTTTATTTTGGGGGCTCCAAAATCACTGCAGATGGTGACTGCAGCCATGACATTAAAAGACGCTTACTCCTTGGAAGAAAAGTTATGACCAACCTAGATAACATATTCAAAAGCAGAGACATTACTTTGCCAACTAAGGTCCATCTAGTCAAGGCTATGGTTTTTCCAGTGGTCATGTATGGATGTGAGAGTTGGACTGTGAGGAGGGCTGAGCACCGAAGAATTGATGCTTTTGAACTGTGGTGTTGGAGAAGACTCTTGAGAGTCCCTTGGACTGCAAGGAGATCCAACCAGTCCATTCTGAAGGAGATCAACCCTGGGATTTCTTTGGAAGGAATGATGCTAAAGCTGAAACTTCAGTACTTTGGCCACCTGATGCGAAGAGTTGACTCATTGGAAAAGACTCTAATGCTGGGAGGGATCAGGGGCAGGAGAAGAAGGGGACGACCGAGGATGAGATGGCTGGATGGCATCACGGACTCGATGGATGTAAGTCTGAGTGAACTCCGAGAGATGGTGATGAACAGGGAGGCCTGGCACGCTGTGATTCATGGGGTCGCAAAGAGTCGGACACGACTGAGCGACTGAACTGAACTGATAGCCTTATAAAGGTCTAAGGAACTTGACCCTCATTAAAAAAAAAAAAAAAACAACTGTAAGCTCAACTGGCCATCTCACTGTACATATGCTTGAATAAAGACAAACTGGTAAGAGTCAAGTTCATAGGTTATACCATTTGGGGCTGAAAAAGTATCACACCACAGGCCTACACCAGGGACACTCAAGAAACCGTCCTAGGAGCTATCACTGCACTTACTGCTGAAGGATACTGTGAAGGCTCTAGCTTATTACATCACAGGTTATGAACACCCTCAGAAAACTGTCTCAGCACCAGGGACAGCACCAACCCTTCCAGATGCTTTCCCTGGCTCTCAAGTTATGCTATTTCCTTCTTCCTGTTTGCTTGGGAACTTGGTGCCAAGCTCACGTCTTGTCTCTTTAGCTGTGTGCACAACACCTTCGACCTGACTTTTGGGCCTTAACCTCACCCTGGGTTTAGCCCACAGCTTCCTCCTTTGCTGTCTTCTTGGCAGTGGGGACACTTTTAAAAAGCGCCTCCTGATGACTCTACAGTGTACCCTGGAGTTGAGAACCACTTTATGGCATCAGTGAATTTTTGAGTTAGAAGTTACAGATCTTGGAGAAAGCAATGGTATCCCACTCCAGGACTCTTGCCTGGGAAATGGAGGAGCCTGGTAGGCTACAGTCTGTGGTGTCGCTAAGAGTCGGACATGACTCAGCGGCTTCACTTTCACCTTTCACTTTCATGCACTAGAGAAGGAAACGGCAACCCACTCCAGTGTTCTTGCCTGGAGAATCCCAGGGACGGGGGAGCCTGGTAGGCTGCCATCTATGGGGTCACACAGAGTAGGAGAAGCGACTTAGCAGCAGCAGCAGCCTCTGAGGAACTCAAGGCCCAGTCAGAGATTTGGCCATAATCCCTAGCTGTCAGCTCTGGCGGCAAATATAACTGAGACAGAACTCAGGCTTCCATCCAGCTGGGACTCGTCCATGATCTCAGGCCACTCTGCTAAACACTTGAGGATGTTTTCACATCTGTCGTTCCTGGCACACGTGTCTCCTACCCTCCTGGCTAAGAATCTGTGTGTGTTGGGGAGCAGCCTCCTGAGTTGTCTGTAGGCATTACACAGAAAACAGAAACCCATTCGCTTTCAAAAGGTGAGCCCCACCTTCTAAGAGGCTGCAACACAATGAGACTCTACGTCCTGGTGCCACAGGTTGTTTATGACTCCTCTCAAGACAGAGAGCCACGCATTTTTTTTTGACACCAAGTCACACACTCCACTACAAAACACTGGCTGGTCCAAGGATGACCCTATCTATAAGAATGAACTCAAAACAAAGCTAAGAGTCTTCCTTGGACTGAGGAATTCTCACATGTCTGAAGAATCTCCTAATATGCAGATATCCCCAAATGTGATTGGAGGTGGCAGAACATTCTCTGGAACCAAATTGCCAAGTTTCAGTCTTAACCATGCCACTTTCTAGCTTTGCGCCCTCGTAGGCTACTTGGCCTCTCTGTGCCTCAGATTAAAATGGGAATAATGTTAAATCTTACAGGATGTGGTGAGGATTAAATGACCTAACACGTGAGGAAGGTGCCTGGCACACAAATGAGCAACAGGGGGAGGGACATACGAAAACAAGACCTAACTACCCCTACCTACCTTCTCTCCTCACCCTCTGCACACAGGGCACACTACCCAAGGAGGGTAACACGGGCCACTTATCATAGACGTTTGCCAAGCAGGAAGCTTAAGGCAAAAAGCTCTTTTAAAAACAGGTTCAACTTAGCAAACCAGACGTTTCTTGAAGGAAAAGCTGAAGGATGGCCAGAATGGGAAGATTGTTCTCGAACTGTTCTAGCCTCATTTACTGTGAGGATAAATGGTGGTGAAAGATGTTTTGGTTCCCTTTTCCAGAAACTAAGAAGTGCAGGCGAAGATGTTATTTCTACTGCTGACCTTGTTGTCAGGACTTCTTTGATGAGTTCCTATGTAATGGCTTTTCAGGTTTTCCTAGTCAACTACTTTCAACTCTAGTTTCTCTCTTTTTTTTTTTCACAGTTTTCATTAGTTATCTATTTTATACATAGCAGTGTATATACTGGAGAAAGAAATGCAACCCACTCCAGTATTCTCACCTGGGAAATCCAATGGACAAAGGGGCTTGGTGGGGTGCAGTCCATGGGGTCACAGAGTGTTGGATACTACTGAGTGTCTTTCAGTTCATATAAAAATATCTGTATATGTGTGTGTGTATGTATGTTTACAGGCATATTTAATCCACATGCAAGTAGTAGTTAGTATTAAAAATAACTTAATTGTGAATATGCAACCCCAAGGTAATTCCTATTTAAAACCATCTAATCAAAAACCAACATCACCAGAATGTAAAATGGTACAGCCACTTTAAAAGACAGTTTGGCAGTTTCCTACAAAACTAAATATATTTTTACCATATGATCAGCAAAAATAAAAAATAAAAATAAAAACAGGTCTTTTAAGTCTAACGTTCCAGTACGTGGAGTGTAAAATACTAGATTTACGTTTAACCTCTCGAGTCAACTTCAGAAATCAGCAGTGTCAACACAGGGACCAATGGCTGGAAGAGGCGGCCAGTACACGGGGCTCCGGGCACGGCACAGTGGTGCTTGCAAAGCCTGCTCCTTCCTCGGACCACACTGTTTGCTCAGAAAGTTAATGGGGGCAATTTGACTATGCAAATGTCTTTCCCGGCCAGTTGTCGATAGCCATAAAGTAATAAGAATGAGTGCGACGAGAGCAATAATACAGGTCCGCCTTGCGCCTGTGTTTTCCACATGGCTGAGCCTAGAAAGCCGTTTTTCCTGTCTACTCCTGATGTTCTGAGCAGTCGCGTCTTCCTCCCTGACCTGACCTATCACAGTGGGCCAACCCTGTGCGAGCTTTCTGTCTCACTTCTCCACCAGGGAGCCGAGCCAAATGAGACACCCATGGGACTCACACCGAGACAATCACCCAGGGGGACCGTTCCTTCTCCAGAAGGTTGGTCTTTTTTCAAGAACAGAGAGGCAGTAACATTTGACTACTTTGGGAGCTCCTATTTAGGGCAGCTGGTTTAGGTGTAAAATGGTTCATTTATTTTCTTGCCCTACTGGGATCATGAGAAGCTCTGAGGTTAAAGTGTCTGCCTGGAATGCAGGAGACCTGAGTTTGATTCCTGGGTCAGGAAGATCCCCTGGAGAAGGAAATGGCAACCCACTCCAGTACTCTTGCCTGGACAATCCCATGGAGGGAGGAGCCTGGTAGGCTACAGTCCACAGGGTCACAAAGAGTTGGACACAACTGAGCGGCTTCACTTTCAGCGTAGATTAGGTACAGTAAGACCAGTGACCGCCAAGGCAATACCAGCTCTCTCTTTCTCCATCCCTTGCACCAGGCACGTTCACCTGTTTCCTTCCCTTCATCCATGCCTTTCCTTTCTCAGAAGGCACCAGAAACCCTCTAGGCACTGCAGGAGTCTGGTCCTGAGGTCACTAATACCCTACAAGCCCAAGGTACCAATGAGCCTGCTTTCAACTCTGGAAACCCATTTTAGCCACGACACAGGAAAAGGACTGACTCTCTAGTGACATCTGGGGTTAAGAAACCAACATCACCCTTGTTATGGCTGTGGGATCAGGCAGACCTGGGCTGGAGTGCTGGTTCTAGCACTTCCTAATTCTGTGATCTTGCCCAAGTATCTGATGCTCCAGATCCACAGTTTGCTTACCCATAGAATGGCCTCGTGAAGCTGCATGGGGATCAATTGAGAGCTCCCCTGGGGAAGCCATGGGTCTCTCTCAAATGTGCCCATGGAGTCTCGCCCCGGCCCCAACCCCCAGGTGGGAGTGGAGACACTGACCTGGTCGTCGACCTTCCGCTGCAGCTGGACAATCTTGTTCTCCATGCCCACGTTGAGGCGTTTCAGGTGCTCCGCCGAGCGCGCTTCGATCCTCAGGGCCTTCAGCGCCTGCTTGGCCTTGAGCCTCCGGAAGCCGCACTGGATGACAATGGCCGCGCCCCCGCAGCCGCTGGAAGCGCCTGCGAGCCATCCAGCCCCGCACGTGCTTCTGGATGACGGTGGCCTTGTGCTCCCTGAGGACCTAGTGGGGGACAAGCACACACCTGGTGGGTCTGCGCTGCCCAGTGGGAGCAAGAGGCTCGCGCACAGCTCCGAAGAGGCGAGAGCCAGGGTCGGCGAGCCACAGCTGCCTACGGCTTGAGGCTTTGGTGGCCGTCTGTCTTATGAACAAGTTGCAACTAAGTCTGGTGGCAGCTGTCAAACTCTCATTTCTTTTTTTTTTGTTTTAACTCACTAGGAAACCACAGTCTAAAAAAACCCTCAAAGTCAGAGGGGCTTAAAGATTATCCAGCTGATAGCCCCCCGTTCATCAGATGTGGATCCGCTCTCGGTGACAGTAAGCTGGAGGCAAAGTGAGGGGTTGTCGAGTGGGTTAATGGTTTACAGTTAACCTGGCTTGTAATTCGGTTTCTCTTTTTCCTATACAGTTAAAAAAACCACTCAGAAAATTAAAGCATCATCAATGTCCTCACTGTAATGCCCTGCAAAATAAACGTTTGCAGAATAAATGAAAGTGTTAGTCGCTCAATTGTGTCTGACTCTTTGTGACCCCATGGACTGTAGTGTGCCAGGCTCCTCTGTCCATGGGATTCTCCAGGCAAGAATACTAGAGTGGGTTGCCATTCCTTTCTCCAGGGGATCTCCCTGACCCAGGGATCGAACCCAGGTCTCCTGCATCGCAGGCAGATTCCTTACACCTGAGCCATCTTGCCCTCGGACTGGGACTGTACCATGACTGCCTGGTCCTCAGGCCTGCAGACTCGGGCAGTTACTCCCCTGGGTTTCTCGAGTCTCCAATGTGTACACGGCACACCGAGAACTGCTCAGCCGTCATACCTACGTGTCAGTTCCTCATAATAAACCTCATCCACGCACGTGCATGTGCACAGACATGCGCATCTCCTATGCCTTCTGTCTCTCTGGCGAACCCTGAGTCACTGTGCCTCATGAGACTTTGGTCAGGATTCGGTGGGAGCAGGGTTGTGAAATTCCTTAGAAAAAAGTGAGAAGTGACCAACAAGTGCTGAGGTTGGTGCCAAGCCGTCTGCTGCTGCTCAGGGCCTAGTCTGCCGCCCGAGTCCCTGGGGGTGGCTACGCACCTGGTGGTAGATTCTCCGCACAAACATGCCCCGAGCGAAGGCCTGGATGACGATGGCAGCCTTGTGGACCCTCTGGTAGGCCCGGCGGGCCCCTCTGCATGCGGTACTGCTTCTGGAGCACCACGGCCGCCCGGGTCCTCCGCAGATGCTTGGCCAGTCTGAGGAGGAGAGAGCGGTGGGCCCTTTGGGAACACAAACCCCTTCCCCCTCGACCCTGCCTGGTCCCCTGCCGGCTAGGCCAACTCGTGTCGCCGTTACCAACCGTAGCGAGGCCTTGAGACACAGCTCAGAACAGAACTGGCTTCCTCCACCTCGTCCAAAAACTCTTGCCACGTATTTACAACTCAGTCTAGGTCTGATCAACTCTGGTCCTCATCCGTCCACTCCCCGACCCACAAGCCTCTCCTATTACCTGGGCAGCCCTCAAGGACGTCATGTGTTCACACTCGGGACTGTCCCTGGACCTCACCAGGCTCGGAGGGGTCAGGGGCTGGGTCTTAGCATTCTTGTACCCTTACATCTAGTATAGGGCCTGGCACAGCAGCACAAGGGAAGTATCTGCTGAATGAACACCACCTTCTCAGGCCTGTGGCGACCTCTCTTTACTTTCTCACCTCCCGGCCTTTCTGCTGGGGTGCACTGCACATGGGCATCTACTTCCCTCTGTTCCATTTCTGCATTCCCCATCTCACCCCTCAAGGCAGACATAAAGTCAGTCCATCACTTTTTACCCCCTGCAGGGGCTCTGTTTGGTGTCAGACTCATAGCAAGTGCTCAACGAGAGACTAAGAATATTAAAAGCTAGAAAGGACCTTGGACATAATCTGGCGCAACTCCGGAGTGGGAAGTAACTCACTCAGCCCTGCTCTACTTGCTTAAATGAGTCTGATTCCCAGTGCAGCTCTCCCTGAACACTCTCTCTAGAATACAAACTCCCAGCAGGGAGAACGTGGGCCATGCCACTACCCAGGACAGAGTCCTGTGCACCAGGGTGCTCAGCGATGCCCTAACTGTGGATGACAACTTAGTGTGGATACCACTGACAGCTTTCTCATTTCTGTAGCTTTCATTCTAGAGACCACCCCTCAACTGTTCACAGGTAATTAATAGCATTCATCATCTCTGGTTCTGCTTGGATAAACAGCTTATAACAAGGACATGAGGGGGAGCTGGAGCAATCTTCTAACTTTATAGTACAGTGGGTGCCTGCTCTGGGCTTGTTTCTATATTCAAGCAGAGAGGCCTGAGCAGTCACTTAGGAAACTTAGGCTTCCAAATGCAAGGTGTCCTAGAGATCAGCGTCACTTCCTCAACAAAACCGGGATCTGCAGAGGTCACTGATGTTGAACCAGGGCTGGGTCCAAAATCTGATGACCCATGTAAAGGCTGGGGCGGGGGTGGGTCTCATGGCGAGGGCTGGGGGTGTCCTCCACGCCCATCTCCCTGATGACGCTCATAATGATTCAGCACTTTAGCAACCCAATGACATCACTAGGAGGGGACGTTTTCAGCAAAGTAGCCTCTTTCGTGTGGTGCTGGGCTGGGCAGGGCAGCCCACTGGCATGAAGCTTTGCCCCAAGGGAACTGCCTGTGGTCAGACAAGTCTCTCCCTCCCCTTCCCTGTGCTGGCTGAGTGCAACAGCTCATAGAAGGGTCCTCCCCAGGCCTTTTCATTCAGCCCTACTAACCAAACTCCTAAGGGATTCTGAAGTCGGTGGCATAAGTCATGAAGCTGAGTGTACGTTAACTGTGAGAGAAAGGCTGAATTCATCTCTCTTTCGGGAAGAGGATTGTTTTACTTAAGTGTTGAAGCAAAGGGCAAACGGAGGTTTGGCCAGAAAACCAGCCCGTCCTAGGCTAGCACTGGTGGGTGGGGACAGACTGGGGGGAGACAGGAGACCTGGGAACTAGACCTACTGGCTCAGGTGAGAAGGGGACGGGAGATGGGCCGGCTGCTGGGGGAAAGCTGGATATAGACAAGGCCCAGGAAGGCGGCACTCCACCCACAGGGGCTGACTGAGGCCAGCCAGCTCTTAGCCAGGGCCCTGCCCCTGCCCCGCCCCGCCCCACCACACAGATCCACGAGCCCGGGCATGCAGCTCACCTGCGGGCCAGGTATCCTCGGCAGTGCCTCTGCAAGGTTAAGGTGGCTCCCTTCAACCTGCGGTACTTCCCCTTCTGCAGCCAGCCCCGAACGGTTTTCTGGATCATGATGGTGGCCGCCCGGAACTTGTCAGCCCGAAGCTTCTCCAGGTAGGCCACCTGGCCGGCCCGGAAGAAGATCTTGGTGCGGCCGAACTGGAACTTGTCAGGATCCTTGACGAGACGGGGAGGGGAGCTGGTTCATCACCCGTGAGTGGCAAAGGAACATGCCCCACCGCCCCAGGTGCTCCCCGCATGATTTCCCTGCCGGGTCTCACGCGCCCCTGGCTCCTTAAACAACCACCGAGTCAGCGTGTAACCAACACCGACCCGTCCCTACTGCTGCTCAGACACGGAGCGCAGTGGTGAGAAGCTCAGGCCTGCCCGGCTAGCAGTTGCCATCACGGTGAGGGCGTCTGGGCGAGCAGACAAGGACACAGCACATTTCAGGCAGTGCTGAGGGTTATGAGGACAACCAAGCTTCATCAGGTTTGTGCACCGTGACATTGACACACCGTGACATTGACTCATCAATCAGAATGACCCAGTGGTGATGTGACTTAGCTTGTGGGGGCTCCTGAGTCACTTTGGGCAGTTTATATCAGCTGTTTATGCCTCAGTTTCCTCATCTGTGCAATGGGGGTCATGTTTGTCTTTCTCTTAAGGCAGCGTGAAGATGAGATGGAGTGCATGAGACAGAAAAATGTCTGACTTGTACTAAGAGGGCTGGAGGATGGGATGCAGATGCTGAAACAGGCTCAAGGGGGAAGGCATCTCAACGGAGGGGCTGTTCAAGCAAAGACCTGAATGGAGTGAAAGCAGGCAGGTGTGGGAAATTACACATACATTGCAAATAACCCGCAAATACATTCTATTTGGTGTCTAACTATGCTGTGAGGTTTCTTCACAGATGGTAACTGTCTTTAACGACATGTACTTAGGTTAAAATTAGGGGCCCTTCCTGTGCTTGCCCTATGGACAAGGGAAGATGACCCGGCAGTATGTGTGCGTGTGTGCATGTGTGTGTGCATGGACAGGCCTGGGCTACAGTACAGTAGGTGGCCCTACTGTACTGGGCCCCGTAGGTGGCCCACGATAACTGAGTGCTCTTTGTAAACACACGTCATCTAATTTTGCTCACTGAGCATGAAGACCATTATAAGAAGGAGATAATGAGCCAAGGGGTAAGGAAAACACACACACAAATATATATTTCATATCGACCAGTGGCTCTGAAACCATGCTGAGTCGACACTCGTCATGGCCTAGCCCTGTACAGCTAACAGGAACTGGGTTCCACGCACAGGAAAGCCAGGCGGCCTCGCCAGGGCTGAGCTGGGGACACAGCGGCCAGCTGGGCCATTGCTGATGGTCCCTTCTATGGCTGGGCTGCTGGTGAGGCACAGAGGAGTGAGCTGCAGGCCTGGGTCTCCTTCTGGCCTCTGCTCCGAGGCTCAGTTTATGCCGGGAGGAAACAAGGCTGGGCGGGGGAGCTTTGAGATGCCCGAGGCTTGGTCTTCATCACCACTCGGCTGGGGAGACTCTTCAGTGAGGAGGGGTTGGCGACTCAACCCTCACAGTTGGGGGACAAGCCTGGCTACTAGGTCTTCAGGAGAGCCATGGCCTGGGGTGGGGGGGCAGTGCTTGTTGTATCCCTGAGGCTACAGTACACTGTCTCCAGTTCCTATTCTGGAAGAAACCACCAGGGAAATGGCAGGCTGGTCTGCAGAGCCACCGTTTGAATGGATGAGGATTTCTCTGAAGGCCCCACTGGTGTGCCTGTCACCACTGGCCTGATGGTGGCACTCTCCCTCACTCAGACATCTGCTTTCTCTGACCCCTAGAACTGACCATACTCTTCACATACTGATCAGAGGCCATCGCCTGAAAACCCCTCTCTGATAATCAGAGACTGAGGGGATAGAAACAAATCTTAGCAACCCATCCCAAGCCACTCTCTTATTGCACAGATGCCAAGAATGTTGAGGTGACTTGCCAAAGGTCTCACTGAAAACATCAAGGAATAGAACCCAAGCCCCAGGACTCCTCGGCCAGAGGTCTCTCTATGGCATCATGCCCGTCTGTAGGACCACCTCCTCTTCACACTCCTCTCACCCGTAGCTCCTCACGCCCCTTGGTTCCCAGCAGAAGCTTGTTAATCCACTCCTCCACTGTCGGGTGCAGGGTCAGGTTTCCCTGATGGCCAGTGGCGTCTGTAACTACACTAGACGACCATCAGTCCTGGAGGGCAGCGCCCCCCAGTCGGCTCCTTTGTAACTCTCACTGACCACTCTAGGGTAGTACATAGGAAGAATTCAAGAATTTAATACCCATTTGTGGAGTTAAAGAAAAAACACATTCAAGCTAACGATGGAGGTATTCCTACACTCCTCGCAGGAGGAGACCACCACGCCTGAGCAACCACACGATACAGCCCCCGTGCCCGGCTGCCCCTGGACGAACAGCCTGCTGCCAGGCCTACACACCCATTCTGCTCTAGTATTACTTAGCACTTTTCTGGAAAGCGCAGGGAGCTGGCATGTGCCCTTCTAGCATAACGGGTGACTTTGCCAAGTCTCAAACGCTTAAAGTCTCAGGTCACTTAGCAAGAGTACTAGCAGCATTAGTGACCAGAAGGGGTGCCCCCGCATCCCCCCAAAGGGAAAAGACAGAAAAGGTTTCCAAGGAAATCCTGAAGCACAGAGCCCCATTACATGTCTGAAAAGAGAAAGGGTGTTAGACGCTCAGCCCTGACTCCTGTGACCCCATGGACTGTAGTCCGTCAGGCCCCTTCCTCCATCCCTGGAGTTCTCCAGGCAAGAAAACTGGAGTGGGTGGCCGTTCCCTTCTCCAGGTGATCTCCCCAACCCAGGGATCAAACCCAGGTTTGCTGCATTACAGCCGGACTCATTACCGTCTGAGCCACCGGGGAAACCCACTCCTGTCTAGGAATGGCAATTACAAACCGTGACATTGATTAACCAATCAGACTGATTCAGTGGTGATGTGATTTAGGTTGTGGGGGGTTCCTGAGTCATTTTGGGCCATTTGTATCAGCTGTTTATGCCTCAGTTTCCTCATCTGTGCAATGGGGGTCATGTTTGTGTCTTTCTCTTAAGGCAGCGTGAAGATGAGATGGAATGCATGAAGTAGAAGAATATCTGACTTGCACTAAGGCTCAGGGACTGTGAGCCACTGGTGGCAGGTTTCATCGGGACAAGCTCATCTGTCACCCATGCAGCCACCTGCACAAACTCAGAGCTCCTGCGATGTCCAGTGGCTGTGCTGGGAACACAGTGACAGAGAGACCCTTGATTCAGTTGTCCACAGTCTGGTGAAATGACAAGCCCTTAACTGCAATACAAGGGGAGGAACGCAATACTGGAAGACAGAAGTGGAGAAGCGTTGGCCAGTGACTAACTCCATCTGGGGGGGTGGGGGGCAGGAACGGGCTTCATCCAGAAAGCGTTTTAGAGCTCAGTTCAGAAGGAAAGAACCTGGCCAGACACGAGAAAGGTGGGGAAAGCACTTCAGGCAGAGGAAACAGCACTCAGTCACATACTTTAGGGGATTCACCAGTTCGCTCACACACTCCACAATGCCCGGTGAGTGACACCTGTGTGTCAGGCTCAGGGCTTATAACTTAGCGGGGAGTGTCAATGCAAAAGCTGTCCTCTGCAAGAGAGGAAAAGACATCTCGAGCGCAGGACAGCACACAAGGGGCTCAGAGACTGCTGGACTGAGGAAGGCAGGAGGGCGGGGTCAGCATGCAAGCTGGGTGATGTCGAACCAGAGGCCCGAGCGCATCAAGGAGCGGGTCCGCACAGCGGCCCCCGGTTCTGCCGGCTGGAGGGGAGTGGGGTGGGGGACGCTGAGTCAGCTGGTCTGACCTGGGGCCCCTCCAGATCACCTTCTGCGTGGGGAGCAATGGTTCCACTGGAAGCGTGGAGAAACCAGAGAAGGGAGAGGAAGAGGTGGAACAATGGCCCCAGGGAAAGCAGGAGCTAGACCGAGGCCCGAGCGGGCTGCTGCGAGCCTTGACCACACAAACAGGCCAGCTCCCGGTGCCAGCAAAGGGGGAAGACTCCTGACGCTCCCTCTCGCCCAGGCTCCAGCTGACCCGGAACACAGTTTTCTCACCCGTGTAGAAAGAGATGTTGAAATGTAGACACTGGCAGATGTTCCACAGCACAAACCTCAATTAACCAGAGTCCAGTGGACCAAAGGCAACCTTCAGTTAAGAAGACTGCCCCCCTCATATTCGCTACAGAATGTTTAGCCCAGCATTCTGTACTGTCTATAGCTACAGTCTTGAGCTGCTAAGACAACGCTGTGCTCAGAGGGTGACTGTGTCACTTCTACAAAATAACTTATGATTTTAAACTTGGTCATTGGCAATGAACTATACTCCAAATGAACTGATTTTCCTAACAAAATGATACTTAAAAATTTTTTGTTGATCCAATTCTCTTCCCTCTGAAAGGAAGATTCTCGATGTAATCTAACTCTTCATTGAGACCATTAAGTACCATACTCTGCAGTAATCCCTGAATGCTCTAGAACCAAGAAACACGCAAGGATCTGCCCCTCATCAAAGACCCCCAAGAGCTCAGCTGTCATTCTACAGCCCCAAGCGTCAGCTGCGGAGTTCAGGTTGTTTCAGATAAAATGAAATGCATTGTCTTATTTAAAACAAGCATCTCAGGTTGGGCCTGAGGCTCTGCAATGGGGAAGACACAGGAGGTGCGGGCATTTCCCCCTCGGCTGGCCTCCAGGCCATCCCTGCTTGGGTTCCAGATCAGAGCCCCGGCAGCTTCACCAGTGCCAGCAGGCAGGCTGAGCGGTGGAGCCCCAAGCTTTGGGGAAGACAGGGATCCAGGCCAGCAGCTTGGGGCCTTATCATGACCCCTAAAGCGCTGTATAAACAATTTCATTTTCTATGGGAGCGGTGATGTGGGAAAGGCTGGGAATGTCTCCAGGCAGGCGAAAAAGGGGCTTTTCCTTTACAGTCCCTGATGCAGGAAAATGGATGAACATCTCAGATGACAGTTTTGTTAAGAGGGGAGAGGACCACTAAGGCAGTTAACACCCCACCCCAAATCCCAGGGCACCGCAGCTGAGCCTTCCCTGCAGCTGGCATCGGGGACATGCCCAGCTCACCTTGATGAGGCTCTCCAGCACAGACCTGCAGATGGCCTTTTTGTCTGCATTGGCGAGGTCTCTCTTCTTGACCAGCACCCGATACCGGTTGAAGAAGTCATGGTAGGACCACCTGGAGAGAAAACCGGTACATCAGGGACACGTCCTGCCTCTTGGCCATACAAGGGCCCCAGATGATCTCAGATGGGGCCCCAGGAAGTCAACATGTCCAGCACAAAGCCCTTCTCAGAGCAGCAAAACAGGTTTCAGGGCGTTTTGTTCTTCCTCGATGCTGAGAACTTCAGCATGTAGCTGAGTCAAAGAATCATGCCTAGAGGACTGACAGGAAAAAGGATTTTGGAGGCTCTGCTCCTGGGAGAGCTGACCAGCTCGCCGCCCAGACTAACGTCAAGCTGAAATCTGAAAAGCTGTCCAGGAGGATGTTACTGTTGACAACCATACTTCCTAGACAAACAGATTCTTTTGTCTGTCGGCACCCTGCTTGAGCCCTCAGCACTGGGGACCGTTTTTGGAGGCCCTGTCTCTGGGTGATAGCACATAAGGGGGTCCCCTGGGGAGGCGGGCCCCAGCCGGTGCGGTACCTGGATGGGTAGCCGGCTGCGCTGATCCGGATGGTCTCCAATACACCGCAGGCTCGGAGCTGCTGCACTGCTCTCTTTGAGTTAAAACTGCAAAACACAAGACAAGCAATGAGAGGCCACAACGGCAAAGAAACAGAACAGGGGAGAGAGAGAGACCACCCCTTCCTGCACCGAGGTACAGGCATCGTGCGCCTGGGAGCTCAAGGCCAGGGGCCAAGCGCAGGCTAGAAGACAACGACTGGCAGCACCTGAGCTGTCTCAGTTCTGTGCGCGTTCTCACCCTCACCTGGACTACTACTCTTATTTGCCTCCCTGCACTCTGGCCACCCTCCCAAACTCATTCCTGCCTCCTCTGCAGAGCCTAGACAGTGTATTAAAAAGCAGAGACATCACTTTGTTAACAAAGGTCCGTATAGTCAAAGCTATGGTTTTTCCAGTAGTTATGTATGGATATGAGAGTTGGACCACCGAGAAGGCTAAACGCCAAAGAATTGATGCTTTCAAACTGTGGTGCTGGAGAAGACTCTTAACAGTTCCTTGGACCACAAGGAGATCAAACCAGTCAATCCTAAAGGAAATCAATCCTGAATATTCATTGGAAGGACTGATGCTGAAACTGAAGCTCCAATACTTTGGCCACCTGATAAGAAGAGCCAACTCACTGGAAAAGACACTGATGATGGGAAAGACTGAAGGTAGGAGAAGGGGACAACAGAGGAAGAGATGGTTGGATGGCATCATCGACTCGATGCATTTAAGTTTGAGCAAACTCTGGGAGATAGTGAAAGACAGGGAAGCCTGGCATGCTGCAGTCCATGGTGTTGCAAAGAGTTGGACACGACTGAGCGGCTGAACAACACAACTGCAGAGCCCTCCCTGATTATTTCTGCAGACAGGGGCATCTGTCTTAACTCAGTGGCCAAATCATATACACTCAGCACCTCAAGCATGAGTTGGCTCCCAGGTTTAAATGGGGAGTTTCAGGCCACGCAGACCTGGATCTGAATCATGACGTGGTCTCTTACAGCTGCATGTGTGATTTGGGGCAAGTTATACACCTCCTTGTACAGCAGTATCCTTCTCTCTAAGGCGGGGAGAGTGGAAGTGTCCCTTTTAGAGGCTGAGTGTGAAGATTAAGTGTAACAGCCCAGGAGAGCAGTGGGACAGCGCCTGGCACCACAGATAAGGTCACGCACGCTGTGAGCTTCTGTCATGAGAGCTGCCCAAGAATCACACAGATAAAGAACTTTGTCTTCTTGTCTTTAGACAAGAAGTCATGACGTCAGCAACTCATCCACCCTAAGGTGCTAAGTTTAGTACTGAAAACCCCATTTTTGTTCTAACAGCTATACTGAGTAGGACACTTGGAGGTAAGAGTCAGACATGGTCTGGATTTTCTAAAGTATCCGCACTTGAAGAGGGAGAGACGTGTACAGAGGTAGTAAACTGCAAAGGTCATGTCTGACTCTTTGTGACTCCACGGACTGTAGCCCACCAGGCTCCTCTGTCGTGGAATTCTCCAGGCAAGAATACTGGAGTGGGTAACCATTCCCTTCTCCAGGGCATCTTTCCTACCCAGGGACTGATTAAACCACAAGGCATCATGTGACAAACGTGGTAAAAATGCTGAAAGAAACTGGAGGGAAAGATGCTGGGGTTGGCGGGGGTAATCAGGGAGTCTTCATGGAGAAAGAACTTAGCTGACCCTGAATCAATCACCATGATTCAGGATGAGGAATAAATGTTCTTTTTCTTTCTGGCTGTCCTGAAGCTTGGCTATAGCTGGATGCAGAGTCAGCCCCCTCCAATGACGTGGGGACCCGGCTCCACCTCTGCAGTCACCTGCCACCTAAAAGGCTGCTGGCTCCCAGCTACTGCCTGGGGCTCTGCGGTGCTGGGCAGGTGCACGCGGGACCCTGAGGCACTCAGCACCACCCACTGCTGAGATCAGCCCTCTGGCTTTCAGGAAACCTGGCCTGTTGCTCCAACGATGATCCCGCTCCAGAGGATCACACCTGCCCGGGCCCCTCCTCCCTGGACACTTCCTGTTCTCTCACCTCTATATCGCTGCAGTTCTCACAGGCCCACTGACAGTCACGCATGGGCTCTCACCAGCTATCTGGCGCTGGCAACTCCTTAAGACGACGACTATGTCTTTATTCATTGTGATTCCACTGTCCTAGCCCAGTGCCCAGGAGAGATGGCTTCTGAACAAAGGAAGCAGCAGAAGGAAAGACTTTTTATCAAACAGAAGCATTTAGCGCAGGACAGCAGTCTCCACTGGGGAAAATTCTGCCACCAAGGAACGTTAACGTTCTAAGACACTGTTAGTTGTCACAGCGGTGGGGGTGTCACTGGCATCTGGGGGCAGAGGCCAGGGAAGCTGCTACGTCTCCTCCAGTGCACAGGACAGCCCTGCAGAAAACCATTACTTGGCCCAAATGCCCACAGTGCTGAGGCTGAGAAAACTCGGCTTTAGGGGAGGGGGAGGAGGAATATAGCACTTTGTTTCCAGAATTATCAATAACCTCACAGATTTTCATGACATAAATTTTTATACTGGTCATAAATAATCCTCATTATCTCGCTGAAATTTTTCATCAGGATAACTTTTTTTTTTTTTTTTAGCCACAATTAACATAGGAGGAAATGAAATGAAGAGGGCAAGGGCCTCACTTGGGATGAGCCAAACAAATGGTAGCCGAGAATGCAGGCTTTCTGAGTTGGTTCTGTAACCTCCTCCACTTTATTGGGAGGAAGACTTCAGTCCTGAAGGTAAAGGAGGCTCCTAGAAAAGTGGGCTATTAGGACTTGCGCATCCCTTTGAGAGTCCCAGGGGCTCCTCTCACTTGGGAGGAGAGACTCAGCATGAGAACTCGGCACACGGTGGGCGCCCGGTTCTGATAGACGCATAGCCCAAGGTCAGGCCGGCTGCGGGCAGAGCTGGTGGCATCCCCACACGCTCCACTCCCGGGCCCAGCACGCCACTCGTGTCCTTCACACATAATCTACGTCTTTCACACCTGCTGCTTTCCTAACAGCCTCTCTTTTTCTGGAGGCGTCTGTTACACAGATCACACACGAGGGATTTACTGAGCATGTCTTGGGAACTTGGAGGAAGGGAGAAGAGTGGACAGTCAGCCGGCTCCTGAGGAGGCTGATTCGATGCTGTCTTCCCAACCTTTTCCAGGACAAGGCCCCTGAGAGTGGAAGTCAAGCTTTATTAACCGATATGAAATGCAGAAGGCAGTGCAGATATTCATCCTGAGAGTCGGAGTTGCCAAAATAAATTATTTCACAGAAAGAAATTATGCCAGGACCAAAAGGAAAGGGGCTTCCCTGGTGGCTCAGAGGTTAAAGCGTCTGCCTGGAATGTGGGAGACCGGGGTTCGATCTCTGGGTTGGGAAGATCCCCTCGAGAAGGAAATGGCAACACACTCCAGTACTCTTGCCTAGAGAATTCCATGGAGGGAGGAGCCTGGAGCCTGGTAGGCTACAGTCCATGGGGTCGCAAAGAGTCAGACATGACTGAGCGACTTCACTTCACTTCAAAAAGGAAATCAGAAAGATGGGAAGGAACTGCTTGAAAACTGGAAACATGTACCTCCTTTGGCTAGAGGAGAATAGCGCGTGTGGAGGCTCAGGGCCACAGGAGGAAAGGCCGCAGGGTGGGTGAGAGACCATTGTACAGGCGCAGGGCGGCACTCCAGGCAAGCAATGGAGAGGCGCGGAGACAAGCCACAGAGGAAGGAGGGGGCATGGGAGACCGTGGGAGAGACTGTCAGGCTGACTCCACAGGACTTCAGCCGCGATTGGATCCTAGGGAGTAAGGGCCCTGCTGCCCAATATGGCAGCCACTAGCCTCCTGTAAGTAACTAAAATGAAACTAAGACTTCGCTCTCTCAGTTACCCTAGCCACACTGCAAGAGCTCAGTAGGCACATGTGCCCATGTAGGTCCCTGCAGATTCACCAAACAGTTCCATCACGGCAGAAGGTTCTCCTAGATGGTGCTGGTCCAGAGGGACCCTTAGGTTTCTGGTTTGGAAGAGCCAAGTTTGGTGGGTGGATGAGATGTCAGGAAATGCTTATGCCATTTACTACAACAGAGACCAAATGAACAGGAACCATTCTGGTGGGCAGGGAGGATGAGTCTGGTTTCAGACATGCTGAGTGTCAGGAAGCCAGTGAAGTCACAGCAGACTGGAAGAAATGCCAGGTGGAATCAGCACAACCCAGAGATGACAGAGATGCTGAAGAGCCATTGTTAACCAGACTTGGGGGAGGCCAATCACGGCTGGATGGCATCACCGACTCAATGGACCTGAGTTTGAGCAAACTCCGGGAGATGGTGAAGGACAGGGAAGCCTGGCCTGCTGCAGTCCAAGGGGTCACAAAGAGCTGGACATGACTGAGCGAACAACAATAACAGCAAACCATATGAGTGGGGACAGAAATGGAAGGGAAATCTCAAGGTAGGAGTAGTGGCAGAATGTGGGTCAGAGAGGGGGGAAAGTGAGCAAGTGTGGATGACTCTGGAGGCCCAGAGGAGAGGGGGTGTGAGACACGGGGACCGTCTGCACATCTCATCACTCGATGCGCCATGTGCGGTTACGCTTCCTCAGTCAAAAATCCTTCCCTGACCATCCCATCTCTGAACGGAGCAGCTGCTGTGAGATGCACTCACGTCCCCATTTAATGGCACACTTCTAACCGGCTCTCTGCTTCGTGGGCAGCCTGACCATCACTGTAAGCAGCGTGAGATTGGGGAGCTGGCTCTTCACGGCCCCCAGTTCTCCAGACAGCAGCCAGCTGAGGTCCATACTCCGCACAGAAACCACCGGTGGGGGTCGTAGGGGCGGCGGCTGCAGGACCCGCCACTCATCCCGCTGAGGACCACAGACCCGCGGGGCTGTGCCCGTGTCCTTGACCTTCGAGGTGACACTCACTGGAAGGGCAGCTTCTCGTCATTGGGCTTGATGCAGCGGACGTAGTGCGGTGTCGTGGGCGTTCAGTGTCTCCATGAGTAGGTGCAAGGACGAGCGGAACTGGGGAGACAGAGGTCAGCGGCCCATGAGCTACTCCTCCTCAGCCTTTCGTGGTGAATCACGAATGTCCAGGAGTACCCCCAGACTAGAGGTGGGAGCTGTCAATGCTCTTATCACTTCATTACTGTTTTAACACAGGGCAGGGAGACCCTCGGGGAGCTGGGGGCGGACTCCAGCTCTGAGGCTGCTGGGCTGCATGGCCAACCCCCAGACCCTCCCGCATCCCAGCAACAGGCTCCACAAAGCACGTGGGGAGAGACCTCCTGGGTGCATTTCACTCAGCACCCTGATCAGATGAGATGAGGGGAGCGAGGGCCAAGAGTGTGAGAGGGACCGTCACGTGGCTGGAGGCCCTGTAGCCCTGATACAGGGTGCCTGGGTGGCATGCTGGCAGTTACTGCCTTACAGGACGCGTCCAGAGCAGACATCTACCAAAGCATGAGGGTCAGTGGTTGCCAGGACTCAGCAGGCACTCTGCTCTCCTGGGAGACATGCTGGATGTCAAGGCCCACAGCAGGAGCTGTTTCTTAATTTCGGGTCCCCAGGCTACTGATCCCACCCTCCCAGACTGTACCCCTAGCCCTCCAGGCTCACCCTCAGGTGTCTGTGGTCCTGCCATGTGGGCCCCACAACAGGGATCAGACACTCAACGTGAGGCTGGAGTCCTCCCTCTCTCCCCTTCCAGTTCCCTCTAGTGAAGGTTTTGCACCTTGCTTCTTTAAAGGGCACAGAAGGACCAGGCTGGGGGCTGGGGATGCGGATACAGAGGCCACTGGGGCCCCCCTCTGACTCTGCCCCTCCGTCCTTCATCTCCAGAGAGGCAGTCTTGCCTCACGTGCCAGGCTCCACAGCTCCGGGGCCTGGGGGCCAACCTGGTAACCCACGGTTTTCTTGTGCTCCTTGTTGGAGGCTTTCATGGGGGGTCTGGAGGAGCGAATGTTGATCTTGGAAGAAGCGGTGGTGGCGGGAGCAGAGTCTTTGCCGTCATGGAACAAGTCAGCCACCAGCGGGAACTAGAAACAAACAAAGGGAGAAGATGGGGAACAAGAGCTCTTGGAGTCTGTGCTGCTTGCACTCTTTCCAAGTAGCCTTCCAATACACGCCAGACGGAACTGGAAACATGTCCACACAAACACTTGCACACCAGCGTCTGTGGCAGCGTCATTCCTAGTAGCTACAAAGCAGGAACAATTCAAATGCCCATCAGCTGCTGAACGGATAAACAGAATGTGATGTATACACACAACGGAATATTACTCAACAGTGTAAAGGAATGAAATCCTCGTTCATGCTAATGAAAGAGTCGGACACAGCAGACCACATAGTGTATGATTCCATTTATTGGAAATGTCCAGGGAACAGAAGGTAGTTTAGAGTTGGCCAGGGGGCTGGGGAAATGGGGAAAGTGGAATGACTGCTAACCGGGACAGCATTTCTCCTTGGAGTAATCAAAATATTCTCAAATTTACCATGGTAATGCATGACTTGGTGACTATACTCAAACTACTGAATATATACATTTCAAAAGGGTGAACTTGGGGTATAAGAATTATATTTTAAAGAAAGGAAGGAAAAAAGTAATTTCCCCAGGCAATCTCACATAACCTTCACCTACAAAGATGGGCAAAACTTCTTTCCCTTCTGGGGTGGTAGAAGGCAGCTATGGTCTAATAAAGCTGTTTAAAAATTTCCACACTTATTATTACTGCACCCTGTAAAGTTATTTAACTTAAGCCTTAATTTCTTCATCAGTAAAATGGGGATAAGGATGGACTCGCTATATGGAGTTGCTATGAGACTAAGTCAGATGACCTCTCTGTTAACGCACCGTGTACACCGGGGTGAAGGTCAGGCCAGGCACGGGGCAGGTGGGACAGAGTCTCAGCTCTCAAGGCACTGGTCGTGCCAGCATCCCCTGGGGAAGTGGATGCTGGGGATGGAATCAAGGGCTGGAAGGCCACTACCACATGCCTGCGTGTGAGGAGGGGACAAAAGGAGGAGCCGGGCCTCGCCCTCTAACCCCGAGCCGCTCCCACCCCAGCGAGGCTCAAACACTGGTGCTCAGGCTCCGGGCTCTGCTTCCTCGGGTCCATGCACCTTTCTTCCCGTAACTGCCATTAACATGGTGCCTCCCACCTCCTCCTGCCAGTTCTGAATGTCCGAGTCTGCCTTCTGGGGGCTCTGAAATCTGATCTCAGTGCCCCTCCCGCTCTGATAGCGCTGTTACTTTGCTGACACATAAGCCACTTTCCTGCAGCCCGCTGCCTGCTTTCCCCACTGTGCTCTCTTCCAGCGCCTTTCACCGCTCCGCCTTCCTGTACTTCTCTCTTCTGAGCTGCAGATTCCCCAAAACCGCATCATCGCCATTTAACTCTTCTAACACTCACTCCCTGGACAGTGTCCTTTGTGCCTGTGGCTTCAACTATCCCCTTCAAGCCCATCTCTCCATCTCGATCTTCCACTACTGTGATCCACAGTTTCAACCCTCTGCTCAATATACTCCTCCTCACTCTTAGTGTTCCACTGGAAGCTCCGAGTGCAACACAGCCCAAACCACTACCACCTGCTGTCTTCCCAAATTTAGTTAGAGATCGTGCCATCACCCACCTCTCATCCCAATCAATCACCCAGTCTGTCCATGGTTAAGCCTCAGCAGTCCTTTCTCGATCAACCAGAATGCCCCTGTCCTAGTTCAGGCCCACCTGAGCGCTCTCCCGGGTCACTGTAGTCATCTACAAACCTTGAGTGCCCACCTCCAGGCATATCCTTCTGCAAACACGTTCTACCCCATAGCCAGTCTTAGAGTTTTCTCTACATCCAAAACATACTTAGTAACCCCTTGTTTACAGACTTGTTGGTCCTCACTGTCTACGGCAAAGAGCCACCATCACACATATTAACAGAGAACAGGGGGAGTGGCAGGAACAGAGGGGCCAATGGAGGTGGGAGAGGTCAGCCCAGGCATGGGGCCTCCGTAAACTGGTGCCAGAGAGCTGAGGCACACGTGAGAAGGGGTCACGTGCCCAGGCAGAAAGTCACCTAGAAGTGTCCGCAGGGAAACGACTGATGGGACTCTGAAGCCAGGTTCACATTCTAAAGTCTGCCAAGTCCAAACGATACCAAACTGATTAAATTATTCTAATTCACATACTTTCAGAAGTGGGCTTCCAAGATGTTTGGGTCTTGGGTAGAAGTTACCAACAGTATGACTTTACCGTTGGAGAAGTCTAACTTACAGAAATCATTAATAGTAGCTCTTTCTGTGAAAAATCTGTTACCTTCTGAGGTTGGGAGCTTGTATCAGAATCACAGAAGGAACTCTGAAATCGAATGCAATAATAAGAATATTTTAAAATTTAAGCCCCTTTCTCCTGCTGCCATCAGAAAAGCTATGCCTTTTATTTATTTGATATATTAAAGGATTCATAAGTTAAGAACAAAAAATGAAAACTTCTGTTCAAGGCAGATTTTAATCTACGCAGGCACTGTGCCATAATTGAGGAACAAACACAGCCAAGCCTGGAGGATTTGTCCTGTGTGTTTTAAAAGCGATGTTTTCGTTGTTGTTGCTGCTGCTGCTGCTGCTGCTAAGTCGCTTCAGTCGTGTCTGACTCTGTGCGGCCCCACAGATGGCCTCCCACCAGGCTCCTCTGTCCCTGGGATTCTCCAAGCAGGTCCTGGCTATTGAGACTACATTTGGCAGTGGTTGGGTCTCTGGGACAGAGAAGAAGATGAGTTTGTTGGGACTTTAACACTAGTGGGAAGGGGTGGGCTTTATGTTCTACTCAGAACCGATGTTACAAACTCAGTGAACACACAGAGATATCTAGTTTAACCACAGATGGAAGGACCAAGAGGTACCTCGTTTAACCTCTGGCTGCAGGCAACAAAAAAGACCAGGCAGATACCCCAGCCCCCACCCCCACCCCACTCCCCAGGGCAAGGGGCTGAGCCAGACAGGGACCTCCTTGTCCCCGAGTGTCCCAAAGTCTCAACGAAAAGTAGTTACCAAGCTCTTGTTTGAAAATGGATTCATGCAAAAGGAACGCATTTCCGAGTGAGAGAGAGCTGTGTTTTGTCGTTGTTTTTAATTGACTAACTCCAGTTCTGCTTTTCAAACAACCAGAAAGTCTATTTACCAGCCCAGGAATGGAAGCACTACAATTCACCTTAGGGCAGTCCTCAGAAACAGGATCCACCTGGGCCTTTCTAAAAACCTGCTCCCTTCAGTCTTGAAAATACTGAGATAAAACCTTCAAACAAACCAAGCACTTCCCTGATACTGCTTGTCGCTTATTTCAGTGTTCGCTGCTACTCAAGTCTATATATAGATTTTAAAAGCCTGAGGCCGATCTGTTTGAAAAGAGATTAAAAGAAATATGAAAACACTTTCTAAAGACTGTTTGAGGGTTTAAGAAAAATGTCAATTACAGGTATCTACATAGCTGTTACCTTGGAAACCACAGCTATTCATTTCCGTTTATATGAACATTAACTATCTTTTCTTGAAAGCAGACACGTGAAACTAAAATAAGATACACTACAATGACCATTTGATTGGAATCTCTAGCTTCAAGTCTTATCTTTGAAAGCTCTGGCTATAAACATAATAATAAACACATTTTCTTTTCCATCAATTCTTATATATAGTAAATGCTACCCTCCAGGTGGAAAAAAATTTTTGAACTTTTAGGTAAGAAATACCTTAATATTCCTTGGAAGGACTGATGCCGAAGCTGAAACTTCAATACTTTGACCACCTGATGTGAAGAACTGACTCATCTGAAAAGACCCTGATGCTGGGAAAGATTGAAGGCAGGAGGAGAAGGGGACGACAGAGGATGAGATGGTTGGATGGCATCACTGACTCAACAGACATGAGTCTGAAACTCCAGGAGTTGGCGATGGACAGGGAGGCCTGGCTGCTGCAGTCCATGGGTCATGAAGAACTGGACACGACTGAGCGACTGAACTGAACAGACTCTATTTAAAGGGGTTTTAAAGGGTATTTGGAGGAAAAGTCTCAGCACTTTTTTTCAAGAAGCAGGACCTTTCTGTATTGCCGAGAACGATCATATTGTTTTCCTGACTAAAGCTCTCTCTTACAGTTATCTATTTATTCTAAGTATTGTGAGAGGCTTTATAACTACCAGCAGAAACTGATTTTAAATAGGAAGCCCTCCAAAAACACTACAAAGCTAATGTTTCATAGTATGCTGACTCAAAAGCTATTATAGAACAACTTTTTAAAAATGTAAAGCAAATGTGCCTGCTCAAATGAAACATGTGTGTACCCTGGAAGGAAGCTAGATGTGTAGAAAGCAATGGAATGCACGGGTCCTCATCCTTGAGCTGAAGCTGAGGGAGAATGGGAGACAAGGTGGGAGGGGGGCGGGTGGAGATGGTGTTTGGACCTTGTCAGAGCATCCTGACTCTTGGACCTCAGGGACAGCTGCAGCCCAGGGTAGGCAGTCTGGGTTCAAATGGTCTGCCTGGCCTCAGGACCACACTGGTCTTCAGATCCCGTCTGCTGGGATGGTGTGGAGATGGTACCAGCAGGGTCTGCCTGGGAACACAGCCCAGAACGGCCCTTGCTTTCCCGCACCTGCCGGCATGTACCCTGGACCCACTGCCCAGCCCTCTGACCTGAACTCCATGGGGCCCTGGAACAGGAAATCTCCAGAAGAAAAAAATTCTCCCTTCAAGATTCCCCCACCGCCCAGATTTATAAATTTTATCACTTTTTACAATAAACACTACAAAGGAAAACCCTCCATCTTTAGAATCTAAAACAAATCAGTCTGTTAACCTGAAGTCATGTTTTAAAAGAGGCATCTCTCTACTTAAATCTCTATTTATAGCTTTCTGATAGCTAAGGAAGCATTTAGCTGTATTATAGCCTCTTAGGCAGTGTAACTGGCTTTATTAATTACATTCTCATTAACACCGTTTTATTTCACTGCTCTTGGTGGGAGCTCTTCAAACAGCCTTTTGGCTGGCAGGGTACATGGTTATCTTCCATCCCATCCTGACTAGTTTTTCACACTGATTTGTTAATTTTTACCAGGAATGCCACGCAAAAGGAAAAAGCTAATAGGTCTTGCCCCAAATAAAAATACTTTAAGGAAAACCATGAATTTGTCTACAGGATGTAAGAGTTACGCTTAGTGAGAAGAAAACCAGTAAAAAGGTGGACTACTGGATACCACAGGCTTGTATCTTTCCAGGTCTTTTTCTCTCTGCTTTAAGTGTATCCTAGAAACATAAACTCTGTGGGACTGATTTAAAAAAAAAATTTAAAGAAAATGATAGAGGCTCAGTGAACTCTGAGCTTTAAAAATGCTATGACAGATGCTGCCAGTGGTACCCACCTGTCCGAATGATTTAAAGCACGTTTCTAATTGCTCTGATTGGCAGCTGTAGTCTGTGGAGATCCCATCTATAGGTTTATACTGACATACTGTTGATTTCTGCTTTCCATCTCCTGGGATGTCTGAAATGGGCTGGAAGGCGTCCAGGGTGGAGCATTCTCAGCCTTCCTCCTACTGGGGTCTGGGTGGCCTGGAAGCCCCTCTCAGTTCAGTCTTTAAGGGTTGCTGGTCACCATCATAGCATCTCTGAGGGTTTGCTGGGATGGGAGCAGGAGGGCCTGGCAACAAGGTCTTTGGTTTCTTTAGAAATGTTAGCTGGTGAAGGGGAAGGCTAGAGCTGTGGTAGGTGGCCAGTGCAGAGAAGGGAGTTGGTACCTCTTAAGAGTGGGCTTCCTGGTAGCTCAGCAGTAAAGAATCTGCCTGCCAGTGCAGGAGACATGAGCTTGATTCCTGGGGTGGAGAAGATCCTCTGGAGAAGCAAATGGCAACCCACTCCAGCATTCTTGCCTGGGAAATCCCATGGACAGAGGAGCCTGACAGGTTACAGTCCATGGGGTTGCAGAAAGTCGGACAGCTTAGTGACTAAACAAGAACAACAAACCTTTAAGAGTAGACCACAGAACTATTTTACACTCCAATTTAGCAATACTGCTAGACTTCTGAAGGGCATACTCTTTGAACTGTTGATTCCATTTCTAATAATTTACAGGCAGACACAACTAGACAAGCAAGCAAAGATATATGTAAAGGGCATTCCTTGCAGTGTTGAGTTAGCAAAATATCAACAATTGTTTAAAAAAGAAAAGTGGATATGTACTCATATGAAAAATGGCCAAGAGATAATGGTAAGTGAAAAGTGAGAGAGGACTGTGTATAACGCCATTCATTTCAATTTTAAAAAGATGTACCAGTATATTTGTATCATCAGAGTGGGAATGCATGAAAAGAAAAGTCAGGAGTGGAAGACAATACTTCTATTTTATATATTTCTAAACTATTTGAATTTTTTATGAGCCTATATTTCATTTCTAATAAAAATTCAGTACACTCTATCTAAAATGATACACCTGTTTAGAAAAGAACAAACACCAGGCCTGAGACTGCCATCCCAGAGAGGCCTACTTACAAGACACATGCTTGGCTGGTATCTGGAAACATGGATTTGGGGAGGGTCTTTTGCAGTCCCTGATAAGAACGGTTCACTGAGCCTAAACTGTTTACACCAACAATATTGTTTTTGCTGAGCCAACCTGCTTTCCTGCTGCAAGTCTGGAACTAGTACGTGCTAGGCAAAGGGTGCCAGCATCACTGACTACCAGTAGGGAACCCTGGAATGCCCAGGCTCAGGTGAGCTGCTCTGGTAAATAGTTGCCAGGGGTCATCACAAGCTTCCCAAAGGGTGCTAGTGGTAAAGAACCCGCTTGCCAGTGCAGGAGACATAAGAGAGATGGGTTTGATCCCATCTGGGATCGGGAAGATGCCCTGGAGAAGGGAATGGCAAAACACTTCAGTATTCTTGCCTGGAGAATCCTATGGACAGCGGAGCCTGGCGGGCTACAGTCTATGGGGTTACACAGAGGTCACGTGGGACACGACGGAAGTGACTCAGCAGTGGCAGGAGGTATCATCACAAGGCACTACTGTGGAAAAGAAGCATATTCAGCAGGACTCCCCATCCTCCCCCTGGGGAGGACTCCTGAAGCTCGCACCTGGTTTCCATGGCTGTCACACCAGGCACCTTCTCCCTTGCTGAGGTGTCTTATAACCATTTGCCGTAATAAATCATAGCCATGAGCACTATGGTTGAGAGTCTTCCTAACAAATGGTTCAATTCGGGGGTGACTATGGGGACTCCCAGCACATTCCTATTATTCTTTTCCATACAATGTCTTTCTGACCTTCACAGCATCACCAAAACTTACGATCAAACGGGTACATCTTTTCACTTGACTGTAAGTTCCGTGAGGTTAACTACACGTACTTGTTACTGCTATATATCACACAAATGTTTAATAGTGAAGTGAAATGAAGTCGCTCAGTCGTTCCGACTTTCTGGACCCCATGGACTGTAGCCTACCAGGCTTCTCCGTCCATGGGATTCTCCAGGCAAGAATACTGGAGTGGGTTATCATTTCCTTCTCCAGGGGATCTTCCCGACCCAGGGATCAAACCCGGGTCTCCCGCATTGGAGGCAGACACTTTAACCTCTAAGCCACCAGGGAAGCAAAATAAAGTTTGTTAAATAAAAATAAGGAAAAAAAAATCTCAGTGGCTAATAACAGATAATCTGCTGGAGACAAGAGTATGAGAGATTCCCTTCTAGATCCCTTCTAGATACTGGGATCCCTGAGAGACACTCAGACTAAGACAAAAATCAATGGCAGAACCAGACTCTGCACTTAACAGAAAATACCCGACACTCTCCCCTAGTCCCTTATTTGTGCCCCTCCCCGACAGGAGAAGCCTGCACAAGAAAGAAAGTTTCTTAGCCCTCTGGGGCCGCTGTCACAGGAACAGGAGGTCACAGGCCTCTACTTCTAAGACATAACAGGATGAGGAAACGTGCTCCTTGGGTCTCAAAAAGTCCACTTCTATTCTCTCACTGTGGTTCCCCTCCCATCCCTCACCTTTCTTGCAAAGAATGGGAAGTCATGGTAACCACCATGGACTAGAGGGCTGGACACTTGGCAAGGCAAGGGGTTAATCTCGCATTGACGTGCACATTTATCCAAAGCAAGTTTGTCTCAGTGATGACTAACTCTCTAGATATGGGGGAGATGACATGGGCCAGGGTTTGCCCTGGGCTGCCCACATTGCTAGGTAACGACTCAAATCCTCCCTAAAACCCCTGGCCTCGGGGCCACATGATTTCCTTGCCTCTAGACGCCTGGGTCCATCCTCAGGGTGTATTTTCTGCATTCCTTCATCTCAGCCCTATGGCATTCATCTACAGCTTATCACAAAGAGAAATTAATCTGCCACTGGCAGTGTTATCAGGCCTCCGCAGTGAGTGGAGTGCCACGTGGTCTAGGAGAAAGCCTCAGATCTCCTGGAGGGTCCTTTCCTGGGCTTCCTCTGCAGGGCTGTGGCCAGCATCGGCGCCTGCCTCCAAGCATCGGCAAGGGGGCGCTCCAGACCAGCAGGGCTGTGCTGGCCCAGTCCAGGCCGCCTCTCCCTTCAGTTACTGTAGGCTTGTTCACCTGCCCGCCCCCAGCCCGTAACAGAATGTAAACGCCTACAGGTATATTCAGGGCCGCGCCTCACCAGGTAGGTGCTTAATAAATGTGTTTAGGTCAATCGGTACTTTGTTCCTTCTACCTGTAGAATGGACACAATAGTTGCTGCCTTTCTGTTATGCTCATGAGAAGGAAATAACTGAAATTTTGGAGATCCTAGAAAGCAATATTCTAGAACTGTAGATGTAAGGGTCCCCTGAATCCTACTGCTCCATGTATGTTTCTGGCCGTAGGGAGGTTCCACAGACTGCTAAGCAGAAATCAAAGGAGCTGAAACTAGGATCTGAAGGGGTTTAAGCGCTTTTACATCTGTTCCAAGGAGATGGAAGACAAATGGACACCTGCAATGTCTCCACAGTTAGACTCACCATGACCCCTTCACGGTCCCCTTTCCCACATCCTTCCACTAGCTGGTACCTTTCCCAGTCGCCTCTGCCATCCCTTGCTTCCTTCCTTTCATCAGGCCATCCTCAAATTCTCAGACTGAAACGACTGGCAGGCCCCTCACCCCCAACCCCGACCATGATCCAGACTGGGGCTGGCACTGACCACACCCTGCCCGGCTCTGGCCTGGGTGCTCCGCTTCTGTTTCTCCACTTCTGGAGCTCTTTACCTTGCTGGCCTTCAGGATGTTGATCTGTTCTTCATACACGGTATCTCTGTTTTTCTCCAGAAAACCATCTGAAAGGTACTCCACCTGGGGCCACGACCAGAAACAGAAAGGGGAGTTACTGCTCCTGCGTGACCTGGGGCCCTCAGCAGCATCTCCACTGGTTTCATCTCATCCACAGCGTCTTCTGAAAAGAGCTGTGCGTACTTGGGAAACCCACGGGTGCTCTCATCTAAAATGTAAACTCAACACGTACCAAGATTTACAGAGAGGAAGGTGAATATTCATTTTGTGGAAAACCATATTCTTCTGCAGTCCATGGGGTTGCAAAGAGTCAGACACAGCTGAGCGAATGAACAATAACAACATTGTTCTGGGCTTTCCTGGTGGCTCAGACAGTAAAATCTGCCTGCAATGCAGGCAGAGAGCCGGGTTCGATCCCTGGGTTGGGAAAATCCCCTGGAAGAAGGAAATAGCTACCTACTCCGGTATTCTTGCCTGGAGAATTCCATGGACAGAGGAGCCTGGTGAGCTATAATCCACCAGGTTGCAAAGAGTCAGACAGGACAGAGCAAATAACACATTGTTTCAAACACAAAGGAGCAAATAACACATCGATTCAAAAAGGAGTTCCCACAAGATGGCCTTGGACAGGAGGCTTCCTTTGGGTCCTCTAAATGCAGCTTGTCAGCCTCAGGACAGATCTACTGAATTAGAACTTGCCTTTGAGCAAGATTTGGTGACGTACATGCACATGAAAATTTGAGAAGCACTGGGCTAGTGCATATGGAACACAATCCACACGGAGAAACTCCAAGTCTACCCCAGCTGCTGGGAAATGAGCCACGTGGAGAAGGAAGCACTCTTTTTCTCTCAGACTCCAGGAGGCTAGACAAGGCCCCACCTAAGAGACTCCAGGCCACCTACCTGACTTCAAAGGCCAGCTCCCTCTTAGCCCAAGAACCCGAAGTCCCCCGAGGGTGGGGCTCTCGGAGTGCTGAGCCCACCATGAGAAGACCCACCTTATCTGCAAAGTGGATGACAATGAAGGCCTTGTTGGACAGGCGGGGTTTCTGGAAGTGCTGGCTGCCGGAGTGCCTATCATAGAGCTTCTGAGTCCAGTTCTGGTCGGTTCCTCTGGGGACCTGTGGATTCACAAAATCAGGGGGTTTGCGAAGAGGAAAAAGGAAGTTGAGGGTAGAGGCAGGGTGATGGAGTCTGCCAGGAAGTTAACCTCATCGAGGCTGGATTCAGCACTCAGACCCAGACCCTAACTGGAAGTGGAAAGCAGATTCAACCATGGACACCTGGGATCCCACACAGCACGCTCTCAACATTCCCTGTGTGCTGGCTCCTGTGGTGTCTACAGGTGTGCACTGAGCCTCAGGGAACCTGCCGGTTGACAGATGCTGCAAGAGCTGGGAGAAGACGAGGATGGAGGCGAAGGTTACAAGAGCAGAATCACAACCCGCGGGACAAATCTGAAGATGCTTGTTCGTTCTGGTGGGGCCAGTGACTTCAGGGTCATGAATACATCACCCCATCTCTAGTCTGAGCTCCTGTTCATTCAGGCCAACTCCTGCAGCAGGACAGCTTGCCCTCTGTCTCATCTAAACAGCAGTGTCCAGGCTCAGCGCAAGTCTGTCCTTTTCTCTGGAGCCTTTCTTGACCACCCTCGATTGCACTTTGGAATTCTTCCAGTTGAGTTCTTACGCATGTGCTGTCCAACACTGTTCATCAGTTGGTTTTTGTGTATTGCCTTGTCTCTATAAACTTTAAGTTTGTTGCACTTGAGAAATATGTCTGTTTTTTTCCTGCCCCTCAAAAACTTAAAACTGGGTTCCAGCCACAAACTGGGTGCTAAGTACCTACTGAACTATGCAGTACTAATCTCTACCTCCCTCAAATTTACATTTAGAGATTTCACTCCATTAAGGATTCTGAAGAGCAGCCTCTTTCCATATCTTTAGAGATAGCTTCGAAAGTGAAAACGCATCATGCCTTGCTGAAAACAAAACACAGAGCCACTCTACCCACCTCTCAAATTATCAAAGATGACGGCACCTTGTCAGATGTGAAGGTAGCCCTCCTTCATCCTTGACCATCGCTGCACACACCCTTTCCTTAGCTATGGGCTACCAATGACTTGCCCTTTCATTAGTTTAGCTTGTACATTTGGATCAGGCAGGGTTGAAGGTGACCCTTGCACTAGCCATTTAAAAAGAGCTTTGTTTAGTAAATTAATAAAACCTGTGCATATGAAAAATTGCTTACCCACTTGAAAACAAATTTCTCAAATACTTTGTAACAAAACAGATTTTTCTCAGTATTCAACTTGGTGTAACTGGTACTGAATATCCAGTGTTAAGTGCCATAGGATTTTTAAGAAAACTTTTTCTTCAAGGAGGCTATTAACTGTGTTGGGCAGACAAAATAAAATATATTTAATTCAGCATTTTAAAATATATCGTTTCATATTTGTCTCCAAGCAGCTTATGTTCAGAAACACCAGGTGTGGGGGGAAGCAAGAGGCCAACCTGGCTGAGCTCCCAGGAGGCAAAAACAGAAGCACAACGGACCCAGACTTAGCAGACCTGGGGCAGACAGGACAGGAAGGGCAGGACCATGATGAGAAGTCCCACCTGGGTCAGCACCTGCATTTGCCAGTATCCAGCTCATCTTATCTTGTCCGTGAAATTGGACTTCTCAGCAGATTTCATAATCCTACATATTCCTTAAATCAGACTCGCGTGAATCAATGAGTAAGAGAGGCCCGAAACCAAGGTCATATGTAAACATATTTCCTGACAAGGGTCGGTCTCTGTTCTCACCTCCACCCTTGACTAAAAATGAAGGCCAGCAGAAATTCATAGGAATGAAGGATCTCAGATAATGCTAAAAGCAAATGTCCACAGAGCTTATTGCCAGGAGATTTTCTATACATTTTTGATATATTAACTCACTCAACCCTATGAGCTAGGTATTAGTTTCTCAGTCATGTCCAACTCTCTGCAAACCCTATGGAGTGTAGCCCACCAGGCTCCTCTGTCCATGGGCGTCTCCAGGCATGGGTGCTGGCGTGGGTAGCCATTTCCTTCTCCAGGGGATCTTCCCGACCCACGGATTGAACCTGGGTCTGTTGCATTGCAGGCAGATTTTCCACCATCTGAGCCATCAGGGAAGTTAATATATACATTTTACAGGTGAAGAAACAGAGCAGTTAGGTAACTTGCCCAAGGTCACACAGCTGGCAAGCAGCAAAGCTGGGGTTCAAGCCAGGACAGGCTGGTTGGCTGATGTGCTCCTCACTGTTTGGGCTTCCCTGCCCGATGACAGAGTTTTAAAGGAGCCACAAAGTCACGGTTAGGCAGGAAGCAATCATTTCCAAAAATCTTTCCAATAAGTAGATTTAAAACAGGCATTGGAAACAGCAAGCAAATCTTGTATTTTGATAAAATCTAGATTGTGGTTATCAGTAGCTCTGGAATATGCTACAAATCAAATCCCTAAAAAAAAAAAAAAGTATCTGCCAGCAGCTTCAGGCAAGCTTTCTTCTTCTCCAAAGGCACTGGGCCAGGAGCCTGGACTCCAGCTCTGCCTTCATCTAGGTGGGCACTGTCCCACAGGAGGTGAATCCTCTGACCTGCTCTGCTAGCCACTGGTCACACCAAAGGAGAAGGCCATATCTAGATGAAACGTCTCAAATTGGCAAATGTTGGAGAGATAAGAAGTAGATTTGTGGTTGCCTAGGGCTGTGGGGGGAATGGAGAATTTCTGCTAATGTATATCTTTAGGGGATGATGAAAATGTTGTGAAATTCATGGTTGCACAACTCTGAATACACCAAAAAAAAAACCCCACTGACTTGTGTATTTTAAATACGTGAGTTGGATGGTTTATTAATTCTATGTTAATAAAGCTGTTAAATTGTTTTTGCTTTGGCTCCATCCCTTCATTCTTTCTGGAAGCAAGGTCCGATGCTGTAAAGTGCAATGTTGCCTTGGAACCTGGAATGTCAGGTCCATGAACCAAGGCAAATTGGAAGTGGTCAAACAGGAGATGGCAAGAGTGAACATTGACATTCTAGGAATCAGCGAACTAAAATGGTCTGAAATGGGTGAATTTAACTCAGATGGCCATTATATCTACTACTGTGGACAGGAATCCCTCAGAAGAAATGCAGTAGCCATCATGGCCAACAAAAGAGTCTGAAATGCAATACTTGGATGCAATCTCAAAAATGACAGAATGATCTCTGTTCGTTTCCAAGGCAAACCATTCAATATCACAGTTATCCAAGTCTATGCCCCAACGAGTAACGCTGAAGAAGCCGAAGTTGAACGGTTTTATGAAGACCTACAAGACCTTTTAGAACTAACACCCAAAAAGATGTCCTTTTCATTATAGGGGACTGGAATGCTAAAGTAGGAAGTCAAGAAACATCTGGAATAAGAGGCAAATTTGGCCTTGGTATGTGGAATGAAGCAGGGCAAAGACAGTTTTGCCAAGAAAATGCACTGGTCATAGCAAACACCCTCTTCCAACAACACAAGAGAAGACTTTACACATGGACATCACCAGATGGTCAACACCAAAATCAGACTGATTATATTCTCTGCAGCAAAGATGAAGAAGCTCCATACAGTCAGTAAAAACAAGACCAGGAGCTGACTGTGACTCAGACCATGAACTCCTTATTACCAAATTCAGACTGAAATTGAAGAAAGCAGGGAAACCACTAGACCATTCAGGTATGACCTAAATCAAATCCCTTATGATTATACAGTGGAAGTGAGAAATAGATTTAAGGGCCTAGATCTGATAGATAGAGTGCCTGATGAACTATGGAATGAGGTTTGTGACATTGTACAGGAGACAGGGATCAAGACCATCCCATGGAAAAGAAATGCAAAAAAAGCAAACTGGCTGTCTGGGGGAAGCCTTACAAATAGCTGTGAAAAGAAGAGAAGTGAAAAGCAAAGGAGAAAAGGAAAGATATAAGCATCTGAATGCAGAGTTCCAAAGAATAGCAAGAAGAGATAAGAAAGCCTTCTTCAGCGATCAATGCAAAGAAATAGAGGAAAAAAAGAGAATGGGAAAGACTAGAGATCTCTTCAAGAAAATCAGAGATACCAAGGGAACATTTCATGCAAAGATGGGCTCGATAAAGGACAGAAATGGTCTGGACCTAACAGAAGCAGAAGATATTAAGAAGAGATGGCAAGAATACACAGAAGAACTTTACAGAAAGGATCTTCATGACCTGGATAATCACAATGATGTGATCACTCGTCTAGAGGCAGACATCTTGGAATGTGAAGTCAAGTGGGCCTTAAAAAGGATCATCACTATGAACAAAGCTAGTGGAGGTGATGGAATTCCAGTAGAGCTATTTCAAATCCTGGAAGATGATGCTGTGAAAGTGCTACACTCAATATGCCAGCAAATTTGGAAAACTCAGCAGTGGCCACAGGACTGGAAAAGGTCCGTTTTCATTCCAATCCCAAAGAAAGACAATGCCAAAAATGCTCAAACTACTGGACAATTGCACTCATCTCACATGCTAGTAAAGTAATGCTCAAAATTCTCCAAGCCTGGCTTCAGCAATACGTGAACCGTGAACTTCCAGATGTTCAAGCTGGTTTTAGAAAAGGCAGAGGAACCAGAGATCAAATTGCCAACATCCGCTGGATCATGGAAAAAGCAAGAGAGTTCCAGAAAAACATCTATTTCTGCTTTATTGACTATGCTAAAGCCTTTGATTGTGTGGATCACAATAAACTGTGGAAAATTCTGAAAGAGATGGGAATACCAGACCACCTAACCTGCCTCTTGAGAAATCTGTGTGCAGACCAGGAAGCAACAGTTAGAACTGGACATGGAACAACAGACTGGTTCCAAATAGGAAAAAGAGTACATTAAGGCTGTATATTGTCACCCTGCTTATTTAACTTCTATGCAGAGTACATCATGAGAAATGCTGAGCTGGAAGAAACACAAGCTGGAATCAAGATTGCTGGGAGAAATATAGATAACCTCAGATATGCAGATGACACCACCCTTATGGCAGAAAGTGAAGAGAAACTAAAAAGCCTCTTGATGAATGAGGAGAGTAAAAAAGTTGGCTTAAAGCTCAACATTCAGAAAACGAAGATCATGGCATCCGGTCCCATCACTTCATGGGAAATAGATGGAGAAACAGTGTAAACAGTGTCAGACTTTATGTTGGGGGGCTCCAAAATGACTGCAGATGGTGACTGCAGCCACGAAATTAAGACGCTTACTCCTTGGAAGAAAAGTTATGACCAACCTAGAGAGCACATTCAAAAGCAGAGACAGTACTTTGCCAACTAAGGTCCGTCTAGTCAAGGCTATGGTTTTTCCTGTGGTCATGTATGGATGTGAGAGTTGGACTGTGAAGAAGGCTGAGCACCGAAGAATTGATGCTTTTGAACTGTGGTGTTGGAGAAGACTCTTGAGAGTCCCTTGGACTGCAAGGAGATCCAACCAGTCCATTCTGAAGGAGATCAACCCTGGGATTTATTTGAAAGGAATGATGCTAAAGCTGAAACTTCAGTACTTTGGCCACCTCATGCGAAGAGTTGACTCACTGGAAAAAACTTTGATGCTGGGACGAATTGGGGGCAGGAGAAGAAGGGGACGACTGAGAATGAGATGGCTGGATGGCATCACTGACTCGATGAACGTGAGTCTGAGTGAACTCCGGGAGTTTGTGATGGACAGGGAGGACTGGCGTGCTGCGATTCATGGGGTCGCAAAGAGTCGGACACGACTGAGCGACTGAACTGAACTGAAAGCTGTTAAAATACATTAAACCTGATTTTACTCTTTGCTACTAAAATAAAATAGAAAACACTGGGAGGTGGGGAATGAAATAATCCTTGGACTTAGTAAGTCCCTTATCTCCAACAGCCTGGGGTATAAAACCTGTGGCCCAGGATAGCTTTTCACCAAGGCACTCCTGGAACCCTCGTAGGAAGCTATGTCTGGCTGCCATCACTGGCCTGAGACATCGCCTGGGGCTAAAGCCTGCTCCAGCCACACAGCTGACAAGAGCTGGTTGATAAGGAGCCTAAAGTCAGTTATTCCATCTCTGTTTCTTGTCCCATCTTCCTGAGCCTGTTCCACCAAGACAGCCTTCCTGGCCACCATCTCACTCCATCTCAGACCTCTGCGGGCTCTGTGATGACTTCCACCCCTAGTGACCTCTCAGGTGGCCCTGCCCACATCAGCCCTGAATCCTCCTGTGATAGCTGGGCCTCCAGGACTCTGTCCTAATAGCTCCAGACAGAAGTGGCTCCTTCCTCCTGACCTGATAGCCATCTCCTCCTTCATTTTCCCACCTTCACAAAACACCCCTTTCACATGTTCAGCAAAACACTAATTCTAGACAAACCCAGAAGCAGAAGATATTAAGAAGCAGAAGACATTAAGAAGAGGTGGCAAGAATACACAGAAGAACTATACAAAAAGATCTTCATGACCCAGATAATCACAATAGTGTGATCACTCACCTAGAGCCAGACATCCTGGAACACGAAACCAAGTGGGCCTTAGGAAGCATCACTATGAACAAAGCTAGTGGAGGTGATGGAATTCCAGTTGAGCCATTTCAAATCCTAAAAGATGATGCTGTGAAAGTGCTACACTCAATATGCCAGCAAATTTGGAAAACTCAGCAGCGGCCACAGGACTGGAAAAGGTCAGTTTTCATTCCAATCCCAAAGAAAGGCAATGCCAAAGAATGCTCAAACTACTGCACAATTGCACCCATCTCACATGCTAGCAAAGTAATGCTCAAAATTCTCCAAGCCAGGCTTCAGCAATATGTGGACTGTGAGCTTCCAGATGTTCAAGTTGGATTTAGAAAAGGCAGAAGGGCTGGAGATCAAACTGCCAACAGCCACTAGATCATTGAAAAAGCAAGAGTTCCAGAAAAACATCTATTTCTGTTTTATAGGCTATGCTAAAGCCTTTGTGTGGTTCACAACAAACTGTGGAAAATTCTTAGAGAAATGGGAATACCAGACCATCTGACCTGCCTCTTGAGAAATCTATATGCAGGTCAAGAAGCAACAGTTAGAACTGGACATGGGAACAACAGACTGGTTCCAAATCGGGAAAGGAGTACGTCAAGGCTGTATATTGTCACCCTGCTTATTTAACTTCTGTGCAGAGTATATCATGAGAAATGCTGGGCTGGAGGAAGAATAAGCTGGAATCAAGATTGTGGAGAGAAATATCAATAACCTCAGATACACAGATGACACCACCCTTATGGCAGAAAGTAAAGAAGAACCAAAGAACCTCTTGATGAAAGTAAAAGAGGAGAGTGAAAAAGCTGGCTTAAAACTCAGCATTCAGAAAACTAAGATCATGGTATCTGGCCCTATCACTTCATGACAAATAGATGGGGAAACAACGGAAACAGTGAGAGACTTTATTTTCTCGGGCTCCAAAATCACTGAAGATGGTGAGTGCAGCCATGAAATTAAGTGATGCTTGCTCCTTGGAAGAAAAGCTATGACCAAGCTAGACAGCATATTAAAAAGCAGAGACATTACTTTGTCAACAAAGTTATGTCTAGTCAAAGCTATGGTTTTTCTAGTAGTCATGTATGGATGTGAAGAATTGGACTATAAAGAAAGCTGAGTGCCAAAGCATGAATGCTTTTGAACTGTGGTGTTGGAGAAGACTTGTGAGAGTCCTTGGACAGCAAGGAGATCAAACAAGTCAATCCTAAAGGAAATCAGTCCTGAATATTCATTGGAAGGACTGATGCTAAAGCTGAAACTCCAATACTTTGGCCACCTAATGCGAAGAACTGACGCACTAGAAAAGACCCTTATGCTGGGAAAGACTGAAGGCGGGAGGAGAAGGGGACGACAGAGGATGAGACGGTTGGCTGGTATCACCAACTCGATGGACCTGAGTTTGAGTAAACTCCGGGAGTTGGTGATGGATAGAGAGGCCTTGTATGCTGCAGTCCATGGGGCTGCAAAGAGTCGGATACGACTGAGCAAGCGAAGTGAGCTGAACTGAGACCAACCCAGCCACCTATCCTGTCCTTTCCCAGACCTGGGTGGCTGGCTGAGATCACACACCAGCTTCCCTTCCCTTCCTCAACTTCTGGTGGTAACTGAGTATAACTTAGTATTAGTTCCAAATAAGAAAATCAAATTCCAGGGTGAGCAGCACTTCTGTAGATTAAGACGCTGTGGCCAGATCAAAGGGGACTTCGACCGTGCCTTGACAGCAGCTACATACATCTCACTCTCTGATAGTCTCGCACCTCATATCTCTGGTATTCCTCGTCCCTCCCTGGAGGGCAGCCTGCCCCCACCTCCTCTGTTCTAACCCTGCTGCCTCTCAGCAGATGCTCCATCTCCGTCACAGGGAAGCAGGCTGCCATGCAGAAAACCTCATATTTCTGCTCTACACTCAGAGACTCATCAGACCACAACGCCTCGGACCCTCCTCAGGGGAGGGAGTGCCTCTCCTCCTGGTTGGCCTCCCAACCACACATCCTCTGCCTCCTGGGTACCAGGAACTGCCCATCTTCCCTCTCCTGAATCCTCTCCAGCCCTCCCTCTCCCTCAGCTCCTCCTTAGGAGTTCAGACTCGCCCCCTCCACTGCCTTACTCCTATTCGCTCCTCCAGCTACCCAAGTCAGACTCCTGCCCAGACAAGTCCCTAGAAACTGCTCCAACCAACAACTGGCTGTCACATGCAGGGCCATCGAGGCCCTCACCCGCCGCCTCCCTCCTCAAAGGCGCTCGGTGTCTCCTCCCTGGCCATACAACCGCAGCGTGGCCAGTGCTCTGCTGACTCCACGCTCTCACCAGCTTACCTGTCACGGTTCTCAGGGAGCCCTGCTGAAAAGTCAGTCACATCCGATTGTGTCTCTCCCGCTCTTCACTCCCTTCCATCCCCCAGACACCTTCGCTGGGCAGGCGAGGCCAAGTCTCCCGTTCTCGACGGTTCCTACTTTCCACCCTCGCCGGCCACCACCACGGGCCCAGGACTAACCAGACCACCTCAGGCTCTGCAGACACGACATTCCCTGTATCCATGGTGCCTCTCCTCTCATGTGACCCCTGCTCACACAGCCGCTCTGGGGCGCGCCCCCCGTACCCCCACCCTCTCATCTCAGTGTTTCCATTTCCCGTCAGCTCAGGAGATGTTCTTGTTGTTCGCCTGACTCCTCAGATGCACACTGAAGGGAACCTGGGGTTTGTCAGGCGGATAATGTGGGCGCCACTTGCCCTCCGACCACCACAGGCTTCAAAGCTGCTCACAGCCAGCCGCCCTAGGGCTGCATCTGGCCTTGGTCTTCATCCAATATCAGCTCTCACAAGAGCAGGCTGGCCCAGGTCTGGAGACAGCAGGTATTGACTCCCGAGTGCAGCCTGCTGTCCTTCTACTGCCTCAACAACAACATCATGCCCAGGAAGGTCCATCCTCGTCGGCTCCTCGGGCTGGGCTCCATGAAACGAGAGGATCCCAGTCAACAGGGCAGAGTCTGCCTCCCTGACTCAGCCCTGCCTGCGTCTCTCCAGCCTGAGACACTGTGTCTTCACCCACTGGAACTGCTTCTAGGGGTCAGGTCTCATTTTCACAAAACTCCTGCTCAAACGCAAGTATGTCGCTTATGAGAAAACGTGCACTGACATCTCATATTCCTATCAGTCCTTGCTAGTCCGTTCCTCCAAGAGGAGGATTTATAAGTCAGACTTATTATAGAACAATTTCCATACAGCAAAACGCACCCTTTACAGGTTTACAGCTTTATGGCTTCGGACAAAAGCAATAACTATTGGTTAAAACCCATCTGTTAGGATTCCTCTGGCGGTCCAGTGGTTAGGAATCCACCTGCCAATGCAGGGGGCAGGGCTTCGCTCCCTGGTCGGGAAGATCCCCCACGCCCCAGAGCAGCTAAGCTCGTGCGCCACAGCTTCTGAAGCCCGCACACCTGGGGCCCACGCTCCACAGCAAGGAAGCCGCCGCAGGAGAAGCCTGCTCACCTGGTCCCGCAGGTCAGCTGCTCCCTGCAACCAGAGCGCAGCGCCGGGAGAGAAGGCCCATGCGCGGCAACCAAGACCCGGCACGGCCACAAAAGAAATAAAATTTTAAAAATCCATCTGTTGCTAGACGCCGTATCCGATTATCCTGAATGAGTCTGAATTCCCACAGCAGCTAAATCTCACAGAAAATGGTTTCCACACTGTGGGCTCTTGTGTCGGTCCTCTAATTTGGTGTTCATCTTGCCTCCCCTGCTGCATCCGTGACTTGGCGGCCACTGAGGCGGCACGTGTCACTCTCACAGCACCACCCTCGATCTATCTCGACGCTCTGGGCACACACCTCCGTCCCCTGGGGACTAGCGGGAAACCCCAGCTTATCCTCCTCAAATCTCCCTTCTAAGGAGCCTCAAGGACAGGGATGCAAGCATCTCACAGAACCCCCTGACTGTGGGCAGCTCAGCACTCTTTCTGACCTAGTGTGCCCTGCCCTTGAGGTCACTCAGCTGTCCCTGGGCCCTGGTCCTTGCCCACAGCCCTCCATGGGTCCCTTGCTCAGGCCAGGCTCTTCCCAAGTACCATCCTGTCCCTCTTCATCCTTTGCTGGCTGGCAGGGAGACCCCTGTCCCTTCTCCTGAGGGCTTTCCCCTCAAGATCAGATATACAGTAGGTGCATAATATTGAGTTGGCCAAACATTTTGTTCCGGTTTTTCCATAAGATGTTATAGAAAAACTCAAATGAACTTTTGGCCAAACCAATACCTTCTGAGGGTTTGGTAGGAGTTTGAGTTGGATACAGTCTGAAACTTCAACCCCTTAATCTTTAAAATTTGACCCGAACAAAAGGCACCATAGAGCATAAGGCAGAGACCATCCATACAGACGCAGCTGGGTTTTATTTCCCCTCAGCTTCTGGAAAGTAGTACAGGCAGTGGGCACTCGGTAGGAAGACAGACAGGAAGGTGTGGGGATCCGCTGCACCGGGAATACCCAAGGCTGCCAAGGCCAGGGCCTTGTGGGGGATGCTTTCAAAACTGCTGCATGTTTGCACCCTGGCCCTCCCTGAAACCACTGCCTACTTTTCAGCTGCACCACTAAGCCCTCCTCCACCACCCCCAGAACCACCAGCTCCCCAGCCCCATGATGCGAGGGGCGCACCCCACTCCTCACCCAGGGGCTTGGGTCCCCCGCCTCTGGACAGCAGCCTGAGGTCTCTCGCCGTGCAGTGACCAGTGTTCTCATTGCTGCAGCCTGACATTCTGGGGACACATTCCGCTGGCAGCGGCACCTCTGAGAACCTCAAACCAGGAGCCAAAACGAACCCACAAGTGACCTTGGCTTGCCTGCCAAAGGCAAGGTAGATCAGGGAAAATCAATAGGGCAGCTGCTGAATTCACAAACTCCGTCCCCCTGAGGCAGTGGGGGGCTCCTGTGAGAGGTCTGTGAGAGGAGAAAGGTGAGGACGGGCCCCCGGGGCTGCGGTCTGCAGCAGTTAGCGCTTCAGCTTCATCGCAGAGCCAGGTCGAGCCGCTGGCCCAGAGCCTTGTCTGCCCTTGGATGTCACCGCTGGGTGAGGGAGGGAAGAGCCAGAGCCCTCCTGGAGCCGGGCCTGGGGGGCTGTGCTGGTTCAGAGGCCTGGAACTGGATGGAGGCTGTGGTTGGGGTTGTGGAGCTGGAGGAGGCAGCCGAAAGGATTACCAGAGACAGAGGGGGAGGGGAGCACACTCCCAAGTGTCAGAAGGGAGGTGCTGGCAGTGGACGTGGAACCGAGATAATGAGGGTGGGGTGCACACCGGGTGGGGTGGTGCTGGAGGGCCTGGGCTGTGCTGTCTGTCATTCGGCCGGTGCTGCCCAAGCAGGGACAAAGGGACAACTGTTCTATCACCTTTATCACAACCTCATGGGGGCGGGGGTGAGCCAACGCAGCCCCTGTCACCCCAAGGAATGACCTGTTCCTGAGTGTAACACCAGACCCAGTCCCCAGCTTTGAGAACGTGCTGAAAACCATCAGATAAAAGCATGCTGTGGATTTCAGTGTAGTTTCACTCTGTCTTCCACTGTTTTGTTTTCAGTCTTTCTCACTTTCAAAGACAGTTAAAGTTTCTGGAAAGGAAATATCTGCTCCTCCTAAACCATCATGCCACAAGCCACTCCATAGCCCAGACATGGGAGATCAGACAGTAAGAGCACCTGGACTCTTCCCTTTCAATGCCAAGACCCAAGTGGCTTCTACACCTCTTGATTAGAGTCTCCACCCCTGAAGGAGTTGGCATACATTTACTATAATTGCCAAACACCAAATCAGGAGATGTTTGGAAGACCATCAGATCCAGCGCCCATCAATTCATAGAACAAAACCCGAGGCCAAAGGAATTAGATGACTGACAACACAGGAGTTCCCCTGCCCCACACACCCAAGGCTGCCTGGTTCTCTCCATGCTGGCAACTCAGGGCCCCTCCTGTCATAGCAGGTAGTGTCCATGACAAGCTGCGTGGGGGAAACCCGCAGCTCTCACTTGCCACCAAGCCATGTGGCTCTTGCCACTCACAATCCATCTTGCATGGTAAAGACGCTCATGGGCTCTTAGCCCTCCCTCTCTGGGATGCCCGTCTAGAAGTTATGGTCCTTTCTGAGCACCTAGGAGATATGGGGCACCAAATCCATACCACCATCACACTGCCTTCTCTACCTTAACATCCAGCCTCTGCCAAAGACATTGTTCACCAGTGTAGCAATACCTGCCAGTCATGTTCAATGTGTTACCTTTTGGTACCTCTTAGTTGCAGAATAGACACTAAGGCTTCTCCCAGCAAACTAAAGGCCGACTAATCAGATGAAACTCCAGTCCTAAGATCTCACATGTTCCCTTGCACCACAAAAACTGTCCTCTGCCTCACAACCCTAAGCCTAGAATTGAACCAATTCAATGACATCATCAGTTTTACCTTACATTCTTCATCCAACAGGTCCAAGATGCCCAGCTTAGCTTCTATGAGGTCGATACAAGGTTGGTTATCATAGAAATCAATCAGGGTCCACGGGATCTGCTCCTTCATGTACTCCTCCTGCTCCAGCTTGAATACATGCTAGTGCAAGAAGCAAAAAGTCAGGTCAGTGAACTACAGACACATCTTAACTTTCAACTCCCTTGAGCTTCAACCACATGGGTTCTGAGTCCCGGAGGATGGGATATACTCATCAGAAAGGCTTTGGGCACCAGCCACAGTCATGACTGCAGGAAAAAAGGCCCAGTTGGGTGATCTCAGTCAAACCCAAAGGAAATTAACCCTGAATCTTCATTGGAAAGACGGATGCTGAAGCTGAGCTCCAGTACTTTGGCCACCTGATGCAAAGAGCCGATTCATTAGCAAAGACCCTGATGCTGGGAAAGACTAAGGGCAGGAGGAGACGGGGATGACAGAGGATGAGATGATTGGATGGCATCACCGACTCGATGGACATGAGTTTGAGCAAATCCAGGAGATAGTAAAGGACAGGGAAGCCTGGCGTGCTGCAGTCCATGGGGTCGCAAAGAGTCACACACAGCCGAGCGACTGAACAATGACGAAGGCAATCCTCACTCCCATGTGAACCCTTCCCTAGGATGTTCTACTCACCTGCACTGTCAAGCCTCAACCAATCGCAAGAGGCCTCACAGATGGCTGTGATTGTTCAAATACCCCAGATTCTTGGGCTCAAAAAGAGTGGAAGTCAAAGCCAAGGAGAGGATCACTGACCCTCTTGACTCAGCTGTCCCAATTCCGACCTCCTTCTGACCAGTGGGGAGTGCCTGCCTAGAGCTGGGGCACCACCAGGAAACCAAGGGCAGGTCAGGGCCGAGATGGAGCTCACCGACTCTGGATGGAAGAGAAGTGGGCTGGGCTATCTGTGACTCCCCCCACCACCCGACATCTCTGGGTCCAGAAAAACCTACCGAGTTGAACTGCTGCTGGAGCTTCTCATTGGCATAGTTGATACAGAACTGCTCAAAGCTGTTCACCTCAAACGTCTCAAATCTACAGGATGGAAAGACCAAAGGACAAAGTAAGAGATGTCCCCATTTACCAAAGGGATCACTGGGACTTCAGCAAGGCAGCCCTCATCCTCTGCTCCCTGCGGTTCTCGCCTTAACTCCAGCACAGAAGTCCCATCTGCTCTTGAGACCACTGTCACAGATATCAGCACAATAGTGTCTTTAGAAGCAAACAGGAGAGTAAGAATGAATGTCTTTTCACAACTAAAAAGTACTGGCAGCAAGGAAATTTGGAAAAAGCAGGTGTAAGAAAAAGCCACCCATGATTCTATCAATCACATGAACCCGCTGCCAATACAGGCAGACATGAGATATGGGTTTGATCCCTGGGTCAGGAAGATCCCCTAGAGAAGGAAATGGTAACCCACTCCAGTCTTCCTGCCTGGGAAATCTCATGGACAGAAGGGCCTGGCAGGCTACAGTCCATTGGGTCGCAAAGAGTCGGACACGACTGAAGTGACCTAGCATGCACGCATGCATGTTTCCTTCCAGTGACTTTATTTTTGAAGAAAAGATGAATTTGTATGTAAAATCACCCCTATATTTAACTTCCCATTTGTTATTTAACAGTTCCCCGTGCCGCTGTTCTTAAGACATCAGGTCTAATGTCCTATGGATTAGAGATGCTGCTTTCAGCCTGAGACTTGCCCAGGAGCCCAGGTGAGGGAACCAGGGGGCTAGAATTTAGCTGATGTGCCCTTCAAGTCTAGGAGGCAGCGTTTGCCCCAGAGGGATGCCTTTTTCCGATTCACACAAAGGCTCCTCCTGGGCTGGCAGTGCCCCAGTGCAGATGAATCGTAATGTAACCAGTCACCTATTGAAGGACATCCTGGTTCTTTCCCCAGTTTTTAGCTGCTATTGCTGCTGTGACAAATATTAGATATACATCTTTGAATTCATGATTCTTAGGATGCTGTTCTAGAAGGAAAATTACCATGTCAGGATTTGTTTTCTTAAATGGTAGTGGCAGATTACCTTCCAGAAGATGGAACCAACTGATGCCATCACCCTGCCCTCACCCCAGCACCGACCCCCCACCCCCGCCCCCGCCAAGTGTATGCAAGGGTCTCGTTCTCCTGATCCTGGTCAATAAGGTTGTCTTTAAATTCAGGTTTGAGGACTTCCCTGGTGGGCCAGTGGTTAAGAATCTGCCTGCCAACACAGGGGACACGGGTTTGAGCCCTGGTCCTGGAAGATTCCACATGCCATGGGGCTCCACATTACTGAGCCTGTGCACTCCAGAGCCCAAGCTCTGCAAGAGGAAGAGCTGCCATGAGCTCTTCCCACCACAATGAGAAGCCCACGCACCACAACTGGAAAGCAGCCCCTACTCGCTGCAACAAGAGAAAGCCTCTGAGTGGCAACAAAGATCCAGTGCAGCCAAAAATAAATTAAATTTTAAAAAATTAAAAAACTTTTAAAAATTCATGTTTGACTTAGAGTTTATGTACAATAAGATGCACCGATTTGAAAAATGTATTTCAATGAGTTTCTGATCAGTATTACACTACATGTGTCCACCATCACAATCAGATACAGAACATTTCTATCACGTCAATCACCCCAAAGTTGCTTTGTGCTCCAATCAGGTCTGTCCCCCTGCCCCTCACTGGGAGTATTAATGCATCACAGATCTTTGGTCAATAATGTAAATTAACTTTTAAAAATCTTTGGCTAATTGTTACATGGCAAATGTTTCTGAATTCTAATTTCTTTGACTATCGATAGAGCTCAAGATTTTTCTGTGGGTGTGAGTGTATGTTCTAGTTGTCCATACTTTGTGAACTGTCTGTGGTTGGTGAAGTATTTGCTGGGTTTTAACTTTAAAAATGGACTTATTTGAGCTCTTTATACTTTAGATCATCAACACTGACATCGATTGCTCAACTGAAATGTTCATGATATGGCTGGATCTCTGCTGGGGAAGGGGCTTGGGGAATGGGAGGTGTCTACAGAGGTGAGATGGGGCATCACACAGCCAGGCACGGCCCCACTGGATGCCTTGTATGCTACACTTCTAGATTTTTCCAGGAGAAATGGGGAGAACTGGCAGGATTTTAAATTAAGAAATGAAAACCGAATTTCCATCTCAGAAAAATACTATGATTTATGGGAAAGGTGTACAAGACTGAATGTAGGAGGTTGAATAAGGATTTATTATTGGAGTAATTCTTTAGGGAAAATCCGTATAGCTTAGGCTGATGGTAGCCATGTTAACAGGAAGGTTCTAAAGACATTAAGGAAGGCGGAGATGAGAGGACTTCAAATGACCAATGGCATGTGGAGTGAGAGTCAGCTGTGTGACTGGATGGATATGATCACCCACCAAGCTGGGAGCATGAGCTCCCATCAGCAGCTTTAGCCACAGTGAGTGGGGCCCCATGCTCGCAGAGCAAAGGCAGCAGGCTAAGCAGGCGAGAAAGGGCAGAAATCCAGGAGGAAGAGGAACCTTTTTCTCATTCACGCACCTGGCTGAACGAGCTAGCAGGGACCCTGTGAAAGGGCATCTACAGAGCACCAAGTTCCAGAGGCTTCATGGGCTCACTGAATATCCACAACCAACAAGAGCTGGGGTCTATCACTAATCCATCCTACTGCTGAAAAGCCAAATAACCTGTCCAAAGTCAGAGAGTCAGGAGGCAGAAGAGCCAATATTTGAACCCAGAGAGAGTGATTTCTGAGAGCGCATTAACTCAGAAAGGAGTAACAGTTCTGTTTAAGAAAGAAGGAAGGGGGCTTCCCTGGTGGCCCAGGGGTTAAGTATCTGCCTTGCAATGCAGGGGACTCCGGGTTTGATCCCTTGGGTCAGGGAACTAAGATCCCACCTGGCTGGGGGCAACTAAACCCTGCATCTCAACTAAAACCTGGAGCGGCCAAATAAATATTATAAAAAGAAGAAGAAAGGGGACGCTGTGAGCCCAGGGGTGTGTTGTTCCCTGGGAATGTCGCCTTAGAGATCTGGACGGGCTGGGCTTGTGGAAGGACCAACATGCCTTTGGTGAGAGATTTACTGCACTCTTGCTTGGAAGGAGAAAAGAAAAACATAAAAAGAAATGGCTGGTTCAAAGTCCAAATTCTGACTTCATGTAAAATGTCCAGGTTGTGACAGGATTATACGGTTCTCAGTCATGTTCAGACAACTGTGCTTTGTATAGGTCGTTCAACAGTGCTGTGCCAGGTGATGGGAGGAAAGGCCAGCCTCACAGAAGGCGTTCATTTAGAAGGAAGCAACATCAAGGATCCATACAACTTCCCGAATTTGTGTTCTTTCACAGAAATCCTCACCAGCTCAGCAGTTCTCATCTACCAAGATAATGTAACGATGCTTAATTGTGTAAGGTATGCAATAGTGCTCTCCTATTTTTGTATCTGTTTTTCAATAAAGTTTAAATTATTGGCATAAATGGAGCTACCCAGGTGGCACAGTGGTAAAGAATCTGCTTGCAATGCAGGAGACCCAGATTTGATCCCTGGGTTGGGAAGATCTCCTGGAGAAGGAAACGGCAACCCACTCTAGTATTCTTGTCTGGAAAATTCCAAAGGAGCCTGGTGGGCTACAGTCCAAGGGATCACAAAGAGTCAGTCATGACTGAGCACGCACATACACACCCATGGGCATAAATAAATAAGAAGGGAAGGGAGAGATGACTAGGAAGGGCTGTGGGCAAGAAGATAACTTCCCAGAGAAGGAAGTGTCTGAGCACGTGGAGATGGGGAGAACAGAGAACACCAAAGAGGGACCTGGGCTCGGGGCACAGGCTTCCACCTTCAGAACCTTCACAGCATGGGCCTTCCCACTGTCAGTATGGGCACATGAATTTTCTCAATCTCACATAAAATTATGCCAGTGCTTCTAAACAGATTGTACTCCCCTGACCGCCGCTCCCCAGTAGAAATGTCGGAGCTGCCCCTGATGGGTTAGGGATGCTGGTGGTAGTGGTGGAGGAGAGGCAGCACCCTAAGCAGAAGGACCTGCAAAAATAAATGTGCCAACCATCCAACTGGGCTAGCTTGGTGCCCAGAACACATCAGGCTTCTCCACTTCCCCACCCACCCACTCCCCACCCTCCCCACCAAAATAGAAGACGAGAAAAGGCAGGAAGTCATCTTGAAATCAAAGGAATCAACTGCTTAGAGACAACCACATTAAAGAACAGCCTTTGGTCATGCCCATGGAAGACAAGTAATTCCAGGTCAATAAAACAGGATCAAAGTTGCAAAGTCCAAGCTGGAGGCAGTCCAGACCATGCAGGAGGGAGGCACCGGGTTGGCCAGCCTTCCCCCCTGGCTTAGGGTCCTCTCAGCCCAGATGATGGTCCTTACAGACCCAGTCATATCTCTTAGAACCTCATTTCCCTCTCCCTACAGCCCCTCTTTCTGTACCTCAAAAAAGGTTGCTGATGACAGTCAAGCCATAGAGGAACTTTTAATTAATAAAACCCAGAAGGAAGATCAAAGAGCCACCCTAGCAACTGGCCAGATAACAGCACTTGGGTGCACTTGCCGAGCTCGTATTGAGCTCCGAAGATAAAGGATTTAAATATCGCCTACCTGTCATTTTTTAAAGGTTTACATTGGTAGCACTCCACAAAGAACATTCTCATTAATTTGAGATGGCCTGAAATTAGCTCATAATTTCCCTATTTCTAAGATATTATCTGGTAACAATTCCTCTGCCATCTAGGGTAATTACTGTAATGCTGGCGGGCCAGAGATGAATGGATGAGGGGTTTGGGGAGCCCGGAAAATGTCTAAGATGACTGACTCAGAAAAGGCCAGTTAGGGAGATAAGGCAACTTCTCTAAATGACATTATATTTGTAGTTATTCTTGTCATCAATAGAGATGACTTTTAAAAATAAATACAATGGATCCATTTATAGTTCACATTAAAATATCACAAAGAAATTTATATGAGAGAGAGAACCGGATTTCTCCTATAAAGTCAACATTGAGAATATTTAGTCCAGAATCCTTGGTTAGGAGGGAGGTCAAGACACAGAATAAGGCTTGATGCTGGGGCCTGGGATCTGCAGTCATGGTGGTACAATTAATATTCCCTCTTCCATGTTTGCCTATCTTCAAAGCAGAGTAAAAAATAGACAATTCCCTTCTCATTCTACCTGACTTCAGGGTGGAGTAAGGGATACAAGTGCGTCTATAAAAATAGGATAATGTCCATGGGAAAGTGAAACTACAATAAAAAGAAGTCAACCTGTCACTCTGAGTTAATTACTAACCTCCACGAACCACTCCCTCCAGAGCAGAGGCGATGAGATGCTTTGAAGGTTGGGAAACAGTTCTTCCCCCACGGCACAGGGCACAGGGCATAGGAATTAGACTTTCTTAGATTAGCCCTGTGTTTCTACCCTTCCACTAAAGCTCAAAAGAGAAGATATATGGTACAGGTTAGACATAGAGGGGGCTGCTAGGGAATGACCACCCAAAGTCAAGCAAGTCCTCTCAAGGTCTCTTTCCCTTCTGAAACCCATGAAATCTCACAAGGGCACCTGCAGTCTATTAGGGAGGCCAACCCTTCTGATCTCTTTCCTTAACAGTCTGGGGTGCTGGCTGTACCTTAGAATGGAAGGACTTCAGTCTTGCTCCTGTGCTTCTCTCTGTGCCCAGATGCCCACACATGGGACTTGTCCTTCAGGGAGAGAAAAGTTCTAGGCACTGTTCACATCCCGAGTTCAAGAACAGGTCTTCTGGAGGATCTAAGTCCATTCTGTCTGCAGTGTGCTCCAATTCCTGCCTGTCCCCCGTGTCTGAAAATCTGATATGGGACAGGAAGATGCCCACCATACGGTAACTCTCTACCAGTCCATCAGTCAATTGTCCCAGGAAATGTAAGAGCTGCAAAAGGCAAACCACGAACCCTGCCCGAAAGAGAGAGCTATTAGGAAGACCCCAGGAAACCTCAACTCGTGGAGATTTGTATGTGTTATAGGACTTTAAAGGAGGGTGAGCTCATGAGGGTGCTGGCAGGGACACAGACAAATTGGACTTTATTGAAGCTTTAAGAGTATGTAGTGGTGTTTGGCTTCAGGCATGCTCCAAAGGGCTATGTCAGAGCAATTCCAGAAGGCTGAGCTTGACTTTCGGGCATTCAGAGTTACAAGGCTCTCCTGGAAGACCCTGAGATTCCAGGGAGAACCCATTCCAAGAGGTAATCTGCTGGATCTGGGAACCTTGGGCTGGCTATGCATGTCTGCCCTGAAGACATGTCCAGGGATCTTCTGGGCTGTCCAAGGCTGGGTCACTGTTCACAGGCTGCAGGGCAAATGCAATCACTGACTCCCCTCCCTCCATCCTCCATGAAACCTTCCCATACTGGACAGATGGAGGGGATAGGTTGTCTTCTCCAAATAAATCACTTAGGATCATGAAATTATCTTTAAGTCTGTTTTGATGAGTGAGACCAAGAAAGAAAAACATAACAAAGAAACGAAGAATTTCTGTCCAAATGACGAAGGCAACTGGTGAGCTTAAGAAATTTACTTAAAATATATCATTTAAGGCAACTTATGAAATGGTATAAAACATTTGCAAATCATACTTCTGAAAAGGAGTTAATATTCAGAATATATAAAGAAGTCCTACAACACAAAAACAAAAAAAGTAAATAACTTGATTTTAAAATGAGCCAAGAACTTAAAACATTTCTCTAAGAAAATACATGAATGGCCAAGAAGCATACGAAAAGATGATCAAAATTATTAGAGAAATGTGTATCAAAATGATAATCATACCTATCAAATACATATCAAAATCACTTCATACTTATTAGGATGGCTACTATAAAAAAAAACAAAACTAGAAAACAACAAGAGCTGGCAAGGATGCAGAGAAACTAGAACCTCTGGGCACTACCGATAAAAATGTAAAATGATGCAGTTACTATAAAACAACATGGAGTTTTCTCAAAGAATTAAAAATAGAAGTACTATATTCCTACATAATCCTCAAATGATTAAAAACAGGATTACCACATAATCCAGCAATCCTACTTCTGGCTATATATCTTAAAGAGTTTAAAAGAAGAGATATTTGCACACCCTTCCTTGTTCATTCCAGCAGTATCACAATAGCCAAGAGGTAGAGGCAGCCCAAACATCCACCAGTGGATGGATAAATAAAATGTGGTACATGCATACAATTTAGTATTGTTCACCTTTAAAAAGAAGGAAATCCTGCCTCACACTACAACATGGTTGAATCTTGAGGACATTAGGCTAAGCGAAATAAGCCAGTCACAAGAAGGTAAGTATTGTATGATTTCATTTACATGAAGTATGTAGAGTTGTCAAAATTAGAGAGACAGAAAGTCCCTTGTAGGGGGTGGGGGAGAGAAGACAGGAGTTGTTTAATGGGTATAGAGTTTCAGTTTTTCCAACATGAAAATGTTCTAGAGATCAACTGCACAAAAATGAGAATATACTTGAGGTTATTGAACTGTATACAAAAAGTGGTTAAGATGGTAAATTTTATGTTGTGTGGGTTTTAAAACTACAATTAAAATTTTTTTAACATAAATCATTAGAAAACACTGAATAGATGTTTCAGGATGCAAATTTAAAGTTAGGCAATACCCTAAGAGACAGAGAAAGTAACACAAGAACTGGCAAGGATACGAGCTTCCAGCAAACTCGTTTCCTGTTCTGGGGCCCCATGCTTCCCTCAGCATCAGGCAGGAATCTATCCTTGCCTCGCTCCAGAAGTCTCCCGGATCAACTGTCCTCATCAAGAATGAGCTGGCCAAAGCCAAAGCCTCCTGCCACCTTGGCATTTTGAAGGCTCAGGTCAAAGACAAATAAATGTGTACCTTTCTCAAACTGGAGCCATTTATTTCTCATTGCCTCGAGGAGGGGGAGAAGAACAAAGGATTATGACTGCAATTAACTAAGCCTGTAGAGGCAGATGCACGTTAATGAGGCTTGAAAGGGAAACCCCAGCTAAGAGCTGCCTGGTCTGTCCTGTGAATTTCCACCCCTGCCTCATAAGACTCTGCAGGCAGCTTCACAGGTCTGCGTGAAGGAGGAGAGCTTGGCTTGGGTTGGCTAAATTGCTCTGGCTGTGGCTTACCTTGCACTTTTTGGGAGCTGGGGCAGGAGAGCGAGAGGTGGCAGGGGGTGGGGGTGGGGGGTGGAGGCTTCTATGAAGACACTGGGTGTGTGGGAGTGTCCAGAGGAGCCTGAGAGCAGGGCCTCTGAGCAGGGGGGCTTGTCAGAGTGGTGGTGGAGGCGGCCGTGGCCCATATAATTGATTCAGGTGTTCACAGCCTTTAGTACCATCTGAACAAACCGCCCGTCAGAGCATCACGATAAGGGGAGGCATGTATGTGTGATGCTGGCTCACAGGCCGCTTGCTTGTGTATATGGAAGTGAGTGTTCATTCATTCTAGCTGCAGGTTCTACAGAAACACTAGGAACATTTATAGGAAAACCCAGAGTGGCTCACCTACACTACGTACGACCTGCTTCCAGGATAAGCCTGACTGATGAGCTGGAAACGCTCTAGCCAGGGGACATCCCCTGGAGAAGGGATAGGCTACCCACCCCAGTATTCTTGGGCTTCCCTTGTGGCTCAGCTGGGAAAGAATCTGCCTGCAATGCGGGTTCCACCTCTGGGTTGGGAAGATCCCCTGGAGAAGGGAAAGGCCACCCACTCCAGTATTCTGGCCTGGAGAATTCTATGGACTGTATAGTCCACAGGGTTGCAAGGAGTCGGACACGACTGAGTGACTTTCACTTTCAGAGAGGGAGAGAACCCTTTATTCCTTTCCTCTTCATCAGTGGAGTTTAATGTATTCAGAACCCCACCCCCGCCCTCCTTCCCACTCTCTCCAGCTTCCACAAGCTCTCTTTTTGCCCACAGGTGACAAGGAGCTGTAAGAAAATAGAAAAGCATTAGGTCATCCCAAGGGCAACTTCTGTTGCATCACGGTGTCCCCGTACTCGGGCTGAGACACCACATGGGAGATGGTGGGAGACAGGGTCTCCTTCCTCTCCAGGGACTTGGGTGAGAAACTCAAAAATAAAAAATAATGCTGGAGTTTTGGGATGCCACAGAAGAATCCCTTCCCATAGCCATACTGTTTGTAAATACAGCCTAGCAACAGGAAGGAGCTTGAACGGGGAGGGAGGTGGTCAGAGAGCGCACAGAGCTAGAGTGTCGGGTGTGAGGCCCACTCCCAGAAAGCTGAGAGCACAGGCTCCGTGGGTTTCTCAGAGCGTGTCTTCTCTGAAGGCCTCTGAAAGACACCTCGCAGCTGTGTCAAATCCAAAGGAAATAAAGCAGAAAGATGGCATGACTGGGAGAGGGAGAGGACTGCAAGCAGCCCAGTGTCAATCTCAAACTTTCACCAAAGGCTGCCGTTTTCCCCCAGGTTAATAAATGATGTCATTGACCTGTTGCATCAAAACCAGTACCTCCAAGGGGGGGTGCAGGATGGGGGACATGTGTACACCCATGGCTGATTCGTGCTGATGTATGGTGAAAGCCACTACAATACTGTAAAGTAATTAGCCTCCAATTAAAACAAATAAATTAATTTTTAAAAACCCCAATACCTCCAGATTCAAGTCACCTGCTTTCTTGTGGTGAAGTTTTTGGTTTTAATCTCCTAAGAGTTCATTCCATACCCTCTGACCAGAAAAGAAAGCCCAAATTTATACAGTGATTTCTGGGCAGACCAGAACTGCTGAGGAGCATGCATACGCAGCTTCAAGGCTGTCCTTAAGCACTTTGGCAACCAACGGCCCGGTCAGACGGCAGCGAGTTAACCCTGAACCTACCTCGCCATCCTGAACTCTGCCCACAGCGTGTGGGGCTGACTGACTGAGCGGCTGGAGGAGGAACCGCCTATGGCATCTCTCTTCCCAGGAGGAGGTGAACCACTTTCTAAATATGACCGCTTTATGCCAAGGTTCGAAAAAGCAAGTTAGCTTTCGAGAAAGAACAAGGACCTTAAACAGAGGAAACAGCACAGCGTGCCTGGAAGGAAGAACCAGGGAGGGAATGCCTGAGAGGGCTTGACCGGGGGCTCCTGTAGGGGGACCTGGTCTCACTGGAAAGCTGCCAGAGGAACCCAGGGCTACATGGAGATGAGGGCGACAGGTCAGAAGCCTGCCCCAGAAACAGGACACGGAGTCCTGTGGATCCCCATTCATCCACCAACAAGCACCCCTTCAAACCACAGACAAGTCTTCCCTGTCATCTACTGCTCCTCTTTGCACGGCCACAGGGCCTTAGAGAAAACGAACTCCGTTATACAAACCAATAAACTAAATGATAAGGAACTTCCCTAGCTGTCCAGTGGTTAGACTTCACCTTCCAATGCGGGGGTTGCAGGTCTGACCCCTGGTCTTCGAGCTGAGATCCTACATACCCCACAGCCAAAAAAAAAAAAAAAGGTAAAACGGAAGCAATGTTGTAACAAATTCAATGAAGACTTCAAAATGGTCCACATCAAAAAAAAAAAAAAATCTTAAAAAAATTAAACAGCAAATACGAACATACAATCCCAGCTTGGAAGGGCCCAGCTGACACCTTAAGACTCAGCAGCACCAGGTGTCCAACTCTCAGAGTCACCCACCTGCCTCGTTAGTAAGCAAAGCCTCTCACTGGGGACCCCTTGGGAGGGGGCACCTGCCGGTGTAAACTCAGGACTGCTGAGACAGTAGGCACCTCTCACAGAAGCGAGGTGTGACTGCGCTCCGTGTGTCAGGAGCACTGCAGCCACAGGATTTCTACGTGCTACTAACAACAAGGAGTCTCCACGCTTATCTTCCCACACTGAAAACTCAGGAAAAAAGCAGATTCTTGCCCAGGGACATTAAGAGAACCGGGTCAGATGCGGCCGCCTGACTTTTTCTGGGTCTTACATCAATCAGAAGGCAGTGCGAAAGGGCAGTTTTCTGGAAACCCAATTACCTGAAGATGCCGATGGCAAGGGACGAACGACAGAATTCGCCGCTGACAGCTCAGCAGCGCGTTCCCAGGGCGCACGGGCTCTTCCGCGCGGCTCTGCCCAGGGAAACCGGAAGCACCGAGCCAGAGCAGCGGCGGCGGAGCAGGGGGAGGCGGGGTGTCCACAGCCACTCCCGAGGGCCCTGCAGAGCCCCGACAGGGAGCCTTCTCCTGGCTCCCCAGGCCATCCTGCCCTGCGCTCCTCCTCGCCTACGAGAGACGAGCCGGCTTTTTCCCTACGGACCGAACTCCTCTTCCCCAAGCCCGTGTTCTCCTCTCTCTCGGAAAGACCCAGTTCAAGCCCCACCTTCACACGAAGCCCGTCCTGACTGTGCCAGCAAGCGTGCGCTCTTCCGCCTCGACGCTCACACAGCACTAAGTGTGCAAGCCCTCACACAGACCCTGCTACAATGTCTCTGTTCTCTTGTATTACTCTCGTGCAGTGACTTAATTCTTTAGCAAGTTCCCAAGGCCTCTGCGATGCCTGAAATTGCGTGTCCCTCTTGCATTCCTGCCATGGTGTGTGACACGATTTCACCGGAAGCCCCGTGATGATCGCGAGCAGCAGAGATGGACCCTAGGCAGCCTCTCTCTGCTTAGGGAAGCAGCTGCTCCCAGAGCAGGTTCTCCTCTGCTACAGTCGGACACAGGGCAAGCCCAGCCCACCGGTCCACCACGGGCTAGATTCTGCCAGAGCTTCCCGGCTTTTACAATGCTGCACTGCTATGGGTCTGAATTCCGATTTGAAGACAGAAGCCATGACTCTTAGGATATAAAGAATCCAGGGGGTTTCATCTGTCATTAGCTTCCTGAGGGCAGGACAGTGATCATAACAGAAGCGCCGGTGAGGTTTAAACCCAGTATGCGTCATTTTAAGCAATTCCAGAAGGACCTGGAATGAATTTCAGAGAGACTGTGGCTCAAAACACAGTTGGCTCTGTTAGTTTTGAGCAATGGAGACTCAAGACCAGAGGGGCTGCGATCTGCAGAGGGTCATTCAGTGAGCTGGTGACGGCTCTGAGGCTAAAAGGCAGTCTCCCAGTGCCTACTGAAGAACACTTTCCACATGCCAGGTTGCCTCTCCCAGAGACAGACAGTATGATAACAGTCATTTCCACTAGGCTAGAATTGTGAAATGAAAAGGAGCCTGAGGAATGACTACCCACAGTTATCAATCTATACGGCTCTGGGCACGCTCACAGTACTAAAACAATCACCCTGATTGGTGATATAGCGAATGAGGTTGGACAACAGACTTAAAAAAACGTAACTGAAATACAAAACCTGAATGCAAGTTCACAGAAACCTCCAGTCTGATACTGGGCTAGCCCCTACCCTCTCTGAACCTCAGTTTCCCAGTAGAACAAAGGGGTGCCTGCAGGGTTTCTCAGTGGGGGAGACACTGGTGTTTGACACGGTCCACTTTTCCGTGGGACTGTCCTCCATACTATCGGACACCTAGCACCCTGGCCTCGGGCCCCCAAGTACCAGTAGTGACCGGTCACTGTGACAACCTCAATTGGCCCCTCCCCCATATTTCACAATCCCCTGGTTGAGAACCCTCAAGAAGGTCTCCGAGGTCCCCGGCGGCTGGAAGATGCCGGCAGGAAGACACCAGTGATTGGCAGGAAGTGGCGGGGCCTACCCGTAGATGTCCAGGACTCCAATGAAGGAGTGCTGCTTCAGGGAGGTGTACAGGGCCTTGTTGACGTGCTCCACGATCCAGTGGAACAGCTGGGCGTAGATGTGCTTGGCCAGGGCGTCACGCGCGTTGACCACCTGCTGCAGGGACATGGTCTTGACGTAGGTCTCCGAGGTGGTGACCAGCTTGCGATGGCACAACCAGTGCTCCATCTGGCTGTGCTCCACGCCCAGCAGGCGGCAGAAGTCGCTCAGGTGTTCATCCTCAGGCTGGAAGAGACCCAGGAGAAGGGTTCAGGAGGGGCGTGGAGGACAGACCACGCCCTCTCCCCTCTCGGCCAACTCTAGGGCCCCCAGAACCCCCTCTCATCCCCAGCCACTGCCCCCGCCATCTCCTGCACTCTCACACCCGAGTGATCATCAGGGCCCAGAGAGTGTGGCTCAAACTGATAACACCTGCTGGTGTTAGTCACTCAGTTGTGTCTGACTCTTTGCAAGCCCGTGGACTGTAGCCCACCAGGCTCCTCTGTCCATGGGACTCTCCAGGCAAGAATACTGGAGTGGGTTGCCATTTCCTTCTCCAGGGGATCTTCCCAAGCCAGGGATCGAACACGGCTCTCCCGCACTGCAGGCGGACTCTTTACCCACTGAGCCACCAGGGAAACCCTAAGGGCCCGCTAAGGACCAAGTAATTGGCAGGGCTTTAAAAAACACCTCTGCGTTTGCTGTGTTCCCTCCTCCACTGCCAGCAGGTGCAGGGTAACGGGAGGAGAGGGTTTTCAAGGGAAGGGAGCAGAATGAGAACTGAGAGCTTAGGAATGGATAATCCACCAAGAATAAGGGCTTAGAAGGCAGAATCACAGTGACTGTAACTTCCAGCTGCAGAGCAGTGCTCTGTCCACAGCCCAGGAGAGGGCCTCAGTTTCAAGCATTATCTCGAACTGACCCACAGCCCAGAGCAGCGAGCTCAGCAACAAGCCCTGGGCTGACCCCCTACCCTGGTCGGCAATAGCACACAGACACTGTCCTTGTCCTAAGTCGCCAAGCAGAGCTGCTTTTCATCTTAACCTCAGACTTACACTAAACTTATATGTGATACTAAACACATAGCCCCAAACTTATTTATATTCTTTCAGCACTTGCCATGTGGAAAAAAATGTGATTTTAGGTAGAAAACTAGGACAAATGGTAAATGTAAGGGACCAGTTTTGACCAGGGAAGAACACTCGGAATGCTATAACCTATATTCATGTTTAGAGCTGGGAAAAATAGGAACGCCTTGCCATACAGGTGAGAAGCTGAGTCCCAGAGAAGTGCAAGAACTCACCCAGGTAGCCAGCTGCACGTGATCCTGAGCCTTACTTACCCAAAGTACCAAATCTTACCACCTGGCCCTGAGTCACTGATAACCAAGTCACAGAGTCTTATTTCACCCCTAAGTGTATGAGTCTCCTGAGTCACCCTTGTTGCCCATTCATGACTCCCCCAGAAAACCTGCTTTTCCTCTCCAGGTTTTTGCTGTATTCATTCCCACATCTGAATCCCCCAGGGAAAGCTGATAACCCAGCCAAGAGCCTGCTGGAGAGCTTCAGGACTCCCAGGTGGAAAGGCAATCCGGGAAGACCCTGAGCTACCTCCTAATGGCCCGGAATTGCCTGGGGACTCATTTTCTGATGAGGCTGCCATGGAGGGTGTAAATGTGGGGCCTGTTCAATGAAAATTAACACAGATAACTGTACCACTAGCTCCCCTCAGCCGTTCCTGCGCCCGTCGCAGCCTGGCACTCTAGGCTGCTGCCCCTGACCTCAGACGTGGGGTAGTTCCTCTCGGCTGCACTTAGTGCGCCGGCTCGGCTCTCACAGCCACCTGCGCTTAGTGCCAAGGTAAGGAGCAGCGGCTCTGCTTTGCTGGAGCAGCCGTGAAGAGATACCCCACACCCAAGGTAAGAGAAACCCAAGTAAGATGGTAGGTGTTTCAAGAGGGCATCAGAGGGCAGTCACACTGAAATCATACTCAGAGAAAACTAGTCAATCTAATCACACCAGGACCACAGCCTTGTCTAACTCAATGAAACCAAGCCATGCCTGCGGGGCAACCCAAGACAGGCGGGTCATGGTGGAGAGGGCTGACAGAACGTGGTCCACTGGAGAAGGGAATGGCAAGCCACTTCAGTATTCTTGCCTTGAGAACCCCATGAACAGTATAAAAAGGCAAAATGATAGGATACCAAAAGAGGAACTCCCCAGGTCATTAGGTGCCCAATATGCTACTGGAGATCAATGGAGAAATAACTCCAGAAAGAATGAAGGGATGGAGCCAAAGCAAAAACAGTACCGAGTTGTGCATGTGACTGGTGATAGAAGCAAGATCCGATGCTGTAAAGAGCAATATTGCATAGGAACCTGGATGTCAGGTCCATGAATCAAGGCAAATTGGAAGTGGTCAAACGAGATGGCAAGGATGAATGTCAACATTCTAGGAATCAGCAAAATAAAATGGAACGGAATGGGTGAATTTAACTCAGATGACCATTATATCTACTACTGTGGACAGGAATACCTCAGAAGGAATGGAGTAGCCATCGTGGTCAACAAAAGAGTCCAAAACACAGTACTTGGATGCAATCTCAAAAACGACAGAATGATCTCTGTTCGTTTCCAAGGCAAACCATTTAGTATCACAGTTATCCAAGTCTATGCCCCAACCAGTAATGCTGAAGAAGCTGAAGCTGAATATTTTTATGAAGACCTATAAGATCTTTTAGAACTAACACCCAAAAAGATGTCCTTTTCATTATAGGGGACTGGAATGCTAAAGTAGGAAGTCAAGAAACATCTGGAATAACAGGCAAATTTGGCCTTGGAATGCGGAATGAAGCAGGGCAAAGACTAATAGAGTTTTGCCAAGAAAATGCACTGGTCATAGCAAACACCCTCTTCCAACAACACAAGAGAAGACTCTACACATGGACATCACCAGATGGTCAACACCGAAATCAGACTGATTATATTCTTTGCAGCCAAAGATGGAGAAGCTCTATACAATCAACAAAAACAAGATCAGGAGCTTACTGTGGCTCAGATCATGAACTCCTTATTACCAAATTCAGACTTAAATTGAAGAAAGTAGGGAAAACAGCTAGACCATTCAGGTATGACCTAAATCAAATCCCTTATGATTATACAGTGGAAGTGAGATCTGATAGATAGAGTGCCTGATGAACTATGGAATGAGGTTCGTAACACTGTATGGGAGACAGGGAGCAAGACCATCCCCATGGAAAAGAAATGCAAAAAAAGCAAAATGGCTGTTTGGGGAGGCCTTACAAATAGCTGTGAAAAGAAGAGAAGTGAAAAGCAAAGGAGAAAAGGAAAGATATAAGCATCTGAATGCAGAGTTCCAAAGAATAGCAAGAAGAGATAAGAAAGCCTTCTTCAGCGATCAATGCAAAGAAATAGAGGAAAAGAACAGAATGGGAAGACTAGAGAGCTCTTCAAGAAAATTAGAGATACCAAGGGAACATTTCATGCAAAGATGGGCTCGATAAAGGACAGAAATGGTCTGGACCTAACAGAAGCAGAAGATATTAAGAAGAGATGGCAAGAATACACAGAAGAACTTTACAGAAAGGATCTTCACGACCTGGATAATCACAATGATGTGATCACTCGTCTAGAGGCAGACATCTTGGAATGTGAAGTCAAGTGGGCCTTAAAAAGGATCATCACTATGAACAAAGCTAGTGGAGGTGATGGAATTCCAGTAGAGCTATTTCAAATCCTGGAAGATGATGCTGTGAAAGTGCTACACTCAATATGCCAGAAAATTTGGAAAACTCAGCAGTGGCCACAGGACTGGGAAAGGTCAGTTTTTATTCCAATCCCAAAGAAGCAGAAGATATTAAGAAGAGGTGGTAGGAATACACAGAAGAACTGTACAAAAAAGATCCTCACAACCCAGATAATCACAATGATGTGATCACTCGTCTAGAGGCAGACATCTTGGAATGTGAAGTCAAGTGGGCCTTAAAAAGCATCACTATGAACAAAGCTAGTGGAGGTGATGGAATTCCAGTTGAGCTGTTTCAAATCCTGGAAGATGATGGTGTAAAAGTGCTGCACTCAAATGCCAGCAAATTTGGAAAATTCAGCAGTGGCCGCAGGACTGGAAAAGGTCAGTTTTCATTCCAATTCCAAAGAAAGGCAATGCCAAAGAATGCTCAAACTACTGGACAATTGCACTCATCTCACATGCTAGTAAAGTAATGCTCAATATTCTCCAAGCCAGGCTTCAGCAATACATGAACCGTGAACTCCCTGATGTTCAAGCTGGTTTTAGGAAAGGCAGAGGAACCAGAGATCAAATTGCCAACATTAACTGGATCATAGAGAAAGCAAGAGAGTTCCAGAAAAACATCTATTTCTCTTTTCTTGACTATGCCAAAGTCTTTGACTGTGTGTATCACAATAAACTGTGGAAAATTCTTCAAGAGATGGGCATACCAGACCACCTAACCTGCCTCTTGAGAAATCTGTATGCAGGTCAAGAAGCAACAGTTAGAACTAGACATGGAACAACAGACTGGTTACAAATAGGAAAAGGAGTACGTCAAGGCTGTCTATTGTCACCCTGCTTATTTAACTTATATGCAGAGTACATCATGAGAAACGCTGGGCTGGAAGAAACACAAGCTGGAATCAAGATTGCTGGGAGGAATATAAATAACCTCAGATATGCAGAGGACACCACCCTTATGGCAGAAAGTGAAGAGGAGCTAAAAAGCCTCTTGATGAAAGTGAAAGAGGAGAGTGAAAAAGTTGGCTTAAAGCTCAACATTCAGAAAACAAAGATCATGGCATCCGGTCCCACCACTTCATGGGAAATAGATGGGGAAACAGTGGAAACAGTGGCAGACTTTATTTCTGGGGGCTCCAAAATCACTGCAGATGGTGACTGCAGCCATGAAATTAAAAGACGCTTACTCCTTGGAAGAAAAGTTATGACCAACCTAGATAGCACATTCAAAAGCAGAGACATTACTTTGCCAACAAAGGTCTGTCTAGTCAAGGCTATGGTTTTTCCAGTGGTCATGTATGGATGTGAGGGTTGGACTGTGAAGAAGGCTGAGCACCGAAGAATTGATGCTTTTGAACTGTGGTGTTGGAGAAGACTCTTGAGAGTCCCTTGGACTGCAAGGAGATCCAACCAGTCCATTCTGAAGGAGATCAACCCTGGGATTTCTTTGGAAGGAATGATGCTAAAGCTGAAACTTCAGTACTTTGGCCACCTCATGTGAAGAGTTGACTCATTGGAAAAGACTCTGATGCTGGGAGGCATTGGGGGCAGGAGGAGAAGGGGATGACCAAGGATGAGATGGCTGGATGGCATCACGGACTCAATGGACATGAGTCTGAGTGAACTCCGAGAGATGGTGATGAACAGGGAGGCCTGGCGTGCTGCGATTCATGGGGTCGCAAAGAGTCAGACACGACTGAGCGACTGAACTGAACTGAACTGTACCACTTCCCCAGGCTGTTTTTCCCTCCTACAGATACTTAAAATTCATCTACCCAAATACACACAATTACCAAAAAATAAAATGTCAGAGTAGGAAAGAACTCTTCAAATCATGAAAGCCTGAGGTTTTCCAGAGTATGGCTTGTGGAGTAGTAGTTACAAAGACCAGTAATTGGCTGTACCCAACAAGAGTGCAGGGGTGGGGAGGGTGACCATAAGTTGAACATGGTGGGAGGGGCTTGTTAACATACCCTGTGACACAGAGAGAGAGAGAGAGAGAGAGAGAGAGAGAGAGAGAGAGAGAGAGATTTCACAGAGCATTTCCTGAACTTAATTGACAAAGACCCTTAATTTCCTAAGAAATTGCCTAGGGTTAACGTTCTCAGGAAAATACTTAGGGATCATCATTCTAATCCAATCTCGTTTATTTTTCACATGAGAAAAAACAGGGTGAAATAGAAGCCCCCTGCCTGTGGCCCAGAGCTCCTAACCAGGCTCCGGGCTCCGGGGTGGGCAGAGAATCAGCTTGGGCTGGGGGCGTGGGAGGACTCTGCCTTTTCACTCACTCAGCTGGTGGGGCAGCTGTGGCCACTTCTGGCCAAGAGCCTTCTAACCCTGTGGCTCTCCCCTACCCCGCCACCACCATCGCCCTCTCCTGCAAACAGAAAGCCCTGTGTGATAGCATTACATGCCTGGGGACAGCTTGGCAGGCAACAGTTTCGGAGGTAGCAGGTGTCCAACTTGTTAATCTGACCTGTTACCAAGATGTCCTTAACTGCTAGGCAAAGCACTGAGCTAGATTCTGTGACATGTAAATGGCCCACTAGCTACAAACATGACCGCCCAAGGCCTGCCCACAGCCTCTCTCCTCTCCCTGTCATCTCTCAGGTGAACACAGTACAGAAAGAACCATGAGTTCTGGAACTTTCTGATTGTCACCACGGGATGCTGTGGTAGGGTGTGGCTTGGCCATAGATTACCCACTTCTGACCGCTGATTAAAGGTGATGACTGAAACTGATTTAATGCCATGCAATTACATTTAAGCTTAATTAAATGACGCTAAACCCATCAAAAATGGCCAGCATCACAGGCAGCAGATGAGTTTTGTGGGCCCCAATGGCCAAATTCAAGAAACAAATTGCCCCTGGTGTCCAAGTAATTGCATACTGCTGCATCTCCAAGGTAACTGCGGCAGGCAGGGAACATATTTTCATGCTTTAATTACAAATAAAAACTACTGAGCAGAAGGCACAGTGCATCTGGACCAACAGCCTTTCCAGCAGGAGGTCCACCCTATGTACCCAAGGCACAAACCGGAATTGCTACCAACCATTTAGTGAAACATTTCCCGAGCGCACACAGTATGCCCAGCACTGTGCCGGGCACTGAGGGGGCAGACCCCAGGCTGGTGGAGGACCGCCCAGCCCCCAGGGACCAAGAAGCAAGGCTGGCGGTGGTCTGGGGGAGACAGCACTGGCCAGGCTCTGACTTGGCTTTGCCTTGAACCATCATGATGACCTTAGAGAAAGAGTTCCTCTCTCTGAGTCTTGGTTTCTCCAGTCCCATGAAGGAGAGTGATGTAACACAAGGATGAGAACAATCAAGAACTCAAGCCCTCGAGCCCTGTGCCAAGTGCCCCTAGCTGCAACAAGGACACAGACTCAAAGGGGAGTCACTATCAGTAAACAGCAGAACCCGAGTTTGAACCCTGGCAGTCCTGGACCCAAGACTTCTCTCTACCAGTTAGTTCTCGACACAGCCTCTAACTGGAGAGCGAGATCCACCTAGACCACAGACCTGTGCTCAAATCCTCTGAGTCCCGTCACCTCTCAGGGAAGGGCCTCCTGCGCCACGTGGTGTCCAAGCCTCCAGCTGCCAGGCGTGCTCCCCCGTCCCTTCACCACCATCTGTGTCCTCTGTCCCCTCTCCAAGTGTGCCCGATAGCCCTCCCTCACAGCCTCTGCACACACACTTGTGGGTGCCAGTGTGTGTCAGGGCTGGAGAACAGGAGACACAGTCCCTGATCTTAGAGGGGGAAGCAGGCATCGTGTGCTGCCGCCAGCGAACATTCACGTGCCTTCTCCCCTGAAGGTCCCTGCAGAGGTTGGTGTGGGAGACCCGCTAGAAGATCAGAGCGACACTTCACTTACTAGCGGAGCCTTCGCTTTCGAGGGAGAGGGCCCCACCCCACCCCCAGCACAGGTGCCCAGAGGCTCTCAGGCCCTGGTCCTCCCGCCTGGCCGTCAACCCCGCCCAGGGCCCCTCCACTGACTCACTGCGCCCCCTGCTGAGCCAAGGGAGCCCCCGCCAGCCACCCATCTGCTTGGGGGTGTCCACCGAGCTCCGGGCCCTGTGCTGGGTGCTGGTGCGACCAGAGTCAGCAGAACAGTCCATGTTCTCATGGGCTTTGGAGTCTCATGAGGGGCAGAGACGCAAATCAGCAGATAATAAATGTAAAGAACAACCTCCCGAGAGGGTCGGAGCAGAGGCGTGAATGTGGTAAGAACCCGTGCTGGGGGTGTGGCCAGGGTGTGACCTTGAGAAGGAGACGGGGGTGGGGGGGTGGAGACCAGGATGTGGGGGGAGGCCAGGGGACATCTGTCACTGTTCCTGCATTTCTCCATCGACACAGGAGCTCTCCAACGCCAACCTTCCCAGACTCACCTGTCCCTGGCACGAGACAGAGAATGGGTGCCCTGAGGAGCCAGGGGGCATTTACAGGGGCAGGGGGAGGGGCGGGGGGTAGAGAGGCACGGCCGCTCTGTGCCTCGCTGGCTGTAAATCCTCAGGCCAGGGGGTGTCTGGCTTGTTCTGGGGCCCATCCATCACTCCCCACATCAGCACGGCACCAGGTTCCTCTCCACTCACCACAGTCTGTCTCACAGCATCGTCACTGCCAACTGCACTGCCCTGTGGCACATGCACGCATAGACACGTAGGCACACGCACATCCCCGTCTGGGGCCACCAAGCATGGCCCAGCTCCAGCGTTTCCTGCTTTCACATGGACTGCAGATCCCACGCTGAGGGTGCTGGCAGCCCCTCCTGGGCTCCAAACCCAAAGCTATTTTGTCTCTTTTAGGGAAGATGTATGGGGCTGGGACGGGTGATGAGCTCGGTCAAAGGCCAGCTACCATTCAGGTCTTCCTCTCGTTTGAGGCAGGGCCAGGTTTAGCTGAGTTATAAAATGCACAGCGGAAAAAGCATCAGCTTGTGAGCGGTGATGACGCTCATGGCCTTGTTCATTACCCACAGCACTGTCTTCTGTGTTTCCCCAGCTGTTTCAATTCTAAGTCTTAGGTAGCAAGAATCGTACTTTGTACCTCCCAGGACTTGGTCATAAATGGACACAAAAGACCTAAAATAAGCAACTGCAGACTCACTCACACAAGGTCAGAAGACCAGTTCAGCCTGACACCATCACACACCAGAGAGCATACAACACGCTGTCTGTACTGCTTGTGACTGGCGGTGTTCCCCCATCCACCCATGCAGACATTCTTTTATCTACCATAGACAAGGTATTATACTACACTGGGCACCCGGAAAACAGTCATTGAGAGCATCTACAGAGCCAATCACAGTTTGCAACACAGTCTTACAGATGTCTCAATATTCTCCTTTGTACTGTCAAAATCCTGCCCACTGTTGTCATCAACCCTGCCTACCCGATTAGACTGTAAGCTCCTTGGGGTCAGTCACCAGCATGGTGTCCAGTACCCCTTCACGTCCCAGCAAGCACAGACCATAAGTACTCATGAGCTGACCATACTCTGTAGAATCCCATGGACTTCAGGATACTTGGGAAACCAAACCATCAAAAAGAATTTATTGAATAACCCCTAAATTCCCTGCCCTCAGCGACAGAACCTTGATGGCAGCTGATTTGAAAAGGATTTGTTCCTTTCAAAAATTATCAGCAAGCAAACAGAAACCGTTACTCTTAAGAATAAATAACCTATGAATGTCCTCTAAGTGCAAAGACATCTCAGTTGTACAGAACTGGAGGGACAGAGTGAAGTGTGCACGTGTTATCTCCCGTGCTGGAGGGCAACTTACTGATACTCTACAGGATTCACCATCACGCTCAGCTTCAATCTCCACATTTCCAAGGTGCAGGATGGAAGCAATTATCTTAAAAATGCTTATCTGATGGGACTCTCTCACTCCTGGGGGAAAAAAAAATGAATGACACTCAATATCCATGGTAGGATAGAAAGGATGTTTTACTTTCTTTTTAAGGACTTTGAAAAAAAAAATGTTGCATTTTCCTTTCCAGGCCAATGACTCCCTAAAATGATCCAGGATCCTCACCAAGTAATTACCTCTCATAGTAACAGCTCAGAGGGCAAAGGGGCTCCTCAGACTAAAAGAGAAATATCTTCATGGTGATTGTCCTGAACAAACCATATGGGTCACAGGACCGTTTTAACTTCTCTGAGAGCAAAGGAGAGGCGGCAATCGTGCAGACCCATTTTGGGCTTCATTTCAACCAAGCGCTTTACGGATATTTTTTATGAGTTTAATACAAATGGTCATTTATCTGCAGTCATTTTTCTCTCAATATAATAGCCCACAAACATCTGTGGCACACATCTGAAGTGCCAACGGGGGAAGAAGAGAATTTCTCCTGGGGGACACTTACAGGCTGGACAGCCAGCTGCCCTCGGCTGTCCCCCTGGGGCTACTGTTTACAACACTATATGCTCCTTCGGTTAGAGATACACACACCTCTTCCGGAGCCACTGGCAGCAAATACCTACTGTCAATTTTGTTACTTATGCATGTAAGTTATCAAAGACATGGATAATGTCTTAACACTTATATTTAGCTTTGAGGTATTATTTCTTCCTTTAAAATATCTATTTATCCATTTGGCTTCAGTGGGTCTTCACTGTGGCATGTGGGATCTTTCCTTGTGGCATGCAAACTCTTAGTTGCGGAATGTGGGATCCAGTTCCTCAAGCAGGGATCGAACTCCAGTCCCGTACTTTGGAAGCTCAGAGTCAAACTCACTGGACCACCAGGGAAGTTCCATCATTTCTTTCTGAATTACTAAATATTTCAGACTTTAAAAGGCTTCAGACAAGAGAGTGAACACCAGTCAACCTACCATTCAGTTTAAGAGATAATACAATTACCCCCAAATTCCTCCCCAGAGGCAGTTACTTATTTTTAAGACATTAATTTACTCAAGCCAAAAAAACAAAGTCAGTGACACCTATATAAATGGCAGTAAAGACGTGTCATGCAAGGATCAAAGTTTTACTCAGATAATCAATAAAGCGGACAACCCAAACATGAACTAGACAAATCAACTCTAGATGTTAATAATGTTGGGCTTCCCAGTGGATCTGATGATAAAGAATTTACCTGCAATGTAGGAGAACCTAGGATTGATCCCTGGGTAGGGAAGATCCCCTGGAGGAGAAAATGGCAACCCACTCTAGTATTCTTGCCTGGAGAATCCCCATGAACAGAGGAACCTGGTGGGCTACAGCCCACGGGGGTCACAAAGTCAGACATGACCGAGCAGCTCACACACACTGTCGGAACTTCACAGGGTGAAGGATTTACTTTTTAATTGTTATTACTCAATATCTTCAAAACATACAAATTTTAAAAATTACAGTGAATTATTGTTCTTGTTTCATTACATCCCCAGTGCCCAGCACACAATAGGTGCTCAGGAACATGGGTGGTAGGAGAATGATACTGATACCTGTTACACAGAGGGCAGGTGCTTGCAAAAGTCTACAGAAATGTATGCATCTTCCAACATCTGGTTTTATTTAAACTAACAAACCAGAAAAACAGCCAGAGGGTGAACACATAGGCACATGCCCTGGTTCAGTGTGACTATGACTGGCAAAAGGAAGACAGGTTAAAGCCAAAGGCTGAAACCCAGGACAAGACAGGACGGTTATGTACCTATTTAGGGGTTAAAGCGCCAGGCTTGCAATCAGAGTTCAGAGGGCTCTCCGCTAAGTCCCATAGAAGAACAAGGGAAGTGGGTGCTGAGCCCGTCACTTTCCTCTCCCCTTCACTTATTCTTAGGAACCAATGATGTGTCAGCTTCCCAAGCCCTAACTACCCTGTCATGGTATGAATTTAAGTGGTAAATATTGAATGCCTGTTGAATCCTAACAGTAGTTAGGATTTCTGCATTATACTGATCAGACAGTCCCTTCTTAACACAAGATTCTCTGAATATACTGCACCTCTTTCTGGAGAGCAACAAAACAAATTAAAAATAAACACTAAAACCGAACGAGTAAAATACGGGTTGGTCGCCTATGGCTCGGGGCCCACCTCTGGTTTTTCCAGATAAAGTTTTCCTAGAATACTGTCAGTTCTTACTTCTACATTCTGCCTACGGCTTCTTTTACACTATGATGGCTGAGTAGTTGCTACAAAATCACGTGGCCCAGAAGGCCCAAAATATTTACTATCATGTCCTTTAAGAAAAACTTTGCCAAACTCTGGGATTTGAAAGATGGGACAGGGCTTAATTAAAGAGTAGGGAAGAGTGGCTTATTAAAGTAATTAATTTTACAAATTCCATGTGCTTTGGCAATCTAAGTACCGAGTCTCCTTAGGGCCTTGGAGGGCACAAACTTCATCAGCTCACACCCACCACCCACACAGGGGCCCTTCTCCCTTCTGTACAGAATGCTATCCTGCTCGGCATCAAGTCTCCTCTAAACCTGCTTCCCAGCTCTGGAGAATAAAACAGCTTCGTGATGCTGGGGAAACTCAGGGGTGCCTGTCATCAATTTGGTATCTCTCAGCTTCAAAGCTGCCCTTCTCTGCCCTGCTTGGTCACACCGGACGTAGATAGACCCTGTGAACACTTTCTCTTGGCCTGCGGGTGGCATATTGTGCTTGGTCAGTAGAGGGCGCTGTGGGGACTCCACCAGGCGAGAGCAGCTTTCCCATTCCTGGGTCTGGTCTGGGTGTGAGTTGGACTATAAAGAAAGCTGAGTCCAGAATTGATGCTTTTGAACTGTGGTGTTGGAGAAGACTCTTGAGAGTCCCTTGGACTGCAAGGAGATCCAACTAGTCCATCCTAAAGGAGAACAGTCCTGGGTGTTCATCGGAAGGACTGATGTTGAAGCTAAAACTCCAATACTTTTGGCCACCTGATGAAAGAGCTGACTCACTGGAAAAGACCCTGATGCTGGGAAAGATTGAGGGCAGGAGGAGAAGGGACAGCAGAGGATGAGATGGTTGGATGCCATCACCCACTCAATGGACGTGGGTTTGGGTGGACTCCGGGAGTTGGCTGATGGACAGGGAGGCCTGGCGTGCTGTGATTCATGGGGTTGCAAAGAGTCGGACACGACTGAACGACTGAACTGGAACTGGTCCCCGTGGTCATCAGCACTCATCCTGGCAGCCTGGGCACCTCTCAGCTGAGAAACCAGCTGTGCCCGCAGGCGAGCCCCCACCCCCTGCACCCCCCATGAGAAGCTGCTTCTGAGAAGTTCTGGCTCCACCACACCCTGGGGTGTACTGCAGTCTGCTTATACAGACTGGGGCTGGCTCTTCACTACCAGAGGGCTTCCTGACCTTGGGGGAGCTGCATCCCCTACACGTGTTGGAAATCTCAGCCTGGTGTGGGTATGGGGCTCTCCTCTTCACTAGCTCCTGCACAGAATCTCCTCCTCACCCTCAAGATGGTTCTTTGACACCCACTACTTCTGGGCCCCTGAAATTCTCTTATTTAATAGCTAATTATCTACTACTGCTCTTGTTAACAATTACAGTAATTTTACTCTGTTGGGATAACCAGTGTGGTTTCTGTCTCATGAGTACAAAAGGAAAACCACATATATCCACCAGTTATCCAGAGAAGGGAGACTCGACTTCGCACAGGAAGTCCTGCTTTTCTCCCCCGTGCGGCAATCAGGGTGAGCCCTGTTCAGCCATGTTTTATTTGGACCTTGAATGAAATGTCCCTAATTCCCAAAGTAAAAGTGCAAAGTGTTAGTCGCTCTTAGCTCCATGGACTGTGGCCCGCCAGGCTCCTCTGTCCATGGGATTCTCCAGGCAAAAATACTGGAGTGGGTTGACATTTCTTTCTCCAGGGGATCTTCCCGACCCAGGGATTGAACCTGGGTCTCCTGCATTGCAGGCAGATTCTGATCCCCAAAGAACCTAAGAAATGCTGCTCTAGGTTGATCAGACCTCTCAGAGGCCAAATGTCCATCAGGAAAGGGCTGGGAAAAGCACCAGGGGCCCCCTGAGCCACTCTGTGGATTTCAGGCTAACTTCCCAAGTTTCCCCTCTGTTGGCTGCAGGTCCCAGGAATTTACCACTTCAGCTTCCCAGTTAAGCATGGATTGCCTACCATCTTGGGGCTCTTCTCCCCCAGCACTGGCCAGAGAAGGGGGCACTTTTCTCTAGCTCCACTGCCGACTCAATGGACATGAGTTTGAGCAAACTCCAGGAGTTGGTGATGGACAGGGAGGCCTGGCGTGCGGCAATCCATGGGGTTGCAAAGAGTCGGACATGACTGAGTGACTGAACTAAACTGCCCTTTAGGACCGAGAAGAACAGAGAGAAATTCTTGTTTTACGGATTCCACTGCTAAGCTCGAGATGGAAACAGCATCAACAGACATAACACTGCCTGAATTATAGAGCTGCCAGATCTTTATGCTCCATTTCCAACTTGGATCCCACAATGGTGATACGTGGGTAGTTTCAGACCCTAGGGCGTTCTTTCTGCTAGAACACCCTGCTTCAAACCCAGACCAGAACATAAAAAGATACGTCTCCTCTCGGTTTGTGTCCATGCCCTGAGGGAGTGAAAGGCAGGGGGGTGGGGGTGGGGGTGTCCATGGTGGTCTATGGTTGATCCGAGAGATCAACGCTCAAATCCTATTGTTAAGAAAGGGCATCAGAGCTCCACACCATCAGCTTGGGAGCCTGCGGGTTGGGGTAGAATAAAAACAAGAAGATATTCACCAGGAGCCAGAGGGCTTCCCCACCAGCTTATTAAGCTTGGTAAGCCAAGCAGGACATTGCTGAGCTTTCTTCTCCATGAAATCAACCCTCTGGTCCCTTCTCCCCATCCCCAAGCTCCTTACCAACGAGTGTGAAAGCTTGTCGAGTCTTCTCAAAGTCCTCAGCATCATCCACACCCTCGATGACCGTGTTTCCTCCTTGTGACGTGTAGAAGAAGTCCTCAGCACAGGCTACAGTGGGAAAGGAAGTGAGGGGTCAGACACAGGTGGAATGCTGCATCCCAGGTTCACTGCAGAGCACGCCCCAAGGATGCCTATCCCCTGGGCAAGCTGTCCCAGGCCAGAGTTTATTCCCAGCAAGACGTGGAACCCTTTCAAATTTCATCTTTTTTTTAAAATTGTGGTAAGAGTCACATAAAACATACTATTTTAACCATATTTAACTACAGAGTTTGGGGCTTCCCTCATAGCTCAGTTGGTAAAGAATCCGCTTGCAATGCAGGAGACCCCGGTTCAATTCCTGGGTTGGGAAGATCCGCTGGAGAAGGGGTAATCTGGCTACCCACTCCAGTATTCTTGGGCTTCCCTTGTAGCTCGGCTGATAAAGAATCTGCCTGCAATGCGGGAGACCTGGGTTTGATCCCTGGTTTGGGAAGAGCCCCTGGAGAAGGGAAAGGCTACCCACTCCAGTATTCTGGCCTAGAGAATTCCACGGACTGTACAGTCCATGGGGTCACAAAGAGTTGGACACGACCCAGCAACCTTCACTTTCACTTTCTTTCAACTACAGGGTTCAGTGGCACTAAGTACATTCACACTGCTGTGCAATCTTGCCATCACCCACCTCCCAAATTTTTCACATTCTTAAACCGAAACTCTGTTCCCATTAGACACTAATACTCTTCCCCGCCCGACCCCACCCGCACCCTTGGGCATCTACCAATGTACTTTCTGACTCTATGAGTTTGACTATTCTAGGTGCCTCGTATAAGTGGAGCCAAACAGGGTTTCAAATATCATCTTTATTGACCACGGCAAATGGGGCAGAAGACTGAGGGTCAAAAGACAGGAAACTACACGCCAGTGGAGAACCTGTTGCTTGCGTTAAACTGATGCGTGAGAAACCATGAGAAAATAAAAGGGCTGGTTCAATTACAGTGGAATTCAACTACAGTAGAGTTCAATTACAGTAGACTTATCTTTAAAAGGCTCTGAGAAACATGGTAAAAACAAAATGTACTCCCACCCTAGAAGCAGACCTCTGTGACCATCCGTAATCTCTGACAGCTTCATTTAACACATGAAGGGCAGTAACGTGCCCAGGGGGACATAGCCTTTTTGTTTTAAACATTAGGGCACCCTGAGCTATTTAAGCATGGGTGCAAACCCAGGTTGAGGCTCAGTGCTTGCCTTTAACCCTCAGTTTAATTCCTTTTCTGTCAGGCCTCAGCTCACCGCCTGGGGACGGGGAGTGAGCAGGCACCCAGGTCTGTCACGGACTCAGAGGCACCCTCAGGGGAGTGCATGGAGCAGTGAGAGGGCAGCGTCTGTGTCTGCACCCCAGGGCTCAGAAGCCAGCGTTTCAGGCAACAGCTGCAGCCAATCAAAATTACCCTCGAAAGTCGCTTACGCTTTCCACAAAGTAGCACCTCTGTGGGGCTACAACCCTGTCCAGGGCTTGGATTTGACAAGATGCCAACACTGGACGCTGGCTGTTTTCCCTCCGCCCCTGTAAACACCAGCTCAAAGATCTCTTGACCTGGGCACGTACGGTTGATGGCACATTAGGTACGCATGCTTCAGCACAGCTTCCCGGCAACTCCCGGTGACCCCCTTCAATACCTCGTCCTTCTGATTTGATCTCTGAAGAATTTCTTCACTCTCTTTCCTTCCTTCCTCCTGACTGCCACTGCCCCGGGCCTGACTTTCAGCTTCTGTTGTCTGGGAACTGTTGCAAAAGGCTCTAGGCCTTTCCCCTGGCTTCTGCTCCTGTCCTTTCAAAACCCTCCTCCAGTCGCTGGAAACTGATCACACCACTCCCTGCCGAAGGCCCCGTGGAGACCACCACCCCCAGACAAAAGTCAAGCTCCCGAGAAGGGCCTCCTGGGCCTTTGATTAAGCGGCTTCCTCCAAATGCTCCAGACCCAAGGCTCTTCCTCCCTTCGCCACCTCTATGTCCCAGGTCCAACAGCTTCCTCACTGTCACTCCTCAGGCTCCACTCGTTCAGGCCCTGCCAGCCTCCCCTGCCAGATACCTCCACTCCCCACCTCCGATCCTGTGCTCCAGTGAGCACGGCATCTGCCAGTTCCTCCCACCGACCAGTCCACGCTATCAGGCCCAGCGAGGAAGCGGCAGAACTCAGCCCCAAACCCCAGTCTCGCACACAGCCAGCAAGGAACACTGTACACCGGAATAAACAGCGTAACAGCAGTCACGCTTAACGAGGGCGGGCTTCCTGGAGGGGTCGTTTCAAGCCCCCTGATGACTGCAGGCACCTGAGCCGGAAGATGACGGACTTCAGCCCCGAGCTCACTCACGGCCACAGCAAAAGCCCATTTTGATGAAGCAAGTGGCATTAGGTGTCTGTGGAAGATGCAAATTTAGATCTTTCGTTCTCATCACCCTGGAAGTTCTGACACAGTATTGTAACAGCTTCAGAGGTTTAATAAAACACCAATTCTATGCCCGCTTCACATTTGCCTTTCAAAACACCTCATTTGATGATTTTTACAGTGTCCATATGAGGATGACTGAATACAGTCATCCCTGTGTATCCATAGAGGGTTGATTCCAGGATACAGATGCTGAATCTCTTATATAAAATAGAGCTTCCCCAGTGGCTCAGACAGTAAAGGATCTGCCTGCAAGTGCATGAGACCCAGGTTTGCTCCCTGGGTCGGGAAGATCCCCTGGACAAGGGAATGGCAAAACACTCCAGTATTCTTGCCTGGAGAATCCCAGGGACAGAGGAGCCTGGCGGGCTACAGTCCATGGGGTCACAAAGAGTCAGACACAACTGAGCAACTTATATAAAATGCTGTCAACCCTCTACAACTGTGGGTCGAATTTCGGTTTGCTGAATCCACCAAAGTAGAAACCATGGATATGGAGGGCCAAATGTATATTTACTCCCATTTTCCAGACAGGCAAACTGAGTGCCATAGGGTTTTTAGGGGGCAGGCTCACCCAGGGTTTGGCCAGGCCTGGCAGCCCATTCCTTGATCACCCTGCTAAGGAGATGGTTATCTATGACATCCCATTGCTTAGCCATAGATACACCCTAACTCGTTATCAAAAGTATCAGCTGATGTACTAGAGTTGTCTGAGACTCCAAGAAGAACACTAAACTGTCACACTGGAGGGAAGGAGGCATTTTCAGAATCAAACACCTGTCGTTGTCAGCAGCCAGGGCCCCGCCGTCTCACATTCTAAGTCAGACAGACCACTCCACCCTTCTGAGCTTTGAGTTCCCAAACTCACAGGCCTTTACGATAACTTCCTCCCACTGAGGTTCATCACTGCAAGGGTACCCTGGCCAATCACAGCATTCTCTAATACAATCAAAATAACTGTCTTCCTTCCCTCTGCTTTAAGGCTGCAATCACCTCTGTTAACATCACACCCCAGACTCTCTTCATAAGACAGAAATCCCAACAGGCTGCAGTCCCTATTTACTTAGCCTGCCTGCATCTCAGTTCTACGTTTAGGCCCAGGAAGCCAATCATCCCATCCCAGAGAGGGCTCTCTTGTCCTCCAGTTGGGTCTCTCTCTTACTTAGAATTTCCAAGGAAATAAACACCATGGAATTCCCCTATTAACGGTTCACTGGATCAAACCAGTGTACAAAGGGGTCATGAGGCCAGTGATGAGAGCAATGGGCCATCAGGGCCACGGCCCAGGGCTTGTACTTCACCGGGGGAGGCTGTACTCCGACTTGTGTAAGGCAAGAGAGGGTGCTCATAAAACTGTATCAATATAGCCATGGAAATAAAAGAAGAAAGGATTTATTCCTGACAGTGTGACAGGAATGTGAGTCCACTATACTTCTTTTAACCAGCCTTTATGCATATTCTAAGGCTTATCAGGTGGCACTAGAGGTAAAGAACCTGCCTGCCAATTCAGGCGATATAAGAGACGTGGGTTCGATCCCTGGGTTGGGAAGATTCCCTGGAGGAGGGCATGGCAACCCACTCCAGGATTCTTGCCTGGAGAATCCTATGGACAGAGCAGCCTGGTGAGCTAAAGTCCATAGGGTCGCAAAGAGTCAGACACGACTGAAGCTGCTTAGCAGGCATGCATGCATTCATACTCTAATACATTATTAATTGTATTTTTTTTAATCTCACACTGAGGTCATTTTAATACAACAGATCACCAACAACAGGGCACAGGAATGTGTGGCTGGCTGGCTGCACATCTGCTAGCCACTCTGTCCTCAGACAAATGCACAGAATTCCTGCAAGGCCAAGGGGTCTTACAAAGATCTCTGCATTTGAACAACAGTTTAAGTGCAGAAAAGGGGGAGGAAGGCGAGGCATGTCTGAATATTCACTAGAAGCCACCGGCTTTTATTTGACGTTTCCATCCACTCAACCAGGGTTATCAGTGGAACTAAGAATGTCAAGCTTCAGGGCTCACGGCCAATCCACCCACAAGGCAAAAGACAGCCTCGTGCCTAAGCATGAGAGCTTATCAAAGGCTCTTCACATCACTCCAAGATGCTCTCGGAGGGCACAGGCAGGTAAGAAAGCAAGAAACTAATCCAATTGGGTAGTTTTTCAACTCTCCAGCCAAGGAACTAAGGAGCTTGCACCTTGCTGAAACATGGAGTAAAGAAAAGTCATTTCTCACCTCAATGCTCTCCTGTAAGTGGTGGTGGGGGGGAACCACGATGATTTCTTTCCTATTAAAGTTACATTTGAAATAAAATGGTCCAAACACAGCCAGATGGGTCTTGCCAGTATTCATTCATTTTCTATAAAGTTAGCCCTAGAAAAAGTCTTCATCCCCTGCAGGCTGGCTCTGAGAGGTCCCGCAGGGCCCGTGGGCAGGAGTGGGGGAGGATGGTGTCAGGAGGATGGCCCGCCTTCCTGGTCCCTGTGACTGCGAGCCAACATCAGAGCCCCGAGCAGCCAGCTCACGGCAGAACCCATCAAACAAGGCTGGTAGCGTTCAAGCCTTCTCCGAGGAGTTTACGACCACTGGGGAGAATCAGACCTGCAAGCGCTGATCAGCTCGAGCAGGGCACAAAACCAGTGTCAAGCGTCATCCAAGGCTTCCTCCTTTGGGGTCCAACTTAGACCGACTGTCCCCGAGCAGCTGTGACCCACTCCTCAGCACACCCTTCTCACTCTGTACCGTAAGCGAAGCAAGGGCAGGACCCACCACGTCTGGTTCAACAGTACAGCCCCAGGGCCAAACGTGCCTGCACAGGGTTCAGTGAACAAAGGGAACTGGTGCCAAAGCGCTTGACACAGGCACTGGCTGCTCCCAGCATCCACTCTGCTTGGCTACCAGCCAAGCAGAGCAGCGAGCGAAGAGGGCAGACCCAGGCTTGACATCCTGCCGTATTTACCTCCGGGGAGCCTAGGCTGGAGCGGCCGGAGGTGGATCTGGCCCTGGGCCCTTATGGTGGCAAGGACTTGGCTCTGGGACCGCCAGGCCTCAGAAGTCTAGGTCTCTAACCGTTGTACAACAGCCAGCTAGCCCCTGTCTAGACATCCAGCTCTATACCCCATCTGCTAGTCCTGAACCTACCCACACCTCCCAAAACTCAGATGACAGGCCACGCCAGGCAAGCTGTGTGGCCTGAGGCTTGCCCTCGGCACACAAACCCATCAGGAGTTGGCTTGGAGGACTCAGCAGCAGGAGTCAGTCAATACTCAGAGCTGAGGCCCTGCATATAGGTGGGGGAGGGCTCCAGGCCCAAGGAGAGCGGGTGCATGGGTGCGGCATGGAGAACTAAAGCCTGCTCTCCCTTCTTGCCTTGGCCGGCTCTCAGCTCCACTCAGGGCTTCCGTGGCGGCCCAGATGGTAAACAGTTTGCCTGCAGTGTGGGAGACCTGGGTTTGAGTCCTCGGTCGGGAAGATCCCCCGGAGGAGGGGCATGGCAACCCAGTCCCGTATTCTGGCCTGGAGAATCCCATGAACACAGGAGCCTGGTGGGCTACAGTCCATGGGGTCGCAGAGTCGGACGCGACTGAGCGACGAATGCGTTCAATTTCTTGGCTCCACTAGGTTCACATCAAGGCCCCTCAGCAAACAGGAGCAGCAGAAATGCAGGGTGAGAGGGACCCACCAGAAAGCTGTCCTCCTATCTGAGGGCAGCAGCAAGGCTCCCGCCGGCCTCCCGCTCAGGCTGCTCCATCCCGGCCCGGGCACTGTGGGGCGAGTGTGTGCAACTGTCTGCCTGCGGGAGGACCCCGCGCTGTGGTCTGGCTGGGACTCAGGGTGCAGGGAAACTCCTCTCAGCACCCCACCTCGCCTTCCACAGGGAGGCCCAGGATTCTCTGACGTGCCTCTGGAGCCATCCCTGTCTTACCTCTGCTTTAGCCTCACCCCTTTCTTTCTCTCTTGTCTCAATCCTCAAATGTGACTTAGAGTGGCTGGGCCACACTTAAGTGGCATGCGTTACCTAAATCTCTACATCCTCGTGGTGGGGACACGCTTCTTATGGTGTCTCAAGTGGAACATACTTTCTAAAATAATAATAATGTTAATTCATTAAGGCTCTGCACAACACTCTACCACCTCTGGCCTCTTTTCCTCTCGTTCTCTGAGAGGTCTGGGGCTGGGCCCCCCGAGAGGTGGAGCTGAGAACCCCAGGATAGAGGGCCCTGAGCGGAGCTCCCAGAAGCACCCGCTGCTGCCACAGTGCCCAGCCCCCTGGAACCGGCAGCACCCCCTTCACTTACTTAGTGCCAGCTCCTTAAATTCCGGAAGACTGGCAGCCGCACAGAGCTGGTAAAAGATGTGGTAATTCCTCTCGTCGTCGGCCTGGAGAAGAAAACACAGTTGCTCAGTGTGAAGGGCATGGACCCCAAGACCGTCCCCTTGCCCCGTTTGCACTCCAGGGTGCTCTGGGGGACAGAGGTCAATACCTTCCTTCACGCCTCTGCCACCTTCAACTCCTACCTCCAGAGTCTACATTCACTGTTACGGGGCCCTTCTGCCAAGCAGAAGATGTTTACCTCTGGACTGAAGCAAAACGAGGCATGATCTCTCTTCCTCCCACACAGAGCATCCCTGCAATTTCACCCGGGACAGCTCCACGGGTCGGCGCTGGCTCAGGCCACCGCGCTGCCTGGCTCATGCTGGGAAGACTGTCACTTCCCTGGTGCGGGCTCCCTCTTGCCCCTGGGAGGCTTGGCACTAGGAAAAGCTCTGCCCCTGCAATCCTCAGGTGGGGACGGCGAGGGAAAAGGTCCACGATGAGACAGGACTTACAGCAGACATCGGGGCCAGACCTGCCTTACACAGGCAGAGTGGCGGTGGCGGGCAGTGGGGGCAGGGGCTTCAGGAAGTGCAGACGGCAAGGAAGAGGAAAAACCCACGAGGAGTCTCGCCATAGCCACGGTCAGAGCTCGTCTCACCCACACCCAGCCCAGCAGGCTCTCTGCGCTGTCGCAGTGAAACTGCAGGGGTCCACAAATGGGGCGGTCCCACCAAACCTGTGGGGTGGAGGGAACTGCACTTGGGGTTGTGAGCTGCACCGCCCACCACTGGATGCCAGGGTGCAGGAGGAGGGTGGTCCCCGAGAGGCCAAAGACTATTTGGAAGGAGGGAACCAAAGGTGAGCAAAGAAGAACCGAGTCCTGTTAGACACATGAGAAGCGAGATCTCCATTTATTTGTAAAGGAAACTAAGAAAATGGCCAAATAGCTTTTTTAAAAAACTATAACTTACCAAGTGAGTTTCCTGGTGAAAGAGGAAACCCACAGACCCTACATGACATTGCCCAGATCACAAGACTCTCAAGTCCACAAGGAACATGACTGTCTTCTCTTTGATGCCTAGCACATAACAGACAACACAGGTTTGCTGACTGAATCTAAACACAATGCCCTTTGAAACATATCAATACGGGATAAAAGATTTTTCAGGTCTGATACCTATAAATGAAAACTTATTAATAAAAAATAGGAAGAAAGAAGACCAAAAGTACAAGTCTATCCAAGTCCAGGTTCAGAAGAAGAGATGTTCTTTGAGCAGAGGGAGCGGAACATGGAGCAAGGAAGCACCATCCCCGGGAAAAAATACAAAAGCACCATCCCCGGGAAAATACAAAAGCACAGTCACACGGCTCACCTGAAAGACCACTCTGGACTTCTCCAACAGGTAGGTCCTCATGTTGGCCCCGATGATGCGGTACCTCTTGTCAAAGCCGATCTGAATGTACTTCCCGAAACGGCTGCTGTTGTCGTTGCGGGTGGTTTTAGCATTCCCGATGGCCTGTGCAGAAAAGACAAAGGTGTGTAAGACAGGGTGGGTTTCCTAAGTTTCAGGATTGAATGCTCCTGGCAGCCTCTCTATTCCCTCCTTCCTCCTTCCTTCTAGAACTTGTTACTGAGATGACAATGGTTCGAACAAAAGAAACAGAGACCTTCATTTTCTTTTACTCCTAAGGAAGGCCAGCAAGCGTGATGAGTTGACTGAGGGTCTCTAAAGGGGACTAGACAGCTGGAAGGTGCACCTCCCTGACCTTCTCCTCTTCCTTTTCCTACCTGGAATGTGCGTGTGAGGGCCACTCTCCACCCCCACCCTGAGAGAGAGCCCTGATACTTCAAGGCACCAAGTGACAGGCCACTGTCAGACTTCAGGAAGCCAAGTCTGATTGAAAAGTGGCAAGGAGGGCTGCCTTCCCTAACACAGGTAAAAGTGACCATTTCCCAGGCCTCCAGCACGGACCAGGTCCTGGGCTCGGCTCCCCTTCACTTTCCCCGGAATCCAGGCAAGAATCCCAGGAGACGGATATTAACTTCCTTGGATTTCTGGGAAAACTTGGGCTCAGAAAAGGTAAGCTGTGTGCTGAGGGTCACATGGCTGGGAAGTGCCAACACCAAGATACAAATTTAGATACAACTGAGTCCACAGTCCAGGGTTCACCCACTTGGTTTCACGGTCCTTGTCCAAACCACTCCCCACCAGACAGGAGCTGCCACCCATGTGGGTGACTTCTCACATCTCCAAGTCAGGTCAAATCAAAGGATAAGGACTAAGACATGAATCCTCACGTTTATCTTTTCCTAAGAAAGGAGGAGAAAGCCTTTCAGAGGATGGCAGGGAACCAACTCATTACTCTGTCAAGCAGTAAATAAAGAAGCAAACATCCACCCTAAATTTCCTGTGTAAACTATCAGGGTAACTAGTTAGTGAGGAGAAGCTTCTCTTCCTAGACTCACTCTTGCTGATAAATGTGGGAGGAAAAATAGAATGTGGATATCACCATTCTGTAACTCCTGATGAATTAACTGATATAGGCATAAGCAATGGCTGCTGACTCCACCAAAAGACAGCTAGCCATTCTGTGCATCTTGACCCACCATCAGCAATAAAGGGTTCTTGGTTTTTAAAACAAACAAACCTAAATCTAACCAAGCCTTTAAATTTTACCACCCTTTTATGGGACACACAGAAGACAAAGGAACTTGTTAGCATCAGGAGGATGCTATCAGCAAAAGCCAGCTTGTGTGAAACTCTGCAGGATTATCTACCTTCAACCAAAAAAACACAAATCTCAATTTCAAAAATTCAGATTTCGTCATTTGTAAAATGGCAACAAGAATGTTCTCTTCACCAGGGACTTAGCAAGACTTCACCTGGTTTGATTACTGGTTGGGAAGCTAAGATCCCACATGCCTTAGAGTCAAAAAAAAAAAAGAACCCAAAACAAAAAAGAGGCAACCTTGTAACATATGCTATAAAGATTTTAAAAATGGTCTATATCCGAAAAAAATCTTTAAAAAAAAAAACAATGAACCTTCACCACATCTGGTGTCACTCCTTAGGGCAGCTTAGGCAAAGTTTGCCTACAGTCTAAAGATCACTGCCAGCCTATCCTCCTTACCTCACAAGGCTACTTTGAGAAGTGATACAATGGATATACAAGTACTTTCAAAGTATATAATGATACCAATGAAGGGAAGGGATTGTTTCTATTATTACTACCAAACCCATAAACTCCACTCTGGGCATGAAGAACTTCTAACTTCTGTGCGTGTGTGAAGGACTTGCACGCTGTTCTTTATCTGTTAAACACCTGCTGGATTTATTGCTGTTGTATTGACTTAGAAAACATTTGGATGCATGAGAAAAGCAAGTCCAGTTGTTACACAAGATAAAAACCCTGACTGTGATTATCTCCGAGTCTACAGTGCAACAAGACACAGACACGACACAGTTATAATCTGAAAAATGAACAAATGACATGTGCAGGGAATTCACAGAAGAAAGTCACATGACCAGTAAACATCAGATACCAACCTCAGTGGAAATCAGAGAAATGCAGACAAAAATGACAGTCCAGGGTGGCACTACCTGAAGAACTTTGATACTATGAAATGGTGAGGGAAAAAGGAACTCTCACATATGTACTGCTGGTCCAAACGTAAACTGCAACAGCCATTCTTAAGAACAACTGGGCATATCTAGTAAAACTGAATATATAAGGACCTAAGAATCCAGCAACCATACTTCAAGATATTACCTAGAGAAACTCACATAAGTGTACAAGCAGGTGTGCAAAACAATGTTTAATGCAGAATATGTGTAACAATAAAATGCAACCTAAATGTCTACCTATTGGGGAAACAGATAAAACGTGGACTATTCATACAATGGGATGCTATGAAGCTGTTAAACTAAACAAATTAGAACATAATGCATGGGTAAATAAAAAGAATACTGAGTGAAGAGCAAGTTGCAAAATGGTTAACAGAATACAGTATCACTTATATGTGATAGAACCACCTCTGATTTATGCATATACAAATATGTAGGAAAATAAGAATGGACTGGAACCAATCACTTCAACATGATTGGGACCGCACAATAAGGAGACGCAATTCAACTAGGGTGGAAACAGAGGAGGGAGAAATTTAGCCAATGCCAGCAGAACGGGAAAGGCTTTAAGAAGTGGAAGATGAAGCGAATCTCAAAGGGTGAGTATAATTTCACCAGTGGAGAAGGAAAGGGGATTTTATTTATAAATATAGTATGGGCAAAGGGACAGAGGGGCATGTGAGGGACCTAACACACGAGGACTGGCTAGAGTGTGTTGAAACATGAGAGGAAACAAGAGGAGAGGGAGTCAGGAAGGTGTGATGGGGTAGATCCTTGTATGAAGAGGTTAATGGTCATAGACCTTCTTGTTTCTTTAGCTTAAAAATAAATCAAATTCTGAAAATTACATAACAACTGGTCTTCGTTTCTGTCGATCTAGCCCCCTTTCTTTCTCTGGGACAAGGGGAGTCTCTTGTTCCTTGCTCCTGGAGTTGTGTGCCTGCAGACTCCAGTCACCCCAAGAAGCCATGTGACCCCGCTGGGCTGCGGCTGGGTTCTGCCCCTGCTCCCCCAGTCTCTTGATTAGCAGTGTCCTTCCAATCAGCACAGACTTGCAAACCAGTCACTCCTGGGATGGTGACAAACTCTTACACAGAATGGGGTCAGAGAGCTCTGAAGCCGACAATCGATCATCCAAATCCAGCCCAGTCAATCTCAACCCACCCGCAACTCGCCTTTAATTCAAACGACTGCCACTGAGCGCAGCCCACTGGGAATCCCAGCGCCTCAGACAGCCCGCAACTCTGGGCCTCCCCAGCAGGCATCTGCAGCAGCCGGGCTGCAGAAGTAACGAGGTGATGACATGACCATAACTGATTGCTTCATTGGGAGGTGCCATCCTTCCCCGGGACAGGGCTGGAGTCATCGGGAATCAGCAGCGCCCCGATTAAAACATGCCTTCTATTGGTTGTGTTCCTCTGAGGAGCCATAAAGATGACGAGCTTCCTGACACCAGGGCCCAAGACTCTGAACTTGTGAAAAGTTGGGTTTGGCCAGTAACAGAATCTGCTCTTTCTCTACTTGGCATCACTCTGATTCCACTTTGAGTTCTTCCTGGCAACAATCCTTCCTTTCCATGTTCATATCCGATATTTCTCTCAAATGTAACAATAATAGCCCAAGGGAGAGCCTCTATGATAACAAAATTCCCTAATTGACAGGATGAGCCCCCTGGGTTTATTCACATGATTTCCAAAGTAGCAATTTGGTTAACTGTAGAATTTAACGTTTTGCATCCAAACCACGGTAGCATTTGTTCACATGACATCATGCAAGATTAGGCTGGTTCATGGACACACTCTTCCTCCTCTTGCTCTCACATTTCTTCCATGCCTGCCCAGCAGCCCAGCAGCCTGCTCAGGCTCTAACAGACCCTGGAAACATCAGATCACTTCAGAGCACGGTCATTTAAAAAGCATTCCCAAGGTAGCAGCCCCAACAGTTAGGTTCGCCTCAGTGTTCATGGCAGCATTATTCACACTGGCCAATAAAGTGGAAACAGCCCAACTATCCATCAGCAGAGGAACAGACCAAACCGTGGCACACACATGCACCAAAATGTCACACGGCCACAGAAAAGGAGACAGAGTAGGGATGCGTGCTGCCACGGGGATGAAGCTTGGGAAGGCCAGGAAAGCAGTGAATCAGCCCCACACAAAGGAGTGAGGTCTGATTCCACCTGCATGCAAGACACAGAGGAGGCAGCTTCACGGGGACAGAAATGAGAGCGGAGGTTACCAGAGCAGAGGGCAGAGTAGGGCATCATCGATCAGTGGGTACAGAGTTTCTGTCTGGATGGTGGAAACACTCTGGGCATGGATGGTGGAGCTGGATGGTACACAATACTGTGAGTGTACTTAGTGCCAATCAACGGGACATGTCAATGGCTGTTAATGTTTCTATTATGTACGTTTTACCACAACAAATTAAAAAAAAAAAAATCATCCCGCCTGTGTCTTGTACCTGTTTCATTATGAGGCGGTCTGTCTTCATGAAGTGTCCCCATCCTGGCTAATAAGAACTGCCTTCAGTCACCAGGGATCAAAAGGGTTTCTTCCCTTCTCTGTTTTGTAGAGGATCACTACTTACTTTACTTCCTAAAGAACAGGCACTCTGTGTCTTGGCAATCTTACTACTACAAAGTGAGTTTTGTAGTACTAATTTTGCAATTTTGAAACTCAGAGGAACAGCTGAAATCCTGGTTTCACGCTCACCTGGGATGATTCATGATGCTCACTGGAGAGTGCTGGCCGAGCTGCAGCCATGTGAGTGTGGGAGACAGCCAAGGGGGTGGCAGGGACTCACATCCATGACCATCTCTCAGACCCAGCCCATGGCCAGGCCTCCACCTTGAGGCTTTAAGCAAACACTGTGAGCAAAGAGGCTACAAACTAAATGTCTGACAACAGGGAGCTAAATAATGGCAAAGCCATCTATTAATGTACGTCTGTAGCCAATGAGTTCATAGCAGCTAAATGATAAAGGGACATGGCTAATCTATTAATATAACAGTCAGTGAAAAAGCTGGAAGGAAGTATGCCAAAATATTGAACAATTATCAGCAGGCTGTGGGATCAAAGGGGATTATTTCCTTTTCTTTCATACTTTCCAGTGAATCCTTCCTACCTTCTTAACATTTATTTGATAAATGTTTCCCAATGGGTGTGGGACTGAGACCAGCAGCATCAGGATCACCAACAAACTTAAAATAAATGTAGATTCTCCGGGCCTTCTGAATCAGAAACTCTGGGAGTAACGCCCAGCTATCAGCTCTCACAAACGTTCCAGGAGATTCTGATGCACAGTCAAGTTTAAGAACAACTGCAATCAAATAAAAGGTTGTTTTCCCGTTTCTAATCTGTTTGGTAAAAATGCCCTCAGCGTTATTGAACATTTCCCAAATCATATAAGAACAGATACTGAAACTTGCTTTTGTCTACAAGCATACTAAGTCGATTCAGTCATGTCCAACTCTTTGCAAACCTATGGACTGTAGCCCACCAGGCTCCTCTGTCCATGGGATTCTCCAGGTAGAAGAGTTTGCTTGGTTAATTGATGAGCCCCTGTGATTCAAGACAGAATTTCCTGCAGTTGGTAAAGGCAGAGGGAGCAAGAGGGGCCGTGAGAAGGTCCAGCCAGGGTCTTGTTCCCTCAGCTCCAAAATAATCTGAAGGACCAACCACACTGATGCCTTGTGCCTTACCTGATGGACTCAAGGCTGTGTGGAGAAATCTGAAGCTTTTTTGGCAATTTTCGGCTTCAGCTGAATTTCCTCTCACTAAAACCAAGGGGGCTCTTTGGGGCTGACAGAAGGGCCTACTGCAGCCCAGGCAATAATGGAGGCAAGAAATCAAAGCTAGCCCAGGGACGGTGCAGCCATTTAGCTCAACTCCGTCAGAAGGAAACTTTTACAGAGGAAAGGGGGAGAAAGAGAAATGGAGTTCTGTCCCTATAGCATGGTTCGCTATAGTGAGACCTAAGTTTCGGAAATCTCTCGACCCCTCACTTGCATCGGCCGCTCTGAGGCCACCGTGTGGGAGGTGCAGGTGGTGAAGATAGAGACTGGACCTGCCCTGGCCAGTTCATGCCAACTCAGGGAACAATTTTCTGGACTCTTCAACAGATGACATATTGTCACACAGCGTTTGACTCTATCTCCTCCCAGAAGACAAAGTCCAAACATTTATGGGAGAGGAGTGGGGATCTTTTATCCAGGCCTCCTCACCCCATGGGAACTGCCCTCCTGATTCAGTGGGGCCTCACCGCGTGGGAAGGATCCGGTGGGACACTGATTTGCTGACATAGGATGGCAGGAGGGGACAGGACATGGCAGAGATGGGGGTAGACGAGGAGGACTGTCATGACACAGTTGGGCAGAGTCAAGGGCCAGGAAGACATGAAGAGGACCCTCTATCCAATACCGGGGACCTGGGCTTCCAGGTCAGGAGATTCCCAGATATGTGGTTTTAGGGGCACCTTTGAAAAATTTCCCTCAACAGTTGACAATGGGTTCTTGGGAAGAGGTGAGAAGGCTGACCACGTGAGGCTGGACGCTCAGCAGAAGGAACTCCAGCCAAGGAGGCCAAGGACATCTGGACGGCTTTACCTCCATGATGGGACTGGACGCCAGGACCTTCTCTTCGATGTTGGTGTCACTGGCCGAGCCACTGACCGTGGTGAAGTAGCGCATGGCATACTTGGCCGACACCGTCTTGCCGGCTCCAGACTCCCGCTGACTATGATGGACTGGTTCTTCTCGTCTCTGCAAAGGAAAGGCCCTGGTCAGTCGCTGGCCAAGGAAAGGCGCTCTCGCCTTCCAAGGACCCTGTTGACAAGGGTCTGAGCCCAAATTAGGGATAAATGTGAGGGATGGCATGGAAACAGCCCAGTTTCCTTCAGACACTCACAGATCTGAAAGGGGGAGAAAGAAAGGAGTTCTGAGAAGGACTTACAAATGCCACATACCCTGTTTTATGACCCGGAGGAAGGGGACATACATATCTTACAATGTTTGTAATCACCCGTAAGTTGACCTTGGGGATGATGGGCAAGAGCACCATCGCTTTGTTCTACACACACTAGCTTTGCTTCCGTTTCAGCTAGAGAACCCAGGACCAGAATATGGGCAGTAAACCCACCTGATTTTGAACCTCACGCCCACTGGCTAGCTGTCCGACTTTGGACAAGGTAGTTCACTTCTTTGACTCTCAGACTATCTCGGTCTGGTCTCTTACGACTTTGATCTCCAAGCACATTCATGCTCTTCTAAGTGGTCACCTAGACTTAGGGACCACCTAGGTCTCTAATTCATCCTAACACTCCTGCCAGATTAAGTGTCTAAAGCACAGCTCTAAGTGTGCCTTCCCCACTCAAATCAAGGTAACTTACTCATCACTTAGTGAATCAAGTCCAAAGCCCTTATTTGAGCAGTTGAACCCCATCACAATGCACATCTCAACACTAAAACCTTTGACAAGCGAGGGCAAACTATGGTCCTAAGGACAGAACACTGGGCCTTCAGGCTAAGGATCTTGCTGTCTTGCTCTGCTATCGGCAGGCTCTTTGTAAGCCTTAACCACATTAAAGAGGATACCATCTTACAGATTTGCTACGAGACTATATGAAACTATCTCTACATTTCGTATAAGATGAGGGTATTGCAGTCCAGCCAAGTTGAGCGACTTGCCAGCCTCTGCCATTGATGGTTCTCACTCTGCCAGAAATCACCTGCAACTTATACCCTTCCACCGAAGCTCGACCAACGTCCAAAGTCTAACCCATCTCAGGCATCCCAGCAGGCAGTTATTTCTCTGCCTTCTGAAGTCTCACGTCATCTGCTCTGTGCTGCTTGTAAGGCATTGTCCCATCTCACCTCACACTGATGTCAGGCCCTGCGTGGCCATTTTACTTGCTGTGTGACTTTGGGTCACTTCTTTTCTTTGGACCTCTGTCTTTTCATCTTGTCAAATACACGGTTGCAACTTGGGACTCCCCAGTGATTTAATATGTCTTTGACATTTGATGATTCCATGATCAAAATTGTAACAGGGAGTAGGGGTGGGGAAAAGCTCTCAGTTTCAATTTTCCATTACTTAGGGTTGGCTGTGGGGGAGATATTTATAAGCATGGAATTCTACCCAATGTCCTTCAAAAACACAACCAATGTATGGTTCCATCCGTTCAGCCCAATTACAGACATGACAGCCTACTACTTGGGTCTCTTTTGCTTTTCAATAAACCCTTTTCTCCTGAGCCAGGTGAGGTTCCCTTTACAGGCATACCTTGGAGATACTGCAGGTTCTTTTCCAGACCACCACAGTCAAGCAAATATCCCAATAAAGAGAATATTGCAATAAAGCAAGTCATGTGGATTTTTTGGTTTTACAGTGCAGATAAATTACATTTACACTATGATGTAGTTTATTAAGGGGCTTCCCTGGTGGCTCAGATGGTAAAGAATTTGCCTGTAATGCAGGAGGCCCAGAAGGTACATAAGAGCATTATTCCTTAAAAAAAAAAAAAAAAAAAGGCACATACTTTAATTAAAAACATTTTATTAAAAAAATGCTAAGCACTCTCTGAGCCTTCAGGCAGTTGCAGTCTTTTGGTTGTTGGGGGCTTTATTGCTGACTGATCAGAGTGGTGGTTGCTTAAGGTGTGGGTGGCTGTGGCAATTTCTTAAAATAAAGCAATGAAGTCTGCTGCATGGACAGACTCTACCTTTCACTTGAACACTCAGAAGCCAATGCAGAGTTATCAACTGGCCTAATTTCAATATTGTGTCCCAGAAAAGAGAGAGGTCTGAGGAGGTGGGGAGAGATGGGGGAACAACTAGTTGGTTGAACAGTCAGAACATACAAGACATTTATCAGTTACGTTCACCCTCTTACATGGGTGTGGCTCGTAGCACCCACAACAGTACAATATCCTGCTCGCAGATCGTCACAAATAGAAATATTGTGAAAAAGTTTGAAATATTGCAAGAATTACCAAAACGTGACACAGAGACTTGAAGTGAGTCAATGCTGTTGGAAAAAAATGGTGCTGATAAACTTGCTTGGCACAGGGTTGAAACAAACCTTCAGTTTGTTTTTAAAAAAATCTGTCAAGCATAATACATCAAAGGGCAATAAAGTGAGTTCTGCCTATATTTAGGAAAACTAAATACCCACAGCCATGGGGTTTCACATCCTGAAACACCATCTGTGACTCAGGCCCAGGTTGCCTCCAGGAAGGCAGGAAACACTCCTGAAGGCCTGGGCATCAGGCATGGGCAGGCACAGGACTCCCCGGGATGAGAACCAGCCGCTCTCCAGCTCCCACGCAGAACATCAGCAACCAACAAGCCCACCTCCTATCCCCGGGCTCACACTGCATCCCCATCTTGGACATCTGAGAGGCGAGATTTAACTGCTGCTCAACCTTCTGCTCTTCCAGTAAAAATTTCCCACCAAACCACTTCAGCACCTGGAGTTCCCCGAGCAAGGCCAGCCTCTTCTTCATCCCCATATCTGGGTGGGGGCCCCTGGGGGTGGGGAGGCGGGGTGGGGAAGGTGGATGTCAAGGCACCTGAGGTCCCCACTGCGGAGCACTGATCAGCCAGGGGAGGCACTGCAGGGACTCTGGGGACATCGTGCTGAAGTGTGGTCTTGTTTGGGTTTTCTGCAGAGAAGAAAGTATCATCCTTGGCCTCCCCACCAGCAACAGGAGCGGAATCATCAGGAAGCTCTGCTTCAGCCGTCTCTGACTGAGGGAAGCCCCAGAAGAGCTCCAGATACACCGCCCGGCTGTGACAACGAGGCCAGCACGCCCCTGGACGCGTGTGACATCAGTGCCCTCACCTGGAACCCCTGCTCTAATTGGCACCATGTGACCACGTGCCACTCACTGAATGAGAGCTCCTGGAGAGCAGGCACTGGCTTTAAACCTTGAACCTGCAGGATTCCTAGCGCCAAAGACTCTCCATGGCTCCCTGTTCCCCCACCCAAGCCTTCTCCATGCAAGGGGCACCAGCCTGCACTCGCCCACTTCATCCAGAATCCTGGGAGTCACTGTGGATTCCTCCCTTTCCCTCAAGCTAGTGTGTCTCACTGAATTCACCTCCCAAGACACTCTGCTCTGTTCTCTGGACCTGTGAGTCCCAGCCATTATCTCTAACAAGCATACAATAACAGCTTTCTAACCCTTGTTGTCACCCTCCTGTAATATCAATACACCCTCCTTAGATGACGTTTTGTAGTGAATATGGGGTCAAACCTCAGCCCCTGCTTTAAGCTGTCCAGTGGCAGCCCTCTGCCCACTAAGATCCCAGCTCCGGAATCCTGTTCAATACTCTCCATGAAACAGCACCTCTCTTTCCAGCTTTATCACGTGCCACACTTCTCTTTGTTCACTCCGTTCAAGCCAAACGGGGCTTTCTTTTCCTTCCTACTTTTAATCTGCTTGAAGCAATTTCAGTTCAAATTGATTTTCCCTTCTTTGATCTCACAACTCTCAGTGGCTGGTACTCAGAGTCTGCCTTACGGCCACTCACACATTACTACTTTTCACTGTAATTAATTACCACCATCAATTTACATTTAGCCATGTTATGCCTTGCTTCAGTCAGTTTAGTTTAGTTGCTCAGTCGTGTCCAACTCTTTGCAACCCCATGGACTGCAGCATGCCAGCCCTCCCTGTCCATCACCAACTCCCGGAGTTTACTCACTTATGTCCATTGAGTCAGTGATGCCATCCAACCACCTCATCCCCTGTCGTCTCCTTCTCCTCCCACCTTCAATCTCTCCCAGCATCAGGGTTTTCCAGTGAGTCAGCTCTTCGCCTCAGGTGGCCAAAATATCGGAGTTTCAGCTTCATCAGTCCTTCCCATGAACACCCAGGACTGGTCTCTTTTAGGATGGACTGGCTGGATCTCCTTGCAGTCCAAGGGCCTCTCAAGAGTCTTCTGTTTAGGACTCACAAGACTACTGGGTACCAGTCTTCTCATTTTAAAAATCCATTTTAATAATATAAATATTAAGGTGTCACTGTGTTTTTATTCTGTCTTTGGGCCACAGCATTTGGGATCTTAGTTTCCCAATCAGGGATTTGAACTTGAGCTCTGTGCAGTAGAAGCTTGGAGTTTTAACCACTGGACCGCCAGGGAAGCCCCTAGTCTTCTCATTTTTAACGAGGATAAAAATGAAGTTTGGGAAGACCCAGGAATAGTCCCAGAGTTCTCAGCTAGTAAGACACCAAACGCAGAACTGAACACAGACTTCCCTACCCTGGACAGTTTCCCACTGGGGTGCTCTGCGACACCTCTGCGCCACCATTACAGTGCCTTCGTGTGTAACCAAGCACCCACTGATGAATCCCGCCAACAATTCTAGCCTTGAGACATCAGACAGGAATCAGGCGTCAGTGCTGGCTGGCATGGCACCACGTCCTCAGTCAAAACATCACCTCCTTTAGGGGCTCAGAAGCCCCTGCCTGGCCACCCTACCTTCCTAGCACTCTGCACACAATTTACTAATATTTTCCTTATCTGCTTAGCACTGCTTCTATCCTTGTCTTTCCCATTAGAATGTAAGTTCCATGATGGCCAGTCTCAGACACAGGGCTTGGATGGACAGGCCAGCGCCTGTTTTTTGTCAAGAGAGCAAGGGCTATCACGGATGGTGGTCTTCATAGACTGAGGCCACGGTGCCCCCTAGAGGTGTACAATTTACTGCCCGCAAACCAAACTTTGTGGTTCCTGCCCTGAGTTCAGTCTCTGGAGCTCATCCATGGGAAGGGGGCTCCCTGCAGGGGCCCCAACCTTCAAAGAGGTGCAGCTCTCTTTCCATGGACTGGGCACTCCCTGAGAGGTGAGAAGAGGTGGGAACAAGGCCTGCCAAAGCCCCTGACACACAGTGGAGCTGCTAAACAGGAAGGAGGGAATGCCCGGCCTGAGCCTTGCCTGGCAGGAAGGATGCCCTGTCTCTGAACACACATCATTAAGTCCCTCCATCATTTCCCACTCCAGTAACAAATCATCTGAAAATTTAGGTGTGTCAGTAGAATACAGTCTAGTCACTAATGGTATAATCAATCTATTGTTTCTTGCCTGTCTATGTCTGTCTAGTCTGTAATTACATTTTTAACACCATCATCACAACGCAGACCATCTACTGTGGTTAAAAAAAAAAAAAAGATTTGCACCAGACAACGGGCATACAAAGAATTTTTAATCAAGAATTTCTGTTCAACACAGACATTTGTGTCAGTACCATGGACAGAGTTAATAACTGGGACGCATGCTAGGAAAACAATTAAAATGAATCTTAGCAGCATGCCAGCTAAAAAAATTGATAATACTATATATGGTATGATATTTTCTTTAAAACTCAACAATAAAAAAGAAATATGATGCCTAGGGATACAAACACAATTATATTAACACAAAATAATCTCAAAACCCCACTAGAGTGGGAAAGTCAGGAAAAGTCAGGTAGAGGGCAGAGTCACACTGGGAGGGAAAAAAAAACTGGGTTCTATGGGAAGGGAAAAGTAAGGTTTGGGGACAGAGATAAGCTAGAATGGAGATAAAGTTAGGTAAAGCTATAGTTTTTCCAGAAATCATGTATGGATGTGAGAGTTGGACCATAAAGAAGGCTGAGTGCTGAAGAATTGATGCTTTCGAATTATGGTATTGGAGAAGACTCTTGAGAGTCCCTTAGACAGGAAGAAGATCAAACCAGTCAGTCCTAAAGGAAAGCAACCCTGGATACTCATTGGAAGGCCTAATGCTGAAGGTGAAGCTCCAGTACTTTGGCTACCTGATGTAAAGAGCTGAATAATTGAAAAGATCCTGATGCTGGGAAAGAATGAGGGTAAAGGGAGAAGGGGGGCAGCAGAAGCTGAGATGGTTAGATAGCATCACCAACTCAATGGACATGAATTAGAGCAAACTCTTGGAGATAGTGGAGAACAGAGGAGCCTGGGGTGCTGCAGTCCACAGGGCTGCGACGAGTTGGACATGACTTAGCGACAGAACAACAGTTAGGTAAAAAGGTACAGAAAATTAGAGTGAGGCCATCTGGGGCTCTAAACAGAGCCTTACAGTTACAGTGAGTCTAAAGTTAAAGGTTAGGGCATGAGAAAGAACGGTTCTGCTGTGAGAAGGGGCTGGGCCAGAAAGTGCCAAGTCAGGGATCCCATAAACCCAGCCAACAAGAAAGCCAGGCTCAACATGGGAATGAGGAGATATGTCCTGGGCAGCTAGAGAGAGGGTGCCTATGTCTGGGGCCCTCCATGCTCGGGGCCCAGGCAGGCACAGCAGCATCCCTGAGCATCTCTGCCATCAGGCACCAGTGACCTACCTGCCACACCTTCCCCTCTCCCAGGCAGGGCTGTGTGCTCACAGTCTAGAAATCAAGTCAATAGGGAAGGCAGCCATAAATATTCATGGGAAACTGCTTAATTGGTAGTTAGCAGTCACGGTCCTAAGTGCCCAGTCAATAAGATGAAATTGAACCTTTTGACAATGTGGGGGCTACGTACTTAGTGCATTTCATATCCAAGTATCATGTTCCCACTTTAGTCTCACAGCGGCCCTCTGGGTGCTAAGTTCTATTTATAAACCTCCTAGGTGTAGTGCGATACAAGAAGCAGTGAAATGAATCCGTCTCCTTCCACTTACTTGCTGTTCCCAGGAGAGGCTGCCTCCTCTCGCATGTGACAGGATCACAGAAGGAACCTCTGGGAACTCAGTTAAGACCACCCCTCAATGGAAGATAAGCAGGGCAGAGTGAGACTGAAACGGGGTGGGGGTCTCCTCGGTGTGGATGGAGATGTCCCAGCACCTCTGCTCTTAAACTGGAAGGGCTGGAAGATGAGTCCTAAGACCTCCTGTTATTCCTGAACTGACTCCAGATCCAGGTTACAGTTGAGCTGTGTGGAATATTAACTAATAGTTTACATCAACTGCAGGTACCTGCTAATCTTGAAAATACCCCTGAAAATTCAGAAATCTGTGGGTTTAGTCAGCTTATTAAAAAGCAGAGACATTACTTCGCCAACAAAGGTCCATCTATTCAAAGCTATGGTTTTCCCAGTAGTCATGCATGGAGGTGAGAGTTGGACTATAAAGAAAGCTGAGAGCCAAAGAACTGATGCTTTTGAACTGTGGTGTTGGAGAAGACTCGAGAGTCCTTTGGACTACAAGGAGATCAAACCAGTCCATCCTAAAGGAAATCAGTCCTGAACATTCATTGGAAGGACTGATGCTGAAGCTCCAATACTTTGGCCACCTGATGCAAAGAACTGATCATTGGAAAAGACGCCGCTGCTGGGAAAGATGGAAGGTGGAAGGAGAAGGTGACAACAGAGGATGAGATGGCTGGATGGCATCACTGACTCAATGGACATGAATTTGAGTAAACTCCGGGAATTGGTGATGGACAGGGAGGCCTGGTGTGCTGCAGTCCATGGAGTCACAAAGAGTCGGACATGACTGAGCAACTGAACTGAACTGAACAACAGAGGCAAGTGTGTCCTGTGATTTTATATTTAACAGAATTATCTGGTCCATGTTATCTTGTGCTGTGCCATGCTTAGTCACTCAGTCATGTCCAACTCTTTGTGACCCCCGTGGACTGGAGCCCACCAGGCTCCTCTGTCTATGGGATTATCTGGGCAAGATTACCTGCAGCACCAAATAAACACTTCTGAAGCTCCCTTTCACTTAGTGCTGGGAATTACTTTACAGTAAAGGAACACATCCAGGTAATATTCAGGAAAAAAGGCTTCTTATGGGGTCAGCAGTCTAGCTCGGTAGTATCTGAAGCCAGGTGCATCTGAGCACCTCGGTCTAAAGCCTATCCTCTTTCTCTACACTGCACTCTCTCTGCCAGGCTACCAGGAGATACAAGGTCTTCTTCGATTTCTCTTCTAGATCCGGCCTCATCCATTCATCTTTTAAATTTAGGAGAACCCTGCATGTCAATTTCAGCATCTCCTCTCACCTCTCCAGGTTGCCTCTAACATGATCTCATCTTACCTCATCGCTACAAACACCACCCCAAAGCTGTCCACTCTCAGATTTACACCCCAACCCAGAAATCTCCCAAGAGCCAAGCACACATGCACAGCAACAGTGACACACAGGGGCTGCAAAGCTCTCCCCTCAAAGCCTCCATACCCAGGACCAAGCTCCCCACCCGCCCTCCAGCCTGCTCCTTGTCCTTACTCCTCAAGCACATGGCTTGGCGCCCCACACAGCAATGAGACGGGGACTTGGGAAGGGCCTTTGACTCTTTTCTGCTCCTTACACCACCAGGCAAAGTTGACTGTACTGCCTCGATCCTCTTTTAATCCATCCCCTAAGTCCTGTCCATCATCCTTTCTTTCCTGGTCCTTTCACAGTATTGTAACTGGTCCTCCCCTGCCTACGTCAGCCCCTACTCAATCCATTCTCCTCATTGCCACTGGAAAGATATTTCCAAAACACTCATTTGAACATACGTAAGTCAGATGTGAGTTTGATCCCTGGATTGGAAAGATCCCCTGCAGGAGGGCATGGCAACCCATTCCAGTATTCTTGCCTGGAGAATTCCACAGACAGAGGAGCCCAGAGGGCTACAGTCCGTGGGGTCGAGAAGGGTCAGACACAACTGAGCAAGCACGCACGTGGGTCCCACTGAGCACCTCTCATGAGACACTGGGGCCTGCGTCTGCATCAGCACCCGCAGCGTCCCAGGCCCTTTGTGATTTATCCCAAGAGGCCATTCCAGGCAGAGGCGCCAGGCTATGCAAAAGAGAGAAATGGTGCTCCAGGAAGAGGGTGAAGTTTAGGGCACTCGGATCCCAACAGGCAAGTCATGGCCTCTGGCAACGACTGGACTACAGAGAACCATCACTTGTTCAGCCCTGAACTAGTGTTCAGTTGCACACTAGAAGCACACACATGTGGAGCTCAGGAAACTCCCCGATGGATCCCACAGCAGATCGCCTGGACCACACGTCTGGGGGCGGAGCCCAGATACTTGTTTTTTTGTTTTAATTCCACAAGGATTCTGATGTTCTGCTGCAACATTAGTTCTGCTAGGATTAAGAACCACTGCTCAACAGCTTAACTAAACGGGTCACGATATAAATATATTCAGGTACTTGTAGACATTCAAATACCTGGTAACTTATTCATGGTTGCTATTAGCCTAATATCATGTAACACTGACCTTAAAACAAAGACTAGCTTTAAGAGGCTAAACAGTTTGTAACGTGTGAGTTTTTTAACCGTTCTTCCTGGCTGTAAACTATAGGAGCCTTAACATTTAAGTCTAAGGTCCAGTCACTCAGAAATCAAAGTAGAGCGTCCTCACTGACTAGACTTAGTGACTGACACCCACCAGTGGCGCAGCAGTGCAGGCCGGTCAGCACTGGAGCCAGAAGCGCACAGATGCGCGAGCACGGCAGAGCGCGCTGCGGCCCTGCCAGTGCCTGCGAGCCGGGAGACTCAGCTTCGCTCTGCTCCAGCGTTCTGCACCTGGGCTCTACAAATTCCCAACACGCTCACGAATAGAATTCAGGGGCATCATGGACTTAAACGGAATAAAAAGCACCGCTCTATTTAGTTTTACTAAATTCTAACAATTTTTCATTTCTGCCAATTAAGAATATAGCCAAACGTGAAATCTAAAAATATTACACAAATGAACTTATTTATAAAACAGACACACAGATACAGGAGACAAACTTATGATTAACAAAGGGGCAAGTGGGGAGGGATACACACTGGATTAACAGACATACATTGTTACACATATGATACAGGTCCTACTATATGGTACAGAGAATTATATTCAATATCTTGTAATAACCTATAATGGAAAAGAATCAGAAAAAAATATATATATATATATAATGAGATCACTTTGCTATATACCAGAAACTAACGTAACACTTTGCTATATACCAGAAACTAACATAACACTGTAAATCAGCTGTGTTAGTCACTCAGTCATGTCCAACTCTTTGCAATCCCATGGACTGTAGCTTCTGCCCATGGAATTCTCCAGGCAAGAATACTGGAGTGGGTTGCCATCCCCTTCTCCAGGGGATCTTCCCAATCCAGGGATTGAAACTGGGTCCCCTGCATTGCAGGCAGATCCTTTATCATGTGAGCTATCAGGGAAGCCCCAAATCAACTATACTTCAGTTTAAAAAATAAAAAAAGAATAGTCAAAAACAGGGAGCAGAATTAGCAGGACCTCTCTTGGCACCCCACTCCAGCACTCTTGCCTGGAAAATCCCATGGACGGAGGAGCCTGGTAGGCTGCAGTCCATGGGGTCACTAAGAGTCGGGCACGACTGAGCGACGTAACTTTCACGCACTGGAGAAGGAAATGGCAACCCACTATAGTATTCTTGCCTGGAGAATCCCAGAGACAGAGGAGCCTAGTGGGCTGCCGTCTATGGGATCGCACAGAGTGGGACATGCCTGAAGCGAATTAGCAGCAGCAGCAGTGACTTTGACACCATATTATATTACAGTTGCTGCAGATATCATTAAATATTTACACTCATCACTACTTCAAAATTATGGTTATTATTAGATCTGCCACTAATGCATTAACCATCCCTTATATTTACTTTATCACAAACTCCCAAAATAATTTGGTAAGTTCTGAATAATCAGTCCTTTGCAATTGTACATATTATATTTGATACATTTAAATGATTCAAATGGAACAAAAATGGTTAAGAGTCCCTCGTTCCCTTTTAAAAATGTTTTTCTTTTCCCGATTGCAAAATCATGCCTCTTTGCACAGCATTCATGACAATGACTTTCAGGGAAACCGTGCCCACGTTTCGTCAGTCCTGCTGTATTTTCAAGGGCCAATTAGAAACATCAGTAAGTGCGCTGATAGAGGTGGGAGGCAGATTTCAGAGACTCCTGGGGTAAGGGGCAAGGTTCTCTCCACTGGAATACACTGTAGTGCAAGTGGGTATATAAACTTTCAGGCCTCAAAGCTCACCAGAAGACTGACACGCTCACAGTGTCTGCATCGTGTGCCCTCAACAGTCCAACATTGCCCTTAGCAGGGTAAGCAAGGGTTTTGAGATGTACTTTCTAGGACGTTCCTGAGTGACACTGATGCTGCTGGTCTGAGCACCCAGCAACATCATCCCTTGGCTGGTTTGAAAGTTCATGGTTCTCTCATGTGGCCATAAAATTATATATAGCACCTGGGCCTAAGGCTGAATCTGCTTTCGTTGTTCTGGGGAGTCTATTCTAGAGGGAAAAAAGCTGGCTCAAGAGACAGTGTCTGCGGATCCATCTCAGCCCTCCAGCTGCCGCAAAGGCTCTCACAGGTCCCCACTGGAGAGGCCCTCGCAGGGATTAGCTTCTTCTGTAGCCTTTCTCTCCTAAATGCAATCACTCCAGCCTCCTGGCCCAGAAACCGCCCAGCCTTTCACGTATGAGACACTCAGCATCGAGTGGAGGTGGAAAAGTGCCTGGCTATGTTAGCAGCTGACAGGCCCCAGGGCAGACTGAGGATCAACCAGAGGCTGGTGCCCAGAGGCATTCAACAGTTCACGATGAGTGAGCACGCTCTAAGTGAAAAAAGAGAAGCAAAAGAGAGTCTGGCTACGGAAGGGCACTACTAATTGCAGTCATTTGTGTCAGCTACTTAATATTTATGCCTAAATTATCATGTAGCACAATGATTATGAACATCATTAAACATATCAGGCTAATTCTGCTGTAAGGTCTACTCAGTTATAAAAATAAAGGCTCTACCGTCACAGTGTTTTCCCTACACAGCTTAAAAAAATTAGACCACTGAGGGCACAAGCTTGGACATCCAGCCCAGCACTCTTTCTACGACACAAGGACCCTTCAAACACATCATGTGTTCAAGCACACGAGAGGTCACTTCATAAAACAATCTGCTTCAAACTGAAGGCCTTCAAGCAAAGACAGAACTGACCTCACAGCTTAGTAGATAATGTTGGAAGTATCTACATGGAACTGCTGGGCTCAGAGCAAATGCACCTGAATGTAGCTCTGGTTATTTACCAGTAGCACACTCATTCGTGGGTTTCTTTAGTACAACATCCCAAGTCTGTGGGTCCTAGAATACCCACTGGGTCTCTAACCACTTCTGAGTCCTCTAAAGAAAGACTCACTTTAATGGGCTGAAAGACCTAATAATGGAAAGCAAGTCAATAATTCATTATGCTGTCAGGAAAACTCATTGCTGTCAAAAGTGTCCCTAACAAAAGTAAAATTGAGAAAGGCTTCTCCCTTCTCTCAGCCCATACTTTCAACACATCCTTAGATCTGTCTCCTCTGGGAAATGCTACCTGCAGGTCTAAATGTGCCAGGCCCACTCCTCTGAGCTCAGCCAAGGCATCTTGCCCACCTGCATCCACTCCGTGAGTTAAGACAGCAGATGAAACCATTTTAATAAGTGAACCGACTACAGCTGGCCCTTCAGCAACAGGTGTGAACTGCGTGGGAACACGGACACCCAGATATTTTTTTCAGTAGTAAATACTACAGTACTGGACAACTCGTGGCAGGTTAAATGGGAGCACCCACAGATGGCTAAGTTATACGTGGATTTCATCTGTGCAGAGAGTTGGTGCCCCTAAACCCCACGTTGTTCAAGTGTCAGCTGAACACTTATATCAGGTTCTGAACTTCTGCAACAGCAGCCTCAGGCCCAAAATCGACTCCCTTCTGGAGAGGGTCACAGGACCTGCAGTTACAGCATGGGTGAGAGAGTAACCGAGATCCTGACAGATAGTACCTGCTGGTTGCTCACCTCCCTGCCCTCTCTCAAGGCCTTTTATATTTTAAGTGGCCAAGAGTTACCCAAACAGAAAACCTAGGTAACAGGGATGATCAAAGTTCACAGCAATCAGTGTCAACTCTACAACATGATCACACCTACAACTTCAGTTTACCCTCCTGCTGATCACGGGAGGCAGGTTAGGCAACACTCTCTCACCCATTTTCCAGGCCCAATAACCTGTACAAAGTGGAAGAAAGTACCTTATCCAAAGCCAAGGTTTCCTTGACAAAGTCCCATATGGCTCCATCCCCCTCCTCAGTCAAGCCCAGCCAAGGGTGTGGCACTCAACACTTCCCAGAGGTTATAGCCTACATGCCGTCTGATAGGGTGGTGGGTCAATGTGGGCAAGAACCCATGAATTACAGTTTGATTTCTGAATCAGGAATCTTTAAGCCCAACTTGAGTGTCTACAAATCTCTCAGCAGTCAAAAGGGGAGGGAAAAAAACCCATGGTGATGGGAAAGGGGACTCAGCTGTCCACCAGTCAGGGGGCAATTCTTTACTACATACCTCCATGGGGTCCCATTTTGAGCTTTCCAAGTAAGTACATGAAAACAGCTCCCTTGAGGAGCTGACACTCAGAGGGACACCCAGCACACCTAGAACAAAAGACAGCATTGTGCTGCAAAGGATAGAAGAGAACTCCAACAGTCTAAGATCCAAGAGGTCTGAGACCCGAGAGAAAGACCCCTGAAGAATCTTGTTAGATGTCAATGTCAATTGCCTTGAGGTTTATCTTTACCAAGAGCTAGAATTTTCAGCGATGGAAGAGAAGCTCAGAGTTAGGAATTAGCTGTGCAGTAGCTTCACGGGATGGCGATTTAGAAAAGTTTCCCTTGCACGGGGATGATCCAGAGAGATGATATGGGGTGGGATGTGGGAGGGGTTTCAGGATTGGGAGCTCATGTACACCTGTGGCTGATTCATGTCAATGTATGGCAAAACCAATACAGTATTGTAATGTAGAATAAAGTAAAAATAAAATAAAATAAAAAAGACTCAAAAAACTTTGTCTCAGGTTGGCTGTGTTTACTGGGGAAACACACTCTTCCTAGCAACTGTTTAAATAAATCTCACAGATGCTACAGAAAAAAAAAAAAGAAAAGTTTCCCTTGTCTTTTCTTGAAGGATAAGTTGGGGGAGGCGGAGTAGTTCAGAGTAGTTTATGCAAAAACCTTCCTTCTTGGGGAGGTGGGCGGGGTAAAGAATCCTATGTTACAATAAACTTTTTTGTGTCAAAAAATTCAACAATGTCTCCCTACAAGCAGAAGGACTGTTCTAATGCAGCTAATTGACTTTGGGAAGATTTTGAGTTCTGAATATTCCCAGGCTTTTAAGGGCTAGGTAATTAAAGTAATCCTCAAATACTCTGAGGACCAGAATTTGCTTGCTGTTCAAATCATTAAAAAAAAAAAAATTCTAGGCTTTCCTTTAATAAAGCTTAAATGTTGCGATCTAGCTGTTTTTAGTAATGGCTGTGAAAAAGTCCCTTGTCAGTTGCAAAAATCCCAAATGGTGAAGTCTTTTAGTGTTATTTTTAGCGCCATTTATCAAGATCCACAGGAGTTTTAAATGGTAAGTTACAGACACTACTGGAGCAGCAGGTGTGCTCAGGGAGAGGGAAGCCCAGCTTCCTGGGAGTAAGTTACCACCTATCTATGAGGACCCAGGTAGCCACATGTTATCACCTCATCTACTGGAGCACTCCTCCCTGCAGCCCCACTGTGAGTGAGCGCCACCTGTGGAAGTAGGTGCTCCCGTTGGAAGGAGGTGCTCCCATTGGAGGGAGGTGCTCCCGTTGGAAGCAACACATTTTCCTTCTCTGATCTGAGTGCCAAGATTGCACTCCACCCCATATTCATAAAACGCTGACCTGGAGGATCCTAACATTCTTGCTGATACCACGGTCTCCTCCAGGGCCTGGAAGTACTACAAAGCTCCAAGACTGGGAGGCTTACTCGGCCAATCTGCTCAGCAACCACAGCCTGTGCATTTTGCTGAGTCATGTTCAGGCTTCTTGACTCATGGAAAAGGGACACAGGGAAAGGGCCAAAGATGAGAAGTGTCAGGCAGCGGGCAAGGCCTTCAGAACTCAGGAAAGCAAGCTTAGAGAGCCGACAACCTTGAGTTTGAGATGGGCCTTTCGGCCCAGCTGCTCAAATGTTTCCTCTTTAATCCTCTTCTCTTCCGGCTTCATTTCCTTGCTGTGCCTGACTCTCAGGATCTAGTCCAATATGAACCCAAGACCTAAATGTTTTCTTGTTAAACTCTTGTTTTATATTTAATGAAGCTTAAATTTATAAATCTGGCTTACAACTTGGAGGAATCCTCTTTTAAATAAAAAGATTTATATGCATATTGGTTAGCATGTATAGTAATGAAGTCTTCTCCAGGTGGTGTATACCTACTGTACTACAAACAAATGTTTTTGGACAGGATTCTTCACAACATAGTATTATTTAGAGTTATCACCCTGTGCTCATCCCACCTGTCTCAACCTCATTTATCAAGTCTAGTATGATGATATCAAGCGTTCCTGTTAGGGAAGCACACTGATTGAAACTGCCCACCATGGCCAGGCACCATAGTAACCATTTGCATGAGTTGTTTTATGACAAGAGGTCCTGATAAGGAATAGGGAACTAATAAGCCACCACCAACCAGAAGAGTTCGGGAAAGGTCTAAAGAAGATACTACGTGTCTGTCCACTTCCCAGAATCCATCTCGCTAGCATCTATCTTGGCTGAGCAATGCGTGTGCCACCAGGAAAGACTCTGAATTAGAAGGACTGGTCAAAGACCACCCAGAAACTAATCCCATCACCATAAAACCCGACATTGCCAGCCACTCAGCAGAGCAGTTCTCCTGGGTTTCCTTACCCTACTGCTCTCCACCGGGGCGCCCTTTACCAATAAAATCTCTTGCTTTGTCAGCACATGTGTCTCCTCGGAGAATTCATTTCCAAGTGTTAGACAAGAGCCCAGTTTCAGGCCCTGGAAGGGGTCCACCTTCCTGCAACATTCCGATTTAAGAAATGTAGTTCCTGCTCACCTTTTCTGTAAAACAGCATCTCTACATCTGCTTTCTGCCTTTTATTAATATTTTTTTGGGGGGAGGTAACAGCTTTACTAGGATATGATTTAAATATCATATGGTTCACCCATTTAAACTGTATAAATTCAATGATTTTTAGAATGTTCACAGAATTGTGCAACCATCACCAAAATCAACTTAAGAACTTTGTCATCACTACAAAAAGAAGCTCTGTCCATTCCCAGTCACTTCCCATCAGTCCCCCTGACGCCAGGCATTCACTAATCCACTCTCTGCCTCTCCCTATTCTGAACTTTCATGTGAAGGGAACCATGATCTTCTGAATGGTCTCTTTCATTTAGTATAATGTTTTCAAAGTTTATCCATGTTGCTGCATGTGTCAATTCTTCATTGTTAATTTTTAAGGCCGAACAACATTCTGTTGTACAGATATAAGACTTTTGTTTTTCATTTTTCAGTTGGAGGACATTTGGGTTGTTGCCACTTTGGGGGCATTACAGGTAAATAGAAATATTCATATACAGTGTTTAGTGTGAACATGCTTAAATTTTTCTTGGTTATAATAGAAGCTTTGGATATTTGAAGGATACCTGCATACCTGAAAGTATGCAAAAGTTGACAGTATGCCTAGCTTTGCATATGTGAAGGATAGGCACTGAAAATCCCCTTCATTTTGAGCTCATCAAAATCTACCTGTTGTGTCAAAAGGTGAGAGCAATCGCTTCTCAGCCTTTTGGTTAAGATTAAGTGTAAAAGGTAAGACAGCATATTCAGGAACAATGCTAATCTCTTCAGTCCCTAATAAGTTATTTTTGGTGCCATTTTTAATTAGCTAAGATGGATAGGAACCTGGAATGTCAGGTCCATGAATCAAGGCAATTTGGAAGTAGTCAAACAGGAGATGGCAAGAGTGAACGTAGACATTCTAGGAATCAGCGAATTAAAATGGACTGGAATGGGTGAATTTAACTCAGATGACCATTATATCTAGCCATCATGGTCAACAGAAGAGTCCGAAATGCAGTACTTGGATGCAGCTCAAAAACGACAGAATGACCTCTGTTCATTTCCAAGGCAAACCATTCAATATCACAGTAATCCAAGTCTATGCCCCAACCAGTAACGCTGAAGAAGCTGAAGTTGGATGGTTCTATGAAGACCTATAAGATGTTTTAGAACTAACACACAAAAAAGATGTCCTTTTCATTATAGGGGACTGAAATGCAAAAGTAGGAAGTCAAGAAACACCTGGAGTAACAGGCAAACTTGGCCTTGGAATGCGGAATGAAGCAGGGCAAAGACTATTAGAGTTTTGCCAAGATAATGCACTGGTCATAGCAAACATCCTCTTCCAACAACACAAGAGAAGACTCTACACATGAACATCACTAGATGGTCAACACCGAAATCAGACTGACTATATTCTCTGTAGCAAAAGATGGAGAAGCTCTATACTGTCAACAAAAACAAGACCAGGAGCTGACTGTGGCTCAGATCATGAACTCCTTATTACCAAATTCAGACTGAAATTGAAGAAAGCACGGAAAACCACTAGACCATTCAGGTATGACCTAAATCAAATCCCTTATGATTATACAGTGGAAGTGAGAAATAGATTTAAGGGCCTAGACCTGATAGAGTGGCTGATGAACTATGGAATGAGGTTCGTGACATTGTACAGGAGACAGGGATCAAGACCATCCCCATGGAAAAGAAATGCAAAAAGCAAAATGGCTGTCTGGGGAAGCCTTACAAATAGCTGTGAAAAGAAGAGAGGCAAAAAGCAAAGGAGAAAAGGAAAGATATAAGCATCTGAATGCAGAGTTCCAAAGAAGAGCAAGAAGAGATAAGAAAGCCTTCTTCAGCGATCAATGCAAAGAAATAGAGGAAAAGAATGGAATGGGAAAGACTAGAGATCTCTTCAAGAAAATTAGAGATACCAAGGGAACATTTCATACAAAGATGGGCTCGATCAAGGACAGAAATGATCTGGACCTAACAGAAGCAGAAGATATTAAGAAGAGGTGGCAAGAATACACAGAAGAACTGTACAAAAAGATCTTCATGACCCAGATAATCATGATGATGTGATCACTAATCTAGAGCCAGACATCCTGGAATGTGAAGTCAAGTGGGCCTTAAAAAGCATCACTACAAACAAAGCTAGTGGAGGTGATGGAATTCCAGTAGAGCTATTTCAAATCCTGAAAGATGATGCTGTGAAAGTGCTTCACTCAATATGCCAGCAAATTTGGAAAACTCAGCAGTGGCCACAGGACTGGAAAAGGTCCGTTTTCATTCCAATGCCAAAGAATGCTCCAACTACCGGACAATTGCACTCATCTCACATGCTAGTAAAGTAATGCTCAAAATTCTCCAAGCCTGGCTCCAGCAACATGTGAACCGTGAACTCCCTGATATTCAAGCTGGTTTTAGAAAAGGCAGAGGAACCAGAGATCAAATTGCCAACATCCACTGGATCATGGAAAAAGCAAGAGAGTTCCAGAAAAACATCTATTTCTGCTTTATTGACTATGCCAAAGCCTTTGACTGTGTGGATAACAATAAACTGTGGAAAATTCTGAAAGAGATGGGAATACCAGACCACCTAACCTGCCTTTTGAGAAATCTGTATGCAGGTCAGGAAGCAAGTTAGAACTGGACATGGAACAACAGATTGGTTCCAAATAGGAAAAGGAGTACATCAAGGCTGTATATTGTCACTCTGCTTATTTAACTTATATGCAGAGTACATCATGAGAAACGCTGGACTGGAAGAAACACAAGCTGGAATGAAGATTGCCAGGAGAAATATCAATAACCTCAGATATGCAGATGACACCACCCTTATGGCAGAAAGTGAAGAGGGACTAAAAAGCCTCTTGATGAAAGTGAAAGAGGACAGTGAAAAAGTTGGCTTAAAGCTCAACATTCAGAAAACGAAGATCATGGCATCCAGTCCCATCACTCCATGGGAAATAAATGGAGAAACAGTGGAAACAATGTCAGACTTTATTTTGGGGGGCTCCAAAATCACTGCAGATGGTGATTGCAGACATGAAATTAAAAGACGCTTAGTCCTTGGAAGGAAAGTTGTGACTAACCTAGACAGCATATTGAAAAGCAGAGACATTACTTTGCCAACAAAGGTCCGTCTAGTCAAGGCTATGGTTTTTCCAGTGGCCATGTATGGATGTGAGAGTTGGACTGTGAAGAAGGCTGAGCGCCGAAGAACTGATGCTTTTGAACTGTAGTGTTGGAGAAGACTCCTGAGAGTCCCTTAGACTGCAAGGAGATCCAACCAGTCCATTCTGAAGGAGATCAGTGTTCACTGGAAGGACTGATGCTAAAGCTGAAACTCCAGTACTTTGCTACCTCATGAAAAGAGCTGACTCATTGGAAAAGACCCTGATGCTGGGAGGGATTGGGGGCAGGAGAAGAAGGGGGGTGAAAGAGGAAAAGATAGTTGGATGGCTGCATTGACTCAGTGGACGTGAGTTTGAGTAAACTCTGGGAGACATGAAGGGCAGGGAAGCCTGGCATGCTGTAGTCCATGGAGTTGCAGAGAGTTGGACATGATTAAGCGACTGAACAACCACCACCACCTTTTCAGAGCTAATTTCAGTGTCTTGGCCCTGGATCCCACCAAAGCTGGTAGTGTCTGGGATTCCACTACCAGTTATCCCCTTTCTCTGTCTCCCCAGCCGCTCCCAGCTTTCAGCCTCTCTCCCCCAGCTAGTTCCTTCCCATGAGCATTTTAACATTCTGAAACCATTAACATGAAAAAAAAAACATGCACAAACACTTCTTCCTCCCCTGTAGCACACGGGGTGGACTTGGGAGTTAAAAAAGAAACACAGGCAAGACTGAGGCCCCTTCAGGGGCCACAGCAGTAACCCAAATGGAAGGTGAGACCCTAAACTCAGCCATGGTGGTAGAAATGGAAGGCATTAGACTCGAGTTGTATTTGAAAGTTGTGACATACAGGACATTTTCTCTTTCAGATAACATATGTATTTGAATAGTTTTTTTGAGTCATAGCTGAGAAATAGGTAGCACTTTAAATAAAGTGATATGCCAAGGAGACAGATATTTTTACGCAGGAGAATCTTTGGTCAGCCATCTAGTTAATATTAAATAGTTACTCATCTACTCTGAGAATTTAAAGGGCTGCGGACATCTCCAGGGCAGACGCTTTGGTAACCAGAGCATTCTTTAGGTTCACCCAGAAGTTGCCCACATACAAAGAGATGGGATACATCAAATGTGCAGAGAAATGATAAGAACAGGGGAAAAGCAAAGACAGTATTTGCTTGAGACCCACTGCGGGCTCTGCACTCTAGAGTACATATGTGGGTGTCCACCAAGGATGAATTCTCTCCTGCTCTATGGTCATCCACAGAGAAGAGTCAGGCGTCCAACAGGGCAGCTCACACAGCCTCCCAGCAGACACCAGCATGCAGCAGCTATGAAAACTTCCCATTGGATGGAGCAGATTCATTAGTGCAAGCCCAGCCCCACTGCGGGAATTCTGCTGCAAACCCAGGTTCTCCAGGTTCAACCATACAGACACATAGAAGGGGACAAAGAGCAGGAGCCTCGGAGCAGCAGCAGCAGAAGGCATTCCAGCACCGGTTCTGCCTCTCACGAGCTTGGGGACTTTAGTCAAGCCCCTCAGAGCCTCAGGTCTCAACAGCCTACCTTTCCACGCTCCCTGAGTTTCAGTGGGAAGCCATGAAAGGGAGACCAAAGACACCTGAGAACTAAGGGCAGCACAAACGTGAGTGGCACAAAGGATGCCAAAGATCATGTTGAGCATTTTGGGGCAGAGCAATGGAAGGCAGGATGAGAGGCAATTCTTGGCTGCACAGGACTGCCAGGCCCTTTGCAGGCTGCTCCTGGTTCCTAAGGCACATCCACTCAAGGTGGTAACACCATCAGTGCACTGCCCATCACCAGAGGACTCCACACCCTCAACTCATTTGTGCCTACATTTCCAACTGCTCCTAAGAAGAAGGCATAAACCCCATCACCTTTTAAGGGGTGATCATCACCTCCTTTAGGTTCTTCTTCCTCCACCAGATCTCCAAATGCCCACTTTCCTTGGGGTTAGATTTTGGGAACTTGTCTCAACAGTCTCTCCCAGGATGACAGCATCCATTCCCAAGGCTTTAAGCCCCACCTATAGGCCAAGACTTCTCTCAATTCCATCACAGACTCAACGACTAGATAGCTTTATTTGGATATCAGAGGTGGGGGATCATGAATGAGACAACTCCCAAATAAAAAGCACCTCCTATACCCTTCCCCCATCTTTCTGGTCTCAGCAAGTACAACTTCTATCTACCCAGTTTCCCAAGCCAGAAACCCAGGAAACGTCTCTTCCAGGGAGGCAGGAGACCAGAGTGGCCAAGAGCATAGAGTTGGGAATTAGGGGCCCAGGGTCCCCTCATCCCTGCTAACTGCCAGCTACGTGCCTTAGGGAAGATGCGTGACTTCCGTGGTTACACTGACAAACCTATAAAATTGAGTTAGTGCCGCAATAACAATAAAGCACTGCTCATACCTCATTTATGATCTTAAAGAACATTCTATGTTATCATGCACATCAACAAAGCAGAGAAAGAGTTTTGAGACACCCTAATGTACTTTCCTCTTTTACATTTCCTTTACATAGCATTCTCCTGCCTCATTTCAAGACATTCATTTGTATCCAAATGATTAGGATTGTTATAACAGGAAGGCAAAGACAAAGGGTTTCCTGGTGGCTCAGACGGTAAAGAATCCACTTGCAATGCGGGACACCTGGATTCAGTCCCTGTTGGAAGGATCCCCAGGAGAAGGGAATGACAACCCTCTCCAGTATGCTTGCCTGAAGAATCCCATGGACAGAGGAGCCTGGCCGGCCACAGTCGTGGAGTCACAAAGAGTCGGACACGACTGCTCCACTAACATGTACTAAATACAAAGGGAAAGTGCCAAAGTTCACCTTCTGACTGTCAGAACATGATTTTTGAGTACCTAGCATGGTAATTGTCTTGGAATTTTGCCTGCTATTGTGAGAAATTAATTAAAAGTTTGTTAAATTTCTACTCTTGAAATCAAGAGCCAGGTTTAGGGGAAAGTGAACATTGGTTTCACTCTTAAGTCACAGACAAAGAGAACTCAGGCTGTGAAGCGAGGGGAACTGGGAGAGGCTTCTGGTAACCTCTATGCTTAAATGGACAGTGCCACTTAGCAATGTGATCTGGACAGGGTCTACAGCCACAGCAGGTCCACAACAGACCTCACAATGGTTGGTACCAAAGTGTGATCACCATGCAGAACCACGGTGTGGATGGGAAGCACTGGAAGATTTTGGTTGACTCAGTATCAATCACCACAGCAAGAAACGATTAGTAAACTTCCACTAATGCAGCACCTAAGTATTTATGTCCCAGGATAGTAGGAGATGGCCACCGCCTTCTTCTCCGGTCAGCCTAGATCTGCACTCTTAGCTTAATTATAGATGCCACATTTCATGAGGTATACTGAAAGACTGGAATGTATTCAAAGGAAATCAAACAGGATTCTGAACATGAGGAATGCTAACCAGACCAGAAAGAGTCTTGCTTAGTGAAGAAAAGACTAAAGGTACATTCCCAGACCAATCTGCTCTGCTGGCTACCCCGGAAAAGAGGCAGGAACCGTCCAGGGTGGGAGTGAGAGTAAGATATCTGCTCACCCCTAAGTTTCAAACAGTGGAATGAGGGGGTCTAGAACTTTCCAGAAAGACTAAGTACCACAATACTGATGATGCTGAAAAGGAACCCCTGTCCTAATAATATGACCTCAAAAGCTTTCCAACTCCAAGTGCATAACTCTTAAAAATTCTGTGCATTTCATGAACATATACTCTGCAAAATAAGAGGATCTACAAATAAAAGCAAGTAAAGTGAACAGCATTGTAGAAATGACAACCTCATACAACTAGGAAGAAAAATCTCTGCCTTGGGTTGCTGAGCTAGAGTTCCAGCACATCAGGCAATTATGATGGATCAATACGTGCAATGACAAATGGAATAAAACTCTAGGAGCCCAACGACCCAGTGGGGAAGCAGAACCAATGCTGTCGTGAGCATTTATTGATCCCCAATATCTTAACTGAAGGCTGGTACTACACGTTTAAGCTAAATGCAGCTAGACACCACACAGTCCACACACCTGCATTTATTAAGATGTCCCCAGTAACCTCTCCGTAAGCACAAGGTTGGGGTAAAGTACTGTTAGCCTCTAAGGATAACTAATTAGCAAGTGCTAGATACTAGGATGCCCCCTGGCTCTTCATCGCTCTGCTACCAGGTCCAAGGCATTTTCTAAAAAGACACCCCATACTTCTAAGTATTCTTGGTACTTGCTCTTCAGAAGAAGGTTAACTCCCTTTTCAACCCAAAGGGATATCTCTTTAAAGCATGTCATCAATCATGAGGCATTTTGTTCTCTAGTTCTGGGACTACAGAGGACTAAATTAATTTCCAACATGTTTTGGCTGTAGGTGCCCCTCCTTGGCTTCCAAAATCATTGATCTATGATGGGGGCAGAAGCCAGGCAGACTCAAAAAGCATTTGCTTTTAAATCTGTCCACTGATTCTAAAGGACACTAACACAGGGCTTTCTCTTGGACATGCTGCATGCCCTGTGCACTTTCTACAATGCTCCCTGGGCACAAAAGCATCCCCTCACGCCCTAAAACTCTGCTGGTGACAAAGACCAGGTGGGGCACCTACGTTACACAGGCAGTTTCAACAAAGTTCTTAACCCAGCTTCACTAAGATAGCATCTGGGAGTGTTTATATCAACCTGAGCACCACGTGATTAACCTGACATCTGGGGGTGAGGCCTCGGCACGGGTAGTTTAGAACCTTCCAGGTAATTCTCCTGTGCAGGAAGGGTTGAGAGTCACTGCAGAAAGCGAGGCATCTGCTAAATTTGGAGGATCCAAAGATTTCTCTCCCCAGTTCTAACAGGCTTTCAAATTCCGTAACTTCTTCCCTTGATCGAAGTCTACTCTCAGATCCTTAATTCCTATTGAGATGCTAAAAGCAACCAAGCAGAGCTTAAAGACTGAGGCTCTTAACACCTGTGACATGGATTCTTTTGTGGGCACCAGTTCTGGATCCCCCAGATCAGAGAGACTCATCTATTTTAAAAGTTCCCCCAAACAGGTGTCCAAAGACGAGAGTTTCTGAATCAGTTGTAGAGTTTAAAAAAATAATTTGGTTTCACCCATGAACTTCTGATTCAGTAAAGCAGGTGTGTTTGTGTTGGGGTGGGGGTGGGTAGATTGCCTCTGTGACTCTGAAATGAAGCCCTTGGAGGAGCCTCTGCATATTCCTTCCATGGGCAAGGATGGTGCTAGAATTCAATTCTAACAACTGATCTCCTTTATCAAGGACCCCACCAAGGTTTTCTTCTTTTTCGAGACAAAACACTATCCGTTGTTACACTGGAACCTGTGTTCTAATGTAATCAGAGAGCTGCTAAGAGAGCAGCACTCTTTTTAAAATTTAAACTTACTTATTTTTAACTGGAAGATCATTGCTTGACAACATTATGTTGGTTTCTGCCACACATCAACATGAATCAGTCGCAGGCATAGGTATGTCCTCTCCCTCTTGACCCTCCCTCCCCCTTCCCACCCCAGTCACCCCTCTAGATGGTCACAGCGGCTTCCCTGGTGGCTCAGATGGTAAAGAATCCACCTGCAGTGCAGGGCACCTGGGTTCGATCCCTGGGCTGGGAAGATTCCCTGGGGGAGGGCAAGGCAACCCACTCCAGTATTCTTGCCTGGAGAATCCCCATGGGCAGAGGAGCCTGGCGGGCCACAGTCCATGGTGTCGCAAAGAGGCAGACCACATAAGCACAGTGCCCGTTGTCACAGAGCACCAGATCTGAGCTCCCTGCATCATACAGCAAAGTTCCACTGGCCATCTAATTTTACAAATGGTCATAAATATGTTTTCAAGAGAGCAATGCTCTTTAACCCAGTCTACAAATGTGACATTGACAGGAATAGTGACCGCGCTTTATGTTCCATGACAGGGAAGGCTTGCACTGAGCCAGCCACCTTCTCTCACCTTCTCCCCACTGTAGCACCCCAAGAAGGACCACAGCAGGGGGCAGGGGCCAGATGTCCTCTGTGAACCGTGAACTAGTCCGCAAAGACCACTGCATCTATGTATGGCTTTACACATGCCCTGGCCTCTAAACCAGTTTTCTCTTTTTCCCTATCTATAAGAAAAACTGTGAGCCAGCTCCCCCAGAAATATGAATTTATAAATTAATTTCTAAGCTACTATATTAATACACTGTGCACATTATAAGATGTACCAACAGGATTTTAAATCTTAAGACTGTGAAAAAAAAAGTTCTAAAATTTTGTTCCCACACTCCAGTGAATCTTCCAAAACTCAACGTGCCCAGCTGTCTGAAGACGGATCCTCTAACAACCGATGCACCACCACAGGGGCCAGGACAGGTGGGGTCTCACTTCCACGCTCTTGTGAAAAGCTGCTTTCCAGACTTCAGCACGAGATTAGTTAGTGATGGTGGGCAGGCTGTCTCTCAAGCAAATGCCTACAAGACAATCGAATAATCGCTCCATTCCTGCAGTGTCACGTTATTATTTTCCTTTTGCTTAAGCTTACAGATGGGGCTTCCCAGGTGGCTCAGCGGTAAAGAACTCACTTGTAATGCAGAAGACCCAGGTTTGATCCCTGGCTCGGGAAGATGCCCTGGAGGAGGAAATAGCAACCCAGGGCTGGAAGAAGCACAAGCTGGAATGAAGATTGCTGGGAGAAATATCAGTCACCTCAAATATGCAGATGACACCATCCTTATGGCAGAAAGTGAAGAGCAACTAAAAAGCCTCTTGATGAAAGTGAAAGAGGACAGTGAAAAAGTTGGCTTAAAGCTCAACATTCAGAAAATGAAGATCATGGCATCTGGTCCCATCACTTCATGGGAAATAGATGGGGAAACAGTGGAAACAGTGTCAGACTTTATTTTGGGGGCTCCAAAAATCACTGCAAATGGTGATTGCAGCCATGAAATTAAAAGACACTTACTCCTTGGAAGGAAAGTTATGACCAACCTAGACAGCATATTAAAAAGCAGAGACATTACTTTGCCAACAAAGGTCCGTCTAGTCAAGGCTATGGTTTTCCCAGTGGCCATGTATGGATGTGAGAGTTGGACTGTGAAGAAAGCTGAGCACCGAAGAATTGATGCTTTTGAACTGTGGTGTTGGAGAAGACTCTTGAGAGTCCCTTGGACTGCAAGGAGATCCAACCAGTCCATTCTGAAGGAAATCAGCCCTGGGTGTTCATTGGAAGGACTGATGCTCAAGCTGAAACTCCAATACTTTGGCCACCTCATGCGAAGAGTTGACTCATTGGAAAAGACCCTGATGCTGGGAGGGATTGGGGGCAGGAGGAGAGGGGATGACAGAGGCTGAAATGGCTAGATGGCATCACCGACTCGATGGACATGAGTTTGAGTGAACTCTGGGAGATGGTGATGGACAGGGAGGCCTGGCGTGCTGCAATTGATGGGGTCGCAAAGAGTCAGACACGACTGAGCGACTGAACTGACTGATAGTATTCTTGCTTGGAGAATCCATGGACAGAGGAGCCTGGCGGAGTATAGCCCATGGGGTCGCAAAGAGTTGGACACAACCCAAGGGACTTGGCGCGCACACACACAAGCTTACAGATGCCGTCACCGCAGGGCAGTGGTGTCCACATTCTAACACTATTCTAGGGGTGGCTGAGTCAGTAACAGTTTAACTTCACTCTAAGTTCAAAACTCAAAGCTGTTGGCTTCCTGCATATGACAAAAGACAGCTTTAGACACTGTGCAATTGATGCTGTATTTCCTCTAGACAGATTGGCAACCACCTGTTAAACTTCTGTAATTCTAATTTCACACATAAGCCTATAAAAAGGCCAAAAGAGCATTATGAATCATACAAAATAGCCAGCCTTCTACTATTCCCTTGGCCCTGAAGGACCACCCTTCTTCTGGCTGACATATAAAGGAAATCCTGCTCAGCATGGATGTCTCCCTTCCAGCACTTCCTTCCTTTGGATGCTATGAAATGATAATGACATTCCTTACCGTCGACTCATCAGTATTATCACCAAGCTATCACTACCACCATCACTGGATCAAACACTTACTGAGCACTCACTCTGTTCCAGAAATCATTCTAAGTACTCTTCACTTATCAATTCACTTAATTCTGGCAACCTGATGACTTTGCCACAATATGCATCCCTGTTTTAAAGACTCGGGCAATGGTGCAAAGTGAGACTCAGTGGCTTGCCAAGGTCCCACAGCTCCTGCATTCTGAGAACCCAGACGGTCCTGTCCCTGGAAGCTGAGCTGCCTCGCTTCCTGGCATCTTCCTTTTTACTAAACATGTACACATTAGCAGGTGACATCCATAGACACTCTGTCTTTAGGGATATAAACATAAAACTATGCAGCTTAAAGAGAAAGAGTGGGTAACATGGCGTGAAAGACATTATCACGATGTAAACAGAAATGCCATTTCATCCTGCTAGGCTTCACATTTTATTAGCCTCTTTAACTGAGAATTATTTCAGACACCCTGTAAAACGAAATCTTATTCACATGTCAGCACCACTGTGAGTTCCGAAAGCAGCTGGTGTGCAGGGACGAGCGTGACTCTGACAGCGGGGCCAGGCTGTGTCATAAGCAGGACCCAGGAGGTGGGCGCAGGGGCGTCTGCTGGGCCCCGCCCGGCGCTCAGTCATGGCTCAGGCTCACTTGTGAGGAGCGCCGGCTACTTCTTACAATAACCCGAGGACAGAAGGACACACACGTGTCCTCCAGCTGCAGCTGAGCAAATGGAGGCGGCGCCTCAGATCAAAGAGCACAACCAGGTGAAACTCGGGAAGGAAGCGGGGAGGCTGCGGGTGCTCACTAGGGTCTCCTTTGCCCACCTCCTCACTCATGAGCCCCCTCACCCAGAAAAATCACATCTGACCAATCCAGTGGGCACAGCTTTTAACCCAATTTAAAATACAGGTAAGGACTTGACTTAATTTTTAGGTTTAATAGGTCAAATGATCAGTTCTTAGTAAAAGGACTGCTCCCAGCAAGTTACAGGAATCCAGCCAGATTAATACCTCCTCATCAACAGATAAGGACAGAAACAAAAGATTTGTTAAATTTGCATGTGCACCAAGCCAGGGAGACCTTATATATCAGATGCGAAAATCAGGAGTCAAAGAGATACCCTGGAAAAATGGAGTGTGGGCGTGAAAGGTCAAATTTAATACAGCTAACTATGAATCCTGCTCAGCACATAAAAATCAATTGTGCAAGTGCAGAATGAAGGCAACATATCTTAAAGGAAGTTTCTGTTTATAGTGACAGAAAGTAGATTAGTGACTACTGATCACCAGCGGTGCAGGGGTGGAAAAAGTTTTCCTTTTCCAAGGAGACTTTTGAAAGTTAAGGAAATGTTCATTATCTGGGTCATGGTGATGGTTTCGTGGATGTACGCATATATCAAAATCGGTATAATTGTACATGTAATTTCATGTGTGCCTTTACTTTCAATAGGTGTAGCTTATTGCCAGACAATTAAATCTCATTACAGTGGTAATAAAATAATTCTTGTGCATCTGTGGATGGGGGTGGCGGGAGAGAAATAGGAATTTAACAGCTTGCAAACTTAGTAAAAATCTGCGACATGAAATGCCTGCCAACTTGGTGCGATTGTAGGCTCTGTAACAGGAATTCCATGAGAGGAAGACTGCTCACCTGGCAGATCATGATCAGAGACCACAGATATCAGACAGAAAGACCAGAAAGAAGGTGTCCAGGGTGACCCACAGCAGGAGAGGGGCCAAAGGCCATGCTCAGAAGGGTGGGCCGTGGGAGCCAGGATGCTCAGCCAGAGTGGGGGAGGGGCTGTCATGGGAAAGAAAATGCTGGCTATCCTGTACAGCCACAGAGGGCAGAGGTCAGACCCCTCTGTTCGATTCTTTGCAACCCCATGGACTGTATGTATCCCACCAGGCTTCTCTGTCCATGGGATTCTCCAGGCAAGAATACTGGAGTGGGTTGCTGTTCCCTTCTCCAGGGTGATGTTCCAAACTCAGGGATCAAACCCAGGTCTCCCACACTGCAAGCAGATTCTACCACCTGAGCCACCAGGGAAGCCCTCAGAGCCCCCCGGCGAAGGCAATCAGAGAGCAGCAGAGTGCGGTGTGATGGCACGATTCCGACAGTGGAAACTGTTAGAAATGGAACACATTTCTTGAGAGACAGAGCCACCTGGACTGGGAGTGGTCAAGCAGCACCCAAAGGACTAGTTGCCGGGATGTGGTCTCCCGCATCTCTGTGTCTTAGCCAGTTCCTACCTGATGCTGGGAAAGACTGAAGGCAGAAGAAGAGGGCGTCAGAAGATGAGACGGCTAGATGGCATCAGTGACGCAATGGACACGAACTTGGGCAAACTCCAGGAGGTGGTGAGGGACAGGGAGGCCTGCGATGCTGCAGTCCCTGAGGTCACAAAGAGTCAGACACAACCGGGCAACTGAACAACAGCCAGACGACTGCAGGCCCTCTCCTTCTACCGTGCTGTGTCCCCAGGTAAGCTAAAAAGTGATTACTAGTAACATACCTTTCAGCTCTAGGATTTGTGATTTGAGACTTAACTATTAGTAATATTCATGACCTCTGCAGTGTCATGGAAGATAGGCAAAGGAAATGGTTCTGTCTTATTCTTTAAAAAAAAAAAACTCTTTTGGATGTGGACCATTTTTAGAGTCTTTATTAAATCTGTTACCGTACTGCTTCTGTTTTACGTTCTGGTTTTTTGACAGGAGGCATGTGGGCCCTTATTGCCCTGACCAGGGATTGAACCCACACGCCCCGCACGGGAAGGCGAGGTCCTGACAGCTGGACCGCCAAGGAAGTTCCCAGTTCCAGTCTTCTTGAAAGTCCCAATTTTAAAAGGAGATGACAATATACATTTACTATCCACTGCTTTTAACATATGCATGTTATAATTAGCCATATGCACTGCACACTGAACTTTCCCCTATATTTAAGTCTAAAACACATAACTAGAATTTTAAACGGGATAGGCAGAAATATAAGGAAACTATTCAATCTAAGAGATTATAAAGGATCGAAATAATGCTATGGACCTTAGTGCTGGTGACCAGGGGGAGGGACAGGAGTGTGTCCAGGCATGGTGGGGCGGGAGGGCGAGGAGAGCAGATGAGGGGAGTAGGGAAGAGTAGGGGCAGGGGAAGAGCCCAGGGAAGACAGCACCCCGGGGAGAATCTCAATAGAGGGAACGACTCAGGCAGGGCAAGTTCTAGAAATCAGCAACAGTACCAGACAGGAGCGTGGAAGTCACTCCTGCGTTCAGTCATCTCGAACATCTCCTACACCTTGTCCTAAAGCAACCTAATCCTGACGAGGCCTGACTTCAAATCGTAGTGAATGGGAAGGAAAGCAAAACTGCACCCAAAAGTCAGGGCTGAATGAAACCACGGTTTCAAGACTTGACTGTAAAAATCCAGCAAGTCATTGTTCCCTAACCGCTGACCTCCCCAGCAATACCGTCGCTCATTGTATTTACCAGCAGCCGAGGAAGTGGTGTCAGCCTAACGTCAGCACCCTCGTATTTTTAACGTTTTATTTGGTACTGGGGCACAGCCGATTAACAATGCTGTGAGAGTTGCCAGTGGATGGCAAAGGGGCTCAGCCATACATCTACGTGTATCCATTCTCCCCCAAACTCCTCTCCCATCCAGACTGCCACACCCTCAATTTTTATAGTGTTCAACGACTTTTAAAGGTTCCTCAGGACCTCTCGCAGGTCCAAGTCTCTCTCTGCAGTGGGGCCGCTGTTCTCCTTAAAGAGTGAAGATGCTGAGAACTTCACGCCCAAACGGTCTGTGCGTGGACACACAGTGGGTGGGAGACACGTCACCGGGACAGACCCCGGACACTCCTACACAGCGTACATCTTACAGAGAAATGAAACCTGGCTCTCATCACTGAAAACACGAAGCTTGATCAGGAAGTACTCGACATCCCAAACTTCTCCAAACTATACAGCCCAGAATAATAAACCCCCTTATATCAAAATAGAAGGAAGAAACTGACATCATCCTACTTCAAACTGGATCTCAAAGCAAAGTGTGAATTTAGGTCACCTGTGTGCAGTTCCTTTTAAAAATTATTCCCCAAAGATCCAAATTCCACAAAGTCTGCAGCCTAAAAGAGATCCTAAAGTGTCCTGAGTCCGTTCTTGGTTGTCCCAGAGCATTCCATCTTAATGATCAGGAAGATAAAGCCATCAGTTCTATTGGTTTTCTTTTGGACCTCAGAAGATGGAAAATGTACAGTGTCCTCTCCCTTCTGCAGCACATTTCCACAGTCAGGACTTCTCTGGGAGCACTCCCATGCTGGGGTAGGGGGTTGTCCACTGGCTGCCCCAGGTGTACCGGGGGCATGTGCCCTTCCAGAACCCCAGGAGCATCCCATTCCATCATCCACTATTAGTCACAGCCCGCAGCATAGCAGAACCAGATGGACCCGTGTGAGCTCTATGAGCAAATGAATTTGCTTCCCACTGTCCCTAGTTTCTTTCAGAAAAGAACACAAAACCTCAAGAAAAGGATCAGACCTGGGCAGCAGAGTAAGAGGGCCCGGCCCCACTAGCAGAGCTAGAAAATACACCGAGACTCTCATCTCGCTCAAAACTGCAAGGGAAAAGGTCTGTCCCTCAGCCCTCATGGCCCCGAGGACCACAGCCTGCTCTGCTCTGGGAAGACTACTGGGGCCAGTCGCAGGCCCCGTTGATGGAGGAGGTACTTGCTTTTCCACTGGTACAAAGGGCTTTGGGGCACACAGACTGGGTCTGAATTCCAGCTTCACCATCTACTGCCATTCAATACACAGAGGTCATTTAAATAGGCAAGGCATTTCTGCAAGAATCTAAGCTCCTCACAAGAAGGTGTTCTCATTCTTGGAAATGGCATCAGAACAGGGAGAGAAGGAAGAGATTTTGAAATAGGGCCCATAAGAGAAACATAGCTTTTTAAATATCCCTGGTGTCATATTATCTCTTTATCTAACAAGCTTTAGAATGTCTCCATTGCTTGAAGCCAGCATTTCCCAAAGAGTCCTTCAGATAGTCTTTGAAAACAGTTTTGTGTCTAAATATGATTTGCAAACCCAGCATAAAGCATCTCCATCTTGGAGACTCAGAAAGCACATCAACATAGCTGCTGTGAAAGCCCCTGCCTTGAAGGCAGATGTTTCACTTGATTAATCCAGGGTTTCCTAAACTCAACTGACCATCTCTGTACCCTCTGTTAGCACAACACACTTTTCTGCCAAAGTTCACCCCAGCTTTAAGGTTCCTCCCCAGTCCAGTCACCCTGCCTCTAATTGTATAGTCCACACCAACCCCAGACACACTTATCAAATAGGCTAAGCTTTCCTGGGCACTGTCCCCCACCATACCTTTTGTGAATAATAGCTTTTTTGAGATATAATCAGAGAACACACATTCACCCATTTAAAGTACACAATTCAATGGGTTTCAGCGCATTTGCGGAGCTGTGCATCCATCCCTGCAATCAATTACAGAAAATTTTCATCACCAGCCCCCACCACCACTAAAAACAAAACCAAAAAAAAAAAAAAAAATACTGATCAGCAATCACTTCCCATTCCCCCTTAAACCTCCAGCTCTGGGCAAACACTAATCTACCTCTTTCTATATATTTGTCCATTCTGGACAGGTCATATAAGTGGACTCACACACTCTGTTCTTTCATGTCTGGCTTCTTTCACTGAGCACGTTTTCAAGGCTCATCCCTGTGGCACCAAGTACCATATCTTGTTCCTTTCTATGTGCCATATTCTACTGTATGGATATAACCATAGTTTATTTAGCAATTGGTTGGTTGATGGATTTTTAGGTTTTTTCCTTCTACCGTTCAGCTACTGTGAACAATTCTATGGGAACATTCTATTAAATATGAATGTCTGTGGGTAAGTTTCTGTGCGAATATGTTTTCATTTCTCTTGGAATGTGTTTTCATCTCTAAGAACAGAATGGCTGAGTCATGTGATAACACTGTCAAACTTCTGAAGAACTGGCAGACTATTTTGCAAAGCAGCTGCACCATCTTACACTTCCACTAGCAGTGTATCAGGATTCTAACGTCTCCACATCCTTGCCAACACCTGTCAAGTCTTTGCCTACAAACATCCTAAGGGGTGTGAGGCACATGCTATGGCTTTGTGACTATGTGCTCTACTTTCATGGTTTTGTGCTTTTTGATGCTGCACTGTTGGGGGAACAATCACTCTATTCCACCCACCCAGAGGTCTGCCTCTCACCCTACATATCCAACCAGTTCATCAAGATCCAGCTTCAACGCTACAGCTTCTTGGACCAGATGTGACAATCATCCCCAAACTCAATTCCAACAACCCTGAGCGTGACTTCGGTTTACACTTCCTGCAGTTATAGGCTTTTTGGTCTACCGTGTCCTCTCTCTCCAAAAGACTGTGGGCACCTCAAGAAGTGGGAGAGGTCTCACATTTCTCAGTTTCCACTTAGGAAGGAGCCTGTCACATCACTGATACTTTACAAATGTTTGCTGATGTGATTTAACCCAGGAGCTGAGGCTAGAATCAGGGGAGGTAAAAGTGAGAGAAAGGGCATTTGGGGTCATGAACAAGGGAGGAGCAGAAATCAAGCAATGGTCAGTCCATTTCTCACGGGGAACTGTAGGTTCTTACACAGAAGGCAGAATTCACGAGTTTCAGGTTTCATGCTACTTCCGCCTTTTTACTCACTGGGAGTCTCCTTGTACTCTCAAGCCTAGTCTGAGGCCAACAAGGACAGGGATGGTGAACCAATCATCTTCTTATTGTGTCTCCTCATCCCTTTCAGCACAAGACTCTGCAGGAACTCTCGGGATGGGGATGAAGGTCTGGATTTATCCCTTCGAGCTTTGACAGACTTCCCTCATACGCGCAAAGCATCACGGGTTGGAGAGACCCAGAGTGAACCATGTCAAGAAAGAAAATCCAGTCCACAGTGAAGCATGAGAAAGAATTGCTGAGTCCAAGGCCAACTGAGTCACCGTCACCGCGGGCTAGGAGTCGTTAACATTAGCTTCTTGTACCCTTAATCACCCAGCTGTTGTGGAGGCTCAGATTCAAAGCACACTGTGTTAGACCACAGTGACTTGATCCACGTAACAATCACTTCAGCAACTTACTGATGAGTCAGGAAGCACACCACACAGTTGGCAGACGAACTGTAAAATGAGTGTGTTTAGTATTCAAAGTTGACAGTGAAGGCCCAGAATGGAAATACAGCAAAAACCACCCCTGCATCAGGCCAGTGAGTCTCCCTCCTTCCCTGCAAAGATTCTGCTGGGGCTTCTAATATGCCCCTCGAATCAATAGCAGAAACCCTCAGCTGCTGACAACGGAACTTATTCAAAAATAGCTCTCTCCCCTGAGCCACGTGTGCTGGCCTTATACTTCTTATGCACGTTCATGAGCAAAAATTGCACAAGAATTTCAGCAGCATTATTTTCTACACCCTGGGACTCGGTGGGTAAAATGATTATAAACCTTAAGACCTTAAAGAAAACCGTTAATGAAGCAATTCTTTGTCCAACTTTAACATCCAAACCCCTTAATCATCAAATGCGCTCCCCTCAGCAAAATCGGATCACCACCACCTTGAATGCCCACCCCTGTCCCTTCCCACTGCCAATGGGCATGAATAAGGACCGAAACAAGTGAAATAACCTGAGAATAGAATAACCGTGTGGACAGCTTTGGCGCAGAAAGGAAGAATGGAGACAGTCAGTCAAGAGGATCTATAAGCTGGAGGCAAGAGGGTTCTCAAAGCTGTAGGGGAGCCTCAAGAAGTCTGATAAAGAAAAGCTGTATGGCAGAACCCGACATTGTAATTATCCTCCAATTAAAAATTAAAAAAGAAAAACCAACTTCTGATACATCTAAGTGCAACTAGCTGGGAGAGCAAAATGGGATGAAAACCAATAACAAGGACATCCATGAGAGGACAGGTCTCAGGGAGCTGGCAGAACCTGTAGCGTGGTAGGAGTTCTCAGAACCAGGCCACCGTCACCTTCCACTTTAGAACCATAGGAAACCATCTGCCACGCAGTGAGGATAGTCTTCTTCACATGAAGCAAATGAGCACTCGGCATAAGTGCTTCTCCCAAGACACCGAAGCCTGTCCAGACCCCAGGTCCCTTCCACTGTGCACACACTTGAGTGGGGCCACGCACTGCACCACACCACCCCTCACTCTTCCCCACCACGTGACACTACCCTGAGCCACACTTCAGTCTGCAGAGTGTGCCTCGACGGCTTACCAAGCGAAGTGACTCCTGCTCACACCCAGAACATAGTATGTGGTCTTTTTACGACATTAGAGGGGTCAAAGGTCATGACCATTTTAGCTCCAGAAATGAAACAGCTGTAGATCATTCTACTTATTATATTGTTCTGTTCTCTGATCACTGCTTATATTGAATATGGTCATTGTGTTTCTATGAGGAAGCAGATCTTTTACGTACCGATCTCCACAGCCAGCAACAGAACATTATAAACTAGTAAGGAAGCTTACAGAACAGTTTTTCCTCATGGAAACTTTCACTGGGCTGAAAATTATACTCTGACATCCACGGCAGAACAGACCATCTTTAATGGGATTCTCGCCTGCTCCTCTATACGCAGCCCTGCTCCCCACAAAGCCCTCCTGCTTTTCCTGCTAGCTCTGTAAGATGTTCTCTAGAGGGGACAAGAAAAACTGAGCTGAAAGGAGCCAGCATTTTCCTGTTAACTGGAAAATGCATTTCCACCAAAACTTTGGTAAAATTATCTCTCCCTACACTATACCTTGACAGTTCAAGAACAACAGCGTGGTGGTAAAGTTTGTCTCAGCTTGGCTAAGCCACAGTTTCCAGACATTTGGCCAAACACTAGTCTGGATACTGCTATAAAGGTGTTTTGGTTTTGTTTTTCTTTTGAGATGAAATTAACATTTACATCAGTAGACACTGAGAAAAGCAGACCACTCTTCATAATGTGGGTAGGCCTCATCCAATCAGTTGAAGGTCATAAGAGAAAAACACTGACATCCCCACCAAAGAGAATTCTGCCAGTAGACTGGCTTCAGACTAAAAATCGTGTATCATCTTTTCCCTGGATCTCCAATCTGCCAGACTAATCCTGCAGATTTTGGACATGCCAACCCCCAACAGCTGCATGAGCCAATTTCTTAAAATAACCTCTCTCTTTACACATACACACACACTCAAACCCTGACTAATACACTCACCTAGCCTACTTTCTGATGAAACAGACCTGTACCTATCTCTCTGAGTAAAGAAAAGGAAGAGCAAAATGAGATCCGCTTAAGTGCCTAAACAGAACACCACTTTCAGGCTAAAAATCTGAAACCACTACGCATGACTGCTAATTTGAAGCTTCTATTTCTGCCCCAAATGCCTGGCATTTTAAGAAGTTGTCAGAGTCTTGGTTCTTTCAAAACAGAGCCTTCAGTGAGATCTGTAAAATGAATGGTGATGGTATAAAATGGATTCATCACACCTGGAGAAGAGGCAAGTCTGCCAAAAGAAAGCCAAGGAGAGGCGAGACACAAGGCATTAACTGAGCTGCTCATCAGAGTCTAAGGAGCCACTGCTCTCCAAGCCTGGGCTCAGGTTCATAATAAGATGAAGACTTGAGGAAATGTGGTTAAGAAAAGAACCTGAGGTTGATCTGGTTTCCAAAACACTTCAAACCCAGAATCACCACTGAGAAAAAGCAGCCCAAGAAGGTGGACACTCCCCTTTCCACCCTCTGACGACCCAGGAGGACTTCTGGGCTAAGGTTATTCTTACCTGGCCATCTGCTTGTAGGCTTCCTCTGCCACAGCAAAGATGTGGGGGTCCATATCCCCCATGTTCTGGCCACTGTAGGCATAGATGACATCTTGACCATAGATTGGCAACTGATCATAAGGGTTAATGGCAACAAGCACAATACCTGTGAATAGACAGTGTGGTCAGATTCTGACAGCACGACGGCCTCCTGACATGAGCTTTGTTTTAAAACTTTTCATTTTTTATCGGAGTATAGCTGATTAACAATGTTGTGATAGTTTCATGTGAACAGTAAAGGGACTCAGCCATGCATATATGTGTGCTCATTCTCCCCCAACTTCCCTTCCCAACCAGGCTGCCACATAACATTGAGCCAAGTACCATGTGCTATACAGTAGGTCCTTGCTGGTTATCCATTTAAGATATAGCAGTGTGCACACATTGATCCCAAATTCCCTAAATATCCCTTCCCGGCATCCTTCATCCTGAGAGCCATAAGTTCATTCTCTAAGTCTGTGAGTCCTTTCTGGTTTGTAAGTTCATTTGTATCATTTCTTTTCAGACTCCACGTATAAGGGATGTCATATGCTATTTCTTCTCCTCTGACTTTCTTCACTCAGTATGACCATCTCTAGGTCCGTTCATGTTGCTGCAAATGGCATTACCTCATTCTTTTAAATGGATGAGTAATATTTCATGGTATATACTTACCACATCTTTATTCATTCCTCTGTTGATGGGCATTTAGGTTTTGCTTCCATATCGTAAATACTGTAAACAGTGCTGCAAAGGACACTGGGATGCATGTATCCTTTCCGATCATATTTTTCTCTGGATATAAGCCCAGGAGTGGGATTGCAAGGTTATATGGTAGCTCTGTTTTTAGTTCCTTAAAAAGAACTTCCTTCTATTCTCCATAGCGGCTGTACCAATTTACGTTCCCACCAACAGTGCAGGAGAGTTTCCCTCTCTCCACACCCTCTCCAGCATTTATCCTTTGGGGTTTTTGTCATGATCACCATTCCGGCTGGTGTGAGGTGGTATCTCATTACAGTTTTGATTTTCATTTCGCTAACAATTAGCGATGTTTAGTATCTTTTCTTGTGCCTCTTGGCCATCTATATGTCTTCTTTAGAGAAAAGTCTATTTAGGTCTTTTCATTTGTTGATTGGGTTATTTGTTTTGATGCTGGTAAGCAACAAAAACTGTTTGTAAATTTTAGACACTAATCCCTGTCAGTCACACATCACTGGGACATATTTTTTCCCAATCTGTGGGTTGTCTTTTGTTTTGTTTATTGTTTCCTTTGGTATGCAAAAGCTTTTTCAGTTTAAGTATGTCCCATTTGTTTATTTTTGTTTTTATTTCCATTATTCTGGGAGATGAATTGAAAAAGATATTGCTGCGATTTACATCTGAGAGTGTTCTGCCTATGTTTTCCTCTAGGAGTTTTATGTCTAGTCTCACATTTAGGTCTTTAATCCATTTTAAGCTTATTTTTATGTGTGTGGTGTTAAAGAATAATCTAATTTTTATATTTTTACATGTAGCTGTCCAGTTTTTCTGGCACTCCTTGTTGAAGAGACTGCTTTTCCAATATTGTGTACTCTTGTCTCCTTTGTCATAGATCAATTGACCAAAGGTGCATGAGCTTATTTCTGGGCTTTCCATCCTATTCCATTGATCTATATTTCTATTTTTGTGCTAGTTCCATACTGTTTTGATGACTGCAGCTTTGTAGTATAGTCTGAAATCAGAAAGACTGATTCCTCCAGCTCCATTTTTCTTTCTTAAGATTGCTTTGGCTATTCTGGGTCTTTTGTGACTTCATACAAATTTTAAGATTTTTTTGTTCTAGTTGTGTGAAAAATGCCATTAGTAATTTGATAGGGGTTGTACTGAATCTGTAGATTGTCTTGGATAGTATATTGACCTGAGTTTTAAAGGTCCCTGTTCACTTGCATGAAAACAAGAAGAGAACATGAACAGGATGAGTCTAAACCAATCACTCAACTAAATCAAGATGTATCTATGTTTATCAAGCACTCTGCTAGGCTCTAAAGGAGAAAAGAAGGACAAGCCAGGCCTCTCTTCAAACACTCTGGAGCATGGAATAAGCACATATGCATGGGTGTACACACAAACACATGCAGACACACAAATGCTCAACAAACTGAGTTTATAAAATAGATACGAACGAAGTGCTATAGGATCAGAAAAAGACGATACTGAACCCTGCCAAGAGGTGTTAGGCTTTAAAAAAAAAAAAATCTCAAAACTAAAATCTTTAAAAGGGACTGCTAAATTTCTCATTTGTATATGGGATATCTTAATTAAAATACAAACAACTTGTGAATGGGAAATATGATTACACATCTTAATGTCAAATCTTGGCTCAGTTATTGTGTAACTTTGCCAGTTCCTTAACTTCTGAGTGTCTTATTCATAGACTGCAAAATGGGGATGATAATTGCATTTCCCTGGTTATCCTGAGGGTAAAATGATTCATAGAGAGTAATTCAGACCAGCATCTTGCATAGTAAGCACTAAGTGTCAGCTATTTTTTTTTATTATCTCACATCATATTATACCATGTATTATCTTTCATTTCACTACTTTTTCCATCTTATGTTCCCAAAAGGACACAATGCAAAGATGGACTCAATAAATACACATTGAATGAAGAGTTATCAAGTCCTTTAACCCTTCAGATCTTTTATAGAAGGACAAGGTAAACTGATATTTGAAAATGTGAAAAGAGTTAAAAAAAAATTCAATGCTGAAGATAAGACAAATGAATGCCTTTTTCTTTCACATAAAGAACATTCTGGATCTCAAGGGAACCATACATTTTCAACACTGAAGTCGCTCAGTCGTGTCCAACTCTTTGCGACCCCGTGGACTGTAGCCTACCAGGCTCCTCCATCCACAGAATTTTCTAGGCAAGAGTACTGGAGTGGGTTGCCATTTCCTTCTCCAGGAGATCTTCCCAACCCAGGGATTGAACCCGGGTCTCCCACATTGTAGGCAGACGCTTTACCGTCTGAGCCACCAGCCACGTATAAAAATGTGAACGTTTCCAGTCCTTTGGGGAAGGGAAAGCAGGAATGGAAAGGGTCACTGCCAAGACAGGAGAGCTCTGCCACTGTGCTGCCTTTGGTTGTTTGAGAAGAAACACAGTCAAGAAAATGAGAAGATAAACTATAGACACATCTGATAGAAGACTGCTACCCAAAACATACAAGTGAAAAAACTGAAAGTCAGTCCTGTCCTAATCTGCGACCCTATGGACTATACAGTCCATGGAATTCTAAATATACAAAGAACTTGTAAAATCTAACAATAAGGAAATGAACCATCTGATTAAAAATGGGCAAAAGACCTAAACAAACACCTCACCAAAGAAGATACAGAGATGGGAAACAAGCAGGGAAAGAAGATGCTCTGTACCACAAGTCATTGGGGAAATGCCAATTAAGACACCAGCAAGATAATACCACACCCCTATTAGCACAGCCAAAATGCGGAACACTGATAACACCAAATGTGGAGAGGATAAGGAGCAAAGGAAACTCTTATTTCATCACTGGTGGCAATGCAAAAGGGCACAGCCACTTTGGAAGTTTCTTATGAAGCTAAACATAATCTTATCATATAATCAAATAATCATACTCATTGGTATTTATCCAAAGAAATAGAAAACACATTCACACAAAAACTTGTACATGGATGTTTGTAACAGTTATATTCATAACTGCCAAACTCAGAAGTAACTAACATGGTCTACAATAGGTGAATGGATAAACTATGGTACATTAAACAATGGAATATTCGTGCTATGATGGAATATTATGCAGCAATTAAAAAGAATGAAATAATGATATTTGCGGCAACATGGATGGACCTAGAAAGATGCTTACTCCTTGGAAGAAAAGTTATGACCAACCTAGACAGTATATTCAAAAGTGGAGACATTACTTTGCCAACTAAAGTCCGTCTAGTCAAGGCTATGGTTTTTCCAGTGGTCATGTATGGATGTGATAGTTGGACTGTGAGGAAGGCTGAGCGCCAAAGAATTGATGCTTTTGAACTGTGGTATTGGAGAAGACTCTTGGGAGTCCCTTGGACTGCAAGGAGATCCAACCAGTCCATTCTGAAGGAGATCAGCCCTGGGATTTCTTTGAAAGGAATGATGCTAAAGCTGAAACTCCAGTACTTTGGCCACCTGATGCGAAGAGTTGACTCATTGGAAAAGACTCTGATGCTGGGAGGGATTAGGGACAGGAGGAGAAGGGGACGACCGAGGATGAGATGGCTGGATGGCATCACAGACTCGATGGACGTGAGTCTGAGTGAACTCCGGGAGATGGTGATGGACATGGAGGCCTGGCATGCTGTGTGTGATTCACAGGGTCGCAAAGAGTTGGACACGACTGAGCAACTGAACTGAACTGAAGTAGGTCAGACAAAGACAAATATGATATTGCTTATGAATGGAATCTGGAAAAAAGTATACAAATGAACTTATTTGTGAAACAGACTTAGAGAACAAACTTAAGGTTACCAGGAGGTAAGGCTAGTGTAGGTAGTTAGGGAGTTTGGGATCCACATATACACACGCTATAATCAAAATGGATAAACAACAAGGACCTACTGTACATATAGCGCAGGTAATTCTGTTCAATATTATATAACAATCTAAATAGGAAAAGAATTTGAAAAGAATAGATACAGGTATATGTATGAATGAAGTCGCTCAGTCATGTCTGACTCTTTGCGACCCCATGGACTGTAGCCTATCAGGCTCCTCTGTCCATGGGATTTTCCAGGCAAGAGTGCTAGAGTGGATTGCCATTTCCTTCTCCAGGGGGATCTTCCCGACCCAGGGATCGAACCCGGGTCTCCCGCATCGTAGGCAGAGGCTTTACCGTCTGAGCCACCAGGGAACTGATATAACTGATATAATTGGGGCTTCCCTGGTGGCTCAGACAGTAAAGCGTCTGCCTGCAATGTGGGAGATCTGGGTTCAATCCCTGGGTCAGGAAGATCCCCTGGAGAAGGAAATGGCAACCCACTCCAGTATTCTTGCCTGAAAATCCCATGGATGGAGGAGCCTGGTAGGTTACAGTCCACGGGGTCGCAAAAGTCGGACACGACTGAGCCACTTCACATTCATGTAACTGATATAACTGGGGCTTCTCTGGTGGCTCAGCTGGTAAAGAATCTTCCTGCAATGCAGGAGACCTGGAGTTTGATTCCTGGGTTGGGAAGATCCCCTTGAGAAGGGAACGGCAACCCACTCCAGTATTCCGGCCTGAAGAACTCCATGGACTGTACAGTCCATGGGATGGCAAAGAGGCAGACACGACTGAATGACTTTCACAGTTTATATGTACAACTGTATCACTCTGTTGTATACCTGAAACTAATACAACACTGTTAATCATCTATATTCTGATATAAAATAAAAAGTTAAAAAAAAAAAATCCAAGCCTGCATACACTTGTAGCAGCGCACTCAGCAGAGGGAGCAGAGGCCTGAGCCAGGACCCTGGGATGGATTCACTGCCTTCCTACTGACGCCAGGGCTGCACCTGAGCCATCAAGCCACATGGTGTGGCCCACTTCTTCCCTGGTTGAGCTTTAACACCAATCCTTCCAAACAGATGTATGGCAGCCTAACTAAGCCACGTTCACTGATTGCAAACTTTCAAGTGAGAGGTACTTATTAATATAAATGAGACTGAAAGTAGGATTCTTAACCATTGGAGTTTAACACGTAAAGTCTAAAGATTGGAACCACTTTCAAACACACACAGCCAATAGAGACCCCCTACTTACCACAGTAAGTGTAGATATGGTTGGACTCCAGGAAGCGGACCTTTAAATTATGCAAAACTGCAGGCTCATGGAGATAGCTAAGGGCAGTTAGGTCATTTTCTCCCACCAGGATATCTGGATTCCGCAGGAAGGGAAGTTGGTTGTTTTGGACATCGATGGGGTACTCCTGAATCTAAGGAAAGGCAAGTGACAGACACAAAAAGGCACAGTTATGAATCTTTTAGCCTGTATTCAATGCCCGGTCTTGTCGGCTAGGACCACTACCCCATTATGATCATAAAAGAAGATGAATGTTTTAAAGAAAGCAAGCTGAACAAAAATACCTGTGTTGCCATAAGAGACCAGTCCAGGTAAAAATTTGCAGAAAACGTTATCCCAGTATATCAAGTGAATGGCATGAGAAATTCAGGAAGCACAGGTAGATTCAATAAGGTGTTCCTCTGCTTATCACTGCAAAAATACTTACGGAGGCTTTAATTCTATTGCAATAGGAGCGCTGGTCTTTCTCCTATGCAGGAAAGCTTCTTTGGTCTGCCCCATTTAATGCTGGTGCTTCTTTACCCTTTCTCCCATCATCCAACTCATTCTCTTTGTTTATTATCTTGCAGCCAGCCAAGTGCTCTCCATGAATTTCATTCAAGTTCTTCACATGTTTTTTCCCAACCTAACTGCAAGCTATTTTAGGGCAGTAACTAAACTTTGATCTAAAGTATAATAAGACTTTGATGGGTGGGTGTGTGTGAATAGGGATGTGTGATTACACATCTGAAGGTCAAATCTCAAATGCAAGGTGCCATCCTTGTACTCTTAGCATACACAATACTCTGTGTGTTCAATCGGTCAGGCATGTCCGACTCTTTGTGACCCCATGGACTGTAGCCCGCCAGGCTCCTCTGTCCATGGGATTCTGCAGGCAAGAACACTGGAGTGGGTTGCCATTTCCTTCTCCAGGGGATCTTTCTGACCCAGGGATCGAACTGGGGTCTCCTGCATTGCAGGCGGATTCTTTCCGACTGAGCTATGAGGGAAGCCTGTACACAGCACTTGGGCTACATGAATATCCAAAATGCGTTTAGGGGCAGGATGCTTACCTGATTACCTGCACACGTGTCATCAGTACAAAGATGCAATTAACAAAAGGAAGTTTTCTTTACCATTAAACAGGAGGAACTTGGCTGCTGCTTACCATGTTTTATCAGAGTGCTCAGGTTCTCATGGTGTTCTTAAAAATAATCTGAGACCTTGTAAAAGAGTTTCCTCAACACAGCTTGTTTTCAGGAGCTCTTGGGTGGGGTTCAGGAATATCAATTGTTAAAAATCCCCATGTAATTCTGACACAGGTGGTCTATGAGTCACATGTTAAGAATCACTAGTCTTTCTAAGTCTTTCAGGAAAGTCTATAGATATAGCCTCAATTACTGGGATAACAGTTAATTTCTAAAAGAATATGAATATCAGCGCTCTCTCCTGCCCTACTTTGAGACTTGTACTATCAGATACTAAGGCACATTATTAAACCTACTATGATATTGGCTTAAATTAAAGTACTAGTGGTGTTAAAAGAAGCAGATAAATGAAACGTAACACCAGATCCAGAAATAAATGCAAGCACATATGGGTAAAATTTATTCATAACATTGAAATAGCAAGTAAATGGATAAAAGGGATTTTTCAGTAGTAGGAGGTAAACTTGCAGCCATTTAGGAAAAAAAAATGAGTCAACGTTCCATTCTTCCCCATATTAAATAAATGTTACATGGGGAAAAAAATTAAAATCAAAAAGAAAAATAAAACCAATAAGAATATGTGGGTAAATCTTCACAAAAGCTTTGACAGAAAGTACCTTTGAAGGGTAATACAAAAGCCACAACAATGAAGGAAAATACCCATTAATCTGACTACAATCTAAAACTTCAAAACCATCATAAAACACACCACAGGCTAGGCTAAGTCGCTTCAGTCATATCCCACTCTTTGCAACCCTATGGGCCATAGCCCGCCAGGCTCCTCTGCCCGTCGGGTTCTCCCAGCAACACTGGAGTGGGTTGCCATGCCCTCCTCCAGGGCATCTTCCCAACCAGGGACTGAACCCACATCTGCTACGGCTCCTGCACTGGCAGGCAGGGTCTCTCCCACTGGCATCACCTGGGAAGCGCTTAAAAAGCACACCATGTGCAGAGAAAGGGACAGTTATTCCGCATTATTTAAGGAACCAACATTCTTAATAACCGGAGTTATAACAAATTAAAAAGAAAACCAATACGCCAACAGAAAATGTGCACAAAATACAAGTCACAAAGAATTACTAATGGATAATATATGAAAAACTATTCAGCGTCACCATTAATGAGAGGGAAATAAAAGATTATTTACAGCCATTATCCATCAACTAAGCAAAGGTATAAAAACTGACAGGACCCCAACCAGGAAGGGTGTGGACAAAAGGGTTCAGAATGATTTAACCTTTCTGGAGGGCAGCTGGCAACACTTATCAGAATTTTTCATAAATATTCTTCTCGCCACCAGGAGACAATCTTACAAATGATCAAAGATATCAACTCCCGAAGCTATAAATATGAAAGCAAAGCACAACACAGACCTATATTTACCGTCAGGCGGCTGCCGGAGCATTCTGCTGTATCTAACCAAAGGCACGTTATCGAATGAAATCTATAATAGGATTCCACTGATTTTAAACTATATATTAAAGTCTATCTGGAGAAGGAAATGGCAACCCACTCCAGTATTCTTGCTTGGGGAATCCTATGGACAGAGGAGTCTGCTGGGCTGCAGTCCACGGGGCTTCAGAGAGCTGGGCACGACTGAGTAAATAGTGGAAGTCTAGCTGGAGTAATATCCCCGCAGAATATCAATGGTTATCTGTGTTAGGTTTTCTTCAGACAGTTTCCTGTTATTCATTAAATTTATTTATTTTTTTGCTTCAGATCTTTTCATTTTTTAAATTTATTTATTTAATTAGAGGATAATTATTTAAAAATATTGCATTGGTTTTGCCATACATCAACATGAATCTGCCACGAGTGTACACGTGTTTCCCATCCTGAATCTCCCTTCCATCTCCCTCCCTGTACCATCCCTCTGGGTCATCCCAGTGCACCAGCCCCAAGCATCCTGTATCCTGCATCAAACCTAGAAATCTATTTTTTAATTGAAGGGTAATTGCTTTACAGAACGGTGTTGCTGTTGTTCGTGTTTCAGTCACTCTATGACCAACTGGTGGCTCAAACGGTGAAGCGTCTGTCTACAATGCGGGAGACCCAGGTTCTAGCCCTGAGTTGGGAAGATCCCCGGAGAATGAAATGGCAATCCACTCCAGTACTATTGCCTGGAAAATCCCATGGACAGAGGAGCCTGGTAGGCTACAGTCTATGGGATCACAAAGAGTCAGTCACGACTGAGTGACTTCGCTTCACATGATCAAACTAGTTTAGTTCAGTCACTCGGTCATGTCCTATTCTTTGTGAGCCCATGGACTGCAGCACACTAGGCCTCCCTGTCCATCACCAACACTGGGAGCTTGCTCAGACTCATGTCCATCGAGTCAGTGGATGCCATCCAGCCATCTCATCCTCGGTCGTCCCCTTCTCCTCCTGCCCCCAATCCCTCCCAGCATCAGAGTCTTTTCCAATGAGTCAACTTTTCGCATCAGGTGGCCAAAGTACTGGAGTTTCAGCTTTAGCATCATTCCTTCCAAAGAAATCCCAGGGTTGATCTCGTTCAGAATGGACTGGTTGGATCTCCTTGCAGTCCAGGGGACTCTCAAGAGTCTTCTCCAACACCATAGTTCAAAAACATCAATTCTTCAGTGCTCAGCTTTCTTTACAATCCAACTCTCATATCCATACATGACCACTGGAAAAACCATAGCCTTGACTAGACGGACCTTTGTTGGCAAAGTAATGTCTCTGCTTTTCAATATGCTATCTAGATTGGTCATAACTTTCCTTCTTCCAAGGAGTAAGCGTCTTTTAATTTCATGGCTGCAATCACCATCTGCAGTGATTTTGGAGCCCCAAAAACAAAAGTCTGACACTGTTTCCACTGTTTCTCCATCTATTTCCCATGAAGTGATGGGACCAGATGCCATGATCTTCGTTTTCTGAATGCTGACCTTTAAGCCAACTTTTTCACTCTCCTCTTTCACTTTCATCAAGAGGCTTTTGGTTCATCTTCACTTTCTACCAAAAGGGTGGTGTCATCTGCATATCTGAGGTGATTGATATTTCTCCCGGCAATCTTGATTCCAGCTTGTGCTTCTTCCAGCCCAGCGTTTCTCATGTTGTACTCTGCATAGACGTTAAATAAGCAGGGTGACAATATACAGACTTGATGTACTCCTTTTCCTATTTGGAACCAGTCTGTGTGAAAAGAAGAGAAGCGAAAAGCAAAGGAGAAAAGGAAAGATAGAAGCATCTGAATGCAGAGTTCCAAAGAATAGCAAGGAGAGATAAGAAAGCCTTCCTTAGCGATCAATGCAAAGAAATAGAGGAAAACAAGAGAATGGGAAAGACTAGAGATCTATTTAAGAGAATTAGAGATACCAAGGGGACATTTCATGCAAAATGGGCTTGATCAAGGACAGAAATGGTATGGACCTAACAGAAGCAGAAGATATTAAGAAGAGGTGGCAAGAATACACAGAAGAACTGTACAAAAACATATCTTCATGACCAAGATAATCACAATGGTGTGATCACTCACCTAGAGCCAGACATCCTGGAATGTGAAGTCAAATGGGCCTTAGAAAGCATCACTATGATCAAAGCTAGTGGAGGTGATAGAATTCCAGTTGAGCTATTTCAAATCCTGAAAGATGATGCTGTGAAAGTGCTGCACTCAATATGCCAGCACATTTGGAAAACTCAGCAGTGGCCACAGGACTGGAAAAGGTCAGTTTTCATTCCAATCCCAAAGAAAGGCAACGCCAAAGAACGGTCAAACTACTGCACAATTGCACTCATCTCACATGCTAGTAAAGTAATGCTCAAAATTCTCCAAGCCAGGCTTCAGCAATACATGAACCGTGAACTTCCTGATGTTCAAGCTGGTTTTAGAAAAGGCAGAGGAACCAGAGATCAAATTGCCAACATCTGCTGGATCATGGAAAAAGCAAGAGAGTTCTAGAAAGACATCTATTTCTGCTTTCTTGACTATGCCAAAGCCTTTGACTGTGTGGATCACAATAAACTGTGGAAAATTCTGAAAGAGATGGGAATACCAGACCACCTGACCTGCCTCTTGAGAAATCTGTATGTAGGTCAGGAAGCAACAGTTAGAACTGGGCATGGAACAACAGACTGGTTCCAAATAGGAAAAGGAGTATGTCAAGGCTGTATATTGTCACCCTGCTTATTTAACATGGTTTTAGTAGAAATCAAAGGGTTTATGACATGATTAGAGACTAACTTTTGGCACAAAAAAAGACTTCACTGCATAATAATTGGGCCTTTGGAGGTAAACAGGAGCCTGAATTTTAACAACTTTCCCAAGATTAAAGCTCAGTCACCCACTTAGATTGGACTTCCTCTCAAGGCCAGGAGCTGGGAATCAGGAACACAAGGGGCTCTCCCATTGGTCTCCATCTAGCAAATGGAAAGCGATAAGAGGAAGACGCCCTAGCCCTACACTTGGACTTACCGGTAGATGGCTATTTAAATCTAATTCATTAAAGCTAAATGTAATGAACACTTCAGTTTCTCACACTAGCTACACTTCAAAGGCCCAGTAGCCACAAGGAGTTAGTGCCCTCCATACTGGACAATGCAGACAGAGAACACTCCACTGTAGGTCCACGCTCTCTTGGTCTAGATTGCTCCAAACTCTGGGTCTGTGACACTACTCCGCTTTGCTGTTGTTCGTTTACTCGCATCCAACCCTTTTCCAACCCCATGGACTGGGTCCGCCAGGCTCCTCTGTCCATGGCATTACCCAGGCAAGAATACTGGAGTGGGCTGCCATTTCCTTCTCGAGGGGATCTTCCCAGCCCAGGGACTGAACCTGCATTGCCTGCAGTGGTAGGTCGGTTCTTTACTGCTGAGCTATGGGAAGCCCCTCTAACCAGGGACGCCCTTATAATGCTTAGTAGGTGCTTAAAAAAATCAGCTGAATGAACGGTCGATCTTTTCATGACCTCTCCCATACCTCAATTCATGTCCATGCTACATGGTACCACAGCAAGGGAACATAATCATAAAAACATCTTCAAATGACAAATCTCAGCACAAAGATTTGGAGTCACTGGTCAGCATATACAGTAGAGAAGGAGAAAGAAGCGTGCTTTATTCATAGAGGAAAGAAAAGCTAGTGAAAATAAAGTCAGCAGCAGGCAACCCTGAGGTGCCACATGGCTTATCCTTTGATATAAATGAGCCCAACTAGGAGTTAAACCTTGTATGCAAACCCTCGCCGTCAGCTAAAGCAGTGCCTCTCAACCCTTCCTGCACCTTGGAATCCCATGGGGAGCTTGCAAAAAGATGCTATGCTGTGTCCTTTTCTCCAAACTCTGATTTAAGTTGTCTGACTGTGCTGGGGCTTTGCAGAATTTTTAGAAACCCTCAAGAGTTTCTATTGTGCAGCCAAAGTTGAGAACCACTGAACTCAGTGGTTCTGCTGTGCTGACCCACTGCTTCACTTTCACGGACAGCAGCTGCCCCAGCTGTAAGATGAGAGCGCTGGTCCCAGTAATCTCTAAGGGCCCTCCCAACTTAGAGGGAGTTAACTCAGGTAGTGGATGTGGGGGTGTTCTCTCTGTGAGCTGTCTTGCAGAGAAAATAGGAGACCTCAAGGCATGAATCCACTTACACTCACTGTAATAGCAAGCGTTCAGCTCCAGGGTCATTCAATCCACACTAAAAGGCCATTTAACATTATGTCCTAAACGAGTACAGAGAACTTTCACTTAACGAACGTCCTGCTGTCTGATTCTGTAATGGCTCTGTGTTTAAGTCTTCTATTCCCATCTTTTCCAGTCTCCGAAAAGATCATGTTTCTTAAAAAGAACCTTCTTCTTCCTCCCCTCGTACCATTTAGCCCAGGCCCAAGCGCAAGCATGCGATTACTTGAAAAATAAAATACTGTGGGACTCATGCGAACTTGCCTGTGAGGAAAGGTCAGTTAGGTTATGAAGAAATAACAAATTAATGCTGAAATCTCAGTGGCTCAACACCACAAAGGTGGGATATAATAATTGCTCATTAATAATTGCTTTTAATGAATGAATAATAAATGAATGGTGATGCAAGTTAACTAAAGGAAAAAAAAAAACCTTAGGTGAATATAGGCAATTAAAGAGCTTAAATTATTAAAAAAAAAAAAAGAAAGAAATCACAGCAGCACAAAAACATGAAGTCGAAGACAGCACATTCCATTAGAATACAGACTTATAAAAGTTTAGCTTTCAACATGGTATCTTTCAGCAATGACAAGTTCAGGGCCATGGTGTCTATGGGCTTAAACCAGAGTTCCTCAGCTTTGGCACTGTTTTCATTTAGGACTGATAGCTGTTTCTTTGGGAGAGGGTCCTCTCAGCAACATTCCTGACCTCTACCTGTCACTGGATGCCAATAGCAAACCTCCCTCCTCAGTTATGACAATCAAAAATGTATTCAGACAGTGCCAAATGTCCCCTAGGGGCAAAAATTACTGCTTCGCTGATCTCTAAGTGGAATTAGCTACGCAAAATATGCTAACACAAAAGATCATGAATTCAGCAGGGGAGGAGGCGGCTGATGAATAAGTAACAGATGTGAATGTACTTAACGCCACTGAGCTGTACTCTTAAAATGGTGAGGACAGTAAAGTTTATGTTACATGTATTTTACAATAAAATACATTAATTAAAAACACAAAACCCACTGTAGACAAAATAACTAATTGTACTGGTAGAAAATATTACCAATAGATATTTACATGCAATGTATTGTTTTATCACTTAAAGGAACCTTTTTTTTTTTTTTTGCATCTGTACAATATAATTATTCTTGCCATCTAACCAAAGTGTAATACTGTCTCAATCATGGATTATTGTGCAAAACAAAGATAAAGAGAAGAAGTATTAGGAGGCACATAAACCAATATGAAAGTAAGAAAGAATGGAAAAACCAGGAAAACAAAAAGAAGAAATAAAGTCACTTGCACTAAGAGGCTTTACTGGTACCAGAGGAGTATTTCCTGGTACTCTCAGCTCTGTGGCTGACATTTAATCTGCATGGGGTTTACACAGGCTCTGAGCACTCCCAAGGTGTGTGGTCTGAATGCACCGATGTGTAAGGATGACAGTCCTTGCTCTTCTGTGAGGCTGTCACTTCTTGACTGGAAGACCCATGTTTGCTTCTCCTCAAGATAATATCCTGATACATGTGTGCCATCCTCAGAGCTGAGCAAGAGAGGCCCTTCCCTGGACTCTGCATCATAAAGGGCACCAAAATGGCAAATGCACACGGAGGCTTTTAACGAGCTTCTTTCAGTGTTCTTTAACAGAACACGTGGAGCCTGTCATTTGGGATCAGTGTTCAGGGCTCACACCGTGAGAGCTACAACCTTCAACACATACTCTGGTGACAAACAAGAGAATCAGACCCGGAGGCACCTCTTGCCCTGTGTCCTCGAAATAAGATAAAACATGTTCAGGCACCTTGAAGGGTCATGGGCTATAAGGTCGCGATGTCAGAGACAGACAATGCCTCGGGTGGGGAGAGGAACTGGGCAGCAAAGACATTTAAATACAAGGAAGACAAATTAGCTCGTTAATCCCACCTCCAGATAGCACAAACACAAAAAACCAACCAACCAAACGAAAAACCTCACATAATGAAACAGCATTTCCCTGTTGGGCCAAATATCCAATTCCTTCCTTCTCTGTCTATTCTCATCATGGCTCCAAAGGTGTTCACAAATCAGCACGGTATGTGCAACCACTGCTAGCCTGACGAGGGTATTGCATGAGGGACACTGTGCAATACTGAACAAGTCACATTCCTCCTAAACCTGCGCACATGTGGGTATAGGCATGGCATGCCTAAGGGAAGGCAGCGGTTCTTTCCACTGGCAACCAGACAGAGAAGGAACAGTAGGCTTGCAAGTATCTTACCTGTAACATACTAAACGCTTTGTTTTTCAAGAGTCAGAAATGCCAAATTTACCTAAATAATTCTGATAAAACATGCTTCTGATATTTAAACAGATGTAGGCTACATCCCTACTCTTGTCCTGGCCTCACAAACATTAGCGGGCTTGGACATGCAGAGACGCAGGTAGAGCACGCTGGTCTTCTTAAAGCTCACATCACCCCACCTTCCTCTCATTCACGAACATGATGGGTCCTCGCACACTAGGAGTAAATAGCACTGGACGCTGGATATAAACTCGGGTGGAAAAACAGAATTTAAACATGAAACCATAGCAACAGAGGGAGAGTTTTCCCTGCCAGTAGAGGGCAGGGGCTGAGCAGTTTGCAGGTGAGGTGGGGGCAGGAGAGAGGTGGTCGGCCGGGCACAGGTCCACACCACACCAAGAATGAGGAAGTTGTACATATCACCAAGATCTGCATACACTGAAGGGCTTTCCCTGGTCTCAACAGAGTACCACGCCAAGGGTTGGCACACTTAGATATCTTGCATCCCTCACAGCTGTGCAGAGAAAAGACACAGTCCTTTCCGTTTAAGGGGCTTCCCTGGTGGCTCAGACAGTAAAGCATCTGCCTGTAATGTGGGAGACTTGGGTTCAGCCCCTGGGTTGGGACGATCCCCTGGAGAAGGAAATGGCAACCCACTCCAGTATTCTTGCCTGAAAATCCCATGGATAGAGGAGCCTGGTGGGCTATAGTCCATGGGGTCACAAAGAGTCGGACACAACTAAGCAACTTCACTTTCTTTTTCTGCTTAAAAGTTTCCCATCTTCACACTGGCGTCAGCAGAAAACATCTTACTTTCTGCAAAGTGAAACAAGCCAGACATAAAAGGACAAGTGTCCCATGAGCCCACTCCTGTGGGGTACCTAGAAAAATCCAGCTCGGAGACAGAAAGTAGAATAGGGATGACCACGGACTGCAGCGAAAGGGAGCAGAGGGAGTCAGTGTTCAATGGGCACAGTTTCAGTTTTGCAAGATGAAGAGTTCTGATGGCAGCACCACAGCGGGTAAGTATTTCATGGCACTGAGAACAGGTGACATGGTAGACTCTATGCTTTGTATATTTTACCCAAATAAATAAATAAGCAGGCACGCAGAGGGAAAAAGAGACATCTTAGAGGAACTGTGGGGTCAGGGGGCTGACTTCCTTGAACAGAGCAGAATGCATGGGTTGCTTCCAGCTAAGGTGGAAGCCTGGTGGTTATGAACATTATTGTTTTTGAAGAGAACTAGCTTATTTTCATCATTTGTGCTGCAATTAAACCCACACTACCGGATTTCAGATGGAGAAGCAGGGTGAGAAAAGAGACTCTGGGGTGCAGTTTCTGGCCAGCTTGGTGTATCAAGGATGCTTTCAGCTACAGAGGAGATTCTTCAAACCTTCAGAGTCTAGCCATCTAACTTCTGCGCTCCAGGCTCAGATCCACAGCTCAGCTGAGTCGCTCCTAATGACAGCTCAGAGCCAGCAGTGGACAAACCACAGCCCGCAAGCCACCTGGACAGAATGCCACGTTCGGAGCCCATTATTTCTCCAGAGCTGCTCATCTCCAGCCCTAGGCATCTCTTGTGATTACAGCTGACGGCCGTAATGGAGCAGTGGAGGGGGCAGGGGAGGGGTCCTGGGCAGCTGCCAGGATTAGTCACGCCAGGCAGAATTCACTCTCAGCTGAGAAGCGGGCATCTGCTCTGTTTTAGCAACACAGCAGTTCGGCCCTCCCTCCCACCATAGGACTCTCAAAAACACCTACCCACTTACAAGATCAACTGAAATGAAATCAGCTAGAATGAAGATATGCTATTCACGTGGGTGAACTAATTTTATTTTGTTTGGGGCATGAGGTGGGAAGTTATTCAACACGATAAACATGATTCCATCTGTCGAGAATTTTGCTTCTCACCTCAAAACCAAGAGGAGGGTGGCGAGGTCTGCCTGCAAGGAAGGGGAAAGGAAGGTGGGCACGCTTTGGTGTAAACACCTCCTAACAAACTGACCAACTCACTGTCCCGGTTTTATCCAGCAACGCACTCAAAGCTGATAGGAAGAGAAGTTAGGAAGGGAAAGATGTTCAACCTCCCCGCTAATCAGTGAGTTAATCACCAACCACTGCAGGTACATATGAGCCAGAGAAGACAAGGTCCTTTTCTCAAGCAAGTCGTTACTACCTAGAGAGAAAAGAGCAAAGAACTCAAAAGCAGGTAAAACAGGAAGACGGTAAGTGATCAGAGGCTGAGTGATGGGGGACCAGCTTTCAGTGCTCCCACAGCTCAGAGGCAGGCAGGGACCACCCGAGGCCCAGCCTCCCCTCCAGGCGAGGCCCGCTCTGCAGCCCCTCAGATCTGACCCAGCCCAAGGCCAAAGCCTGAGTTCTTCTGGCCGCTTGGTTCCAAGTCTGTTTGTCTCCCGGTCTCCCCGTTGTAAACGCTGCACCCGACTGGCCCCTTTCTCTGGTGGCTTCCAAGTGCACCGTCCTCCCTTCCTTCCACACACCCAAAGGGGCCACACTGAGGCCTTGGGGCTTCGACGACAACTCCTGCCTGGGCCATTCCCCTTGGGCCCCTGCAGCCTGAGTCTTCAATGCCGGCTCCCTTCCACGCCCCCCCACCCCCCGCCGACACCCCCCCGCTTCTGCCTGCTCCCTCCTCACTTTCCTCCCTGGCCTCGTCCTCTGCCTCCGTGCCTACTGCACCTGCCAGGGCTCTTTCCCATATTTCTGTGTTCATGCCCTCTGCACCCTCCAGCACTGAGCTCCCCTCCATGGCAGAGTCACAACCGATCACCCATAACCCCTCCATGACCAGCGCTGGCAAGTTTTCAAATAACTGTGACATGCACGCATCACAGGAGGGGTAATGACACAAGGCTTATGAAAAGAAAAATGGAATCAGACCTTCTAGAAGAAATAGGATTTCCTGGTGATTGCCTTGTCTTCCTTTTGAGCAAAACGATCTGAAAAATCAACTAATTAAAAGACTCTCCCTGGAGCTGCTGACAGTGCTTGCATGCCAGGCATGGCTCCTATGCATTGCCACACAGTAACGCATTGCATTCTCATGTGTGCCCTGGGCAACCCCATGTCACAGACAAAGTAACAGGCATATAAAAATTGCTAACTTGCACAAGGGCACAAAGCTAGCAAAGGCCAAGCCAGGATCCTGGCCCAGGAAGGCTGGATCCAGAGCCAGTGGTCCAACCGCTGGACCAGGCACTGGCTCTCAGGGTGAGTGGCTCCCCCTCACCTCCCACCAGTGCCTCATCCCCACGGAGGGAAGCCTCCTGTGTCCGCCACCCCCTGGGAAGACTCTCCTCTCAGCCACCCGGGATCTCTCCGCTGGGCACGCGTGTGTGCTGTGCCATCCATCAGCAGCTGCGTGGTTTAGGCCTTCATGTACGTCACCATCTCTAGTCAGTTCATGAAACTCTTTGCAACCCTATGGACCGTAGCCTGCCAGTCTTCTCTGTCCATGCGATTCTCCCGGCAAGAACACTGGAGTGGGTAGTATTCTTGCTTGGAGAATTCCATGGACACAAGAGCCTAGCGGCTACAGTCCATAGAGTCACAAAGAGTTGGACACAACTGAAGCGACTTGGCATGCATATACGGCACCATCTACAGCAACACAAAGGCCCCCGGGAGCTCAGACGGGCCACCGTGCAGGACACACTCGAGCTACAGTTAGCATCCACCCCTGTCCAGTGGAGCCCGGCGCGCCCACCCTCTGGGCTATACTCACGGTTTCATCTTCCAGTCGGAGCTGGAGGCTCTTGTCCCCCTCCTTGTAGTCCTTGGTTAATTCAGCAGAGCGCCACACTTCTTCGGGGTCAGGGATCCAGACCCTTGTGTACTGAAAGAGTAAAACAAAAGCAGCTTAGATGACAAGACAGGCTTTCAGGCGTGCTCTCTACCAGGGACCCCCAGGAGAATGTTTAAAGCCATCTCCACACATTTTCCTCCCTTCTCATTTCAAGATCCAAGGTGATCCAGTACCAGGACAACAGACAAATGATAGCTCACTGGATTGGTAACAGAAGACACCTTCAAGATCCTCTGAGAATATTACAGATCAATGAAATTCTAATTCTATCAGGGAATACCAAGCCTTCAGTTTGTTCTATCCAGAGTTTAGTTTGTTCTAACCAGAGTTTTACATCATCTCAAAAGGTGCTACAAATATCTGCGTCAGAGGGAGCACCTAGTGAGCTGCAAACAAAAGCATAAAATGACAGGTGCAAAACCCTACAAGATAGTGGAGCAAGTCCTCAGAGCCTGGGAATCTCTGCTTTAGTATTTTGCATTCAGGGTCAAAGCTATTTTCCTGCAGAAGTGAAAGAAAGTGGTCAGCAAATTGAAACTGTGTTAATACATTCCTGAATTGTCAGCAACCTCATTTTAGCTGTGCATTCTTTAAACCACAAACATATCCCCAGATCTCACCCATCCCCCCTGCCCAGCCACCACCTGCATTGGGGATCCGCAAGGTCATTAAGCTGCCCAGATCCAGGCGGGGAAGAATGCAGCCAGTCTCCGCAGAGTGGGAGGCACTGTCAATGTCACTCAGGGGCTCTGGCCCTGACCGCACATTAGAATCACCTGGGAGCCTTGGAAAGACCAGGTCTGGGCCCACCTCAGATCCTGCAGTCCAAGTCTGAGGGGACCTGAAATCTCCAAGGTGAGCTTTCACGTCCAAAGTCCAGAGTGCAGCCGCAAGAAGCAGGGTCTGATGCACCGGACGGCAGCATCTGGATCTCCCAGTGATGTCCCCTTCGGCAACACACACCTGCCATCCCTCAGTATTTGCCTCACAGGCATGCGATTTCCACAGGGCCTGTTTGGTTGAGAAGCTGTGTGCATGAGCACACACCCTCCCTCCTGTATATATAGGAGATGCAAGAGATAGAGCTTCAGTTCCTGGGTCAGGAAGATCCCCTGGAGGAGAAAATGGCAACCCACTCCAGTATTCTTGCCTGAAGAATCCTATGGACAGAGGAGCCTAGCAGGCTACAGTCCATGGGGTCACAAAGAGTCGGACATGACTGACCATGCACACACACACGTGTGTGTGTGTATATACATATGTCTGTGTGTGTGTGTGTGTGTGTGTGTATATATATATATATATATATGTCACAGGATATTTTTAGCAAACCTGAAACTAATAGCTCTTAAGACCAAGGACCAGTCAGAATGTGTGCCCGAGTCAGCATCACCCACCTCCCTCACGGACAGACAGCAAAGCTCCCTGTGGTCACTCAGGTCCTGGCTTGATTTGGGTCCTGCTTTTTTTTTTAAATACAGCATTCTCCTCCAGGTGATCACTGACCTTTTGAAAAGCAAGCCCCAGCCCCTGCTACACTTGTCTATAATTCGCTATCAAGGAGTGAAAGTCTTGAGGCAAGAAACTCAGAACACACAGTTAATAGGAAAGCAAACCAGCAATTTGTATCGCTGATACCCCAGCTCTGGGTACAAAGCCAAAGCTGTCCTTTGGCTTTACAATGAGTCAAGTCCACAGAATCTTCTCTCCACCTCTGAACCTGGCCTAGAGCGAGATAGTACTGTATCTTTAGAGGAAGATACTATAGAGCTTTATAGCGTTTGAGTGCTATGGAATAAGACACGAAGAAAACTCAGAGGTATCTCCAGAGAAAACTGAGTGTTTCAACATTTCTCTTCCCTCGGGTGTTCTAACTTACCTCCTCCTCCGCCATTTAAGCCTGCCATCCATCCAGCTGCGGGGACTTGCAAGTTCCTGTCCCCAAGCAGGCCCCCTCCTGAATGAGGCTGCCAGGCTGTCCCCTCAGTCAGAGGCGGGGCAGCACACCCTAAAGGCTCTAACTCAGAGCCTAGCTCCACTCAGTGTAAAACAGCCCTGGCAGAGGCTAAAGATAAAGTGACAGACGACAGGAGGGGACAAATGCCGACAGAGAGCGGGTGGTGGTGATGAGCCGTGGGCATGGTCAAGCTGCGTGATGTGCTGGAAGCCACAGCCCGCACGGGGCTGCTCTGCCTTAATCCTGCTGTCCACGTGCCTCGCACAGGACAGTTCACTGTATGCAGCAGTGGGGAACCTCACTGCCTGGCCCTTCTGCTGTTTCTTACTCTGGGAGGGTCCGTTTACCTTTCCACTTACATAAATCTTCTCTAAGTATAATGAAAACAGCTGGTAGGTGGAAAATTGTCATTTATATTTTCCGATACCCACAGAATCTTTGACTGAGTGCCGAAGAATTGACGCTTTTTTATCGTGGTGCTGGAGAAGACTCTTGAGAGTCCCTTGGACTGCAAGGAGATCAAACCAGTCCATCCTAAAGGAAATCAATCCTGAATATTCATTGGAAGGAACTGATGCTAAAGTTCCAATACTTTGCCCACGTGATGTAAAGAGCTGACTCACTGGAAAAGACCCTGATGCGGGAATGATTGAAGGCAAAAGGAGAAGGCGGCAACAGAGGATAAGATGGTTAGAGAGCATCACCAACCCCATGGACATGAATGTGAGCAAACTTCAGGAAATAGTGGAGGACAGAGAAGCCTGGTGTCCATGGGGGTCACAGAGTTGAATACAACTTAGTGGCTGAAGAACAACAGCAATAGCAGCTAACACAGCATCAGGGGCATGAGGGGACCCTAACAATACTTCAGCTCCTTGCTACTCCAAGAGAGGACCTCAGCCACACCACTGCCTGGGAGCTTGTGAGAGATGCATGATCTCACACCCAGGGCTGAGAACAGGCTCATCCAGCAGCTGCTGTTCTGCCCCTGCCTATGACCTCAGTCTTCCCTGCCTTGGTACACAGGCCAGACTACAGCCTGGGCCGAACGCAGTGTGCCAACTCTTTTATATAGCCCATGAGTTAAGAATGGTCTTTAAGTGGTTAAATGGCTGAGAGGGAAAAAAAAATCAAAAGAATGATAATCACATGCTAACATGTGAAAACTGTGTGTCAGATTCTGGTGTCCATAAAGTTTTATTGGAACACGACACAGTCTACTTAATGCCGCCTGTGGCTGCTTCCACGTATCAGTGACGGCTGTGTCACAGGCCCTACGGCCCCCTAAACCTAACTTATTTGCTCTCTGGACCTTCGGAGAAAACGTTTGCTGCCCCCCCAACCCCGACCTTTGAACACACCGTTTGCTCAGCCTAGAATGTCCCTTCCCCCCGTCCACGTGGGCAGAGTGCAAGTTCCAGCGCCGTCTCCCCACTGAATCCTTCCTTCCCTGTGCCTGCCGAGGCGGCCCTTCCCAGCGCTGGGCTGTGGCAACCAGAGCTGCTTGCATCAACCTTTATGGTTTTGCAATTGTTTTCTTTCACGTCAGTCTCCTTTTACTACTTCAAGGTCCCTCAGATACACCACCAGGCATCTTTGTATCCCTAGCAAGCAGGAGATGCTCCAGAAATGTTTACTGAAAACGGGAATCAGTGGAGAGACGTTGAGTGGACATACATGTGGAATCTAAAAACAGTACAAATGAGTTTCTTTGCAAAACAGAGACAGACTCACAAACACAGAAAACAAACTTACAGTTCCCAAAGGGGAATGAGGGGAGGGATAAACTGGGAGGCTGGGATTTACAGATACACACTGCCATACATAAAATAAACAAGGATTTACTGTGTAGCACAGAGAGTAAGACTCAATATCTTGTAATAAACTATAATGGAAAAGTTGAAAAACAACATACATATAGACACATATAAATAATCAAATCACTGTTGTACACCTGAAAATAAGACGTTACTGTAAATTAACTATACTTCAGTTTAAAATAAAAGGCCTTGAGGGAGGAAGACAGATGTGATCTGAGCTGTGGAGATGGAAAGAATTCGTCAGGGAAGGGTTTCCTTTGCAGGAGTGAAAAGGTGTGGTAACTGGATAGACAAGCTGGTTGCACAACATCGTGAATGCACCAAATGCTACTGGACTGTTCACTTAACAGTTAATGTTGTGTGACATGAACTTCAGTCTAATTTAAACAACAAAAGCAGTGTTGGTCACACATGGTGCAGACAGCATCTTGTACACCTCTCTCCTGACGGGGGTACTCGCTTCTCACATCTGGGAAAGCACTAAGATCAAGTATCTTCTCTTAACAGAAAGCCATCATTTCTATGAGCCAGATAGAAACTTCCTAGAACAAAGCTTCTGCGCTGCCTTTTCATTTTTTTCACCTTCAAGGAATTCCTTCCAACAAACCCAACCTCTACAGCTTTCCTGGGGCAGCAGATTGTAGGGAAGACAAGCGCCCTCACCTAGCCCAATTACAGGGCTACTCCATTTATCACTATGCTGTTTCAACAATGCTTAATTCCATCATATCAAAGGAAAACAAAATAACGTCTGACCTAGTTGTTAAAGAAAAACTGCTTTTTTTGGGAAAGAGCCCTGAGTATTACCCGGAGAAGGCAGATGCTCTGTGAAATGAAATGCATTAGTACCTAGAACACTTGCTCCAAGCCCAAGTCCATTCCCCCATCTCTGCAGGCCACACAGAGGCAACTCCCTCACCCTGGAGGGACTGCCTGCCTCTGAAAACTGTGTTCAACCCTGGTCACACAGGAGAATCACCTGGGGAGCTTTTACAGCATCTCCAGCCAGCCAGCCCCTCAGGCTAATTACATCACAACCAGGCAGTGATTTTTAAAGCTCCCTAGATGCGCCCTGTGTGCAGGCAGGTCTGAAAAACCAGTGGTCCTTGGAGTTTGCTTTGGTAACTGATATGCGGGGCCGTACAGACCCTCATGTACCCAGAGGCCTCTCCCCACTGGCCTGTGGTTGAATGTGAAATTTCAGCTGGAGGATTCTTCACCCTGAGCGAAAGCACCATCTGCAGAAAGCCCCAGCAAAAATGTGAATACAGTACTGAGAGGAGTATGGTATTTACCCATAAATACCAATTATCACACAGTGCAGTTCTCAAACAGCTTGATGTCATTTAGGGGGTTTCTGAAGAGCTCCAGCACCACAGTCCTTTGTGTCTCAGTGCAGAAAAGAATTCAGTGAGAGACAAAGTGATGCAAAAGTGATTCGTCAGAAGAGGACGCTTGTGAGGCTTACGAGCAGGGTTGTAGGGTGGGTGGGCCATGAAGGGGTGCTGTGCCTTAGCGGGCTACAGATTTATAATCAAAGGAAAAGTGGGGAGGGGGGAGAACTTCTCTGTCTCTCTTGAGTAAAGTCATGCTTCCATCATCAGCTCCTCCTCCAGGTTGAGGAGGGGAGTTTTCTTGTCCCTACATGGTCAAGCTCAGAGGTAAAGAATCCGCCTGCCAGTACAGGAGATGCGAGTTTGATCCCTGGGTCGAGAAGATCCCATGGAGAAAGAAATGGCAACCCACTCCAGTATGCTTGTCTGGAAAATTCCACGGATAGAGGAGCCTGCTGGGCTATAGTCCATGGAGTCACAAAGAGTCAGAAATGACTTAGTGACTAAACAGCAGCAGCAACATGGTCAAGCTAGTTCCACGATTCTTTTTCAGTGTGCGCAAAGAGCGTGTCCTAGGGATCCTTAACTTACTGGGCTCATTGGGCACGCTGTAGGTCTCATCCCACCACTGCGTTATTGTTTGGGGGAGTGTCCCGTGCTTCTGTTCAATGGTTTTGTTGCTAAGCGAGCCTGCTTGGTTTCATGGTTAAGCAGACCTGCTTCCTTGAAGTAATCATTAACTTACAGGGTCTCTCATATTTTCTCTACTTACAGTCCCCTAGGTGAGGTGAAGTCGCTCAGTCATGTCCGACTCTTTACGACCCCATGGACTGTAACCTACTAGGCTTCTCTGTCCGTGGGATTTTCCAGGCAAGAATACTGGAGTGGGTTGCCATTTCCTTCTCCAGGGGATCTTCCCGACCCAGGGATCGAACCCCGGGTTTCCCATATTGGAGGCAGACGCTTTAACCTCTGAGCCACCAGAGAAGCCCAACCGTCGCCTAGTGGGATTAACTACTGAATCACCTGCTTTATCCCTTGACTCTGTCCCTTTCAGTACTGTGCTTAAGTGTGCATCCTCCACAGCTAGATGGCCTGGCTAAGAACTCCAGCTGCACTCATTAGCGTGGGTGAGGTGATGACCAGGCCAAGCCTTGGCTCTCTCAGCGGTACAACGTGGGTAAACATTGGCCCTACCTCATGAAGCATCCTAAGAATTAGAGGAGACCCCACCGTATGGATACTGTAAGCATTCAGCAGTACTGACGATGAGGAGGCGCTGAGCCATCTGGCAGGCAGGATCCTCACAGGATTCCACAGGCGATTAGGGGAAGGAAACCAACCCGAGGTGTTCCATGCTACTAGGAGCCTATAGGTGCCCCGCAAATCATCACACATAGGTTACCTTCAAATTAGTAGCTGGGTCTAGACAACTCCAGCCTCAAAACCTGAGAGGAGTGATTCTCAATGCTGGCTGACATTAAAGAACTACCTGCAGATCTTAAAAGAAAAAACAAAACAATGCCCACACCCGACACTTGAATAATCAAGATGAAGTCTGAGAGTAGGGCCCAAGCACTCTTCTTTATTTTTAAAAAAGCTTTCTAAGGGATGAGCATGCCATTGGAGTTAAATTCACTGTTTCAGAGTGAGCCTCAGACCCAAAGCCTTGAGGGAAAAGAGAACAGGACACTGGAAACACTCACCCCATAGAGTTATTAATAATGCCACCTCCATAACCTTACACTAATATAAGTCATTTAATCATTTCATCCTTGCTTAAAAAAATAAGATGAGTAGGGCTACTGCTGCTGCTAAGTCACTTCAGTCGTGTCCGACTACATGTGAACCCATAGACAGCAGCCCACCAGGCTCCCCTATCCCTGGGATTCTCCAGGCAAGAACACTGGAGTGGGTTGCCATTTCCTTCTCCAATGCATGAAAGTGAAAAGTGAAAGTGAAGTTGCTCAGTCGTGTCTGACTCTTAGCGACCCCATGGACTGCAGCCCACCAGGCTCCTCTGTCCATGGGATTTTCCAGGCAAGAGTACTGGAGTGGGGAGTAGGGCTAGCGTTAATATTTCATAATGAAGAAACCTGAGGGTGAAATATACTGGACAATTTGTCTAAGTTCACAGTGAAAGAGCTGAGTTCAGGGCAGAACCAGAGAGAAGGTCTCAGACTCTAAGTCCTCCTCTGTCTCCACGCCGCAGCCCCATGACCCCCTCGCCCCCTCTTCCTCCCACCATGGAGGAGTACTGCCTTTTTTACAGCAGCCCAGGTCCGGCTGAGTACATATTTTGTACCGAGTGTCTTATAATTACACATGAAGAAAGGGCAGATGCCCACTCATGATGACATGCCAAGTGAAGCCACTGGGCAGCCTTAGAGTCAGAATCAGACTGGAAGCGTTGGCCACAACGTGGTCTGGACTCAAAGCAAAGCCTCTGGGCACAGACTCCTGGCGATGGATGAGAGGGGACCCCAAGCCTAACCTGGGGATTGATCGGATAAGCTGCCTGTCCATTTCTACCGTGTTTAGGAGACAAAGAGCGGGCACACTGCTGGCTCTATTCACGGCTGTACCCCAGCACTGACGTGATGTCACAGTTAGGAGGCACCCAAACCTCTGCTCTATGATTGGAAGAGGGGCTCTGGTTGTGGGTGGGAAGCAGAGTCCTTTGATAAAACAGAGAAACTAGGCAACAGATTTACTCAGGGCGTGAATTTTGTTCTAGAACTCATAGGAGGCAAGATCAAGTTGGTCAACTTCCATCCCTTGAGGAGCACAGAAGCCTCCCTATTTCTCCATACAGGACCAGTCGGAGACCCAGCCCAGAGAGGAGTGCCAGCTCCTCACTTCAGGAGTGCTTCCCCGCCCTGTCAGTGGACAGGCCGAGGGTGTCGAGGGGAAACACAGAAGTGAAAAGGCAGGGAGGCGAGACCTGGGACTCAGATGCCACCCAAGGCAGGAAGGATCACACGCAGCGAAGGGGCAGCAGGCTGCTCCCCAAGCTCCCCTGGAGCCCACATCCAGCTACAAGGTGCAGGAGGGCAGGCTGAGAACCACAGTGCCGAGAGACCACAAAACCCTATGGGCCACAAACATGTGTCTCTTGTTTAAAAATGGGGCTATTCACAGCTCAGTTCTTTAGTGAGGTCGGGAAGACACCTAAATGCTTCTCCAAAATGTCACAAGTGATGTCCTCTGTGGGTGTAGGTGTCCATTTTGAAACTTCTCTTGCTAAAGCAACAGTTCTTGGAGGGGGAGGAGAGACCACACACTTCCCTGAGCTGATGTCTTCATTTCAGCACCTTCGCAAGAGCAGTCTCCCAGTGGTGTGGAACTTGGCAGGGGACTGCCACGTTGTAGCAACTATGACGATATCTTACCCAAGTGCCCTTATAGCAAGAAGTGGGTCACACTTCATTCTTTTGCATCTGAAGAGTCTGGAGGACAAAGACTGGGCCTTTGCCCCATCTGAGCAGAACCTCCCACAATCCTCTGTACGTCTACTGAAGTCTGAAGATCATGTTCATGGACCCAGACAAGAACTGCACCCCTGAACCCAGTGGTGAGGATTAGTCCCCCAAATCTGGGGTCTGAACTCAGAGCATCCCCATCAGTATGTCGCTGGGCATCCTTCCTTCCCATTGGCTAGGCTCCCCTGATGGGAGACAGGTGAGCAGGAGAAGCTGCAGGTACCAGGTATTATTATTGGCCTCAACCCCCATCACAGGCCCAGTTTCTTCATCTGTAAAGTAGAGAAATATCTTCTGTATTACAGTTGCTGTTGAGATTAAGTGAAATTGTGTACATGGAATAGTTAGCACAGCACCTGGCACAGGAGATATTGTCACTGTGGCAGGAATTTGGGCCCTGGGATGGAGACACAGAGAGCTCCCTGTGGAGAGCACAGACACGGCCAAGTAAGCAATCCCAGCAGAGCACGTGCACAGGCTTCTCACCACGGTGGCCCCACCTGCTGCCAAGCACAGGCTCTGGGCACGCGGGCATCAGCAGTTGTGATGCAAGCGCTTAGAGGTTGCACTTCCCGGGCTCCAGAGGACAGGCTCCACAGTTGCGGCGCCTGGGCCTGGCCACTCTGAGGCTTGGGACCCTCCCAGGCCAGGGATCGAACCTGGGTCTCCTGCACTGGCAGGCGGACACTCTACCACTCAGCCACCAGGGAGCCTGGCAGGTTGCTTTCATAAGCTTGCAATGTTAAACCCATTTAACCTGCTACTAAAGGAACCAGAAAAGATGTACTCAAAGCTCGTACATTTCAGGCAGCTAAATTCATATCTGAATCCTATCAAGAAGCTGAAACTTTTTTGGAATTTCACTTCCAGTAATTTGACTACAGCTCCTAGACTGTGGACTCTCCCTGTACAGGGCAATTTAGTATGTGATTAAACAGTCCATCATCATATTACAAATCTTTAAGTCATTTAAGACAGTTTTCCGGAGCACACCATCTTCATTTCCACCTAAGCTCTTTGAAACACCTCAACGTTTAAAATCCGTGCATGGCAAGCCATCATCGGGCAGTTTTCCTCTTTGCAGCAGTTAGCACCTACTCCTGACCTCCACAGTCGAAGACTACTATATTGTTTTCCCCAAAGAAAGCAGTCTATAAATAGTTTGCATTCACCACAGTGCTCATTCGCAAGTCACAGTCCTAGAAATACTCACCAAGGCGAAGTGAAGTATGTCTGCTTCCATTTCATAAAAATTTAAAGTGTGTTCCATTAGTAGACTTCTCCAAGCAACCAAAACCAGCACTGACTAAAGGCATTACAGCTAAGCCCACTTCTGCAAACAGCTTCACTGATCGAAAGGAAGTAACTGGGAATGCGTCAGGAAACCACTCCTTTCTGAAGAAAACTTCTGCTCTTGCTTTGTCTTTAAGAGATCATCTGTCTTAGAATTTAAATACCTTATATACTCACATTCGGGACTCCAGCCGGCTCCCAGTCTTCCTTCCCCAGGATAAAGCATGCTGCTCTTCCCTTAAACACTTCATCTTTGAGGCTAATTCAGTAAATATTCTTCAGCTGGGGCATGTCCCCCATAAGCTACAAGGCCCCCTGACCAGAACGCAGGCTGTATGCATTCATCCACCAGTATTTACTGAACACCTGCCACGTAACAGGCGCTGTGAGAGGTGCTGGGACAGAGAAACAGACACGTCCCTATCTTCAAGGACATCAGACCGTATTGTGCAACTAGTCCACTGAAATGCTCCTAACTGCTTGGACAGCACATTCACGGTGTGTGGCTGTGCAACCTAACTTAGTCTGGGTCACTGGGAAAGGCTTCGTTGAAAGAGCAAGATTCAAACTGAATCCTAGATGGACAAGGAGTTGGCTAGGCATACTGAGGAGGGAGGGGTGTTCCAGGATGAGAGTTTATCTGTGCGACAAGATTGGACCAGGAAGGAATAAGGCTTGCTGGAGAGCAAAAGATGGCCAGTCTGGGTGGGACACAGGACAGGAGGAAAGAACTCAAAATGATGCTGGGGAGAGATGCAGGAGGGGCTGGGGAGCCTCACTCAGATTTTGTCTGTTATCCTGGACGGCCAGGGATGTCTCTCTCTCTCTTTTATAAATACTGAAGACGATCTAGGGTTTCCCCTATGGCTCAGCTGTAAAGAATCTGCCTGCAACGCAGGAGCCACAGGAGATATGGGTTCAATCCCTGGGCCAGAAGATCCCCTGGAGGAGAGCATGGCAACCCACTCCAGTATTCCTGCCTGGAGAATCCTATGGACAGAGGAGCCTGGTGGGTTCTTGGCCCTTGGGGTCACAAAGAGCTGGACACGACTGAAGCAACTTAGCATACACACACTCACACACAAAGAAGATCTGGGTGTCACACATAAGAGGGAAGAAGAAACAGAAGGAGGACTAGACCCATGGACTAGATCAGGTCAGTATGAGCAGGAAGTCTCTCATTTGCTTATTTTTGCTTGTTTCCCTCACTAAAGAGACATATCCAAAAAATATGTATATATTGCTAAGACCAATCTCCAGGAACGTACTGTGTTTTCTTCTAAAAGTTTTATGGTTTCAGGTCTTTGGTTTATGTCTTTAACCCATTTGAAATTTATTTTTGTGCATGGTATGACATCAAAATAAAAAGCTTTTGCACAGAGAAGAAAACTATCAACAAAGTGAAAAAGCCACCTACTGAACAGGAGAAAACATTTGCACACAATATATCCAATAGGGCAGAGGTCTCAGCCTCCAAGATCTAGTGTCTGATGATCTGATTCATTTCTATAATAATAGAAATAAAGTGCACAATAAATGAAATGCAAAAAAAAATAAAATAAAAATAAAAAAATAAATGAAATGCACTTGAATCATCCTGAGACCACCCCACCCCATGGTCCATGGGAAAACTGTCTTCCACAAAGCCCATCCCTGGTGCCAAAAAGGTTGGGGATCACTGCAATAAAGTATTAATATCCAAAATATACAAAGAACTCATACAACTCAACATCAGAAAAGCAACCGAGTTAAAACATGGCAGAGGGTCTGACTAGTCATTTTCCCAAGGAGGACATACAGGTGAACGACGGGCACATGAAAAGAGGCTCAGCATCACTGACCTTTGCGGAAACGTGAACCAAAGCCACAACGAGGTATCACCTCACATCCGTCAAAACGGCTATCATCAGAAGAGACAACAAATAGCAAATGCTGTCAACAACTTGCAAAGAAGAACTCCATGTGCGCTACAGTGGGAACGTACACTGGGGCAGCCACTGTGGAAAAGAGTGGACGTGCCTCAAAAACTTACGCTTACCATATGATCCAGCAGTTCTACTCCTGGGTACCTATCCAAAGAAAAGGAACACACTGAACCAATACAGTATTGTAAAGTAAAAAAATAAAAATTAAAAACAAAGATAAGTGAGCCCCTCTGTTCACTGCAGCAGTACGTCCTAAGTGCCTGTCAACAGATGAATGGATAAAGAGAATATGGTGTATCTATAAATACACACACACACACCAAAATCTCACTCAGCCACAAAAAGAATGAAATCTTGCCATCTGCAACAAGATGGGTGGACCTAAAGAACATTATGTTAAGTACAATAAGACACAGAAAGACCAGCACTGTATCATTTCACTTATATGTGGAATCTAAAAAGCAAAGCATATGAACAAACAGAACAAAAATAGCATTATAGACACAAAGAACAAACAGGTGGTTACCAGAGGAGAAGCGATGGGGGCGGGGAGGAAAGAAACAGGTGAGGGAGATTAAGAGACATAAACTTCCAGGTGCAAATAAATGAGTCACAGGAATGAAATGTACAGTGTGGAGACTAGTCAATCACTATGTAATATCTTTGTATAGTGACAAGCTGTATCTACACTTACTGCTGATCATTTTGAAATGTATAGAAATGTGGAATTGCTACATTATGTAACAGGAATTAACAGTGTTGCAGGTCAATCACACTTCAGAAACAAATTCACAGAAAATTTAGAGATTAGATTTGTGGTTACTGGAGCAGGGGACGTTGAGGGGAGGGGGAGTTGGATGAAGGCAGTCACCCAGCAGGAACTTTCAGTTAGAAGTACTAGAGATATAATGTGCTACATAACACTGCTGTATGTTACATATGAAAGTTGTTAACGCAGTAAAACCTAAGAGCTCAGCACAGGAAAAAAATTTAATTTTTCTACATCTTTGATTTTCTGTCTATGAGATGATGGATGTTCGTCAAACTTATTGTGATAATCACTTCATGATGCATGTAAATCAAAGGATTATACTGTATACCTTAAACTCATACAGTGCTGTATGGCAACTATATCTCAATAATAACTGGAAGAAAAAGGTCAGTACTTAGAGGGAGATATACAAGGAAAAAGAATCTTCCCCATGAGAGTGTAGTTAAATCTGCCAATATGCATGCTCCCAGGCCTTTCTCTCGGTTCTCAGGTGAGCACACAATGAACACAGAATCCACCTCCAGTGTGGATGAACTCCAGAACTCCACGAACATCCGATGAGCTCCAGACAAGCTGTCCTTGAAACTCTTCCCCTGGGTGTTCCTATTCACTCACTCAGTACTTCCTCACCCCATCCTGCTAAATCCCTGTGTCCACCATCCTCTTTTTTTTTAGTGATACACCTATTCAGCTTTTGAATCTGCTTTCTTCATGTTTCATTTTATTCTATGCTCAACCACATTTCCTAGCCTATTCACTATATTTTGCCACATGGAGTTTCTTTGGAGTTTCAGAGAGCTGAGTGGAAAAGTCTGACACTAAGGATGAAGAGAGGCTGTTCAACCTGGTATATTAGCAAATAGGTTCAGTGATAGCATCTGAAGTTCTTAGGCCTCAAAAACTGAGGCAAGAAGGAAAAACTTCCAGAACCAACACGTGCACACTGAAGAGCAGCCATGAAACCGACTGTGATTTTAGAGCCAGGAAACTGTCGCTTTCTGCTGGTTAAGTCCCCATTAACCAAACCCAGAAAATGATGCCTTTGCTTTCTACCCTTTGCTCTCCTCTTGGTGTGGAGAGGAATCACTGGGCAGCCACCATCAATAACGCATCCTGCCTATTTAGAACTGAATCACTCTTCAGAGGGTTCTATCCGCTGTTACCATCAAACAAATCTGCTGTTGACAGCCAGCGAGTCTCTCGCATGATCCAACTCATCTCCTCTAGGTCGAAGGAGTACATTTTAGGGGCTAATTTGAATGTAGTATATTTCATACTAAAATGTCACTTCTAGTCCAGTCGAAAAGTGAGTGCAGCTTGAAAGAATTGCTGACCTGACCCCGTGTATTACTATTAATCAGAGAAGACATAGGAGACTTTTTAGAAAGGAGCCGAGGACAAATGGGCTGTGAAATGCACCCCTTTATATGCTCTATTCTTAGTGGTATGAGTGGAAATGGTTCAAGTTTAAAATGAGAGAATATGGGTCATCTTCTCAATCCAAAACTCCTCCCTGCCCCAAATAGGTCTCGTCACGGAAAATAATTTGAGGAGCGGGTATGAGATGGCCAAGGGGGTCAGTGGTCCTTCTTGCTCACGCTGCACATGGGTGCTCTGCTGCTGCTGCTAAGTCGCTTCAGTCGTGTCCGACTCTGTGCGACCCCAGAGACGGCAGGCCACCAGGCTCCCCCGTCCCTGGGATTCTCCAGGCAAGAGCCCTGGAGTGGGTTACCACTTCCTTTTCCAATGCATGAAAGTGAAAAGTCAAAGTGAAGTCACTCAGTCATATCTGACTCTTAGCAACTCTATGGACTGCAGCCTACCAGGCTCCCCCGTCCGTGGGATTCTTCAGACAAGAGTACTGGAGTGGGACGCCATTGCCTTCTCCTGGGCACTCTGCTGCTGGAGTGAATTTTGGATGTACAAGTGGAAGACTTTGCCTGCTGCCACTTCAGCTCACCTGAGCGGCCTTAATACACCGTCAGGTGAGTGGAGGTGAGTGGTACTGCTTCAAAAGGCTGTTGTTGAGAGCCTGCTACTATTAACAGCCCACAGGGGAGGGTGGCAAAGAAGTGTTCCAGTTCTGCCAGCGCTCTGCTCCAAACCAAGTAAACTGCAAGCGTGTTCTAGAGAAGTTATATACACATTTTTTGAACTGGAAACATTTTCATTCTAGAGTTACTTAGAAACTCTGAGGCAACATAAGTGAGTTTCATCCTTCAGCAAAATTCTCACTTGCATACAAATGTCTTACATACTAGAAAACCAGTAAGCTTTTGGCAAAAGCTTTGGAGGATGAATGGTTGGTGCTGAAATAGGTGTGCAGCCCTCCTGTAACAGGTACACATCCCAGGTCTTAAAGTAGGTACATACGCAAGGTGCTCAATCATCCAGACTCTGGACAAAGCCTGAGTCACACTGTATTCTTTCCAGTATCACTTAGGGATTAAAATAGGGATGCAACCAGGTCTAAACCTCTAGTCCCTCCCAGTGGCTCCAATCACGTTCCTGGTTCCAGGCCTTTCTGGAGACCCAGTCCAGCATAGAGGGGGCCTGGGGAAACGTCACAACTGGAACTACCAAACCTCAAAGAAGGTAAGTGGTGCAAGCAGTCCTCACCTTAAATGAAGTGAAGATGTACAAAAGGAGAGAAAAGTCATCACCCTGGTTCTGGACGCAGGCAGAGTCATGCTTGTTCTTCCCAAGACAACCCATAGCGCAGAGCTGGGAGCGTCCAGCAAAAGGCACTTGCGTCTGACGGGGACAATATGTTGGTCTAAGAGGCAGGGTACCAGGGGCACGGGCCTCCCTCAGCAACCAAACAGCAAAACCTTATTGGACAAGTCATTCAAATTCTCCAGGCCTTGTTTTTTTCAATAAGTAGATTGAACTTAAAAAGTACCAAACATTATGCCTGCATTTATCATTCCATCACTTTCCTGCTTCCCAGTAGAGGGCTGCTTTTGGTAAAAATCGTTTCATAGCAACCTCCAATGCAGGAGATATGTTCAATCCCTGGGTTGGAATTATACCCTGGAGGAGAAAATGGCAACCCACTCCAGTATTCTTGCCTGGAATATCCCATGGACAGAGGAGCCTGGTGGGCTACAGTCCATGGGCCGCTTAGTGATTAAAGAACCACCACCACCACCAATACATCCAGGGAAACGTCATGGTTTGTGGTTCAACAGAAAGGCATTCCTCTGATTACAGAGACTACAGGAGCCCATCAGTTCAATGCTTTGTCTCTGTTTTTAGATAACTAAAGTTCTCTCCTTACTTAGCAAAGGAGGAAAACAAGGCCCCCAGAAAAGTCAGTGCCTGGCCCTAGAACACACTGCTCTCCAGCGTTGTGTCCTAAGAACCAACAGGCAACAGGTGGAACATGAAAAGTTTCCTGGTAAAGGATAATCACGAGATTTTTAAAACAGACCACTTACTTACTGGCCCTTCCCTCCCCTGCCGTAGCCACCAGCTGCCTGTGTTTAACACAGAACCTTCAGATTTTGGTTGACGCCTAGCTCGAGAGTCTGTTTTACTGCGGCTAGAAGGATGAAGAACAGCTTCATGTTATAACAGTTCCACTGTGGACAGCTGAGACGTCAATCACCAAAACGCCAGCAACCATCTCCCTGCCAAACACTAACATCCCATCTCCCATTCAAGGGCTTCATGAGCTTCATGGAGTCCGGCCTCAGCCTCCATGAGTCCACAGCTGGGCGAGGCATCCGCAGTCTCCTCCCTCTCCTTCGTGTCCTGCGTGAGCTCCAGCCCACTGCCCTCACTCCTGAGCACATGCATTGAGAAACGACTGTGTATTTGGACAGTGTTCTCAAAGGGCTTCCACAAATGAAAAGTCTTAGAATTCCACGAGAGAGACACGCAGGTGGCCTTAGACACATTCTGCAGCTGAAGCACGCTGAGATCCAGGGATGTTAAGGGACTTGGCCAGCTCAGGCCCCTGAACAACAACTGACCCATCAACAGGGCTGACTCCCAGCCAGGGCTCCTTCCACCCTCCAAGCCATTCCCAGTGTTCAAAGCTTAAGTAAGGAAACCCAATTCAGGCTCAACCCTGTTTGTTCAGGCGCCCAGGACAGGACAGGCACAGCTGATAGCTCCCTTGATTCAGCTCGTCCTCTTAATTCTGGCTCTGCTGCCTTAGTTCAGGACCTCCAACTTTAATGTGAAATATTACAACCTACTGTTAATTCGTCTGCGTGACTCCAATCTCCCAACTCCAGCTGATTTTCTAGACTGCTTGATTCTGAAACAGTAGTTCTCAAGTGGAGTTGGGGGAGTGCGGGGTAAACCTGTCCTCAGTGGACACTGGGCAATGTCTTGAGACATTTTGGTGGTCCCTCTGGGGTGTGAGCGGAGAGGGCGCTGTTAGCTTCTAGTAGGCAGAGGCCAGGGATGTTACTACAATGCACAGGACAGCTGTATCAAAAATGATCTAGCCTGAAATCGCAACAGTGCCGAAGTTGAGAACGCTTGTTCTAGAGTCATCATCTGTTTTATAAATACTCATCTATTTTATTTGGCTGTGTCAGATCTTTGCTGCAGCTTGCGGGCTCTTAAGCTCGTGGGGCCCAGTAGCTACCGCACACAGGCTTAGCTGCCCTGTGGCATATGGGAGCTTAGTTCCCTGACCCGGGACTGAACCTGTGTCTCCTGCATTGCAAGGCAGATTCTTAACCTCTGGACCAGCAGGGAAGTCGCTAGAGTTATCATCCTTAAAAAATACACCCTTTACCCCTCATGAAACCCCTGCTTGAAAACATTCATGCTGTTTACAGAATAAAGTTCATATTCAGAGGGTTCACAATCTGAGCCCACACCCCGACCCTCCCTCACACCATTCGGCACTCCAGCCTCACTAACCTTGCATTTCCAAATAGTTCCAGAGCTTTAATGTCTGTGTGCCTTGGCTCTGCTTTTTCCTCTGCCTCAAATGTCTTCCTCCTTTCCCCTACCCTGCCCACTGCCGTTCACCTTTTAGGTCCAGCTTAAATTTTAACTCTTCTGGTTGAGTCTTTTTGCTTCTTGGACCCGAGTGTGGTCCCCCTCTCTCCCTTTAATGGTACTACATTCACCTGCATAGATGTTTCCTTTCCCTCCAGAGTAGGAATGAAACGTCATTTATCTTCTTTGCTAGCCACACAGGATACAGGGCCTGGAAACTATTTCAGCGCATGCTGGATGAATGGACGAACCCGAGCACTGTAGCTGCCTGCTTCTCACAGCAAGAAACTAGAGCCTCTCTCTCACCAGAAACGCTAAATATAGTCCTATCTCAAAGACTCTTCAGCTCAGGGCCGTGGCCAGCCTGAGCACATCTGGGCACAACTCTGTCTCGAATCCCAGCTTGGAGGTCTGATGAATCTGCACGTCTCTCGGCAGTGTTAGCACAGCCAGAGCTCCTGGAACTTCTTAGATCTTATCTGCCAGACTGCTTCTGTAGGAATTTCTGAGCCCTACAGTTTTGAAAGCTCTGACGCAATGCATGTGTCAAAGAAACATACCCCTCTGTGTTTCTCTAAAGCTAAAGGGAAGAACGCCAGGAGCAGGACCCTTAGAACAGGTCTCCCCGCTGCAGGGGAGGCGTTCAAGGGACATTCCATGAAGTCCCAGACTCCTGCCCTGTCTGTTAACAAACGACAGATCAACAGCTGATGTCTGGAACACACTGTATCCTCCACCAGGAGGAACCAGCAATCCCCACCAGGCTGGATCTAAAGGGAGAGAGAGGTAACTAGAAGTCATCCAGGTCCCCGTGGAATCACCCTACCCTGTTAATTCTACAGGGACTCCCTTCAAAACCTCTCTGTAGACTCTGGAAAACACATGCTCAGCTCTGCAGGAGCAGATGCAATGAAGAAAGGGTGTGCTGCAGCCACCCCAGGCAAAATACGGTGCCCATCCGCGCTGTAGCTCCTATAACCAGAAACCACTAATAAAGGAAAAAAGGGCAGCTAGTGCCTGGCATTTGCCCGTGACCTGGGAGGAAAGAGGAAAGCAGCCAAAGTCCAGCAAGGCTCTTCTAAGCTTTGGGGATTCAGCCCAAAGTCTGGAGCATCGTAACGAGTAGGAGCACTGCACAGCCGATGTAGGCGACGACCGTGAGCAGTGAACGACCTGTTGTTCAGGGACTGTGGACTGAGAGGAGCCTGGAAAAGGAAACTGCTGATTGGAAGACGGGTCCCAGTCCTGTCACTAACTGCTGTGTGACCCTGGACAAGCCGAGTGCCCCCCATCCCCGGGAAGGCTCACTTCCGCCTCAGTTTTCTCGTTTGTAACAGTGACTACAGCCATGAAATTAAAAGATGCTTGCTCCTTCAAAGAAAAGCTATGAGCAATCTAGAGAGCACATTTAAAAGCAGAGACATTACTTTGCCAACAAAGGTCTGTCTAGTCAAAGCTATGGTTTTTCCAGTAGTCATGTATGGATGTAAGAGTTGGACTATGAAGAAAGCTGAGCAGCAAAGAATTGATGCTTTTGAACTGCGGTGTTGGAGAAGACACTTGAGAGTCCCTTGGACTGCAAGGAAATCAAACCAGTCAATCCTAAAGGAAATCAGTCCGAATAGTCACTGGAAGGACTGATGCTGAAGCTGAAACTCCAACACTTTGGCCACCTGATGCAAAGTACTGACTCATTTGAAAAGACTCTGATGCTGGGAAAGATTGAAGGCAGGAGGAGAAGGGGATGACAAAGGATGAGATGGTTGGATGGCATCATGGACTTGATGGACATTGAGTCTGAGTAAACTCCGGGAGTTGGTGATGGACAGGGAAGCCTGGCATGCTGCAGTCCATGGGGTCACAAAGAGTCAGACAGAACTGACCGACTGAATTGAACTGAGTAACTGCCTATATGACCTCACAAGGGCATCAGAGGAGAATAAATCCAGATATTAAACCCCTCCATGAGCAGCAGATGACACTGTCAGAAGATGACATGTGGTAGGAAGGAAATCTTCTAAGGCACGCTTTCACCCTTGAAGAGCTAACAGCACAGTAAAGCAGACAAAGCATAAAAAGGCATATTTGTCATCAATTAAAGGTTAAGTGCCAGGGAACAGAGTTCCTGGAAGCACAGAATTAAAGGAGTAAATGGGACCCATCTTGGAGACACTGGAATGGGAGCTCTGTCTGGCTAGAAGTTCCAGGAGGAGTCCCCCAAGAGAACCTGACCTAGAAGACCAGAAGCAGGCGTGGGGACAGGGCTGATAGCCCAGGCAATAAAGTACAAGACCATCAGCCAGGCTGAAGCAGGGGCCTTGTGGGCAGGAATGGTGGGAGGGAAGTTCAAAGGGCAGGCCAGAGTCACAGCAGATACTTAATTCCTAGCCAAGGGGTTCTTACCTGATCCTTTACCCAGAAGCAGCCAAAGTGTTTGAGTAGTTGGGTGGTGACTCTCAGAGTAGATTTACAGCTACCAAGCATTATACAAATGCTAATTGTCATCATTGCTATTCTTGGCACCCAGCACTGAAGCCCAGCACCCACCATGCAGAGGGTTTCCAGATGGCAGAAGAAAAACATTAAAAGACAGATCGGTGAATAATTTATATCAATTTAATCACTTAACAATACTCCGCACCCAGATGGAACCAGCAAGATAAAAGCCAAGAACCTCTGGAAGCCAAGCAACCAAATCAAACCAAGGTGTGTTCAGAATGAGAAGTCTCCCGCTACGTGAACATGCTGTTCAAAGGCAGGTTTCCAAAACAACAGAGTTTTGCTGACCACATTCCTGGTCCCCCTTCCCGGCTTCTTCACTGTGGAGTTCACTGCTCCTCTCCTCCACCCACCTGTAAACAGCTCCCTCTCCTCAACACACATCCATGCACACACACACGCACACACACACACAGACCCTCTGAAGTGACCCTGCAGCCACAGCTCTCAGGTAAGTAACAGTCCACCGAGATCTGGAGTCACATGTCCAACTTAATGTCTTTGCTTTGGTATCTAACATGTACATTAAACATTAAAAAGACCAAACCGAACTCTAGAATCCTAGCTTACCCACCCCAACCTGTTTCTTTCCTAGTGTTTCCCATCTCAGAAAATGACACCTCAGTCCACTTGCTTGCTAAGCCTAAAGCACATCCACACTCAACCCATCAGCCAGTCCATCAGCTCTGCCTCCAAAAGATGCCCTGATCTAACACTTCCCAAACTCCCTCTGCCCCTTCCCTCCTCCCCTGGACCAGGCCTGCCCCCTTTCACCTGGTCTCTGCTTGACCCTCAACTCACCTTCACCAACCCATCACAAAACAGCAGGCAGAGTGCTTCTTTGAAAAAGTACATGAGATGCCACTCCCTGGCTTAAAATCTTCCATCACATTAAGAATAGAATCTAAATTTCTTACTGAAGCTGTCGAACAGTGCCTGTCTTCTCCACAGCCACCCCTTCCCACCCCAGCACACTGATCCAGCCTCCTGTTCTTTCCCTGGGGCCTGTGACTTTGCCACCCTCCCGTGCTTCCCCCACACGGCTCTGCCTCACCATATAACCTTCAGCTCAAGCATCAGCTTTCTACAGAGCCTTTCCTGAACATTTAATTTAAAAACAGGCCCTGTTTATCACTTTCTACCGTACCTCCTCTATTGTATTTTCCTCATAGTATTTACCTAAAATACTTATCATTCCTCTGTTGCCTGTGGCAGGCTCATAAATGTAACAGTGAACAAAACAGACAGGTCTCTAACCTCCTGCAGCTCACATCTCCAGCGCCCACAGTGCCTGATACAGGGCAGGTTCTCAGGTGTTTGCAGAGGAACCAAACTGAGCTACAAACCGAGTGTATTGCATGGCTTTATCTCTGAAGGACACGGGAGCATTCCTGTTGACCTTGCCCCAGTGCTAAGGTTCAGAGAGGAAGGAGCTCTCTGGACTCCACGGATCTGGGGAGATAGGGAACATACAGGCTAAAGCAGCAGGGAGACCTCTCCGGCGCAGGCCAGGACACGGAGGAATCCAAGTGTTAAGCATCTCCTGCAGAGTGAAGAGCAAGGTGAGGATGGCTGGCCCAGAGGAGCAGCATCACTGTTTCTACAGCGTGGATCCACCTAGCACCTCCTTTCTCCACAGCTGCAGAAAGAAAGGGACCGACTGTTCTGTCAGAACGCCAACTCAGCCATCTCCCCAGGTAATGTTTTAGCCACTGTGATTTAATCCTCATTAACTCCTCCAACGAAGCACTAGACATCTCATTTCTATAAATGTTGGGGGCTGCGGCCCACTGAAGGTATGTCTCTCTCTGTCCAAGGCCAGGCAGCAAAGGCAGAGCAAGCCTGGATCCCAGGATGTCCGAGGACCCTCCCTTTCTAGCCAAGACAGACCAAGAGCTCTAGGTCTTGGATTCAAGAAAGCAGGTGACAAAGGGGAGGGACGAACACACGTCAGGAAGCCCCAGGCCCCTCCAAACAATCTGGAACACGCAGTTCAGACTGAGGAGACAAGCTTTTGTCCATAATACGAGTAAGGAGCCCGCAAACTGGGCCAGTGACCTCTGGCTTCCAGCTTTCCTTCCTGCCCACATCACCTCGTTCTTAAAGATAAAGACCAGTGGCAACTTGAGGCTCTACCCGTAAATGAACATCAGCCTGGGCAGGCCACGCTGTGGGACCATCAGAAGGGCTGGATTTTGGTTGGGCAAGTCTGACTTCAAACTGCACTCTGCATCCAAGGACACCTCAAGGATAACCTCTGTTAACCCTCCACTGACGCCTCCTGGTGAGCTCATGGTTTAAAAAAAAATCATAAAAAGATAAAGCCACAGCTGTGAGGGCAACCAGAAGGAAGGGTAGGCAGGATGTTTTCTCTAATTGCAGAAGATGTGCCCAAGAGAGCCCTCACCCAGAGCCTGAGCCCACTCACTTCTAAGGGAAAGTGCTCGGGATGAAGTCAAGACCTTGCTCTGGCTGTGGGAACCGAATGGAAAATGAACCCAATCACGAGCTTAGGCACTCAAGGAGGCAGCAATGGACACACCGTGTTCCCTCCCAACACCCTGAGGGTGAGGGGTGCCGGAAATCAGAGCGGTATGACCAGAAATCAAGAGGTATGGCCAGAAATCAAGAGGTATGACTTGCCTCAGTAGGATGGAGGCAAAAGGAAGGAGGGGAGAAGAGGAAAGAGGAATAAAAGGAAATTTAAAAAGGGGGATATTAAATCCTAGCAGTGGTGTACTGGCTAACTGCCGCCTCCTTCTTTCCACTCAGAATTGATAAATATGGGTCAAGATTACAGTGAGCTAGTTCAGGGATCCACATACTCAGACGTTAATAGCCTTCTGCAGTAAGGAAATAAGAAAGCAAGGTGACCAGGGACCCAGTCCAGCACACTCTGCTTCTAAGGGCATCCAAGTGTCCAGCTCTGTCCACTGGCCCACATTCACTTCTGTTTCATTTCAGTTTTCCCCAAAATCGCTCATCAGATTCACATCCCAGGAAAAGAGAGCTTAGCCCGTGGCCTCCTTTCCTCCACAGAGTGCTGCCACGCTCGCCCAGGCGCAAGAAGCTGGAGGGAACGGAACCCACCTGTCCACCCCCTGGGACCAATCACCGTCTTCCTCCCCCCGCCTAAAAGCTAGAAGCACTGCCAGGTCAGAGCCCTCCTCACATCTGCCCTCTCTGCAGCCTGGGGATAGAGAAATCTCTTCACTTTGAAATGCCTGCCAGTCTCACTGGCCCTGGAGGGCATGGATAGATGCCCCCAAGAATGGCTTCCACCTTTTCTGTACAGACATTCACACTCTTCCAGGTCCGCGGGGACGCCAGGCCTTCAGGGAGCTGGCAGTGAGAGAAGGCATGGGAACAGACGTGAACCTCAGGGTGCTGAGATCAGATCTCAGTGTATCAGACCTCAGTGTGCTTCATCTGTAGAATGTGTATCAGGATCAGACTAAATCTGGGGCAAAGCATTTGCTACTTCACCCCTGGGCAAGGGTCCTGCTGGGGAGTCTCTGAAGGCATGCCTGTCCTTGACTCTGCCCATGTGAGCTCACGCTAGGGCAGCCGATAACACACAGCGTCTCAGCAAGACCCAGGGAGCAGTCTGACACCACAAAGGTTTGCTGTTAGTGACCAGGTCAACCGGGTTAACTACCCACAGTTAACTGCCTATTACAAACTGAATGCTTGTGCCCCTCGCCAAAGTCACAGTAAGTCCCAACACCAACGTGGAGGTAGCTGGAGGTGGGGCCTTTGGGAGATGACCGTGCAGCCCTCATGAGTGGGACCAGCACTCGTATTAAAGAGGCCCCTGAAGAGCACTCCCTGGCCCTTCCACCCTGTGAGGCCGCAGCAGGAAGACCGCTCCTCAGCCTGGAAGCAGTCCCTCACTAGACACTAGAACCTGCCGGCATCGTGATCTGGGACTTCCAGCCCCCAGAACTGATATCCAGTGCGTCCTGTTGAAGCCACCCACTCTATTGTATCCGTCACAGCAACCCCAAAGGGCCAAGACACTGCCCTCCCCTCCCAGGCTCTGCATCGAGGCTCAAGGAGGAAAGCTGTGAGGGCGTGGAGAGGATCCGACGCCCTCACCTCTCAGGGAAACCGTCACAGCACCCACCTCCATCTCAGCAGCTGCCAGAGAGCCTCTCCTGACGGCCACGGCCGCGTCTCCACCTGTCCTTTCAAAGCTTTTCCTGTACATGTTGCTCCAAAGTGTACATTTTCATAAAAACAGACAGGGAAGCTAATGACGACCTGCCTCACAAGCTGTCCCCAAGAGTCTCGCCACCCACAGGCTATCCAGCTTCAGTGGCCATCCAGAGCATCTCCTGAAGTACCGGGTGTCCGAATCAGTATTAGAATCAGACCATGGGACAAAGGACACACTGAAAAAAAACGCTAATTCAGCAAGATCTTCACTGGAATTGCGCTAAATAACACAATTTATCCTCAGATGGTAAAGAACCCGCCTGCAATGTGGAAGACCTGGGTTCGATCCCTGGGTCAGGAAGATCCCCTGGAGAAGAGAATGGCAACCCACTCTGGTATTCTCGCCTGGAGAATCCCATGGACAGAGGAGCCTGGCAGACTACAGTCCATGGAGTCACAAAGAGTCAGACACAACTGAGCAACTAACACATGTATGCAAACCATTGCAAAATACTAGAATGAGCCCAATTTGTATAAGAACACATCACAGCAGGCGTAGGAGCACAGCCCTCCCAGTCAATGTGATGAGGTCCCCCAGAAAGGAGGGGCGTGTCCGAGATGTCTTTGGTCAAGAGTCTCTTATCTGTCCATCCGACTCTGTCCAAGGGCCTACATTTCAAGTTGGTGTTTCTTTAAGACACTGAATTTATCATCAATCAACTTCCCTCTGGCTCAGACAGTAAGGAATCTGCCTGCAATGCAGGAGACCCATGTTTGATCCCTGGGTCAGGAAGGTCCCCTGGAGACGGAAATGGCAACCCACTCTGGTATTCTTGCCTGGAGAATCCCATGGACAGAGGAGCCTGGTAGGCTGTAGTCAATGGGGTCACAAAGAGTCGGACACGACTGACACTTTCACTTTTAATCAATGACCAAAAATTGATCAGGAGATGGGAGCTAAGAAAAATATTCTCATGCAACAACCAGTGGGGAGTGAAACTTGGAAGAAAGTTCTGCCTCACCTGGGGACTCAAGCCCGCCTTCCAAGACAGCGCCGCTATGTGCTCTAAGGGGTGGCACAAGCACCCACTCCACGCCCCCCACCTTTCAACAGGCCGACAAAGCCAGCATGGACTGCAGCCTCCCTGGCAGTCTCCTCCACCGAGCCAGCTGCCCTCAGGGTACTCCTAACCCGAACTCACCAGGGAACTGGCTGGCAGTGATCGGTGAAGATGACCTGGCCCCACCGCCTCAGGGACCCTCCAGCCCATTCTTCCCAATGGGATGATCCTCAACTCTTGGGAAAACAAACACTTGGTATTTTTAAATAACTTGCCAACAGCCAACAAAAGCTAACTGACAGCTCAGGGTGCTGCCAACTAACTCATACACTCTACACACAGATAAATCTTCCTCCAGTTACTGTCCAGGTGGTGGGAAAAATCCAGGAGAGGAAAACAGCCGCATCGTGAAGGGGTACAAGCCCTGCACTGTAGTAACAAAAGGACTCTCTCCAAAACAGCGGACTGCCATGCTTTGGGGCTGGCTTAGGGGTTTGTTCTGCTTTGTTCTCCATCACAGTACACAAATCAGGTATCCTGGGGGTATAAAGACCCATCTGCGGAAAAAAATCTTATTTCTGGGCATTTTTTTTTTCAGTGCAAGTAACATTTCATATTACAATTCACACTTGGCAACCTTCTTTATCTTCCCGTCTGTTGTGTAAGCTTTGTTAGAAAATAAAATTCAGACGCTAAAAATTCACAATTTATACAAAGAAGCAACTGAGGAAGGGAGCAGGATTTAAGCATCTAGTGGCCTGTTCACTCTTATTTCAAACTTCCCAAATTCTTGGTTATAGAATTGAAATCACCAAATCATTCAAGTTTACTGGAATCTTGTTGCTGTTTCAGTTGTTAAGTCGTATCCAGCTCTTTGCGACCCCATGGACCGTAGCACGCCAGGCTTCTCCGTCCTCCACTATTTCCCAGAATTTGCTCAAATTCACGTCCATTGAGTTGGTGATGCTATACTGTTTTTGTTATTCAGTCACTAAGTTAAGTCCAATTTTACCAGGGAGCAATTCACTTAGTATAATATTTTCTGAAAACACAAATACACTTCTAAGAGAAGCATGGTATGTTGGTGATTCACACCCTTGTATCAGTTCACTGCCATTTAGAGAAAAATAGCTGAGAACAGCTGCTAAGAGGAAATGTTTCAGCACAGTCAAGGCAACCTCGAGTGTGATGGGGTTCAGGGCCCATAAACACACCCAGGGCCGGAGAAAGTCTGAAAAGGTCAAATACAACATGAGGCAGGCAAAATGCCAGACATCAGTCACCCCCAAACCAGGAACCACACCCGATGCCTCATGGTTAGCAGACCCCAGCCTCAGGCCTCATGCAGCCTCACTCTGGGAATATCACAGCTCCAGAGTACCATGACCAAGTAGACCAAACTAGGAACCGTCTCCTGCAAAAATACTCCTAGTGGGAAACTGCATCCTAAAACTCCGCACAACCGCCACAGAAATGTTTTTATCTATCAGTATCATCAGGGGCAGCCTATATTTAAAATGCATTCCTGAAAAGGCAAACCAGTTCTGATCAAAGGCCTTCCTCTTGGGGCTTCCCTGGTGGTTCAGAGGTTAAGAATCCTCCCTGCAATGCAAGGAACACTGGTTCAGTGCCTGTCAGGGAACTGAGATCCCACATACCTCAGAACAGCTAAGCCTGCACCCCACAACTAGAGAGTCCGCACGCAGCAACTAAGACCCAACACAGTCAAAATATTTTTAAATACATTTTTAAAAAAGCCTTCCTCTTTACTATGCTTAAGGCAAAGAGTGAACAGGTGACCTATGCTAATATCACACAACCTATTTGAGCCCCATCCCTTCTACGTCAATTCAATGTCTGGCCTCAGAGGCTTTTCCTACATCTGGCCAGCCGTTCTGCACAGATGCACCCTCAAGTTGCACATCTGGTCCCCAAGGCCACATTCCATTGGGAGTGAAGGGAGGTAACCCCCAAGTGGGAGTCCCCACACAGATCCCCAAAGTCAAGGGTTCCAAACTCATTCATCCTCAGGCACACCACTCCAGTCCACCTCGAGGGAGACTGATAATTAAAAGCAAATTGCAGAGTATGACTATCTTTTCCCTGAATAACGACCACAGGAGTGTCACTGTAAAACAGACTCGGAGCCAGCCTGCCTACAAAGGAGTAGCCGTGTGACTGAGGCCAGTTACATACCTTCCTGGGCATCAGTTTATGAGTGGGTCCCTCCAGTGGGTAGGTGGGAGAACTCCATGGGTAACATCTGGAGTTTTGAGAACAATGTCCAGTACCTATTAGCCAGCATTTAGTAGCACATACCCTCCTCTTAAAGGAGGAAATTTTCTCATCTATTATACAAGAGGGGAAAAACAGAGATCCATGTTGCTTTGAATCCATTATCCCCAGCAAATCAAGTGTCAATTCTGAGAGAGTGGACTATTTTTCCTCTCTTAGATTTCTCTTACAACAAAACAAAACTTTGCTTTAACCATCTTTATTGTTCTCTCCAGACCCACTATGTTTCCTATGCCTCACAGATGATTGATACATAGAAAAATGTGTTCATAGGGAATCTAAACTACTCCATCTGAGAGGAAGGGGACCTTAAGCTTACATACTCTCAGAGCTGGGGTACTCATCACTCACACAGCAGCTCTTTGCCTTGCTGGAGACTCCCCACCTCTTCCTGCTCTTACCTTTTGGGAACCTGTAACTGAATCCATACAGCTGACCCTTGATCAACACAGGAGGTAGAGGCGCTAGCCCTCTGCACAGCCAGAAGTCCACATATAATTTATAGTCCACTTCCTATATAGACATTATTGAATTCAACCGGTTGTGATCATGTAATACAGTAGTATTTACTACAGAAAAACAACCATGCATAAGTGGACCCATGAAGTTCAAAGCTGTGTTGTTCCAGGGCAACCACACTGCCAGAGAACCCCGATGCCTGCTGGGATGGTAACGGCAGCAGAAGTGGACTGCAGCCGGGAGGACGTTAAGCCTTTAGCGTGAACCTCACAATGCCTCTGAGAAATACAGGACATACTACTCCATCTCTGGCAAAACAAACGGGCAGAGGAGGGCTGAGAAAGTTTAAGTGACCCAGTCCACTTTTCCTCTGAAACTGCGGAGTCAGGGCTGGAACCCAGGTCTCCTGACTCCAAGGCGGGGCTTCAGTCCATCGTCACCCACGTCCCCATTCAGAACCGTGACATGCCCATGTTACCCTCCCTGTGTGAAGGATAATGTCAGTTCTCACAGCCCTTCCTGCTCATTCTGCCCGGGTAATTCATTATGAGTGAGTAGTGGTAGTTTTACCAGCATATGAACTTGTTAGTTTAATCAGGAAGCCAAAAATATAACAGGAAAAGCTGTCACACATCACATACTCATTAGAACTTTATAAACTCTGATCTAAATCTCTAACACCTAGAGTAATGACTAGCTAATAACCAGCCCCATCTCCACTCCCAGGCTAAACACTGAATATGTTACCTAGTTATTTTTTCCCAAGGACATCAGCCATTCACTTGTTGTCTTCTGGAAATCATACGTAATATGAAACTGAGATCACATTAGCTAAAACTTTTAGTTATATGGTGATGGAATCAGCCCTAAGAGTGCACTGAGATCATTTAACACAAGCAGGCTGTTGATGACAGAGCTGTCGCCCACAGAGAAGAACAGCTCACGATGGAGTAGGAATCTGCCTTGGCCTAAGCTAATTTCTGAGAGGCTGTCCTTTCTATTTCAGCTCTGATCACTGTAACAGTTAACACAGTTGACATGAGAAGGGGGAAGGGAGAACATAATTACCATATCCATTCCCACCCCCATAAACTGCAGCATCTCCAGAAAGGCTCAGGCTACCTCTCTGTACTAATGTGGTCCTCCATACTCGTCAGCTGTCTTTGGGATTCTGGTTTTGAGCTGACAGCGAAGCACCTCACCTCACAGGGCAGGGTGTGGAAGCGGGGAGTTGTGAATCAAGCTGCCTGCCTAATGGGGCAAGGAAAGGGGCTGTGGCCACCAGCCCCGGGAAAGCTGATGCAAATGGCCAGGCGTTTCCACCAGCGTGGGTCTCATCAGAACTGCAAAGGAACCTCGACTGCTGCTCCCGGGAAACTCCTTCCAGGTGGAAGGTTTCTTTCCAGGCTCTGTTATGACTTTTCTAAGCCTACGGCATCACATTTTACCCTCAGCAAACAAGGAGAAGGTTTCAGCCCCATCCTGATGAACAATGCCACATTAATAAAAGATTCCTGGGCCCATTAATTCAAATAACTATTTAAGCACCAAGGTGGCAGGTGCCAGGACAGATGCATGGACATTTTGGATAGAGTTCCCAGCCCTCCGAGGCACCAGGCCAAGTGGACCAGCACCTCTCAATGCGGGCCATCTCTCCTCGGCACTCTGGGATCACACACAGTGCCTTTGTTGTGAGCATCTATTAAACCATCTGTGAGACCCACTGGTACAACAGGGACAGCAACTGAGAGCCTCAAAGAGACGTCAGAACAGTGGTATAAGAAGCCTGGCCCTAAATATTCTCTGGCTATCCCACGCCCAGCCCAGGGCTTGACTGACACAAGCGATGGGCAGTGAACAACCACGTGGCTGGATAACAATGGATTACACTTACCAGACATTCTGGGTCGGAGTATAATCCGGTGACATGGCAGAGCAGAAAGATTAGCTGGGCGGGGCCTCGTCACCTGCGTTCTAATCCCTGGCACAGAAGTGTGACCCTCATCAAGTCCCTACTTAACTTCTCACTGAGGCTCACTACATTTATTCCTGCTGACCCCTGGTACATCACCGTCTTTGCTTTTCTTTAAAAAAAATTAATATATTGCAGTTTTTAAGTATAGAGGAGTTAGAGCAGACACCTATACCTTCAAAACACAGTTAACATTTTATAGCCTATTCCTACTCAATTTTTTTTAAAAATAAATGTAATATTTTTAAAAATAAAATGTAAATGTGGATTTTTTTAAAATAAATGTAATATTTCCATTGAGTGTTCTATCTCCCTATAATTGCCCGCCCTCTAACCCCCAAAGGATAGCCAATATTGACAGTGTAGAGCTCCCTCACATACATGTTAGTACCCAGGAACACAAAAGTATACATCCAGAAACGCACAATATTGGGGGCTGTATACTTTAGATAAATGGTAGCAGATATACTGTTGTTCAGCCGCTCTTTGCGACCCCATGGACTGCAGTGCCCCAGGCTTCCCTGTCCCTTCACCTCTCCCGGCGCTTGAGCATATAGTATATACTACATAATTTTACTTTTCCTACTCACAATTGGTATTTATCCTTTTTGATACAAGTAGATCTGGTTCACTCATTTCAGTATTCCACCGCATGTGGGACCATTATTTATCTCCTCTACTACTGGTGGGTCTACATAAGTGTTTGCTCATCTATTAACTCATCGAGTATTACTCAGAATCTACTGGTTGTGCCATATATACTATGCAGGCATTGGAGACTTAAAGAGAAATGATACAATTTTCACATCCAGGGCAAAGATAAAGAGCTCCCTTGTAAAACGCCAAGGTTGGGAGAATCTCGCCGACTATGCCAGCAGTCAACTGGATATTTATGTTTAGAGCTCAGGAAGGGAGCGAAGGCTTAAGAAATGAGCCTAGAGGTCTTATGTTTAGAGGTTGAAGGTGAAGCTACGAGAGCAGAGGAGTCGGCCAAGGGCGTACATGTGACTAATTAACCCACAGCCATGCAAGATGAAAAAGACTACTGTTTTTATGCCACTAAATATTGGGGTGGTTTGTATGCAGAAAAACAGATAACCAAACAAGAGATCACTCTACCAGTAACCCCAAACCAGACTAACTACAGCAGATCATGCCGGAGATCCACAGCAACAGCACGGCTGGCACGTCTGTGTGTGCGACGGCTGCAAACAACGCAACAGCCAGGCTGTGACAATACCCAGCACCACGTAGTGCTGTGGCCAGGGACACATCCTAGCAGTTAGCGTTCCCCCTGCATCCCGAGAGTGTGTCCTTAGCTACAGCTAGGTAGGGTTCTGATGTCTGCCACGTGACACCCCACAGCTTCCCAGGAAACTCCCTTGGATACAAAGCATCTTAGACACTGCATTATCAAGCGGAATGTTAGAAGAATCGCATGCTTGTCTGCGTGTGTCCACCTTCTCTACACACATCAGCAAAACCCTCCAAATGAATGTGCAAGAGTAGCAACAAAGAAGCCAGGTGTTCACTAGGCAGGGTAAGGGCTGGAGACGCCTTTTCTCGGGAGGTAAGGCCTCCTGTGCAGAAAGCACAGCTGATGCGAGGTGCAGGAAAACCAAAATGCAAGAGGAGAAAAATGTCCTCAAAACCCAGCAACACAGAGAACATGCCAGCGGCCAAGAGAGCAGGTGGGCTGGGTGCCGCCAGACTTAGAGGGGCAGGGATTCTGCTCCTGCCAAGATAAGAAGGCCTTTTGGCAGTAGCGACATTTGAGCAAAGATGTGAAGCCCATGCAAGATTTGAACACGCAGAGGCAGAGAGTATCAGGAAGAGACCCACACGCAGGACACGCAGGAGGCAGTGTGGCTGAGGGGTCCCTGCTTTAAGGCTGGCTGTGGATCGGGGGTACAGAGGGAGGCAGAGGGAAAAGGCTGGACCAAGGAGCACTCCACACACCCATCGAAAGAGCAGACGACTTCAAGGTGTCAGAAGCAACTGAAAGTTTCTGAGCCAGATAAAGGCGAGATCAGATCTGAGCCTCAGCAAACTTCATTTGGCAGATACGGTGGGAAAAGCGGCCACACGCATCAGAAAAAAAGTGATGTGGCGTCCACATGACACCACCACGGACACAGACACAGCTTAAACACAGATGGCCACACCAGTGAAAACTCGAGATGAAGTATTTTTCAAGGGACTTTAAAATCATTAAAACAAAAATTTTGTTCCTTTCTGTGGAACTCCAGGTTAGCTTCTTAGAAATAAAACAGGACAATGCCAATTTTATTTCAATCGACATTTTTACATATCTTCTTGCATAACCCCCACTTAAAGGACCAGCTCAAGCCTGTATTTCAGAAATTACTAAATTTCTCCAGTTGCCTGGATTATGCATTTGAGCACAAGGCATTTAAAATGCATGCATTCGTGTATGTATAATTTATATTCCCCCATCTTCCAGAAATGATTTGTAGCAAAGTAATTCATTTCATACTGTCTTTTCCAGTCACTGTTTTGCATATCTATCTTATCTACATTATAAACTTCTTTTGAAGAAGGGCTGTATATTATACATCTTTGGTTCTTTCAAAATTCTCAGTTCAGTAGAGGCATATGCTAGTGCCTGACAGATTGCTGATTGATTCCTATTGCTCCCTTTCTTGGTAATATTTTGGAGAAAATTCTGATGTCTATTATTCCCGGCTAATCTTTATTATTCCTGTCCGTTACATCTAGCAAAAGTAATCTTTCAGAAGACTTCCCAGTTTCCTTTTTAAGTACTATATTTTAGAGTTTATCAAAAGCTCAAGTTATAGAAACCTTCTTCAAGGGCTGGAAATACAAAAGAAAACCCAAGTTTCTCCTCTGAAAGAACCTAACAAAGGGTGTTCATGGAAGACAGACTTTGGGTCTGCCCGAGAGAACAAAGCCGTTGCTGCTGTGACAGGGTGATGCAGACTGAACGTTCGTGTCTCCCTTAAATTCATGTGTTGAAACCTAATTCCATTGTGATGGTGTTTGAGGGTAGGGCCTCTAGGATGTCATTAGGTAATGAGGGTGGAGCCCAATGCACAGGATTAGTGCCCTTATAAGAGGCTAAAAAGCCTAGAGTTCTCCCTTTCCACCACTGGAGGACACAGAGAGAAGATAGCCATCCACGAACCAAGAAGCATCCCTGACCAGATGCTGAGTGCACCCTGCCTTGATTATGGACTCACAGCCTCTACAACAAGGTGAAATGGATTTCTGTTGTTTAAAAGCCACTTAATCTATGGTGTTGTATTACAACAGCCCAGAGGGACATGGATTCCAGGAAACAACAGCCATGAGACAGTAACTAAATCCCTTATTAGGTTCGTCCCCACATCAATCTAGAATTCAACCACCAACATTCATAAGCTTTACTGTCATCATTTGCAGGAAACCAGGAAATCGCCACCACTCCACCATGGGTGGGTTACTGTTCCTGCTACTGATGCTGCCCTTTCCTTTTTTATTTGACTTTTAAGGCAATTTTCTTAAACCAAGGTTTCAAAATGTAATGTTTAAAATCAAAGCAGAGTAGCCCCCTAGGCTCGCAGGTACTGAAGTCTTCCTACAACTGACCTGGCGTGTGTTACAACGCAGCACAGGGAAGCTACTGACTCTTGGGTCCATTCAGGAAGAACCTCATTGTACCACCACTTCACTTATGACACGGTCTCACATCCTCCTGGAGTACCAAGTGAGGCTTCTCTTTATCAATATTCAAACAAGCTGTGTTCTAACTTCTAAGTCTAGAACTCAGAATTCCCATTTTCCATAGAAACCATCCTAGAAGTGAGAGGTTCGCAAGACAGCTCACACAGCCTATATGCTCCAAAGAGAGTGCAGATGTTTCTCTGAGGAAGTGCATTCAAATTACACATCAGCAGGTGTGTCTGGGTATACATGTGCCGCCAGGAAGGCTGAGCGCCGAAGAACTGATGCTTTTGAACTGTGGTGTTGGAGAAGACTCTTGAGGGTCCCTTGGACTGCAAGGAGATTCAACCAGTCCATTTTAAAGGAGATCAGCCCTGGGTGTTCTTTGGAAGGACTGATGCTAAAGCTGAAACTCCAGTACTTTGGCCACCTCTTGCGAAGAGTTGACTCATTGGAAGAGACTCTGATGTTGGGAGGGACTGGGGGCAGTAGGAGAAGGGGATGACAGAGGATGAGATGGCTGGATGGCATCACGGACTCGATGGACATGAGTCTGAGTGAACTCTGGGAGTTGGTGATGGACAGGGAGGCCTGGCGTGCTGCGATTCATGGAGTCACAGAGTCGGACACGACTGAGCGACTGAACTGAACCACCTATGTATGTGAGTACATCGCAGTCACCTGGCACTTGGACAAAGAAAACTGGATGAGGTCCTATCCTATCATTTAAATGTACTGGAGGTTTATAAAGGAATTGTGAAACTGGCAGCCTGTTTTACAGTGGGGCTTCCCAGGTTGCAAGTAGTGGTGAAGAACCTGCCTGCTGATGCAGGAGACGTAAGAGAGTGAGTTCAAGCCCTGGGTCGGGAAGACTCCCTGGAGAAGGAAATGGCAACCCACTCCAGTTATTCTTGCCTGGGGAATCCCATGAACAGAGGAGCCTGGCCGGCTATGGTCCACAGGACTGCAGACGGTCAGACACAGCTGAAATAATTTAGCATACACGCAGTATCTTACAGCAGCTTTGATTAATCGAGTATTTAGTATATAAACATTGTGCATTCCCCTCCTACACTCAGGTTGATAGGAACTCTGTCTTCCAAGTTCTTTAACACTTTATCTGTAAAGTGTCCTAGGGCATTTACAAATCTTACTCACATTCAACTTATTTGCATACGCCTGGTAACTCAGTCACCACCACAAGTATTAGGAAGCTATCACCACCATTTAAAGTTGGCACCTCTAACAGTCAACAGCCAACATTCATAAGGGATGAATCTCATCCCTTAATCCTTACAAGCATCCCACAAAGTGGGTAGACTCAGAAGGTAAGGGATATACATAAAACAAAAGGCAAGGGATAGCCCCAGAAAATGTTAGCTGCTCAGTCGTGTCCAACTCTTTGCGACCCCATGAACTGTAGCCTGCCAAGCTCTTCCATCCACGGAATTTCCTAGGCAAGAATACTGGAGTGGGTTGCCATTTCCTTCTCCAGGGGAATCTTCCTGACACAGGGATTGAGACTTCAACCCAAATCTGGCTACTATTTTGCCTTCTTTCCATCACTCCAGGCTGCTTCTCTCCTTGTGCAGGAGTCTCTCCAGGGCACACGGGCACTCATTTGTTTATCAAATGAGCCACATGCCTTAGGGCCACCTGACATATCCCCAGCCCCCAGTACCTACAACTCAGTACTCACCCCCTAGTCCAACTTCTGTTCAGTGCCTGCCTGTAGCTTCTGCAGATCTAAACTCCCATTTACATACAGGTTTGTACTGAAATTTTCCCAAAGCTTTTAATTCTAACACACTGAAAGGAAAAGAGGGGGAAATGAGACTATACAAGTCAAGGGTTTAAGGGGATGATGATATATTGAAGCCATCCTCAAAAGTCGAGGAGAAACTGGGGACCTACTCAGGTCAGCCCCATCAGGACCTGTCACTGGAATTACAGCCAAGCCCTCTGCCAGGAGACTTGGGCTAATTTAGGCCTGTTACTTCATAAGACTCTAGCATCTGCTATGCTTCTCCAGGTTTCTAATTTCAGCTGCAAAGACCGAGTCCAGGAAATGAGGCAGACACATCCAAGGGTCTGCAGAAACAAAGAGAAGAATCCAAATGAATAACTGCCTGCCTTGAAAAGATTTCAAATAAGAGGCTCAGAAGATAGAAAGAAAAGGTTAGTAGAAAGAAATGACAGATAAGCAGAGCCACAGCCCTAAGCTGAAATTTAGAAGAATCATGAAATCATAAAACCAAGAAACAGTGATGGGGGAGGCACAGAGGGAATGATTGAGTCTTGCATTTGAAAAATGAGGAGCCTAGAAAGGTTACGTGGCAAACCCTCGGTCACACAGCTAAATGGGAAGGGAGGTGACAATATGGAGTTCCTGCTTCTGGGCACTGTTCTAACAAAAATCAGAAAAGCAGAACGTGTGTGGAACCCATAACTTTGACTGATTCAGTTTTTAATGAAAAAGCATCCTGTCTGCACTACAAAAGAGTCATAAAGGTGCCATGGAAACCATGAGGTTCCTGGAAGAATTTAGTCAAATGCTTAACTGGACCACAGCTTCAGGTTCTCCAAAGGGGTGATATTCAAGTTCTTAAAAAGCCACTGTCACTAATGAACACCTTTGACATACAGGAGCTCAGAATGTAATTACGAAGGGGGTTAGAAATGATACCGCATTAAGTAGGAACCAAGCGCATCAAGTAGATACTCTAGTGTTAGTTAACTTACTGCATCACTGAATAAATGTCAAGACTGTTGGGCTCCAAAAACAATTTAAGAATTTCAAAGCCTAAATAAGCATGACATAAAATTCAAAATCCATAAAGGAAAAAGACTGACAGATATGCCATTCTTTTTAAAGATTCTCCATAAACAAATTTAAAAACAAATGATAGTTAAGAAACCTGCACAAATGTACAAAGAAGTTTACTGTCTTACTCTCAAAGCTCCTGTAAATCAGGAACAAAATATATAAACAACCTTTCGAAAGTTTAAGAGTTGATAACTAGCGAGAAGCTGCTGTGTAACACAGGGAGCCCAGCCCAGTGCTCTGTGACAAACTAGAGGGGTGGGATGGGGGTGGGGGAGGCTCAAGCTTATATGGTTATGACAGATTCACCCTGATCTATGGCAGAGACCACCAAACACTGTAAAGCAATTATCCTCCAGTTTTTTAAAAAATGAATCAATATAGGAAAAGATGCTCATCCTTAACCATGATTTAAGAAATCGCCATTAAACAGCAAGATACCATTTTTTTAACCTACAAGTTTTGCAAGACATTGACTGGTAATACTAAAAGGTAAGGAAAGAGCCACACTCGAAGCTGTTGACAGGATAACAAAATGGGTTAAACCTGGAGGGCAACTTAACCTAGGTGGACAAGTCTGGTCAAGTCTAGTAGGAGTCTCCTGCAAAAGCACTCACCTAGTGACGAAGTAAATAAGGATATTAACTGCAGCATGGGTTGTGGTTGTACAAATTGAGAATCGCCTAAACTTCCATCAATCATGGTGTGGAAACATTGCATAGCTGTTCATGTGATCAATATGTAGTAGTAGACGAATATGCTTGCTTTGGAAAGATAATCAAGAAAACATTACAAGACACATACAGTATGATCCTTGTTTTGTTTTTTTTTTTTTTTTAATGGCTCTATGGTCAGGTGGTTTGTGCATGCAAAAGCCAAGTCTGAAAAGCTTATCACAAAACCTAACAGTTCATCTCCAATTGAGTGGGATTACTCGATGAACGTGAGTCTGAGTGAACTCCGGGGAGATGGTGATGGACAGGGAGGCCTGGCATGCTGTGATTCACGGGGTCGCAAAGAGTCGGACACGACTGAGCGACTGAACTGAACTGAAAAGAAGGAAAAAGCAAGAGAGTTCCAGAAAAACATCTATTTCTACTTTATTGACTATGCCAAAGCCTTTGACTGTGTGGATCACAATAAACTGTGGAAAATTCTGAAAGAGATGGGAATACCAGACCACCTGACCTGCCTCTTGAGAAACTTATATGCAGGTCAGGAAGCAACAGTCAGAACTGGACATGGAACAGCAGACTGGTTCCAAATAGGAAAAGGAGTACGTCAAGGCTTTATATTGTCACCATGCTTATTTAACTTATATGCAGAGTACATCATGAGAAACGTTGGACTGGAAGAAACACAAGCTGGAATCAAGATTGCTGGGAGAAATATCAATAACCTCAGATATGCAGATGACACCACCATTACGGCAGAAAGTGAAAGTGAAGTCACTCAGTCGTGTCTTTGCAACCCCATGGACTATAGCCCACCAGGCTCCTCTGTCCATGGGATTTTGCAGGCAAGAATACTGGAGTGGGTTGCCATTTCCTTCTCCAGGGGATTTTCCCGACCCAAGGATCGAACCCAGGTCTCCCACATTGCAGGCAGATGCTTTAACATCTGAGCCGCAAGGGAAGCCCATGGCAGAAAGTGAAGAAGAACTAAAAAGCTTCTTGATGAAAGTGAAAGAGGAGAGTGAAAACACTGGCTTAAAGCTTAACATTCAGAAATCGAAGATCATGGGGATCTGGTCCCATCACTTCATGGGAAATAGATGGGGAAACAGTGGAAACAGTGTCAGACTTTATTTTGGGGGCTCCAAAATCACTGCAGATGGTGACTGCAGCCATGAAATTAAAAGATGCTTACTCCTTGGAAGGAAAGTCATGACCACCTAGAGTGCATATTCAAAAGCAGAGACATTACTTTGCCAACAAATGTCCATCTAGTCAAGGCTATGGTTTTTCCAGTAGTCAGATATGGCTGTGAGAGTTGGACTGTGAAGAAAGCTGAGTGCTGAAGATTTGATGCTTTTGAACTGTGGCGTTGGAGAAGATTCTTGAGAGTCCCTTGGATTGCCAGGAGATCCAACCAGTCCATTCTAAAGGTGATCAGCCCTGGGTGTTCTTTGGAAGGACTGATGCTCAAGCTGAAACTCCAGTACTTTGGCCACCTCATGCGAAGAGTTGACTTACTGGAAAAGACTCTGATGCTGGGAGGGATTGGGGGCAGGAGAAGAGAACGACAGAGGATGAGATGGCTGGATGGCATCACCAACTTAATGGACATGAGTTTGGGTGAACTCCAGGAGTTGGTGATGGACAGGGAGGCTGGGCGTGCTGTGATTCATGGGGTCACATAGGGTCGGACACGACTGAGTGACTGAACTGAACTGATAAGGAAGGAGGAGACGTGTTAGGAAGAAAAGTAGTAAGACCAGGGATGATCATTATTTTCTCTGTCTTCTGCACCTTCATAATTTTCCATAATGCTCAAGAGTTCTTTTGCATTGAGAGAAAATTCAATGAAAATACTAAAAATTTCATAATGAAATATATAGAAAAAGGTGGTGCATTGTGAAGGGAGGGGAGAAGCCATCTAGCAGAAAATTAGAGCTGGCCCTCAATCTCTACTACTGCCCCATGGGAACATTTATCAAAAAAAAAAAGTCTGTAAGCAGAATGTTTTATTTCCATCAGAGATTTAACTCAGACTGAGTACTCTGATGTTCTTAGAACTCCTCACCCACACACCTGGTACACAACACACAATGTCCATGATATGACAATGACTATTAGGCCACCAAAAACTAAAGCCAGGACATATTGCCTATGGAGCTGCTCAGTAATCAAAACCTCTAAGCTTTAAACCCTTTTTATACAACATTTCTCACAGCGAGACTGTCTGGAGTGTGCCCATTTCACCAGAGTACTCAGACCGTGCACTCATAACATGGCTGTTATGGCTCCTACATGAACTCCCTTCAGAGGCTTCATATTTTCGCACGTCCTCAGGGATGTTCCTTCTTTAGTGAGAATGGAATTACTTGGATGTCAGAGGTGTGAGTCAGCCCCAAATTTAGGAAACAGGGTGGGTCAGTATCACTCACCTCCCAATCCTAGTTACTTCTGGCGCCAGGCTGTAGTGGTCAACAAGTTCAGAACCTTGGAAAATACTTTTTTCTCCCTCATCTTCCAGCCTCTAAGATAACGAAATAATCTGGAACACTTCTAAGAGTGAAAGGAAGTCCCTGTAATAGCAGGTTGATGCTTATGAAATGACCACATGTGATCATTTTTGACCAACAGAAAGGTCAGTTTCACATGATTCACCTATAAACCAGCCATCTCTGGTGCAAACAAAGACATGTGGTCAGCCAGCACCTAAGCCACCACCCGACCCTTTCTCACCTGTTTCCCCCATCTGAATCATTTTGGTCCAGGCATCCCTTGCCTTTAAATTCAGCCTGGCAACTGCTACAGTCTCCTTGCTTTCAATCTCTTTCCTCTCCGACCCAGCCTACCAATAGCTAGGAGATCCCCTTACCTGAAACCCAACTCTGGGCCTTCACTCCTTGTTAGAGAAGGATCAGTAGTTCCCAGAGCCTCCTGCAGGTTCTTATTCGAGGCCCTTGGTGCTCTCTGATCACCATCTCCACTCTCTCCTTCGGTCTGACCTTTACGAGCCACCCACTAACATGTTATCAGTTGGTCCACTCTAAGTGCAAGTCCTTCGCCACTGACCTCGTTCACACTGAACATCCTTAAAAATTGAACTCCCTGCACCCTTGCTTTGAATTCCTGCTTGCTGTCCTGTTCGTGTCTCCTCTCCTTTATCTCTAACTTTGCATTTGCCCGGGGCCCAACATTGGATTCTATGATGGCTTCTCAGCTTGGCTACCATATACCCCCATCTCTGACCAATGTCTGCTCTCAACTCCTCTAGCTGGCACCCACCCATGGGGCTGGCAGGATTGGGGAGTTGTCACTGCACATGCACCCAGCCAGTCCAATGGAATTACCCCATTTCTTGAGAAAGCCCTGGATTTTCAAAATAACCAAATATGATTCCCTCTTCCTGGAATGCTCCACCCTCCCCTATCTTATCTTCCTGTAATCCTCCCCATCCTTCATGACTTCAGCCTTCTCTGACTTTCCTCCCACATCCATTCCCACAGATGAACCTCTCCAGATCCATCTCACCTCCATCATCACATACCAGTGCAACCTGGCTTGTCCAGGGTTGCTCAGACGCTCATATCAACCAGACAGGAGGCGCCATAAAAGCAATCTCAACCACTCTGTTGATTCCCAGACATACTCCACTACCTGGCTCACTGAAAGTGCTCAATGAAGACTTATTTAGTTGTACTGATAAAATGTGCTTGGTTCACGTGTAAATTATATGATGGCTTGAACACAACTAGAAGTTTCAAAACTTCTTGGGCTATAGTGTGGTTAGGACAGTTCTTGCCAATAATAGGTAAACATGTAAATTCTGATATTTTTGTTAAGACTCATTCATCACTTTACAGCAGCAGAATATAGGGCTTATTTTCCAAGTAATAAGCATGATGTATTTGTAGACATAAGAGGCAAAAAGTTTTAGGTTCCATATTGCTGCTGCTGCTGCTAAGTCACTTCAGTCGTGTCCGACTCTGTGCGACCAGGCTCCCCCGTCCCTGGGATTCTCCAGGCAAGAGTACTGGAGTGGGGTGCCATTGCCTTCTCCAGTGCATCAAAGTGAAAAGTGAAAGTGAAGTTGCTCAGTCGTGTCCGACTCTTAGCGACCCCATGGACTGCAGCCTACCAGGCTCTTCCATCCATGGGATTTTCCTAACAAGAGTACTGGAGTGGGGGTGCCATTGTCTTCTCCAAGGTTCCATATTAGGTATTGTCAAATGATACAAACCAATCACTGGGGAGAGACAGTAACCTCCAATATGAGTCCCAAGCCTAGCAAAGTCTAGAGGCAAACCACTGACAGCTCATGAGGCGGCTTCAGGTGCCAAAGGACTCACTGACAACAAAGAACCCAGGGCAGTAGATCACAGACCCTGCTGCAACCGGGATTCAAGTGAAACTGAGATAGAGCAGCAAAAGCAACATGAAACTGAAGCCAACACAACCTGGGATCGGCAAAGGAAAGTCAACAGCCAGGAAACTGATACTCAACCCTAAACAAAGTGGAAACTACACAGTGTTTGCCCAAGAGGCTAGAGCTGTGAGCCAGGAAAGGACAAGACTGACTAGCCCCATCGAAGTCCAGGCAGGAGACCATCTGTCAAGATCAGAGTAAATGATTCCCTGCAAAAATCAGTGAATGTTTCCTCTACAATGTAATTTGCTTGTAACTAACATTCTCCATCAAGCAGGACAGCTTGTGGGTTTATTTATGGGTATGTGCGTGCATGCTCAGTTGCTAAGTCGAATCCAACTCTTTGCAACCCTATGGACTGTAGCCCACCAGGCTCCACTGTCCACAGGATTTCCCAGGTAAGAATACTGGAATAGGCAGTCATTCCCTTCTCCAGGGGATCTTCCTGACTCAGGGACCAAACTCACGTCTCCTGCACTGGCAGGTCGATTCTTTACCACTGAGCCATCAGTGGAAGCCCACTTAGGGGTGTACTTTAATAGTTCATATTCAGAGTTGTGGAGACACTGCATTGCTTAAAATCAGCTGCTTCTCTCACAGGTATATTGTTCAGATTGCTTAAGGGCTGATGTGTTAACTGGTAAATGTTGCTTTGGGGCTACAGGTTCCAAACCTAGTTGCCAAGTTCTCTGGATTCCAATTAAAGTGTAACATTCATATTATATGTGCCAAAGACCCCCATCAAAATCAACACTAAAATATCTACCAAGTAGCAAGCTAGTTGTTAACATAAAGAAAATATGGATGGAGCAGAAAAAAATCTCTCTCACTTCAAGCAGCTTGTAAACTACAACTCAGCTTTGAAAAACATTTAAGCCTTCAACTGTGTGGGCACAGACTGGAAGTGCAGTAGTGTGGGGGCTGGATTAACTGGGAAAGGCTGCCAGAGATGGCTGGACTTAAACAGAAGCAAAAGGCCAAATGCTTAGAAACAGGAGAAGACCAGTGAAGACGATGCTAACGTAAGGCAGATGACGGAGTCAGCTCTCCTGGGTGATCAGGGCACTGACTCTCAACCACTTCCTCCTGCAGCACATGGAACTCAGGCGCCAACAGAGGTCGCCTGAGGAGTGGCTCGGGAAGAGACCTGCAGCAGAGGGGAGCAGGTCAGACCTCAGAACCCTATCTGCGCAGACTCTGCAGCTCAAGAAGAAAATCCCCAGGAGGCCAAGGCCACCTGCCCCCAAGGTATCTCCCCAGCATCTAACTGTCAGTCAGTATCATACAGCTTCATCTTCCCTGAATAAATGTGCAGACAGGTAGCAGTGACCTCCAGATGGACAATCCAAGCACAACTCTAAGAGCAGAGCGACCCTTGGTAACTGCTATTAGGCTTGAAACACAACTTTCCCATTCTGTTTCCATTTAATCCATTTTCTCCAGCCACGGGCACAATACGTATTCCAGCATGTCTCAATCTGCATCCCTCGATGAAATCTGAAGTTGTGCATTTCCAACTTCAGACATTTTCTATGTTCTTATCTCTTACACCTAATGCTCAGAATAAAACCAACTGCAATATGGGCACGAAAAAAAAAAAAGCCTACTCGAAACAGAAAATGCATGTCAGGCAATAGTGGGGAATGGGTTTATACAGGTAAGAATGGGCAGATGAGGGAGGCGTCTCAGAACTGGAGGCTGTTAGTGGCTCCAGAACAGATCAGTCACAACTGAGGACCAAGCTTCGGGACTGGCTGTCCAGCAAGAGCAATTCACAGCAGAGGCCAAGAGAGGAACAGACCAGAAGTTTGACCTGGTGTGCTTCCTTCTACTCCCAAAGGCAGCCTTAGATAGAAAGTCACCAGCCTGTTTCTTTGGTGAGTAAAATGCAGGTCACTCCTGAGATTCTCACCTCCAAGTGTTCATCCTCAAACACAGTGCCCTTACCCTAGGTGAGAAGTTCTTGATCACAGCTGGTCCTGACCCCCAGGAGGCATTTGGTGAGGCCTACAGGCATATGGGCCTGATCTATGTGCATTCACAGAATGGTTAGCTGAGGAACACAAGACATCTTACAGTTATTTTTCCCCAGCAAACCCAACTGGCTTCAGTGATGCTAACGGGCATCCAACATTGGACACACTAACGTTATCCTCTACCAAAGGGCTACCTACATACTAACAAGTATTCAACAGGGCCCCATTGCCTCCCATGAGCTCCTTGGGCTGGCTGAAGACACTGGACACAGAGTCACAGTTCTGGGGTCCAGACACAGATCCTCAGTGTCCTTAACCCAGTGAGTGGTCATCTCCCAAACTCAGAGCCAAGATGCATGGCCCAGATGTTTCAGCAAAGCCCCGCCTGGGAACCGAAGGAAGAACTAAAACTACACGCAGGTGTGGTCCCCCGACAGCAAGGGAGGAGCAGGTTCTCTCTTGTACATTAGCACATCTGTTTGGATATTCACTAGAGTAAATTCTTAAATGACTAATTCACAGTTTCACTCTGTCATAGTTAAAGCAAAGTGTTTTATGTGACATCTGCTTCTGCTAAATCAGGATCTTGTTTTCTTCTGAGCTGTCGCAATGAAGAGAGAAATGCCTGATGCTGGTTCTGCTGCTGAAGTGAAGGCTTGAGAAGACTGCCTTTTCACACGTGGGAATCCCAACTTCACTGAGGATCTCTGAAGCCTCGTTTACTGTCATGCAACACCAGGTCCACTGACAAGAAAACTTCAGCTCCTATGCACAGGTGTGGTGGTATGGTTTAGTCGCTAAGTCATGTTCGACTCTCACGACCCCAAGGACTGCAACCTGCCAGGCTCCTCTGTCCATGGGATTCTCTGGGCAAGAATATTGGAGTGGGTTGCCATTTCCTTCTCCAGGGGATCTTCCCGACCCAGGGATCGAACCTGGGTCTAATGCATTGCAGGCAGACTCTTTACCAAGTAAGTTACAGGAAAAGGCCTGCATGGTATGAAAGGTGCCTACCACCCTCGACCTGCTTCCTTACTCTTCCCCCAGAGCAATTGGTTAGACCCAGGATACTGATGGCTACTAGGGCATGCTCACTGTCATCCAAAGGTCACACACAGCGCTTCTGCCTCCTCTTCACCTTCTCTCTTCCAGGCCCAGGGATCAGCAAACTAAACCAGAAGTAAAGGCTCCCCAGTATCAAGCTATCTTTGTTCACTCCCTCCTGTCTTTGCAGGGGACACAAGCAGAGCATGGTAAGACCCCTAGAGAAGGATGTGGCTCAGCGTGAGCTGAAGCCATTTCCACCACTCTAAACTGCAATGCTCCAACCCAGAACTCTGCTTGGGAAGGCACTGGGCTAATCAACATCTAGTGGAAAGTTGATCAATATTTGGCAATTATTACTTAAACAGGTTCCAGGGAAGAATACTGATACTTAATGAGACAGTAGTCAGGCATCCGTGAGTCCCTGACCATACCATCTCTGTAGCATGTAATCTTTACCTTAAGTCCTAAGGCAATCTTGATTGTCACATGCTACAGCTTAAAAAAACTTTAAAACAAAGAAAAAGAAAAAGATCCTCTCCAAGTTTTAACCTGGAAAAGGAAGAGAGAATGTTCAAAGAGAATTCACAGAAGGAATGCAGCCCAGAAGGAGAAAAGCCAGGTAACACATCATCCCCATGGTCCAGTGTTGCAGAGACCCATTGGGAAGGTAGAGATGTAGAGATGGCCGCATAATAGGAATACTAAGAGGGAGAGTCTGCAGTTAGTAAGAGACCTGATACAGGCCAGAGGCTACTGGAACTCAGTCTGGCCTGCCTCAGAAGAAAAGATTAGAACTTGCCTGTTCCGAGCTTGGTCCACACAAGAGGAAGAGCATCAGCAACACCTGGAAGCTTGTTCAAAGTGCAGAATCTCCAACTCAGACCCAGTGAAGAGCATCTCTATTTTTAAATATCCCCAGGTGTTTTGCGCGCACACTCTAGTTTGAGCTTTTCCCCCAAAGTTCCAAGGCAAAAGAACCACATGACCCCACGTTGACCCATGATTCCCCAAAGGCCTTTCTTTCCTCTCCCCGTTTTCTGCTTCAGCCCATGAGAGACTCTTCTGCCCTCTCCAGGGAGTAATGGAGAGGCAGTCTTTTGTCTTCAGCCCAAATGCATTCCTCTCTTAAAGAAGAGTAGCTACTCCCAAGGCCTGGATGTTATCAGCAGGTGGAGTTATTACGCTCTTGAAACAGACTCTGCCCTCTTGCCCTTCTCTCCCGCCCCACCCCTCCTTGTTTTATCTGTGCTGAGGATTGCAGGTTCACCTTGGGTAGTCAGCAAGCATCCTTTGGTTAGCAGACCAGGTGAGCTGCTTTGTGGGCTCAGCTATCTTAACATTTTGGCAATGTTGTAACCTCAGCAATTTACCAACAGCACTGAATTTGAGAGTAACAGAGCCAGCCATCTTGGAATGTGAAGTCAAATGGGCCTTAGAAAGCATCACTATGAACAAAGCTAGTGGAGGTGATGGAATTCCAGTTGAGCTGTTTCAAATCCTGAAAGATGATGCTGTCAAAGTGCTACACTCAATATGCCAGCAAATTTGGAAAACTCAGCAGTGGCCACAGGACTGGAAAAGGTCCGTTTTCATTCCAATCCCAAAGAAAGGCAATGCCAAAGAATGCTCAAACTACTGCACAATTGCACTCATCCCACATGCTAGTAAAGTAATGCTCAAAATTCTCCAAGCCAGGCTTCAGCAATACATGAACCGCGAACTTCCTGATGTTCAAGCTGGTTTTAGAAAAGGCAGAAGAACCAGAGATCAAATTGCCAACATCCGCTGGATCATGGAAAAAGCAAGAGAGTTCCAGAAAAACATCTATTTCTGCTTTCTTGACTATGCCAAAGCCTTTGACTGTGTGGATCACAATAAACTGTGGAAAATTCTGAAAGAGATGGGAATACCAGACCACCTGACCTGCCTCTTGAGAAATCTGTATGCAGGCCAGGAAGCAACAGTTAGAACTGGACATGGAACAACAGACTGGTTCCAAATAGGAAAAGGAGTACATCAAGGCTGTCTATTGTCACCCTGCTTATTTAACTTCTATGCAGAGTACATACATCATGAGAAACGCTGGGCTGGAAGAAACACAAGCTGGAATCAAGATTGTCGGGAGAAATATCAATAACCTCAGATATGCAGATGACATCACCCTTATGGCAGAAAGTGAAGAGGAGCTAAAGGGCCTCTTGATGAAGGTGAAAGAGGAGAGTGAAAAAGTTGGCTTAAAGCTCAACATTCAGAAAACGAAGATCATGGCATCCGGTCCCATCACTTCATGGGAAATAGATGGGGAAATAGTAGAAACAGTGTCAGACTTTATTTTGGGGGGCTCCAAAATCACTGCAGATGGTGACTGCAGCCATGAAATTAAAAGACGCTTACTCCTTGGAAGAAAAGTTATGACCAACCTAGATAGCATATTCAAAAGCAGAGACATTACTTTGCCAACTAAGATCCGTCTAGTCAAGGCTATGGTTTTTCCTGTGGTCATGTATGGATGTGAGAGTTGGACTGTGAAGAAGGCTGAGCACCGAAGAACTGATGCTTTTGAACTGTGGTGTTGGAGAAGACTCTTGAGAGTCCCTTGGACTACAAGGAGATCCAACCAGTCCATTCTGAAGGAGATCAACCCTGGGATTTCTTTGGATGGAATGATGCTAAAGCTGAAACTTCAGTACTTTGGCCACCTAATGTGAAGAGTTGACTCATTGGAAAAGACTCTGATGCTGGGAGGGATTGGGGGCAGGAGAAGAAGGGGACGACCGAGGATGAGATAGCTGGATGGCATCATGGACTCGATGGACGTGAGTCTGAGTGAACTCCAAGAGATGGTGATGAACAGGGAGGCCTGGCGTGCTGCGATTCATGAGGTTGCAAAGAGTCGGACGCGACTAAACTGAACTGAACTGAGAGTGCTGCCTTGACATTCCTGAAGCCACCACCTTGGTCCCCATCTCTAACTAGTTTTTGTGTGTGGATATTGTCTCAACCCGAACCATGGAGGCTGGGGAGATGCAGACACTGTAGCTGAACCTTCCCTGGAGATGTCAGCATTTCACAATCTCACTTCTGTTCAAAATCCTCACCTCTCAATCCTTTTGGTTTTTCTTTATAACGACTCTAGTCAAACTCATAACAGCTCTTTCTAACATTATAACCAGATGGCTCTCTGAAATCTGGTGGATCCTCACTAATAATCTGCTACCAAGAGCATGGAGTCCCAAATGGGTAGACCAACCAGGAAGCATCATTCTGGAACATGGTTTAGATGTTACATAATAAGAATCTCCTCCTTAGTAAAAAGTACCAGTTAAAAATTTTTTTTTTTTAGTTTAGGTCAGTACCATGAAAGATTATAATTAAACTATTCATCTTTGTGATGGTTCTCATCTTTCTTTGGGATGAAGAATAATGCTCAGATAAGGTGGGCCTCAGCATAAGAACATTCTTGGGTTTCGTCAACAATGGAACCAGTTCCTCACTAATAATATCATTAATAATCACAAATCACAGACCTTGCTCTCTTAACTTTCAGGCAAATCAATATGCATTTTTCACAGCCTTTCTCTAAGTTAAAAAATAATTCACATTCTTTGACACTGAACTTAACTACAACACTGCAATTTAGGCCTCTTTACCCAGCCTCACTTGCCCATACTCCATTGGAAACCAGGTTACAACCAGAAAAAATGTTACACCTGAATAGAGCCTGAAGGTCACTCCCTGTACTCCTCAGAGGACCACACTTGGGCAACAGGAACCAAGAACAGAGGCAGACAGTAGCAACCACCAGGCTCCAGCGAGGAGAGCGATAGAGTTTCTTGCCACACCAGGCTTTTATGCTGGAGTCACAAGCACGTCCAAGAAACCACAAGGCCCATGATCTGTGAAATCTACTGGACACTCTACATAGCAGTGGCAAGCTCATAGGAGGACAGGACGTCAGAAAGCAGAGGATGAGGCACCAGACCTCCCAGGACAGGGAAGCTCTGGGAAGAGAAGAGGGCAGAGGGCACCTCAGAGGACACGCAGCTTTCGGATCTACCCCCAATGTGGAGATGGAGCTATTTGAAGACACAGATGGGAGGAGGTGAAAATCAAGCCAAGGTGGTGACAGGCTGCCGTGCCATCAGCATGCCAGGCCTCTGCAGGGCCCAGGGGTCAACTCGTTTATCCAGAGAGTGAGCAGAGAGACGTGGACTCCGAAAGTCGCATCTACCCTTCCTAACCTTATAACTGGAGGCCGATGGACAAGAGCCCTGCCAGAAAGCATGGTAAACACTGGCAGTCACAGGACCACAAAATGCCACAGCAGCAGCCCCTGTGGGTGGGCTGGGGCTAGGCTGGAATGGAGCGCTCTGAGGATCACCGGGACTCACACATCAGGAGGACTCAAGAAGAGAGGGTAGTAAGAAGTAAACACTTGGCTTCTGCAGCTTAGGAGAAGAACTGTTTACCTACAGACTGGGGGTACAAACAAGTTAAGAATTCAGACCAGGATGAGGCTGGATGATGAAAGAGGCCGGTCACTAGCCTTTGGGCAGAAACAAGAGGTACACTGCATGGTGTGTTTAGTCACTAAGCTCTGTTTCTGCGACGCCAGGGACTGTAACCTGCCAGGCTCCTCTGTCCGTGGGATTCTCCAGGCAAAAATACCAGAGTGGGTAGCCATTCCCTTCTCCAGGGGATCTTCCTGACCCAGGGATGGAACCAGGGTCTCCTGCACTGCAGGCAGACTTTTTTTACCACTAAGCCACCAGGTTGGTACTCAATATTTGAAAGAGTAAAATAGTATTTACTCTCATTTACATAAGAAAGTAAAGTATGGGACTTCCTGGTGGTCCAGTGGTTAAGACTCTATGCTTCCAATGCAGGAGGCAAGGGTTTGACCCTGGTTGGGGAAGATCCCACATGACACATGGCACAGCCAAAAAGAAAAAATAAAATAAGGTAGTTAATTGGTAAAATTAAGCACTTTGCCAAGCATACATTACTAAAAGTTCCCAGAGCCCGGATTGGACCCCAGATCTGTGGGACTCCATAGCAACACCCTGAATCAACACTTCCTTCTCCTCTTGAGTCAGTCAAATGTGTTTTTTTTAAAAAAATCCCTAAACATGTGTCACTCAGACCAGCCAGTCATACTCCATAAACCCAAATCCCCAACATGGAGGACCCAATGAAACTGGAAGTTAAGGAACCAAACTTTTACTCCATTATTAAAATGTGCCAAAGATGTTTGTAGCATGGATTGGTGAGCGTAGGTTATTAGGGCTATTAACCACCTAGAGAGTTTGACAATGTAGAATATGGGCCTATCCAAAAAAAAATACATATACAATACACATACACACATAATGTATATTTAAAAGTACAGTTAAAAATAGGGTAAAGGGAGAAAACACAGAGCCAAACACCTATGGATTCAGATTAGAGGATGCCTTACTAAACACACACACATCAGAAGAAGATCCTGCAATCGCAACCAATTCATTCTGAAGGAGATCAGCCCTGGAATTTCTTTGGAAGGAATGATGCTAAAGCTGAAACTCCAGTATTTTGGCCACCTCCTGCGAAGAGTTGACTCACTGGAAAAGACTCTGATGCTGGGAGGGATTGGGGGCAGGAGGAGAAGGGGACGACTGAGAATGAGATGGCTGGATGGCATCACTGACTCGATGGACGTGAGTCTGAGTGAACTCCGGGAGTTGGTGATGGACAGGGAGGCCTGGCGTGCTGCGATTCATGGGGCTGCAAAGAATCAGACACGACTGAGCGACTGAACTGAACTGATGAACAGAACAGCAGAGGATATGGGAGCTGCTTTTAAATGCTCGCAATAATGAGGGCTCTACCGTATTGAGATTTCTTTTCAGGATTCGGTCACGTATTCCCTCTGGCCCGACTAGTTAAGATTTTCATCCTTTGGTGGATATCCTACTAAGTAAGGAAATGGCAAGAAGAAGAAAGAATACTCAGAACAGATCAGCTCCAAGATTACTCGTGTGGGAACTGAGGCCATACCTTCTATTATCAATATAGTCGGTGCCTCAAGTTTAACCACAATCAACTCAAAGGGACACAATGAGGCCAGCGCTAGAGGCATCACTACCATCGTCTATAAGCAGCAGCATTTCTTGCTCAAGTCATCAAAAAAAAAAATAATAATAATAATTTAAACTGGTTACCTAACAGAAGCAAATTCTATTCATAAAAGCACCAAGTCCCTCCCCTGTAAAGGGCACTGATTAGTCACATATTGAAATGGAGATGTACCCAAATTCAAGACAGTAATTTAAATTAGTAGACAGGAGAACAGTCGCTTCTGGGTCATGTTCTTTCTGCAAGCTCTGGTGTGGATTCTCCAGACAGACTGCATCTCTCACTCAGATTCATGTTCTCTGGGTTAAGTCAGTTGCAACAGAAACTCAAGCCAGCAAACTGCTAAAAACCCCATCTGCCTTAAGGGGTCAGTCATAACTAAGATCTAGAATGTGGTTATTGTTACTTCTATTGCCATATGTTTGCAGAATGCTTTGCAATCACCACCAGTAGTTGTTAAAGTCCTTAAATTCACTGTGGTTTATGCTGGCAAAGTTAGCTCATAAAGGTAAAACTGCAGGCTTACTAACATTAGGACTGGAGTTTCTAAGTCTTAGCCTTTTCCACCATTTCTTTATCCTACCGAAGGACTGCCTCTTACAGCTCATCCGCTTCTCCCCATAAGGCACCTTGAGCAAACGTCAGACTCACCTGGAGACCTTCACACAATGCATTCATGGAGCACCTACTATTTGCCAGGCAGGGTCTAGGCAACAGGGTACAAGAGGAAGAAGAGATAGGGTCCACGCACTCTGGGAACTCATGTTGTAGCAGAGGAGACAGACGAGACCAGATAAGAGAGACAGCTGCTCCGGAGAGAAGCAAAGCATGGAAACGGGCTTGGAAACAACCTGAATGGGGAAACAAGCCTGCCATTTTAGATAGTGTGGTCAGAGACGAACTCTCCAAGGAAGCAACACCAGAGGAGAGACAAGATGGAAATAAAGCAAGACCCAAAAGCCCAGCAAGAGTTTTCCATGGGAGGAAAGCAAAATAAAGAGAACTGAGGCCCTTCTCCAGAGGATCTGGGATGATCTAGGAATCCACATTACACACAATCTAAGTGACTATCACAGGTGCTCCAAGAGCCTCACTGAGAAACACCACTATGGGGTAAACATGGAGTCCTTCGCACTGACCCATCACAGTAAGCATGGCGTCAACACTGAGACGTCCCACCAAGAGGCAAAGACAGGACTCCTACTTAGCCACTCATCCACGTACATCCACAAAATGGGACTCCACAGGCAGACACACAGGAGGGGACACCCATGCCTCCAGGATCAGAGAACCACGGCATCTAAACCAATCGAGCACTGCCAGCCGGGTCTTCCTTTGACCACCCTCTCTGTGTGATGCCTGACATAGCACAGCACTCCCTGTGAAAACCCTTTTCTCTCTGCCCTGTAGACATCAGGCCCTTCTAGTCCCATCTACCCCATGTATGATACACACGTCCATCAGAGCAATAAACTCCCCCAACGAGCTGGAAGTTTCTAAACAGGCACACAGGATAATCGCAACTGTGTGATCCAAGATGATAAAAAGCAATGACTAATGACAATATTTGAATCCCCATTGTCAGGACACTTATGAAAATGAACCAATTTGCAACAGTGTTAAAACCCAATGCAGTGGCTTTCTACTCTCACTATAAGGAGGTCGTATTAAAAGAAACTGGGTCATTTATTTCAATAAGACATTTATTAATGCAACACCATCACCAAACCTCAAACACCCAAGTGTATCATCAACATTACACTTTCAAATCATTTCATTTAATTAAGGTTACATGGAAGCTGAGCGGCTGCTTATGAATAATGTACACTGGAGCCCTTTCCCATCACCAGGATTTTATAGTTGTTTCCCGAAGAGCTTGTTTGCACTGTGCCTGTAGCCCCTATACCCAGCACCAACACTGCTGAATGTAAGCAGAAAGTTTCTACAGCTCCTGTCCACTCTTTCCAAGATATGATCTGCTCAGCACCTCTGTGGTCGGCACTGTTCCAAGTCCTAGGCACAGAACGTTGAATGAAATGGACAAAAGTCCCTGCCCTTGGGAAGCTCACCATCCTAAAGCCACATCAAGAAGTGCTTTGACACAAAACCAGAAGCCTGACTTGCTCTCCCAAGAGTCGCTAATGCCTCCCTACTGCTGTGACAAATTTCTGCCAACTTTATTGCAAGACTCACCAAGATTTAGAGGCAGATAATGACAGTTTACATTTGTGCTAAAGATTAGGGACAGTTGAACATCAGAGAAAAAAGCACATCACTGGGCCATGGAATGCTCACTACTCTGATATGGCTTAATTATTCAACTCAGAGAGCTGCTATTTCCTTTTCTTTATGTCTGAATATCAACTGTGGCTTCATAATCAGGTTCAGATAGGAAATTGCAATTTGTTTCTATACATTATAAAGAATATCCAGAAATGCATCGACCACCCAGAGATAGGTAGGGGCCCCTGAGATGGAAGTCAGTGCAGGGAGTTACCCTGCCAATGCCATTGGGGAGCAGCTGCAGACGCCATTGGGGAGCACCGTCTGAAACTCCCTCCTTCCCACCTTTTTCCTGGTTTCCATTATCATCCTCACTGAGAGCAACTCAAGTAGGTTCTTATCTCCCAGGCATCACAAATGCCATTTCAGCTTTAAGTATACGGGAGTTTAGCTTTTGTCTCAAGCCTAAAGAGCTGCTATACGAACAAAAAAAAGAGCACATACAATTAACTCATTTTATTGATTTCTCAAGTCCTGAGACTGAACAAATGAGATCAGATTGCAAAAGATTAAACTTCCATCTCACAGCCCCGTCTACAGCATTTAGGTTTGCCATCTGAGCTTGATTTTGTGGTCTTTGCCTCCTCTCTTTAAAGTATCCAGCACACCAGGTTCTTCCTTCATCTGGCTTAATGGCAGCCCTATGAAGCAAGCAGAGGCAATTAACATCATTTTACAGATGAGTAAACTGAGGCACAGGTATAAGGCTAAGGTGGTAGAATTTGTTTTTTAAAACATGTTATTCTAATACTGAATGTGACCTATATAAAATTTGGAGAAAGCACATAAGTCACAGCTGGCCAAAGAAAGAAAGAGAAGGGAAGCCCATGTCTCACAGAGGGCCAAGCCTTAGCCGCCGCAGGAGACCTCAGCCTCTCTCGATCACTCTCCCCAGGCAGGCCTGCCATCCCACACACTAACAGAAGGGAGGGGCAGTCGGCACCAGAGGAAGGCAAAAGTGTCAACTGCCAACTCTCATGGGTGGGCACCTGCACCTACACGATCCACTTCATGAATTTCCGTCATGGGGTCGGCTTTTCCCAAAAACTCAGTGCTTGGCAGAAGGCTGAGACCAATCACCACAACGAAAAGAAGGAGTGGCAACTGCTGTCATTTAGTCCAAGCAACAGTCTTCTCATTGCCACACATGTCCCAGGAGCACGAACCAGGGAGACCGGAAGAAGGCGGAAAAGATTCAGAGGCAGACGCTCCCCCACTGTGAGCTCCAGGGCAGCGCGGGCCCAGCTCAGCCCTGGGAACACACCTGCTGGCCAGCACACGGCCTCCTGGACCCAGCCCGGCTCAGGGCTCGGCGCAGGCTCTGAAGGCGGCAGACCCGACGCCAAGCCCCCACCCCCGTCCCTTTCCGTCCACTTGACTCTGGGTGGGTTACAGGCCCCCCAACGCCCAGATCCCGCATTTGTGAGACAGGGACACTGGTCCCCTGGGGTACCACCCTCATGGGGTGACCATGAGGATTAGATACATGTTTAAGGCAGTTAGTACAAAGCCAGACTGAGCGTGTGCTTTGCGTGTGCTAACTTATTACTACTAAACTACTATTATTATTACTAAATCCCGGGTGAGGCTTTAGATGGCTCTTCAAACTATCCTGAGTGAAGGACCATGTACTGAATTTCCAAATATCAGACTGATGCTTCTGGAAAATAATGATGAAAATGAATCACTAGAAAAATCATGCACTTGAATGTCACAGCCCCGTTGACCCGCCTAACACTTCCCAGGGACCTTCCCGAGCTGCACTCACTCATGCAGGTCACCAAGACATCACTTGGGAAGGCTCATCACGTGACAGGCTCCGAGACAGTCCTCAAAGAGCCCGGGGGGCACAGCCAGGCTTCTGAGGTCAGCTGGCTTCTAATTAAGGAGTAACTGAGGCCTGGGCCGGAACCAGGTTTACGCAATAAAGTTAGTTACGTAACCTGCTCCCAATTCAGACGTTTGTCTGAGCGGGGCAGGCGTGTTCAGGAATCAGCTGACTCGCTCACGAGCCTCCACTCGCACTGCCTGGGGAACTTGGCAAAGCGTTGAAGGACCAGAGCAGACACCAGAGTTCATCCTTCTAGAGGGATCAGCACTGAAGCTTCCAGGGGCAAAAATGGGCGTGATGATGGAGGCTGGGTGGCGCCAGGGCGACCAGCTCTGCGGCGCTGCTTCAACAGCTGCAGCGTGTGGCTGCGCAGCCTCAGCGAAGCCCATGCCGCGTGTTCCGACATCTGCAGGTAAATGTCCACAGAACCTCCTTCGGAGAAGGCCCACGCGGCTACCCGGGCACGCCCTGTCCTCAGCCAGGAGGCCCCTTGTTGCTCCATTTGCTCCACAGGGCATTTGAAAATCACAGACATGGGCTGGTGGGGGACTAAAACCCCGGTTCCACCCTAGGCTCTAGCGTGAACAGGCTGTTTGATCTTGTACTAGTCACCTCCCGCACTGAGCCTCAGTTTCCCCACCAGTACACTCGGGGGACAGCACTCACGTCACCGTCAGGACCCCTTCAGGCTCTGTGACTTTCGGGCCCACTGCAGGAGCCGCACCTCGGTGTGTATTTACGTCTGACTCCACACCTGGCCTCCGCCCACCACACCTGTCCTATGAGCGCCAACCGCTCTCCTCTGACCCTGAGGGGCGACAGTCCAGACTGCTCATTGCAGTCTGCTCTCCTCCCCTTCTCACGACAGACAGGAGCAGGCCCTTGGCTAGTCTTCAAAAGACGTCTATGGAACTGAGTCTTAAGGTGAGACTCCGTCAGCCTTACGCAAGAGAGCCTGACAGTCATGGAACCTCCTCCTTTCAAAGAGAACTTCCTTGTCCCATTTATCAAAAGGTATTGAGCACCTACCGTGGCCATGCCCCATGCCAGACTCTAGAAGGACAGTGGCGAAAAGACATTGTCCCCGTCCTCACACACCTGACCGTCTGCTGCTGAAGCCTAATCATCAATATGGCTTCAAAGTCTTACAGAACATTCTAGAACTACTAAATCTACTCCAATGTTTCAATCCCTGTTATCGCTATCTGTTCTTGTAACACATTGGGGATTTTTAGTAGCAATGAACAGACTTTCTGGTGAGGATTCTGCATGTGTATACAAAGGTGAGTTATAGTGCAATGTTTTTGGTAGGGTTGTTTCCTTTTTAAAGATAGCGTTTAGCTGACCCCCTTCTACTTGGGGGAGAACAATGAGGGGCTGGAATGTTTCCAGCTACAATTCATCACCAATGACAAGAGGAAGAAATAATCCAACATCATCATTCCTTCCATGTTGCACCCAGACCCTGCACAACTTCCCTGTCTCTCCAAGACTTAGACACTGAATTAAAATATAGGGATTTTCTGGAATTTCCCTGATGGCCCGGTGGTTAAGAATCTGCCTTCCAGTGCAAGGGACTTGAGTTCAGTCCCTGGCTGGGGAACTAAGATCACACAAGCCGTGCCACAACTTGCAAGCCCATGTGCCACAGCTGGGGAGGCCACAGGCTCTGGAACCTGTGCACCGCAACTGAGACCCGACGCAGCCGAAACAAATGCCAGTGCACGCTGTGTCCAAACCCTGGGTCGCAGAGATGCCCTGGAGGAGGAGATGGCAATCCACTCCAGTATTCTCGCCTGGAAAATTCCAAGGACAGAGCAGCCTGGAGGGCTATATAGCCCATGGAGTCACAAAGATTCTAACACAACTGAGCACACACCTACAACAACAATAAACATAAGTGGATTTTCCTAATAAGTGAGCTCATGTTTCCCCAGATGATGCAGAATGGATCAAATTAAAGAAAAAAAAAAAGTCTAGGCCAGAATCCTAAGAATAACCATAGCACATATTCCTGTGGTCCTTAGAGACCAGAGTTCTCGGCTGCAGGACACACAGCAATGAGTATCACTCCACACTTCTCCCTCTCTCTCTATCTCCCGATGACACGGAGAGAGACCTGCCCCTGTGCAGAGTGGCCTTTCTCATTTATTTCTGGTCAACAGCCATCATCGAGGTGCTCATGACCAGTCTTTAGAAGAAGTTCAGTTATCAAATGAGTAAGTGGGGACAGGAAGCCTGTTTCCCAAATCCACAAGAGGAAAGCTCAGACGTGGGCTAGGGAACAGCTGTGTCACTGAAGCACACAGCCGTGATCTCACCAACCCAAACTGCAGTCTGTCCCTTCTGTAAGGAAAGAAGGTGTCAGCTCTAATCCTAAGCAAGAGTTAGTGAGTTTGCTAATATGTAAAGAGCTCAGTTAACATGTGGGAGACAATACGGTGAACAAGATAAGCCCTGACCTCAAGGCACTTAACACGTGCTCCAACTCCCATAAGAAATGGCCTGCCCATGAAGCAGAAGCTCTTAGATCATTCCTCAAGGCCATTCCAGGAAGTCTAACCTCCCCGACCTGTGCATAAAGCCAGTCTCCAGAGGACTGGGAAAGGACTTCCAGGCGCACTCAGGGATCAGGAGCAGGCTTCCATGAACCCTGAGTCCATGCAAGAAACAGCGCCGGGTATCAATTATGAAATCTGAAAAGTAACTTTAGATATATAATTCTATACGCTATACCATCATCCGCTTTCTGCCTAGGAATCTGGTTTTCTTCTTCTCTAGAATCAAAACCTTATAATCTATAAAATGGGAGAATCAGAACACCTGCTTGCTTCTTAAATGCCCTGAAAAACCCAGAAAAAGAATATAAATGCATGAAGAAAATGGGGTGATTTTGCTGTGTCTCCAGGCCCCACACTGCCCAGCAGAGCAGGAGACAAAACCTATGCTCGGCAAACGCCCAAGAGCTCCCATCTTCAGCTTATGAATGAAATGATTCTGTAACTAAAACCATCCTTTCTTCCTTCTGACCCTTCCTGCCTTGAATCTGAACTCACAGAACAGCCTCTCCCTGGCTTATATAATAACACCCATACCGCATGGCAACCACGCACAGTACAAACGGAGCAGAAACCATTGCTGGGCCAGCCCATCTCCTCCGCACAACTGTGCTCCTATACTGCCAGGCTCCATGTGGAGACGAAAGGAAGAAAAGGACAATGGATTTCAGCGATGACAGCCATACATTAAAACAGGCTTAATGAAAACGGCCTTTTTATTACCGCCTGAGCCTCCCACACTCCATGCAACCCAGAAAATGTTTGTCAAATGATTCAGCTCCATAGGGCACGGCCAACTTTTTCCCCTCTAAACCCTGAGACCAGCTGGGATGCCCAGTCGTTCCAGTCTGCCTGGGACTCCCTCAGTTCAGTATGTCTGGGGAAACTTCCCTCAGTCCCAGGCAAACCAGGACAGGTGGTCACCCCAACACCAGCACATCCCAAGCTGCACTACAGAAAAATCCAGAGGCAGGACCACATGTTTCCATGTGAATCCCAGGAACACAGTCTCAAGACAGGGCCATCACAGACTTTCTTATAAGTGTCCCTTCAGTGAGCAAGGCACAACAAAAAGCTTGGTGCCTAGGTGAGTGCTGGGGTTTCAGAGTTTCCTAGAGGGCTTGATAAAATGGTCCGACTGCCAGAGATTCTGTCCACAGGCCTGGCCAAGGATTCAGGCATCTGCTTTTCTAACAAGCTCGAAGGTGCCACTGAGGTTGCAGGTCACAGGCCACACTAGGAATAGGAACGGCCTGGGCTATAGCTCATCCATTAACTGCCTGATAAAGCTTGAGTCAACTACAGCCCTTCCTGGGAAACCAACCTTCCTGGGCTTGTTTCTTCACCCCAAAGTGTGCAGGACCCCTATAAGTGTTGTTGTTGCTCAGTTGCTAAGTCGTGTCTGACTCTTTGCCACCCCACAGACTGTAGCACACCAGGCTCCTCTGTCCTCCACTACCCCCTGGAGTTTGCCCAAATCCGTGTCCATTGAGTCGGTGATGCTATCTAACCATCTCATCCTCTGCTGCCCTCGATCTTTCCCAGCATCAGGGTCTTTTCCAATGAGTTGGCTCTTCACATCAGGTGGCCAAAGTATTGGAGCTTCATGATCCTGGTGAAAGTCAAAGTGTTACTCAGTCATGTCTGACTCTTTGCAACCCCATGGACTGTAGCCTGCCAGGCCCCTTTGTCCATGGAATTCTCCAGGCAGGAATACTGGAGTGGGTAGCCATTCCTTTCCCCAGGGGATCTTCCTGACCCAGGGATGGAAACTGGGTCTCCTGCATTGCAGGAAGATTCTTTACCATCTGAGCTATCAGGGAAGCCCCAAGTGCTCCTCAAATGCTGGGTTTCCAGAACAGTGTTTCTCTCACTTTAGCACAAAGAATCATCTACTAGGCTTGTTGAAAGAGATCCCAGGACCCCTTCTACTCACTGGTTCAACAGGTTGGAGGAGGACCCACCCAGGATGCTGGAGTCTACCAAGCACACAGGGGATGGTGATTCTGCTGAGGGGACCACTTGGAGGAGCGCTGTTCTCCAACACACAAGAGGCCCTTATGCCAGTTCTGAAGATACAGCCAAGTAGCAACTACCCTACAGGCTTTCACATCTCTCAGCTTAATATTTTTTTAATCCTCAACAAATTCTATTTTCTTTCCTCACTCATTACACCAACAGCTGCATTCCATCTCCCTAAACGTTTTGTCTGTGGATTCACAGATTGCTATCACTGCAGACAGAATAATCTCATGGGCTGCAGAAGTTTTCTGCTCAGTGGCCTGCCCGGTTCACATAACAGGGTCACGGAGAAACTCAGGCGGAAAGGACAATCTCTTCACTCCAAAGATGAGAAAGATTCAGAGATGCAGTGAGGCTTGCACCAAGGCCCAGAGTCAGTAAGCAGCAAGAATCAGTCTTCCTGATCATCAGCTAAAGTATTTATATACATCTTCCTTTCCCCTCTAAGGGAGGGGGTATTAAATGGGGAGGAAAAAAAAAAAACCCACCAATGTCCATCAACCCAAGGTGAAGTCAGGTCCATCCGGAGCTCCATTTCTGATCTTTTCAATTATTTCTTCCAGAGCTTCTTAGAAAATTTTAAAAGAAGACAGGATTAGCTAGAGAGGATCCTGCCAATGAAGGTAAAAATCTTTCATCTGCTTTGGATGTCTTCTAAGAGGCAGAAATATTTTTAATGAGCTAGTTGACTGGGTCTTTTTCATAGCTCTGAAGTTGAAATGTAGAGTTCAACAAAAGCGTTAATTCTTAAGATATCTGACTTCTAGCACAAAGGACTTTCAAAAAGGTATTAAATGAGAAACAGCACTGTGTATGCTGGACAATACTGTGCCTGTGTATGCATGAGCGCGTGCTGAGTTGCTTCAGTCGTGTCCGCCTCTGCAACCCTATGGACACTAGCCTGCCAGGCTCCTCTCTCCAGGGGATTCTCCAGGCAAGAACACTGGAGTGGGTTGCCATGCCCTTCTGCAAGAGATCTTCCCGACCAGGGATCAAACCTGCATCTCGTGTCTCCTGTGTTGGCAGGCGGGTTCTTTACCACTAGCGCTACCTGGGAAGACCATGCGTGTATATATATTTGCTAATTTCTGAAATATTTAAGCAATTCACTTCAACTTTGATGATGGAGAGAAGGAACACAGGCTCACTGAACACTGCTTCCTCCTGGGGACACAGCAGGATGTCAGAAACCAGTCAGCTTCCCCACCTGCACGGTTGTTGTTCTTCTGGAGGCTTGAAGACTGGGTCTGCCTGAGACAGGCCTCACACAGAGCCCATGCCCCACAGGTCACGCAGCCTCCTGTCCTCCACCAGAAAGCGAGAGCTTGTCGAGGTTTCTGGAGTCCGTTTCCTGAAACCTTTCCCTGACTCACTAAAGCAGGGGTCCCCAACCTCCAAGCCCCGGAGCAGTACTGGGTCAGCAGCAGCAGCAGGTCAGAAATAAAGTGCACAGTAAGGGTAATGAGCTTGAATCATCCTGAAACCATCCCTCCACCCCCAGTCCATAGAAAAGTTTTCTTCCACAAAACCAGTCTCTGGTTTCAAAAAGGTTGGGGACTGCTGCAAAGGACGAAATGGAAAACGACGGGGGTGCGTGAGAGAGGCCAGCACTGGTCTGTTGCTGGGACCCAGAGAACCCTGGAAAGGTCCCAACAGCTCATGTCCCAAGGAAAGACTCCTGGAGAGTGGAGCCTCGGTCTACCTGCCACCAGCCTCTCACCTGGTGAGATCTGCTCCCAGGCCCTGCCCTGGCCCTGCTCTCGGCAGGCTGCCTGGCCCTGAGCCGGTTGCTCCACCCTCTGAGCCTTCATTTCCTCACATGTGAAACAGAGACCATCCCTGCTCAGTCGGGGGTTGGAGGCGGCGCCAGGGTCAGGGGCTGCCTCTGCTTTCGGGGGAGCCCACCTGCCAGTTTATGGCCTGAGGTTGGTCTACCTTCAGAAGAGTAGTTGATGAGCACTGATACTTCCTGGGTAGCTGGCAGACAGTAACATTTACCCACGCTCTGCTTCACATGTTCCAGGAGCTTCTGGGCCAGACTCAGCAGCTGAAGCTATCTTATTTGCCACCTCTGACCTGCCCTCCAGCCCCAGAGCTGGCCAGGCCAGCAAGGCACTGGCCATGTATGTAGATATCCTCTTCTCTGGGCCCCCCGCCCACACCACTCCCCAGGCCTCAGATGCCTTCCCTCTGCCCCCCTGCCCAGGCCTTTCAAATTCCTCAGGGCCCCGCTTGGGTCCCCACTCTGCCAAGCCTTTCTGTCCTGAGAGTTCTTTCTCCTTCCCTCTGGGTGCCGTCATGAAGCCTTCTGTGAAGCCCTCACCCACAGGCACTGTCAGCCTCCACTGTGAGCCCCCAGGGTGCACCCCCAGCGCACCTGCGTGGTCTGTAGTTTGTGGTTTGTATCTCTGTCCTCCCTTCCAGATTTATAAGCATCCTGTGAAGTGAAAGTGGAGTCGCTCAGTTGTGTCGACTCCTTGAGACCCCATAGACTATACAGTTCATGGAATTCTCCAGGCCAGAATACTAGAGTGGGTAGCCTTTCCCTTCTCCAGGGGATCTTCCCAACCCAGGGAGTGAACCCAGGTCTCCCACATTGCAGGTGGATTCTTTACCAGCTGAGCCACAAGGGAAGCCCAAGAATACCAGAGTGGGTAGCCTATCCCTTCTTCCGGGGATCTTCCCAACCCAGGAATCGAACCAGGTTCTCCTGCATTGCAGGCAGATTCTTTACCAGCTGAGCTATCAGGGAAGCCCCATAAGAATCCTGAAGCCTCACTTATTTCTTCCATCCCTACTGTTAGTCACCAAAGTGGTTTAATAAACACTGTGAGGACACACAAACCATTTCTATATAATAAGATAATTCAGCTACAGTATCAATGACCTTGTAAGTAAATCCCCAAAGCCAGTCTATCTCACACTAAACAAACCACATGTAAAAATCAGATTTAGTTAAAAATACATCCAAAGGGTTACCTACAATAGGATTCACCAAAGAGTCTCATATATATATATATGAGATAGATATATAGATATAGATATATATCAGGTTCCTGTAATTTTCTAATAGGATTCAGTCTGATATTTATTTTTTCAGGAACCTGCACTCAATTGAGTTCAGCCAACATTTACTGAGAACCAGCTATCACCTAATGGAAGGTACTCCCCAGAACTGAGTGTAGTTGGGGCTTGCCCTGCATGCGTCCTCTACCTCATCAGTCTATGTAATTACAAAGTCTCAACAGAGTCCCCGAGATGTGAGGCTGTTCTGCAGCCCCACGAACACAAGCAGGCACTCCCTTCTGGAGCCTCCAGCCAGGGACGCAGCAGCACCCAAGGCCCCGATTCCCGAAAGGATCAGACACTGCAGACCGCCAGGACCCCGTACAAGCGCCAACATCAGTCCTCTTCACTCACAAACTGTAAAGGCTTTGCTTTTCACTAAAATATATGAAATGGACACCATCTTAGTTTCTTTCCCATATGTCCGTGATTCAGACTCCCCATGGAAAGGGCATGAGCCTTTGGGAGCCTTTGGGGTCAGACAAGCAGAGCTGAATTGAACCCCAAAGTGACTACTGAGCAGCTATGCAACTTAGACACAAGAGTTAGCCTCTAGGCCTCCACTTCCTCACATGAACACCAGGGTGACTTGAAAATTAAACCCTGTGCAGAAAGCACTAGAATGCTGCTGCAGAGAAGGCATTCACTCAATGACCATATTCATCACCAAATCAGGTCTCCTAATCACACCTGCTCCACGTGGGAAGTCTGTCCTAAAAGAATAAAATACGGTTCTGCCTCAGCGGTGCTTATTTTTAAAACAGAGCGCTAAAACATAAGTCAATCCCATGGTAAAATACCACTATGTCTCCACTATGATGGCTAGAATTTTTTAAAAAACAGAAAATACCCAGTGTTGGCAAGGATGTAGAGAAATTAGAATCCTCACACATTGCTGATTCAGCTGTAAAATGGTGCACCTCCTGTGGAAAATGGTTTGGTGTTGACTGAAGAAGTTCAGTTCAGTTCAGTCGCTCAGTCCTGTCCGACTCTTTGCAACCCCATGAATCGCAGCATGCCAGGCCTCCCTGTTCATCACCATCTCTTGGAGTTCAACTCAGACTCACGTCCATCGAGTCCTTGATGCCATCCAGCCATCTCATCCTCAGTCGTCCCTTTCTCCTCCTGCCCCCAATCCCTCCCACCATCAGAGTCTTTTCCAATGAGTCAACTCTTCGCATGAGGTGGCCAGAGTACTGGAGTTTCAGCTTTAGCATCATTCCTTCCAAAGAAATCCCAGGGTCGATCTCCTTCAGAATGGACTGGTTGGATCTCCTTGCAGTCCAAGGGACTCTCAAGAGTCTCCCTCACACCACAGTTCAAAAGCATCAATTCTTTAGCACTCAGCCTTCTTCACAGTCCAACTCGCACATCCATACATGACCACAGGAAAAACCATAGCCTTGACTGAAGAAGATGAACACAGAAATACCACATGATCCAGCAATTCCATTCCTAGGCATGTACCCAAGAGAACTGAACCCAGGTACTCAAATTCTCTTCCACAGCTGTTCATACCAGCACCATTCACAACGGCCAGAAAGGGAGAAACAACCCAAATGTTACCAGCTGAGGGACAGATAAACAAAACGTGGCAGGAGCCATAAGGTGGACTATTATCATTCACCCCTAAAAAGAAATGAAGTTCTGATACCTGCTACACTGCAAGGGACCTGGAAAATACTATGCTTTGGAAAGAGGCTAGACGAAAGGTCATATATTATATGAAATGCCCAGGACAGGCAAATCCATACAAACAGCAGATTCGTGGTTGCCAGGGCTGGTGGAAGGGAGAAATGGGTCCATGGTGCCTTTCGTATGTGATAGAAACATTCTGAAACTAGACAAAGGTGGTAGTTGCCCAACATGGTGAAGGTACTGAACATCACTGAACTGGACACTTTAAAACGGTCACCTGTATATGGTGTAAATTTCATCTCAATAAAAATTTTAAAGGCTCTTTAAGAAGATTTTTAAAATTCTCCATTTTCAAGTAGTTGTCCCTGCTTGTCCAGGCATTTTGCGAATACCTACTGGCAGCCCTGCTGTGTACCAGGCACTGATCCCTGTCCTCAGGTGTCTCCTCATGGACCATCTGCGCCATTAAAAAGGGATTGGGCACATATATATCACATAGACAAAAGCCATGCACAAAATATAATGCGGTTTCCTCCCATTCTAGCTCAGTCATGTAAGTAAACACTAATGGGTCTATGAAACACGTACATATAAATAATACCACTTCCACCATAGCATGTTATGTGTGCTTTTCGCTCTACTTAGTAAATTTAATTGAATTACCATCTAAAACTTCAGCAAAACCACATTATGACCTATGATTAGTGTGAAATTTCCTTGTAGTCTGTGACACCAGATATCCCCTCTGCGTACTTAAATTGGTTTTTGATAATAGACAGCAGCTGTAGCAACCACAATTTTACTCTCAAAGCTTTACAGACTTCACAGTAAAACCGTGAGATTCTTTAGGAGTTTTCCCGACACACAGTGCTAAAACCTATTTTCATCAAAATGCGGCTTCTGTAGTTGAACAGACACGTATACCCATAGGGGAGACTGGATACTCTGTCCCCATCCGGCGCCCTCAGGACGCAGTAGCATTTCCATTAGGAAAGCCATCACCTGTTCGTTCTTTTATTAAAAGGCTTAGGGAAAGTGTGAATGTTCTTCTCAACTCTGTTTTCAAGTGAACATTAAAGATTAAAAAAAATTTTTTTTGCTTGAAAAACAAGAATACTATGAACCAGAAAATGCTTTGGAACCAGAAGGAAAGATACATGTGAGAACTACAAGGATTCCTGTGCAATCCAGAAGATGCATATACCCACAAGCAGACTACCAACCCTTTACTGTGGCATCCTTCCCATCATTAATTCCATATCACGTGTGCTCTGACATAACCCTCCTGCTGCTTGAACATTTTGAATGGTATGTGTTTTTTGTTTTTTTAAGATAAACTTCAAGTGAAACTATTTTAAGAATGTTATACTACCCTTCTTGATAAACTACAGACATCCAAATGAAAATGGAGAAGCCCTATTTTAATTTCTGCAGACTGAAAGAGAGTTAACTACAAAAATTAGCAAAGAGACTATGGCACTGGAAATCAGACTCAAAGGACCTGGTGAGCAGCCAGAACAGGGGCTTCAGAAACCAAGCCCCCACCCTAGCTCCACTGCTCCAGAGTTACAGGGACCGGACGGAGGCATGTCCCTTCTGAGCTCCTTCCTGTAGGAATAGCACCCGGATGCCCGGTCAACTGGGTGGGGCTGGAGGGGGTCACAAAACCACCTCTACCCCTTTCTCAAAAGCTACGATGCTGCACACCTTCCTAAATATTAAACTGAAAAGAAACTGTCTGAATTAAGGGATTCATCGAAATAAATGAGGACACCTTGAGTTTTATTTTTATTTAGCAAATATTTATATTTAGTGCCTGTTACATGCCAGGAACTGTTCTAAGAGCTTTACAAGTACCAGGCGATTTAATCTTCTAAACATATTTAACCTCTATGATTACTCAGCATCTAGGTATACACCAGAACAATGGAAAGTAAGATTTCAAACAGACGCTTGCACACAAAAGTTGATAGCCTCATTAGTCACAACAGCCAAAAGGTGGAAACCAACCAAATGTCCACTGACAGGTGAATGAATAAACAGCACATGGTCTAATACCTACAATGGCAAATTATCCAAACATGAAGGAAATTCTGACACCTGCTACCACCTGGATGAACCCTGAAGATGCTCTCCTTCGTAAAATAAGCAAGAAAGGAAAGGACAGATATTGTACACCCCACTCACATGAGGGACCTAGAATGGGCAAATTGCTAGAGAGAAAAGCAGAAGGACAGCCTCCAGGGATGAGGAGGGATGGGAAAGGTGAGCCAGTGTCTACGGGGTGCAGAGTTCCAGTCTGGAAAGATGAGAAGGTTCTGGAGATGGATGGCGGGGATGGTTGCACACCATGTGGGTGCAGCTCATGCCTCTGAACTGTACCATGAAAAATTCAGGTACACTTAAGATGGTAAATTTTGGTGTGCGTATTTTACCATAATTTAAGAAAACAAAAAAATCTATTAGGTAGCTGCATCAGCGTAGTGCTCATTGGTCCCCCATCCAGGCGCCACACTTGACACTACGGTCACAGCTATAAATACCACAGCCTCGCCCCTCCTGCCCTGGCAGAGCCTGCGCTCCACTGAGGACACACGCCAACGGCCATTTAATTACAACTGAGGCCCGGGCCACAAAAGTGAAGCCAGGGCTCAGAGCTGCAGGGGAGACTGCCCAGGAGCAGCTTAAGCTGTCTGAAATGTCTGCAGCAAATCCAAGCTGTCACTCTAGTGACCAACGGCCTTGACAAGCCCTGCTGTACACACTCCTGCTCTCAGCTCACATGCGGTCCTGGCCTGGTAGACTTCCCGGTGGACAGCAGTCACACACGCATCATCGCCGGGACCTGTGCAAATGGGTCTCAGCACAGCCTCAGGCTCTCCAAGCTTCCTTCCGGTGTCCACACACCACACCACACCCACACCCACACACTCTCTCTCTCTCTCTCTCTCTCTCTCACACACACACACACACACACTCTCTCTCCCCTGTGGCCTGCCATGGTGGTCAAGAGAGTACACTGTGGAACCAGACTTCCTGATTAGAATCCCCACCCTGCCTCTCTCTGGCTTGGTAAATGTAAACAAATTATTAAATCTTTCCGGACCTTGGCTGCAAAAGTGAAAACATATAGGCTTCATAAGACGATGAAATTAAAGGAATCTCCATGTGAAAAGTGTCTTAAGAACAGTGCTTATCATATATAAAAATTAAGTTTAGTTCAGTTGCTCAGTTGCGTCCGACTCTTTGCAATCCCATGAATCGCAGCATGCCAGGCCTCCCTGTCCATCACCAACTCCCGGAGTTCACTCAGACTCACGTTCATCGAGTCAGTGATGCCATCCAGCCATCTCATCCTTGGTCGTCCCCTTCTCCTCCTGCCCTCAATCCCTCCCAGCATCATAGTCTTTTCCAATGAGTCAACTCTTCACATCAGGTGGCCAAAGTACTGGAGTTTCAGCTTTAGCATCATTCCTTCCAAAGAACACCCAGAACTGATCTCCTTTAGAATGAACTGGTTGGATCTCCTGGCAGTCCAAGGGACTCTCAAGAGTCTTCTCCAACACCACAGTTCAAAAGCATCAATTCTTCGGCACTCAGCCTTCTTCACAGTCCAACTCTCATATCCATACATGACCACAGGAAAAACCATAGCCTTGACTAGACGGACCTTAGTCGGCAAAGTAATGTCTCTGCTTTTGAATATACTATCTAGGTTGGTCATAACTAAGTTAACCACCATCATTATTACCTTATTTCATACTCACAAGACCCAAGAGGTAGGTGAGACAAGACCAACTTAACTCCATCTAGCAGATGGTTAATAGGGCCAAGAAAGAGCAAGTAGCTTGAGATCATGCACCTGGTTGGCGTCTACTGTTCTCCCCACTGTGCCATGGAACCTACAGCAACCCAAAAGCACATGATGAAAATTTCAAGCATCTCAACAATATTTGTGTTAGTCACTTCAGTCGAGTCCAGCTCTTTGTGACCGCAGGGACTATAGCCCTCCAGGCCCCTCTGTCCACAGGACTTCCCAGGAGAGAATACTGGAGTGGGTTGCCATTTCCTTCTCCAGGAGATCTTTCCAACCCAGGAATGGAACCCAGGTCTCTGAATTGTAGGTGGATTCTTTATCGCCATCTGAGCTACCAGGGAAGCCTCTATGACTACTATACACCAAATGCTAGCTACCCCTTCTCTGGCTGCCCATAGGAAACAAGATTCCAAGTTCTCCAAACCCATCATGTGGATCCTGTAACCCCAGGAGGCAAATGCGGTATCCTTCACTTCATCCACTGGGAAACAGAGCTAAGATAACAAGCATTTGACTAAGCATCTACCATAGAGACCCTCCATGGGGGAGACAAGAGTGGGAGAACTTAGGTATCTGTCCTTCAAACACAGAGGAGAAGGCCAGAGGTACTTAGAAAAAAAATCATTAAAGAACAATGGAGGTGTATACACATCAATGGCACCATCTCGATTCATCCCATCCTCTCCTGCTCCCGCTGTGTCCACAAGCCCATTCTCAACATACATATCTCTATTACTGCCCTGCAAATAGGTTCATCAGGACCATTTTTCTAGATTCCATATATATACATTAATTGAAATATGTACACTGCTGCTGCTGCTGCTGCTGCTAAGTCGCTTCAGTCGTGTCCGACTCTGTGCGACCCCACAGACGGCAGCCCACCAGGCTCCCCGTCCCTGGGATTCTCCAGGCAAGAACACTGGAGTGGGGGTGCCATTGCCTTCCATGCATGAAAGTGAAAGTGAAAGTGAAGTCGGCTCAGTCGTGTCCGGCTCTTAGCTACCCCATGGACTGCAGCCCACCAGGCTCCCCCCGTCCCTGGGATTCTCCAGGCAAGAACACTGGAGTGGGTTGCCATTTCCTTCTTCAAGGCATGAAAGTGAAAAGTGAAAGTGAAGTCGCTCAGTCGTGTCCGACTCTTAGCTACCCCATGGACTGCAGCCCACCAGGCTCCTCCGTCCATGGGATTTTCCAGGCAAGAGTACTGGAGTGGGTTGCCATTGCCTTCTCCACCTCTATGTAAAAGAGCTAGCTAGTGGGAAGCTGCCGTGTAGCACAAGGAGCCCAGCCTGGCACTCTGTAACCACATAGGGGGGTGGGATCAGGGAAGTATGGGAGGGAGGCTCAAGGGAGAGGGGAGAGATGTACACGCAAGGCTGATTCACGTTGTTGCACGTTAGAGGCCAACACAACACTGCAAAGCAATCATCCTCCAATTAGAAAAATGGAACAATGGAGGGGTGGGTGCCATCAGTGCTGAGCTCTGGGGGAGCCAACACGAACAAGAAGAGTCCAGCTAGGCTGAGTCCAGTATCAGCTAATGAAGCTGGGAAAATGTTGTGGAGCAGGCAGGATTCAAATGAGGCTTTCCAGAAACAAATCTTGTTTCCATGACAGTTCACTTTACATGTCAACTTGACTAGGCCACATAGGGCTGAGGTAAGAGGTCGTACCTTATTCTGGTGATCTGGGAGGCTGTTTCTGGATGACGTCACCATTTGGTGGACTGAGCTGACTGCCCTCCCTCATGTAGGTGGGCCCGAGCAGTTGAAGGCCTGAATGGAACAAACAGGCCACGTAAGAGAATTCCTTCTGCCTGCCTGCGCTCTGGGACATGTGTTCTTCCTTGCCTTCAGACTCAAACTGAAGCATCAGCTCTAACCAGGTCCAGAGTCTGCTGGCTTTTGGACTAGAACTTCACACCAGCGGCTCTCCTGGCTTTCAGGCCTTTGTACTGAGACTGGACCTACCCCTCAGCTTTCCAGAGTCTCCAGGATCCAGCAGATCGTGGGACAACTCAGCCTCCCTCATCAGTGAGCCTGTTTCACACATATCTCCTCCTCCCCACACAAACACACCCTCTACCAATTCTGTTTCTCCGGAAAATCCAGACTAATACCCTACCATTGTCCTGGCAGAGAAGAAGGGGGAAGAAAGCTTCCAGAAGCCTAAGAAACAGAATGAAAAAAAAAAGCAAGAAGGTGGGAGCAAATAAGTGGGAAAGGACATGAGACAGTAGCTCTGGAGGGGAAAAGGGGACAAAGAGAGGAATGAGGACTGTGAGGTAGACCAGATGGCCTGAGAACAAGGCTGCCTTCTGTATGTGACTCTCATGCAGGCAGACTGGCAGGATGCTATGATCTTGGGATTCACAAAAAAAAAAAAAAAACCTGAATTTCAGGGAAAGGAATCATACATAGATAAGAGCAGCAAAGACTGGAGCAAGATGGCCATTATATTTGACCAGGTAGGAGGAGGGGTGGATGGGTGTGTGTGTGTGTGTGTGTGTGTGTGTGTGTGTGTGTGGCAGTGTGCAGGGGCTGACAGGAAATCTCTTCCTCCTTTCAAAGCACTAGACTCTCACACTCCCTGTGACTTAATCAACATTTTGGGAGCAGTTCAACTCCCTGCCCATGTGCAAAGGCCAAACAGCCCAGGAGAAGGCCACCTGCCAGCGCCTAATTATCTGAGATAACAATTCCCAAGTCCCTCGCTTGACCCCTCTGGACCTCAATTTCCCTATCTGTGAAATGGAGACCCAAGCTGTTTTCCTCAGAAGAGGATTGTGAAGACAAAGTGTGCGAGGTGAAAGAACATCACAGCAGGAAGTAACCCTGTGAGAAGGCGGGCACCCATGGACATTGCTCTGGTGTAAAGTCTGATGAAAGTACCAAATCAGCCCACAGCCCACTGGAAAAGCAGGCTTTTCTGGAGGACTGCAGAGGATCGCCTCCATAAAACACACCCGGGGTCTATTTAAAATGGTAGAAAAACAACTTGCTAAACCTCAGTAATGACTCACGAGCACACACCCTTACCATCCCCACTACCGCCGGGATGTCACGGCAGGCTCAGGTGAGATCAGGAGGCAGGCACACTCAGCCATGTTTAAGGAAACACTCAGGTCTTGCTCTGTGGTGGTGGGGGAGAAGTCTGCTGACTGGGGACTGGGGGAGGGGAGGCTTAGTTAAAGCAAGACATGCTGGAAAAGACAAGGATGGAGCCAAAGAGTTCCTGCCACCGATGCTGGAAACCCCACAGTCACAAACCCATAATGGCACTCACCCCGGAATCTCAGGGCATCCCCTCTCCCCCAGGGAACTCCACCCAGGGCAAGGTTCTGCCTGTCACAGGTCTCCGTCAAGCATGACTACAGAAAGAACCCTACGTGCTCCAGGACTGAACATGAACGGAAACTGGAAATACCAAACTCTGATAAGGCAGAAAGCTCACATCACTGGCGCTCTAAGCAAACAAATGATGAGAACAAGTTAATGCTGGCGATGTAACAATAACAGCTTCACTCGGAGAGCTGGCCATGTGCCTGGTCCTGTTTCCCAGTGCCTTCCACATTTTATCCTTCCACTCTCACAGCCCCGAAAGGCATCATCTCCATCTCCCAGGTGAGGAAACCGAAGCATGAAGGGGGTGAAGAAAACTGCACAGGCTCACTAGCAAGAAATGGAGCTGGGATTCAAACCCATGCAAGAGTCTGTCTCCCGAGTCTGTGCTCTTTGGAAAGTGCTGAAGTCCAACCTGGTGTTCTCTACCTTCCATCTCTAAAGGGCAAAAACTGGGACTAATACTATAGAAACCTCTGCCCAGCGAGAAAGTCAGAGAGAGAATTTGTCTTATCTCTCCGCTTTTCTGATTTCTCTAAGATGAACATGATGTGTTTCCGCAGAAAAACAGAAAACAAACCAAACCAATTTTTTTCAGTGACCGACCCCCACCCCCAACGCTCCTGCAAGTCCCCCCTAGTAGCTCCCAGGGGATGAGCAGCACAGAGCCTCGCCAGCCCACCTGAACACTCAGCCTGTCCAGAGCAGCCCCTCAGAAACAGAAATGCAAATGCCATCTCCCCCACACATCCCCTCCCCCAGCAAGACTGCACGCCAGGCAGGCTGCCAAGAGGCTGGGCTGGAATCTGTGTTGGCTGCCCAGTGATCTGATTAAGAAATGTTGGTTAATGGGGGAGTACAATTAAAAATATACCATCTTAAAAAACTCACCTGTCTTTTTGAGAACTTACTCAATAAAGCAAAGAGCTCTGCTGGTTAATGACTAGCCAGCAGAAGGCCCCTGGACTTGTCATTAAGACTTCCTGGATGAGGAAAAAAATTCCCCAGTCGCCCCAGAGAATTTGATGGACAAGTATCAAGAGAGATGGCTTATGGCCAAGAACACCCTTAGGCTTCCGGACGAGAGTCTGAACCACTTCCACCCTGATAAGTGTACATACACAGTTCATGCTCGTGGCTGCTACAGAAGGTCTTCCTGGGCACTGGGCAAAGGCTCCTTCAGGAGGAGACAGGGAGGTGAGAACCACAGACGTCCACCTCACACACTGGCGGGCACTGACACAAGTCAGAAAATAGAACCCTCAACGGATTTTTTTTCATCATGAACAACTCACAGGGCTTATCTGTCCTAGGGATGTACACAGAGTGTATCATGCCACCCCCTGCCCCAGGAGAACTCTAAGCCAGCCTGAAGAGTGGCACAGATGAACCGACAAAACCCTCTATACGGGATGCCACCTACCCTTGCCTGGACATTTCTCATCTGCTCAAGTTTGCAAAAGACTAGTTGTATAAAGTTATTGTGATGTGCTTGCTAATATACAATGTTTCAGGAACCCTGAAAGAATGCATTGCTCTGAGACTGCAGCTGCCCAGAGGCCCTAGCACCTAACGGGGCTCTTCCACACAAGTCCCTCTGCCCCAGTCCATGCACAGCTGGGGGGCTCTGCAGCACTCCCTCTCTGCTGTCTGGAACGCCAGGCACCGTCTGTCCCAAGCTGAGCAGGAGAAACTCTGCCTGGCAATCACAAGCCCTGGGCTGGGGCCCCTGGCCTGTCATGTTCCAGCTGTGGAGGGAGGGGCAAACCTCTTCCTTCAGTTCCTACACCTGTTGGATGAGGGGCATGTTCTGCTCAGACCATAGGGCTTTCTATGAGAATCAAATGAGATGACGTAGGTCGCAGCACTTTAAATACATCAAAAGCTCCATGCTGGGCAACATGAGCCATTCATTGCATCGAATCAGAGACTGGAAGGCATCGAAACCAAGGCCTGAAAGGGAGCCCTAATGCTAAAGTGCAAGTCAGGATGCAGGAGGCAAGGCCACGATCACACAGAAGGGAATCCACCTCTCATCTTCAGAACAGAGGAAGAAATCGGGTGAACCTGCGCAGGGCCAACCTTTGTGGGGCTTAGAAGCAGCTTGCACCAATCCTCTAATTATGTCCCCCAACCAGATGCTAGGTGATGCCCCAAATGCTCCTGCCAACACTTCTCTCTGGGCAAAGAACTGGCCTGTGCCCCCTGGGTAATAGATGCCAGGATGTGTCATTCCCCAGTGCCAAGGATCAGAAGTAAAATTCAGCCCCTTGCCCTTGCCTGTGACATACAAAGTAAGTAGACAGAAAAAAAACACTATGTTATATTTCTATAAGAAAGTTTACTTAACATTATCAGAAAGCAAAAATTGCTTTTTAATGACCCCTAAAAGATACACAGAATCCTTACGTTGTTACTAATGGAAGTATGGCCAATCGATGCACGCACTGATATGAACTGACCCATTAGGTCCTTCTCTGAAAGACATCCAGCAACTCCGCCTGGGGAATGTGTCCTGCCTACTACCCTGTCCCATGAGAGACCACCAGACCACAATTAAAAATCAGCTGAAATGCACAACATTTTTCCCAGGTTCATCCTCTCCCCAGCTTCCCACTGACTCCAGCCTGCCAGCCACGCTGACTCGGTTAACCTGCTCCTCGGCCTGTGATACGGTGATGGCCTTGCCCTTTCCAGTGTCCCCAGAGGAGCCTGAGCGTTTTATCATTGCTCCCTGACTCCAAGTGACAGAAGCAGAAACAAGAATTCAGGACAAGAAAGCAGGAACGCAATAACGATGGAAGACGACAGTACCGACCCCCCCCCCCCCACACACCACCCCCCGAGTGGACCTTCACTGTAGTCTCCGCTCTGCCACTGAGCTTTCTCTGCAGCCTCAGGCAACTCAGCTGACCTCTTCCAGACCTAGTGCTGTCATTTGTAAGAGGAGGTCATTGGGTGAGATTAACTTAAGGTTCTTTCCAGCTTTAATATTACAGATTCCAAACTGCGATGTGCAATTTTCACTTTCATCTTCCAAGTTTCTTTCGAGGTTCCTCTTAACATGCCCAGTGATAAGTAATTTTCCAGAGTCACCAATAGTCTTTATTCTACATGTGGTTCTGCATAAATTCTAAGAGGAACTGCTTCTAAGACTTAGTTACGGGTCAGCCTTTAGTGGGGGCTGCTGCTCAAGAAAGCTCAGCGAACCCCTCTGAGACAGGATCCTCGGTGACCGTTCACCTCCCAGGGTCCTGCCATGCTGTTCACCGCACGCACACATGCCACGGACACACAGCACCGCGTGAGAACCTGCCCGAAATACTACTTCTAGGCCTCCTATCGCCCATCCTCGTTTTCATCACAAATTCCTACTTCCCTCTTGGCCAAGAAAACCTGAATTGCTAAAAGTAACTCCGTTCTGAAAATTCAAGTGGGATAATGAGTAATTCTCAGTCCCTCCACTACTGGATTTCTGTGCAAAGGTACTCCACATGTTTCCAGGAGGCATTTTCTCAGCATGAATTCATAAGAGCAAGGGAAACTACTCTCATCCTCTCCACCCCACGTTATCCCAAGCCAGTATGCCACGAGCCACAGACCCAAACCCTTTAAAGCACCAGTCTGTTGATGGAGCAGCGAGCCTCTGACCCTGGGCCTTCAGGTCAACTCTGATTCGTAGCACAATAATAACTTAGCATCAGTTTATCACTAGCTGCTTGCTATATTCATCTGATCTGCCCATCTAAACTGTAAGCTTGGGGGCCAAGACTTTTTCCTTATAACCACATGCCGTACTTGACAAGGCCAGGTGCTTCCATCCCGGAGGCCTCAACCCTAGTGACTCCCCCCTCCCACTCCTCCTGCCTCTCCATACCTCCCACCTTGCAGCCTCAGGGATGACCCTAGTGGAGAAAGGAAAAGATGCCTGCTGTCCTCCTCCTCCGTGCCATCCTGACTCCTCCCCCTCCATGACCCAGTTTGTGAAGATTTACAACTGATTACAAAGTTGCAGAGTGAGATACACATGATTGAATCCTACTACTTCCGAGCAGGGTTTGAACTATTTTCCTCCAGGGACACATCAATGCCAAGTGAGGCTCACAGCTTGAGGAAGACTCTCCCAGGCATGTGCAGAGATAAAGCACTTCTTAGCTTCCAGTCTTAACACTGTCTCACACAGCCCTCTTGAGAACATACTAAAATACCTGAATATACTGATAAAGGAATGATGCGCAATCAAGATACACACGTGACCAGGAAAAAAGAAAAAAAAGTTTTGCTATATTAACTATTACCGAAAAGAAATTACCTGAGAGATTCTTCATAATTGATCACAATATATTAATGCCAAAAAGCAGTATTTTTCAAGATCCAAGTCCCCAGCTCACTGCCTATATCATTCCCAGGCTTTAGCTACAAGAGACATTTCCCTTCATTCATGAACAGCTTGCACCATGAATCTACGAATGTGTCAGAAGGACTGTGAAGACAGGCAGCCACAGCCCTGTGGGAAGTGGTCTCAAACCACATGCAAAACCAGTGTCAATGGAAGAGTAACAGCTGCTGAGCCCCCAGCCACCTGCCACGATCTGCCTATACACACCCCCCACACAAGCCTCCTTTCTGACCTTGGCCGCAGGCACTGAAACCCTGCCACGGCACTCAGCACAGCGCTTAGCACTCCCTGGAGCTAAATCGTCATCATAATTGCTACTGTTCTTTGATAGCAAGGTAGGCTGAGCAGTGCTTTAAAGAGCATTCGCAGCTCCAAAACTGTGGGGCAACAGGCAGTTTCAAAGCATCTAGCTGGATACTGAGATCAGTGCAGAAACCTATTTGTCACCATGACAGGAGGTGATAATGTGACATTTCACAAGTTTCAAAACAGCAGGGGAAAACACCTCCCCTCTATTATTTGTAGCAATGCTGGACTTCCAAACACACTCTTGGCGTGAACTATGAATCACTCTAATTATTCAGGCTGAATACCAGACCAACCAGGGTCCATAATCAGATCTGTGCCTGAACTTCTTGTCATGAGAACATTTTTAGCTTCTGTACCTGCAGGTTGCCCCCACCAGTACCATTTTCCCCAACAAATAACAGTGTGCACAATTCTTTATTGAAAGGGGCTCCTATGTCCACAGTGGGCTCTGGCAAACAACACATTTCCCTGTTTTCTCCCCTCCCCAAGCACACCCATACCGCCTCCCCGCTTTAAGAATAATATCAAGGACTCAGTATTACGGCACAAAAAATGAACGACGGAAAACCATCCCTGAAACCACCACCCACTTTCTGCTTTGAGAACAGTGTCTGCTGCTGTCCTTCAAGAATCCCCCAGAAATTCAGGAACAGAGAACATCAGAACATATTTGGAAGAAAAGAATGTATGTAGTGGCTATGTCTCCAAGGCTCAAATCCTGCTTCTGCTACTTTCTAGCTGTGTGACCTTATCCATGTTACTAAACCTCTCTGCTTTCAATTCTCTCTGATATTAGAGACAACAAACTTCCTTTTCACAGTTCAAAGGACTGTGTATACGATCAACACATATGCCAGGTTCTGTGATATGATTCACATCATGATAGTTCAATGTCAATTAGTAATGCTAATAATTAACAATGCCCTCCCAAGGACTAAGTAACGAGCCTGGCTAATAGCAGTCTGCCACAGACTGGGGAAGAAAGTAAGCATGAATGTTCGCCTCCCTGTACCAGTAAGATGCTTACCACTGCCCAAGGCCCCTGCCCTTCTTCAACATCTCTCTTCTTGATGAGAAGCAGGGCTGCCTGCTCAGATTTGCTCAGTAATGGATCATGAGAGTCGTCACAGAGCAAATGGCAAGAAGAAATAAGGCATTAAGTTCCAGTGTTTAAAAACTGTCAAGTGGGGGCATGAAACTCAGGAGCTTTAAGTACCTCAGCGAAAACCTGACAGGCAAGTAACTTTTATAAATACCTTTTAATCCCTTAAAATCATTAACATGGTTTTTCCTTCACCTCTTTCTCTCAACACTATGGTTATACCTACAGCTGCAACTGCTCACTCAGATGTATTTAAAAGTCTCAACTGAAATCATTTGGGGGTGGTGTTTTCTATGAATTTATAGAGACCCAGATCATACTAATAGTTATTTTTAATAAGCTTGAAGAAAACTCTCCAAGACCACCCTATGCTGCTGAGGACAGAATTAATCAGGATCTAATTGCTTCCTCCTTGCAGTGAAAATAAAAACTTCAGCAAAAAGTGAGTTTCGAGTCATTCCTTATTTACGTCCCCTTAAAAGCACTTCCACAGGGACCACCACACCTCAGGCAAAAGGACACCCATCTCACCTGAGGGAAGCCTGATCTTCCTTCTTTCCTCACTGTTTCTCCATCTGGGGGCTCTGTTCAATAGGGAAAAAAAAAAGCACAAACAAGACCCTACAGACCAAGATCAGGAAGGGGGACAGGAGAATGCTCACTGCTCTGCATGACACTAACATTAGAGCCTCATTTCTGGTCCAAAGTATTGCAAGAACCAGTAGCTGCACCCGTCATTGCATCTGGGTATCTGTGAGGAACCACTGGCAAGATTACCGGTCAGAAGCCTATACAGTAACCCATCATGAATCCTTTTGGGATTTTTCAGAAGGTGGAAACTGCGTGATTTCTCACAGCACGGCCACACAGAGGAGGCCACAGAGCGTGCCTCTCCTCTCTGTCCTTCTCAGAATCGTCTGGGGAACGTGGTCAACAGGAATGGGCTAGGCTCTCCCTGACTCCAGGAGCCCTCTTCATCTTTTGCCTCTTTAGAAATTTAAATACTCACTTATCAGGTATTAGAGAGTTGCTTTAATGAAACTTCAAATATCAAGATGACTTCTAAGATCATGTCCACGTCTAACACTCAACACTAAGGGACTGAAAAGCACCGCCCCTCTCTCACGTCCCACACCACGCCCACCCCACACTCCAGAGGCCTCCCGGGTCTCCACAGGGCAGGCGCCCCTCAAAGATGGGCCAGTCGCAAGGAAAGCAACCTGCACCCGGCTGTTAACTTGGAATAGTTACTCAGAAGAATGGACAAAGTGCTCAGCTTCAGCAAATCCCTGGATACCACTACATTTAATCACATTTCCCAAGCTTCATTTACTTTTTAAATCATCCTTTCTTTTTATTTCTACTTCCTTCAGCCACACAGAAGAACTGTCTGGGGGATTACAACAATTCTTCTGAACACTCTCCTGGGAATGAGTCCCAGGAGGGTTTGATGGCAGTGGGGGAGGTGCGAGGCACTCCTTAGGCACAGCTGAGAAAGGCAGACTGGGCAAAGGGCAAACGGAAGGACAGGCGGGAAGAGACTCAAAGTTCCTAGGCTGGGGACCTCAGAAATGTGAGCCAGAAGGCCAGTGCAAACAAGAGCAGCAGCTGCCCAGGAATGACCACCTACAGCGAGGGAGACTGCATAAACGCAGAAGTCAGGCCGTTCTCCCCGCCTCTGCCCTGGAGTGTGTGCCCAGTCCAGCTTCAAACCCTTTCGGGATTTTCAGAAAGTGGAAACTGCCTGAGTTCTCACAGCACGGCCACACAGAGGGCAGAGTGGCGCCTCGCCTCTCTGTCCTTCTCAGGATCGCCTGGGGAACGTGGTCAACAGCAAAGGGCCAGGCCCTCCCCGACTCCAGGAGCCTGGGCCCCTGCATTCGCTGTTAGCTCTCCAGGTGAGTCTGTACACATGAGGATGAGATCCACTGCCATGGAGCCACAGAAGAATGTCCAAGCAACAAAAACAGAAGCATCTACAAGATACACGGTTAACAGGGAAAACGCAAGTACATCACAGTGTCTTCAGGTGCCAAGCACACAAGATGGGGAGTGAAGATAAAGGGGAGGAGTGATGTCGGCAGGATGAGACATCCTCTGCTCCCGCCCCTCATCCCTCATCCCAACAGCACCTTGACATCCATCCATCCACAGACAAAAATGCCGTGAAGGAGATGTGGCATCCAGTACCTTATGCCGAGGAACCTGGAAGAGGTATCACCCTCCCAAGTGCCAGGAAATTAGCCTACAGACCTTGGTCTCAGCTATGGACGCCAAAGTGGCCCATGAACTGGCCCCAGCTGACCCCTGAGAACACACAGGATCACATGCAGATGAAAACCTTCTAGGAAATCCACAAGTCCAGTGAAGAAGTTCTAGCATACCACTGAGCAAAAAAGAAAAAAAGAAAAATCTGCATTTGGGAGCTTTGGAGAGGTAAGAGGGCCAGTGTGACTTTCCTCACATGATCTTCTCCCAAGGCAGCACAGCTCAGTGCCAAGAGACAGCCCCAGCCACGGTTCCTCCCTTGAGACGGGGAGTGACAGCATGTGTGTGAGCACCCAGCTTCCCCAACTGTAGAAAAGAGGTTCATTTCTCTCCTACCTCATCCAAGTACTGAGCCTTTGGGAGCAGAAAGAGGCTGGGGAGAACAGCAAATCGGACTCTCCGAAGGTGTTGAAAGGGACACAGATCCTACTACACACGCTGCAGACGCCACTAAGAAGCTTCCCCACAAGCTGCTGGGGACACTTTGCCTACGAATCCCACTAACTGGCCCACCGGCAGCCCCAACACCCCAAACCCCTCTCCCATGCACACCCTAACCCCATGGTCAGCATCCTGTGAGCACTCTTGGTGGCAGTGAACATGAGTTTTAGCAGATGGCTAGTGAGCACACCCAAAGCCAGAGTCTGCAGGCCAGGGAAAGAGCGCAAATCTAAGCCCTAGCACCACCCCTGGAGAGCAGAAGGGAGGCTGTCAGCACCTGCCCTGGTACATTATAGGATATAAGAAAGCATATAAGCTTAAAGATTCTGCCAAAGGAGGGATCAAGAAATGTGGAGTACGTGTATCCACAGCTCTGAGAGTCTCAGAATCCCTAGCAGAGCTGACAAGTGTTTGTCTCCTGAAGTCAGTCAGTAAAGACTGAAGGTGGTAACTATCATCACAAATGTGAAGACAGCAGTTGAAGACCTCGAGCAACATGAAAAATCAAGGAAACATGGCACCAAAGAATCAAAATAATCTTCCTGTAACCAACCCCAAAGGCATAAATCCACAGCTTATGCCAAAGAATTCAAAATATCTATTTCAAGGAAGCTCAGTGAGCTACAAGCCAACAAGATACAAGAAAGACATCTCAATGATATCAGGAAAACAGGGTCATGAAAATGAGAAGTTTAACAAAGACTGAAATCATAAAATAAAAAAAAAAAAAAATTCTAGAACTGAAGAACAGAATGAAATGAAACACGCAATCAAGAGCATAAACAGCAGAATGGAGCAAGCAGCAGAAATGATCTGCAAAGTAGAATAAAGGACCTTAGAAGCTATCCTGTCAGAGGAGAGAAATAAAAATTTAAAAGAGTGAAGAAAGTTTATGTGAACTATGGGATGCATCAGGAGAAGAGATCTGTGGAATATTGGAGTCCTCGAAGGAAAAGAGTGGGGAAGCAGAAAGCTAATTTAAAAGAAAAGAATGGCTGAGAATGTCCCAAATCTAGAAAGAGATTTGGCCATCCAATTTCACGAAGCTCATACACTCCCAAACAAATGCAGCTTAAACAGAATTCTCCAAGACATACTGGAATAACCTGTCAAAAACTAAAGACAAAGAGAGAATCTTAAAAGTAGCCAGAGAAAAGAAGCTTATCACTTACAAGGGAATTCCAAAAGGCCATGAGAAGATTTCTCAGCAGAAACTTTCAAGGCCAGGAAAGCATAGATGCTACAAAGTCCTCAGATAAAAACCACCAACCAAATATACTTTACCTTGCAAAGTTATCCCTCAGAAATGAAGGAAAGATAAATATGTTCCCAGACAAAAAAAACAGGGTTCATCACTAGACCTGCCTTACAAGAAATGCTAAGAGGTATTCAAGCAGAAATGAAAAGACACTCATTAGTAACTTGAAAACATATGAAACCAAACACACTAGTAAAGGTTAATACAGTCAAATTCAGAATACTCTAATACAGTTATTGGGTACTGTGTTGACCACTTAACTCTACTAAAAGAAGCATTAAAAATAACAATAACTGTTTGCTAATGATGTTACAACACAAAGAGGTAAACTGTGACATTAAAAAAAAAAGTAAAAGGGTAGAGTTTTCATATACAGTCAAACTTAACTTGATTACAACATAACAGAGACTGTTATATCAATATATAAGCCTCATGGTGACCACAAAGCAAAACCATATCATTTTTAAAGGTAAAGAGAAGGAAATTGAAGCATACCAACTGTCTATAAAACATTCCATCCAACAGCAGAATACGTATTCTCAATTGTATATGGCAAAGTCTATAGGGCAGATCATAGGCTAGCTTGTAAAGTAAGTTTTGGTAAACCATTGTTGTTGTTCCAGTTACTCAGTCATATCTGACTCTCTGTGATCCCATGGACTGCAGCATGCCAGGCTCCTCTGTCCTTCACTATCTCCTGGAGTTTGCTCAAACTCATGTCCATTGAGTCAATGATGCCATCTAACCATCTCATCCTATGTTGCTCCCTACTCCTCCTGCCCTCAATCTTTCCCAGCATCAAGGTCTTTTCCAATGAATTGGCTCTTCACATCAGGTCACATCAGTCAGCATTTAGCAAATGAAAACTGATATCATACCAAGTATATTTTCCGACCACAATGGTATAAAACTAGAAATAACAGGATTAGGGTTAAATAGCAAAATACACATGTGAAAATTAAACAACATACTCTTGAAGAACCAATTCATCAAAGAATAAATCGAAAGGGAAATCAAACAATGTCTTGAAACAAATGAAAATAAGAATATACCAAATCTAATGAGCTGCAGCAAAAGCCATTCTAAGAAGGGAGTTTATAGCAACAAAAAGTCACATTAAGAAAAAGAAGCTCTCAAAAGAACAATCTAACTTTATACCTCAAGGAACTAGAAAAACAACTAAGCCCAGAGTTAGCCTGTGGAAATAAAAGATGAGAGCAGAAATAAAATGAAAAAAAAAAAAATCAGTGAAACTAAGAGCCGCTCTCTCTAAAGAAGATAAACAAAACTGGCAAATCTTTAACTAGACTAAGAAAAAAAAAAAAGAAGACTCAAAATCAGAAACGAGAGGATACATTACAACTGAAACCATGGAAATGCAGAAGATTCCTATTTATTGTACACAAAGAAACTGGATAACCTAGGATAAATGCCTGGAAACATAAACTGCCAAGACTGAATCATGAAGAAGGGAGAATTTTGAACAAACCACTATCTAAAGAGATTGAAGAAGTTATCAAAAGGAAAATCCCAGGACCAGATGGCTTCACTGGTGAACTCTACCAAACATCCAAAGAAGAATTAAAGCCAAGCCCTCTCAAATTCCTCCCCAAAAGAAGAGAAAATGTTTTCAAACTCATTTTACAAGGTAAACATTACCCTGACACCCAAAGCCAGATAAAGACTCTAAAAGAAAACTATAGGCCAATATATCCCTATTGAATACAGATGTGAAAATTCTCAAAATAAACCGAATTCAACAGCACATTAAAAGCACTGTACCATGATCAAGTGGGATTTATCCTGGGATGCAAGGATGGTTCAACATATGTAAATCATTCAATGTGATTACAACACATGAATAGAATGAAAGTTTAAAATATCAGATGCAGGAAAAGCACATGACAAAAATACAACCTTTCATGATAAAAACTCTTAACTGACTGGGTATAAAGGGAACACATCTCAGTATAATAAAGGCCATGCATACATGCATGCCAGTCACTTCAGCTGTGTCTGACTCTCTATATTGGCAAATCCATAGCTAACCTCATACTCAATGGTGAAAAGTTGAAAGCTTTTCTAAGATCAGGAGTTAGACAGCTTCCACACTCCTTCCACCACTCTTATACAACATAGTTCTGGAAGTCCTAGCCAGAAAAAAAAAGAAAAAAAAAAGGTATCCAAACTGAAAAGGAAGTAGTTAACTGTCTGAGTCTGCAAATGTCATGATTTTATATACAGAAAACTCTAAATACTCCATCAGAAACTATTAGAATAAACTAATTCAATAAAGTTGCAGGATACAAAACCAAGAAACAGACTCAGTTGTTTCTCTATACTAACCACAGACTATCTAAAAGAGAAATTAACAACCCCATTTGCAATAGCACCAAAGTCAATACTCAGGAATAAACTTGACCAAGAAGGTGAACTTTCTGTACACTGAACACAACGACAGTGATGAAAAAATTTAAAGACAACAAATAAATGGAAAGCTACCCTGTGTTCTTGGATTGCTAGAATATTGTTAGAATGTTAAAACTCCTTAACGACCTAAAGCAATATACAGATTCACTGCAACCCCTACTAAAACTTACTTGAGCTTTGTCCTTTTGTGTGGGGGGGAGTGGGGGTGGGGTGGGGGGTTGGTTTGGATTTGTAGGGGACAGTGGTTTATTTTGTTTACTGAGCCACCTGGCATGTGGAATCTTAGTTCCCCAAACAGGGAACAAACTCATGTCACGTGCATTGGAAGGGCAGAGTCTTAACCACTGGACCGCCATGAAAGTCCCCAGCCCTAAAATGTAGATGGGAGCACAACAGATGCTGAATAGCCAAAGCAATCTTGAGAAGGAAAAACATAGCTAGGCACACGACACACTTGGTGTCAAAGTATATCACAAAGCTACAGTAATCAAAACAGCATAGCACTAGCATTAAAAACATACATATGACAATGGAACAGAACAAAGAGTGCCGGGGTCCAGGCCCGGTGGATCCAGGGTAATCCGAAGCAGGGACGGGGTCAGCGATTGATTTAGAGAGAGATAAGGAAAGAATATTGTAGATAAGAAAACAGAGGAGAGAAAGAGGCTGATATTTCTTGGTTTACATAGAGAACCAATAAAACTTCAAGACAAGAAGTTTGCCCTGTTCAGGAGGCCACAGGTGCCCTCCTGGTCTCCCAAGGGAGTGAAGACACAGAACGTCTTCCTGTTCAGGTCTTAGAAACCCGGCCAGATAAGTGAACGCAGGGAGCCCCCATGCTCCAAGGGATTGGCCTGAAAAAGAGAGGGAGGGGGAGAGAGAGAAAATGATTGACACAGGGAGACCAAGCTGCTTCGGTGAGTGAGGCCCAATAGCTTTATTTTCAAAAGGACTTTTATACCTTTCCCACAAATGATGTTGTGTACGTTATCTTCTGGCCTTGGAAGCCTGTGAACATTTTAAGACTCTCTTTTGATAAAGGTTGCTCAACCAGAAAACTTATTTTCCCTTGAAGTGTCTTTTCTTTATATTTCTAATCTATGTCAGCCTCAGAAAGTATCAAAGTTACATTTTCACTAAGCAAAGGTGCAATAAGTTACAACAAAGAAAGAACCAATTAGCTCAAAAGTCTGATGTGGTTAGTTTCAAGGCTACTATTTTGTTTTTTTACATTTTAACTATGTTACCCATCACTTCATGGGAAATAGATGGGGAAACAGTGGAAACAGTGTCAGACTTTATTTTGGGGGACTCCAAAATCACTGCAGATGCTGACTGCAGCCATGAAATTAAAAGACGTTTATTCCTTGGAAGAAAAGTTATGACCAACCTAGACAGTATATTCAAAAGCAGAGACATTACTTTGCCGACTAAGGCCCGTCTAGTCAAGGCTATAGTTTTTCCTGTGGTCATGTATGGATATGAGAGTTGGACTGTGAAGAAGGCTGAGCGCCGAACAGTTGATGCTTTTGAACTGTGGTGTTGGAGAAGACTCTTGAGAGTCCCTTGGACTGCAAGGAGATCCAACCACTCCATTCTGAAGATCAATCCTGGGATTTCTTTGGAAGGAATGATGCTAAAGCTGAAACTCCAGTACTTTGGCCACCTCATGCGAAGAGTTGACTCACTGGAAAAGACTTTGATGCTGGGAGGGATTGGGGGCAGGAGGAAAAGGGGATGACCGAGGATGAGATGGCTGGATGGCATCATGGACTCAATGGATGTGAGTCTGAGTGAGCTCTAGGAGATGGTGATTAACAGGGAGGCCTGGCGTGCTGCGATTCATGGGGTCGCAAAGAGTCGAACATGACTGAGCGACTGAACTGAAATGAACTTACTAACGCACTCACAGGTGCACAGTGGATAAGAGATATGGGAATTTAGCAACAAGCATTGGCCCAATAATGAAATCCTACAACAGCACTGGCACCCCACTCCAGTACTCTTGCCTGGAAAATCCCATGGATAGAGGAGCCTGGTGGGCTGCAGTCCATGGGGTGGCGAAGAGTTGGACATGACTGAGCAACTTCACTTTCATGCATTGGAGAAGGAAATGGCAGCCCCCTCCAGTGTTCTTGCCTGGAGAATCCCAGGGATGGGGGAGCCTGGTGGGCTGCCGTCTATGGGGTCACACAGAGTAGGACACGACTGAAGTGACTTAGCAGCAGCAGACCCCAGCACTACTCTAATAACTTTTAACTCTTTGAAAGGCTCTATCTTTTAGGCTTCCCATGCCTCTCACAGTTGGGGGGCTGTAAACAATCACATGCGTAGTTGTAAAAGTCCAGGGAGGCAAGTTAGAGAGCCATCAGAGGGGTTTGAGCTGAAACACTCTTTTTATATGCAGGAGACTATTAACTGGAGCTCTAAGTTAACTTTTTCCAGAGAAAGGTGGTCAGGGATAGCCCCCCTGTTAATGTCAGAAACGCTGGTGAAAGTCATAAAATAAGACAGATAGATTCTGGTTTGGGGGTAGATGCTCGAGAAGGCCCAGGGGTTTCCTTGAGGCCTGATCTCGCCTTTGCCTCTCAGGCCTCTTCCTCATGACCTTTGACACGGGCTGGATTCCCCATGCTGGCTCCTGGCAAAAGAGACCAGAAATAAGCCTTCACATATATAGTCAACAAACAATTGACAAGGGAGCCAAAAAATAAATAAATAAAAGGTCTCTCTTCAATAAATGATGGCAGAAAAACAGATAATGACATGCATGAAACTGGACCCCTATCATACCCAACTCAAAAACCAGCTAACAATGGATTAAACCATAAAATTCCTAGAAGAAAACATGGGGAAAAGCTTCCTGTCACCGGCCTTGGCAACATTTTCTTTTGGATATGTACCAAAAGCACAAGCAACAGAAACAAGTGGCACCACGTCAAATTATAAAGCTTCTGCAGAGCACAAGGCACAAAAGGAAAGGGAAGCCTCCGGAATGGAATATCTGCAAACCATTTATCAAATAAGGGGGCTACTATCCAAACTATACGAGGAAATCATACAACTTAATAGCAAAAGTCCCAAATAACCCAATTTAGAAGTATGTGGAGAACTTAAATAGACATGTTTCCAAAGACAATATACAGATGGCTGACAAATATATGAAAAGGAACTAATTATCAGGGAAAATACAAATCAAAACCACAATGAGACATCACCACAGTAGCTATTATCAAAAAGACAAGAGGTAAGTGCTGGCAAGGATGTGGAAAAAAGAAATCCTTGTGCACTATTGGGACAAATGTAAATTGGGATAGTCACTATGGAAAACAGTATGGCGGTTCCCCAGAAGATTAAAAACAGAACTGTCTTATGATCCAGCAATCCCATTTCTGGTGTGTACCCAAAGGAAATAAAAACAGGATTTTGAAGAGATATCTGCCCTCTTATTGTATGCTCACTGAGCATTATTCACGATAGCCAAGAAATGGAAAGATCCTAAGCATCTATCAAATGATGTACAGATAAAGATCATGTGGGGTGTGTGTGTGTGTGTACACACACATACACAATCTCAGATCCCATGGTCACTTCCAGAGAAAGAGAATGCCGATTGGGAATAAAGGTGGAGAGAAACCTACCACCCCATTCCTCTTAGTCTCTGGAATCTTGAACTATGTCAATACCTTTTATCTAAAACACCTTTTAATTGCTTAAACTTGAAAGAGGATTTGGGCTGAGAAGACATGAAATATAAGCAAAAATAAGTAAAAATAATGATTTTGGAATAAACAGAAGGAGCAGCCTTGGGGCTGGTGTTCCAGGGTTTTTGTGGTTTCCTTCCTGCATGAGAGCACGCTTAGCTTTGCCCAGAGTCCTCCTCAGCCTGCCGGGGCTTACTGCACGGGCTGCAGAGGTCGAGGTGGAGGCAACCCAGCTTCTAGCCAAGGGGTCAGTGCCCTCTAAGTTCCTCTAGAGGCTCCTCGTTGTTCTCTTCCTGAATTCTGTCTCCCACGTGGACTGTACACTTTTTGCAAGAAAAGGCTATTCCTCAACCACCGTGACATTTCTCTTGATACCTAGAGTCAACTGATGCCTCCAGCAACATAAGACAGATCATTTAGAGACAGACCGTGAGCTCTGGAATTAAGTTCCTAGAAGCTATTATAAAAACTTGCTTTGAATTGTTCTGCCTGATTATAAAGCATACATTCCCCTATGAAGATAACGGGCTCCCCTTTTCCTCTTTGGAGCCACACACCAACCCAAAAACACAGGGCAACAACAGTCCTCTTGACCAAGTTTACAGCAAAATTCTGCCCTTGGGTTTGGATTTCTACTGAACACAGAAATCCCTGAAACCATCTCCCTTTTCTCATTCCTTCTTCCCCTCAGTGAGAACAAACTCGGCCACATTTCCTTTGAATTTCACTTCTTCAAGGGAGTCTGATTAAGGTTGTTCAAGGCACATTAGTTGACAAGTGAGGCCAGAACATAATGTATAGGAGAAGCTATGAGATAGCAATTGTCTAATGAGAGAAGAACAGGTAATTCAACAGAACTGAGTTGATCACATCTGTCTCTGCCAGAGGCAAAAACCCACTTACACACACACATCTCTTTCTTTTGGCAGACTGGAATCCACTAGGTAAAGGGAGAGAGATTCCAGGCTGCCCCAAAGCCACCTCCCTGGGCTTGACAGAGTTAAAAATTCAGTTTAGCTCAAGCATTCTCAGATAGCAGAGAGTATATGTGCTTGAACTGCTGAGCTGGATCATTTTCTGCTTATTCCTTAAATATAAGTGGGGATGTTATAAATAACTTAGTGGAGATGTTATAATAAGTTGCATAGCATCAGTCTCACTATTTTAAAAGTCGACTCTGAAATGTCTGGATGCTGCTAGAAAATGCTGTGAAGTTAGTGGATACCTTGTCCACGGCCTTGGGAGGAAATACTGCACAGTGCTAGGGGCTAAAGACAAGAGCAGGCCCTTGAGGGTGTTTGTAAGTGGGGTTGGGGGCAGGAATTGACAGTTTTATAAAATGCTAGACTTTACATTAGAGTGCTCTCCATGTCATCACTTTGCATCTGTACAAAAACCCCCACCAGGTACATGATGCTCATTACCATCCTAAGAATCTAGTCACAGAGCTCGAAAGCGGACCTCCAGAGCCCACACTAAGTTCTCCCACAGCTCCACACAGCCTCTCAGCCGAGACCTTTCAAGGCCAGCTAATCTAGGGGCTCCACAGAGAAAGGAACCGATAAACCAGGTCACGCTCCCAAGGTCACACAGCATGCCCATGGAGAAGCCGTCCTGTGTTTGCGCTACTTAACCAGAGTGACCAGGTCAACTGGATTACTCCATTTAGGGGCTATGGAAGCCTTATACCTATACTACTACCTAGCTGCTTTCAGGCTCTGAAAGGACTACGTCAACTAATTCATATTTTTTGTTTTTTTTTATATCTATGCAGGTTAATAAGAAAGATTCAAATGGGGCTGTGATTTTAATTTCCAGGTGAGATACAATTAAATATTAGCTGATAAACAGAAAGCCTTGTGAGCCTTTGTGACTCCCACCACTCTTGGAAGGCCTTTGCTCATTCTTCTCAATCTATTCAAATCTAAATCACAGTCCAAGGTTGAGCTCCAGAAGCCCAGTGTGCATGCATGTGCACATCAGTGTGTGTGTGTGTGCATGTGCAATGCAGTTCTGAACACACCCAGAATAGGTAGCGTAGAGATTGGAAGAATACACACCTTGGAGTCTGAGACAAATCCCAACCCCGCCACTTAATGGCTCTTTGGGAAACTAATATCATTTTGTTTCACTTCTCTCATGTGTAAATAAGGAGACAACTTTGTTCCTTAGATGATTACACTGGAGATCAAAGGAGATAAAGGTTTACCCTGGTGCAGAGCTGGCAGATAGATGTTTAAAAAAAGCACTGTTAGCTCCATGAAACATCCCTAAACTACCCAATTCTACCATCATCTCTCCATTTCCAATTGCCAAAACATTTAACGGTCCTGTTGCAGGCACTCGTGTACAGCAATTGGTATCCACAGTTTATCTGCCCCCAAAAACAGACACTTTGGGGCAGGGGGGAGTGAGAAGCTGGGAGGAAAGCTAATTCTTACCTTTACATCCCTTATAGCCTCTTGTAAAATGCTCTTGATAATAGAGGCTGTGATATTCTGGAATGAGCTAATTCAAGGGAAAACAAGCTTCAGGCAATTAAAACAAGAACAAGGACTGCAAAGGCAGTTTATCTTCCAGTCAGAGGTTTGGCAGATATACATCCCACTGCACTGGCAGAGCCTCTGGAGGGTCCTTAGTCTTATCCACCAAGAGGGGACGTTCCCAGCCATCTAAGTTTTCAATAAGCATTCCGCAGCCTACCATACACTAGCACTGAGCAAGCTCCTCTGTGCGCATGGGTCCAGTCGCATCCAACTCTTTACTATGGGCTGTAGTCCACCAGGCTCCTCTGTCCATGGGATTCTCCAGGCCAGAATACTGCAGTAGGTTGCCATTTCCTCCTCCAGGGGATCTTCCTGACCCAGGGATCCAACCCACGTCTCCTATGCCTCCTGCACTGCAGGCAGATTCTTTACCCACTAAACCATCAGGAAAACCCTGTGCAAGGCCCTAGGAGACCCAAAGATGCCTAGGAAATAGAACGCACCTTCATAATAGAATGGCATCTACCAAAGGCCACATAAGCAGGAAAGCAGCACAGACAAGGGCCTGTTCTTGCAAACAACCTGGGCCTCAGTTTTCTCAGCTGGAAATGAGGAAGCCGCATAGACTGTCTCCAAGGTCGAGTGCAGCTCTGTCAATTAGCCTACTAATAAACTGTCACTGCCATGTGCAAAACAGACAGCTAGCGGGGACCTACGGTATGGTACAGGGAGCTCAGCTCAGTGCTCTGTGATGACCTAGGTGGGTGGGATAGGGGTGGGTGGTGGGAGGGAGATTCAAGAGAGAAGGGATACATGAATACAGGTAGCTGATTCACTCCCTCGTACAGTGGAAACTAACATTGTAAAGCAACTATACCCTCCCTCCAGTTAAATATATTGCCTCTGGAGACATGTGTTAAAATATGCATGTGGATTTCTACATGTAACTTAGTAATATTGCTAAAAGTAATGTTTTCCCTAAAGAAGCTGAATAACTGTCACTTCAACCCCCAAACAGATATGTCAGTATTTGGCATTGCTTCCTGCCATCTTTCCCACCCAGGACACACGTTGTATATGACAAGAAGCTGTGGGAAAGAAACGGAACGCATGAAGTAAACCCAGTCAGGGGCATACGACACAGCAAATGGGAGTCACGCTGCTCAGAGCAGGACCAGAGACCGCAGGGGGAGCTGGCAGCGCAGGAGAAGACTAAATTAAAGAGCAGCACAGTAACAGAACGCTAAATTATTCTGGTTCCATTTAGATGAAGGATAAAAGGCCCAGCCCACCTCATGAGACCCTGAAGGGATCTAATCTAGACCTCACTGAAATACTGGGCTTTTGGAAAGCTCCTGAGTCAACAAGAAAATGAAGTGAAATTAGGGTCAGTAGCCCCTATTTGAGCTGCTGCTGCTAAGTCGCTTCAGTCGTGTCTGACTCCTAGCGACCCCATGGACTGCAGCCTACCAGGCTCCTCCGTCCATGGGATTTTCCAGGCAAGAGTACTGGAGTGGGGTGCCAATGCCCTCTCCAATCATCCCCAAATAAAGTCTCAGAAGGACTTTGATGCCTAAGTAAACCCTCAGTTGCCCATAAAATGAGGAATTCATCATCCTATTTCCTGGTGGTTCAGAGGAAACGCTTCCCTCCCTGTATTTGTCTAGGTACCAGCGTCCACCCATTTTCCCTTAGTGAGATGAGCAAAGACCAGGGATGTCACTTCTGAGCAGTAAGGTCCAGGGCCACCTGAATGGGGACCCTCGTGCCACCAGCCCCATGACAGTGGGCAGCCTGGGGTGGACCCACAGCTCTCTCAGCCTCAACAGGCATGTCTTCCTTCCATTTTCCCAGGACCCTGCCGTGCCGTGCTGAGTTGCCTCAGTCGTGTCAGTTTGTGATCCATGGACTGTAACCCGCCAGGCTCCTCTGTCCATGGGGATTCTCCAGGCAAGAACACTGGAGTGGGTTGCCATGTCCTCCTCCAGGGGATCTTCCCGACCCAGGGATCAAACCTGCTTCTCTTATGTCTCCTGCATTGGCACGTGGGTTCTTTACTGCTAGCACCACCTGGGAAGCCCTGGCAGGACTCTGTTCTCAACCAATAAACAAGCTAATTTAATGCATGCTTTTCATTATAGGGGACCGGAATGCAAAAGTAGCAAGTCAAGAAACATCTGGAGTAACAGGCAAATTTGGCCTTGGAATGCACCATGAAGCAGGGCAAAGACTAATAGAGTTCTGCCAAGAGAACACACTGCTCATTGCAAACACACTCTTCCAACAACACAAGAGAAGACTCTACACATGGACATCACTAGACGGTTGACACCAAAGTCAGATTGATTATATTCTTTGCAGCCAAAGAAGAAAAAAAGCTCTATACAGTCAGCAAAAACAAGGCTGGGAGCTGACTGTGGCTCAAATCATGAGCTCCTTATTGCCAAATTCAGACTTAAAGTGAAGAAAGTAGGGAAAACCACTAGACCATTCAGGTGTGACCTAAATCAAATCCCTTATGATTATACAGTGAAAGTGAGATCTGATAGAGTGCCTGATGAACTATGGAATGAGGTTCATGACATTGTACAGGAGACAGGGATCAAGACCATCGCCACGGAAAAGAAATACAAAAAAGCAAAATGGCTGTTTAGGGGAGGCCTTACAAACAGCTGTGAAAAAGAAGAGAAATGAAAAGCAAAGGAGAAAAGGAAAGATATAAGCATCTGAATGCAGAGTTCCAAAGAACAGCAAGGGGAGATAAGAAAGCCTTCCTCAGTGATCAATGCCAAGAAATAGAGGAAAAGAACAGAATGGGAAAGACTAGAGATCTCATCAAGAAAATTAGAGATACCAAGGGAACATTTCATGCAAAGATGGGCTCGATAAAGGACAGAAATGGTCTGGACCTAACAGAAGCAGAAGATATTATGAAGAGGTGGCAAGAAGACACAGAAGAACTATACAAAAAGATCTTCAGACCAAGATAATCTTGATAGTATGATCACTCACCTAGAACCAGACATCCTGGAATGTGAAGTCAAGGGAGCCTTAGAAAGCATCACTACAAACAAAGCTAGTGGAGGTGATGGAATTCCAGTAGAGCTATTTCAAACCCTAAAAGATGATGCTGTGAAAGTGCTGGACTCAATATGCCAGCAAATTTGGAAAACTCAGCAGTGGCCACAGGACTGGAAAAGTCAGTTTTCATTCCAATCATAAGAAACGCAATGCCAAAGAATGCTGAAACTCCCACACAATTGTACTCATCTCACACGCTGGTAAAGTAATGCTCAAAATTCTCCAAGTCAGGCCTCAGCAATACGTGAACCATGAACATCCAGATGTTCAAGCTGGTTTTAGAAAAGGCAGAGGAACAAGCAATCAAATTGCCAACATCCGTTGAATCATCAAAAAATCAAGAGATTTCCAGAAAAACATCTGCTTTACTCACTATGGCAAAGCCTTTCACTGTGTGGATCACAATAAACTGTGGAAAATTCTGAAAGAGGTAGGAATACCAGACCACCTGACCTGCCTCTTGAGAAACCTGTATGTAGGTCAGGAAGCAACAGTTAGAACTGGACATGGAACAACAGACTGGTTCCAAATAGGAAAAGGAGTATCCTGCTTATTTGATTTATATGCAGAGTACATCATGAGACACGCTGGGCTGGAAGAAGCACAAGCTGGAATCAAGATTGCTGGGAGAAGTATCAATAACCTCAGGTATGCAGATGACACCACCCTTATGGCAGAAAGTGAAGAGGCACTAAAAAGCCTCTTGTTGAAAGGGAAAGAGGAGAGTGAAAAAGTTGGCTTAAAGCTCAACATTCAGAAAACGAAGATCATGGCATCTGGTCCCATCACTTCATGGGAAATAGACGGGGAAACAGTGGAAACAGTGTCAGACTTTATTTTGGGGGCTCCAAAATCACTGCAGATAGTGATTGCAGCCATGAAATTAAAAAACGTTTACTCCTTGGAAGGAAAGTTATGACCAACCTAGATAGCATATTCAAAAGCAGGGCCATTACTTTGCCAACAAAGGTCCATCTAGTCAAAGCTATGGTTTTTCCAGTGGTCATGTATGGCTGTGAGAGTTGGACTGTGAAGAAAGCTGAGTGCTGAAGAATTGATGCTTTTGAACTATGGTGCTGGAGAAGACTCTTGAGAGTCCCTTGGACTGCAAGGAGATCCAACCAGTTCATTCTAAAGGAGATCAGTCCTGGGTGCTCTTTGGAAGGACTGATGCTCAAGCTGAAACTCCAGTACTTTGGCCATCTCATGGGAAGAGTTGACTCACTGGAAAAGACTCTAAAGCTGGAGAGGGATTGGGGGCAGGAGGAGAAGGGGACGACAGAGGATGAGATGGCTGGAGAGCATACCGACTGGATGGGCATGAGTTTGAGTGAACTCTGGGAGTTGGGGATGGACAGGAAGCCCTGGCGTTCATGGGGTTGCAAAGAGTCAGACATGACTGAGTGACTGAACTGAATAAATTCCTGGTTACCTTTCCCAAATAACTTATTTATAATAATACTGTAAAAATGTTTAGCTAATATGAGGAACTCTCAGTAGTATTTTGGGCAGACCAAAGTACAGTAAATAGTCAAGTCCTCGGACCTTTGGAAAACCTGTCCTCAAAATCCTTCTTCCTCTCCTCTGATTGTTCTTCTAACACAGTGCCAGCTCCAAGAGTATTCAGTTTGTAGATGGATCCACAGGGTTGTAGCCAGGACCTTCTCCCAACTTCACACAGTGCGTGAAGGTGACTCAGCCATGATAGAAATGGGGCTCAGTTAGGGCCAGGAAAAAAAATCCCTAGTTTGAGCCCTAGCAGATCAATACTGTTTCCTCAGCTTTCCCCAAAAGGAGCCAAGAACATCAAACTATGATTTCCAGCTTTTTATGGCATTTTTAGAACTGGCTTTCTTCATGTCATGATTTAAATGCAACCAAATCACAGACAGGCAATGGAAAAGACACAGGTGAGTGATGGAAGTTTAAGAACAGTGGTCCCAGCACTCTTGAAACCACACTGCCGGCAAGCCACTCTATAGATACGATTGAGCAACAAGGGCCCTGGATTTAGTGAGGATTCATGCTGGCCCCATCCATGCAGTGTCTTCACTCTTCCCTGAGAAGATGCAACCCAGCAGCTCCAGGACTAAGCAGCAAATGATTCCAGAACAACCAGACCAGACACAGCTCCCACTCACACCCACGGTTCCCAGCCCAGCAGCGACTTGACCCACTCTCATCACAGCTCCTGAAACTACACACACAAACAAGGCTATAGAAATGTTGTTGTTTCAGCTGCTAAGTTCTGCCCGACTCTTTGCAACCCCCAGGGACTGTAGCCCCCAGGCTTCTCTGTCCATGGGATTTCCCAGGCAAAAATACTGGGAGTGGGTTGCCATTTCCTTCTCCAATAGAAATGTATTATACAGATACAATAAATAAGAATCAATTTAATAAAGCAAACATACATCATAGTTGATGGGAGTCAATTCTTTTCTGATGAGAAGGGTCATTCAGAAAGTTCCTGGTTTTTTGCAGTTAAAACCACTCTAGGGAAAAACGCTAAAAAAAAAATGCATCAGCTGAAATACAAAGAAAATGGCACCAACTTAGATAATTGGATGTAAAATTTTATACTTCCAATATTTGCTATGTGTGAAATTTAGGTCATTCTATAAAATTCACTATAATTGTTAAGACACCCCAAGATTTCACATTTGCTTCTAGACTTAAGATTTAAAGTGACTTTATGCTGCTTGCACTAGGCTATCTTTATTCATTAAAATTTGGGAAAATTATTGATTACTATTTGCGAGATACTCAAGGAAAGCAAAACATTTTATCTTCTTAAAACTAAAAGCTAGAAACTCCTCCCAAACACAGGGCTAAGTGGGTGAACAGAGCAGAAAACAGAAGTGATGCCTCAGTGCACCGGAACTAATTCTAACTGACAAGCATTACCAGGTCATTGGGTTTGTTAGGCAACATGGAGGTAAACTGTTTCCCATATGAGGCTGCAGTTGCAAGTCAGGACTGGAGTAGGGGTCTCCCAGGTGGTCCAGGGCGTAAGAATCTGCCTGGCAATGCAGGGGAAGTGAGTTCAATCCCAGGCCAGGAAACTAAGATTCCTTGTGCCATGGAGCAGCTAAGCCTGCCTGCCACCACTGTGCCAGCGCAATGCACCTAAAGAGCCCGCGTGATGCCATGAAGAACCTACATGCCTCAACCCAGGCCCAACACAGCCCAGTTAGTTAGTGAATTAATGTTTAAAAGGAGGGCAGGAGTGGTCAGTGCTCTACTGTCCAACCCACCGCAGGATGGAAATCCTCCAAGTCCACAAAAACTCTCAGTCCTTCCTAGGTTTTGCAATCAAAACAGCAGCCAGCCTTTAAAGGAATGGAAACCGATTCTTTTCATTCAGCACACGAGTAGAATCAGGACCTGATGAACTACTGAAGAGTCATGATACAAAGAAGATAGTGCTAAGAATTCAGGCCAATTGTCCAGTTGTTGGTGACGAATGCAAAGAAATAGAGGAAAACAACAGAATGGCAAAGACCAGAGATCTCTTCAAGAAAATTAGAGATACCAAGGGAACATTTCATGCAAAGATGGGCACAATAAAGGACAGAAATGGTATGGACCTAAAAGAAGCAGAAGATATTAAGAAGAGATGGCAAGAAAACACAGAGGAACTATACAAACAAGATCTTCATGACCCAGATAGTCACAATGGTGTGATCACTCACCTAGAACCATACAAACAAGATCTTCATGACCCAGATAGTCACGATGGTGTGATCACTCACCTAGAACCAGACATCCTGGAATGTGAAGTCAAGTGGGCCTTAGGAAGCATCACTATGAACAAAGCTACTGGAGGTGATGGAATTCCAGTTGAGCTATTTCAAATCCTGAAAGATGATGCTGTGAAAGTGCTGCACTCAATATGCCAGCAAATTTGGAAAACTCAGCAGTGGCCACAGGACTGGAAAAAGGTCAGTTTTCATTCCAATCCCCAAAAAGGCAATGCCAAAAAATGTTCAGACTACCGCACAATTGCACTCATCTCACATGCTAGCACAGTAATGCTTAAAATTCTCCAAGTCAAGCTTCAACAGTATGTGAACCGTGAACTTCCAGATGTTCAAGCTGGATTTAGAAAAAGCAGAGGAACCAGAGATCAAACTGAAAACATTCGTTGGATCATCAAAAAAGCAAGAGAGTTCCAGAAAAACATCTATTTCTACATTATTGATTACGCCAAAGCCTTTGACTGTGTAGATCACAACAAACTGGAAAATTCTTCAAGAGATGGGAACACCAGACCATTTTACCTGCCTCCTGAGAAATCTGTATGCAGGTCAAGAAGCAACAGTTAGAACCAGACATGGAACAATGGACTGATTCAAAATTGGGAAAGAAGTATGTCAAAACTGTATATTGTCACCCTGCTTATTTAACTTATATGCAGAGTACATAATGTGAAATGCTGGAGTAGAGGAAGCACAAGCTGGAATCAAGATTGCCAGGAGAAATATCAATAACCTCAGATATGCAGATGACACCACCCTTATGGCAGAAAGCAAAGAAGAACTAAAGAGTCTCTTGATGTAAGTGACAGAGGAGAGTGGAAATGCTGGCTTAAAACTCAATATTCAAAAGACAAAGATCATGGCATCTGGTCCCATCACATCATGGCAAATAGATGGGGAAACAATGGAAACAGAAACAGACTTTGTTCTTTTTGGCTCCAAAATCGCTGCAGATGGTGATTGCAGCCATGAAATTAAGTGACACTTGCTGCTTGGAAGAAAAGCTATGACCAACCTAGACAGTATATTAAAAAGCAGAGACATTACTTTGCCAACAAAGGTCAAAGCTACAGCTACAGCTTTTCCAGTGGTCATGTATGGACATGAGAGTTGGACTATAACATGCCAACAAATTGATGCTTTTGAACTGTAATGTTGGAGAAGACTCGAGAGTCCCTTGGACTGCAAGGAGATCAAACCAGTCCATCCTAAAGGAAATCAGTCCTGAATGTTCATTGGAAGGACTGATGCTAAAGCTGAAACTCCAGTACTTTGGCCACCTGATGCAAAGAACTGACTCATTGAAAAGACTCTGATGCTGGGCAAGATAGAAGGCAGGAGCGGGGATGACAGAGAATGCAATGGGTAGATGGCATCACTGACTTGAAGGACATGAGATTGAGCAAGCTCTGGGAGTTGGTGATGGACAGGGAAGCCTGGTGTGCTACAGTCCATGGGGTCGCAAAGAGTTGGACACAACTGAGCAACTGAGCTGAACTGTCCAGCTGGAGGGCACACAGTACACCTGATCCCCCTCCAAGTTCAGAGATCCTCAAGTTCAATAACTCAGTAGAAGGAATCACTGAAAGCTGCTGTGCTCACTGATATGGTTTGGATACAGATAAAACCAGGGAAGGATACAGACAAAATCGGCCAAGGAAGGGACACGTGAGGCAGAGTCGGAGGAGCAGCAAGTGCATCACCTTCCTGGGACCAACGTGTGACACGGAACACTGTCAACCAGGGAGGGCCGCCCGAGCCCGGATGGTCAGAGTTCTCACTAGTCCTCATTATGGCGGCATGACTGACTGCTGGGCAACAATAAAGTCTATACTGGTTTCTGCCACCAGTTCTTAATATTTGGTCTTTGGCCCTGCTTCCTGACCCAGAGCTCCTGAGTCCCTTAGAATCTCCTGAGTGATAAGACCACCTTTTGTTGTAATGACGTCGTAACTCCCTGTGGGCTCCCCAGATGGGCGGCCAGTGAATAGGAAGACCAAGACATTAACTGGAAGCTTGGAACATTTGGCCCCATCACCCATGCTCCAGGGAGAAAAGAAACTGAGCTTTGCCTACATGATAAACCCTTGACAGAAAGCCCCCAAAACACAGGGTTCAAAGAGCTTCCAGACACATCTATGCACCAGGAGACTGACATATCGCAACTCTACAAGGACAGAAACATCTGTGTTTAAGACCCTCCTGGATCTCACTCTACATGTCTCTTCATCAGGCTGTTCATCTATAGCCTTTATTATATCCTCTGTAATAAACCAGAACCTGTGTTTCCTGAGTTCTGTGAGCTTTTCTAGCAAACTATCCAACCCAAGGTGGGGAGTCAGAAGTAGTTTGCAACTTGGCACCTGAGTTGGGGCAGCGGTGTGGGAGCAAGCCCTTAACCTGTGGGATCTGATGCTAACTCCAGGTAGACAGTGTCAGACTTCACTGCTGGACACCCAGTTGGTACCTGAGAACTGGTAAGTGTGGGGGAAAAGCCCACACATCTGGGGTCAAAAGTGCTGTGTGGGTGGTTGTATGAGAGTAAAGGAAAAGAGGGTGTCTCTAGCAGACAGCTGCCTGCATGGCTGATCTCCAGCCCCTCCAGGCAATACTCAAAGTCCCCAGCTTAAACCACTCTTGATCTTTCTGGCATGGCCACAACCCATCCTAAGATGTGGCCAGCTTCCACCCAAAATCATACTGGTCTTTCTGGAATATCCACCCCCCACCCTGAATCACTGGTTCAGCCTTGACAAAAGCCAGACCTCTTTGTGGGAAAGGTTAAATTTACCCATGTGCAGAGGGTAAACAACTGTCATTTCAGGTATGAAGTCATATATACGTGCTTAGTCACTCAGCCCTGTCCGATTTAGTGATCCCACAGATTGTAGCCCACCAGGCTCGTCTGTCCACGGAGATTCTCCAGGCAAGAATACTGGAGTGAGTTGGCCATGCCCTCCTCCAGGGGATCTTCCCAACCCAAGGATTGAACCAAGGTCTCCCACATTGCAGGCAGATTCTTTACTGTCTGAGCCACCAGGGAAGCAAAGAGATATACTGACCCATCGTCACAGAGCCAAGACACCAGTCAGCCAGCTTCCTAGATCTGAAGCCAGCCCACTCTCCCTACCATACCTGTGAAAGGGGTTAACGAGCAAGGCAGTGACAATGAGGAGGAAAAAAAAGAAAGCAAAGTCCACCTAGAATTCCTTCTTTGCAGGGAGAGCCTCTCTGAGAGTTTTTGATAGTCCATTTCTGTGGGAAATCTGCTTTGCTTCCAGGATCAACAGGAAGCAGTTTGTTCTGATTCCACCAAGTAGTTTGCCAACTACCTTCGGGGCAGCTAACCCACTCAGCGTCTCACTGGCAGCCAGCAAAGACTGGCTTCTTGTGTCTGCTCTGTGCTCATCACGGGTTGGCTGGTCCTCTGTGTCAGCCTTATTCTGGAATTGACGCTGATGGAGCAGCTCCTATCTGTACTGGTGCTGGTTACCATGGCAGAGGAGATAAAAAGAGCTGGGTGAAGTGTGCCACCTGAACGATCACAAACTACTTCCATTCATTTTTTCCTGTGTAAACCAAACACTATGGCCACACTGGGTGAGGGCACCCAATTCCACCAGGTGATCAGCGGGGAGGAAGACCAGATACTAGTGAACAAGCCAAACTCTGTGACATTCATTTCCCAACCAAAGCAGCAATGTCTTCATCCATGTCTCTGACAGGATGAAGGGGTTCTGATTGGGAATTTGGGGGTTTGCGCTGTGTGGGGTTTGCGCTTGGTCCCTAAAATGAAAGGATGGGCAGAGGATGTTTAGTACTGAGTTCAAAGGGCAAGAGGGAACAGCTGCAGAAGTACCTGTTTTGGTTTCACACATCTGCCATGCTTTGCGGTGTCAGACCCAGATGTCCAAAGGCCCCATCACAGGAGGCTACCTACTAGCCTCCCAGCCCCAAAGGGCTAGTCCAGCATAAGTCAACACAACAGCTAGAGCTGCACCAAGAGCTTGAAGGGTAACCACAGTCTAAGGCAATCAGCAGCAAGGCACACAGCTCCACCTTAATCTGCAAATCCAAGTGTACTGATTTACAGTGTGAAACAACAGAATCATTTTAGTTGTGAGGAATCATGGTGAAGATAAGCACCAGAAGACATATGACAGGAAAATGTCTCTTTTCAAAAATGGAAAAAAAGTGAATCACAGCAACTCCTGAAAAATCACCAACTAACATCAGTAGTAGCTAAACTAAGACCCCATCACTTCTCCACAAAGACTTCAGCCCAGCCAAGGGGAATCTGGTACTTGCATTATTGAACTATTTTAACCTAAATGAAGCTTTTAATATTTCTATTAAGTTTTATCTTGGCTTCTGGTTCAAGACAGTGGAGGAGGAATACATGCACTCATCTCCTCTTGCAAGGGACTAAACTGCAACCAGCTATGGAATAACTATTGATAGGAGCACACTGTAACCCACCAAAGAAGACACCCCAAAGACAAAGAAGCCACAGCAAAATGGTAGGACAGGTGCAGTCACAATAAAATCAAATCCCACATCTGCTGGGCGAGTGACCCACAGACTGCAGAACAATAATCAGTTCAGTCGCTCACTCGTGTCCGACTCTTTGCGGCCCCATGAATCGCAGCACGCCAGGCCTCCCTGTCCATCACCAACTCCCGGAGTTCACTCAGATTCATGTTCATCGAGTCAGTAATGCCGTCCAGCCATCTCATCCTCTGTCGTCCGCTTCTCCTCCCGCCTTCAATCTTTCCCAGCATCAAGAACAATAATACCAAAGAAGTGCTCTCGTTGTGGTGAAGGTTCTGAAACTCACGTCAGGCTTCCCACCCGGGAATCTGATAAAGGGACTGAGAATCTCCAGGGAGTCTGACCTTGAAGGCCATTGGTGTTTGATTATAGGACTTCCAAAGGACTGGGGGAAACAGACTTCAGTCTTGGAGGGCATCAAGAAAATCTTGTGTGCGCCAAGACCCAGAGGAAAGGAGCAGTGAACCCAAGGAGACTGAACCAAAACTACTTGCTAGTGTTTTGAAGGGTCTCCTGTGGAAGCGTGAGTCAGCAGAGTCTCATCACAGGGTTGGGAGCACTGGCAACAACAGTCCTGGAAGTTCCCCCTTGAGGACCATCATTGGAGGTCATCACTAACTCTACCAAGGACCCCAGGGCTGGGTTCAGTTCAGTTCAGTCTCTCAGTCGTGTGTGACTCTTTGCGACCCCATGAATTGCAGCACGCCAGGCCTCCCTGTCCATCACCAACTCCTGGAGTTCACCCAAACTCACGTCCATCGAGTTGGTGATACCATCCAGCCATCTCATCCTCTGTCATCCCCTTCTCCTCCTGCCCTCAATCCCTCCCAGCATCAGACTCTTTTCCAGTGAGTCAACTCTTCACATGAGGTGGCCAAAGTACTGGAGTTTCAGCTTTAGCATCAGTTCTTCCAAAGAACACCCAGGACGGGTCTCCTTTAGAATGGGCTGGTTGGATCTCCGTGCAGACCAAGGGACTCTCAAGAGTCTCCTCCAACACCACAGTTCAAAAGCATCACTTCTTCGGTGCTCAGCTTTCTTCACAGTCCAACTATCACAGCCATACATGACCACTGGAAAAACCATAGCCTTGACTAGACAGACCTTTGTTGGCAAAGGAATGTCTCTGCTTTTGAATATGCTATCTAGGTTGGTCATGACTTTCCTTCCAAGAAATAAGTGTCTTTTAATTTCATGGCTGCAATCACCATCTGCAGTGATTCTGGAGTCCCAAAAAATAAAGTCTGACACTGTTTCCACTGTTTCCCCATCTATTTCCCATGAAGTGATGGGACCAGATGCCATGATCTTCGTTTTCTGAATGTGAGCTTTAAGCCAACTTTTTACTCTCCTCAAGAGGCTTTTTAGCTCCTCTTCACTTTCTGCCATAAGGGTGGTGTCATCTGCACATCCGAGGTTATTGATATTTCTCCCAGCAATCTTGACTCCAGCTTGTGCTTCTTCCAGCCTGGCATTTCTCATGATGTACTCTGCATTTAAGTTAAATAGGCAGGGTGACAGTATACAGCCTTAACATACTCCTTTTCCTATTTGGAACCAGTCTGTTGTTCCATATCCAGTTCTAACTGTTGCTTCCTGACCTACATACAGGTTTCTCAAGAGGCAGGTCAGGTGGTCTGGTATTCCCATCTCTTTTAGAATTTTCCACAGTTTATTGTGATCCACACAGTCAAAGGCTTTGGCACAGTCAATAAAGCAGAAATAGATGTTTTTCGGGAACTCTCTTGCTTTTCGATGATCCAACAGATGTTGGCAATTTGATCTCTAGTTCCTCTGCCTTTTCTAAAACCAGCTTGAACATCTGGAAGTTGGACAGGAGCAACCCCACATCCAAGGAGCAGCGGCTGCATGGGCACAGGAGAGCCGAGAGGAGCTACTACACGTCCAAGGTCAGGAGGGGCGGCTGTGAGGAGATACCCCTCATCCAAGGTAAGGAGCAGCAGCTGCACTTTGCAGGAGCAGCCATGAAGAGATACCCAATGTCCAAGGTAAGGGAAACCCAAGTAAGATGGTAGGTGCTGTGAGATACATCAGAGGGCAGACAGACAAACGATAAAATCACAGAAAACTAGTCAATCTAATCATACTAGGACCACAACCTTGTCTAACTCAATGAAAGTAAGCCATGCCATGTGGGGCCATCCAGGACAGGCGGGTCATGGTGGAGAGGTTTGACAGAAGGTAGTCCACTGGAGAAGGGAATGGCAAGCCACTTCAGTATTCTTGCCTTGAGAACCCCAAGAACAGTATGAAAAGGCAAGATGATAGGATACTGAAAGAGGAACTCCCCAGGTCAGTAGGTGCCCAATATGCTACTGGAGATCAGTGGAGAAATAACTCCAGAAAGAATGAAGGGATGGAGCCAAAGCAAAAACAATACCCAGTTGTGGATGTGACTGGTGATAGAAGCAAGGTCCAATGCTGTAAAGAGCAATATTGCATGGGAACCTGGAATGTTAGGTTCATGAATCAACGTAAATTGGAAGTAGTCAAACAGGAGATGCCAAGAGTGAATGTCGATATTCTAGGAATCAATGAACTAAAATGGACTGGAATGGGTGAATTTAACTCAGATGACTATTATATCTACTATTGTGGGCAGGAATCCCTTAGAAGAAATGGAGTAGCCATCATGGTCAACAAAAGGGTCCAAAATGCAGTACTTGGATGCAGTCTCAAAAATGACAGAGTGATCTCTCTTCGTTTCCAAGGCAAACCATTCAATATCACAGTAATCCAAGTCTATGCCCCAACCAGTAATGCTGAAGAAGTTAAAGATGAATGGTTCTATGAAGACCTACAAGACCTTTAGAACTAACACCCCCAAAAGATGTCCTTTTCATTATAGGGGACTGGAATGCAAAAGTAGAAAGTCAAAAAACACCTGGGGTAACAGGCAAATTTGGCCTTGGAATACGGAATGAAGCAGGGCAAAGGCTAATAGAGTTTTGCCAAGAGAACACACTGGTCATAGCAAACACCCTTTTCCCAAGAACATAAGACTCTACACATGGATATCACCAGATGGTCAACACTAAAATCAGATTGATTATATTCTTTGCAGCCAAAGATGGAGAAGCTCTATACAGTCAGCAAAAATAAGACTGGGAGCTGACTGTGGCTCAGATCATGAACTCCTTATTGCCAAATTCAGACTTAAAGTGAAGAAAATAGGGAAAACCACTAGACCATTCAGGTATGACCTAAATCAAATTCCTTATGATTATACAGTGGAAGTGAGAAATAGATTTAAGGGACTAGATGTGATAGAGTGCCTGATGAACTATGGATGGAGGTTCGTGACACTGTACAGGAGACAGGGATCAAGACCATCCCCATGGAAAAGTGAAAGTGAAGTCTCTCAGTCGTGTCCAACTTTTTGCGACCCCATGGACTGTAGCCTACCACACTCCTCTGTCCATGGGATTTTCCAGGCACGAGTACTGGAGTGGGTTACCATTTCCTTCTCTAGAGGATCTTGCAGACCCAAGGATCGAACGCATGTCTCCTGCATTGTAGGCAGACGCTTTACCAAATGCAAAAAGCAAAATGGCTGTCTGGAGAGGCCTTACAAATAGCTGTGAAAAGAAGAGAAGAGATAAGCAAAGGAGAAAAGGAAAGATATAAGCATCTGAATGCAGAGTTCCAAAGAATAGCAAGGAGAGATAAGAAAGCCTTCCTCAGCGATCAATGCAAAAGAAATAGAGGAAAACAACAGAATGGGAAAGACTAGAGATCTCGTCAAGAAAATTAGAGATACCAAGGGAACATTTCATACAACATTCATAAGGGGGAACATTTTATACATGGGCTCGATAAAGGACAGAAATGGTATGGACCTCACAGAAGCAGAAGATATTAAGAAGAGGTGGCAAGAATACACAGAACTGTACAAAAAGATCTTCACGACCCAGATAATCACGATGGTGTGATCACTCACCTGGAGCCAGACATCCTGGAATGTGAAGTCAAGTGGGCCTTAGAAAGCATCACTACAAACAAAACTAGTGGAGGTGATGGAATTCCAGCTGAGCTATTTCAAATCCTGGAAAATGATGCTGTGAAAGTGCTGCACTCAATATGCCAGCAAATTAGGAAAACTTAGCAAAATGGCAATCCACTCCAGTATTCTTGCCTGGAGAATCCCATGGACAGAGAAGTCTAATAGGTTACAGTCCACGGGGTCACAAAGAGTCGGACACGACTCAGCGACTTCACATCACCTCACCTTTAGCAGTGGCCACAGGACTGGAAAAGGTCAGTTTTCATTCCAATCCCAAAGGCCTGGGTTGCCTCTAGCCAAACAACTAATTGGGAGGGAGTGCAACCCCACCCATCAGCAGATAATTGGATTAAAGCATTCCTGAGCAAGGCCCTGCCCACCAGAGCAAGACCTAGTTTTTCCCACCCTGTTCCCCCATCAAGAAGCTTACAGAAGCCTTTAGCCTCATCCAGCAGAGGGCAGACAGAAGAAGCAAGAAGAACCACTAATCCCACAGTGGCTAGAACAAAAGCCACATTATAGAGAGATAATCAGGATGAAAAAGCAGAGAGTTATGTCTAAGACAAAGGGACAATATAAGACCCCAGGTAAATGACTAAATGTAGTGGAGATAGGAAACCTTCCAGAAAAAGAATTTAGAATAATGATAATGAAGATCCAAGATCTTGGAAAAACAATGGAGAACATGCAAGAAATGTTTACCAGAGACCTAGAAGAGTAAAGAACAGGCACAGATGCACAATATACTAGAGGGAATCGGTATTAGAACAAGCACAGACGCACAACACACTAGAAGGGATCAGTAACACACTAGAAGGGATCAGTATTAGAACAAGCACAGATGCAAAACACACTAGAAGGAATCAGTAACACACTGGAAGGGATTAGTATTAGAATAACTGAGGCAGAGGAATGGATAAGTGACCTGGAGGACAGAATGGTGGAAATCATTGCCACAGAACAGACTATACAAAAAAGAAAAAAAGTGAAGACAGCCTAAGGGACCTTTGAGACAGCATTAAAACACACCAACGTTTGCAATATAGGGGTACCAGAAAGAGAAGAGAGGAAGGACCTAAGAAAATATTTGAAGAGATAATAGCTGAGTACAACTGGAGTACAGCTGATTGGGCTTCCCTCAGCTCAGATGGTAAAGAATCTGCCTGCAATGCAGGAGACCCAGGTCTGATCCCCTGGAGAAGGAAATGTCAACCCACTCTAGTATTCTTGCCTGGAGAATCCCATGGACAGAGGAGCCTGGCAGGCTACAGTCCACAGGGTTGCAAGAGTCAGATATGAGTTAGCAACTAAAGAGAGAGAGAGAAACTTGAAAAATTCCCTAACATGGGAAAGGAAACAGCCAACCAAGTCCAGGAAGCGCAGAGAGACCCAGGTAGGAGAAACCCAAGGAGGAACACACCAAGAGGCACAGTAATCAAACTGACAAAAACTGAAGACCAAGATAAAACATTAAGACCAACAAGGAAAAAACAACAAATAACATACAAGGGAGATCCCAACAGGCTATCAGCTGATTTCTCAACAGAAACTCTACAAGCCAGAAGGGAACTGCACGATATATTCAAAGTGATGAAAGGGAAGAACCTACAACCAAGAATACTCCATCCAGCCAGACTCACATTCAGATTTGATGAAGAAATTAAAAGCTTTCCAGACAAACAAAAGTTAAGAGTATTAGCCTCACCAAACCAGCTTTACGACAAATGCTAAAGAACTTCTCTAGGCAGGAAGCACAGGGAAGGGAAAAAGACCTACCTGAAGAAAAATAAATCCAATTAAGAAAAGATAATAGGATCATATATGTCGATAATTACCTTAGATGTAAATGGATTAAATGCACCAACCAAAAGACACAGACTGGCTGGGTGGATGAAAACATGTGCAGGTATGCACTTCCACAACACTCTGCTTGACCCTCCACACTGTATGTAATTATTTTATACTTTTAGGTTAATCATGTTTCCTTTATGGCTTGCAATTGTAACAACCTTTTATTTTTTCTCTGGCTATTGACTGTGAAAACGGATAAACAAATGATTATGTAATGATTACTCACTTAATAGCATTGTATCATGGCTGGTCAACAGAAATACAGCAGAATTCTATATTTCCAAAATTATCCTTTAATAGAAAAATCTGTCATCACTTTTCAAATGCATATGAGAATTTTCAGATGCATAACAGAATTATCTTGGAATTTTTGAAAACTACAAATGGCCAGGTATTGTTTTTCTTCTCCAAAGCTCCAGATATGTTTCTAGTGAGCAGCTATATTTAAAAACAACTGCACTGTCTGATGATTTTTACTTTTATCCAGTCATTTCAGTTTTTCTATTTCACATTCAGTGTTCCCGTTTCATTTATGTTTTCCAATTTCTCCATCTCTTTTTTAAAGTTCTTCCTCAAGCCTTTATCAAGCACTATAGAAAAGCTTTTGTATCCATATATATAAATAGTATGTGTAATATATATATATATATATTTTAGGAAACTTATGAATTTTTTCCTAACTAAAAAATTTATGACATTTTGATTCCACTTGTTTAACTTAGTATGTATAGAATACTACAGTTCTAATTTTTTAAAAAAACAGATATGCAATAAGCAACAAAGATTTATTTACTGTATAGCACAGAGAACTATAGTCAATATCTTGTAATAACGCATAATGAAAAACAATCTCAGAAATAATAGAGGTGTATATGTATAATATATGAATATATGAATCTCCTTGCTGTGCACCTGAAATATTTTAAGTCAGCTAAGGCAATGGCACCCCACTCCAGTCCTCTTGCCTGGAAAATCCCATGGACGGAGGAGCCTGGTAGGCTGCAGTCCATGGGGTCGCTGAGGGTCAGACATGACTGAGCGACTTCACTTTCACTTTTCACTTTCATGCACTGGAGAAGGACATGGCAACCCACTCCAGTGTTCTTGCCTGGAAAATCCCAGGGACGGGGGAGTCTGGTGGGCTGCCGTCTATGGGGTCTCAAGAAGTCGGACACAACTGAAGCGACTTAGCAGCAGCAGCAGCAGCATACTTCAGTTTTATATATATATACACACACACACACACACACACATATAAAGAAAACAAACAAGTGGGACCAAATTAAACTTAAAAGCTTTTGCGCAGCAAAGGCAACTATAAACAAAGTGAAAAGACAATCCTTAGAACAGGAAAAAAAGAACAGCAAATGAAACAACTGACAAAGGATTAATTTCCAAAATATACAAGCAACTCATGAAATTCAATACCAGAAAAACAACTCAGTCAAAAAGTGTGCAGAAGACCTAAGCAGACATTTCTCCATACAGAGACATACAGATGGTTAATAAAGCCATGAAAAGATGCTCAGCTTAGCTCATTATTAGAGAAATGCAAATCAAAACTACACTTAGATATCACCTCACACCAGTCAGAATGGCCATCATGAAAAAATCTACAAACAATACATGCTGGAGAGGGTATGGACAAAAGGGAACTCTCTTGCACTGTTGGGGGAATGTAAATTGATACAGCCACTTCGGAGGACAGTATGTGCTGTGCTTAGTTGTTCAGTCATGCCTGATTCTTTGTGTCTATAGTCTACAGTCCCAAGGACTATAGCCCGCCAAGCTCCTCTGTCCATGGGATTCTCCAGGCAAGAATCCTGGAGTGGGTTGCCATGCCCTTCTCCAGGGGATCTTCCCAGCCCCAGGATGGACCCAGGTCTCCCGCATTGCAGGCGGATTCTCTACCATCTGAGCCACCAGGGATGCCCGGAGAACAGTATGGCAATTCGTTACAAAACTGGGGAATGAAGCCAGCATGTGACCCAGCAGTCCCTCTGCTGGGCATATCCCTGGAGAAAACCAGAACTGAAAAGACACATGCACCCCAGTGTTCACTGCAGCACCATGTACAATAGCTAGCACATGGAAGCAGCCTGGATGTCCATCAGCACGATTTGAAAGAAGCTGTGGTACATAAATGGAATATTACTCACCCATAAAAAGGAACGCATTTGAGTCTATTCTAATCAGGCAGATGAACCTAGAGCCTATTATACAGAATGAAGTAACTCAGAAAGAGAAATCATGTTTCTCTATCATATATAAACAAATATCATATATTAACACATATGTACAGAATCTAGAAAGATGGGACTGATGAACCTATTTTCTAGGGCAGCAGTGGAGACGCAGAAAGAGAGAACAGGCTTGTGGACACACAGGGGGAAGCAGAGGGTGCCCATGCCTACTCTTCCATGGAGAGAGTACCATGGAAACATAAACACCACCATATGCAAAACAGATGGCCAGTGGGAATTTGTTGTATGGCTCAGGGAGCTCGACCCAGTGCTCTGTGACAACCTAGAGGGGGTGGGGTGGGGTGGGAGGTGGGAGAAGGTTCACGAGAGAGAGGACAAATGTGTACCTATGGCTGATTCATGTTGACGTATGGCAGAAACCAACAATATTATAAAGCAATTAATTATCCTTCAATGATAAATTTATTTTCTTTAAGTTTTATCTTTCTTGTTCCAATTCATCAAGGTAACAGGATCTAGCCCGGAGCACTTCACATTAAGAACTAACACATAAAGATCACTGGCAAACTAGTGTGTACTCACAGGAAGGAGCGAGTGGTAAAGGTCTGTTAAATGAATGATAGTGGAGGCGACTGGACAAGCTTATAGCTTGGAAGGGCCTTGGGAAGGCTGTTTTCTGTCTTAAACACATAGGAAGAGCTGTCGTGTAGAGTACAATAGGGATTCTCCCTGACTCTGGCGGGCGGGAGTGGGGGCCCAAGGGTGGGATTCAGTAGGAAGCAGCAGTTTCTGGAGACAAGAACCATCTGTGACTGTGTGAGTACTTCATGGGCTCAGAACCCCAGGCTTCTCTGCTGCCCAGTGGACACCAGCCCCAGAAAGGGGTGTTGCAGCAGTTGACCCACCTGGGGATAAGAATTCCACATGACTACTTATCTCAGTATTTATCCAGATACATGACGGTGAGGCCCCTGGAGGAGGGCATGGCAACCCACGCCAGTATTCTTGCCTGGAGAATCCCACGGACAGAGAACCCTGGTGGGCTACAATCCATGGGGTTGCAAAGAGTCAGACATGACTGAGGCAACCTAGTATGCAAGCACACTGAATGCAAGGAATAAGAATAAAAAAATTTTGTAACATTAGCACCAGACCCAGAAAATCCCTGAAGGTCTCCTTAGACAGTACAAAGGTTTTTTTTTTTTTTTTTAATGTGGACCATTTTTAAAGTCTTCATTAAATTTGTTACAATATTGCTTCTGATTCATGTTTTGGTTTGTTGGCCGTGAGGCATATGGGATCCTGAGCTCCCCAAACAGGGATCAAACCCACACCCCCTGCATTGGAAGGCGACATCTTAACCACTGGATCATCAGGAAGTCCCCGGGAAGAGCCTTTCCTAACAGGTGCCAAGAGAAGGACAGGAGGTAAAGTGAGAACTTCATGTGCAAAACAGAGAGACGGCGTGCAGCCCTGGCCTACTGTTTGCTACAGACACGCCTAGAATGCTCAAGGTGACCTGCTCAGCACCTTCGGCCCTGTCGCAGCTCCCACGGGGTCTGGTTTAGGACTGAGCACACAGCAGGCATTCAGGAGAGTCCTTCGGTCAGACAGTATCATCACCTCTCACCCAAATGCTTTAGTTTACAGTGAGGAACCTGGCTAGAGGCACAGCTGTGATGGGACTTTGGGCCTTTAGGACATTCATGGTTCATCTTCTGTCCAGAAACAGGACTTAGGTGGAAAATATAAGAGAGGTATCAGGAAGATGCTCTGCATGGGCTATCTATGTGCAGAATGACAGCAAATAAACCCAGAAACGACCCTCAAGAGACCTTAGGGGAAGAGCAATGTATTCTTCGGGGACAAAAGCTTGGCCTAGGAAGGGAGATGCTGGTATTTCAACCCAGTGAAACACTAGATTAGATGCCAGTAAGTGTCTACAGGAAGAAGTATACACACTGTAAATCATTAAGGCCCTTTGCCACATCTAGATAGAACCTAACAGGCACATGGTTCAGCTAAACAAACCCCACACTTTCACTTGGGTCACTTGTAGAGACGGGGATGGACCTAGAGACTGTCATACTGGGTGAGGTCAGTCAGAAAGAAGAAAGCAAATGCTGTGCATTAATGCGCACAGGTGGAATCTAGAGAAACGGTACTGATGATCCTATTTGCAATGCAGAAATAGAGAAAGGGATGTAGAGAACAAATGAATGGATACCCAGGGGAAAGCCTGGGAGGAACTGGGAGACTGGAATTTATATACACTGTTGATACTATGTATAAACAGATCACTAAGGGGAACCCAGCGTAGAGCGCTCGGAGCTCTCCTTAATACTCTGTGCCGACCGCAGTGGAGAGAAAGTCCAAAAGGGAGAGGATGCATGTATGGCTGATTTATTTTGCTGTACAGGAGAAACTGACACAACATTGTCAAGTAATCATACTCCAATAACAGTTAATTTTTTTTTAACCCACACACATCCACCAGGTCATCTCAGAAGAGGACAAAGGCTCCTCCTACCCAAACTGCTTTACAAGCTGAGGCTGCTTGAGGCCAAGTTCCACGTAAAGTGTCCAGCAGCAGGACTCGAACCCACACACCCTCAAGTCCCTCAGTGTTGGGGATACATCAGGGCTCCATATTTACTTTTGGCAGATGTACTAGTGAGTTACCTTAAAGCAAGGAACCCCAAGAGAGGCAGCAATTAAGCACCTCCCTCCAGAGAAAGTTTCTAGCTGAAATTTTCACATCTTTCTCAGCACAGAGGGAAGTTGAAGCTCCTACCAGGATGTGAAACTTAAAATGACTGCAAAGTGACCTACATTCGAGTGTCTTATTTAAAAGTTTTAAGAGCAACAATTCCCTAGAATCATCCCCAAAAGCGAGGTATTTAAATTAAAAATGCTGATGAGAAGAGCTTTCAAAATGTATATATTTCACTCTTCATAAAAAGTGTATTTTTCCATTTCTTTTTTAAAAATGTATTCTAACAACAACAAAATCTGTTATCCAACCAATCTTACCCAAAGTCATAAGATGCTGGAATTTAACCTGACAGGTGGTCCCAGAATAAAAGATTTCTGCAAACAAGGGAAAAAATGTCATTTGAAGGATCCTGAGGCATATCAGGAGGAAAAAAATGAATGGTTTTCCACTGAAGTGGTGTTTTAAAAACTCAAAAGTCATTCTAATTAAATCTCCAGACTTGTTATACCACTGGCCTTCACGGGCGCCTGTGACATTGATGGAAGAAACCATTTACCAAAATCCAATATACTTCAGAACACTTTCTGCACGGCTCTGTTCTTTTCCTTTCTTTTTTTAATATCTTTTTCTTCTTTTTTTAAATTAAAGGGCAGCCCTTCCCACTATACAAATTACCATGCCACTTCCCTAGAAGGTAGAAAAGGTGATGTAAGACAATAGCTCAGTTTAATTATGATTTATTGATGGCAAATTACATAGCATGTGGTCTTTGTCAATACACTTTCCTGCTCTACCTTCACTGAGTCTAACCCACAGCAGGTAGATGGGAGACCTATGATGAAACACTTGTGGCAGAAGCAACCGTAGAGATCTTAGTTCAAGTTTTTTCATTTTAGAGATGGAAAACCAAGGCCCAGAGAGGTGGAGTCACCTGAGCAAGGTCACACAGCCTGGCCAAGAAGAAGGACTCTGGAAAGCCCTTTTTCTTCTAAGGGACATACAGGTGGCTAGAAGCAAGCAAGGAGAAGGCGATGGCACCCACTCCAGTACTCTTGCCTGGAAAATCCCATGGATGGAGGACCCTGGTGGGCTGCAGCCCATGGGGTCGCAAAGAGTCAGACACAACTGAGCGACTTCACTTTCATGCCTTGGAGAAGGAAATGGCAACCCACTCCAGTATTCTTGCCTAGAGAACCACAGAGACAGCAGAGAGCCTGGTGGGCTGCCGTCTATGGGGTTGCACAGAGTCGGACACGACTGAAGTGACTTAGCAGCAGAAGCAGCAACAGAAACAAGTAAACCCGGGTCCTGCTCTCAGCTGTTCTCATAGTGTCTGGAATTCTTGCTGCGTGGACCTGCTTTAGTTCAGTGCAGCCATGAAACCTCAGTGAACTATGCACCCCAACACCAACAGCAGGCAGGAAGGGACCAGGGAGTGGGGGTGGGGGGCTGTGCACCCCCCACCGTGTATACTCACAGGTAGTGAAGAAGCACAGACTCCACTGTATCACCTTGACATTGCTGTTTTGGATAACATTTACAATTCTGTACTTTCACCATGGGGTGTTAAATCTGGATCAATCAGCTATAAGACTCAACCTGTATTTTTATGAGATCTCTTTAAATGTTTTTCTGCATGAATCACAGACTCAGAATTGAAGGGGAAGTTATAAAAGTCAAATCCCTCTGGATAAAAATAAAAGCACACATATTTAGGCTTGTTTAGGCACAGAAAACAGCTGGAAGGATACAGGACGAAATGTCTTCTGCAGCTACTTCCAGGGAGGCGATAAGGTGGCAAAGAGAAGGGGGCAGACTTTTTATCTCATCTGATTCTGTGCTTTTGTTTTTCAGCAGGAGCACAGTCCGCCCCCTCCCTTGGGCCCTGCACGCGCCCCCTGCCCCTGGACCCCAGCACTGTGCAGGGCTCCTCCTCCACACTCCGGGAAGTGACAGCTTACATCGTTTCCACTCTACCTGATCCTACCTAAACCTTAAATCCCCTCTTCGAGCCTGGAATGCCTTCCTGGGCTCTAGGTGGCCTAAGGGCTCGTGGCCAGCACCACCAGCTGTTCCATAGACTCCTCAACCCCACCTGCCCCTAACAACTCTCCACCCTCGCCTGTCCCTTCCTTCCACACTGGGTTCCCTCTGTTAAGTGTCTGAGTCGGAGTCCCAGGAGTCAACCTCAGTTCTTCCCCTGCACCTGCCACACGCAGTGAGTCTGCAGGTCTTCCTGGAACTCCTCTCAAAGCAGCTTTGTCTTCTAATCACCACGACTGCCCTCTCCTAAGTCACCTGAATTACTGCAGAAATCTCCTGGTGAGCCCCCTTGCTAATGCTTCCAACCCAGTGCTCGGCACATGGGTCTGTTGAATATACGAAGGTGATGAAGTTCACTGTCCTCCCGATGCACCAGGCACCATTTGAGGTCCCAAGGATACAGCTATCAACCAAAAAGTCACTGTTCCCCATGTCCGGGGACCCTATATCCTAGTGGTGGAAATTAAACTTAGGAGCCATTCATGGCTCCCCTTGCTTCAGGTAAAGTCCAGACATTTCAGGCAGCCTACAGGATGCTTCCTGATCCCAGAGCCAGCGACCCGAGACTCCAGACATCCTGCACCATTGCCACTTCACTGAACACACTCTGCTTTATTTCTCATATACCGTTCCCACTGTCCAGAACACTCCTTTTCTGCCTAGCTACCCTGTCCTCTGAGTCTCTGACCAAGTGTCTCCTCCTCCAGGAAGCCTTCCCTGACATGGTTCACCGAGACACCTTTCATCAGAGCCCTCTGCAGGCCTCTGTCACCTTGCACAGCCCTGTATCTGTGGATTTAATCTCCCCCACAGCATCAGAAACTTCTCTAGAAAAGGCCCTGCTCCATGCCTCATCTCTCGCCCATATCTGGCATATTAATGAGCACGAAATACTTAGGGATCTGCTTCCTAAGGAGTTCAGTAACTATGCTGCCAAATCCTAGGGTCTGAGAGGTAGAGAACAGGAGGCAACAGTTACCAGCACTGACAGGTGTGGAAATGACAGGGAGCCTGAGCAGAGATAAAGCTACACTGCAGCTCTGCAGCCCCCTGTATACTTCTGCTTTCAGGCGCGTCCATACACAAACACACAAAGCCTGGTCTGTGCCCCTAAAAGGCTCACAGTCACTTGGAAGCATGTGCACCGGGGTTTAAAATTAATTTTTCAAGTCTAGCTTTCAGGAGCTTGCCTCTGACCCCCCGGATGTCTGCCTTGAGTGCTATCTCCTAAGCAGGCTTTCAGCCTTTCCTTGGATCTGGTTTAGAGAGATCTTGGTTCTATTTTTATTCCAGGGTTCAATTTTGCCTTATTGTTCTTCCTAATCCCCTCACCTCCCTCCCACTCACCATACCTCCACACACAGTGAAAACAGCTCCAAAAGAGAAACATGCCAAGATGCCCTAGTTCAGGGTTGGCACGCCAGGCTGATGTTCTGAGGATAAAGAATTTCCATCACCCTGTGACCCACAGTGAACTCTTCCCAGAAACAATGGACACCACCGGTTCTTCCCCTAACTCACCCTAAGATGTCAGTCATCTTGGGTCTCCACTCCCTTATGAAGGGTCTAATTCCCAAGGATCGTGACCCAAGATACAATCCTCAAATTCTATTATCAGGAAAAAAAAAACAACTGGATTATCAGGCCTTCTGGATACTAGTGGCCTTTGATGTCAGATAGATCTAATTTTAAATATAGGCTCCAAGCTTGAGTGACCTCAATGCCATCATTCCACATGCAAATCACACTCTGAACCTCATGGGTCCACCCATTTTCAAGTGTTTCTTAATGTGATGCTCTTCCTTTTTGCAAAAAAAAAAAGACATTACTATGACTTCATTACTGTTCATTACTTCATTACTTCATTCATGACTTCGTTACTGTTCCTTTTTAACCTATAATATTGTATTTGCTGATTTAGTTCATTGTTTTTCCCTACCAAAATTATATACATCTGTGAAGCCCAATAAAAGAAAATTTTCTGTGTCACAAATAAAAGTATGGGCTCCAGTACTTGTAAAATTAGGATAAACCTTTCATGCAAATTAAATAAGACTATACAAGAAAAACACTTGGTTCTATTAAGAGTTCAATACGTGCTGATTTCCTTTCTTCTTAAACCCTGATTTGCTTTAAAAAAAAAAAAAAAAAAGCCTTGGCAGAGCTAGGGCTGGACTGTATTAGAGAACTCTGTTTTGGACCACTGGACAAACTTTTCAAGGGATGTGAGAGATCAGCCCAATGACCTGGTACCTGGTCCAGTTTCTGTGGCGAAAGATCCACTCTTAATCCCACCAGCCCTTGCATCCCAGCTTCCCCAGCCTCTTTCCAGCTCCAAGGATGCACCAGACCAGCCCTACCCCACCCCAAGAGCTCGTGTCCCAGGGGAAGACCCAGTCAGTTCAACCCTCCCCCCCACCCCCCCACCCCCCCACCCCGGCCTCTGATCTGAGAAAGCTGGCGGCAGGCAGAGAGCGGTAATTGGAGTGAAGGATTATGCACGCGGGCGGGCTGAGTCATCAAAACGAGGAGCTGCTTTTGGGCTGCAGCTCCCCAGCTGCAGGCCCGCACGCTGCCCAGCAGCTCGGCGTTCGGGATCTCGGTGCCCAGCACGGCCTGCAGATCCCGTGTCCCGGCTGTGCCCCCTGCATTTCCTGCTGAGGTGGTGGGCAAAGAACTGCAGCCACCTACCTAACATACAGCATAAGCTGCCTTACAGAACCTCAGAGGCTTCCCTCAGCGTCCCGAGGCTTGACCCACTGAGAAAGCACTCCCTCAGTGGAACCTGCACAGAACATTCAGGGACGATGAGTCTGGGTTAAGACGCTAAAGGCGCCCCTCCTGAGTGGAGAGCGATGGAAGAGGACAGGCACCCTCCAGCAGATGACGTGTCGGTGCGGTCGGCGTGACTAACAGGACAGCTTGGGGCGTGATGGGTATTTCAGATCTGATTGAAGCCTTAAGTACTGAGACCAGAAAGGAGCCGAGAGCCTTCTCCATTACCTCCATCACTGCCAAGACTGACCACCCACAGGTCTTGACATCACAAGCTTCCCCAGGTAAGAATCACGTCAGAAGGGGCTTTCTGGGTGGTCCACAGGGGTCTCAGGTTCAATCCCTGGTCAGGGAACCGGGGAACTAGATCCTACACGCAACAACTAAGAGTTCACATGCCACAGCTAGTACTCAGCACAGCCAAGTCAAATATATAAAAAAGTACAATTTTTAAAAAAACCACATGAGACTAGGTGATCCATGTGCAAAACCACCCACAGGCCCAAATGACCAAAGACTCTGCCTAAATGTTTTACTGTGGTTTATTCCTTGAATTTAAGACTCAGAAAAGCCAAAATAATCATTTTGTATGGTCTGGTACAGGGTTCTTAAAACCTACATAGAATCAATGTCAAATTTATGTATATTATTTGGTATTCATCAAAAGCATGTACTCTGCAAAATAAAAAAACAAAAATAACATCACACTGGAAAGTAATGCATAGCCTTTGTTCACACATTGGTGAATTTCACAGGGACAAAGTAAGTGATTAAACGGTTCATCCCACTACGGGACTGTAAGTAGAAAACATATGGGAGAGACCCCTGGAAGAGAATGATCACTCAAGAGAGCAGGTCTGCTTAACTCCGAAACCAAGCAGGCGCGCTTAGCAACAAAACCATGTAGCAGAAGCAAGCGACACGCCCCCAAACAGTAACACAGCGGTGGCATGAGGCCTATAGCATGCCCGGTGAGCCCAGTAACGATCCCTAGGACACGCTCTATGCACACGCACAGAACGATCTGTGGACCTAACATAGGAATAGCTCCTCAGGAGGAGCTGATAATGGAAGTATGACGTCTAAAAAGGTAAAGTCTTTTCCCCCTCCCTGCTTTTCCTTTGATAATAAAACTGTAGCCCACTAAGTTCTCAGGGCACAGCATCCTCTCACCCATCCACTGTAAGCCTCACAAGCATCCTAATCTAATAGGACTATCACTTTGCCTCTTGCTAAATTCTTTCTTACATTCTTTTAAAATTTAAAATTTCTTAAATCCTTTGAGAGATGGGAATACCAGCGCACCTTACCTGACTCCTGAGAAGCCCATACGCAGGTCAAGAAGCAATGGTTCGAACCAGACATGGAACAATGGACTGGTTCAAAATTCAGAAAGGTTACAAGGTACGTCAAGGTTGTATATTGTCACCTTGCTTTAACTTATATGCAGAGTACATCATGAGAAATGCCAGGCTGGATAAAGCACAAGCTGGTATTAAGACTGCCAGAAGAAATATCAATAGCCTCAGATATGCAGATGACACCACCCTAATGGCAGAAAGCAAAGAGGAACTAAAGGGCCTCTTGATGAAAGTGAAAGAGGAGAGTGAAAAAGCTGGCTTAAAACTCAGCATCCAAAAAACTAAGATCATGGCATCTGGTCCCATCACTTCATGGCAAATAGGTGAAAAAGTGGAAGAGGTAACAGACTTTATTTTCTTGGGCTCCAAAATCACTGCAGATGGTGACTGCAGCCGTGAAATTAAAACACGCTTGCTCCTTGGAAGGAATACTATGGCAAAGCTAGACACTATATTAAAAAGTAGAGACATCACTTTATCAACAGAGATCTGCATGGTCAAAGCTATGGTTTCTCCAGGAGTCACATACAATGTGAGAGCTGGACCATAAAGAAGTCTGAGTGCCAAATCATGGTGCTGGAGAAGACTCTTGAGAATCCCTTGGACTGCAAGGAGAATCTAAAGGAAATGAACCTTGAATATTCACTGGAAGGACTGATGCTGAAGTTCCAACACTTTGGCCGTCTAATACGAGGAGTCAATTAGAAAAGACCCCAGTGCTGGGAAAGATTGAAGACAAAAGTAGAAGAGGGTGGCAGAGGATGAGATGGTTGGATGGCATCACCAAATCAATGGACATGCGTTTGAGCAAGCTCTGGGAGTTGGTGATGGACAGGGAAGCCTGGCGTGCTGCAGTCCACGGGGTTGCAAAGCGTCGGACACAACTGAGCAACTGAACAAGAACAAGGTTAAGAATGGTAATGTGTATGAATCATTATGAAGTTCAGATTAAACGTAAATGTGCACGTGTACCACCACGGCACCCACTGTTACTCTCATTGTTACTGGGCATTTCCAGAGAAGAGCTGGCTACTCAAAGCCTGTACATTCTACAGCTTCTCTCATGCGTAAAGACTAACAACCAAGAGACAAAGAGTAAGTTTAGACTCATTACCCTTGGTAACCACCCAAGGAAGTAAAACAGGTTTGTCTACAGCAGTCATTCATTTCTGAAAATAAATAGACCTTGGATCAGATATGGTCAGCCTCAGAGTCAAGTTAACCAAATCCACAGCTAACCACAGGCAGATCTCCCCTGACCTTCGGAAAGACCTAAGAAATCAGGCATGAGTTTTGGTGCAACATGTATCCCTCCCTCCCTATATTTTCAAAATGAACAACAAAAAAAGAAAAGTTGCTTCCCTCCACTTTCTGACTCAGATAAGTAATAATATCAGTCCCTGCAGAAAACTTTTCATACATTTCAATGCCCTGACATTTTCAAGGTGCTTCCACCTGCTTATTATCCTCCTTGACCCTCACAGCCATTTTTCAAGGTTGGGCCTAAACTTAGAAGCCAGGAAACCTCAGAAACAGAGAGAGGTTGTGCCGTCCCAAGTCACCCAGCTTGACAGCAGCAGAGCTTGAGGGTGACAGCCCAGCGCCCTGTCACACCCCTTGGCTTCCCACACAGCCGTGGCCTCCTCTGCCCATGTCACATCAGTTCCCCACCCCCTCCACCTCACCAACACAGGCTTTCCTCCCAGATGGAACATTCCAACATGAACCTTCTGCTCCAAGAAAGCCCCTTCACTGTTCTCCATCCCCAGGCCTTCATGTTGCTCCACACCCACACCACCTCCCTTCTCCCACTCCCCACTTTTCAAGGTCTTCCAAGTCCCGTTGTTCAGAACACTCCAGATCCTAGTGGACACAAGCTCCTGTACCCTCTTCAGTACCTATTCATGCCCTGCTGTGTATCCTATCTAGTCTTATTTGTGTTGTGTACTCAGTCGTGTCCAGCTCTTTGCAATCCCATGGACTGTAGCCCACCAGGCTCCTCTGTCCATGGGACTCTCCGGGAAAGAATACTGGAGGGGGTTGCCATTTCCTCCTCCAGGGGATCTTCCTGACCCAGCAAGTGAACCTGCATTGCCGCTGCCCTATTCAAGACTGAGCTTCAGATGGCAGAAACTCTTCTGCTCAACCTTTATCCACTCTTGCAGAACTGGGACAGACACTCATGAATGAATGTCATGAAGCTGGGTCTTGGAGAGCCATAAATTGAACGGGATTTATGCAACCACAGATGACAGGGACAGGAATGAGAAGGGATCCTCCCACACTCAAGGGAAAACAGGTTAAATACAACAGGCAAAGGTCAGTACTTCCGAGTTAAGGATGAACCATCAGGCAAGAACATCCAATGTAAAGACAGAAGCAGAAGCAACAGCAGGGTCTGCCAGGTGTGCCTCAATATCCCTAACTTGGGATCAACCCAGAATAACTCCTGGAAATTCTATTTTATATGAGCAGCTTTGTGTGTTTTGTTTTTAACTTTTAGCAGCCATCCACAGAGGGCAAGGCTATATTCTAGGCTGTCTAAGAGTTACCTTTACAGAGGTCACAGCCATAGGAATCCATGGACCAGTTAATATTTACTTAATGTCAGAGACCACTGGCAAAAGAACAGACACTTTAATCCCCTCAAAGTAAGGACTATCTTAGGAAAGAATGGTCCTTAACTGAATACATCCTGTGGACAAGCCATGAAGCAGGAAGACCCCCCACGAAAGGTCAGCCAGTCCCCACATGAAACTCCCTGCAGGGGAAGTGCCCGGGGCAGCTGCATGGGCCATTCGAGTCTTCTGAAAGTTGTGTCTTAGACTGGGCTGGAATCTCTCTGACACGTTCACGCACTAGTCACAGCGGTGACTGGGCAGAGGAAATAACAGGTCGTAAGGGCTGGCACAGAGAACATCCTCGATAACATCCACTCTCTGTGCCCCTCGACTCCTGGTCCCACACTGAGCTCCAGACTATCTGGAGTCAGTGTTCACAGCCAGTGGCCACCCCCAACCACCCACACCAAGCCATCCTGAACGCATTCTCTAGAAAAAGCCCTGCGACAGCTCAACCGTCTCTCCCACGCTCGGGGCTCCCGCTTTGCTCGCCGCCTGGCCTCTCTTCCCAGGACGCGTTTCAGCGTGTCGGGTCCCTCTCAGAGCACAGGCCTCCCGGACGGGGGCAGGCACAAGCACTACCGCCCTAGCTGCCCCGTGTGGAGCGCCCAGTCTGACTGAGGGAAAAAGATGAACTCATTAAACGAAGAACACTCTCTCCTCTCTCCCTCCCAGAAAGCACAGACCTACACACTCAACTCAAAGACTAGACCACAGACAAGGAAGGGATTCAGAGGAAGGGGGCGCTAATGAGACCTGGTTTTGTTGTAGGGAGGGGGACCCCTCTCCAGAGTCTCAGAGTGGGTTCTTGTCTAACACTTGGAAATGGACTGTCTGGAGACACACGTATTGACAAAGCAAGAGATTTTATTGGGAAGGGGCACCTGGGAGGTGAGCAGGAGGGTAAGAGGACACTCTGCCGCGTGCCTGTGTGGTGATGGGGTCAGTTTCCAGGTTGCCTTTTTAGCCAGTCCTTCTGACTCGGGGTCCTTCCTGGTGGGGCACACATTGCTCAGCCAAGATGGACGCCAGCAAGAAAGACTCTGGGAAGTGGTAGGCCACACGGCGTCTCCTTTCGACCTCTGCTGAATTCCCCCTGTTGGTGGTGGCTTGTTAGTTCCTTGTTCCTTACCAGGACCTCCTGTTGTAAAAACTCACAGAAGCGGTCACTCCAGTGCCTGGCCAGGGTGGGTCGTTTCCATCAGCGTGCTTCCCCTGAAAGTCCCCAGGAGCACAAGAGTCGCTGCTCTTCCGTCCCACGTTCCCTCACAAACTCAGGCTGCAGAGCACACAGAGCCCTCGCCCTGCCCGCCACGGGCCCCGCCTCAGCTCCCCCTCAGCCCCTAGAGCAGAGACAGCAGTGACCCCGGAGAGCGTCCGTGGAGACCATCGAGCTCTGCACGGAGTCCCCACCGTGGGGCGGCCGGGACACAAAGCGCCAGGGTCCTGAACGCTGGGAGACACGGCTCTAGGCGCAGGAGGGCCTCCCAGCTGCCAAACCAAAGCAGAGGTGAAAGCGTCTAAGGGAAAAACAGAATTAAAAGATGCGCACTTGAGGAAGCTGGGAGACTGCAAACAACAAAGGGCAGGGCCACCAGATTTTTGCTAAACTGGTTTGGCATCTTTTTGGCTTGTGAAAATGACCACTTGTGAGGCAGCCCGTGTGCCAGGCAATGGCCCCCTCCAGCTGTCCTGTTTCCCAAGAGGTGCCCCTGGCAAGGAGGCTTCACACCTTCTCGTTTTCCTGGGTTTCATCACGTAGGAAAGGCCCCTTTCTGAACCTGTCTGCTTGAACCAAACTCTCTCGAATCAGGTTCTCGTCTCTCTGCACTTAACATTCTTCAACAGCAACTGCGTGAGGAAAACCCCCCTTCAGAATCTCCTCCCACCACCCCACCCAGCAAGTCCCTGCCAAACGCTAGCATACTGCTGAATGTCATCAACACCCAAAGTAGGGATCTCTGTGCCCAGTTTTTGATGCTGCCAGTTAAGGATAGCAGAAGAAAGTATACTGTGCTGTTAAACAATCTGGGAAGCCCATGCGATCTCCGCATGAGTCCAGCCTTTCCTTAAAGGACACCTTGCCTTTAAAGAACAAATTCAGTATATGACTGCCAGCACTGCTCAGCCACAGCCTCAAGGAACCCGTGAGAGAAGGCAAACCCCAGATCATCAGAAAATCTGTGGCATATATCCCAGAAGCCCTCAACCACATCAACCCCGGAGGCAGAGCTCCTTCATGGGCTGATGCAAAAGACATTTGATCAGACTATGGAGGATCCAGGGACTCCAAGGTTGCACACTCCACCACCCTTCCTGAGGCAGCACCACCTGCAACCTAGAGGTCAGCAGAGCACAACCCAAGTGACTGCAAGACGCGTCTTCCGGCTCTGTGGCATCTCACGCTGACCCCGCTCCATGCATTCCAGCTTCTCCTGGGCAGCTTCTCCCTCTCACGTTCCCAGGGACTAATAGCAACATCCCCAGGCAAAGCAAAGGGCCCTGGGCAGAGATCCCCATTCACATGTCAACACTTCTTTCCATCAGTGTTCACACAACTGCAGCTGATGATAAAAATGACATCATGGAACGCAGTGCCCCCTGCAGATCTTTCTGAAATGGATTGTTACCAAGGTTGTCTGAGACACCAGGTGATCCAAGCCTTCACGGAGGGAGGCCTCCAAAGAATGAGAAGCCCAGCGGAGGCTGCTCAGATTTACTCCTTTCCTCCCCATCCCATCTGGTTACCCTCCTACAGAGGAAAAGAAATGCATGAGGACGAGTCCACCCCGATGGAGAGCTGGAGTGAGGAACACGGTTGGCCCCTGCTCACTCAGAGAGGTGTCTTTCCAGTGCAATGTCTTTCCCTCCACTCTCCCAGGAGATGTACAAATGGGCCGTGTGCGTGTTCTGGGTTTTCCCTCCCTGGCAGGGTTCCAGGGTGCACACCTTATTTGCAAGGCCACTCTACTTTCTCAACCTATCAGGTTCAGAGAGGAGGGGAACCCTTGGCAGTGGCTCCAGACGCCTCTCCTGGGGCACACAATCCTAGTCTGCCCTCCTATCTTATTTCGTTATCTTTGGGCCCAGAACAGCCCAGGCGGCCTGATACTGTGGGAAACGCTCTGCTCAGCTTTCTAGTAGAACTCTGAGCACCTTTCCCAACAAAAAAAACAGGGTCCCCAGTCTGGGCAGCTCCTTCTGAAAAGGCATTTCATTCAGCGAAGACCAGGCTCCACTCACAAACCAGGACTGTTCAAGCTATCGCGGGGCCGGCCTCAACTCCAGGTGGATACTCTGCTTACATCAGCAACAGGAAGAGAGAGGAGGCATGAGCTTCATGCAAATTCAGATGCACTCTGAGATCCCAAAACACAGGCGAGATGGCCTCTAACCTCCCTTCCATAACTGAACTCTGTACAACTTTATACATTAGCCACGTAGGCAGGAACAGAATCCTAGGAGTGTTTTTATTTTTCTTCAGGAATCTTACTGTATCCTACTGTTTTGAACACAAACAGCAAAGTAGTTCACACCTTTGCAGGTGTAACATACCAGGCAAAGAAAAATTCACAGGAACCACGTGTCTCTCTTCTGCCTGAAACCACAAGATGGTTTGTAGTGATGGATTTAGGTTTTAGATGAAGACAAGAGATGTTCGTACAAGACTCAGACCACAGAAGCTGGCCATCGGGGCCTCACCGCTCCTAACCAGGATAACTTTTGCATTATTACTTGCATTCTAGTGATCTTTAGCAGTACTTAGGTCTCAGCCTTCACCCTTTATTTCAGGCCTCAAATGTGCCTCCTAAAGTCTGCACCTATTATGGGTGGTAAACTCTTTAAGTGGTGACACCCTGGTCTGCCCAGTGACATTACTGGCATGGATCCCACACATCCCACCTGCTCCTGGTGAGTCCCCGGAGGCAGACAGGTAGCTTCACTGACAACTGAGCACACTCTGCCCCATTTAACAGGACGTTCATTTAAGGAAAAGGTCCCCTCCATAAGATATCTATGTACCTTACACACATGGTCTCTGATGCAATGTTTCCTGTGGCACTGGATCTGTTTAATAACATTAATATGATTTTCAAATTGCGATGAATTTTTTTTAATTTGGTTTCTATCAAGAAGAAAGTGTTAGTTGCTCAGTCATGTCCAACTCTTTGCTTCCCCATGGAGCTTGCCAGGCTCCTCTGTCCACGGAATTCTTTAGGCAAGAATACCGGAGTGGGCAGCCATGCCTTTCTCCAAGGGATCTTCCCAACCCAGGGATCAAACCCAGGTTCCCTGCACTCCAAGCAGCTTCTTTACCATCTAAGCCACTCAGGGAGGCCCTCTATCAAGAGGGACAGGTACAAAATGTGCCTTCTTGTTGGAGAAAAGGCCAAGTTAAGAAACAGTAAGAGCAGGAGTCAACTCAGTGCTGATGTATCATGAGCTGCATTTTGCCTTGTCCCCCACCCCACTTCCATCAGGAGGGGCTACAGCACATGGGTTACCCGGCAAGGCTCTGGAGGGTCTCTGGTGCACTGGGCATGATCCCCAACTTGCAGGGGGATCCCAGAAGGGATGGCTGCAAGTTTGCAGACCTGGGAGGCTAACTGGTAACCCACACAGGAGACACACATCTACCAGATGCCAGTGATTAACATTTAAAATAACTGGAAAATCAGAGCCCGCCAGATTCTCCTCCTCCCAGCGGCCTGCCCACTCAGAGTAAGGAAACGGCGATGGAAGATGGTAAATGGGTCCCTCAAGCTGGCCGATGGCCCTCTTGCACTCCAAAGTCTGGATGGTTCATCAACAAACATTTTCTCCCAAAATGATGGTTAAACTCTCACTACAACTTATCACTGTCCTCCTGTTATCAGTCACCAGAGCAGTCATTACCTTTTGCCAGGTTATCAGGTAGCATGCCATTCATATCTTCCCCAGAATCTGGGCACAGGACTTCCTGGCCACACATTTTATGAGTGATTCCCCCATGTGGGTCCACCTGACTGATGGGTAATGTTAGTCACAGAAACTCAAATTATTTTTTGAAATGGTCATGCTTAGTTTTTCAGTTAAGCCACAGAAAAGACAGATATAATCAAACTTGTTAATTTTTGTTTAACCTGATGCTTAAACAGAAGTTAACTCGGTACATTTTCTCTAAACTGTTAGAACTTTAAGAATTACAAGCTCATTGCAAATAGGTAAAATCTGAACTGCTTTGTTCATAAAATATAAAATAAAATTTCCCTCCATACCTCCTGTTCTCACTTCTACCTAGAGAAACCACTTGTTAGGTCAGAGTTTTGAGTGTATAAGATTCCTCATCAGGAGATAAGGTTGATTTACATGTCTCAGGAAAAGACCAGCGATGGAGACTCAATGTACAGCTCTGGAGAGGTGAAGGGGACACTGGAGCTTCCTCCCAGCTACAACCTACACATTTCCATCTTTAGAAAAACCAAGTACAAGTACATAACATTTCACTTTACAGAGCTCACAGTCTCCAACAGCAATTTTTGTTTAATTTGGAAAGAACTGCCAATCCTGAACACATATACTAAATCAGTGGCTTCAATCTTTTGATGTTGTTCGTCACTAAGTCGTGTCTGACTCTTAGTGACCCAGCAGACTGCAGCACACCAGGATTCCCTGTCCTTCACCGTCTCCTGAATCAGTGATCCTATCTGACTGTCTCACCCTGTGCCACCCACTTCTCCTTCTGCCTTCAATTTTTCCTAGCATCAGGGTCTTTTCCAATAAATCAGCTCTTCACATCAAGTGGCCAAAGTATTAGTCTTTTAAGTGAATATAAAAGATGCCAAGAAAGTTTTAAAGGAAGAACTCCCTGGAAAAGATATTAAAGACCTACACAAGTTAACTAAATCCCCTAAGCACATTTTCAGTGATTGTTACCCTAGCAAGCAAGCCCCAACGGGAATGTCTGAGCAAAGACTGAAGGATTTATCGTTTCCTTAGGAAAATTCTTTCTGGGTATTGCATAAGCTTCCCTCTCCTTTTGTCTCCCTGTATGCACTCACAGTGTGAAAATTCAAAGACCACTTCCACGGACCTCCTGCAAAGTGCTGGTCTCACATATCTCCACGGACTGAGGACGGTTTACAGGTATGACCCTTTCTAATACTGACCTCTGAAATCAGAAGGCTTAAGCTACTGAAGCAGCGGGTACAAGGTCCTCTGACACATTTCATTCATCTGCCTTCCCTCCCACATTCTGCTCCAGAACATTCAATCACCCCCTTCGATCTGGAGGTTATTTGTCAACTGTCCAACTTCTAGAGGCTCGATCTATAGCAGCTGAGAAATAAGTCATTGGAGGCAAACAGCCATACGAATCAGAATTGGATTACCCTGTGAAAGGTCATGGAAACACTTTCCTCCTCGTTGTCCTCTGACCCAAATCCTACCGACTCTTTAATATCTAGTCTGAGATCCCATGCCCTCCAAGAAGCCCTTGTTTCTCCTGCTTCCCCAGCTGAGACAGGCAATGACCCACAGTCAAGAGATTATCTCTTACGCCTCAGGCTCCTTTCGGTTTTTTAAAGCAATATGTATAACTTGAACATCCAAGTCTCCAAAACAAATAAAGCCAAGCCTATCTGCCATCTGTCCCCATCTGTGAGGCAAAAACACTTTATCATTTGTAAAAACCTATGTGTAAAGGCCACTGCTGCCCTGAGGGCTTACAGTCTAGGTTAAACCAACAATTCAGAAATAAACCATTAGAGAAAAGTGGTAAAACTGCACATAAAGCAAGGTCCTATGGTATTTATATTGCATTTATATGAAGGACCACATGGGGCCTTGGCTGGCTTTTTTTGTTCACTCTGAATTATTCAGCGCTGCACTGATAAATTGCTCATTAGAGTTCTAACCCCTAAGGCACCAGCCCCGCTAAGAACAACGCTTTTGGTTTCAGGGCTATCTCTCAAAGCATCACCTCTTCATCACCTCCCTCCACTCCAACTGCCAAGGCGCATGAAAGGCCTTCATCCCTATAAGCCAAACTTGCTCGACAGCTAAGGAAGTAAAGTGGAAAATCCGATGACAAGGTGATTTATCGAGGTGCTTTTAGAGGGCTGTATTTCCAGAAGACTCAGGAAAGGAAGGACACTTCTGACACCAGGGAGTTTAGAATACAGGCTGTCCCTGCCACAAACATCCCTACATCTCCTGTGTCTCACCCCATCAGGAATCCCCTCACCAACTCCCCTTCCCTTGCAGTCTCTGCCATAACCTGGGGCTTCTCCAGTCCCTACCCACCAGCTACACCAGTATCAGCCTGGACACTAGGTAAAAACTAAGGGAATACGAATGAAGTACAGACTTCTCATGTTTTTAATACTGGCTTATTAGTTGTAACATGGAGAAGGCAATGGCAACCCACTCCAGTGGGTTCTTGCCTGGAGAATCTCAGGGACGGGGGAGCCTGGTGGGCTGCCATCTATGGGGCTGCAGAGTCGGACACGACTGAAGCCACTTAGCAGCAGCAACAGCGTTAGTTGTCACAAATGTGGCATACTAACATGAGATGTTCAGAGAGGAAACCAGGGACAGGGTATAAGGGAACCCTAACATCACAACTTTTCTGTAAATCTAAAATGGTTCTAAAATAAAAGTTTATTTTAAAAATAATCTGAAATACTGGTGAGGATGTAGAGAAACTGATTCACTTAGAAAATCAGGCAGTTTCTTAAAAAACTAGACATGTACAACCATACAGCCCAGAAACTGCACTTCTGGGCATTTCTCAGAAATGGAAACTGACCTTCACACACAAAAAAACCTATACCCAATGTTTACAGCAGCTTTACTGTAATAGCTATTAACCAGAAAAAAACCAGCTATCCTTCAATGCGTGAACAGTTAGACTGTGGTACATTCACAGCATGAAATAATAACTCAGCAATCAAAGGAAGGAATTATCAATATACTCAGCATAAATAAATCCCCAAAGAATTATGTTGAGGGGAAAAAGCCAACTCCAACAGTTTATAAACTGTAGCATTCCACACATAATATTCTGAGAAAGTTATAAATGGAGAACCAATCAGTGGTTGTCAGAGGTTAAAGGCTGGGAGGCAGGTGGAGATGGGTGTGGTTATAAAAATAGGAGGCATCCTTGTTGGGATGGAAATGTCCTGTATCTTCACTGTATCAATGACAAAATCCTGCTTGTGATGTTGTACTATAGTTTGGCAAGATATTTCCACTGGGGAAATTGACTAAAGGGTACATGGGGTCACCCTGGGCTTGCCCAGTGGCTCAGTGGTAAAGAACACATCTCCCAAGGCAGGAGCCACAGGAGACACAGGCTCAGCCCCTGGGTGGGGGAAGATCCCCTGCAGGAGGGCCTGGCAACCCACTGCAGTACTTCTGCCTGGAGAATCGCACGGACAGAGGAGCCTGGTTGGCTACAGTTCATGGGGTCGCAGAGTCAGACACAACTGAAGCGCCTGGCCGTGCAGGCTCAGGATCACCCTGTATTCTTTGTTACAACCGCATGTGCAAATACATCTCAGTGCCACAAACCCAAAACCTAACTACTGTTTACCACACTGACTGACTGAAAAGCTGCCATTTCTTAAGGCGTCCTGTAATTCACAGGAAAAAACACACAGACGCATAAACATAGCTCATCAGTGTGACCACTGACTCCCCTGCCCCCAAACCCGGCAAATCACAAGAAACGCGAGGCAAGATTTTAAACTCCAGCATCGAGCCAAGAGTTGACTTACTGAGTGAGATAAAGTGGAACTCGGTCATAGCCTAATTGGCGGGCACTTGGCTGCATCGTTTTAAATACAGGCTACCGTGCCAGGGCCGCTGGTGTTATTTACAGCCCTGGGCGCATTATTCTTTGGCCGGCATTCAGGCAGTTTCAGATTTCTGCCATGGCTCACTCTTCGCCTTGAGCACAGTTCAGGCCAATAGCTGCAGCATCTGACCCAAACGGCAGGGACTCGCGACCTGCCGAGTCTCGTTTATCCCCAGGAGCCCGCTGAGTGGCGCTTCATTTCACACTGCCAGTCAGATTCCAGGGCTGTTAATGTGGTGGGCAGTCCCTAGAGCCCTTACTAGGAATGGATTACAGAAGGTTAAGGGGTGTGAAGCGAGGGAGGAAGGAGGAAGAGGAGGAAGCAACCAGAGAAAAAGGAGAGGATGTGGAATACTTTTGGCAGAGAAAATAGACCCCCAAAAAAAAAAAAAAACTGATGTATTATTGGACTATTGTGATAGTAGACTTCCCTGGTGGGTCAGACTGTAAAAGCGTCTGCCTACAATGCGGGAGACCCAGGTTCAATCCTTGTGTCAGGAAGATCCCCTGGAGAAGGAAATGGTAACCCACTCCAGTATTCTTGCCTGGAAAATCCCATGGACGGAGGAGTCTGGTAGGCTACAGTCCCTGGGGTCGCAAAGAGTCAGACTTGACTAAGTGACTTCATTTTCACTTATTGTAATAGTGGTTGTTAAAGCCCATATCCCAGCATTGTTTTTAGGGTCTAAGAACAGGTTAGATATGGAAACCACCACCAGAATCCAAGGCAGGGATTGATTATAGTAAAAAAAAAAAAAAAAAAGGATTAGAGGATTTCGCTGGTGGTCCAGTGGTTAGGAATCCACCTGCCAGTGCAGGAGACATGGGTTGGAGCCCTGGCCCAGGAAAACCCCGACATGCTGTGGGCGGACTAAGCTCACGGGCCACAAGTATTGAGCCCATGCTCCACAACTAGAGGAGCCACAGTGATGAGAAGCGCGTGCACCACTACAGAGAACAGCCCCAGCTCGCCACAGCTAGAGAAAGCCTGCTGCAGACACCTGCCAAGCGCCAGAAGGATGAAAGCCAGACACAGCGTCCCGTTAGTAGTGTCCAGGTAGAATGCTTCTCCCCGTACAACCAGGGGAGCCCCACAGTCCTAAGAGGTCTGGAGCACCAGGGCTGAAGATTTGGGGTCATGGGGGTCCACAAAGCCAGGACCGTAAGCCTGCTTCTGTTCTTTCCCTCCCCACACCTGAGAGAGGAAAAGCACACGCATAGCCCTGGAGCTTCTCCACCAATGCTGGGGCTTCCCTAGGCAAGAGGACCCAACCCAAGGCTGGCCACCGCGTACAGGGGCTGGAGACAGCAAGCCAGCGCCCACAGCAGCCCTCCCAGGCCGTAGGGCTCTCACCCCACACTGCCCTTGGGACTGAGGCTTCCCAAGGATAAGACCTTCTCCTAGCAACAGGATTAGCACCAACTAATGCAGTTCACATGGTCTCATTTTATTCCACGAACAAGCCTCTGTTGATATGATAGCTTCTTACCCCTGTTTTACAGATAAATGAAATCTAGAGATGAAGTAACTGTCTACGGTCACATAAAGGGATTCCCTGGTAGCTCAGACGGTAAAGCGTCTGCCCACAAGGAGGGAGACCCGGTCACATAAGGGCTTCCCAGTGGCGCAGTGGTAAAGAATCCACCTGACAATGCAGGAGCCATGGGTTCAATCCCTGGGTCAGGAAGGTCCCTGGAGAAGAAAATGGCAACCTACTCCAGTAATCCCACGGCCAGAGGAACCCGGGAGGGGGGGCCTCAGGCTCCTCTGTCGTAAAAAGAGCCAGACTTAGCAACTAAACAACAACAGGTCACACGGCTGGTAAGCGTGGGGAGACGGTGACACCGAACACCAGAATTCAAAACCCAGGCTGAGTCCGGCTGAAGGTCATGCCCTTGACCGCGACCTTTTCCCTACCCTTTTTCTCCAGCTTTTTTAAATTGTGGCATAACACACATAATATGTGGAGAAGGAAATGGCACCCCACTTCAGTATTCTTGCCTGGAGAATCCCTTGGACAGAGGAGCCTGGTGGGCTACATACAGTCCATGGGGTCACAAAGAGTTGGACACGACGGAGCAAGTAAGCACACATAATATAAAGCTGACCATCCTGGCCATTTTGAAATGTACAGTCAGCAGCACTGAGCACATTCACACTGTTGGGTAACAATCACTACCACACATCTCCAGAACTTACCTAGCAGAGCTGATGCTCTACATTCACTGAACAACTCTCTCCTCTCCCCTCCCTCTCACAACCACCTTTCTGCTTTGTCTCTATGAATTTGACTCCTGTAGATCCTTCCTACGGAGAAGGCAATGGCACCCCCACTCCAATACTCTTGCCTGGAAAATCCCATGGATGGAGGAGCCTAGTAGGCTGCAGTCCATGGGGTCACAAAGAGTCGGACACAACTGAATGACTTCCCTTTCACTTTTCACTTTCATGCATTGGAGAAGGCAATGGCAACCCACTCCAGTGCTCTCGCCTGGAGAATCCCAGGGACGGGGGAGCCTGGTGGGCTGCCGTCTATGGGGTCACACAGAGTCGGACAGGACTGAAGTGACTTAGCAGCAACAGCAGATCCTTGCTAAGTAGAATTATACAAGATCTGTCATTTTATAACTGGCTTATTTCATGCAGCATGAGTCTTTGAGGTTCACCAGTGTTTACTAGCGTGTATCAGAATGTCCTTTGTTTTTTGCCTGTTTTTAACTGACCGTTCCTTCCTAGTCCTACGTCCATGAGTGGCCATGACCCAGGGGAAAAAGGGAAAGGGAATCAGGGGCCATGGGGAGTGGCCATCTCAACAACACAGCATTTATATACAGAACTAAACACACAAGCCCAGAGTCATGCTGTTAGAAGTTGGCAGCATAGGAAAAGGGAGGAACAGGTGAGAATTGGCCGGGGGGTGGGGGTGGGGGAATTAAAAAGATACCCTCCTGCCCCCACATACTATTTGAGCTTAAGCTACTTCAACACAAGAAGAAACCAGAAGATCAAAATAGTCTGAAGAGGGGGGCAGAACCTTCAGGGATGGAGGAAGGAGGTGGTCCTGGAGGTAGGAGTGTTGCTTGGCAACTGGAGTGAAGGGGATTGCCTTCCCCTTGCTGGGATCCCTGCCCCATGCCCGCCAAGTCTGGTAGGAAGCGGGCAGCCTGCAACCCTGTGGGCAGGTCTGGGGTTGTCAGATGCTCCAGGCAGGGGGCTGGTGGGGACTCAGCAAGATTTGCCCTCCAAGGAGATGAGGACGCTTCCCCCCAGCTTCTCTGCCAGGCTGCAGTGGTCCTTGACCTCCTCGGGGCAGTTTGCTTGTAGTCACATTTGACCCCCATCAGCTTCTCCTCGACGGTGTCCTTGGAGCTGGCACAGATTGCTCTGCTCTTCAGGGTGCAGTCTCAGGGTTCCCAGGCCCGCTTCTCACTCTCCCTGGTTTCACGGGTAGCATTACACCTTGTGTGGCAGCCCTGTGGCATCGTCTGAGGCCTGGCTGGCACCACCCACCAGCACCTGCTCACCCTCCTGCAGCGCGAGGTTCGTGTCTTCACTCAGGCACACAAGCACCTTCTTGTGCTGCTGCACACCCTCTGGTGAAGACGACTCACACACTTTCCTATCGCTGAACACTGATGAGGCCACAGGCAGCCACCCTGGCGACCACGTTTCTAGAAGTGAAGGAGAAATAGCAAAGACAGGAGCCACTGCAGCCACCGCTGGGGTCAGACTGAACCAACATCCTTCCTTTCTAAGGCCGAATAATATTCCATTGTATGGATGTGCCTCATTTTGTTTATCCATCCATCCACGACGAACACTACCTTTTGGCAACTGCAAATAAGACTGCTCTGCCTTCCTTTCTCATCCTGCCTGATGCATAGCAGTGGCAAGAAGGTACCTTCTCATCAAGGATGGATGGAGCATCCTTCCCTCTACTTTCAAGAGTCTTTTAGGAAATTAGGTGGAATAGGCTTTTCACTTGATTTTTAAATCAACAGGTATTTATTTATGCTATTATACTTATAACTTTGAGACAATTATACACCCAAGTTAGGCAATTATACACCTTATTAGCAATCATATATATTTAAATGGGACTATAGATTAGTGTCACAAAAATTTTGGTGAGCCTTTTTAACCAAACAAACCAGAACTGCTACATTCAAATGAGTGTTTTTCTGACGGGGGAGGCTCTCCGCAGATTCATCACCGAAAACATCTGAAGCCTGACTACTCCTGAGGACAACGGCTAGCAAGAGGCTGCACAAAACTGTCATCTGTACCTGCAAGTCACACTTTGTCTATAATAGAAAAGTAAGCCAGTGATTTTCTGCCTTACTCAAACAGCTTCATTCTTTCAATAACCCTTGGAAGTTTCCAGAAAACAAAGCATACCTTCCAGGCAAAGGTTCTGCCTTCCATACAAAGGAAAAAGAATGTCATCAGATTTGAAGTCAATTTCAGAACTACTGATGAGCTCCAGTATCCTTGTATCTCTGCCAAAGGGAATATACTGAAGGAAAAACCATTCATTCAGATAGGCTCTGATGTGTTAGTCATAAAAACCACATTTTAAGGGTATTCTTATCATTTTGGTGCACACAGCTTCTTACATACTTACACATATGTACACACAGTAAAATGACCATTAGAAAAGCAAGCAGCAAAGAAACACTAGTTTGGGACTAAGGAGATATTCATTGTGCTTATTGTTGTTCAGTGGCTTAAGTCATGTTCAATCCTTTACAACCCCATTGACTGCAGCACACCAGGCTTCCCCAGTCATCATTTTCCTTATTTCACAAATAAACATCAGCTCTTATTAGCAAGTGCAGGCAAATTAAGAACTTGATTAAATCTGATGAGACAAGATAAAGCAGTTTATCTCCTTTTAATGCAGGAACACCTCCTTACGACTTACTCATACAACAACTGAACTACTGGACAGGAAGAGCTCAAGGCCAAAGACTGCTTTGCAGGGATGGGCTGTGACACACATCCCTGCAGGCAGGAGGTGCTCCACGCAGGTACTGGCCGAGGGATGAACAAAAAGATGGTCTGAATCTTCAGATTAAAACTGAGTATCATCATTGTTCCTGTGGAGAGAAGCTGACTGAAACAAACTTGATCTGATTTTTCTTCCCTGATTCACTGTTGCCTGTTTTGAAATCCACCTGCTTTTTTTTGATCTTGAATAAACGATGGAGATTCATATTCACCCCCACCTAATCATGCAAATATCCATGAGTCGTGGTGAGATTGTTAATAAAAACTTAAGTGAAAAAAAAAAGATTATACTTATTTTTTTTAATTGGACAATAATTGCTTTACAATGTTGTGCTGGCTTCTGCCATACAACAACGAGCATCAGTCACAATTATACATATATGCCCTCTCTCTGGAGAAGGCAATGGCACCCCACTCCAGTACTCTTGCCTGGAAAATCCCATGGGCAGAGGAGCCTGGTAGGCTGCAGTCCATGGCGTCCCTAGGAGTCAGACACGACTGAGAGACTTCACTTTCACTTTTCACTTTCATGCCCTGGAGAAGGAAATGGCAACCCACTCCAGTGTTCTTGCCTAGAGAATCCCAGGGAGGGGGAGCCTGATGGTCTTCCGTCTATGGGGTCACACAGAGTTGGACACGATTGAAGCGACTTAGCAGCAGCAGCAGCCCTCCCTCTTCAGACCCTCCTCCCTCCAAGATTATACTTTTATGGTAAGTGATAAACTGCAAAAGGTAAAAGCAAAACAATGCATGTCATCAAAATTGTGTAAAATTAGGGTATTCAAAACCAAGGCAGTTACAGTGATATGAGCTTTCATAGCCAAGCAGCCACAAATGTTGCTTTGCTGCTAACCCATGTTCAAACCTTGTGTTAAGCCTTTGCACACAATAATTTAAAAAAAGAAAAACAACATTTAGTTATCTCCCTAACAGGGCTCCATATTCCATAGATTTAGGCAAGTGCCGGAGGAAACAGATGGGCTTTCCACCAGGTACTCTAAGGCAAATCATGCCAACACGCCAGCAGACAGCATTGCGGTACAGGTGGACCCTCGGTGAAGAGACCCTTCCTTGAAGAGCCGTGGCCTGGGACAGTGAGGAGTACAGGTGGTCTTTAAAGCAGCTCCAGAGCATTTATTGAGTGCCTACAGCATGCCAAGCCCCATCCTGAGGAACGTGAAGGATGCGAGTGTAAGATTCAACCCACATCTTCAATGAGAGCAATTATGAAAACACAAACCCAACCATCCATTGCACACACATAAGAAATCACAGTGAAACACATTCTAAAATTATCTACGGTCTCAAAGCTGTTTTAAATGTGGCTTTATAACTCATCCTATTTTCCACCAAATCACTTTTTATAAGTAACTGATGAAGCACAGTAATGAAACGAATACCCATGAGCTAGTCCGGAAATCGCGGCCTGCTAACAATGCTGATCCCACTCCTGCTCCCCCAGCAGCCCCACCCTCCCGGGATAACTATTCCAGCTGCCCTTTCCCTATTCAAGTTGCCTTTCCCCTCATCCCCTCTTTTTCACTCAGTTTATCACATGTATATCCTTCACCAACACTGTTCGCTTTGCTGATCTCAGAAATTCATAAAAATGCTATCGATTCTGCCTGAATTCCTCTCTGAAGCCCCTAAGCCGTGCGTGCGTGCTCAGTCACGTCCAATTCTTTGTGACCCCATGGACTGCAGGCTACCTATGCTGAGTATCACATCAAGTCAGGTAACACGTTGTGAGCACGCTTCATAACGCGTGCACTGGGGGACGCACTGGGGTCTGGATGGACAGCTGGCAAAAGGAAGTTAAACCAGAGTCTGAACTGAATGTCTGAGGCAAACAAATGTTGTTGAATACAGTACCATTTGCCAGCTCAAACATCCTTCCTTTCATTCCTCCCCACAAACACACAGCATCCAGGCCACATACAGGGGGCCTGGCGCCCTGTTGCCCAGTGCCTTTTTTTCTCGTGGAGGCTCTTAAGCCAGGGGACCTGAGCTACTAAGGGCTGAAGAGATTCTAAGCCAGGTCTTAGAATTCCAGGCAAAAGGCATCTGGGCATTCTTGTTCCTTTCAGGGTTTCATGCCACTATGTGTTTGAGCTTTATAAAGGCAACAACTCTACAGGAAAACCATTAAGTATTAGCCATGATGGACCTCTTCCGTCCTCTCTGAACTTCAGCCAAGGAGAAAGAAGACTGCAGGGGCCACATCACTATTAGAATAACTCAAAGGAGGGTAACCGGTCACCGGCCCTGGAATAGATTTTAAGATGAGCGTTATGGGCCATTAACTTGGAGCTCAGATGTATAAGCTCCATCATTCCCACAGCAAATTAGCAAGAACTCAGCAGTGGCCACAGGACTCGAAACGGTCAGTTTTCATTCCAATCCCAAAGAAAGGCAATGCCAAAGAATGCTCAAACTACAGCACAATAGCACGCATCTCACATGCTAGTGAAGTAATGCTCAAAATTCTCCAAGCCAGGCTTCAGCAATACGTGAACCGTGAACTTCCAGATGTTCAAGCTGGTTTTAGAAAAGGCAGAGGAACTAGAGATCAAATTGCCAACATCCGCTGGATCATCGAAAAAGCAAGAGAGTTCCAGAAAAACATCTTTTTCTGCTTTCTTGACTGTGTGGATCACAATAAACTGTGGAAAATTCTGAAAGAGATGGGAATACCAGACCACCTGACCTGCCTCTTAAGAAACCTAATATGCAGGTCAGGAAGCAACAGTTACAACTGGACGTGGAACAACAGACTGGTTCCAAATAGGGAAAGGAGTACGTCAAGGCTGTATATTGTCACCCTGCCTATTTAACTTATATGCAGAGTATATCATGAGAAACGCTGGACTGGAGGAAACACAGGCTGGAGTCAAGATTGCTGGGAGAAATATCAATAACCTCAGATATACAGATGACACCACCCTTATGGCAGAAAGTGAAGAGGAACTAAAAAGCCTCTTGATGACAGTGAAAGAGGAGAGTGCAAAAGTTGGCTTAAAGCTCATATTCAGAAAACGAAGATCATGGCATCTGGTCCCATCACTTCATGGGAAATAGATGGGGAAACAGTGGAAACAGTGTCAGACTTTATTTTGGGGGCTCCAAAATCACTGCAGATGGTGACTGCAGCCATGAAATTAAAAGACGCTTACCCCTTGGAAGGAAAGTTATGACCGATCTAGACGGCATATTCAAAAGCAGAGACATTACTTTGCTAACAAAGGTCTGTCTAGTCAAGGCTATGGTTTTTTCAGTGGTCATATATGGATGGGAGAGTTGGACTGTGAAGAAAGCTGAGTGCCGAAGAATTGATGCTTTTGAACTGTGGTGTTGGAGAAGACTCTTGACAGTCCCTTGGACTGCCAGGAAATCCAACCAGTCCATTCTAAAGGAGCTCAATCCTGGGTGTTCATTGGAAGGAGTGATGTTAAAGCTGAAACTCCAATACTTTGGCCACCTCATGCAAAGAGTTGACTCATTGGAAAAGACCCTGATGCTGGGAGGAATTGGGAGCAGGAGGAGAAGGGGGATGACAGAGGATGAGATGGCTGGGTGGCATCACATGAGTTTGAGTAAACTCCAGGAGTTGGTGAAGGAGAGGGAGGGCTGGCGTGCTGCAATTGATAGGGTTGCAAAGAGTCGGACACGATCGAGCGACTGAACTGAACTTGCGCTTATCTACCCCGGGACCCACACAACTGGAGGAACTCCTTGCCTCAAATCTAAAAGCCTTGGAGCTCTCAAAGAGCTTAAGTCCCTGATAAGCACCTAAAGTTATAATAAGGATCCTGGGTCCTGGATGCTGGAGGAAGGGCCTTGTCTCTAATGGCCAAGCTGACATCCTGAGTGAAAGGGAGTTCATTTTCCAAACACCTGTTCAGACAATAGGCACTGAGGGGGCACACCCATAAATGTAAAAACCTTCGACTCAGTGGGGAGGTGGGAGAGAGCCTCTTGGAGTCTCAGACCTGCTTCTCTGGTCTCAGCCCAGAAAGGGAACGAAACGCCCCTCAGACATCAAGTATGCCAAGAAGGAAGATGTTCAGGATTCAGATGGAGCCAGGAGGGAAAGTGTCTGGAAAGCAGACAAGTGTCCTGGAATGAAAGGAGAGTTAGATTTAAAATTGAATACCATGTGTAAAACAGATAGCTATTGGGAAGCTACTGGGAAGCTGTTTAACGCAGGGAACTCAGCTTGGTGCTCTGTGATGACCTAGTGGGGTGGGATGAGGGGGTGTATACTTACGCCTGATTCATGTTGTTGTATGGTAGAAAGCAACACAGCATGGTAAAGCAACTATCCTCCAATTAAAGAGGGATGGTACGGGGAGGGAGGAGGGAAGGGGGTTCAGGATGGGGAACACATGTTTACCTGTGGCAGATTCATGTTGATGAACGGCAAAACCAATACAATATTGTAGAGTAATTAACCTCCAATTAAATAAATTTATATTAAAAAAATTTTTTAATCAAATAAGTCACACTAACTTTCATTTACACCTTCTGCTTGTTACATTTAGCCCTTTTTGTAGATGTGATCCCCCTCCCCCAGCTTCAGGGCCTATATGGCTTAAGGAGAGCCAAGAACCAGAGTTTTTCCTTCACGAAGCACAGTTTTAAGCAGCACCAGGATGCCCACGGGGCTGAGAGTGGTGGCGGCAAAAGGACCCGAGCAGCAGGTTTCCCAAGGAGAGAACTATGGGTCAGACCACCTCCCTTGTTCTATACTCAGAGACCCTCCTTTCTCCTTTCTCTCTGCTGCTGGAGGCAGGGCGGTGCCAGTGGAAAGGGCCCTTCATGTTAGGGGCCTCGTTTATGCACAAATGACATTCCAGACCCACCTCAATGGAATAGAACCTCATAGAAGGCAGCAGAACCTCACAGAAGGCAGCTGAATAGAGTGGTCAGGCAGCTGGCATGGGGGTGCGAGGTCCTAGCCTCCTACCCAGGAGCAGTGTAGCTTTGGGTAACTGAGGCAGAGGTCGCTCGTTTGTAGATGAGGACGATGGCGGCGCCTACAGCATAGTGTTATTGTTAAATGAGTTAACATACACCTCTTAAAAATGGCCTGGCTCAAAAGCATTGGTAAACGTCAGGTAACATAACTAGTGGTTTCCAACTTAGAGCTCGAGATGTGTAAGCTCCTAAAAGGTGAAGGGGACACTCATGCCAAAGTACCTTATTTAAAACACATATTTGTAATACTTCATCCTGAACATTCTGGTTTCCATGACTTCCCACATCTAAAAATATAATCATTTAATAAGCAAAAATACAGTTATGAACAATGTCTTAACAGAGGAAAATCAAGGAAAACCACATATGAACACACCAAGCAGGTGGAAAGATGCTCGACCCGCCAATGAAAGTCAACTTTAGACACAATTCAAACATTTAGTCCCAGTTTAGGAAGAGGAAGCTAGTGCCAGGGAGGCGTGAAAAAACAGACTGTTCTTTCCTAGAGATGACCGGCCGTATCAGCGAAGGCCTGGAAACGTGCACGCCAGCAGCTCCACCTTCAGGCTCCTATCCCCAAAATACTGAAAGGTTTCAAGAATGCTCTGCAACATTTTTCACAGTATCAAACTACTGGAACCAACTAAACATTCATCAAAACGGGAATGGTGAAAAAGATAACAATACAACCAAGGAACCCTGTTATGAAGCCATTAAAATGGTAAACTTACCTTCACATGCTACAGGGTGAAAAGGCCCATAGTAGATCAAATTTAAAGGAAAAAAACAGGATCATGCTATACATATAAGTCTACATTGACTGCATCTTGACTGCATCATGCATCAGTCTAAAGCAGTACCGGCCCAACAGAAATGAGGCAAGCCACGTGTGGAAGTTTGGATTTTCCAGTAGCCACATTATATCCAAAATATTATTTGAACCCTTCATCAACATAAAGAAAGCCTAGGTGAGACATTTGACATTCATTTTTGTGCTCAACCTTGGAGATCTGGTGTGTACCCACCCCACCTTAGGCCAGCCTCACCCCAGGTGCTCAATAGTCACGTGTCACTTACTGGATTTACCCTACTGGACACGGTGGTCCTGGCATACGTGTGCAGTTAACAGGAGCTGTCTGGGAATGGGATTACAGAGGCCTTGTCTTGCCTGCATTATATGAATGGTTTCAATAATCATTTGTATTAACAAAAAAAAAAAAAGAGAGAGCATGATGAAAAATTTCTTTAATTTTCCTTGAGAGCTGTAACAGGAGACCAGACAGCACAGCTTAAATTTAAAGCTTCTTTCAACTGTTCTTGCTCTTTCCCCCAGGAGGCCATGGGGATGGGAACCTTTATCCCCACGCCTTGGTTCTCTATCCCTCAGGTAGTTCCGTACTTGCAGCAATCCTTCTCTTTCTCTCTCGTCTCCTTATGACCAACATCCCTGCCAGATGGGCTGAGAGAGGAAGCCAACATCTGCGCCATCACTGAAGAGGGAAACAAGCCGATAAACAGTTGCCAAGTGCAGACACTGTGCCAGACACTGTGCCAGGCAGGCACCTCACCTATGTCTGATCACATAATCCCCCGATAATCTTATAATGCAGGTACCATGACAACTTTTCAGATTAAGAAATCAAAGCTCAGAAGGTTATCTGCTCCAACGTGTCAGAGCTGAGAATGTGTAACCGCACTACCTATATGGACCAGGGCAAGATCGCAGCCACAGAGCCCGAGATAGCCCATCCCAAGGTCATGATCTTATCTCTATTAAAATCATGCTGTAAGACAACTGTATTTCTAAGAGGAAAGCAAATCCCAGGCATCTTTTATTTGCAAGAACATCAGAACCTCACATTTCTCCTTTAAGCTTGTTCATACATCCTCAAATGTAAGTATTTCCACTTAGACAAACCACTGTCATCCCAAACTCAATGTCAAAATCAAGAATTATCCTTGCCTTCTTTATTTCTGTCCATCCTCATGGTGGAAACTTCAAGGTCATAAATGACTCTTCCATTGCCTGTATAAACAGATGTTTGAGTTCTAACCTGAGTAATCCCTAAATGACTATAAACAAACAGTGATAAGCACACCTAGCACCCAGATCTTAGTTTCTAAATACCAGTCTTCAATAAAAGGGAACTGACAGACATCACCTTAAACAAGGGATCAAAGTGACACCACCTGTAATGAGACACTGATAGCACAGATCTCCTGAGATGGTCCATCTCCTGTGAGGAAGGCACGTTATTTCTGATGTGTTCTTGCCCCAAATTTATAACTTCCATCTAAGCAAGGGAAAACATCAGACAAACTCTAACTGAGGTTCATTCTACAAAATAGCTGATCAGTTCTCTCAAAGTGCCAAGGTCAAAAGGAGAAACTGAAATTGAGGTCTGACACCAAACAGAGCAGTCGCGGTGCTAAACCCAACATGGAACCCCTAGGTGGGCTCCTGCCAGGGAAGGTTGGTGGTGGGAAACCTGGGCAAGTTTCCATCAGGCTTGTAGACAAGTTAACAGTATTGTACAAATGTTCATCTCCTGGTTTCAGTGATTACAATGTGCTTATGAGGTGTTAACATCATGGGAATTTGGGGATAAATACACAGAAACTCTGCTATTTCTACAACTTTTCTATAAAGCTAAGATTTTCATAAAGAGTTTTTAAAATACTGCATAGACAAGTAGTTGGATGACATGGACAAGCCATCCTTGTCCATGCTTAAACTCACCCTGCTGTCTCCCACTGACGGTGCCGTTCCCAGTCTCCACGTGTATCCAGTACCTGTCCATTCTGCCAAGCCCACTCAGGTCCCACTGCCCGCCTGACCAACGCCTCTGCAGAACACCTGTAGCTGGGAGGGCCTGCTCTCCTCTTGCGGCACACAGGGCGTGCTGGCTTGTTAACTCTGAATTTATGTTTTATTATCCAATGACGATACAAAATGTGTATAGACAAGAACATCAGGGCACACATAACTCCTCTCACTTTAAAATGGACTGCTTTTTAATGTGGTTCCTGGGAGCCTATTGAATTAGAAAACAGAGGTCATTCAAACCTATCCAGGTTTATCCTGATGATTCCATATGAACAGTGACACTATCACTCAGAGAAGGTGGTGTGTAGACTTATATATATTAAACAGTTTGGTTTATAGCTAAGTCTTACCATAGAAAATGACAGTATCAAACACATACACATGCATGCCAGAATTTAGAATGTCTACTGAGTTCTACTCAGAGGAGCCCTGGCCCTCCAACAGCAAGAAAATGCCATCTTTCTGTTGAATAAAATAAGCACAGTAATAGACCCCAACCAGACCTGGAGCTGTCAGAAAATCTAATGGGTGGCTATCCTGAAGCTAACGAAATATTAGGAACACATCAACAAAAAGGGAATGGGGAGAAACTAGCAGCTGAAAAGCAAGCTCTATCACGAGGCCCAAATGGCGAGACCTGGTGTCAGCATGCAGGTATAAGGAAGTTCACACCCAGCAGGATGTCAGTGTTAGAGGTGTCTCAAGGGGGTGGGGGCAATCTCCCAGATGACGCCCTGCTGGGTATGAGGCAGAGCATACTACACACAGTGGAGACTCCCAAAGTGTTCGGTACAGCCTCTGATGACACCACCCTAATGGCAGAAAGCGAAGAGGAACTCAAGAGCCTCTTGATGAGCATCAAAGAGAGTTAAAAAGCTAGCTTAAAACTCAACATTAAAAAAACCAAAGAGCATGGCATCTGGTCCCATCACTTCATGGCAAATACATGGGGGTTAAAGGGAAACAGTAACAAACTTCATTTTCTTGGGCTACAAAATTACTGAAGATGGTGACCACAGGCACAAAATTAAAAGACATTTGCTCCTTCGAAGAAAAGCTAGGACAAACATAGACAGTACATTAAAAAGCAGAGACATCACTTTGCCAAGTAGGGTTCTAGTCAAAGCTATGGTTTTTCCAGTGGTCATGTATGGATGTGAGAGTTGGACCATAAAGAAGGCTAAGCACTAAAGAACTGATGTCTTCGAACTGTGGTGTTGGAGAAGACTCTTGAGAGTCCCTTGGATGGCAAGGAGATTGAACCAGTCAATCTTAAAGGAAATCAACCCTGAATATTCATTGGAAGGACTGATGCTAAAGCTCCAATACTTTGGCCATCTGATGCAAAGAGCCAATTCATTGGAAAAGACCCTGATGCTGGGAAAGACTGAGGGCAGGAGGAGAAGTCAGTAATGCTATCCATTGGATAGCATTACTGACTTAGTGGACATAAGTTGAGCAAACTCTAGGAGATAGCAGGGGACAAGGAAGCCTGATGTGCTACAGTCCATGGGGTCGCAAAGAGTCAGGCACGACTGAGCAACTGAACAACAACCGCTCTCCAGGATCTCAGCCTAATCAGGGAGACGTGGCGTGACACAGAAACTATCAGAGCAAGCCTGCTCAGTGCACACAGGTTACAGGCAGGCAGAGAACATGCCCTGGTTATGAACTGGTTAACAATTCGCATGCAAACTTGGGAATTCTTTTTTTTTTCATGCCAAGTTTTAAGATTTTTTTTTACTTATTTTGTACTGAGGTATAGCTGATTAACAATGTTATGACAGTTTCAGTTGAACAGTGGAGGGACTCAGCCATACATATTTATCCACACTCCCCTCCCATCCTGGCAGCCACATAACACCAAGCAGAGTTCCCTGTGCTATACAGCAGGTCCTTGTTGGTTACCCATTGTAAACAGAGCTGTGTGTACATGTCCATCCCAAACTCCCTAACTATCCATTACCCTCATCCTTCCCCCAGGCAGCCATAAGTTCATTCTCTAATTCTGTGTGTCTCTTTCTGTTCTGTAAATAAACAAACCTGGGAATTCTGATGGTCATCAGCAGAGCCAAGAAGGGCCCACTAGGGTCTGCAGGCCCAGCTGGGCAAGGGGAGAAGAAACGGAGTGACAGCTAGGGATGGAAGGAAAGCAATAGGTGAGGCAGAGAATAAGGCCGGGAAGGAAGATGGGAGCGTGGGACACGGAGCCCTGAGCGGCCAACAGCCCTGGAGCTTCTAGTGCCCACCCAGCCAAGCCACTGCAGCGCTGGGTTCATCCAGGTTCCCCACGTCAGACCCTGGGATGAGGATCCCTGTCTAAGGGCTCAATCAGGCAAGGCTCTCAGGAAAGGGGAGTGGGGCCGTGAACTGGGGGAAGGAAGCCCCCAGGGGTGTGGCGGTCAGGAAAATCCTGAGCAGAAGCACTTCTGTTCAGCCTGTGCAGGAGCTCTGGAAACAGCGTGGGCCTTGCGGGAGAGCCACCCTGTTCCCAGGACCGGGGAACTGGGAGCTACAGCTCTCAGACGCCTGTTGGTTAAAGGACTGTCCCCACGGGGGCAGGAGGGACATCACTCCTCAGGTTCCAGGAAGCTTTGACGGAGACCCAGGAGCTGAGTGCTGGAGGAAGCAAGTGCCAGGCAGCCTGCAGGGGGGCAGCCCAGGGCAAACGAAGAGCATAGCAGCGGCGGTTTGCCAGGCCCTTGTGTCTCTCCCAGTGGGCACCAGGGGAATAGGAGCCTCTTGCTGCCTTCCAGACCGAAACCCGGAGAAGCCTGTCTCACCCAATGCACAGGTAAGAAAAGCCAGTTCTAGAACACCAGCCCAGAAGCACAAGTTCTATTTTCCAAAGGACTGGCCCCGAAATAGTGCCCTTCATAAAGGCCCCTGAGCTCAAAGCCATCGCTGACACACACACAGGGTGTGTCCACTAGTAAAGTCACTTCCTAGCAGCATTCAAAAGTCCTCCGCTCAGACACCACCTATCAACTAGAAGCCAGGCAGGAAAGGGAGTATTTGAAGGTGCTGGTGTCCGCCTGGTGATTTCCCCAGCCGCTCAGTTGGTAAAGAATCCGCCTGCAATGCGGGAGACCTGGGTTCAACTCCTGGGTTGGGAAGATACCCTGGAGAAGGGAAAGGCTACCCACTCCAGTATTCTGGCCTAGAGAAGTCCATGGACTGTATAGTCCATGGGATCACAAACAGTGGGACACGACCGAGCGACTTCACTCTCACTGCTGACTAGCACCAAAGTAGCACACTGACGACCTCATGATTTGAGAGAGCACTGTTTCAATTTTTCATCCAGAATAACCCTCATATAGAGAAGGGTTGCATTAATCAGCCTGAAAGAGAGGTTATGTATTTCATACTTTAAAACCAGACTATTTTCTGCAACTACCATAATCAAATCATGTTTACTATGCTTAGGCATGTTTGGACATCTCCCTGGGACCTGGGCTAATTTGATTTATAAAAGACTGTCTTTTCCTGTGGGTTGGAAACAAAGTGCTAACACTTGCCACATACGTGCCACTTGTGACGAGAGCTCCACCTTTCTGTATGGGCGGCTGGGGCTGACTCATCTTGACATCACCCTCGAATCGTCAGACATGGACTCTCACTCTCTTTTCCCATTGAGGAAAACCTCAGTACAAAGAAAACAGTTTCTTCAAGGTGAGGTGTTGGATCTTCTGAAAACAAGAGTGCCTTTGTCATGGGAAATGCCCTCTACCTATAACTAAAATCATCTCTCCCCTCCCCACAAAAAAATGCCACATATCATATAAGCCTCCAGTTGCAGAGAATGGATAGACAAGGAGAAGAGCAAGAAAACAGTAATGTGGAAAGAGAAGAATAAAGTCTTCTCTTGGGTAACTGGGAATAGAACAATCTACCAGGTTCTTACCTGAAACAATTTACAGTACTTACAGGCTAATTTATACACTTAAATAAGCGTCTCACAGTCCAATAACATCTTATACCATGTCACTAAAGCAACAGGTATAATCAATAAAGGGCTCTAAAATTTCCATCCCACACATAAATGCTGTTGGCATACTAGATCATTATTTCCATCATGCATAATATATTAAAGTGCGTGCCTGGACCCAGTGTTCCTCACATTAGAAAAGCCCACTAGCAAGTTAAAAATAAAAAGGGAACATTGGCTACTTTGATAATACACTAAAATAAACAAATCATCTTCCCCAAGAAACAAAGTGAATCTAACTCACAGGCACGGTTTCTCTGTATAAATTATGATTCATATGCATACTGAGACTCCAGCCTAGCAAGTGGACGGGTCACGGTGAGGAAACATCACAACTGCTGCTCGTAGTAAAACATAAGTGTGTTCAACTCTGCCAGAAAAAGCAACCGCTGCTCAGGATGCAATCTGGTTGGAAGCTACTGCGTGGGCCCCAGAAAAATCTCAATCTGAGATTCATAAACCTAAAAGATGATTAAGAACAAGAAACCCATTAACCCCTCACTGTAGTGAGGTACAGTCCCCGGGCCTTAGGGAGATATGCAAAGACTGCTTTTGGACTAAGAATGCCAAACACTCATACCAACGAAGATACTTTTTTTTGTAAGCACCTTGAGCGCCCTCCCAAGACCTTTTCTTCAAGAACCGTTTTTGTCCTTTATTATCTTACAAGTCAAGAGAGAGTACACTGGAATTTTAGCTCAGACTCTAACTCATCATTCCTAATAATTAACATGCATGCTCATCTCTAAAAATCAAATTGAGTGTTTCCCCTGAAAAGTATCTTTAAAGGCAACCCAATGTTCTTGTTTTTCATGATCAGGGCTCCAAAAATTAAGGGTTTATTCAATTGTCCATTAGCTTCGTGTAATAGGGCAATTAGTTATCCTTTGATAAAAGTACTATAGGATACGTGGCAGGTATATTCGGTTGAGTCACTCATTTTACTTGGGAGTACAAGCGGTATTTTCGTGCACTTTCGTAAGGTTCAGCGCTTTACACTCCAGATATTTCCCTGCCTCATTGGTTTCCAGCCTCTCGTTGAGGTACCAGATAACCCGCTTCAAGGGAAGGACCGAAAGCGGAAGCTTAGAGGGCTCCTCCCAAGACTCCCAATGGTCAACAGGATGGGGCGCTCTTCCAAAACCAGAAACGCCAGAGAGTGCACCCCCCCACCTCCAGCCCCAGGCTCACACCCTTTCTTTCATCAGCGGTCGCGGCCGGCACCCCTGGGGCTGGCGGAGACGCACCAGGTGAGGGCGACCCCGCCCCCAGCCCTGTTACAGACTCCACTGCCAACCTCGTGTCATCCGGGTTCGGCCCTGTCCCCCCCACCCAAGAGGGCGAGGAATTAGAAACGTCCTCAAATGGAAAGGGGATGGCCAGCCCACGGGGCTGAAGGGCTCGCCCAGGTGCGGGGCAACCTCGAGAAGTCTCCAGGTGAGGATGCGGAAGTACCTGTCCCTCCCCCGCCCAGACCGGTTGGCCCAGGCGCGCGTCCTGGGGACAACACACCGGCGCGCGCCCAGGCACCCCTCTGCACTCGTGGACAGGTGGGCACCAGGCACCCCAAACGTGTCCCGGCCCCAGTGAAGACAAACCGGCAGACGACGTGTCCGGGACATCCAGAACTCAAAAAAAAAAGTTTTTTTAAGGGGGATGGGGTGCGAACGTACAAAAGACCCCTCACCCCCTCACCGCCCCCCGCGCCGGCACCAAGCGCAAACCCGAGGGGCCCCAGCGGCGGCGGGCGCTGGGGGAGCGGCGTCCCGTCTCTAACTTCAATCGCGGCAACTGCTGCGGAAGCCGGGCCGCCTCCAGCTTGCCGCACCTGTTCTCCCGACTCCGAGGACCGAGTCCCCCACGTCCATTCTGACCTTGAGGACATCCTGGAAATCCCACACTCCACCCCGGGGTCAGCAGTACTCCCACCGCCTCCCCGCAGGGACTGAAGCCCACTCGGGACCCGCCAGGAGAGACCACCTCAAAATACCCACCCCGCGACGGAGTAAGAAAGCGCTCCCCGCGCCCTCCCGCGGTCCCCCGAGCATCCTTAGATCCGCGGCTTCCCCACCCCCCTTGCCGCCGCGCCCCGCCCCCAGGTTGAGCCCCCACCTTTCCTCCTCACCCCGCAAATGGAGAACAACCCCCCCGAATTCAGATCCTTTGGCATGCAAGAGGGGCACCCCCGAATTCAGGGTTCCCCCTCTTTGGCACGTGAGAGTGTCGCCCTCGCAGATCGCGCTGCAGAGCACCGAGGTGGGGGTCCCCGAGTAGGGGACCACCGCGGGCGGCGGGGTGGGGAGGGCGGTCCCCGCGGCCCGGGCTCCGAGCCGGACGGTGCCGGGGGCTTCGGCCGGACTGCGCCGGGGCGAGGACAGCTACGGCAGGGCGTCGGGGAGCCGGGCTACGGTTTGGCGCTCCCGGAAGAGCCAAACTTTCTCCGCCACCCGAAGTTAGGGGCTCGGAGGAGGCGCGGAGCTGGGAGGCTCCGAGGAGTCGCCGGCGCCGGACGGAGCCGCGGGGTACCGAGCCCCCGCGGGCCGCGCGCCGCGCCGCCCTCCGCCGCGCGCCGGGCTCGGCGCGGCCCGCGCTCACCTGGCTGTAGAGCTCGCTGACCGACATGACCGCGCCGGCCGGGCCGAGCCCGGACGCGGTGCCCTGGGCGGGCGGCAGGTCCCGGCGGCTCTCAGTTCTCGGCCGGCCCGTCCGGCGCCATCTTCTGCCCGAGTTTCTCGGCTCTTTCCCCTCCTCTCCGACCTGCCCCGCCGGCTTCCTGGAGGCGCCGCGGCCGGCTCGCTGTCTGCGGGCCCGACCTTTACTCCCGCGGCGGCGGCGGCGGCGGCGGCGGGCGGGGGAGGAGGCCGCGGCGCCGCTCCCCGCGCAGGTATGGGAGGCGGCGCGGGCGCGCCGGAGGGAGCGGGCGGGCGCGCGGCCGGTGCGCCGCCGCCGCCGCCTCCTATGCGCCCTGCGGGGGCCGGGCCCGCCGCCGCGGGGTCCCCGGGGCCGGGCGGGGCCGCGCGCGGAGCGATCGCCGACCGCCCCCTGCCGGCCGCCGGGCGCGCGGGGCAGGTGCGAGCCCTGCACCTGCCGCGCGCGCCCCCCACGCGGCCCGCGGCCCGGGAGGCTGGGCGCGCACCCAGCGGAGACCAGGAAAGCAAAACACAAAGAAGAGGAAGAACCAGAGAAGGGAAAAGAGGAATAAAAAGGAGAGACGCCTGCGGCTGAAAGGCTTCATACATTTTTCCTGTGGGTTTTCCCTGGGCGTTAACATTCCCATTATTAAAATTCAGTTATGGGTAGCCTGTTAAAGACGATTTGGAGGTACTCGAGATGGTCTGCACCAAATAGCGCCCCGCGCTGAAATCTGAGCTCAAGCAACGTAGGAGTCTAAACTCTGATCCACTTTTGCAGATTTCACCCACAGCTTCCAGCTAGGCTCCCGGCCGCTCCACCGGAGAACTGTTTGCCTCTATGGGAAACCTCACATTTCCCCCTCCCTCCCTCTCACACACACTCCCAGCCCCTCTGCCGTTCTCTGTCTCATTTACTTTGGTCGCGTCTGCCAGTGACACCTAGCAGCTTTGCGCTCTCTTCGGCTTCCAAAGAAAAGTAGAAATCTCAGCCAAAAAGGAGAAGACTTGGCAGGAGTCTGTAAAGGGAGAGCAAGGGCTGTAGGAGGAGACGCGGTCTTTTGGGCTGGCTTTCGTACCTGAATGAGGGATGACTTCTGAAAGCAGTTCTCAGCCAGAGCATCCATGTCTGCGGCTCCTCCGGAGCCCCGCTGCCTGGCGGGAGATTCTTAGACCCATCCCATTTAAGACCTTCTCGCTTGGAAAGCAGGCTCCTTACTTGGCCCACCTGCTGCCCTTCTCAACCATGCCTCCTCCATGAGAATCACCCGGGAGCTTTAACAGTTCCACCGCGAGGAACTCCATTTGATGAAGGGTGGGACTCCAGTATCTGAAGTTCCTCCCTAATTCTAAAGAATCGTACTTCCAGGGTTAACCAATGCCAATGACCTAAGCTTGGACGACTCTTCTTGGATCTGAAAGGGAGCTCCTGTCCTGTCTCTCTCCCTCAAAAACCTGTCTGCAGAGTGTCCTTCCCTGTATTCTGGTAGTTCTTGAAGTGTGGCCCCCAGGGCCATTAGCATCACCTGGAAATTTTTAGATATACAAAATATGGGGCCTCATTGAGGACCAATCAGAAAGGCTGGGAGCGGGGCTCAACACCTGTGTCTTCACATCTCACCCAGGTCCTTCCCTCTCAGGTAAGAAAGCCTCCTTGCTAAGACTCAGCCCACCTCTACTCCAGATACCCTTGCCAGATTCTCCACTCCTGTGCTCAGTCAGAGGTCCTACCATTCCAACAGCAGGGAAGTATGTATGAGGTATGCTCAGTCATGCCTGATTCTTAGCGACCCATGGAGTGTAGTCCATCAGGCTTCTCTGTCCATGGAATTCTCAAGGCAAGAATAATAGGGTGGGTATCCATTGCCTTCTCCAGGGAATCTTCCCCACCCAGGAATCAAGCCTGGGTCTCCCGCACTGCGGGCAGATTCTTTACCATCCAAGCCATCAGCCTTCTCAACTGGCTCTTGACTTCCCCCTCTGTTCTTTTCTGCTACACTTGTTGAAGTAGTAATTTCTGTGGACTTCCCTTACCCATGATAGTCCCTCTGTAATTCACTGGTTCTCAACACTTTCTGCACATTAGAATCATTTTTACAAAGACAAATGCCTGGCTCCCACTCCCACAAATTCTGATTTGACTTGTCTGGGGTGCTGTCTGAGCAAAGAGATGTTTAAGAATTTTCAGGTGGTTCTAATGACAATCAAGGTTAAGAGTCTCTGCTCTCATTCCTTCCTAAGCGGTTCCCTCTCAACCCCATCCTATTGAAACTGCCCTCGCTGTCTGAAGCTTGGGGTGGGACTCTCCCTGTGTTGTTGTCCCCCCTGACCTCTATCATTTTTCTCCTCTGTTTTCCTGGCTTTGCTAACCACACCTTCTTCTTTCTCTTCCTGAATAAAGCTGTGGCCCATTTCCCAGATCTCAGCTTTCTTCTCAGCCACGCCCTCTATCTCTCCTCTTACCGCAATGTTAACTCTCAAATTCAGCTCTAACCTCTAGACCCACCTCTCCACCTGCCAGGTAGGCAACGCTAGCAATCCTTCTAAGCCCTCAGAACAATCTGAGACTCATGTGACCATCCTTTGTCCCCACCCCCAACCCAGGTCCAATTTTCTGGTTTCCATCATACCTGGCATGAATTAAAAGCTGAATTCATGTTGACTGAGCTGAATCACGTCCCTGAGGAGGCTCCTACTCTTGGCCAGAAGTTTGTGGATGTCTAATGAAGAACTGATGCTTTTGAACTGTGGTGTTGGAGAAGACTTTTGAGAGTCCCTTGGACTGCCAGGAGATCCAACCAGTCCATTCTAAAGGCGATCAGTCCTGGGTGTTCTTTGGAAAATGCTAAGGCTGAAACTCCAATACTTTGGCCACCTCATGCAAAGAATTGACTCCCTGGAAAAGACCCTGATACTGGGAGGGATTGCGGGCAGGAGGAGAAGGGGATGACAGAGGATGAGATGGCTGGATGGCATCAGCAACTCGATGGACATGAGTTTGGGTGAACTCCCGGCGTTGGTGATGGACAGGGAGGCCTGGCGTGCTGCGATTCATGGGGTCGCAAAGAGTCGGACACAACTGAGCAACTGAACTGAACTGAACTGAATCCCACAATCAGATATAGGCTTTCCCTCCTTGGAATAATAATAAAAACATTTGAAAACTTACTTTGTGCTAGGAAAAAGCATTCACCAAATGCTTTACTTCTGCGATCTTGTCTGAGCCCCAAAGCAACCTTTTAGAGGAGATTCAGATATTAACTCTGTTTCACAGGTGAGCAAAGTGAGGCTGAGGGTGTTGGGGAGATAGATGTTCTAGGTCAGAAAGCCAATACTGAACTCAAACTCTATCACACTCTAGAGCCTAAGCACCTGCCAGCAGTTCCTGAACCTTAGTGGGAATCAGGATGAAGGGGGTGCTGGGGGATACTAATCCAGTTGGCCCATGTGTGCATGTTTATTAAGTACCCTAGATGGTATAGGGCTCATACTTTTAAGAAGCACTACTCTGTGCTCCATGGTTTCTCAAAGTAAAGAGAAGACACTCATTGTAAGTGACTTGCTCTCCTTCCTGACAGATGGTGCTTTCCATCACATACAAATGAGGACGAACTTTGAACTTCCAAAGCATTCATCTGCACTGCACCCTGTAATGTGTGTGTACTAATATCCCTGTGTGTGTGTGCTAAGTCACTTCAGTCGTGTCCAACGCTTTGTGACCCTATGGACTGTAGCCTGCCAGCCTCCTCTGTCTATGGGATTCTCCAGGCAAAAATACCGGAATTTTGCCATGCCTTCCTCCAGGGGATCTTCCCAACCCAGCTACGTGACCTGCGTCTCTTACATCTCCTACATTGGCAGGCGGGTTCTTTTCCACTAGTGCCACCTGGGAAGCCCACTAATATTACTGGCTTCTCAACACTAAGGCAGGAACAACACAGACCCATTGCCTTGCTCAAAATAGACCTCAAGAAATAGTAGGTGAATTGTGCTGGACCTAGTGATTTGAGTCTACCAAGATGATGGGGTATCACTTCCATGATTAGGTTATAAGACTGTGACTTTGTCTTGCTGGAATTTTCTCTGGCATTTCTCATATGTTTGCTCCCATGAAGCAAGCTAACCTATTGTGAGCTGCCCTATGGAGAGATTCATGTGATAAGAAACTGAGGGTAGCCTCGGACCAACAGCACTCGAAAACTGAATTCTCCCAATGCGAAGTGAGTGAGCTTGGAAGCAGATTCTGCACTAGCCAAGGCTTCAGACTTGACTTGAAGACCACACCCCCGGCTGACACTTTGATGGCAGACACATGGGACACCCAGAAGCTGAGGATCCAGAAAAGCTGTGTCTAAATTAAACTGTGAGATAATAAATGTGTATGGTTTGAAGCCACTAAGTTTTGGGATAATTTGTTACGCAGCAAGAGGTGGCTAAGACAATCACATACAAAAAGTATCCTGCGGTGATTGTCCCACTGGCACGAACTGCATCCTAGCAATTTCTCTCCTCTCCTTCGCAGTAGGTTGCTTTCCCAAATATTCCTACTTACTAAGGCAACATCTTCAAACTGGTCTGTGATGCCCTGATTAATACAGGACTTTTCAAGGAGCCATTAGTCCATAGTTTGTCTTAAGAAAGTCAATTTCCAGATCCTAAATGTCCAAATTAACTGGTAACTTGAAACATGACTTTGACAAAACAAGCCTGCAGTTCGAGGGCTCATTCTGAGATGGCCCTTCTCACTTCTTCTCTCACTTCGCAGAAGAAAGCACATTTCTCGGTCCTCCTGAATGATGGGATGGCCCTTTCCTTGGAAAGCAAGAGCCTCCAGGACACCAAACAAACGGACACTTGGAAGCTTTGGTGTTGAGAATGCCTGACTCTGACGAAGGGGCCACATGGTCTGGGCAGGTCAGGTGGTTTCCAATTCTGTTATCAACAAAACTGAAGGAGGAGCTAAGCCATTGTCACCTGACAGGTTATTAACAATAATCTTTTGATGGATCTCCATATGATTTTTGGCAACTCAGAAGGAATTCAAAGAATTGAGGGACACTGTTGTAACAAAACTTTCTTTCCCATCTATTTATTTACATAAGCAGATATAAAGCATTTATATTTATAACAAAAATACAGATTTTTGAAATTGTGTAGTAATATGATTTGTGATCATTCACTTCAGAATAGTTTTAATACTTGACCACTGCAAAATGTTTTAATATATTAATTTATATACATATTTTTATTATAGATAAGTATCATTGGTGGTTATTAAAGGAGTTTCTAGCATTAAAAATGTAGAGTGAAATCTTGTAGGGAAAGTGGAATAAATTCAGATTCAAGGGAAAAAACAAATGATTTAAAGAACTTGTGTGGTTTTTAAATGGGCAAGGGAAAGTATCAAATTGCTATGGCAATTAGAGTCCATGAGGTTCATTTAAAAGAATGATACAACAATTTTATTTTAAGCTGACAGTATCTAAAATATGCCAGAAATTACATCTTTTCCAACTACTTAAACTTCTTAAAATATTAATTATTAACCTAAAAACATGGGAAGACATACATGGTTTTTCAAAATTTCTTTCGAGTTTCAGAACAAGAAAAGTCTGAAGCCCACAGAAGAGTGGTTTCTTCCACGACCTCCCAAATTAGCAGATCAGGATTAAAATGGTGTTAAGAAGCTGATGCTGTGGAACACTTTCATCTTTGCAGTTTATCCAGTGGTCATCTCTGAGTCCCTCTTGGGTCAGAACAAACATTTTTCACCTGTTAGCACCTAGCCTGTGCAGGTTTAAGCCAGGACTTTCCTGTCACTATTTGACAGGGAGAGATGGACGGAGACATAGACCCCAGCCTGGGTTTCCCAGTGGCCCTCCTCCATGGGGTGCAGGTGGGTGGGGATGAGGGTGGAAATCATGACATGTAAGGATGGTGGAAGACCCCTGGGGTGTCTTGATTTGGGCATGGGAAGACTCTGGACACTAAGGCTGGATGAAAGACGCGGCTGTCATAACCATTTTCAAACACTTGAACATCCATCATGTTAAAGAGGGTTAGGCTGGGTCTGCTTGATGGAGGTCAGACCACAGGGAGAAAGTCTCAGGGTGGCAGTTCACACAGCCATCAAGAACAAATACAACTTCTAATGAAAACTAAGAGAGGCATCTCGTGGAAAAATGAGCTTGCTGTCCCCGGGGGAATTCAAGCAGAGGCTTGATGATCACTGCCAAGGATGCTGTAGATTCTGCCGCTGGGTAGGGGGCGGGCTGCACCACCCCGGGGGTCAGTGGTTATGCCAGGGTGACTGCCCCCCATACATCTGGCTCATGACATCGGTATTCAGAGCTGTTGCCATGTATGCTGTACTGATAACCTCAAGCAAAGAAAACCTCTGGCTCAAAGCTTGCTCCCAGGAAGATTGGACAGCAGGGCTTTACAGCTCAGTTAGACCCTAGGTCCTGTGTTTCCTTTAGGAGGTTTTCATTTGAGGCTTGATTTTAACCCTAAACAGGGTGCCCTACTGGACATTCTGTCTGCTGAAAAATGGTTGGATTTTTTTCTAGAGGGGAAGCAGGAGAGAAAAGAGTGAAATTTACACTTCCCCAGAACTTCCAACACCTCTGCTCATAGAAGCTGTTGCAAGACTCAAGAGCTTTTGAGTAAATGACTATAATGACAACCAGCCCCCACCACCCCTAGGATGGAGTGACCAATCTCTTGGGGCTTGGATGGAGAAAAGAGAGGAAAGAAGTGAGGTGATGTGGATGGGAGGAAACACAAGGTAACTCCAGCAGGCCCGCAGTCTGTATGCCCCCTAAATAACCCTGAGCCCCCAGTCCTCCAACCACTGTTCATGTCAGGTCACTTGCTCTCAGGTAAGCAGCTGCAAGATGCCTTTCCAGGGACACAGTACAGTTTCTCCCTAGCATCTTGGCTCCCTCTTCTGGACACTTTTCCCAGCTAGTTTTAGATTTGCCTTTTCTCTCACTTTCAACATTCTTTAATTTTCTGATCTTCCAAAGTCATAATGGGAAGAGCCTTAACGAGATCAATCTCCAACCTTCTGATTTTACAAAAGAAAAAGCGAAGCTCCTAGAGGAGACAGAGCCGCTCAGAGTCATGCTGCTAGCTGGTGGCTGGGCTGCTCTTGGCTGAGACATTGCTGGAAAGAACTAGGAAGTGGATAGGGGTTCACAAGGCCCACTTTCATAGCAGAGAATGTCACTCACAATCTCTACACACCTGCCTCGCTCACAAAGCATACCCTTCACCCCAACTCACCCATTAATAAAATTGAACCATTAAACTGAGATCTTGCCATGGGGGGGAGATTGTCTTGTGTTCTGAGATTGAGAGGGAATCAGAGCCTGAGGTTGAGCTAAGGATAGATCTCAGGGCTTGTATTCATTACATAAACCTGTGAATTCATAAAAACTGCCGGGAATATGCTGTTTCCAAATTCTACCCATCCTCTACCTCCATGATTCTTGGGCTTGGCTATACACTAGAATCACATAGGAATCACTTCAAAAAGGCTGATTCCAGGATCTCCAGTTGAATGGTCATTTCACTCCCAGGTACTTCAAAAGCAGAGCTACCAAACCTCCATTTTTGGTCTCACCACATGTCCCACCTTCTCTGTGAAGCCTTCCTCCACTATATGGATACCCTCTCTATGTTTCTATTCATTTCGTTACCTGAGATTGACAATATTTTTAATATACTTTTTTCACTTTAATATACTTTCTATGTATATATCCTATGTATGATGAATTAATATTCCAAGTAAATATAAGTATTATTTAAAATATAAAATGCTCACTGTCTAAATTTTTGACATACATAAAATTCAAAGACAGTTTAATATTTAGAGCTTTCAATTCTTTGCTAAACTCTGTCATACCTATTAGGCAAAAACCTGCTTGACCAGATCCCATGATTCTTTGTTCTGAAGGCCAGAAGGCTTTGGTTAGAGACTTAGTAGAGATTCTGAATATGTACTTATTTTGCCTTTTAATTCCAGGGGTAGCTAGATAATTTGCTATCAAGAATTTACATTGCAGGGTGGTCAGTTGGCATATCAGAAAAGGCCACATCCCATACACAGCCTGCAAGTCCTTCTGCTGTTCACATCTCAGTCAATAGCCAAGTCTCGGATAATTAGCAACTAACGTACATATGAGTTGTTACAGGTTATTTCCCATCAGCTCACCAAGGACAGTCCTTTTTGGCATGTATAGCGTTTAAACACCCCAAGCCTGCTGACTTAACCCTTTCCTATGTGCCGGGCTGTGTTGCGCTTCGTCGCTCAGGCGTGTCCAACTCTTTGCGACCCTATGGATGGTAACCTGTTTCTCTGTCCACGGGGATTCTCCAGGCAAGAATACTGGAGTGGGTTGCCATGTCCTCCTCCAGGGGATCTTCATGGCAACCCTTTCTTATAATCCCCAAAAGATAATTTACTGTTTTTCTTAATCTGGCTTTAATGAAGTAAACTCAATCATTAATAATTTTGAAATCTACCTCTGAAAAAAATTAACTATTAAAGAAATACATTAAAACATGTAAAAAGGGACATGCATTTTTCCTTTGGCCTCAGGCTCTAATCTGGCCCAGCCCAGCACTGTCAGATCTTTATTTCAAAATTTAACATTTCCTTCCTCATGAATTTTTCGCATGAATTTTTATTTTTACAGGTAACATCATGATTGCTGAGTTTTTGATACCCCTTAAGCTTGAGAAACCTATATGCAAGTCAGGAAGCAACAGTTGGAAATAGACATGGAACAACAGACTGGTTCCAAATAAGAAAAGGAGTACATCAAGCCTGTATATTGTTACCCTGCTTATTTAACTTATGTGCAGAGTACATCATGAGAAACACTGGGCTGGAAGAAGCACAAGCTGGAATCAAGATTGCCGGGAAAAATATCAGTAACCTCAGATATGCAGATGACACCACCCTTATGGGAGAAAGTGAAGAGGAACTAAAAAGCCTCTTGATGACAGTTAAAGAGGAGAGTGAAAAAGTTGGCTTAAAGCTCAACATTCAGAAAACGAAGATCATGGCATCTGGTCCCATTACTTCATGGGAAATAGATGGGGAAACAGTGGAAACAGTGTCAGACTTTATTTTGGGGGCTCCAAAATCACTGCAGATGGTGATTACAGCCATGAAATTAAAAGACACTTACTCTTGGGAAGGAAAGTTATGACCAACCCAGATAGCATATTCAAAAGCAGAAACATTACTTTGCTAACAAAGGTCTGTCTAGTCAAGGCTATGGTTTTTCCAGTGGTCATGTATGGCTGTGAGAGTCAGACTGTGAAGAAAGCTGAGTGCCGAAGAATTGATGCTTTTGAACTGTAGTGTTGGAGAAGACTCTTGAGAGTCCCTTGGACTGCCAGGAGATCCAACCAGTCTATCCTAAAAGAGATCAGTCCTGAATGTTCATTGGAAGGACTGATGCTGAGGCTGAAACTCCAATACTTGGGCCACCTGATGTGAAGAGTTGACTCACTGGAAAAGACCCTGATACTGGGAGGGATTGAGGACAGGAGGAGAAGGGGATGACAGAGGATGGGATGGCTGGATGGCATCACCGGCTCGATGGACATGATTTTGGGTAAACTGCAGGAGTTGGTGATGGACAGGGAGGCCTGGTGTAATGTGATTCATGGGGTCGCAAACAGTCGGATACGACTGAGCGACTGAACTGACTGACTGACTTAAGCTTTACACCCAAAATTAGTCCCTCATTCACCACATCCTGGTGCTGGCCCCACAATCATCAATGGTGTTGCTTCTCATTTTTTTGCATTCATATTCCATTGATTTTAACACTCTTTCATCACATTATAGAACTATATAACTCATAAGACTAGAATATACTGGGCCAACTGTTACAGTAGCATAGGAAATCTACTTTTTTTTTTTAATGTTTTTGTTTTAGGGACTTCCCTGGTGGTCAAATGGTTAGGAACACTGCCTTCCAGTGTGGGGAACACAGGCTGAATCCCTGGTTGGGGAACTAAAATCCCACATGCCACAAGGCAGCTGGGCCTGCAAGCCGCAACTACCAAGCTCCCCACCCACCCCCCCCCGCCCCGGGCCACAGCTACAGAAAGCCCGTGCAGTGCAACGAAGGCCCAGCACAGCCAAAATTAAAATAAATGCATTAAAATTTTAAATTGTATATTGGCATATAGTTGATTAACAATGCTGTGTTAGTTGCAGAAGGGTAGCTAAGTGATTCACTTATACATATACATGCATCCTTTTGCAGACTCTTTTCCCATTTTAGCTTATTACAAAATATTGAGCAGAGTTCCCTGTGCTTACAGTAGGTCCTTGTTGGCTGTCTATTTTAAATGTTATTGCTTCTCATTTTTAGAACCCAAATAGCACCAAGTCAGAAAGGCCTCCCTCATCACCTGGCCTACAATCACACCCTCCTCTTTCTTTTTATCAATTCATACTCTGAAATTGCCATATTCATATTCTTATTGCTTCCTGTCTATGCCTTCCTCCCAACCAATATAAGCTTCTTAAAAGCAGAAACTGTTCGTCTTGTCCACTGTTGAACTCTCAGACTTCAGCAGAGTATCCCTTACATAGTAGATGCTCAGTAAATAGTTGCTTTGAGCCGCCACCTGGGGGCTGAAGCCTTTGTCCGGATGGGCACACAGAGCAGGCACCCAGGTGAGGGTCCCTATCCTGTGACTGCCAAGCTGCCCTCTGTGGCTTGAGGGGTCCAGTGGCTCAAAGGACCCACAGAGACAAGTCCAGAGGCTTCCACTGGATGCTAAGGAAGCCTCTGCATGAGTGTTCACATTCTCATGCGTTTCAGTCAAGTCCGACTCTTCACAACTCTGTGGACTGCAGCCCACCAGGCTCCCTGTCCATGGGATTCTCCAGGCAAGAATACTGGAGTGGGTGGCCAGTCCCTTCTCCAGGGGATCTTCCCAACCGGGGGATCGAACCTGCATCTGTCTTATGTCTCCTGCATGGGCAGGCAGGTTCCCTACCATTGCGCTACCTGGGAAGCCCAAGGAAGCCTCTAGCTATCTCCAGTTGTACCAGTTTAACACGAAATGTTTACAAAGCGCAGACAAGTTGCACTCTTGAGTGCAGAAAGCACCTTGCATATTCAGACTTCACGTCATTCAAATGAGCTGCCTGTAAACTCTCCAGCCTTGCAGAAAACACCCCTTTCCTACTTCCTCTGAGCTTATTAAGAGGTACTTTGGCCCGTGGTGTGTCCTGGGAAAATGATTCATCCTTTTGCAGTGGTGATTTGTGTTTCCAGGCACCTATTGTTAAAATATGAACACCACTAAAGAAGTCATGAGCAAGTCATCAGAGGAGAATGTTTGCATTCTCATGCCTTTGATTCTGAGTCTTGCGTTGCCTTCTGCTCTTGCTTGGTTGATACTGCCATTCTTTGGGGGGCCCTGAGCCTTCTCTGTACATTTACTAATGCCAAAATCTCTCCTTCTGTCCCCTAGATCTGCCCAGGCACAATCTCTGAGGACGTTCCGTCTCACGCAGGGTCCCAGCAGGGTCCTTGCAATGGCCACGCCTCTGCTCCCTCCCCTCCCCGACTCAAAGTTTGAAGTTTCCTTGTCAGAGCACAACTTGTCTCTGCTCTGTAAACAGATCCTATTAAACGGGTACAACGGAGAGAGCTGGAGGTTTCCCTGGGCTTCCCGGGTGGCGCAGTGGTAAAGAGCCCGCCTGCCAGTGCAGGAGACATCAGCGACGGCAGTTCGATCCCTGGGTCAGGATCCCTCCCTGTGCCTTGCTTGCTGTCCCTGGCAAGCCTCCCAGCCGGCCTCTCTTGGGTGCCTTTTCTGCCTCCACGGCTTTCACCCCCTCAGGGCTTTTCCTGTGAGGTCTTCCTGTCTACTTCGTTTAAACTTACACGTCACCTTGTCATTTCATATCCTGCCACCGTTTATCTTTCTCTATGCCGTTACTACAGCCTAGCACAATCTATTTTTTCCATATTTATTTATTATCTCTCTCCCCTTGTGAGAACGCTAAGCTATTTTATTCTCTTCTTCTCAGGGGCAGCCTCACTTAAGCTTGGTTCTTTCCAGCCTGAAGAGGAACTTTGAGTGATGTGTTAGTTCCCTAGGGATGGCTGACATGACAAAGAACCACAAACAGAATGGCTTAAAGCCGTGGAAATGTACTGCCTCACAGTCCTGGAGGCTAGAAACCCCAGTCAGGGTGTTGGCAGGGCCACACCTCGTCTGAAGCCTGCAGGGCAGGACCGCCCCTCCTCCTCCACCCTCGGGTGGTTTGCAGGAAATACCTGGGGTCCTGGGCTTGCAGGTGGGTCGCTCCAGTCTCTGCCCTTGTCGCCACATGGCCATCTCCCTGTGTGTGCCTATGTCCCTCTGTGTCCTCTCCTCTTTTCATAAGGTCACCAGTCACATTGGATCAGAGGCCCACCTACCCTGGTGTGACCCATCTTAGCTAATTACACATGCAATACCTACTGTATTTCCAAATAAAGTCACATTTTGTGGTCCTGGGGTGATTACGACTTCAGTGTATATTTTTTTTCCTAAAGGAACACAACTCCACCCACGAAAGGCGACATCTCAGCACGTCCTTTTCCAGTAGCTGTTCTATCCCGTGAAGACAAAGATATGGGGCTGGAGACAGTCTTCCTGCCTGTCTTGACTGTTTACTCCACAAGCAGTTACAGAGCCAGGCATTTGCTATCACTGAGACCAAAAGGTGACATGTGAGTCTTTCCTCCGAAGACCACCCAGGCCGGGTGACAGCCCACGTAGAGCCGTGGTGACGCTGCCGGCTGGTCCTGTGCAGACCCACGCGTGGGAGGGCCTCCCCTCCAGGGCCACCTGCTGCGTCCGCCTCTGGCCCCTCCCACACACATGCATCCCCAGCCTCCACAGCTTTGGCGTGTGGGGAGGCGCATAATTTAGGGTTTCGTTTTACGCTCTAGATGGAAATTTATGTCCTACTTACTCCTTCAGTGTGTGTTACTCCATAAACTGGGCTGTAAAATTCTCTCACACACAAAATTATCTTTTGACTCAAGTGTTTTGCCATTCCTGCTCAAGCTTGTCTTAAAGCTTATTCCACAAGCAGCCGATGAAGTCTCTGTCCAGCTCTTGCCCCCACTCCTCACATGTACCACCCGCAGGTAAGCTTGGCCCTGGAGCTGCCACCAGTTTGAAGCCCAAAGTCCGTAAACTGTCCAACTCAGTCACACATGCTCATCCTCCTTCAAACTGCACCCCAGTTCCAACAAGGGGGGTGCTTCCTTACAACCAAGCCTGGCCTCAGTCTGGTTACAGGAACCAAATCCTTGTTTTGTCCTAGCGCCCTCGGCTTTATCTGATTCCCTATCAAGTCGTATCCTGGTTTTCCAAGGACAAGACTCGGCATCTCCCCCACAGTCTTGCCTTGATCTATGACCCCATCCTTAAGCCCAGGTCTCAGTACTTTGTCCCAGTATTTGCAGTGGTTTCCCATGGATTCCTGGACCTGGCGAGATCTTGCTTCCAGATTCCCAATGCTGGGAGTCACCGCCTGTCAGGATCCCTGTGACCCTTTTCTGGTAACTTCACAGACTCCCTGCTCATCTCTGGGGGATCTGCTTGGCTTTGGGGTCTGTGTCCCATGGCACACCGAGGCAGCACTGTGGACTGTCACCACTGGGCCATCAAATCCTGATTACAATGTATAAAATTGATCAGTGTTTGAAAAGACACTTTCCTGAACAGGATGCCATCTGCTGTGGATGAAAGGTAAGGAATGAGCGAAATCTCCACTCATGCACTGCAGGCGGAGGGCACAGACTGTGCAGTCAAGTACTCTACCCCAACGGGAGAGAGTGTGCAGTGTGGGCTGGCCTGGGTGCTTTTGCAGACCCCACGACACACTGTGGGGCTGCAACAATGATCATGTTTTAACCAACTCCCACTTGTCTACTTTTGTCTTTTGATCATTTCAGATGTGTCAACAAATATTCTGGTATTTAAAGCAAGGCTTGACACATACACAAAAAGTTGAAGAAACATGACAAGATCGAGTTCATTCTCCTCTTTCACAATACCCTCCAATCATCAGTCAGCCCCTCCCCTTCTAAAGTTAATCAGCGCTGAGGGTGGGAATATCGCTGGCTGCTTGGCAATAATGATCAGAAAGCATCAAGCATGCACATCCCCTGTAACCCAGAGGCTCCACTTTAGGGATTTTCTTTGCTAATATGCACATATGTTCATTCATGGCGGCATGATCTGAAATCACACCAGACTGGAAGCCACCTGAATGTTCTCTATGAAAGACTCCTGGTGGCACAAAGCCCCAAGGCTTGTCCATGGAGACACTGGTTTAGCCATTTCAGAGATTAGTTTTCCAGAACATTTTCTGGTGAGGAAAGGACATTGTGTATATAAATCGAAGATCACATGAGTTCAGGGTCAGAAAAGAGAGCCAAAACTAGCTGTGAATGAGGGGAAGGTGGGTAACTACATGTCCTCATGGGGAAAAAGTTATAAGAGATATATTCTGGGGTGGAGGTTATGGAGAAGGGACCCAGCCTGTTAGAGATGGGCTGGGAGGAAAGGTGATGTCATTAGAAGAAGGGTCTGAAAGTAGAAACGGCAACTGTCAGAGAGAAAACTTGATTTTTGTATTTTTCACTATTGTAACTTGAGTGGCACCTCTTACAAGAAATGTAATTTCTCAAAGCTTCCCCTCTTCCTGATAGTGCTGCTGCTGCTGCTAAGTCGCATCAGTCATGTCCGACTCTGTGCGACCCCATAGACGGCAGCCCACCAGGCTCCCCCGTCCCTGGGATTCTCCAGGCAAGAACACTGGAGTGGGTTGCCATTTCCTTCTCCAAGGCATGAAAGTGAAAAGTGAAAGTGAAGTCGCTCAGTCGCTTCCCGACCCTATGGACTGCAGCCCACCAGGCTCCTCCATCCATGGGATTTTCCAGGCAAGAGTACTGGAGTGGGGTGCCATTGCCTTTTCCGCCTGACGGTGCAGACCCCTGAATTTGGTACCCATTTTACATAAAGCACATTCACTCCATAGCCTATTTGCTGCACAGAAATTTCTCTGGTTCTTGGTCCCAGACTTGGGATGTGATTTGCAGGGTTTACAAAGAAGTGGTCTGTTATTTTGTATGATTGCTCTAAATCCTTTCCCAGTTCTCCCCACCCACTAGTTTTCCACAAATCCCTCTGAGCTTCATCCAGTTTCTCTGCCCAAGTCAGATGCCCAACCCTGGCTGCTTCCCAGGGCTGGAGCAAGACTACAGTCAGCCCTAACTGCAGGGCTAGAGTGGCCCCAGCTGAGACCTGGAAGGGAGGTCCTGGACGCCCAGGGTTGGCAATGCAGGGAGAAGCATGTGGCCACATGCACACGCAGAGCAGGGCTTTGGGATTTCACCACGATTAGCAACACGCTAGGTACACATACACACACACTGGACCAGCCATTCTTGAATAGCGTACTCTGTCAGGAAATAGTGGTACTTCCCCTGTCTCACTCACACAGTAGCTATATAAACACAGAGTTGAAAGACTGAATCCATCCCTCCAGGACTTCTTCCATGTGAATCAGGACCATGAAGCATTTATTCAAAGCCCCCCCACCCCTGCCATGGTCATTCTGAGTACCTCTTCCACTTTCACATGAGAACTCCCAACAAGATGGGGTTTTTAGTGTTTGCTTTTATCTTTTGATTGAACTAAGCCAAAATTTTGCAACCTAAAAAGAAAAGTTCCAGAAAGCACTGCTCCAAAGTGGTCCATTAGGAAGAGCCCTGCATATATATCCAGAGAAAAACATGACCTGAAAGGATACACACTTCCCAATGTTTATCGCAGCACTGTTCACAATAGCTAAGACATGGAAGCAATCTAAACGTCCATCAACAGAGGAAAGCGTAAAAAAGATGTGCTACATATGCAAAGGAGTATTTCTCAGCCATTACAAGGAATAAAACAATGTCATTTGCAGCAACACAGATGGACCTAGAGACTGTCATACTGAGGGAAGTAAGTCAGCTAGAGAAGGAGAAATATCATATGCTATCCCTGATATGTGGAGTATATTAAGAAATGATACACATGAACTTACTTACAAAACAGAAACAGACTCACAGACTTAGAAAAGGAGCTTATGGTTTCTGGGGGAAGGGATAGTTAGGGAGTTTGGGACGGTCAGGTACACACTGCTCTATTTAAAATGGATAGTAACAAGGAACGCTGCTCAATGTTATGTGGCAACCTGAATCGGCGAGGGTTTTGGCGGACCTTTGCTGTTCACCTGAAACTATCACAACACTGTTAATCAGCTATACTCCAAAACAAAATAAAAAGTTCAAAAAATAAATAAGAAAAAAAAAAAAAGAAAGAGCCCTGGATTTGGGACCAGAAAATTCCAGTTCTAATTCTCACCCTCCCAGCTGCACTACTTAAGGAGCCTAAGGGACTAATTCACTCTGGCCCTGACTTTCTTCATTTGTAAACGTTGTTTAATGATCCTTGCCCACAAGAGAATGGATAAATCAATTATGGTACATTCAGACAATGAAACCGTGCCCAAATAAGAACGAAGAACAAACTGTGGGTATGTGTGCAGAACATGGAAGAATCCCATACCCATTACGCAGAGTAAAAGAAATATAGAAGATATAGGGGACTACATCCTATAGGATTCCATTTCTGTGAAGTTCAAGAGCAGGCAAAACTAATGGATGGGGATAGAAGTCAGAATAGTGGTTTTCTGAGGATGCTTTGAATGAAGGGGCACAAGAACCTTCAGGATTCTGGAAACATTACATATCCTGATCTGCTGGTTATACAGGAGCCAACGTGTAAATGCTCCCACCATGCACTTAATACATTTCATTGCATGAATGTTAAACCTCAATCACAAAAAAGAAAAAAAAATCCCTGTCAAGTGCTGTGGCTACAGTGAAGACAAGTACAATGACTTGTTTGTAAAGCAAAAACGCGTACAGATGGTTGTTAAGTAATAATGAAGTATTAGAAAGACACTGGGGTTCCCAAGTGGCTCACTGGGTAAAGAATCCTCCTACCAGTGCAGGGGATGAAGACATGCAAGTTCGATCCCTGAGTCAGGAAGATCCCCTGCAGGAGGAAATGGCAACCCACTCCAGTATTCTTGCCTGGGGAATCTCATGGATAGAGGAACAGGCTACAGTTCATGGAGTCACAAAGAGTCCGACTCGACTGAGCGACTGAGCAGCAAGGCAAAGATGTTAGATTCTCAAGAAGGCCAGGCTGTCCTTGCAGAATAGAACTACCTTGACTAGGAAAAGGAACAAAGTGTTCCTGGGAAGCGCTTACATCACTTCACTGGAAGGATAGGATACATGTTGGGTCTGGATGGCTTCCAATACTGAGCTACACTAATCCTTTCCTAAGAGTCAAGGCTGGGCTACCCCTGCCGCCCTTAGCCCTGACCTCACAACTGGCCTTGGAAGTCAGCCAAGCCCCCAAGTCCCAGCTCTCAAAGCTGCTAAGGCCCACAGGCACCGGCTGCCTATCATGCGATAACGCACCTCCTTCTTTCTGGAGTCAGCAGTCCCAAAGGTTCCGTCACGCAGTGTTAACCATATCATCGAGACTGCACCCCCAGTAGAGAAGGAGGTGAGGCGTCACGAAGTGTGCCCAAGACGGGTGTACAGCTACTATAAGTCTACAGGCGACTAATTTCTCTTGGAACCTGGTGAGGTTTAGCAAATTCTCCTTTTTCTCATTTGGAAAATGAGACTTTTTGGTCGGCCTCCGAAAGTTTTGAATTCCTGCCCCCAAGATAGATTCTCTGATTGAGTCAAGTCCACGTCTCACTATGACCTGCCCCCAGCAGACTCCCCTCCAAAGATCCTCTTCCTCCTTGAGGCCGTCTATAGTCCACACAACCTAGAAGTCCAGCTCAAGGGCCACCTTTTCCCAGAAGCCTTCTTGATTGCTTGGTTCACCTTTCCCTTTGCTAAAATTCCAAAGCAGCAGTGGTGTGACTCCGAAGCATGACTTGACCATTACCGCCCTCCTCCAACTCACAGAAAGGTCCTCCAGTCTCCTCCATTCAAACATAAAACGTAAGCAGAGGCAGCGCAGTGCTATTCAAATGCAGCTTCAATACACTCTCTCCAAGGCTCTCCCAGTCAGGGGCCTCGCTTCAGCCCAAGCTACATTGGAATTCTGGAGCATTTAAGAAGGCTTAACCGTAAATCTGTTCCACATACTTGATTGTACTTAACACAGCACTGGATTATATGTTGCTTTAATGTTCACAATTATTTCTTGTCTCTAGGTCTTGACCTTCAACTAGACTATAAATTCCTCAAGGGAAAAAACTGGGTCAATCTTATTTTGTAAGCTCTACAGTGTCTAGATACTAAAGATATTGAGGTTTTCTGCTAAAAACATGCTTGACTTTGTAAATTCAGCAAATCAATTTTATTCATATTATTTGTAGTAGCAACACTGATAGTCGCAATAAATAATTGTGAGTGTTTTTATAATTGCATTGTTATTGATTCCTCCAGTTTTTAAGCATAATTTATAAAAAGCCAATTGGAATTTAAACTGCACAGCTGCTATTTTCCTAGGTAATATTGTGCTTTTTCATTACATCTTTTAAAACTGTGCTCAGCACATTTAATAGGCCAATGGAATAATCTGCTCAAAAACAACATGAACATCTGTAACATACATATCAACCAACGTTTTAATTCCAGTCACGTGTTCCTCCAGTTTAGGTTTAAGTTATTTCTCATTCTGTTCAAATAGCCATTGCAATTTACTTGCACACCAGAGAAGCAGTGCTTCCCATGGTTCTCCTCAAGTTGACAGTAGTGGGCTTAGTATCAACCCTTTTGGAGAGCACAGGTCCATAGTCCTTAATATGAGACTCTTAGGGCCAGATGTGTTTTGAAATTTGAAGTTTTTGCACTTTAGAAATGTAGAAGATACCTAAGCCATAGATTTTATCATGCATCTAGCCAGAGTTAGGATTGTGCTCAGTAATCAAAGTCATTCACAGTTGTATAGAAATACCCATTCACATATCCTTAAATATTTTCACATTTGTTCAAGGTCAGATTTTGCTACTAAATGAGGCTTAGCATCAGACTTTCTAGTTTCTGATCTTTGTGGACTTTTAAGTTGTAGATGAGGTTGGCAGGCTGGTCTGTCTCCGACAGTGTGCAAGAAGTAGGGTTGGCTGCTGGCCCTTGTCAGCGATTCCAGACCCAGGGCACCGCCAGCACCATGCATGCCTCATTCATTTGGGAATTACAGTTCAGCTCAACAAACATTTGTGAAGGGGTTTTCATGTGCTCCTTCACAGATCACTGCCTTGTCATGGCAAAGGGGCTTGCATAACTCAATGAAGCTGTGAGCCAGGCCGTTTAGGGCCACCCAAGATGGACAGGTCTTAGTGAGAGTTCTGACAAAACTTGACCCACTGGAGGAGAGAACAGCAAACCACGTCAGTATACTTGCTGTGAGAACCTCATGAAACACGGGGTGGCAAAGAGCTGGACACAACCGGGCCACTGAACAGCCACACAACTTCCACGTGCCAGACATTGTTCCCGGTGCCAAGAGAGATTTTTCAGGGAATAAGGTAAGTCTTCTCAGGTTACCATAACAAAATGCCACAGGCTGGGTTGCTTAAACAACAGACATTCATCTCCTCACAGATCTGAAAGCTGGAAGCCCAAGATCAAGGTGCCAACAGGTTGGTTTCTGATGAGGACTCCTTTCCTGGCTTGAAGATGACCACTGTCTTACTGTACCCTCCGATGGCTGCATCTTTGTGCAAAGAGAAGGCAAACCCTGTGCCTCTTCCTCTACTTATAAGGACACCAACCCCTATACGGTTAGGACCCCACCCCTCTGACCTCATTAAACCTAATCCCCTCCCTAAAGGCCATGTCTCCACATAACTCACATCGGGAGTTAAGTCTTCTACATGAATTTCAGGAAGACACAACTCAGTCCAGAGCTGGCTCTTTCCTTCAAACAGCTTCATAGTCTAGTAGTGGACACTGGCCTATCACAGCTAAAGCGTGCTCTGTGATGGAAAAGAGAACCAGAGAGCTGGGAGTGAGCAGGGAGGCAGGGTACTGTCTTGAGTTGAACTCGTGGTGAAAGAAAGGCTGGAATTCCATGGGGCGTGTGGCAGGGAGGGGGTGACATCCTGAATCAACTCTCTGAGTCCAGGCATAGCAGTGGGGAGAAATGCCTGTGTTTGTGGAGTGAGGAGAGTGTCTATCTGGGGGAAGAGTAGCTCTCAGTTCTGCATGGCTGGATTCCTGGTGCTCAGGGAACATTTCGTAAAACATAAAAGAGGCTGCTGCATATTGGCCCATGGGTTAATTTATTTCTTCACTGCAGGCTGAGACCTGTTAGTTCAAAAGCCTACCAGTGCCAAGCAAAGTTTTTATGTACCCAGTTTTTGTTTTTTTTTAATAGCCCAGGGGCTTCCCATGGGTTAAGACTCCTTGATTCCAGTGCAGGGGTTGTGGATTTGATCCCTGGTCAGAGAACTAAGATCCCACAGGCTGTGGGCATAGACTCCAAAATATTAAAAATAGCCCAGACACACAATGTTTAGCCACGTAGAGGTATCCTGCTTTACAACCCCCATGAAATATTACCAACAGCTATTACCTGTACTGAGGATATGGCCTCACAGTAACAGGGCCCTGAATGCTAGGGCCTCCTGGGAGTTCCCACCATGCTACTTAGCAGCATCACCTAGATCTGTAAGCCCCTGCTCGGTCCATTCTCCTGGCTGGGAGTTCCTTTGTACTCCTGCCCTTCCAGACGCTGGCTCTTCATGTCTGCAAGCTTCTGTGAGTCCTACTTATGCTATTGCCTCCCTGGCAATCCTGTCCAAGCATTGCCCAGCTGAAGCTGTGCGTGCCTCGTGGTCCTTTATCAGCCGCAAATCCACTGAAGCCCTGCATGAACGTGGAGAGAGACTTGCCACCAGAGGGGGGGGCCCTTCACTCAGTGTCTAGGAGACACACAGGGGCAAAATGCTTTTCCCTCAACACCTCCCGTGGGCTTCCCCGGTGGCGCAGTGGTGAAGAATCTGCGTGCCAGTGCAGGGGACGCAGGAGACCCGAGTTCAGTCCCTGGGTTGGGAAGATCCTCTGCAGAGGAGAATGACACCCCACTCCAGTATTCTTGCCTGGAAAGTTCCATGGACAGAGGAGTCTGGTGGGCTACAGTCCATGGGGTCATAAAAGAGTCAGACACGACTGAGCGACTAACAACACCTCCTCCCTCTCCACATCACCCTGGCTAACCTGCTCCTTGCTCTGGAGTGTTGCTCCCCTGAAATATCTAGTACACAGCAAAAGCAGACAGGAGCCAAGGTCACCAGCCTTGGGTGTGTGGTCAGATGGCATCTGTGCATTTAAGCTGCCCCAGAGGGAGAGAGAGAGCAAACACACCTTTCTTTGCCTGCTCCATATCAACGCCTGGGTCTTGCCGCCTCCGACGGCTCCTCTCTTAGTCCAGCGCCCACCGGCTTCAGGTCTCGCACGGCCTCTTCATGGCCACAGTTCTCTGCCTCCTGCCTGTCAGCACCACTGGCTGCTGGGCATCTCAGGGCTGTCCCTCTGGCCTTATTCCACTTCAGCCCTGCTTAGCTCTCCTATGGTCACCCTTTCACTCTGGCCACTTAGCCTTCCTCGTTTCCCTCAGAACAAACAAGGAAACGTTTTCTGAGGACTTGCTCTTGGCCAATCTTTGCTGAGAGCTTGGGATCATCAGAGCTACCTAACACTTGGTACCTGCTTTAAGCAACAGTGTGTAACTGGAGAAAAAGCATACACACGCCTGGGAAATGGGCAAAAAAAAAAAGAAAGAAAGAAAGCGTTGTTTTAGCTGTGTGAGTGAAAGTCACTCAGTCATGTCCAACTCTTTGTGACCCCGATGGAATTCCAGGCCAGAATACTGGCGTGGGTAGCCTTTCCCTTCTCCAGGGGATCTTCCCAACCCAGGGATCGAACCCAGGTCTCCTGCATTGCAGGCGGATTCTTTACCAGCTGAGCCACCAGGGAAGCCCAGCTTTAGCTGTGTGGTGCAGGTCAGATCGTAAGTTATCATTTCCCGGGCCTTGTTTCCCTCTGTGCCCCAGATTCCAGCCATGGTTCTGTCCAGGGCCCCAGGGACCACCTCAGGGACAGGCCCTGCATCCCTCTGCTTTATCATCCCAGGGTTTTCTCATGACCTCTTTAGCCTCCCATCTATAATTGGGGGAGTCAGTGCCCCTAGGGGCTCCCCACAACCAGAAAGGGTGGGAGTGGTAAATGCCCCGGCCTCTCCTTGAGCAGTATCTGCCTGTGAGGTTTACACATGTCTTCAGAAGGCCCCCAAGTGGGCTAAGACCCAGCTGCCTACCATGATGGCCACCCTCTAACACATTCTACTGGCTCCTCTCCACTGCTCAGCCCACCCCACAATTCTGCTTCCCAGGTCACCCACCGAAGAACCTAACTGTAGCTGAGCCCTCCTAACAGGCTTGTGAGGCCACCAAATCCCAGACACTTTCTCCCATCTATGAAGTGAAGGATTTGGACTAGACACCCTCTCGGGTCCCTTCTAGCTCCAGAAGCACCTCAGCTTTTAGATGAAAGAATTGTTTCCTAGAAAGTCCTGCCAAGGTCACCCAGCTGATTAATGGCACCTGGAGCAAAGACCTAGCATGAAATTGTCTTGCTATATCAGTTTTCCCAGAACCATATCTTCAGTGATTTTAAATAAAAGGTCCCACATCACAATGCTTAGAAGCAATAAGCTAATTACCCTCAGCCTCTATCCAAAAGACACATCTTAGAACTTTATGGAAAAGCATGGACATCTGAAGACAGTTTTGGCTCTAGGAGCCCTCATCCAGCCAACAGCTTCACAAGAGACAAAAACAGAAGTGTCTTTTGCCGTGACCTGCACTAGGTGTGGGGGTCACACAGAGTCAGACACAACTGAAGTGACTTAGCAGCAGCAGCAAGCAGCAGTAGGTGTGATAAAATACCCTTTCAGTTGCCACGGGGGCTTCTCCATATAGCAAATTCTTCTGTTTATTAGATGCAGCTCTCATCTATGTTCTGAGAAGCTGTTTGCCCAGTTTACATAATCAAAATATCAGAAGGCTGCTTTATAGAAGGAAAAATATTCATGCTCTTGTGTAATTTACAGAATGTGTATGCATTAACATACTTGATGGATTTGCACCAGAATGCTATGTTAGTGAACATAAAGGTTTGGATAGAGACCATAAAGTGATGGAAATGGACTGGAAATAACCTCATGTTATACATACTGCCTGAACAGCAAGCCTGAGCGGGCATATTGGTGATTAAGACTGCTTTGATAGCAAACTGGATTTTGGTAAGAAATCATGATGTTATATGATGGGGAAAGTGCTGAACCAAGAGAGGAGATTTCTCTGACTTCGGATTCTTCATTTGCAGAGTAAAGAAAACTAATTAAAATATTTGTGGTGGGTTTTTAAGCTCTAAAAGTCCATAATTCGCTGTTTTCCTGTCCTGCCTATTGTGAGGAGAGAACGAAGCAGTGAGCCTAAAGGCATGCCATCTGTAATCAGACTGGGTTCAAACACCAGCACCACCCTGCCTAACTGTTTTTTTTCCAACACTGAAAACCAATCGTGATTCTCCAGAAACCAACATTCAAGCATTCAGTTCAGTTCTGACACTTCCAGAGTTAGCACAGATTAAAGGCTCAGCCCCACAAGACTGCACCCCACTTCAGAGGCCAGCCTTGTCTTGTGTCACCTGTACTTCTGACCCACTGGCTATAAATTAAGAGTCCTATGACCCCTTCTTCAGGTTCAGTAATTTGCTAGAACTACTCACAGAACTCGGGCTTCCCAGGTGGCTCAGTGGTAAAGAATCCGCCTGCAAAGCATGAGCCGCAGGAGATGCAGGTTCAATCTCTGGGTCAGGGAAGATTCCCTAGAGGAGGAAACGGCAACCCTCTCCAGTATTCTTGCCTGGAACGTCCCATGGACGGAGGAGCCTGGCGGGCTACAGTCCAAGGGGTCACAAAGAGGCAGATAGGACTGAGCAACAGGATACACGCACTCGCAGAACTCAGGAACCCTCCTTACTTACATTTACTGGCTTATTATAAGGATACAACTCAGGAAGACCCAAACAGAGGAGACTCACAGGGCAAGGTCCAAGTGAGGGGGAATTTCCATACTCTGAGTGTGCCCCCTCCCAACTCGTCCGGTCCGCGTGTTCCCCAGTCAGAGCTCTCTGAACATCAAACACCTGTTATTCAGCTCAGCTTCTAGCCTCTTCTTTTTCTGGAGTCTCTCCCCTCTCAAGGTGGGTCTAAAAGTTCCAGTCCTCTCTAATCACTTATCTTTCAGGTGACCAGCCCCAACCTGAGGCTTCTGGGATCTGCATCCTAACATAAATTCAAGTGTGATCAAGAGGCTCTTTGTGAAGAACCAAAGGAATCACTCAGGAAATCCCAAGGATTTTAGGGGCTCTATATTGGGAGCTGGGGACAAAGACCATCTGTTTATTACACCACGCAAACCATATGGCCTTGGCAGGTTCTTAACCTGCCATGCCAGAATTTCCTCAGCTGCAAAATGGGCATGCAGATAACGGTACTTCCCTCAAAGAGATGTCATGAGGATTAAGTGGGTAAACACAGGTAAAGAGCAGTAGGATAGAAGCTAGTACTCAGTGAGCCTCATATAAAATTTAGTTGTGGTTATTTAATCTTTTTAATTAGAACTGAAAGGTGGAGGTCAGCCTGGAAAAGGGAATAGTCAGAACGACTCAGGAAATGAAGTGCTGTTTATAAAATGTATGTTGTTGCTGTTGGTCAATCACTAAATCACGTCCAACTCGTGACCCCATGAACTGCAGCACACCAGGCCTTCTTATCCTTCACTAGCCCCCAAAGTTTGCTCAGACTCATTTCAGTTGAGCTGGTGATGCCATCCAACCATCTCATCCTCTGCTGCTGCCTTCTCCTTTTGCCTTCCATCTCTCCCAGCATCAGGGTCTTTTCCAATGAGTCAGCTCTTTGCATCAGGTGACCAAAGTATTGGAGCTACAGCTTCAGTATCAGTCCATCCAGGGAATATTCAGGGTTGATTTCCTTTAGGATTGACTAGTTTGATCTCCCTGCAGTCCAAGGGACTCTCAAGAGTCTTCTCCAACATCACAGTTCAAAAGCTTCAGTTCTTCGGTGCTCAGCCGGTCCCCCTCTCACATCCATACATGACTACTGAAAAAACCATAGCTTTAACTGTACAGATCTTTGTCAGCAAAGTAATGTCTCTGCTTTGTAATATGCTGTCTGGGTTTATCATAGCTTTTCTGCCAAGGAGCGTCTTTTAATTTCGTGGTTGCCGTCAAATGTATAAGGTAAATCAAGTGAACTGTTAACAAAGTGTTGCCAGATAGTGGTTTTGTCAGGCTTTCATCAATAACTAGTTAGTCATCAGTGGTTATCACATTGGCTTGCAAATAGAAGGCAGTAAAGTTAGTGAAATACTTTGTCCTTTAAGTATCAAACATGGCTTCTCACTGTCTTGTTTACAACAGACTGGCAGGGCCTGCCAAGGACAAGAAAATTGTGTCTACATTTTTTCAGTTGTGACTAGAGTGTGAGCATTCAACTGTGGGCTGCATTAAATGAAGTATACTGCATAGGTTGAAGGAGGTGATCATCCTGTTGTATTCTGCTCTGCAGACCTCTTCCAGATGGCCTTTGTCTAATTCTGAACACACCGTTTCAATGCAAAACTAGAGAAAGGAGAAACTAGAGAACAAGCTGATGATGAAAGGTCTGGAGTGGAGACAAATGGTGGCAAACAGACACACCTGGCAATGCAGGATACATGAGAGATGAGCATCTCTTCATCTGTTCACTGGCCAGTTTCCTATCCTCCTTTGCAAAGTGTCCACATAAGTCTTTTGTCCATTTTTTTTTAAACTGGGTTATCTTGTTCTTATCAGTTGAAGCAGTTGTTTATATATTCTGGATATGTGTCCATTTTTAATGTATGCTTTGCAAATATTTTCTCAAGGGGATAGATTTCAGTCTTATGGAAGGAATTTCCCTATCACTGGAAGAGTTCAAACCGAGAACACTAAGTTGCTAAGTCATGTTTGACTCTTGTGATCCCATGGACTGAAGCCTGCCAGACTCCTCTGGGCGTGGGATTTTCCAGGCAAGAATATTGGAGTAGGTTGCCATTTCCTCCTCCAGGGGCTCTTCCCAACCCAGAGACTGAACCCAGGTCTCCTGCGTCGGCAGGCAGATTCTCTACCACTGAGCCACCTGGGAAGCCCAGAGAGAGATTAGGCCATAGATTAGGGATACTACATTAGATGGATGGACTAGATAATAATGACCCTGTATGTATAACATTTTATAGTAAATCAAGTCATTTACACATACTTGACTTCATTTGACCCCCTTATAGCATCTGACAAAATAACACTGGTATCTCTGATCACTTTTTAAACTCTTTTTAAGCATGGTTTCCCCGGCGTTTCCCTGGGTCACCATAGGTTTACGGTCAGTGAGTGAGTAAGCTAGTAAGGCTTTCACCTTTTATTGATGGATCGATGTGAGAGGTGGGGAACACAATTCAAACTTTGTCATTGGCAACCTGCCACACCTTTGGCTTTTTGTATGTTTGAGGCCTCACATTTGGGCAAGGATCAGTAGACTCCTAGGGCCTGCTAGGTCTCTCATAAGCATGGGTGTAAATTTTATGTCTGTGCAGCTCCCATATCACCAAGAATATGTGGGAGTTTATCAAAGCTTATAACGGCTGTCATGTTCCCCGAATCTTCCTGAAATTTCTGGCTGGCCTGTCTGTTGCTTGGCCCAAACAGCACCACAGTCTCAGGCTAGCCATGATGTCAGCCTTCTCTGATTTATTGCCACCAAGATTGCTATTGTTTTGACAATGCCCCTAGCATGGATTTTTCCAAAACTTGCTTCCACTCAAGTCAGTCCCCTCTGGCAGCAAGGCTGCAGGTCGCTCCTTACAACCCGCCCTTCCCTGATAGAACCACTGCTCCATGCAGCTGAGGGGGATCTCAAAGCAGCTCCAGGACAAAACGCCAGGTACTCCCACCATTCTTACCAATGTTTAGTAGATTTTCTTGAGTAAATGCTTCTCAGTTTATTGCATGTCTTTGGTTAGTTCCCAGCATCTTGAAATTGTGGTTTTTGATGATGTTTCCCATTTTCTCACTGTCTTCTGGGAAGTGACTTCGCAGTGCTCCTTACTCAGACATTCCAAAATTTCCCTACCCTTCCTTCTTCTTGAAGATCCATGTAATGTTTTACTCACATTTCTTTGGACAGAATTAGGCACCTGGGCAAATACCGTCTGCTGCTGGTGTTAAGTCACTGCTAAGTCACTTCAGTCGTGTCTGATTCTGGGCGACCCCATAGACAGAAGCCCACCAGGCTCCCTCGTTCCTGGGATTCTCCAGGCAAGAACACTGGTGTGGGTTGCCATTTCCTTCTCCAATGCATGAAAATGAAAAGTGGAAGGGAAGTCGCTCAGTCGTGTCCGACTCTTAGCAACCCCATGGACTGCAGCCCACCAGGCTCCTCCATCCATGGGGTTTTCCAGGCAAGAGTACTGGAGTGGGGTGCCATTTCCTTCTCCAATACTGTCTGCAATGGAGTGTAAAAATAGTATTTATTTGCACAGCAGCATGCCCAGCCAAACTTACACATTCACAAAAACTGAGGTCCTGTTAATTTGAGAGAGAAGAGGAAATGGAGAATTGGTGGGCAATGAACAGTCTAAATGGTGCTACGCTGTGATCTATGGATAGGAAAAATAAATATTGTAAAGTTGACAACATCCTTGAACTAATTTATAAATCCAAAGAAATCTGAATGAAAATATTCTCGGGATAATCAAGTGATACTCATACTGATTGGGAAAAAACTTATACGTTAACTCTGAAAAAAATTGTTTAAAGGAGACCAAAGAGGTGAAATCAGCCCTACAAGATACTAAAGTGCCAGGAATTCAGATTCTTTACATCTCCCTTTACTGCCATCCCCAGGGCAGAGAAACTAGGAAAGAAAAAGTTTGCATCCATATGCTGAAAGGTTAGTTTCTTTTTCATAAAAATAAGAAAAAGGTAAACAGCATAATTTAGCAACAAGTGGCTTTTACTTTTTGCTTTTTAAAATTGCTTTAATTCTCCAAGTAACACGCTCTTTGGTAGAGAGTTAGTCTGGGTTGGGGACAGGAGAAGATATGGATAGAGAGGACATGCTTTCCAGTTATTTTATGATCACAGAATGGCAAAATACCCTCAAATTCCAAGAAAATGAAAGGCAGTACATTATTACAGACCCCTTAGAAGTTAAAATAATTATAAGGCAGCTTTATGAAGCACTATGTGGGTTTACATGTGTTTAACTATTATATGTATTTAAGGGCCTCCCTGGTGACTCAGGTGGTAAAGAATCTGCCTGCGGGTTGGGAGATCCCTTGGAGAAGGAAAAGGCTACTTACTCACTCCAGTATACTGGCCTGGAGAATTTCATGGACGGTACAGTCCATGGGGTTGCAAAGAGTTGGACAGGATAGAGTGACTTTCACTTTCACTTTTATATGTGTTTAAATTAGACAGATGAAGTGGACAAATTTGTAGAAAAATACAAATTACCATACCTGACTCAAGAAGAAAAGAACATCTGATTGACCTTAGTGAGTAAAACTAGCAAATTAGCAAAAAAAAAAAAACAAAAAAACAAACAACTCTGCAGAGAAAGCCTAGGTGGCATCCTTGGTGAATCCCATCCAACATTTGAGGAAGAAATAGTGGCAATTCTTCACAAACTCATTCAGAAAACAAGAGGGAATGCTCTCCAACTCATTTCACATGGCCAATAATATCTTGATACCAGACCCAGACAAGACATCACAATAGACCTAGATCAAAGACACACAACAAACCACAGTGGCAAGAAAAAAAAAAACAAAAAGCAAATGAAATGCAGCAACTCATTAAAAAAAAATGACAAGTGGCATTTATCCCAGATATGCAAGGTTAGTTAATATCTGAAAATAAATTAATGTAATATACCATATTAATAGGACAAAAATCACATGTTCAACTTAACAGGAACAGAAAAAGGCATTTGCTAAAATCCAATACCTCTTTATATATAAACTCTCAATAAAATAGAAAGAGAAGGGAATAACTTCATCCTGGTAAAGAGAATCTAAGAAAAACCTACAGATAACATAATACTTAATGGTGAAGAAATGAGTTGAGTGTTTTCCATGAAAACTGGGAACAAGTTAAGAATGTCTATTCTCTCCACTTCTATTCAATATCATACTTGATATTGCACTAACTGGGGCAGTAAGGCAAGAAAAAGAAACAGCAGGTACCCAGACTGGAGAAAAATAAAAGTCTTTATTTTCAAATGCCATGATCCTGAACGTAGAAAATCCTGTAGAATCTAAAACAAAGCACAAAAAACAAACTACTAGAGTTAATGAGTAAATTTAGAAAACTCACAGGATACTAGCTCAATATACAAAAATCAGTTATATTGCTACACGGTAATAATGAATGATCCAAAAATGAAATTAAGAAAACGATTTGGTTCACAACAGCATTACTTAGCAATACTTAGGAACAAGTTTAACAAGAGAAGCACAAGGCCTGCACACTGAAGACTATAAAACATTGCTTAAAAAATTAAAGATGACCGAAGCGAACGATGAGATGGACCTTCTTCCTGAGTTGGAAAGCTCATTATTGTTCAGATGGGAGTTCTACCCAAACTGATCTATAGAGTAAATGCCATCTCTTTCGAAATCTCAGTAGGCATCTTTGTAGAAACTGACAAAATGATCCTAACAATTATATGGATATTCAAAGAATCTACAATAGACAAAAACTGGGGGGAAAGAACAATTTGGATGCTACACTACTAATTTCAAGCCTTATTTAAGGCTACAATACTTATCACAGTGTTGTGCTGGTATGAGGATAGACAAATAAATTAATGGAACAGAGTAGTGTGTCTGGAAATACACCCTTATAATAATGGTCAGCTGATTTTCAACAAAACTGAAAGGATAGTCCTCTTCTTTTCCTTTTTTTTCCTGGCCAAGACTCCTACTTTTGGATTAGAGATTAACTTTCAAGGGGGCTTGAAAGGATCCAGAGAAGGTAGACTCCCAGAGCTGAGGTAAGAGTGATGAATGGGTAGAAAGGTTAAAGGAAAAAACCTCTCCGAAATTCCAGCAAACAATTTGCTTAAAGATATTTTTAAACCATCAGGGAATATATCAATTGGCCCTGAAAACATTTCCCTATAAGAGTCTACAACTCTAAAAACTGCTTTTGCAAACATGATACTTGGAAGTAAAAGTATGTAAATGTTAATCCCCTTTGACCCAGAAACCCCACACATGGGAATCGATTGATTCTAAGGAAATAATTCAAATGAATGTTGTTATAGAATAATTTGCTATAGAAACAAATTTGAAACAAAGTCCATTGTTTAATGAATCATAATACACTAATCCCAGAGAAGGCAATGGAAACCCACTCCAGTACTCTTGCCTGGAAAATCCCATGGACGGAGGAGCCTGGTGGGCTGCAGTCCATGGGGTTGCTAAGAGTCGGACACGACTGAGTGACTTCACTTTCACTTTTCACTTTACTGCATTGGAGAAGGAAATGGCAACCCACTCCAGTGTTCTTGCCTGGAGAATCCCAGGGACCGAGGAGCCTGTGGGCTGCTGTCTCTGGGGTCACACAGAGTTGGACACAGCTGACGCAACTTAGCAGCAACAGCAGCAGCAGCAGCAGTACACTAACCCAGTAGACTATTATGCATCCATTTGTAAATAGGTAAATAGGTAGGGGAAGCAACATGGCAACGTATTTACAAAACAAAAATGAGTATCCATATAACAAAGCCCGGGAGGGAACTCAGAGAAGTGAAAATAATGATAATGCTGAGCATTAGGAATATGACCATGTTGACTTCTACCTTGGTTTTTTTTTTAACCAGTAAATGCATATGTTTTTTATCTAGTGCCCAAGATTCAGGGTGGAAGGGGACTACACAGGGCATAAACACAGAGGGAGAGAACTATGTCTACAGGAGAGAAGAGAATGGAAGCAAGAGGAAATGGGTATATGGGCAGACGGATGAAAGAAAGTGAACCTACTAATAAATGAACAAGAAAAGGAGGCATGGAGGTAAGTCAGGACTATTAACTGTGTAGATCATTCATCATCACAGGAAGTGGATCATTCAGATTTGTCAGTCTACGAAATGAGCAGTTTAATTTGAAAGAAGAAAATTTCCTGGCATATAATTATGGAAACTCAGAGAATAAAAGAACAATTTATCCATGAGTTAAAAGAGACATACTGTATTTTAAAATAGCAAAAGACTGAGAAAAAATAGGTTGGTGCTTATGCAACTATGGTGGAAGCTTAGTAGGACATGCCCTTCGCATGGGATGGATGTTTCGGGGCACCACTTGGTGGGTGGACAGGATCTCCTGGATCTTGTCCTGGAAGTTCTTTTCTGCTGCTATTCCTGCTTCAAACTCTCGGCGTTCCTCTTCCTTTTCTGCTTCCCGGGCCTGCTGCTGGGAGCATATCTGCATCTGAAGTTGTTTCCTGTACTCCTGGGCTAAACTGCAGCGTCTAACATGTTAGAAATATCAAAGCATAAAAATTATCAAAGTAAGCATTTGGATTTATATAGGGCATTACAATTAAAATGTGATTTCTGAAGTCAAGTAAAGTTGCCATTTAAATAAGGGTGAGTGGGGAAGAAAGATGAAAAATTCAATACTGTGTTTATTGCACAATAATAATTATGACAGTCTTAGAACAAATGATTGATTTTAGTGAGGGAATGTCTCTTTCCCATTCAAAAGATTTACTGAGAGCCATTGGCCTCTCTGCAACCCCCCCACCCCCGCACTCCCCTCCAAGAAGAAGTGACACCTATTGGTAAAATGGAACAGGCTGCTCTGCCTGTTTCTTTTCTGCTTTCTATCAAGAGGCAGCATATTCTCCTTGCAGCAGGGCTTCCAGTGGTTTGGTACTGCTGGCAACTGGATTGGTAAGTCACCTCATTCTGTTTAGTATTAGCTAGATGATTTCCTGGAGAAGGCAATGGCACCCCCACTCCAGTCCTCTTGCCTGGAAAATCCCATGGACGGAGGAGCCTGGTAGGCTGCAGTCCATGGGGTCGCTAAGAGTCAGACATGACTGAACGACTTCACTTTCACTTTTCACTTTCATGCATTGGAGAAGGAAATGGCAACCCGCTCCAGTGTTCTTGCCTGGAGGACCCAGGGACGGTGGAGCCTGATGGGCTGCCATCTATGGGGTCACACAGAGTCGGACACGACTGAAGCGACTTAGCAGCAGCAGCAGCAGTAGATGATTTTCTCTATATGTAAACTACATTTTAAATTTTATAGTGATTTTTTCCCCTGAAGACTTGTAATTTACCATCTTAACCATTTCTAAGTGAACAGCTCAGTAGTGTTAAATATATTCACATTATTGTGAAATAGATCTCGAAGACTTTTTCATCTTGCAGATCTGAAACTTTATACCTATTAAACAACTCTTTCCTTGACCCTTCCCGGCCTTCGGTAACCACCATTCTACTTGTTATCTTTATGAATTTGACTAGTCTAGGTACCTCAGGTAAGTAAAATCACACAGCATTTGTCTCTTTGTGACCAGCTGATTTCACTTAGCATGCCCTCAAGGCTCATCCATGCTGTAGCATCTGAGAGGATTTCCTCCCTTTTTAAAGTCTGAATCATATTCCACTGCATGTACTTACCACACTTTGTTTATCCATTCATCTGTTAATGGACATCTGGGCTATTTCCACCTCTTGGCTATTATGAATAGTGGTGCTATGAACGTGAATATGCAAACAACTCTTTAAGGTCCTGCTTTCATTTATTTTGGATAGATACCCAGAAGTGAGATTGCTAGATCACATGGTAGTTCTAGTTTTAATTTTTTTGAGGAAATTTCATATTGCTTTCCACAGCAGTTTTATCATTTTATAATCTGTAAACCATATTATTAATACCAAATTTTGTCAGAAATAAAGATTACAGTATGCCTATGCCTCTGTGGCAGATTCTATTTTCCAGAGATGGCCACAGTGCTATCCTGCCTACCGTACACTCTTTGCAATGTGAACCTCTACCCTCCTACTAAGAAGTAGAGCGTTTCTCCATTCCATTAAAGGCAGATGGGCCCTATGCGACGGAAGTGGTGTTAAACCAGCCCTAAGCGTAGTCCTTAACGGCCTGGCAGCTTCCTCGTTGGAATGCTTGCTATTGGTACTCTTCCTCTCAGAAGGAGACACCAGTCCATGAGAAGCCCAAGATGCATGGAGAGGGCACGTGTAGGTGTTCTGGCTAATACCAAATGAGCTCTCCAAGCACAGTCAGCACACACTACCAGCTGTAGGGATAAGTATCTTAAGTGTCCATTCTAGCTGAGCCTTCAGATGGATGTAGCCCCCAGCCAGAACTGGCTTGAACCACATGAGATCCCAAGCAAGAACCATCCAGCTGAGCCTTATCAATAGCAGAAACATAAGACATCATCAAAACTCGCTTTAATCCACAAATTTGGGGCTGTTTTGTTACACGCCAATAGGTAATTGTAGTAATCATAATACTTTCTGCTCACTCTTTTTTTTTTTTTCTTAGTTGATTCATAAGTTGGGTAGGGAAGAGAGCTGCTATTAAGTTCCTCTCACACCTCCAAGAAAAGGCTTTTCAAACGTGAGAAGGAATGACCTCCAGAGCAGAACAAGGAGCAGGAGGCCAGATGTTGTTAATGCCCCCACACTCTTTACAGAGAGAAGAGAGCTATTTCTATTCACCAGATGTGGGTACGCCAGGGAACAGGCCCCAGGGACAGGGAGGCTGACCAGCAAGTAGAGGAGCCAGGTCCGCTTTCTCCACTACACCAGTTACCTGAATCGAGTGTTATGGCCACCAGTGGGAAGAGACTGATATGATTCGAGAAAGACTGCAGGGAGGCGCTGCCCAGTTTCCCCAGCCTGAGCCTGATCATGGTGATCAGAGGAACCCCTGAGGGAAGTGCTGTATCTCAGAGTACCCAGAGCATTTTAGTTTCCCAGTCCAGTGAGGCTACAAAAATCTTCCTGGGACATTTACATGGTATCATACCCCTATAAGCCATTTCTGTTCATCTACTTAGGTCTAGTCAAGGCTATGGTTTCTCCAGTGGCCATGTATGGATGTGAGAGTTGGACTGTGAAGAAAGCTGAGCACCAAAGAATTGATGCTTTTGAACTGCGGTGTTGGAGAAGACTCTTGAGAGTCCCTTGGACTGCAAAGAGAGCCAACCAGTCCATTCTAAAGGAGATGAGTCCTGGGTGTTCTTGAGAAGGAATGATGTTGAAGCTGAAACTCCGGTACTTTGGCCACCTCATGCGAAGAGTTGACTCATTGGAAAAGACTCTGATGCTGGGAGGGATTGGGGGCAGGAGGAGAAGGGGATGACAGAGGATGAGATGGCTGGATGGCATCACCGACTCGATGGACTTGAGTTGAGTGAACTCTGGGAGTTGGTGACAGACAGGGAGGCCTGGCATGTTGCAATTCATGGGGTCACAAAGAGTCGGACATGACTGAGTGACTGAACTGAATTAGGTCACATTATATTTCAGGATTTATTTCATGGGGAAAAAAATCTTATTATAATTTAGGATTGGTGCCTATTTTATAATAATTGTGTCTAATATATTTTAAGATGTTTGTCCAGTTTAACACTTAATGTCTGTAATCAGAATCTATATAATGGCAATAGAGTTGCATTTTACTAAAATGGTTGGTGCTTATGTTTTTTCTTTTGAACTGGGTGTTTATTTTTATATGAAATTTTATAAACTAAGTTGAGCTTTTGGGACAGCTGGTCTACAGGCTGGGCTGGCCAAAAGATTCATGTGGGCGTTTTTTCCTTAAGATGGCTCTAGAAGCACTTAGTTATCTCTAACTTCATTCAAAACAGTTTTGTCAGATTGCATTGTGATGGTTGTTATGTCAGTGTGCATTAAAGAAAATTGTCAAAATCGGTAAATTTTTGTGTAGCCATTTTAATATTGAAGATGGAAGAAAAAAACAATATTTTTGGCATATTATGTTTCATTACTTCAAGAAAGGTAAAAACACAACTGAAATGCAAAAAAGATTTGTGCAGTGTATGGAGAAGGTACTGTGATTGACAGAATGCATCAGAAGTGGTTTGTTAAGTTTTGTGCTGGAGAGCTCTCTAGATGATGCTCTACCGTCAGGCAGACCAGTTGAAGTTGACAGCAATCAAACCAAGACACTGAGAACAATCAATGTTATACCAATCAACATTACACCATGAGATAGCCAACATACTCCAAATATCCAAATAAAGTGCTGAAAATCATTTGCACCAGCTTGGCTATATTAATCACTTTGATGTTTTGCTTAACATAAGTTAAGCAAAAAAAAAAAAAAAACAAACCTCTTTGACTGTATTTCTGTATGTGATTTTTAATGTACAAAAACATTCTGTTTTTAAAACAAATTGTGACAGGTGATGAAAAGTGTTCCATACAATATTATGGAATGGAACAGATCATGGGGCAAGCAAAATGAACCACCATCACCAAAGGCTGGTCTTCATCCAAAGAAAGATGATGTTGTGTATGTGATGGGATTGGAAGGGAGTCCTCTGAGTTCCTCCTGGAAAACCAAATTAATTCCCACAAGAACTGCTCCCAGTTAGACTAACTGAAAGCAGCACTCGACAAAAAGTACCTCTTCCATCAGGATAATACAAGACTGCATGTTTCTTTGATGACCAGGCAACAATGGCTACACCTTGGCTGGGAAGTTCTGATTCATCCACCATATTCACCAGACACTGTACCTTCAGATTTCTGTTTATTTCAGTCTCTAAAAAATTCTCTCAGTGTAAAAGATTTCAATTCCCTGGAAGACTGCACAAGTCACCTGGAACAGTTCTTTGCTCAAAAGATAAAAAGTTTGGGGAAGATGGAATTATGAAGTTGCCTAAAAAATGGCAGAAGGTAGTGGAACAAAACAGTGGATATGTAGTTCAATAAAGTTCTTAGTGAAAATTAAAAATGTGTCTTTTATTTTTACTTTAAAACTAAAGGAACTTTTGGCCGACCCCAAAATACTGATGTAAAATAATATTAATAATACATGAATTATGGCACATCATCCTTTATGCTAAAAATCTCCCTTTTAGGTAGTTAATAATTATGAAGAAAACAAAGCCATACCTTGTAAAATTCTCCCTCTCTTCACAGTTAAGCTCTCTAAGACCTTCATTTATAAGTTCCTGTTCCATAGTACGTTCTTCCTGTTCTTTTGCTTTCCGTTGTACTAAGAAAGACAGAAGTAATTTTTGCTAAATGACTTTTTTCATAAAAGACTTTCCAGGATCATCTGGGCATCAATGCCATATTGTCTTTAGAAAGGCAGAGCTTAGAATCACTGGATTGGGTCTTAGTTCAATAAGGTAGAAATAGTCATCCCCATTGGGGTTTCCCAGGTGGCATAGTGGTAAAGAACCTATCTGCCAATGAAGGAGACACAAGAGACATGGTTTCAATCTCTGGGAAGATCCCCAGGAGTAAGAAATGGCAACCTACTCCAGTATTCTTGCCTGGAAAATTCCATGGACGGAGGAGCCTAGCAGGACACAGTCCATGGGGCTAAAAGAGTCAGACACGACTGAGTGGCTGAGCACGCACGGCCATCTCCATTAAGGAGAGAAGAGGCCTTAGGCTCCTATGTGCCATAATCTGCAGAGCTTTTCTCTCAATCATTTGCTACTGAAGTCTGTGAACAGCCTTTTGCATAGCGGATTACCACTGTAAGAATACTTCTTACCTTTCTCTTCTTGAGGACAAACAGTTCTGTTACCATTCATGTTAATAAGAGAGTTTCTATGTTACAAAAAAGCTACTGGAAAAGCAGTATATAAGGCTTTTATAAACTAAATAAGGAAAACCTAACCAATCCAGTAGAAAAAGATTGACAAAGAAAACAGAGTTCACAAAGGAATAAATACAACCTGGCAATATACATCTGAAATGCATTTATCTTTGGCCTCCAAATCCATTTACAGGAATTTATCTTAATTATATACGATTCAAAAAAACTATGTACAGAGATAGTAACCCACAATGCTACAACAGCAAGAAAAATTTCAAAACAAGGTGAAGGTGCATTGGTTGTGTTTATGTAAAATAAATTATGGTCCATTTTTACAATGGCTTTCTAGCCAGCATTACAGATTTTTAAACTGAAGAAAAATGACCTGGAAAATGTTTATGATAAGTTGGAAGTGCAGGCTGTAAAACAATATATACAACAAGATACTAATTTGTGAGAGGAAATTATATACACAGTAAAAATATTGGGAGGAACTGCAGGAAGTTGTGAACAATAGCTATTCTTGGGTGGTGGAATTATGGTTGATTTTTGCTTCCTTGTTTATAAGTGGTTCCAAATACTTAATTTTATCATGGTGGAATACAGAAATCTTTTCACTGCAGAAGCTTTCTTCTCATTTCTTAAAACTCAATCTAACACTGGCTTAACAATTTTCAACTGATGTTATCATTCCTGGAGTAGAGAATTAATCAATGGAACCAAGACGAGCTTTCTCTTACAAAGACAACTAGTGTGAAGTCCAGTGGTATTCTACTAGTAAACGTGTCTATCTGGCCACAGAATGGTGCAAATCTCACTGTTTGAGGGAATTCAGTGGTTTCCTAAGACAAAGATGTGAGCAAGAAATGATGAGAATCCCAGAAAGAAAATTCTTTTATGAATAGGAGAAAGAAGGTTTATCATGAATAGGGGAACAGAGGGGGCCTCTCAAGGAATGTGACATTTGAGCTGGGCTTGAAGTATGTCCAGGATTTTCTCAAGATCAAAAGCATCATAGGGAGAGAAGACTACCCAAGCAAAAGGTATGCAGGTACAGGCATATGGAGACACTTGCAGAAAGATATTTAAATATTCAATTAGGTAAGGTCCACAAAGCAGGGATTTTGCCCTAATCCCTTTTACATGCCTCATGGTATTTCATATATGTGATGTGATGATGTGAAGTCTCTCAGTCGTGTCCAACTCTTTGTGACCCCATGGACTATAGCCTACCAGGCTCCTCCACCCATGGGACTTTCCAGGCAAGAATACTGGAGTGGGTTGCCATTTCCTTCTCCAAGAGATCTTCCTGATCCAGGGATTAAATCCGGGTCTCCCGCACTGTAGGCAGACACTTTACCAGGGAAGTCACTATTTCATACATAGTATCTATTTAATAAATACTGAGGTTGCTACTTAAATTGAATTAGGCCCAAGTATAATATAATTGTAATTCATTTCCTTACACTTTTCTTGAACTTGAAGTTTTCTTGTACACATGACCTCATTCAGAAGTTGTTTTCTTGCCTCCTTTTCAAGTCTCAGCTCCCTGTCCTTCTCAGCAAACTTCCTTTCCTTCTCTTTCTCTAACATTTTATCCAATTCTTTCTCTTGAGCTTTTTCTTCCTCATGACGCTGTGCCAAGTATTGATAATATATCTTCTGTTCTCTTCTCATATCCTCCTACATAAAATAAAAATTACCTCATGTTATTAAAACTTTTAGGTGTGATAATATAGGGAGCATAAGTTTTAAAATCTTTTAGAACCATAATTCCTTAGAATTACATACCAAAACATTGACAGATGATGTATTATTTTTAGGGTTTACTTTTAAGTGTTCAATTACTTTAAAGTATTTGCTTAAATGTAAACCCTAAAAATAATACATCATCTTGGGAAGATCTCCTGGAGAAGGAAATGGCAATCCACTCCAGTATTCTTGCCTGGAAAATCCCATAGAAGGAGGAGCCTGATAGGCTACCATCCATGGGGTCACAAAGAGTCGGACACGACTGAGTAACTTCACTTTCACTTTTTAAAAATATTCAAGATGACTGTGGGGAATGGGTGGGGGGATAGATAAAACAGGAATGGCCACTGGCTACTGGTTGTTGAAGCTAGGTAATGGAACCATGGGGATTCATTGTACTATTTTTGCATCTGTTTGAAATATTTTATAACACATTTTGAATAGTTCAAATAGTAATAATGCAAACACTTTCTCAAAGTGTTCCTCAAAGAAGTTCCCAAGTAATTTTCAATTATACAACTTTATTTTCATCTGTTTAAATTTAGGTAGATAAAGAGTTAGCCTGACAAACAAAACATGTCACTATCATTATAGCACTGTCTCTGACTAGAAAATGATACTTTACATCAGCAAATCTCAATCTTAGCTACACTTTGGTACCACTTAGGAGCTTTAAACAGTACTAAGGGCCAAGTCTCACACCTAGGGATTCCTTTCCAATGGATAGCTTTTAAGTTCTCTAGGTGATTTGAATGTGCAGCTCAGGCCCCAGAGAGGCTTTATAACAGAGTCATTTTCAGGCGGCTTCTGTCTTTCATGGTAGTATACTTGTGTTATTCCATCCAACCTCTGATATGATCTCTTTTGAGAATATCATAGATCTGAGGTAGAACTCTCAGAACCTAGCAAAGTCTGAGAGTGTAGCTGCGCCCTCAGAATGGCTTGTATACATAGTTTCATACTTTGGGGAATAATTTAACAAAAAGTACAAACCTTATACTCTGAAAACTAAGAAGCATTGCTGAAAAAAATTAAAGAAGACCTAAATAAATGGAAAGACATCCTATGTTCATGGGTCAGAAGACAATATCGTTAAAATGGCAACTGTTCCCAAATTGGTTTATAAATTCAAAATATTTCCTATAGAAATGCCAATTTATTTCTTTGCAGAACTCAACAAACTGATCCTAAATTCATCTGGAAATACAAGGGAGCCAGAACAGCCAAAACAACTTGAAAAAGAAGAACAAAGTTGGAAAATTCACATTTCCTGATTTCGAACTTACCACAAAGCTATAGTCATTGAGACATATAGATTAATGAAATAGAACTGAGAGTCCAAAATAAATTCTCACGTTTATTGTCAATTGATTTTTGACGAGAGTTCCAAGACAATTCAATAGACGAAAAATTCTCTCTTCAACAAATGGTGCTGGGATAAGTTGGGCCTCTACCTCATACCACATACAAAAGTTAACTCAAAATGGATCAAAGGCCTAAATGTAACAGCTAAAACTATAAGACTTTAAGAAGAAAACATAGGACATCTTCAAGGCCTTGGGTGTAAGAAAAGCGTTTTATTAGATAGGACACCAAAAACACAAGCAACAGGAAATACAGATAAATTTTACTTCATCGAAATTTAACACTTTTATACTTCAAGGGACACCCACACAATGAGAAAAATATTTACAGATGACTTATGTGATAAGTCACTCCAGTATCCTTGCCCGGAAAATCCCATGGTCAGAGGAGCCTGGTGGGCTGCAGTCCATGGGGTCGCAAAGAGTTGGGCACGACTAAGCGACTAACATTAATACTATGTGATAAAGGATTTGTATCTAGGACATATAAAGAATTCCTACAACTCAGTAATAAAAAGACAACCCAATCAAAACCTAGGCAAATAACTTGAAGACTTCTTAAGACTTCAGCAACCTTTAGACAGATTAGCCCAAGGAAGATATACAAATGGCCAACATGCACAGAAAAAGAGGCTCAACATCATTAGTCATTAGAGAAATGCAAATGAAAACCACAGTGACATATCCCTTCAGACAAACTAGGATGGTTAAAGCAAGACAGACAACAACAAATGGTAACAAGCATGTGGAAAAATCAGAACTCTTGTAAGTGTATGAGAATGTAAAACAGTGAAGCCACTTTGGAAAGCAATTTGTAGATTATTCACAGGCTTAAACATAGAGTCAGTAATTCTACTCCTTGGTATATGCACAAGAGAAACAAAAATATATGTCAAAAAAAATTCACATATGAATGCTCATATTAACATTATTCAAAATAGCAATAATGTAGACACAAATCAAATGTCCATCAAGGACAAACATATAAACAAAATATGATATATCCATACAATGAGATATTATTCAGTTATATAGTCTGCTGCTGCTACTGCTGCTAAGTTGCTTCAGTCATGTCTCACTCTGTACGAACACATAGATGGCAGCCCACCACACTCCCCCATCCCTGGGATTCTCCAGGAAGAATACTGGAGTGGGTTGCCATTTCCTTCTCCAATGCATGAAAGTGAAAAGTCAAAGTGAAGTCGGCTCAGTCGTGTCCGACTCTTAGCAACCCTATGGACTGCAGCCTACCAGGCTCCTCCATCCATAGGATTTTCCAAGTAAGAGTACTGGAGTGGGGTGCCATTCCCTTCTCCAACTCATAGAGTCTGCAACATGGATAAACCTTAAAAACATTATGTATGTGAGAGTTGGATTACAAAGAAAGCTGAACACTGAAGAATTGATGCTTTTTAACTGTAGTGTTGGAGAAGACTCTTGACAGTCCCTTGGACAGCAAGGAGATCAAACCAGTCAATCCTAAAGGAAATAAGTCCTGAATAGTCACTGGAAGGACTGAAGCTGAAGTTGAAACCCCAATACTCTGGCAAAGAATTGACTCATTAGAAAAGACCCTGATGCTGGGAAAGATTGAAGGCACGAAACCTGGCGTGCTCTAGTCCACAGGGCTGCAAAGAGTCAGACACGACTGAGCAACCGAACTGACCTGAAGTGAAAGAACCCAGTCAAAAGATCCCATAATATATAATTTTATTCATATGAAAGTCCAGAATAGGAAATCAATAGAGATAGGAAGGCTATTAGTAGTTGCTCTGGTCTAGGGGTGAAGAGGAAGAGAGAAAGTGGGATAACAAAAAACGTTCTAAAATCACCTGTGGTGATGGTGGCACTAAAATCCATGGAAATGTACAGTTTAGATGGATGGATTGAATGTTTTATGAATGATGCCTTAATGAAGCTGTTAAATAAAATAAGATGATCCAATTGAGAACAAAAAGCTGAACAACAAAAATAGAAAGAAAGGAACAGAGGAAGGGAGGAAGGAAAAGAAAGAGCGAAATAATTCAATCAGAAAACTGGGCAAAAGATACCAGAAGATATTTCACTGACGAGGATATAAGCAAACATATTAAAAGTTGGTCAACATCATTAGCTATTATTGAATGCAAATTGAAAACAAAATGAGACTGGTTGGAAGGTCAAGTGTGGACAACTCTGAGTTAAAAACTCTCAGGGGACCCAGTGGCCCAGGGAGACCCCACAACTTTTGTGAATTTTACCTCCTGGAGTTCTACCAGTTTCTCACAGTAAATATCTGAGAAAAATCCCTTCATGTGTATGGCAAGCAGAGGGGGAAAATGTACTATTCTGAAATACCCTAGAGCATTCTATTCTTAATGAGGTTTGCCCTCAGGGGAAAGTATTTAACCAAAGCTTAACCTGCTGGGGTTTTATCAGAGCTTTACTGATCTGAGGGATCAAGCCTGGGCAACCTCTAGTCTTCCATGTAGGAAAAGTGAAACACTATAATTAAGGTTTCCAGTGACTAGTAGTAGTAGTGAAAGTCACTCAGTCGCGTCCGACTCTTGCAACCCCATGGACTGTAGCCCGCCAGGCTCCTCTGTCCATGGGATTCTCCAGGCAAGAATACTGGAGTGGGTTGCCATTTCCTTCTCCAGTCCAGTGACTAGGAAGAGTCCAAACCCAAAGGTACCATCCCAAAGTTACAGAAAGAGAATCCCTTCCCCTGTTTACTGGGATTTTTAAGGCCTGCTGCTGCTAAGTCGCTTCAGTCGTGTCTGACTCTGTGCGACCCCATAGAAGGCAGCCCACCAGGCTCTGCCACCCCTGGGATACTCCAGGCAAGAACACTGGAGTGGGTTGCCATTTCCTTCTTCAATGCATGAAAGTGAAAAGTGAAAGTGAAGTCACTCAGTCTGCAGAGCTTACCCTCTACTGCGGTTATTACCACAAAGACTCAAAGCCGGTGGAAAATACTAGATGAGGCCTGATTCCCTCTCTGTAAGACAGGTTTTGTCCAATAAATCTATCACTTCTTTGAATAGAGCAACCCAGATGACCTAGATTTCATCTCCAATCTTGAAGAGGCTCCAACTGACCCCCAATCCAGATAATTCTTCCTACAGAGAATCCCCTCAAAGTACAAGGCCATGCTCTTCTACGTTTTGGGGGATTCAACCCAGCAGAGGTTCAATAAAGCCACTGAGGCCTTACTGTTAAAATAGAAATGGCACCTTCAGAAAAGGACTAAATCTGATGTCAAGGGTCTTTCCAAACTACAGGAAAATGTAATTTCCCCCCATGCTCAGCCCTTTGCTCACGCAAGGTGCACCTAGTGGCACACTCATGCCAGTCCCTCTAGCGGCTTGGGGACCCCTTACAAACAATTTCCTGCCACAGAAAGGGAGTTGGTGTTCTTCACCACTGGAAGCACCACCATTGTAAACACAGGCCATGGCGCATCCCTAGTATAGGACAGCTCTCGTGGCTCAGCTTGGTTGGCAGAGTTAGAGGCAGTGTACCTGGATCTATCACAGGCCATAAACATGAGACTCATGGGCACACATTTTTATGCACATCCGGGAGGTAGCCAAAGGATTCAGTCTAGTCTGGGCAATGGCAAAAGGATAACTTCACGATTCGGGAAAGTATATACGGGGCACCTCCATTTGGAAAGAAATAGCCAACTCACGCATGTCAGTTATGATCACTCAGGTCACTACACACAAATACACACAACAGCAAACACCAGAAGCTTATAGTAAGATGACAGACTCATCCAAATCACATCCCTGGACAAAAAGTATCAAGAACAACCCTGGACATAACTATTCCTCAGTGCCATACCCACTAACAGAGCGGACCCATATCATATAAGGCCGCAGGGCAATGGCAGCACTTACTGACTAGCATGCAGGTGTAGCATGCCCTTTATCCCAGCTCTAACCAAAGTGGCGTAGGTCATTGCTTCCTTTGTCCCCCAAAATGTCTGGAAAAATCCTTGGTGGAGACATGTGCTCGATTTTATCAGGCTGCTGTTGCCCTTTGCAGGATCTAATAGGTATGCACTACCATCAGCCATACCTTCACTGAAGGCCTGCTGGCTACTTTGCATTATGTAATCTCCTTCTTAATCAAGTATGTGCTCTTCCCCTTTGACACACCAATGTAGATTCAGATCCAAGTACCCATCTCACCTCCCAGGTTGTTCTGTCATGGGCTCTAGCACATGGAATCTTGTGAAAGTCTACTTAGGTTCAGCCTCAAGAAGTCAGACTCACAAAAAGGCACAATGGCCTCAGTTCAGCTCAGTTTGGTCGCTCTCTGTGTCTGACTCTCTGTGACCCCATAAACTGTAGCACGCCAGGCCTCCCTCTCCATCACCAACTCCTGGAGTTTACCCAAACTCATGTCCATCGAGTCAGTGATGCCATCTAACCATCTCATCCTCTGTCGTCCCCTTCTCCTCCTGCCTTCAATTTTTCCCAACATCAAGGTCTTTTCAAATGAGTCAGCTCTTCGCATCAGTGGCCACAAGGGCCTAATCAAAGACATATTCCTCAAGCTTTTATACAGTTATATATTGTGCCCCAAACAGAAATTTGGCCCCAGGCTGTACTGCTGCTGCTGCTGCTAAGTCACTTCAGTCGTGTCTGACTCTGTGTGACCCCAGAGATGGCAGCCTACCAGGCTCCCCTGTCCCTGGGATTCTTCAGGCAAGAACACTGGAGTGGGCTGCCATTTCCTTCTCCAATGCATGAAAGTGAAAAGTGAAAGTGAAGTCACTCAGTTGTGTCCAACTCTTCGCAACCCCATGGACCGTAGCCTACCAGGCTCCTCCGTCCATGGTATTTACCAAGCAAGAGTACTGGAGTGGGGTGCCATTGCCTTCTCCAATATGTTCTTATCAGTCATCTCCAAAGACTTCCCTGTTAGTACTGAAAGCAAACCCCCACTCCTTTGATGTTAGAGAGGATGGCATTCACATCCACTCACCAGATGAGTACTCCCTTTACCATTTTGATTATTCAATGTCTCTCTGTCTTCCACATGGTGGTGGTCCAGTCAAGGGTGGGTTGTGCATGCAATATGATTGAAAACCTGAGAGGAAAAACTCCCACCAAATTGCATAGAATCATTTCACAGATTTTATTGACCCAGAAGATGACTAGGGCCATTGGCTATGCCTCACTATTCAGGTTATAAAAGACCTATAAAAATTAAAAATTCATCACAAGTTTTGCGAGAGATTGAAATTATAGCTCCAGGAACCCCTAGCTGAACTGTGTGGATCTCAGAGTGTGGAAAAGTGGCCCTCAACCTAGTGGTTGCCAACCACATTAGGATATGAAATCCAAAAGGACCCTGGGATCTAGCTGCCTCTATCAGCAGGTGTGGGTTGGGCCCCTACCTGACATTAGATGAAGAGATAAAAAACCTCTTGCTCCAAAGCAACTGTCTCCTACCTTTGGCCAGTATCCAAACTGCCGGCCCAAAGAAGACCCCTTTGCATGGACATGAAAATATTTAAGTCTGTTTGTGTCTCTAGGTCTGAAGAGGGTCTCTTGTAGGCAGCAATGAGTCTTGTTTTTATATACATTCAGCCAGTCTGTGTGTTTTAGTTGGACCATTATTCTATTTACATTTAAGGTGATTATCAATATATGTGTTTCTACTGCCATTTTCTTAATTGTTCTGGCTTTGTTTTTGTAGGTCTTTATTCCCTTCATCTTTTGTTCTCCTCTCTTATGTTTCCTACATAGAGAATCCCTTCAGAATTTGAGGTAAAGCTGGTTTGGTGGTGCTGAATTCTCTTAGCTCTTGTGTAGTCTGTAAAGTTTTTGATTTCTCTGTCAAATCTGAATAAGAGCCTTGCTGGGTAGAGTATTCTTTATTGTAGGTTTATCCCTTTCATTACTTTAAATATATCATGCCACTCCCTTCTGGCCTGCAGAGTCTCTGCTGAAAAAACAGCTGACAACCTTATGGGAATTCCCTTGCATGTTATTTGTTGCTTTCCTCTTGTTGTTTTTAATATTTTTTTCTTTGTGTTTGACTTTTGTTAGTTTGATTAATACATGTCTCGGCGTGTTCCTCCTTGGGTTTATTCTGTATGGGACTCTCTGACCTTCCTGGACTTGGGTTACTATTTCATTTCTCATGTTAAGGAAGTTTTCGACTATAATCTCTTCAAATATTTTCTCAGGCCCTTTCTCTTTCATCTCTTTCACTTCTTCTGAGACCCCTATAATGTGAATGTTGGTGCATTTAATGTTGTCCCAGGGGTCTCTCAGACTGTCCTCATTTCTTTTCATTCTTTTTCTTTATTCTGTTCCATGGCAGTGCTTTCCATCATTCTGTCTTCCAGCTCACTTACCTGTTCTTCTGCCTCGGTTATTCTGCTATTGATTCCTTTCAGAGTGTTTTTCATTTCAGTTATTCTATTGTTCATCTCTGTTTGTTCTATAGTTCTTCTAGGTCTTTTTAAAACATCTCTTGCATCTTCTTAATCTGTGCCTCCATTCTTTTCTGAAATCCTGGATCATCTTTACTATCACTGTTCTGAATTCTTTTTCAAGTAGATTGCCTATCTCCTCTTCATTTAATTGTTCTTACAGGTTTTTATCTTCCTCCTTCATCTGCAGCAGATGTCTCTGTCATCTAATTTTGTCTAACTGACTGTGCTGGTGGTCTCCTTTCTGCAGGCTGCAGGACTGTAGTTCCTCTTGCTTCTGGTGTCTGCCACCTGGTGAGTGAGATGGTTACTGAGCAGGGCCTCTCCGTGGCTCTGCAGTTGTCACTGCCCTGTCAGGGGCATGATGTGCTTGTAGCTGTTGAGACAGAGGCCCTGAGAGTTGTTTCTTAGCTGTGTTTCTTATCTGCAGTGCAAGGTCGGTGGGCTTGGAGCACTCCACTGGGAGAGGGGCCTCTGAGGATTCCCGCTCTCGGGCTATACACCTGGGAGTGTGCTCTGTTGTGTCGCCTTTCACATACTTGCAGGCTCAGAAAGTACACTGTTGTTGGCACTGCTCTCTCTTCCACCTTAACCATGGCTATGCTGACAAATGGCCCTGATGACTCTCAGGTCATTTTCACCAGGCCACTGGTGCAGATCTGCTGAGGTCATGTCCCAGGACTGCAATAGTCATGTACCTGGACCCACTCAAGAACCCCTAGGACCTATGGGGCTGGAGGAGGCTATGGTAGGGGGTGGCGCTTAGGCCCACTGGGGCCAGGAGCCAGAGGAGGCTTTAATGGGGGCAGCTCTTGGCCCTACAGGGGCCTGCTTGGCCTGAGGAGGCTTTGGCTTTGGATCAGGCAAGCACCCCTCTTAATACCCACAGAGTTCAAGGAGAGGACAAAAATTAAGATCAGAAATGAAAGCATGGACATTACTATATTTACAAACTCTATGGCCATTAAAAGGATAAGAAGTACTATGAACAACTCTATGCCTACAGTTTGATATCCTAAAGAAAATGAACCAATTCTTTGAAAGATACAATCTGCCAAAATTCACACAAGAAAAAAAGGACAATCTGAATAGGCCTATATCTATTATTAAAAAACTGAATTAATAATTAATAACTTTCTGAAACAGAAAGCACTGGTCCCTGATGAATTCACTGGTGAATTCTACCAAACATTTAAGGAAGGAATTATACCAAATCTCTACAACCTCTTTCACAATGGAAGCAGAAGGAATATTTCCTAACTCATCCTATGAAGCCAGAATTACCCTAATACCAGAAGTGAAAAAAGACATTATGAAAAAAAGAAAATCATACACTTATCTTTCTCATGAACTGAAGCCAGAATTACCCTAATACCAAAAGTGAAAAAGACATTATGAAAAAAGAAAATCATACACTTATCTTTCTCATGAACATAGACGCAAAAATCCTCAACAAAATATTAGTAAATTGAATCCAACAATGTATAAAAAGAATTATACAACATGACCAAGTAAGATTTATCCTAGGTAGCAAGGCTGGTCCAATATTCAAAAATCAATTAATGTAATCCATCTCATCAACAAGCTAAAGAAGAAAAACCATATGATCATATTAATGAATACAGGAAAAACATTTGACAGAATCCAACACCCATTCATCTTAAAAAATTATATATTTGATCTTTATCCTCTTTTCTGGCAGAGCTCATAAAATCCTTAGAATTTCCTATGTAATGAAACCAATAAAGTTGTCTTTTGTTGTGTTAATGAAGTGACTTCTGGATCACACCTAAGGTTGCCAGGAGAACCAACTGTGTGGTTATTGCACTGAAACTTTCAGTCCCACTTCCCTGATCTCTGGGCCGAGGAGAAGCTTTGGAGAGTGAATCAATCACCCAGTGGCGATGACTTGACCAATCATGTCTATGTAATGAAGCCTACATGAAAATCCCAAAGGAGAGGGTTCAGAAAGCTTCAGGTTGGGGAACCAGAATGATTTCACCAGGCCATGCCCCAAGTTCCATGAGGACAGAAGCTCCTTTGTTCAGGACCTCCTCATCTTATATATCTCTTCATCTGGCTGTTTGTCTGTATCCTTTAATATCTTTTGTAATAAACTGGTAATCTAGTGAGAAAACTGATTTCCTGAGTTCTGTCAGGTGTTCTAGCCAATCAACTGAACACAAAGAGGGGTCTGTGAGAACTTCTGATTTACAGCCAGTCTGTCAGGGAAGAACTTGGATTTGTAGTTGGCATCCTGAGTTGGAAGGTGATCACCTGAACTTTCAGTTTGTTGCCAGGTGGTCAGAAGCACAGGTAGCTAGCTATCTAGGCTCAAAACCGGCATCTGAGGTGGGGGGCAGTTTTGTAGAACTGCTCCCTGTATGTGGAATCAGATGCTACCTCCAGGTCGACAGCACCAGATCTGAGCTGAGTTATAGGACACCCTATGGATGTGAGAGCCAGACCATAAAGAAGGCTGAGCGCCAAAGAATTGATGCTTTTGAACTGTGGAGAAGACTCTTGAGAGTCCCTGGGAGAGCAAGGAGATCAAACCAGTCAATCCTAAAGGAAATCAACCCTGAATATTCATTGGAAGGGCAGATGCTGAAGCTGAAACTCCAATACTTTGGCCACGTGATGTGAACTGACTCATTAGAAAAGACCCTGATGCTGGGAAAGATTGAAGGCAGGAGGAAGAAGGGGACCACAGAGGATGAGATGGTTGGATGGCAATACCTACTCAGTGGACATGAGTTTGAGTAAACTCTGGGAGCTGGTGAAGGACAGGGAAGCCTGGTGTGCTGCAGTCCATGGGGTCGCAAAAGGTCGGACACAACTGAGTGACTAAACTGATAGGATACCCAGCTCTTGTCTGAATATTGCCTGAAGTCTACTCTACACACTGGAACTGGGTTTGGAATCTTAATGCTCCGTATCACATGACATCAGGGAAATTAAATTAAACAGCAATGAGACACCAATAAACACCTACAGGAGCAGCCCAAGTCTAGAAAACTGGCAACACCAAATACTGACCAGGACGCTGAGCAACAGGAGCTCCCATTCATTACTGGTGGGAATGCAAAACAGTGTAGGCCATTAAGAAGACAGTTTGGCAATTCTAAAACTACACATCTCTTACTACATGCTTCAGCAAACATGCTGTTATTTACCCAAAAGAGTTGAAAACTTAATGTGCACACAAAAATCTACATAAGAATGTGAATAGCAACCTTTTCATGTGCTGTGCTGTGGAAAGTCACTCAGTTGTGTCCAACTCTTTGCCACTCCATGAACTACAGCCTGCCAGGCTCCTCTGTCCATGGGATTCTCCAGGAAAGAATACTGGAGTGGGTTGCCATCCAGAGGATCTTCTTGACCCAGGGATCAAACCTGCATCTCTTAAGTCTCTTGCATTGGTAGGTGGATTCTTTATCACTATCGCCACCTGGGAAGCCCAACTTTATTCATAATCACCAAAACAATCAAGGATGTCCTTCAGAAGGTAAATGGATAAATATACTGTAGTACATTCCCACAATGGAATATATTCAGTGATAGAAGAGGTATGAAGCTATGAAAAGATATGGAGTGAACTTAGAAGCATATTAGTTAGTAAAAGAAAATATGAAAAACATATAAACTATGTAATTCCAAAGATATGACCATCTGGAAAAGGCAAAACTCTGGAGACAACAAAAATATCAGGTTTCCGACAGTTTGGGGTAGAAAGAGGGAAGAACATGGGGAGCACAGAGGATTTTTAGGGTACTGAAATTACTCTGTATGATACTGTCATGGTTGATACATGGTTGATAAATGTGTGTCATCACACATTTGCCCAAACCTATAGATATACAACACCAAAGAGTGGACCCACTATAAACTATGAACTTTAGGCGATAACAATGTGTAGGCTCATCGATTATAACAAATGTACCACTCTGGTGGAGAATGTTGTGAATAAGGAAGGCTATGCATGTGTCGGGGCAGGAGCATATGGGAAATTTCTGTACTTTTGCTCACTTTTGCTGTGAACCTAAAACTTCCCTGAAAAGTAAAGCCAACTGAAACAAAACAAAACAAATCATAATACCTTTAGGAAAAATACAACACCCTAAAGAGCTCAATATAAATTTCAAAGGAACAGCTAAATAAATATTGGAATGGTTTTCTCTACTCTCTTTGCTGTCAAAACTATACATCCTTCAAGGTCCAGCTTGAATGCCCCTTCTTCAGTGAAGTCTTCCCCCGTTTCTGGACATACTCAGTCACTCTACTTCCTGTGACGCCATCCTGCTATCACAGTACTAACAGCATGCTATAGAGTAGGAGTTCTCAAAATAGACTGAGCATCAGAATCACTTGGGAGAGCTTATTAAAACACAGGCTTCTTAACCCTGCCGTAGACCTGAATTTGGGGATTCTGATTCTGGAGCCAATGAATTTCTGACATCCTTCTAGATGACACTGATGCTGTGGTTCATGGACCACACTTCCAGAAGCAGTGTTACGGTTTATTCTACACGTGGCTGGCTCCCATAAGACTGACAGCTCAACAAGAATCCTCTCCAGCACATAACAGGCATTGAGTAAGCGTCTTACTTTTTTTTGCTTCTTTTTATTGGTCTCATCCTGTAAATTTTGAAGGGCATCTTGCATGAGCTTCATGTTCAAATCCTGCTCTTCTCTGTTTTCCTGCTGCATACGCTCCATCTTCTCTTGGAGGGCTTTTTGCAAAGCAGCCCTTATTTCCTGTTTTGTCTTCTGTTTCTTTAGCTTATCCTGTTCATTCTCAAGTTTCACCTGTGCATTTTCATTTTCCTAAGGCGGAACAATAATGAAGATAATGCATCAGTACAGTTGGACAAAACAAAAAAGTTAATGCATTTCATTTAAGAGGTGAGAATAAAAGGTTTCTTGGAAAGCACACACTCCTGGGTGTTAAGGGACTATGAGACATAAAATTTGACTTTTCATTGCTGAATCAACAATAACGCTTTGTGAAATTGCTGTGTGTGATTATAAAGTAATAAATAGTGTAGAGTCCAAAATGCAGAAAACTGTAACGATAAATCACTTTTATTCTTAGTAACCATTCACCTACTACCATTCTCAACATTTTGGCGTGTTGACCTTCCAGACTTTAGTCTTCCATGTATATCTGCATATCTAGATTTGGATACATTATTAACCAGCAGTTAGAGTCTAAGAATGGAAATGTGCACATCAGTCAAATATACAAAAGTAAATTAAGCATTTTGTTCTTTAAAAGTACTCCCCATTCCTCTCATTTTCTTATCTATCTGACCCTCCTGGCTGGCTTACCTGCGTGACCAATCAAGCAGTTTTAACTGGGGCACCAATGCTGCTGGGTGTTGGGAGTTCGGCAGAAAATCCGGGTATGGTATAAAGTGAGGCATTAATCCTCCCACCAAAGGCATTTGAACTCTCCTGGAAGGATAAGTCCTTTCCCAGCTGGGACAGGAGATGACACAGTTACAGTGAGGAGAGATACAAGTCCCAGCTGACTTGACCTGAGATTCACAACAGCCATGAATACCATGATTTTTGGTTTTCCATTAATGCCATGAGCAGTAAATCCACACTGAATTTTGAGAGTCAAGTGAGCTAATATAAATGAAAATGCTCTGCAGTATTTAAGGCAAAACAGTGGACATCAAACATAAAAGCCAGTGGTATAGCAGGTCACATTTTTTAAAAAGTAAGATTGACTACAGGAAGCAGCAATCGTCCAACTCGAACCATAAAACAGGCAGAGATGGAAAAAGGAGAGACTTGTTCAAGACTAAGAAACCTACAAGTAGTTTACTATGTCTTGGTTTCCCCAGGTTAGTTCTGATTTTACACTGTTATGCTGAGGCACTGAATTAGCTACACTCCCTTTCAATCTCAAACATGCCCAGATTTGAATGATAAACAGTCACTCTTTCAAAAGACTTATGACAGGAGAGCAATGTTTGGATCCCAATTTAAATGTCAAATAACTTAGACAACAGTGGAAATTTGATACTGATTTTAGATGATAACAATGAATTATTATTAATTTTTTAGGTTTGAAAATGTATAAGAAAAGTCCTTAATTATATTGTTGTTGAGATGCATACTCAATAACAAGAATTATTTAAAGGGAAATGACATGTGTGTGACAAACTGTAAGTCGAAAATGGAAGCGGGTAGAATACAGGAAATCAATATATCAAAATATAACAGCTGTTGAAACTGGGAGATTGGCACACAAGGGCTCATGGGACTCTCCACTTCTGTGCATTTGAAAATGTTCATATTATTACTATTTAATATAACAGTATTATTATAACACGTTATTATAACATTTAAAGGGTGGAATTTATATAACATATAAATTACAAAATAACAGTGTTAAAGAACCTATCAGTGGCTGCTAGGGGTTAGGGTTGAGGATAATGATAAAAGAAAATCTATATTTTGAGGATAAACAAGAAAATTTAAACATAAAATTCTCTCTGCCAGTTAGGGCCTCCTCCCTCCCTCTTCACAGTGCAATATGCATCTTCATTACACATTAACCAGACCTCCTCAAAGATGGGGATGCCTTCTTCACAGTAAAGATCAATTTTTATTTCCTTTCTTCTGACATTAGTAATGGAACTTCTTAGATTACTATTCTTTCCGAATTCTTTAAGGGTCCATGGTGACTTACTGCTTGCTTTATATGTGCTTATCTGGACTATTTATATTTGATGAGCTTTATGTAAAATACCAGTGTGTCATTTTGATGTATGACCCTTTGACTTGAAAAGGTATATGAATGTGCCTTCAACCACTAACAGGCAGAGCAATTCTCAGAGCTTCTGAGAATCTGTCTCCCCATATTATAATCCTTGGTTTGGCTTGAATAAAATTCTCCTTTTCTTCTTAAGCAGGCCTGCAAACCGGGTATTGTATCCACTGAGTTCACCATTCTACCACAAGTAGAATTTTAAAAACCCACCAGAAGGCGTGCCTCTTCCTCCTTCAGCCGCTGTGCGTGCCTGCCTTTGCGCCTGGATGCTGGTGACCTGGGCATTTAGCCCCAGGCGCGTGTTCTCCACGAGCTCCTTCTGCCTCCTCTCCTCCTTAGCCTCTCGTCTTTCTTTGGCCAGGCGGTCTTCCTCCCAGAGCTTTGAGAACATCTGCTCTTCCACCACCTTCTGCCTTTTCAGCTCCTCGTTAAACGCTATCTGAGCTTTCCGATCCTCGCATACAGCCTTCTGATGGATACAAAACAGCTCAGCACGTAGCTCCTGGCAGCGTTCCCTGGAAGGGCAATTTAAAAAAGAAATCGGGCCTTTCATAAGACATTGCTCTCTTTAGGCACAAATCTGCACTGTCAGACACTGAAGTGAGAAAGTTAAAGAACTGGATACAGGCCATCTGAGCACGGATCCACATGGTGGGGGAGCAGCAAGGAGGAAGACACCAGGATGCCACAGACAAAATCCAGGCCCTGGAGTCAAGCGGAGCAGCCTCTGAATCCTGGTTCTGACGTTTCCCGTGTGACCTTGGGTCACAGACTCTATCTATCTGAGCTTATTTTTATATCTGTAAAAGAACTGTCTTTTAAGGTTCTGCTAAGGTTCAGAGATAAATGGATGTAAATACCTGGTAGATAATAGAAACTCAGTAAATGGTAGTTACTGTGATTACTATAGAGGAAAGAGAAGAGGAACAAGTCCCTGCAACATTACAGTTAGATTAAGGGTTTGGTAGAAAGAGACCCTGCGTGTACACCCAAGAGGAGATCCAAGGACAGAGGCGGCATGACCACGGTGATGCGTCCCTGTTGCCTCTGGATTCCAGGCAGGGCAAGACACATGTCCACTAAAGGGCTTACCGTTAGAATTGAGAAAATGGTCCTATTCTTGCTTTTCAGCAACCAGGTTTATGTCACCATTTAAGAGGAAACGTTATTTCAGTAAGTGTTTAGACCTTATCCTTTCTTCAGCTTTCTTCAGATGTTCTTCACTGAGCCCATTTTTAATACAAGAGCTGTAAAGTTCAACACTGACTGTACTTTAGAATTATTCAGCTATATTTTCCAAACTCCACTCTTCCTTTCCTCCAGATCAGACTTGTTAAACTAGAATATCCAGGGGATAAGTCCCATCTGCATTTTTTAAGAGTACCTCATGTGGTTCTGACATTTAGATAAGTTTGAGAGAACAGTTTGATGGGAAAGCTTAAAAAAAAAAAATCAATTCTTCCTGTCTTCTAAATCAAATTCTACATGAAGAAGCTAAAGTCTGGAGAATGAGCTCAACAAAGAATTTTAAAGAAATTTGAATTGCTAAGACTGAAAGAAAGGATGAGGTCTAAACTCATTACCCAAAGGTGGCCAATATCACACAAAATGACATTTATCAGATGCAGTTGAGTATTGTTTACCATTTGATGAGGATTAGTCTCACTTCTCTAAATGAATCTCTGTGAGAGCTGGGATTCAGGATATATTTCAGGAACATATAACCCATACTACTTACCCAATGGCCAATAAATAGTTGTTCGTTTAACTGATACATAATTATACTGATTAGCAACATACCAGCCATCCACATTCTGTGGAAGGTGCAATAGGTAACAGAAGCTGAAGTTACTAGACTACAAAAAAGAAAAACAAACCACACACTTTAACACTGAAACAAAAATTCATTTGTCTAGAATTCATCAGTGAAATTATCAGATTTGGCCATGATAATTTACTAAAGTCCTTCTCAATCCCATGATTCATATTCTAACAGAGCTATTCAACTAATGGAAATCTGAAACCTAAGAAATATGGCTTATATTTAAATTTTTATTTAAAATAAAATAAACTCTTTATTCCTAAGTATGAAACTAATACATGCTCATTGCAGAAAAACTACAAAACAAAATTATGAAGATACTATAAATAATGCTAGTCCTACTATTAAGAGATAAACACTATTAGTATGCTAATATATATTTCTATCCTATGTATGTTATCTTTTTACTAGAATTGGGGTCTTTCTGCATATCTGTATCTCCTGTATTTTAATTTTTCCACCTATCATTTTATTGGGAGTGTTTTCTCATGAAATATTCTTTAAAATATTTTCTAACTTCAAAACTTATTATAGTTTAATAAGCTGCATAGTAGAAACTAGAGTCTATAAATACATCACAGTTTACTTAAACATTCCCCTGTTTGATAAGCATAAATGTTACTTCTGGCTTTTATTACAATGTTGCAATGAACATGGTTTCTGTCACTCTTTCTGTTTATTCAGTTCTGTTCAGTTCAGTCGCTCAGTCGTGTCCGACTCTTTGTGACCCCATGAATCGCAGCATGCCAGGCCTCCCTGTTCATTACCATCTCTTGGAGTTCACTCAGACTCACATCTATCGAGTCCGTGATGCCATCCAGCCATCTCATCCTCTGTCGTCCCCTTCTCATCCTGCTCCCAATCCCTCTCAGCATCAGAGTCTTTTCCAATGAGTCAACTCTTCGCATGAGGTGGCCAAAGTACTGGAGTTTCAGCTTCAGCATCATTCCTTCAAAGAAATCCCAGGGTTGATCTCCTTCAGAATGGACTGGTTGGATCTCCTTGCAATTCAAGGGACTCTCAAGAGTCTTCTCCAACACCACAGCTCAAAAGCATCAATTCTGTTTATTGCTAATGATTTTTTTAAGGTAATTCCTTCCTTAATATAAAACCAGAGTACAAAAACATTCTTAAGGCAGTTAGTTGATGATACATGCTGCCAAGAAGGCCAGAAGTGATACCATATGAAAGAGCTCATATCATATTCATTTTTTTAGATCAGTAGGTCTTCAGACTTTTTGATTACTCATGTCTTTCAGTAAAAAATTCTAAGCACCCACAATATTATTTATAAATTAACTATATCATATAAATTAGCTAGCCACAAAAAATAAAATGAGCTGAGCTAAAAAGCATCAAATAGAATACCTACCTATCCTAACGATAATAAGAGGAAAACTTTATGTCGGTGCTTTACATGGTACTTTTACATATAAAATCTTATTTCATCCTTATAAGGACCTTATAACTTAGATGGGGCAGCAAGTATTATTCCCATTTCAGAGTTAAATAAATCAAATCTCAGTGAGCCAAAATTTCTTTCCAAGTCACAAAGCCAGGAGTAATAATATTATAAACAATAGTTATTAAGTGCCTATTATTTGCCAGGCACTGTTCTAAGCAGGGTACATGTCTGAACTCTTACAATCTTCATAACAACCAATATTGCAACAAACACTATTGTAAGCTCATTATTACTATTATTTTATCCTCAGTTTGCAGATTAGGAAATGAAGGCACAGAGCAATACTGAGTAGCAAAGGTATCCACTGACAAAATGAAGGGACAAGCTACTGAATAGAGAAAACATTTGCAAATGACGTGACTGATAAGGGGTTGATATCCAACATATAAAAACAACCCATACAACTCAATTAAGAAAAAAACAATTTAAAATGGACAGAGGAACTGAAGACATTTTTCCAAAGAGGACATGCAAATAGTCAACAGGCACATGAAAAGATGATTAGCGTATCATCAAGAACGTCGCTCGGAAGTGTCAACTCTTTGAGACCCCATGACCTGTAGCCTACCAGGCTCCTCTGTCCATGTGATTTTCCAGGCAATAGTACTGGAGTGGATTGCCATTTTCTTCTCCAGTGGATCTTCCCGACCCAGGGATCGAACCTGGGTCTCCCACATTGTAGACAGATGCTTTACCATCTGAGCCACCAGGGAAGCGTATCATCAGGGAAATGTAAATCAAAACCACAATGAGAGAACTCCCTGGCAGTCCAGTGGTTAAGATGTCACATTTTCACTGCTGAGTGCCTGGTTTCAATCCCTGGTCAGGGAATTAAGATCCCATAAGCGACACAGTGTGACTAAGAGTAAAAGGAACAAAACCACAATGAGATTCCAGTTGCACTTGCTTGTCCAAATGGCTATCATGGAAAAGAACACAAATGACAGTTGGCAAGGATGTTATGCAGCCACGGTGGAAGACAGTATGAATGCGTCTCAAAAAACTAAAAATAAAACTAGCATATGGCCCAGCAATTACACACCTGTATACATATCAGGAAAAAAAAACAACAACAACAAAAAACAAAAGCTAAAAACACTAATTCAACACATGCACCACAATAATAGCAGCATTATTTATAACTGTCAAAACATGAAAGCAACGTGTCCATTAACAGATGAATGGATAAAAAAGATGTGGCACAGACAGAAAACAGACTATGCAGCCAGAGAAAAGAATAAAGTTTTGCCATCTGCAGCAAAATGGATGGACTTGGAGGGCATTATGCTAAGTAAAATAAGTCAGAGAAAGAGAAATACTGTATGTTGTCACTTATATGTGGAATCTAGAAAATACAACAAGCTAGTGAATATAACAAAAAAGAAGCAGACTCATGGATATAGAAATCAAACTAGTAGTTACCACGGGAGAGAGGCAAGTAGGAAGGGGCAATACAGGGGAGGGGATAAAAACATTTTTTTTCACAATGTACTTGAAAGCATGATCTGTGAAAGAAAAATCGATAAGTTGGATTTCATCAAAATTAAAAACCTTTTCTCTGTAAAAGACCCCACTAACAGGATTGAAAACAAAAAACAAAAAACAACAAGCTACAGACCAGGAAAAAATATTTCAAAACTATATATCCTACAAAGGACTCATATCTGGAATATACAAAGAATTCTCACTACTCATATAAGACCAGCTTATGGCAATTATCTGAGAGAAAGGAAAACTTATGTTCATACAAATATATGAACACAAAAGTTCATATTAGATTCATTCATAGTAGATAAAAACTAGAAACAATCAAAATGCATGTCAATGAGTGAATGGTTTACAGAAATTTAAATACATCCACACAATGGAATACTACTCAGCAATAAAAATGACTATTAATACATGTAACAATTTGGATGAACTTCAAAGACAATTCATTGACTGAAAAGGCCAGTTTTGACAGATCACCTACTGGACAAGTTCATATATACAATATCAGGAAATTATGAAGATGCGGGTGAGCGTGGTGGCTGTGACTATAAAGGGAAGCACAGGAAGACCTATGTGCTGACAGGATAGCTCTGTATCTTGACTGTGTGGGGTATTAGAAGGATCGACATAGATGATAAAATGGCACAGAACTATACATGTACGTTATGCCAATGTCAATTTCCTTGCATGAAACTGTGTTGTAACCACTGAAGGAAAACTGGGGTAAGAATATATGATATTTCTGTACTATCTTTGCAGTTTCTATGAATACCTAATTATTTACAAGTAAAAAGTTTTAAAAGTCACTGGTTATCTTGTTGTTGTTATTCATTTACTTTCATTCTTGTTACTGAAAATACTTTTGCTGTTTAGAAGACCTGGAACAATAAAAACGACCCATTCTAATTATCGAATATTTCAGGTATGCCACTAAATATACTAAAAGAAATTAATGTACTTATCTGCCGGAAGACATGTACAAGAATGTCCACAGCGGATTTATTCATAAGGATCCAAAACTGGAGATACATGAAATGCCTATAACCTGGAGAATGAATAAACTGTGGCATATTTGTACAATGGGATACTAAAAGGAAGAGGAAGGGGAAGCAGAGGAAGAGGAATAATTTCATCTTGCTTTATACATTCATTAAAGCTTCAATTATATTTGCAGTAATGGGGCATAATTTAGTATCCTTGACCAAAATTTAATCCTGGCCTTTCACTCTTATAATGAATTTAAACTGTAGTTATGTTGCAGTTCTGTTAGAAGGACTGCATTAAAAAACACTGAAAATGGTTTGCTTTCAAGTAAATTATGGTAGTCTCCCTTGTCCACCATTTCACTTTCTACAGTTTCTATTACCCAGCTGTATTCTGAAAACATTAAATGGAAAACTCCAGAAATAAGAATTTAAAACGTTTTCAATTGCACTTTGCTCTAAAGTGTGATAAAATTTTGCACCACCCAGCTCCAATCCGCTTGGGATCTCCAACAACCGACATCCTCTGCTCCTGACATTCAGTTATCAGCATCATCACAGATCAATGATCCAGAATCACCCAAAGCAGGTGACCTGTAGTCAGGTCAATAGCCTAATGCTACATCACAATACAGGACTTCCCAGGTAGCACTAGTGGTAAAGAACCTGCTTAAGAGGCTTAAGGGACCAGAGTTTGATCCCTGGGTCAGGAAGAGCCCCTGGAGAAGGGTATGGCAATTCACCAGTATTCCTGCCTGGAGAATCCTGTGGATAGAGGAGCCTGGCAGGCTATGGGCCACAGGGTCACAGAGTCGGACAACTGGAGCAACTTAGCACACACACGCGTGCACGTCACAATACATCATTCATCTTACTTACCATATAGACATTTTATTGGGCTTTCCTGGTGGCTCAGATGGCAAAGCGTCTGCCTACAATGCAGGACTCAGGTTCAATCCCTGGGTCAGGAACATCTCCTGGAGAAGGAAATGGCAACCCACTCTAATACTCTTGCCTGGAAAATCCCATGGACAGAGGAGCCTGGTAGGCTACAGTCCATAGGGTCGCAAAGAGTCGGACAAGACTAAGCAACTTCACTTTCACTTTTAGACATTTTATTAATCTCACATCATCACAAGAAGAAGGGTGAGTATAGTACAATAAGATATTTTGAGACAGAGAGAGAGAGGGAGACCACACTCACAAGTTTTATTACAGTATATTGTTATAACCACTCCATTTTATTATCCGCAATTGTTACTAGTCTCTGAAATGTAACTAATTTATAAATTAAACTTTGTCAGGGATGTATAGGAAATGTATAGGATGTATAGGAAAAAAACAGTGTATACAGAATTCAGTTTCAGACATTTACTGGGTATCTTGGAATGTATGCCCCATGGATAACATGGGTGACTGTTGCAGGATATAACTATTTCTTCTAAAATTCTAATTAATTCATCTAACTAGCAAGGTATACAACATGAAGTTGTAATCTCAGTTATATAAGATTTCTTTATAAAATCTTTATAATTGTTACCAAATTAATAAGCATTTTAAGAATCCAAACCACTTATGAAACTTCATTTTTCTTATTGTGTAAAAAAAAAAAAAAAACATTTACTAGAAAGTGGGAAATATACCAATGGTCCATTGAAATTCACTTCCTAGTTTCCCCTTTGCCCCTTACAGCATTTTCTCCTCCAGCAGCCAGTAGGGAGTATCTAGATCCTAACAAAGACAGGAGGTGAGGTGATGCTTTACATGGGTTACAGACAAGTGTCGATCAGGTGCATCCACAGAAAGGGTATGAGAAAGTCTTAGAATCCCTAGCTGGTCTGATTGGTGAAGGTATTTCTTTCCTGAAGTCAGTTAGTAAAAGCTGGAAGGGGCAAAGACTACTTCACATGCAAACATAGCCATACAAGACTTCAAAGAATACAAAAATGAAGGAAAATATACACCAACAAAGGAATACAATGCTTTTCTAGCAATCAATCCCAAAGAAATAGAGATGTACAAATTACCTGCTAAAGAATTCAAAACAGCTGTTTTAGGAAGATCAGCGAGTTAGAATACTGACAGATGACTCAACAAAATCAGGGAAAACAACATAGGAACAAAATGAGAAGTTCAATAGAGATAGAAATCATCAAAAGAACCAAACAGAAATTCTGGAGCTGAAAAATACAATGCATGAAATAAAAATCCAAAAGATAGCATCAGCATCAGACACGAGCAAACAAGAGGAAGAAAAAAATATGAGAATTCAAAGACAGAGGGGCCGAATGGATAAAAAAACAAGATCCAACAACATGCTGCTTATAACAGACCTGTTTCAGGTTTAAGGCTGCTGCTGCTGCTAAGTCGCTTCAGTCGTGTCTGACTCTGCAACCCCATAGACAGCAGCCCACCAGGCTCTGCCATCCCTGGGATTCTCCAGGCAAGAACACTGGAGTGGGTTGCCATTTCCTTCTCCAGTGCATAAAAGTGAAAAGTGAAAGTGAAGTCGCTACATATCTTTAAAGTCAAGGGATGGGAAAAAATACTCCATGAAAGTAGAAACCAAAGAGGGCAGAAGTAGCTATACTTAGACAAAATAGACCTTAACTCAAAAGATGTTTAAGATGTAACAAAAGACAAAAGATGTAACAAGAGACAGAGTCAATTCATCAAGAGGATATAACAATTATAAAGTCATCCCTTCATACCTGTAGCAGATTTGAGGATCTGCCACAGATAACAAAATCCATAGATGCTCAAGTTCTATAGTCAACCTTCCATATCCATGGTTCCACGTTTGCAGATTCAACTAATCCTAGACCATATAGTACTACATTTATTGGGAAGAAAACACATTTAAGTGGACCTTCAGAGTCTGTGTTGTTCGAGGAGTCAGCAGTATATGTGCTCAATATCAGAGCACTTAAATAAGTTAAACAAAAGATTAACAGATATCAAGGGAAAAATAGACAGCCGTGCAGTAATAGTAGGAGACTTCAGTATTCCATTTCAGCAGTGCATAGATCATCCAGACAGAAAATCAATAAGGAAACAATAGATTGAACTATATTTTAGATCAAGTGAATCTCACACACATACACAGAACATTCCATTTAATAGCAGAATACATAATCTTATCAAGTACACATGGAGCATTTTCCAGGACAGATCACACGCAACATCACAAAAAAGTCTTACATTTAAAAAGACTGAAATAATGTATCTTTTTCTTTTTACCACAGTGGCATAAAACTAGCAATCAATAACAGAAAGAAAGCTGAAAAAAATTAACAGATGTGTTGAAATTAAAAAAACACACTCCTGAACAACCAATGGGTCAAAGAAGAAATCAAAGGGGAAATTAAAAAAAAAAAAACAAACCTTAAATGAAAATGGAAATACAACATATTCAAAATTATGAAATGCAGCAAAAGCCCCTTTAAGAAGGAAGTTTATAACAATAAACACCTATATTAAGAGAAAAGAAAGATCTCAAAAATCTGACTTTAAACCTCAAGGCATTATAAAGAAAAAACTAAGCCCAAAGTAATCAGAATAAAGGAAATAACAAAGATCAGAACGGAAGTAAATGAAACAGAGACTAGAAAAATGATAAAACATATCAATGAAACTAATAGCTGTTTTTTCAAAGAGGTAAAATTGACAATCTTTAGCTGGACTAGCTAAGAAAACACGATTCAAATAAATAAAATTAGAAATAAAAGAAGAAACTTTACAACTGATACTGTAAAAATATAAGGGATCATGAGAGACTATTATGAACAATTATATGCAAACAAATTAGATAATATAAAAAAATGGATTAATTCCTAGATACATTTAACCTACCAAGACTGGATCATGACAAAACAGAAAATCTGAAAAGACCAGTAATGAGTAAGGAGACTGAATCAGTAATCAAAACTCCCAAAAAGAAGCCCAGGACCAGATGGTTTCACTGGTGAGTTCTACCAAATATTTAAAGAAGAATTAATACCAACCTTTCTCAAATCCTCCCCCAAAATAGAAAAGAGAGAACACTTCATTATCCCTAATGTACACAAATGTCAAAATCGCCAATATAATACTAGCATATTAGAAGAATCACATACCATAATCAAGCACAATTTATCCTTGGGATGCAAGAATAGTTCAGCATATGCAAATCAGTAAATGTGCCACATCACATTAACAGAATGAAGGATAAACATTATATGATCATCTTAATAGCTACGAAAGAAATTTGACAAATCCATAATACAAAAAACTCTCAACAAATTAAGTGTTGAAGGAACATAGCTCAACACAATAAAGGCTATACATAACTAGCACACAGCTAACACCATGTTCAAAAGTGAAAATTTGAAGGCTTTTTCTTAAAATCAGGCATAAGACAATGGTGCCCACTCTGCCACTTTTATTCAACATAGTACTGGAAATCCTGGCCAGAGCAGTTAGGCAAGAAAAAGAAATAAATATATCTAAAATGAAAAAGTGGAAGTAAAACTGTCTGTTTGCAGATGACATGATCTTACTTTATATATATAGAAAACCCTAAAGATTCCATCAAACAGTGTTAGAACTAATCAGTGAATTCAGCAACAGAAATCAGTTGCATTTTTATACACTAAAAATGAACCACCTGAAAGAGAAATTAAGAAACTAATCCTATTTCCAATAGCTTCAGAAACAATAAAAATAGGAATAAATTTAAGCAAGGAAGTTAAAGATCTGAACACTGAAAATTATAAGATACTGATGAAAGAAACTGAAGATTCAAATAGATGGAAAGATATCCTTTGTCCTTGGATTGGAATATTAATATTGTTATTAATAAAATGTCCTTACTACCCAAAGTGACCTACGGTCAATGCAATCCCTATCAAAATGCCAATGGCATTTTCACAGAAAAAAAAAAAAAATCCTAAAATTTCAATTGAATTACAAGAGATCTCAAATAGCCAAAGCAATCTTGATAAAGAAGAACAAAGCTGGAAGTATCACACATTTGATTTCAAACTATATTACAAAGCTATAAAAATCAAAACCGTAATGATAGTGGCATAAAAACAGGTGAATAGAGCACTACTCAGTTGGCAAAGAATCTGCCTGCAAAGAAGGAGACCCTGGTTTGATTCCTGAGTCAGGAAGATCTGCTGGAGAATGTATATGCTATCCACTCCAGTATTCTTGGACTTCTCTTGTGGCTAACCTGGTAAATAATTCACCTGCAATGTGGGAGACCTGGGTTCAATCCCTGGGTTGGGAAGATTCCCTGGAGAAGGGAAAGGCTACCCACTCCAGTATTCTGGCCCTAGAGAATTCCATGGACTGTATAGTCCATGGGGTCGCAAAGAATGGGACATGAATAAATGACTTTCAGAGCAGTGGAACAGAACAGGGGCCCCAGAAAGAATTCCATGTATCATATATATGGTCAACCAATCCTCTATAAAGAGGCCAAGAACATACAATGGGGAAAGGACAGTCTGTTCTCAATAAACAACCTTGGTAAAACTGGATGACCATAGGCAAAAGAATGAAACTGGATCACCATTTACAAAAATTAATTCAAAATGGATTAAAAACATTAAGACCTGAAACTGTAAAACATGTAGAAGAAAACATAAAGGAAAAGCTCCTTGACATTGGCCTTGACAATGATTTTTTGAATAAGCCACTAAAAGCAAAGGCAACAAAATAAAAAATAAACAAGTGGGACTATATCCAATTATTAATAAAAAGTTTCTTCACAGCAATGGAAACAACAAAGTAAAAAGGCAACCTACAGAATGGGAGAGAATATTTTCAAATCATGTATCTGTTAAAAGGTTAATATCTAATATATGTAAGAAACTCATATAACTCAACAGCAAAAAACAAATAATCTGACTACACAAATGAACAAAAGCCCTGTGTAGGCATTTTTCCAAGAAGACATACAAATGGCCAAAAAGTATGTGAAAAGGTACTCAGCATCACAAATCACCATAAAAATGGCAATCAAAGCAACAATGAGATTATCACCTCACACCTGTTAGAACGGCTATTACAAAAAAAAGATAAGAGATGACAAATGCTGGCAAGGATGTAGAAAAAAGGACACCTTTGTACACTGTGGTGGGAATACAAACTGGTAGAACCAATATGAAAAACAGTATGGAGATCCCTCAAATATTGAAACTAGAACTACCATATGGAAACAAACTGTTTACTGAGGTATGGATGGATAAAGAAATTGTGGAATGGAATATCGTGCACTCAGTCATGTCTGACTCTTTGTGGCCCCATGGACTCTAGCCCACCAGGCTCCTCTGCCCATGGAATTTTCCAGGCAAGAATACTGGAGTGGGTTGCCATTTCCTACTCCAGGAATGGAATATTACCCAGCATAAAAAAGAAAATTCTGCTCTTTGAGACAACATGGATGAACCTGTAGGATATAATACTAAGTGAAATAGGCTGGACAGAGAAAGACAAATACTGTATGATCTCACTAAACATGGAATCTAAGGGGAAAAAAAGGTTTGACATATAGAAACAGAGAGTAGAATGTCAGTTCTCAGGGGCTAGGGGATAAAAGAAAAGGGAAGATTTGCTCAAAGGATATAAATTTTCAGTAATAAGATGAATGAGTAAGTTTTGGGGATCTAGTATAGAGTATGCTTATTTAACTTATATGCGGAGTACATCATGAGAAACGCTGGACTGGAAGAAACACAAGCTGGAATCAAGATTGCCGGGAGAAATGTCAATAACCTCAGATATGCAGATGACACCACCCTTATGGCAGAAAGTGAAGAGGAACTAAAAAGCCTCTTGATGAAAGTGAAAGAGAATAGTGAAAAACTTGGCTTAAAGCTCAACATTCAGAAAACAAACATTATGGCATTTGGTCCCATCACTTCATGGAAAATAAATGGGTAAACAGTGGAAACTGTCAGACTTTATTATTTTGGGCTCCAAGATCATTGCAGATGGTGATTGCAGCCATGAAATTAAAAGACACTTACTCCTTAGAAGGAAAGTTATGACCAATCTAGACATCATATTAAAAAGCAAAGACATTACTTTGCCAACAAAGGTCCATCTAGTCAAGGCTATGGTTTTTCCAGTAGTCATGTATGGATGTGAGAGTTGGACTATAAAGAAAGCTGAGCGCCAAAGAATTGATGCTTTTAAACAGTGGTGTTGGAGAAGATTGTTGAGAGTCTCTTGGACTGTAAGGAGATCCAACTAGTCCATCCTAAAGGAGATCAGTCCTGGGTGTTCATTGGAAGGACTGATTTAGAAGCTGAAACTCCAATACTTTGGCCACCTGATGTGAAGAGCTGACTCATTGGAAATGACCCTGATGCTGGGAAAGATTGAGGGCAGGAGAAGGGGACCACAGAGGATGAGATGGTAGGATGGTATCCCCTACTCAATGAACATGAGTTTGGGTAGGCTCCGGGAGTTGGTAATGGACAGGGAAGCCTGGCGTGTTGCAGTTCATGGGCTCGCAGAGTCGGACATGACTGAGTGACTGAAATGAACTGAACTGAACTGAATGTAGAGTATGGGGACTACAGGTAATAATACTGTACTATATACTTGAAATACATTGAAAATAAATCTTATGCATTATCACCACAAAGCAGACAGACAAAACTTCTTAGTGCAATGATGTATGTATAATTACCAAGACTTAAATGTACAACTGCTGTGCCCTGTTAGGGCTATACTTTACTGTAAATCAGTCTTCCTAAATAATTTTTAACATACAAACTTCAGATTCTATGTGTTTTTCTGACATCATTACCTGAATTGCTGGTCTAGCTTTTCAGCCACAAAATCCTGTCTCTCTTTTTCTTTCTTCTCTCTTAATAATCTTATTTTATCTCTCATTCTATCTTTTCTCTCCTCAATTGTTTCTTCTTTCAATTGCATTTCAGTAAAATACTCATTTTCTTCTGATGCTAAAAGTTCACGTAACCTAGGTTCACAAAAAAAAAAAAAATGACAACAACAAGCAAAGGGATTAAAACTGTCATGCTACATGCACCATTTCATTAATTGGTTTTTATTCTGTTAAATTCAATTTCAGAAGTAGATGTTCAGTTATAAATTTTGTAAGAAGGAAAGATCATTACAATACTCTGTAAAATGAGTTGTCACCTAAAGCAATAAAGAGACTAATCTATGCCACATTTTATTTGATCATGTACAGATGAGAAATGTGATTTATATTTCAACAAAAAAGCAAAATGAGCAAGATTTTAATTATAATAACAAAATATGATACAATATGTTCTTTTGATTTCTATCAATAGGTTATCACAAGTGAAAATAAAAATAAGCTATTGGTTTGGTAGGAATAATAGCTCAGCCATGATCCTTACTATAAAAATTCACTTGATTTTTGATTGGTCAATCTCAGGCTCTGGTTTCAGGAATATCTCAGAGTCTGGATTAGCCAGTTTTTAAGCCTTACTTATTTCGTCTTTCTTCAGTGTTGATGATAAAGCCTTGCATGGCATCCTTGACTCTTGCTTTCACAAGACTCTCCACAAACTTGCGGTCATTGTGCTGGACCCACTCAGTTTTCAAGCGATCCCGCTCGATTGACTTAATGGAGGCCAAGATAGCATGATGTTTCTGATGGCTGTGTTGGATTCTTTCCAGATGATGCTCAGCTCCTTGGACTTTGGGAGGCTTGGCTCTCTGGAACAAAAAAAGAAAAGCAAGTATCACTTATGACAGACCCAAAATCCACTGCATATTTTCAGTTAATCCAGTACCCATATTAAACAAAACTTGGTTATATAAAACTAATATCCTGCTATAACTGTAAACAACTTAAGTGTCTAAGTCGTAAGTTGTTTAAATTATTTGAAACCTGTACCTAAGATGTCATCAGATCAGTCTCAAATATTTCTCAAATGCCATTTGAATAAAAGTTCATGGAATTATAAAGTCAAAAATTTGAATGGGACTCCAGAGATTATCTAACCAAATCAGAGACTTAATTTATTTGCCTAAAGTACTCTGAGTAGTGAGGGTAGAACTGGGTAGAACAAAAATTAAAGGTCTTCTAATTCCTGACCTTAATCTTGCCACCTACTATCCCACCTTGCTTTTCAGGGCTCTGACAACATAGTTACCACCATCAAAATTCTTTCAATTAAAGTAAACTACTCACTAAGTATATAGGATATACATAACAAGTTGTGACAGTGAAATATGCTTTACTAAGAAGGAAATAAGGAAGACAGAAAGGGAGAAAGGGAAAGAAGGAAAAGAAAAAAACAACCAAAAACTAATGGTAGAATTTGATTCCTATTTCTACTGTCCCCAGAAGTTTAATGCAAGAGCTGTGCTCCTGACATTCTGGGATTAACTTGAATTTCTGTGAATATGTTCCTTTTATACAAACTTTCACCAAAAAACTTGGAAATGCATATACCATTGTGAATAAATATTGACACATTTGCTAAAATTATATGAACTATATCTTTTCTATTTCTGCATTGCTAGCATGAAGCATGCCTACCAGCATCAAGTTCTCAATACGAATGAAGAGGAAAGATGAATGAATGAATGAAACTGTTCATGGGTGGGCTCGATGTGACTCTTGCCCCTCCTGGGGCCACCATGAAATCCATGGTTTTGAGCTTCGTATTTTCAGCCAGGTTTATCACATCACCCTTAGGTGAGCAGTCAGACTCTGGTGTGCTCATGCACCGTAACAAAGGTTTTTAACTTGTGGCACAGAGTCAATTTGATCATTTACACTGAGAGCATCGTTGTCTGGATTACCAGAATACTGGCATTGAAACTTGGCAAAGGAGTCTCCTAAGGAAAGGAAATCAGCATTTGAAGATAGCCTCTTGAAAAGATTCAAGGTTTGGGGTATACACATGGGTGCCTAGAATAGCTGAACAAGATAATACAAAGCTGAGGTAGGTTGGAGACAGAAGGTGACGTCGAAGGTTACATCATGGGAAGTAACTAATTCATATTGAAATTATTTACAGCCTAGATATAGTTAAGAAACTACTGTTCTCTAATATGTATGGCATCCTATGAACGCAGATTCAGTGATAACAAAGCAGAGTTGGGTCAAGGCTGTACCCTGAGCAGGACACACTCAGGCTCCTAGTAGAGACAGATGGGCTGAGAACAGGAACCAAGCACCAAGGTCATCAGGAGTCAACTGTCTTAAGTCATCAGGGCAAGAATCAGGCTCTGAGGTACATTTTGACTAAAGAGGAAACAGCAGTGGAGGGCAGCGAGAAACAGACTGAGCAGTAGCAGGGAATTAGGAAGCCCTTTAAGGCTGTGGCATCCTGGGTAGGAAGGACTTTGTGGTCAGGGAGGACCCTGTCTCTGGATGAATAAAGTAAGGTCTGGAGTTTCCGAACAAGATGGTGGCAATCCATGCAGTCTCAGCATTATGTACTCAAAACCTGTACTGTTTAAAAGAAAAATAATATAAACTAGATCTGCAATTTAACATTTTGATGCAGCTATATTTTAAAAAATAAAGAGAAACAGGGGAATTAATATATTTTTATTTAACCAATATATCAAAAATATTATTGTCTCAATATGTGACTCTAGACATATTACAAGTGCTCAAATTTGTGGCTAGCGGCCACCATACTGAACACTGGAAATCTTAAACCATGCTAAAATCAGAATAAAGGGTTTAATAACTACCCTGTACTTTCAAGGTCACTGAAAGCTTTTGTTACTGTAACATCTCAAATTAGTTTCTCCTATTACAGTTTAATGTCTTAATAATATCTTACAAGCTGAGGTTTGATTCTGGCCTCTACTGATAACTGTGTGATCTTGAGCAAGTTACTTGACCTCTTTGAGTCTCAGTTTTCTCACCTGTCAAAAAGAGCAAAACAAATGGCTTCCTAAAAAAAAATTATTTCAAGAAGTAAATAACTGGATCCGTAGGAGGCACTCACCAAACAGCTGCTACTTTTGCTGCTTCATCACCTCAGACATTATTACATCTTTCATCACCTTCTCTTGAAGAAATTGTTTAGCATTCAAGTCTCATCTCTGGTGGTTTTAATTCTTCTCCCATCACAACTCTACAACCTCTAACATCCACACTTCTTATCACACTCTGATATCTGAGATACACCAGCTCTGACCTTTTCCCTTTCCTCTTTATTCTTCTATAAACGTAAAATATTCAATAGGCCTGCTTCTCTGGTTTGGTGGTAACTTGGTGGAATGGAAATCCTTATTGGTTTCTGACACAAGGAATGTCACCTGACCAGTAACCCAGCTGAGCTCAGAGTTCAGATACAGAACCCAAAGAACATCCACTTCTGTCCCTCATAAAGAAAATATTAATCACCTCAAACCCTGCAGACTGCAGAAGACTCCAGTCTACTGATTTCCAAACCCAGAGCCTACAGTCCCTGGACCTAAAGAAGAAGGAGCAGGTCTATAACTGACTGACAACTGCTATGTGCACTACAGAGCGTAAGACTATACTGTTATCATTCTGATCTTTCTTCCAGTGTCCCGACACAGACAAGACAGCACACCGTTATCAACTGTGCTGGCACACTGTGTTAATCTTTAACGATGTGGGGCGTGAGCAAGTTGTTTCTGCAACTAGATGATAAGCAGTTTGAAGGCAAGGATCAAACTTTTATAGAAAGTGAAATCTCCCAGGGTCAATGTATTCGCCACAGAGCTGTGCACACAGCCGGAACTCACGTGATACCTCTATCGTTGCTTACCTACACATGGAGGGTTTCTGGCCTGTGGAAACTAGTGTGTAGAAGCAAAGGAACGCAGGTGCGTGGACCAGCTGTCGGAGGTTCTGGGCAGCGCTCATCAAATTCTGCAGGACAGTGTTCCCCTGGTCTCCTACCACCACCGCCGCCCTAAAGGCAACCAACCTGCTATTCCCAGGCCGGCAGGTATGCTTCTGTTATAGCCAAGTCAGCAGAGGAAGGGCCCTAAGACCACTCAAAACCCCCATAGTCCACCACTCCCCAACAGACGGTTTTCCTAAGCGTACAGAACTAGTCCCGAGCATACAGCTGAATCACCACTGCCAGCCCAGACCCCAGATTTCCTGCCCCCTGACCCAGCGCCCTTTCCTTGACACACACTCCGCATCTCAAGGGGACGACCTCTTTTAAAAGTCTTGCGAGACTTCAGCCTTCAAGATCGCCAGTGGTGATTCTCCAAAGACAGAAACTAAATACAACTGACGAGGGGAGAAGGGTAAAGAGAACTAGGCAAGAGACCTTTTTCTTCCCTCATTCAAAATTCAAACTACTGCCTCAGGCACCTGCTTCCCTTGAGAGAACCCCTGCTGGGGGCCAAGGCTGGGTTGGGTCCTGAGATGGGGGAAAATACAGAAAACGGTAGGATCCCACACACATATCCCGTGCTTACCACGATCACCACTTTGGGAGTGGGCCCCTTAACCTCTCTCTGTACGATGCCAAACCGCTGGCTGTACATTTTGGAGCTTCCTCGGACTGGGGGCGGTGTCCGCCGCGGTTCCCCAACCACAGCTACCGGCGGGACGAGCTTGTGAGATGCACAGGTCTGGTTGTCAGTGGTGCGCCTCGGGGGGCTAGGGACAGGTGAATGGGGCGGAAGTTGGTTCCGTTACCATGGTGACCACAGACGCGGGCACTCGCAACTTCCTCTTGGAGTGGAAAAGCTGAGTCTGCGCAGTAATCACCCCGCCCTTGGCCAGGCCTCCCGCCGACCTCGCTCCCTTTCTAGGATTCGTCATATAGCAAAGAAAAAAAAAAAAAAAAAAGCCTCCTTAACCCGAAGTGAAGTCGAAGATCTAATTACATTCCAACTGACTTTGCTATTTATATCCTGTAATGTCTAAAAGCATGAGAAAAGTTAGCGGACACTTTGTAGAATGGTCAAATTCTGAGGCACCTCTAAGTTAACCTTCAGGGCAAATCATCACAGGCCCACCTTATTCGCGTAGTTCTTTACAGGAATTTATAAGGTATTTTCACACATAAAGCCTTTAAGTCTCACAAATACCTGACTGATGGAGCAGTGGGTATTATCCTCATCCTACAGCTAAAACAAGCTGAGAGCGCCTTAACTGGTCTGTCAGCTAACCCAACCAGTAGTGACGAATTTGTTAATAAAACCAGGAAACCAGGGCTTACACTTGAGGAACCCTAGGATGGGGGCGCAGCGGCACGACCTGACTGGGCACAATAAAGACCAGGGCCAGGATGTGGGTCAGAATTTCGGTGATCAGGCTCTGGTATTCCGGATCCCAGGCAGAAAAAAAAAAGAACACAGGTGAGGAAACCTAAAAGGGGCCCTCAGCACAGCTGGAGACTACAGCTGAACTTCCGCTCAAGAGCAAAGTGGTGAGTGAAAGTCGAAATCTTGTCCGACTCTTTGCAACCCCATGAACTATAAGAGTTCATGGAATTCTCCAGGCCAGAATACTAAAGTGGGTAGCCTTTCCCTTCTCCAGGGATTCTTCCCAACCCACGGATCGAACCCAGGTTTTCCGCATTGCAGGCGGAATCACCAAATGAGCCACCAAAAGTAGTAGGTAATACCTAAAAGTCAAATGACACTTTGGTACTCTTTCTGCAACGGGGATGAACAGAGCTTTAACAGGAAAAAATCAGCACCTAGTAGGTCACTGACGTGTAATAAAAGCACAACTAGTACTGCGTATCCCAATTTAAGACCGCAATTTACTATGAATCAGCATTCTCTCATCATTTATAATCCGCCCACTTCGGATTTTGCATGCGGCATGTTTCTAGGTTTGGACTCCGTTTCCTGAATTGTTCGTCCAGCCTTTCAGCCACAAAATAACGTCTCTTCTCTTTTGAAATTTCTTTTAATAATTTTCATTTTGTCTTTTATCTCCTATAATGCTTCTTCTTTTAATTGCAGTTCGGTAAAATACTCATTTTCATTTACTGTTAAGAGTTTACGTAGCCTGAAACAAAAGAAAGAAAAGAAATTAGACGATCGTCTCCGCTCCCTGGACCGGGTCCTGAGGGCTAGTTGCTGGATCTTCGATTCCCACGGGTGCCTGGCCCGCTGGCGGGTCTGGTCTGGTGACACCACACCCTCAGAAGGGCGGTGACGCCCTCGGCCTAGGGGCGGGGTTTGTAACAGCCAGATTCTCGGGCGCCCGTTGGGAACCTCCGAGGTCCACAGCCTGGAGGGTCCCGTCAACGTGAATTTTCAGCGACATGGGAAGCGGACTCTCGGCGACACCCGGCGGCCGTGGAACGTCCCGGCGCCGGTCCTGAGCTCTTCGCGCTGCGTCCTCACCCCGGGCCGTATCCCGTAACCTAATCCCGCTTCGGTTTCGCCCGCGGAGCCACCGTGAAGAGGGGAGTCGGCTTCCCTCTGCGCTGATTCTGGACTGCCTCGGCCCAGGGGAGGCCACGCCCCAGGGACAGGGAGTTGAGGGGCAGCGTCTGTCCAGCCCTGGCCAGAGGACCAGGGTCCGGGCGCCAGCGCCCCCTGGTGGGCGTATTCGGAGGGTGGCGGGACCGGCCCTGGCGTGACAACCAAGTCTCAACTTCCAAGGGGGTTCTAGGAGAACTGATTGACGGAAGATCCTCGAAGAGAACTTGACTTTGATCTTGCCACCCACTTTCTATACCAGTTTCTCACAGGCAGTTTATCAATACTTAAGCACCATTAAGATACTCCCCCCAAAACACTAAGTATATATAAATCAGTAAACGGGACAATAAAAATCATTTAAAAATAATTTTAAAATAGAACAGCATAAACTATATTATTTCCAATGTCTATTGTGCCCCAACAAGGTCACCAAGGGCTGTCCTCCCAACAGTTTCCTCAATTCTGTACTTTCACCATTAAATTCCACGATAAAGTTGGAAATTCATTCACCAGTTGTAAATACATATTGATGTATTTAATAAAACTGCATGGACTATATTTTTTCATTCCTGAATCTCAGTATTAAGTACAGTGCCTACCATGGGTCAGGTTCTCGATACCTGAATGAATGACACAAAAATAGCCGAGACCAGCAAGTTTTCTGGATGGGCTTGACAGAATTTCTGTACTTGCTGGGGTCACCATATCCATGGTCTTCAGCTTTGCATTTTCAACAACGCAGCTTTACCAAGTTATCCTCAGGTAAGTTGTGAGACCCTTAGGAGCTGATTTGTGGCAGGGTGGCTTTGTAACATGTCACCTTGACTAGGTTACGTCTCCCAGTATCCCCTTCCCTGCATGCTTCCAGTTAGGACGGGCCACGAAAGATTTTGCGTGGTAACTGGAGGGCAGATGTGAAGCAGCAGCACGCTCGGAAGGTCACTGCAGGAGCACCAGGCACTGTTGCAGTTCACACACGTCATTATCTGCTGGCTCACCTCGTTGGTATGGGGCAACAGTCAGGCCTGCAGCCAGGCCTGCAGCTGCTCCACCTTCCCCAGGGTCTTCCTTCAGCTTTTCTGATTCCTGGACCAGATGCATATTTAACTCTGTGATGAAGGGCACCAGGTTCTTCTGCAGGACACCCACATCACCGAAGTTGGAGGTGGTGAGAGGCTGACGTGGCTTCCAGGCCATCCTTGTGGTTTCCAGCTCGTGCTCGTGGGCGCCAGTGTGTCCTCCGTCTCCCACATTTTACATCCATCTTTCCTTCCCGATTGCCTGCCCTGCAGACTTCAAGCTCCAGCATTAGATGCAAAGACAACAGCCTTAGACAGACTGTTCAACCAGCTCCCACAATTGCATAAGATCAAATCGCCTACAATAAATCCCTTAATATACATATTTATATATACATATACACACATATATGAAATCTTTATATTAGTAGTGCTGCTTTTCTGATTGTATCTTGACACACAGTAACCAGACTTATCTCATGAGTCAGAATCCTATTCTCAAATTTCATTTAGGGCACCACTGTCAAAATACCACCAGAATATGAGAATTGGGTGGTTGAATCCTGGGAGGGAGCAAAACAGTATGAGAAAATTATCCAGTCTTGACTCTGGCTGAAATAAGTAGGGTAAGGCAAAGGAAGGAGCAGAAAAGGATGGCAGAGGGCTGTACAATGAGTTAAAGTAGAGAAACGTTTAATCTACCTCTGAATTATCTAAAGCTGCAAGGTTGGGACTACAGTAAGCAAGGGAGGCACATAGGCTACAAAATTTAGGAGGCCGGCACTCAGTCCCAGCCCAGTAAAGCTAAGTAATGAATCACACATGTAATCTTTTGGCACTTTATGAAGAATTGGAAAGTGAGGCAGGGCTGAGCCAAGACTGGCCCTTAGGCAGGACTTGAAACAGGAGCTCAGACTCCTAGAAGACAGGGGCTGAGAGTAGAAACCAAGTACAAAGGTCATCAAGGGACAGGGGAGGCAAGTTGCGAGGAAACATGAGCCAGGCCAGGAGCTTTCATTCTGAAGACTGCTTTGGCTGAGGATAGGGAGTGATGGTTAAGTATCAGCTGTGGAGAAAGATGCCCTTTTGGGTTTGAGGAATCCTATGTGGCACCCAAGGCCTGGGAATAACCCAGTCTCAGGAGGCATGCGTGCTTTGACAAGGTGGCACGATCCACACTGTCTTGGTGTTTCCTATGCCACCCTAGGGGCAGCAGCTTTGTAAGGGGTTTGTTGTTATGCTTACAAGAATCCAGCTGTGTAACGTCACTGGAAACTTGTTAATATGACACTATTACACACTACTGGATATAGGTTACAGTTAACAGTTTAGTGGCTTAACTTAAAAAACAAGGCTTTTACAACCTGGGCTTGATCTTGATCCTAGGCTCTATTGATACTGGCTGTTCGACACTGGACAGATTAGTTTCTCTGCATCTCATTTTCCCTTCTGCAAAAATGGGCACAATCAAGCCATTCTAAAAACATGTTTTTGAGGATTAAACCAGGTCCATGGGAGGAACTCAATGAATAGCAGTTCCTTTCCTCATTTATTCACATTACATTCCCAATACATTCCGAACTGCTGTCTCCCTGAGGAAATGTTTAGAGACACTACCAGGTCTCATCCAAATCCATTTAGATTTATGATGATGGCTTGTTTAGGCCGAAGGTGGCTTTAATCACGTCAGCTCTCCCATCCCAGCTCCCCCATCTTTAATATCCACATTTCTTATGACACTCAGGCTCCTGGGGTTTGCACTGGTTGGAGGAGATGCACAAATTTCTACTCTTTGTCTTCCTTTTCTGCTTATTTCCTCTATAAGCTCAGAGTACTCAACAGGCCTGCTCCTCTGGTTTGGTGGTAGGTTTTCCCAGTTCCTACTGACTCCCACACAAGCCCTGGCAATCCTTCTATGGTCCAGCCTCTGAGCAGATCAGTGTTGTCTCTGATAAAGTCGGTCTGTAAATATCACCTTGAGTCCTACAGTCTGTAGAAGCCTCCAGTCTACTGTTTTCTACCTCCAGGTTTTTTAAGGTCCTTGGACCTAGAGAAGAGGGAGCAGGTCTGTATGTTGAATGAGGTTCCCTATGTGCAAAATGAAGCATCACAAAACCATTTCCTACTCTTCCATTTCCCCTTAATTATCCCTTCCTCGCTTCTGCAATCTTCCATTGCAGACGACATAGCCCATCATTACTTTTCTGTTAATACATAATGATTTCATGCATAGGGGAAACGGCGTCACCACCTGGATTATAAGCTCTCTGAAGGCAGGAATCCTATGTCTCCTGAAAGATAAGCCTCCCAGGGTCACTGATTCACCACTGTGTGCCCAGCAGGGTCTCAATCAGCACCTCAATACTCGCCCAAGTACAGGTAGAGCAGTTTCTGGCCTGCAGACACTAGTCTGCAGGAACAAAGGAATCCAGGGGTCAGGTCAACAGTTTACGTTGCCTGTCTGGGCTCTGGTCAGGGCTCTCAGCAGTCCCGCAGGAGGCAGCGTTCCCCTGATCTCCTCCCACCAGCCCAGTCCTACAATCCTCCCACCTCCCCATCCTTCCTACCACTGCCACACCTGTAGGGACAGTTCTGTGCAGCAGCTGAAACAGTTAATGACCTCAACAGGCTCCAGAAAATCTCAAGAAACACAGCCTGATTCCTTCCACTGAGGATACTTCAGTTGTGTGTGGGCCCCAATCACAAAGCCATCTCAGGACCAGATCTCCTCACCACTCCCCACTGACCAGCCCACCCATTCATCTCTTGGAAACTCCACAGGCCTTCAAGACCCCAAATGATGATTCTCTGAATAAGAATTTGTAAGTCTGACCCCTGTGGATTTTCTTAAGAATACAGGGGAAAAGCTTTCCATGTCTTCCCTTTTCTTTCCAATCTTATCACAGGGCACCAACTCCTCTCCCACCATCACCTGCTGTAGCCCTCCTCGAGGAGAGCCCTGGCCCAGGCCTCAGGAGGAATCTCTAAGGCCCTGCACACACTCCTTCGCTGATGGTGGCCAGTCGCATGGGGCCTTTACCTCCCGCTGCCCCAGGCCAAAACGCGGGCTGCTCACACGACTCAGGGCCCACATCTGGCCAGAGCCCCGCCCCCAATGCCATCCCGACCCCTCACAGTGTGGGGCACACCTTGGCAACCAGACTGCTGTGTCCCGGAGGCGGGTTCCACCCAGGCTGAAAATCTCCGTGATCTGGGGAAGAATTAACATCAGGGTCAACATGACTGGTGGGCCTAGAGCAGGGTCAGGACAGGGTGGGGCATCCCCCAGCACTGACCACGGGCGTGCCAGCCCCTCCTGCCTCCTCCTCTGGGGCCAAGTCAGAGGTGGAGTCAGCCTTGTTGTCGTCCTTGTCCTCCTCAGGGTCAGGTGGCTCTTGCTTCACTGATGGCAGGCCTGGGTCTACTGCCTGGGAGAGGCGGGAAGCGGGCAGCTGTCAGAAGGGCAGGGCTGGCCTGGGGAAAGTGTCCCTACCAGTCAACCTGTCCCTGTGCTGACACTCCATCACACCTGAGCACAGAAAAACCATCTCTGTCTACAGACCTTTCCCATTCCTCACAGATTCCCATTTTTTTTGTTAACTGGGCAGCAAAGCAGGCCAAACTAGTTGCCTGGGGAGGGTGAGGCACCTGTCAGACAGGCGGGATAATTCTGTGAGACGCTGTCATCAGCACACCTATTACTGTGCTCAGAGAACCACCATCACAGCTCCCCATCACTCTGCTCACAGACCACCCATCACTAACCCCCCACCTTGCTGGGGCAGCCAGGCAGCAATACAGGAGAAGTCAGGATGGCTGTGCCCGGTGTCCAGTCTTCCTGGGCATCCGCCTTCTCTTGCTTCACCTGGGGTAAGGCCACAACCCAACTCAGGCCAGGGCACTGGGCCTCCTGTGTGAAGGAGGATGGCAGCAGACTTGGTCCCAGCTTCCCTGCACGAGGCTGGGCGGGGTTGGGAAGGGCAGGATAAGGCGGGACCCTCACCTGCAACCGAGTTTCTGTGGAAGCCGGGGCTGGGCCAGGCACCTGCACGGGACTGCTTGCGCCCTCCCGTAAGAACACAAGGTCAGTGCCAGGTGGGGGGCAGCACAAAGCCACTGCCTGCTTCCTCCTTCACTGGAGTCTGGGCTCGGTCTGGTTGAGCTGCCGGTGTGGCCAAGGGAGGCTTCAGGGTCTGACCCAGATAAGGCCTTCGAGTAGAGGCAGGCCTCCTTCGAAGAGGGTGAGCTGGCGGGGGTGATGCCCCATCTTCGGACCCCGCCCAGACACTTGGCAGCAGCCGCTTCTGTGAGGAGAGGTGGCGTGTTATGGCCACCAGATACAATACTACCCTGCCCTGATTGATGCGCCCAACCCCGTTAGTCCCAACGGGAATCTCCTATGGACAAGCCCCTCATCACACAGGCTGTGAGTCTCCTATCGGCAATGACAGTACCTCCCAGTTTCCTCATTTATCCCAGCACAATGTCTGCTAATTGGTGACAAACCCACTGCCCCACCCTCCACTCTGAAGCTGCTGGACCCACCAGGCCAGGCCGCCCCTCCCAGGCATCAGGTGGCGGGGGGCACGAGGGGGAGATGGGCACTATCCCTCCCACCAACCAGCCCCTTCCTGCCACACCCACCATAGCAAACTGCAGGCACTGGCGCCAGCGACACTTCTGGCGCTTCTGGTTGCTGCCCCCAAACTTGGGCTTGTCACAGCAGAAGTCGCAGTGGCCACAGTCCGTCCGCCTCAGGCAGGCTGCACAGGCCCCACACTTGCGGTTCTGCCGACGGTTTGTACACGGCTGCTGGGAACAGGGGGTGCAGGGCTGTCACTAGGATAGTTGCTCGTCCACCAGCCCCGCTGGAGGGAACTGGCTCCCACTAGTCACACCTCCTGTCTGCGAGTCCAGTGCCAAGCAGTATCACTGTCCTGGAAGGCCCTTGATACCATGAGGACGGTGGCTGCTTCAACATGGTATCCATCGTTCTATCTGCTGGTCCCCCACTAGCTACCAAGATAACGTCTCTGAGCCCCGCCTCCAGCAGAATTTTGCAGACGCTCCATTAGCTCCCATCGCTGCACCCGCTCATCCTATGCGGACTTTGGGCACTGTGCCAGCTTTTCCTCTGCGAGCCCCACCAGAGCGTTGGTTCATCTGATACCAGGTCCTGTCACTGCACCTGGGGGTCCCATATTAGTTCCTACCCCACTGTCTGCTCAGCCCATACTAGTATCCATCACTGTACTTTACTATTGCAGCATCTGCTTCTTTGGGTTAACCAAGCGCCCTGGGAGAGTCTAGGCTTATTCAGGTAGGGTGAGGCCACTCACTAGCTCGTCCTCGTCTACACAGTAATAGACGAATTCAGCAGGAGGCGAGGGGGCCAGGGCTCTGGGGTGCTGCAGAGGCAAATGGGGTGGGGTCAGGGCAGGTAGCTGGTGAGGTTACGGTTGTGCCATCCCCCTGCCCACCAGAGCCTCACCAGCTCCGGAGACTCTGGAGGCTGCGGTGGGGGAGGTGGAGGCGGTGACTGGGCTCGGGGTGGACGCCGCCGGGCTACCACCTTGGAGTCGCAGCCTCCCCTGCGGCGGCCATGTTTACCCTGAGAGAAAGGCAGAAGGCAAGTTTAGGCTTGGCGGCACCAGGCAGACACGGACCACCGCCCTCCCCTCAGGTGTGCAGAAAGCATGCAAGGGGGACAGGCAGGCAGAGTGAGGGCTGGGGCACTCACAGCAGGGGGAGCCACAGCGAGGGGAGGGCGTCGTTGACATCGCTGATGGTGGCGACGGAGGCGGTGAGCAAGGTGCTGGCAGACAGGGGCAGGCAGGTGAAGCCAGAGAGGTGAGTGTGAGCGGGGGGGAGAAAAGAAGACATGAGGAGGGCAAGGCTGGTTGGAAAGAAGGAAGCAGCAGCAGCTTCAACAGCAGAGTAAGCTCTGCCCCAGCCCCCACCTGTACCCCCCACTAGCCCCTCCGCCTCTGACTTACCCGGAGGCAGCGCCGCTGGACGCACTTCCACCGGCGCCGGAGCCCGGGGCGGGGGAGGGCGAAGGCAGACTCGACAGCGGCCACAGTCCTCTCGGGTCTGACAGCCCCGGCACACTCCACACCCTCGGCTCTGTGGGGGCCGGAGGTGTGAAGCGTGGGGCCAGGGCTGAGGGCCAGGAGCACGGGTGAGCCTTGGGCCCACCCCAGCTGCCTGACTCACCCTTTCCACAATGCGGAGGCACCGTCTTCGCTCACACTTGCAGAACAGCCCCGAGGCCACATCATGGGGCAGCTGCAGGAGGCAGGTGGAGCAGGCCCCACAGTCTTCCTTTACCTGGCAGGCCGTGCACTCCCCGCAGCCCACACGCTGCCAGGAATGGGTGGGGCAAGGTCACAGGTCCAAGCAGAGTGGCTCCAGGAGCACTGCCCCTCACGTGTCTGCTGACCCCACAATGGGCCCCATCACCACGTCTGCTGGTTCCCCGTCTGCCTCATCACTGTCTGGTAGCTAGTGATTAGCCACCATCACTGAGGCCGTAAACAACGTCTCCTCTCCCCTGTGACCCTTATCACAGTGTCTACTGATTAACTTCCATTACTGTCGACTGCCTGCAGCCAGCTCCCTACAAAATGACCCTGACACCCAGTGGATCCATCACTGTTCCTTCAGACTCCAACCAGCCTCTGTCACATCCTGCTCCCACCGCACACTTGTGAGGAGGAAGTAGGCTGTGCTTACCTTAAACATCCTCTGCTCCCGATTGAAAGCGATCCTCTGTGCTGCAGGGAGGGAGAGAGAAATGTGAAAGGAGCATCAGGTATCTGACCTCATGACTCCCTCTGCTCTGTCATCTAGCATTCAGCCCCCAGCCAGATATCTGAATGCCAGCCTGACACCGAGGCTGCTCCAGCTCTACCTCCCAGTGCCCCAGGGGCCACTCACCTCGGCAGTCCTTGCACAAAGTCTTGAGCCGTTGCCTTCGGGTGCCATCTCCTGAAAAGCTGATTCCACAGTTCTCACAGCACCTAGGATGGGAAACGTGTGTGGGGCTGAGTGCACCCCCAACCAGAACCCTCACGGACTTGGCTCGAGCTCAACACTCACCCAGGGGCAGGAAGTGAGGCTGGGACTGTGTCAGTGTCAGCCTTGGTGTCATCCCTTGGTGCCTCCTTCCTGACTTCACTCTTCTGAGGTCCAACCTGACACTTCCGAGCCTTGGCTGGCTTCGAAGGCTTCTTCCGCTTCCTGCTGGTGATGGCCAAGGAGTGGGCCTAGAGATAAGAGCAAGGGCAGGAGACCAGTGGGTGGGTGTCAGGAGGCTCAGTACCCGTGCCCGAGTATTCCAGACCGTACAGTACCTTGGGGGATGGATAGCAGAGGACGCCTTGTTTGAAGTCAAAGAGGGTGAGATCACATGCAGGGCCCAGGTATCGGGTCAGCTCAACTTTGCTTCGGATCCTGTCTCCTGTGGGGCTGGGGATGGGCCAGGACAGGTTGGTACCTATCTGGAGCCGCTGCCACTCCACCCCACACAACCCTCCCACAGGGAGGGTGAAGAGGCCTGTAGAGCTGGTGGGATACAGGAAGCAGCCTGGGATCAACCTATGAACCCCATCCAAGAATCTACCCCAAATAACTCCAAACAGCAGGAACATAAAAGGTGTATAAATGCCAGCGTGTAGATAAAGATTAATAAATAAGATAAATGTAAATGGATATGCACAGATTTATAATGTGTGCTACTACTGGCATTCCATATAAGTGAAAGGAAATACAAAGAGCAACACAAATAACATACATATATTAACATTACATAACTACGTACACAAACATAAAATTTATACAAGAAAAAAACATATTTTAAATATAGCTGGCTCTTGAACAACACATGTATAAATTGCATAGGTCCACTTACACATGAATTTATTTTCAATAAATTTATTGAAAAAGTTTTGGAGATTTGTGACTACTTAAAACAATTCGATGAATCATGTAGCCTAGGGATACTGAAAAATTAAGAAAAAGGTGTGTCATGAATGCATAAAATATATGTAGATACTGATCTATTTTATCATTTACCACCAGAAGATATATATATGAAGTCTATTATAAAAAGTTAAAATTTACCAAAACATGTACACAAATACTTAAAATCATATGTGGCACCATTTGCAGTCAAGAGAAATGTAAACAAAAGTAAAGATGCAATATTACATCATAACTGCACAAAATTAACTGCAGCATGTATCATACTACTATAGTCATCTCACAGCCACCTCCTGTTGCTGCTGCAGTGAACTCAGGTGTTGCAAGTATTTACTTTAAATGCCATGGAAGGCTCATCTCTGTGAGCAGTTTGTTTCTCCATAAAATTGAGCATCACAGTAGAAAGTGACCCCTTGCAGTGGTCTTTCTCATGTCATTTTCACTGTATTTAGTGCAATACTGTAAGCTTTTAATAACACCTTGGGATCCGTACCACAGTGTCACTTGTGATACTGGAAGTGCTTCCAAGAAGCAGAGAAAAGTCATAACATTACAGGAAAAAGCTGAATAGCTTGAAATGTACCATAGATTGAGGTCTGTAGCTGTGGGTGCCCACCAATTCAAGATTAATGAATTCAGTATAAAGTGAAAGTGAAAGTGTTAGTTGCTCAGTCGTGTCTGACTCTTTGCAACCCCATGGACTACAGCCTGCAAGGTTCTCCTGTCCATGGAATTCTTCAGGCAAGAAAACTGGAGTGGGTTGCCATTTCCTTCCCCAGGGGATGTTCCTGACCCAGAGATGGAACCTGGGTCTCCTACATTGCGGGCAGATTCTTTACCACCTGAGCCACCAGGGAAGCCATCCACTGTAAGGACTATTATTTAAAAAAAAAAAAAAAAAAAAGGAAGGAAGAAAAACAAAGGAAATTCAGAAACTGTCGCTGCAACTATGCCAGCAGCTCAAAAACCTTGTACTTTTTGCAAAATACGTTTTTATCTTGTACTGAAAATGCAGCTTTTATGTGGATGCATGATGGCTATAAGAAAGTCATACCTATAAATTACAAGTTTTGAGAAAAAGTCATTATATGACAACTTAAAGCAAAAACAAGGTGAAGGCTCTAAAGCTGGGGAATTCAATGCCAGCAAAGGATGGTTTGGCTTTACAAACACCAAGATAACAGAAAAAGCAGCTTCTGCCAACCAGGAAGCAGCAGACAAGTTCCCAGACGCCACTAAGAAAATCACTGAGGAGAAAAGCTCTCTGCCTGAACAAATTTTTAATGGAGATGAAAGTACCCTATTCTGAAAAGTAGAAAAATGATAATAATAATAATGGTGCAAAGGACATTTATTAGTAAGAAAGAGAAGTGAACACCAGAATTTAAGGCAGGAAGGGATAAACTAACTCTATTGTTTTGTGGAAATGCAGTCAGGTTTATGATCAGGACTGCCCTTATTAATAAAGCTGCTAACCCTCAAGCCTTGAAGGGAAAAGATAAACACCAGCTGCCAGTCTTTTAGTTGTACAAGCAGGTCTTGACAGTGAGAACCATTTTTTTTTAAATGGTTCCACTGATGCTCTGTTAGGAAGTACCTCACCAGTTAAGGGACAGCTTTTAAAGTTCTTTTGATATTGGGCAATGCCCTGCCCACCTAGAACCCCACGAATTCAGCAAAGGTGTCGAAGTGGTTTGTTTGACACCAAACACAATGTCTCTAATTCAGCCTCTAGATCAGAGCGTCATAAAGGACCTTTATGGCTCCTTACTCGCAGAATTCTATGAAAAGAACTGACAACACTATTGAAGAGAATCTCCATAGAACATCCTGAAAGTCTGGATGCCACTGAAGATGCCATCTTCATTATAGAAAAGAGTGTGAAAGTCATCAACTGCAAAACAATAACTTCCTGCTGGAGAAATCTGTGTCCAGATGTTGTGCTTGACTTCCCAGAATTTACAGCCAAGTCAATCAAGGAAATCATGAAAGAGATTGTGGATATGGCAAAAGTCAGGGAGGGAATGAAGAGTTTCAAGACACTGATCTTGGACTCGAGCTAACAGACACCATACGAGAGGAATCAACACAAGACAACTTGATGGAGATGACTGCTGCTGAACCAGTACCAGATAATGAGGAAGATGAAGGAAGAGTGCCAGAAAATCTTAGACAATCTAGCAGAAGGGTTCTGATATTCAAGACCACTTTTTATTTTATATGACATGGGCACTAAAATTAAAGCGAACGGAGGAAGAAAGATTGAGACAATGTAGAAACATTTTTGGAGAATTGAAAAAGCAAAAAAAGAGAGAAATTACAGTGCATTTCTATAAAGTTACACCAAGTGTCTCTGCCTCTCCTGCCTCCCCCCACCTCCTCCTCCTTTTGCCTCTGCCACCCCCTCCTCAGTAAGACGAAACCCCCTTTCTCTTCCTCCTCAGCCTACTCAACGTGAAGACGACAAAGATGAAAATCTTTGTGATGATCCACTTCCACTTAATAAACAGTAAATATTTAACCAGGCTATACACTTAATACTTATCTATCACATTTGTGGGTGAGTGTCTTTGAGTGAAAATCTAACAATTGTAAGGCAAGAACTGTATGAGAATTTCCCTGGTAATCCAGTGGTTAAGAACCTGCCTGCAATGCAGGGACATGGGTTTTGATCCCTTGTCCAGGAAAATTCCACATGCCGTGGGGCAACTAAGCCCATACGTTGCAACTACTGAAGCCCAGGCACCTACAGCCTGTGCTCTGCAACATGAGAAGCCACCACAATGAGAAGTCCATGCCAACAACAACGAGCGGCCCTCACTTGCCACAACTAGAAAAAGCCCCCAAGCAGCAACCAAGACCCAGCGCAACCAAAACAAAAGAACTGTATGAGACATTTCTGTGTCACCATCTCATCATGGCCCAAGTATTCCTCTATGCAAGACTCAAAATGGATAGCCTATCTTTGTTTAGGTATTTATAGGTGAATGGTATTTAACATAAAATGAATAACGTGTTAGTTTTCTTACTGTTTTATAACTATGTTGTCAAAGAATTACACTACCATACAGTGTGCCTCGCTCCCTGTGCCTATCATCACAGCTAAGTGGCTTGAAAAAACCCAAAAAATGCACCAATGTAACAACCCTGTATCATGAATATGATTATAATACTGTATGCCATAAAAACTTTATAACAATTTATTCATTAGGGTACAGGCTACGCTACCAGAAAGCAACCATATTGGTCCTTCTCAGTTATCAATGCATGAATTGTTATACCTGTAAACAAACATAAATTTTTCGTATTATGTTTTCATTTTTGATATCTGGTATTAGTAATAAGTATAAGATCTACAATGCCTTGTGTCATATAAGACAATATTAATACAGACATTTGACAGTCAGACAACTTATCCTGTAAACAGATGATGTAAATTTAATGTATTGCTAAATACAGTACAGTGCTGTGAATGAACTTTTTCTTCCTTATGATTTTCTCCTTTTTGGGCTGCACCACTCAGTCTATGGGATCTCAGTTCCCCAAACAAGGACTGAACCTGGGCCATGGCAGTGAAAGCCTGGAATCCTAACCACTAGGCAACCAAGGAACTCCCACATGATTTTCTTTAATCTCTTCTCTAGCTTCTTTTCCCACAGGAATACAGTATGTAATACATACACCATACAAAGTACGTGTTAGCCAATGATTTGCTATTGATAAGCATTCCAGTCAACAGTAGGCTATTAGTAGTTAAGCTTTTTAAGGAGTCAAAAGTTACATGTGTATTTTTGACTGCACAGGGATTGGCTCCCCTAATCCCTACATGGCTGAAGGGTCAAGTGTATGTGTACAAACAATATACGTATAAATACAGGTGTAAACAAATAAATGCAACTACATACAAAACAAAGCATAAGTCACTGATGTTGGGAGACAATACTCCACAGGTCACTCACATTTTGCATGTCTTGCAAGAGAGGCACTGACTACCCTTTGCAAGGAGCTATCTTTTCAAGGATGTGTGTACAGCATCAGCCTTGGAAGATAAGAGATAGGGTGTTCTTCCAGAGCAAGGAAGGCATCCTTACATGTCCTAACATTATTAAAGACTGGATTCCTTAAGCTCGGAGTTCCTTTCCCACAAGAGTGCATGTGCAGATGCTAATTAAGTAGCCCTCTTCATGTCACCCTGTGGGAATTGGCATTTGGGGAACTGGCACAAGAATGATGACGTAAGGATACTGCTGATGCAGTGAGTAATGAACTGTCGGTCACCTCTGACCTAAGGGTCCCATATCTCCTACTGGCACCTCCAAAACTGAAACACACTCACTTGCTATCTTGCCCTAATTTGGGTAAAACCTCTGGCCTCTTCTATTCTCAATCACTGCGCTCATTTTGAAAGTTTTATAAAAACTGTAAATACATGAATAAATGTACAATATAGACATAAAAATATTATTTATAAGCATATAAATAAATGTAATTCTAGTTATAATTTTACTACATTCCTCTAAGCAAAGAGCAACTTACACACAAAAAGTTTAGAAAATTTAATAACTCCATGACTAACATATTCTAAAAGACCTCAAATCCTTAAAGGTAACTTTTTATAAACACATATTTTCATGTGTTTATAGTCAATTCTCATTATTCACAGTAATTCTGTTCTATAAAGTCACTTTGAACACTGAATTAGTGAGTACAGAATCACTGCTCCTAGAGGAACTACAGGTTAGGTTCCTGTAAGCCTCTGGTCACATTTTTGTCAACCAATCAGTATATTACCTTGTTTTATGTGTGTTTCTGTTTAAAGACACTTGGTTTAATATAGTCCTCTTACAAATAATTAACTACATGGTCTTTGAATGATTTAACAATAGCAGTTTTGGAAGCCATCTGTGTTATACAGGTTCTTTTGTCAATGTCCTTGTAAACCAAGCCAGCCTCATCAGCACTGAAAACCTACTCTTCCTCATAACCCTTTTCCTGTATAGCACCTATCAGGTGTTTTAAAAAATTCTTCCATGGACTCTTTTATCTTCAGAACCTGCCTCAATTGTAAACTTAACACTTTTCACAAAGTATCACCTTTGGAAACATGTGAGCTAGCTGGAAACATGTGAGCTAGCCGGGACCAGCTGAAACAGGCTTACTGTTTCCGTAACCCTGGGAACATGACAGCCGATGTCCTTTGCTTTTGGCTTCACCACACTGTCCACGAAACCCTGGTCACCATCTCATGGATCGACAGATTTAGCCACTTTTCCACCTTTTCCTTAGCTTCATCATGTACTATAGACATTACTTGGTAGAAATTCCTGGAGCAGCCTTACATACTAATCGGCTAATTTCCTCTTTTTTTTCCTAGATATACTGCCTTTTGATTCATTAACATTGAACTCACAGCCAACAGCACTGCGACTCATGCCTGAACAAAGCTTATTTAACATGGGTTTTCTACATATAGCACGAAACAGACTTCCTGCACTTAGATCACTGACAGCACTTCAACACTACATGCGGGGCAACTCTACAGAGCAAAACCACCAGAAAAATGCAAAAACCAGAACACTAAGTAGCCCTCAATAAGGATACTTGTTTACAGCTTAAGAGCTAATATAAAAAATCTTCACTGAATCTCGGCTGAGAACACATGCATCAGGCGACCTATTTTTTGCTGCTCTGTGCATATCCACAAACGACCATGCAAACACAGTTGACTATGAATTCGGGGGTACAAACAACAAATCTTAGTGAATAACCAAATCTTCAAATACAGAACTTTTCAGATAATAAGGATCAACTGTACATGTATACCCATAAATCTAATCATACACCCCTGATTTCACCCTGCCTAACCAGGTTCAGCCCTAACCCCTTTCTCCACAACCCACCCAGTACCTCTGGTAGTAGGTGTCTGAGCGTCCACAGGTGGCACCTGACTTGCGGAAAACCTCACGGCGCTTCCAGCCAGGGCCCAGGGCTGGGCAGTCCAGCCAGTCCTCAGCCATGGGGACCACGGAAGAAGCAGCCGCCTACAACACAGAAGGGGGCGGTGGGAAAACTGAGGCTTTAAAACGGGACATGTTGTGCCCCAGGCCACACAAACCTGTGTTTCTATTCATGCTTGTTTAAGACCTAGGACCTGCCACAAGCAACTGGCCAACATAAGGAAGGGTAAAGCCCCATTCCCGCTTCGTTCTTCCCTGTCCTGGGCCCAGGAGCTTGTCATCCACCCCCGCCCCCGCCCCTCCCCGCTTCTTGATCTGGCAGCCCCATCCTCAACCCAAGGGTCCCCATCCTCAACGCATTCCTCACTCTCACCGTCCTAATTCCCAGTTCCTCCCTAGCCTCAGCCAGAGAGACCGCATTCCTCCCATCTCTAGCGCGAGAGGCCCCCATAGGACCTGGCTAGGTCAGTACCCTAACCTGCCATTCATTCCCTTTCTTGACCCAAGAGTCACTAATTTCTGTTAGTCTTTTAACCCTCCCACTCCTTTCCTGTCTGCTGTCCTCTTATCCTTCTACCTCAGTATTACTGCCTCCATTTCCCTGTCCTCTGCCCAAGAACACCCAGCTCCTCTGCATCCTTGACCTGAACAGCCCCTCATTCCCTCGGTACCCTCTCCTAACGCCTAACCATCTCACTTTCGCTCTGTCAGTGTTTTGAGTTGCTTCCCAAGTCTCCGAACCCTCCCTATTTTCCTCTTCTGCAGTTAAAAGTTTCCTTTGTAGTCCTCACCCTCCGTTACTCTCATCAGCTTGAGACACCCTGATTTCTCCCTTTAGCATCTGAAAACCCCACCCCATTCCTCTCCTCTCGGTCCAAGACCAAGCCTAACTGTTGGCGTTCTGTCCCCTATTTCTCATCGTCCTCTACACGAGACCCCCCGTCCCTCCGTTTCAGCATTCCAACTCCTCATTTCTCCCCGTCTTTAGCCCGAGGGCCGCTCACTTCTTCCCTTTAGCATCCTGGACCCCCATTTCTCTCTCCTCAACCCGAGAGGCCCCGATATCTCCCCTCAGCGTTCGGATCCTCCCCATGACTCTCCGTCCTTGTCCAAGAGCCCGACACTTCCACCTGTCAGCCTTCGGAGCCCCCAGTTCTCCCTGTCCTCCGCTTAAATCTTCCCAAGACTCCCTTCAATATTCCGAGGCCGCCATTCCTCCCACTCATCGGCCCGAGGGCCCTTCACTGCTCTCCGTCAGCGTTCTGAGCCTCAACCCTTCCCCATTCTCCGCCTGAGCGGTCTCTATTTTTACCCCCCTCGTCTCACCAGCTCGGCTCCCGGCCAGAATCTTCCACCGTTCTAGGTCCGCGGACCCATGGCGAGAATCCCGCCCGTGACTCCCGCCTTCTCCGACTCTTCGCCTTCCTCCTCCGCACCCGCTTCCTCTGAAGCTATAGCTGTCGCCGCCGCGGCCGTTCGTTGCTCCAGGAACCGGAAATCCGCTGTACCCTTTTCGGGTTCCGCCCCCTGGCGGGACGCCTGCGCGCTAATACCCCGGAGCGTGGGTCGTGAGCAGAAAAGCTCCACGCCTGCGTGTTGAGTCCGGCGGAGAAGCGCTCCCCCTTTAGACGCGGCCTGCTGCGCTTGCGCACTGACGTCCACAGAGGCTCGCGCCTCTTTAGAAAGCCGCAGAGCTTGCGCACCCGGCTTGAGCTCCTCCGCCCCGCTTGTGGTCACGTGTGCTTTCCTATCCCAAACTGAGGGGAAGGGGTGGATTGGAATTGGATTTAGTCTGTTAGTGGCGGTCCCCAAAAGAGGTAACTGAGAGGGAGGGGTGGAAAAGGCTGGGTCTGTAAGCCCTCTTCGCCCACTTTGTAACCTTGTTTGCGCATGTGCTCTACCGTTCCTCCTGTCAAAAATGAAGCAGTAGTCGGTCTAAAGGAGAAACAGGAAATTTTATTTGTTCCAACCTGAGGGCTCTAAACCTAGACAGTGTTTCGGATTGTTCCACTTGTTTTCATTGGAAGACACAGTTATGTACATTTTTGAATCGAAGGATATATCACAGTGACACATTTTACGTAAAGTTCGGAAGAGATATTGTGTAGCTGGACCACGCTGACTCCGTGTTTTTCAGCTCCATCGTAGGACTAAGACCGACAATTCTGCCTCTTCCCTTTTCTGCATGATTGAGCTTTAGCCTACTCAGAAAGAATGCGCCCTGCTAGAGAAACTCAGTATCAACTTTTACCCTTGCCTTCATCTGATAGGAAAATTGGAAGAATGCCTTTTGCCGATGGAGACAGTTAATGATTTTTGAGGAATAAAAGTTGTGAGACCGCTGGGGAAGGGGGAAAAAACAAAAATCTGGTTCCCTTTGGCATGGATGTGCTTCTTCATTAGTAATGAAACCAAGAGCTAACCTGAGAAGACCCCACCAAACCTAACCTGCCATGCTTACTTTCAGTTGCTTGCTTTTAGTTGATTTTAAACTAAACTTCCGCTAGCTTCTTTATATGTAATACCTCTGAGATGGCTGGATGGCATTGTAAGACCTCGCGGCCTTTTCTCAGGATCTGTCACTCCAAAGACCACAGTGACTCGAATTCGATGCAATAAGCAAGAGGATTTATTAGGCCGGCGCGCCGGGGTTCAGTCTCCTCGGGAGGAGTGAACCTCGAACGCTAATCATGAGGGACTTTTATACAGAAAAATCACAGGCAGGTGGGAATGAGGTCAGAATTTAGGAAACAATGTAATAGGGGGCCATAGGTGGGGTGGAGACACTTGATTGGTGGGAAAGGTCTACAGGTAATTAAGTTGAAACAGTTGGCTGACCACCCTGTGGCGTTTGGTCAATTTTTACCCGGAAAAGTCTGACAGAGAGATACATTCTTGGGAGGGGGTCTCCTACACTAAGTCATAAGTCATCTGTTAAGAATCAATCAGGAGGTCTGAGTCACCAGGTAAGGGGAAAGCTATTTTCCATGAGGCATGGCCTGCCTCCCGGGCTTAAATTTTAACCTAAGTTCTTCATTCCCCTCTTCTTCTTGTTCATGATGTCAATCCTAAAATCATAGATCGAGGTCTCCTTGGGGAATTGTTGCATATTGCTGCCTCAGCATAAGCACTTGCACAGTACTTACGTGTTCCCTGATAAAGGAGACCAGGCGATTGAGAATGCAGGGCCCTATTGTCAAAAGGAGAAATAAGATAATTATTGACCCTGTCAGAGTGGATATTAGGGTGGCGTACCACGGTGCCTTGTTAAACCAGGGTTCAAACCATCCCTGAGTGGCTTCTCTTTCTCTTTTCGGTTTTCTAGTCTCTCCTTTAATTTATTCATAGAGTCTTTGATAACCCCAGAATGATCTATGTAGAAACAGCACTCTTCTTTAAGGGCAGCACATAAACCTCCTTCTTTTAGAAACAAAAGATCTAAACCTCTCCGGTTTTGCATCACCACTTCAGACAGAGAGGTTAGGGATTCTTCTAGTTTAGCAATAGTATCTTCTAAAACTTTAAGGTCAGTATCTATAGCTTGTTGCAGGCTGTCATAGTAATGGGGTTGTTGTATGAGAGCGGCTGTACCGGTACCCACTCCAGCAGCCACCCCAAGACCTAACAGGGCAGCCAGAGTGATGGTTACCAGCTCTCGTTTGGCGCAGTGTTTGTCTTCATAGGCTTCTAGGAAGGCCTCCTCAGTATGATAAAGAAGCCTAGGCACTAACCGCACCAGAACACAAAAATCAGCTGTCTTGTTAAATACATCCATGGACACGCAAGGAGTGAGCCCAGTGTTACATGCCCACCATCCGTCTCCAGGGGGTAAAAGATATCCTGAATAATTAAGGACCTTGTCTGTGTAGCTACAGAGACGTGACTGAGAAGGGTTGGGAGCCCCTATACATAATCCCTGCCCAGAGACCGCAGACAGAGTAAGTCTGACTGTCTCATGTTGCTGCCATCTGCATTGAGTATAATCAAGTGTACCTTTTATTATCCCCATTATCCCAGTGGCCTCATAGTACGGCGGAGGGACGGTGTAGCAGAGCCAGCAAGATTTGGTAGCCTCCCGGGTTGGTGTCATTTAAGACTCGGTAGGCGCTGTCTACGAGAGCCAACATCTGCTCCTGAACATCAGGAGGGCTTCCAGTGTGTATAGAGGCTTTTGTGACTGCTGATATTTCCTGGGCAGGCTGGGGCAGCCGATCACTAGGGCAATTTAGAACAGGATTAGGTCCTACCTGCTGGGTAGATGGGGAAGTTACTTGTAATCTAATTGTAAAAATGAGGCCATCATGATAATGTTGCTTATACAGCCGTATACCCCAAGTAAAACCCCTTACCCATTCGGTTATTTGCACCTGTCTTGCCTTGTTGGTAAATTTAACATGGAGGGGGTGGCACCATGAAGTGCATTCGGGAACCTCATCACCAAGACGAGGCCTGGTGTAGTTAGCCTTAACCGCAATGAGGTCCCAGCTATCGGAGGGTTTCCAATAAACATCACCTGTAGTTTCACATCCCCATCCAGCACAGAAAAATGTTTCCCTCCCCCCACAGTTATTTTGGTCTTGACGTTTTTCAGGGCACACATAGAAGGTGTACATTCTCAACTGGACCCTTCTAGCCTGGTTGGCACACCCTCCACCACAATCCGGACACCCTTCATCGAAGTCATCAGTGTAACCATCGAGACCCAGTTTATCGGGCCAACGCATTAACGGGGCTTGGTGCAGATCTGAGTATTTTTCAAGGTCCCATGGTTTGGGTGCTCCAACTGATAGCTTGCAAAGGTCAGGATAAAGGTCAGGCCACCAGGAGTCAGGTGGTGCTATGGTGGAGCTAGACCACATGACCTTTTCTGCCTGCAAAATTACTTGCCAAGTCAATTGTTGGGGCAAATATGGGTTTTGGTTGGATCCACTCACAGTCAGGAGGTTTATGTAGAAGGTGATTAGGCATCCGGTGATTGACAGAGCTAGAGCCTTAAAGGGTGAGGTGTACGGTGAGCCTTCCATTGAGGCGTCGGTTCTGGTGCAGCTTTAGCGTGAGAGGCGTGGATCCAGGATGAGATTCCGTCAACCTTGATGGCAGTGGGGGTCGTGAGCAGGACGATGTAGGGTCCTTTCCACCTGGGCTCTAAATTGTGTTGCCGATGCTGACGAACGTAGATGGAGTCTCCCACCTGGAACGGATGGGCCTCTTCTGGGGTACTGGGTTGGTAGGCTGCAGCAAGCTGAGTCCACACCTCTTTCTGAACCAGCTGGAGTCCCTTTAGCCTAGCACACAGATCACCACTGTTAAAATTTCGGGGTCGAATCCCTCTCTAAGTGTCAATATGGGGGGTGCCCCATACAGGATTTCAAAGGGGTGAGACCAAAGTGAGAGGGTGTGTTTCTCACTCGGAACAGAGCCAGAGGAAGGAGCACCGTCCAATCAGTACCGCCAGTCTCTAAGGACAATTTAGTTAGGGTCTCTTTTAGAGTTCTATTCATCCTCTCTACCTGTCCTGAACTCTGGGGTCTGTATGCACAATGTAATTTCCAATCGGTCCCCAGAAACTTAGCTAACTCCTGGCTTATTTGGGCAGTAAAAGCCGGCCCATTATCTGACCCTAACATCTTTGGCGCTCCGAAGCACGGAAAAATTTCTTCTAGAATTTTTTTAGCTACTATGAGGGCACTTCCATTTTTGGTGGGGAATGCTTCCACCCATCCTGAGAAGGTATCTACAGAGACCAGCAGATATTTGTTGCCGTACCGTGCAGGACGTACCTTGGTGAAGTCTACTTCCCAATAAGTCCCTGGCCGGTCTCCACGAAGCCGTTTACCTTGGCCCGTCTTGTTCCGGCCGGCATTTACCTTTGACAAGGTCTACAGCTCAGGACCACTTGCTCAGCCAATTTGGAAAGTCCCAGCACCTTATATCCTGCTTTAATTAAAAGAGAGACTAAGCTTTTAGCTCCTAAGTGAGTCCAGTAATGCATTTGTTTTAACATCTCTCTAGCCTCCCCTTCCACCATAGTCTGTTCTTTTTGCTGCGGAGAGGAACTACTTTCATCATTTGAGCATATCACCAGCAGTCCCGATGGTTTATCTTTTGTCGCCGCCTCTCGCGCAGTTCGGTCAGCCATATTGTTGCCCTTTGTTACCAGAGATTGGTCTTTTTGATGTCCAGGGCAGTGGATTATACTGACCTTTTTGGCAACATCAGTGCGGCCAACAATGCCAAGATTTCATCTTTGTTTTTAATCTCTTTTCCGGCCGATGTGAGTAACCCCCTTTGTTGGTAGATAGCCCCATGGACATGCGCAGTTGCGAAGGCATATCTACTGTCAGTATAAATATTGGCCTTTTTCCCTCGTGACAGTTCCAGGGCCTTTGTAAGGGCAATCAGCTCGGCTTTTTGGGCTAACGTGCCTTGAGGAAGGGGAGCCGCCCAGATTACCTCAGTCCCATCGACCAGCGCTGCCCCTGCCCGCCGCTTACCTTCTGCAAGGAAACTGCTTCCGTCTGTGTACCATGTCACCTCAGCATCCTGGAGCGGCCGGTCTGTCAGGTCTTGGCAAACTCCGTGTACCCCCACCAGTATTTCTTGGCAGTTGTGTACCACCTCGGATTGGCTGGGGTCAGGCAGCAGCGTGGCAGGGTTGAGTCCTGTAGCCGGCGTGAACCTAATTCGCTCAGGGTTTAGGAGCAGTTTCTGATAGTGGGTCATCCTGGCGTTAGTCAACCATCTCTCGGGGGGTTGTCGAATCACACTTTCTAAGGCGTGGGGCGCGGTGATGATCAGGTTCTGCCCCAAAGTCAGCTTGTCTGCATCTTTCACTAGAACTGCCATGGCCGCCACTATTCGTAAGCAATTTGGCCAACCGGCAGCCACAGGGTCCAGTTTCTTTGACAGATATGCCACAGGCCGGTTCCATGGTCCCAATTTTTGAGTGAGGACCCCTTTAGCAATGCCATTATGTTCAGCCACATAGAGATGAAATGGCTTGTTCACATCTGGGAGTCCCAGGGCAGGAGCTGACAACAAAGCATGCTTAATGTTGTCAAAAGCCTTTTGCTCGCTTTTCCCCAGACGAAGGGTATATTGCCCTTCGTCAGGGGGTACAAGGGAGAGGCCATCTCTGCAAACCCCGGGATCCAGAGCCTGCAGAACCCTGCAGTACCCAGGAACTCCCTGACTTGGCGAGGGTTCCTGGGGGCTGGTATTCTGGCCACTGCCTCTTTCCTGGCCTCCGAGAGCCATCGCCTTCCGTCCCTGAGTTGGTATCCCAGGTAACTGACCTGCTGCCGGCAGATCTGGGCCTTCTTGGCAGAGGCACGGTAACCGAGGGTGCCAAGCTCGGTTAGCAGGGTCTCAGTCCCCTTATTGCATTCTTCTGCAGTATCAGCAGCCAAGAGCAAGTCATCTACATATTGAAGTAAAGTTACCTGGGGGTTTGTGGCACGGAAATGTGCGAGGTCCTGGTGGAGGGCTTCGTCGAAGATGGTTGGCGAGTTTTGAACCCTTGTGGCAGTCTAGTCCATGTTAGCTGTCCAGAGAGTCCTGTTAGGGGGTCTTTCCACTCAAAGGCGAAAATAGGCTGGCTAATGGGGCTAAGTCATAGGCAGAAGAAAGCATCTTTTAAGTCTAAGACAGTATACCACTTCCGGCTGGGGGAAGTGTACTCAACAGGTTGTAGGGGTTGGGCACCATTGGGTGTAGGTCGGACACCCGCTTGTTGACTTCTCTCAGGTCCTGTACAGGCCGGTATTCACCGGTCCCAGGCTGCCGGACCGGAAGCAACGGGGTGTTCCAGGCCGATTGGCACCTTATTAAAATTCCCAGGTCAAGGAACCTTTGGATATGTGGGCGAATTCCGTCTCGAGCTTCCTTACTCATTGGGTACTGGCGGACAGAGATGGGGGTGGAGGAGGCCTTAATTTCCACCACCACTGGGGGCTGGCGGACGGCCATTCCCATGCCCGAAACTTCAGCCCAGGCTCGAGGGGTCTTAGCCATCCAGTTCTGCATATTTATGGTTTCAGGGGAAGGGTTCTCATACAGCCTGTATTCATCCTCTAGCCTCAGGGTCAAGACCTGTAATGGCCTTCCTTCCCCGTCTGTCACCATGGTGCCCTCAGTGTGAAAATGGATCTGAGCCCCCACTTTCGTGAGCAAGTCCCGTCCCAGTAGGGGGTAAGGGCATTCAGGGATCACAAGGAACGAGTGGGATACCCAGCCCACGCCGAGGTCCACTGTTCTTCGGGTAGTCCATGGGTATTGTCGATACCCTGTAGCGCCCTGTACCCATGCCCTTTTTGTAGACAGCGTCCCTCCGGACTGTAATAGGACGGAGTGTTGGGCTCCCCTGTCTACCAGAAACTGTACAGGCTTCCCTCCACCTTTAAGGTTACCCTAGGCTCGGGATGGGATCCAAGCCCTTTCCCCCTAATCTTCAAGAGCTAAGATTTTGTCTGGGGTGGAGGACCTTCCCCTCTTCTTCTTGGGGCACTCCCTGAGCCAGTGCCCTTTTTCTTTACAGTATGCGCACTGATCTTTATCTACTGGTGGTTTGGCTCCTGCCTTGTTTCTGTTGCGGTCTCTTGACTCAGCTCTATCATCTCTTCTTCCTTCTCTGATCACTGTAGTCAAAATTTTTGCTAGGCCTTTTGCCTGTCTTCTTTCTCTCTCTATTTCTCGTTCATTCTGCTCTCGCATCTTTCTTTCCTCTCTCTCTTCCTCTGTTTCCCTTTTATTGAACACCTTATCTGCTTCTTTGATCAGATCTTGAAGAGAGAATCCCTGTAACCCATCTAATCTCTGCAACTTTCTTTTAATGTCTAAAGCTGACTGATCAATGAAAGCCATGGCCACTGTAGCCCTATGTTCCTCAGATGTGGGATCATAGGGAGTAAATCTCTTGAATTCCTCCATCAATCTGTCTAGGAATACAGTAGGTGACTCGGTAGGCCCTTGAGTCACTTCTCTTACCTTAGCCAAATTGGTGGGGTGCCTTGCTGCCCCTCGGAGACCTGCCACCAGAGCCTGGCGATAGACCCTCAGGTGCTCCCTACCTGCTGGGGAATTGTAGTCCCAATTAGGTCTCGTCAGCGGGAAGCCAGCGTCTATCTCATTAGGAAGCGCTGTGGGACGTCCGTCATCCCCTGGCACATTTTTGCGGGCCTCCAACAGTACTCGCTGTCTTTCTTCTGTGGTGAGCAAGGTCTGCAACAATTGCTGACAATCATCCCAAGTGGGCTGATGTGAGAAAACAAGAGATTCTATCAAAGAGGTCAGCGCCTGGGGGTTATCAGAAAAAGAGGGGTTGTTATTTTTCCAGTTGTAAAGGTCAGAGGCAGAAAATGGCCAGTATTGAAGTGGCCGAATCCCGTGGTTGTCGGGGGGCCCATTCTCTCGAAGGGGAAGAGCGGTGGAGTCTGGGGTAGCAGCTCTACGGCTACGTGTCCCTGCCGCCGGGCCCATCTCCTCCCCTTCTCTAGGCTGTTCAGGCGGGGCAGTCGGTTGTGCCATCTGGGGTGCAGGAGGCGGGACCGGTGGCGGGACCAGTGCCGGCGGATATGGTGGGGGAGTATCTAGGAGTAAGTGATCAGTCTGCGTGTCTGGGTATATACTTCCAACAGGAGCCTTTATCTCTTCTTTTTTTGCCGTGGATTTTAAGGCAAAGATTCCTGTAACTGGCTCCGGTGGCTTTCCTGTGGGGAAAACAAAAGGTCGGACCCACGCTGGGGGTGAACGGATTAGGTCTTCCCAAACCATAATGTATGGCACTTGGTCCGGGTGTCCGGCAGCAGCAGCAGGTCCAGGGGTGAAAATTGCAGTTTTGACCTGTTTAACCTGTTCTAAAGAAAACGAGCCCTCCGGCGGCCAGCCGGTGTTATAGCTGGGCCAATCTACTGCACACAAGCTCTGCCATTTCCCTTTTTCACTGCCACTGAGAGATCATGGCCCCGATTTTTCACTTCTGTCCAATGGTCTATTGTCAGAGACAAAGGGGTCGCTACAGTCTGTCCCATCTTCGGTTTGTCAAAACAAAGAACAAAAAAACAAGCACAGAGTAAGGCAAGTAGAATTTACCGAAGTGGCAGAAGAATTAGACAAAAGCAGCTGCTGCAAGTTTCGCCCTCAGCAAGCCTTTTTAGACAGACGAGCTTCTCAGCTCCACGGACAGGCTATTCCAGAGACTTTGCTTAATTCAGATTCAGATGGAGGGGAGTCGTTATGACCCCTCTCCCAGATTGGCGCCCCCGGCGTCCCGGAGTTCGCCGCAGATCTGGCAGCGGACAGACAGATGCGTACGCACAGAACCTTGCTTCAGCAGCTGGAGGAAACTGAAGGAGAAAGAGGGATTATTGAGGATAGCCACCAAAAAATCCTATCGGGAAGGGTGGCGGCCAGAGAGGTGGACTTGTGGCGTGTTTTAAGACCACTTGTGTGCCTATATCATTGCATGGAAGTTTTCTTGCTGGGGGCGGGACTCCCTAGCGGCTTCTAGCCCGTTCCGTGACCCCCTTATCCTGTCACGGGAGTCTTCAAGTGGCAGGCGTCCTAGAGGCTTTTAGGTGCCTGACCCGTGCCCACAATAATATTAGGCCGTATCCTCAAATGAGAAAGATAGGGAAGTTTCACCCAGTCGGGCGGTAGTTACTGGGGCACACCTGTCGTGAGGCCTTCAAAGTCCACCAGGGAGTAGCCCTGGCCGGGACTAATCAGTTGCCCCACAACCGTCTGCCTGTTCACTGAAACCTCCGAAAGATAAAGTCAAGCAACAAGAGAGGAAAGTGACACAATACAGATTTAACACAGAGCAGGCAGACTTACACAGAGACACAGAACAGAATCGCTCAAGCGTACCTCCGAATTCGGAAGCCAAAGAGTCTGAGTGAGCGAGGCAGATCCCGGACGAGCCCCCAAAATGTAAAACCTCGTGGCCTTTTCTCAGGATCTGTCGCTCCAAAGACCACAGTGACTCGAATTCGATGCAATAAGCAAGAGGATTTATTAGGCCGGCACGCCGGGGTTCAGTCTCCTCGGGAGGAGTGAACCTCGAACGCTAATCATGAGGGACTTTTATACAGAAAAATCACAGGCAGGTGGGAATGAGGTCAGGATGTAGGAAACAATGTAATAGGGGGCCATAGGTGGGGTGGAGATACTTGATTGGTGGGAAAGGTCTACAGGTAATTAAGTTGAAACAGTTGGCTGACCACCCTGTGGCGTTTGGTCAATTTTTACCCGGAAAAGTCTGACAGAGAGATACATTCTTGGGAGGGGATCTCCTACACTAAGTCATAAGTCATCTGTTAAGAATCAATCAGGAGGCTCTGAGTCACCAGGTAAGGGGAAAGCTATTTTCCATGAGGCATGGCCTGCCTCCCGGGCTTAAATTTTAACCTAAGTTCTTCAGCATCACTGACTCGATGGATGGGAGTCTGAGTGAACTCTGGTAGTTGGTAATGGACAGGGAGGCCTGGTGTGCTGCAATTCATGGGGTCGCAGAGTCGGACACGACTGAGCGACTGAACTGAACTGAACTGAACTGAATACCTCTGACATTTGGATCACTGTAGTAACAGTTGGTTAAATTGTTTTTCAGTAACATGGAGCCGGTTCTTGGCCAGTTCAGACCACTTGAGACTACCGACTGTCCAACTGGGCCTGCATGATCATCAGATGGATGATGTTTTAATAACACAGGGTGAAAAACTCCACCCTCAGAACATGCTAACACTGCCATCTTATGAACATGTCTCCTATGAAGAGCCATAAAATCTTGACTACACCACTATAATTACCTTGCTTTCCTTACTTCCAACTGAAGAACCTAAGCCACCCCATTTTGTTAAAAAAGACTCCATTTTAGCATTCTGAGGAAAGAGTCTTTGGAAATCCTCTGACCTCACCCCACCACCTGCGAGCCAATCAGATCCCAGATCAGGATCTCCTGACTTTACGTTCAGGACTTATGACCTGCCCAGGAAATTCGAATTAAGCCTGGGAAATGGGAACTAATCAGAACCCAACACCTAACCCTTCCACAGAAGGTAACATTTTTCACGCAAGAATACCCTATATAAGCAAAGAAACCCACAGTTTGAGGTTCCTCTCCTTAGCCGCTGCGTCGGTAACGGTGGGAGCCCCAACTCGGGCCTGGTAATAACTCTTCTTGCTTTCGCATCAGATGCCGACTCCCTGGTGGTCATTGGGAGATTTTGCGACTTGGGCATAACACAATCACCTTTGGCCATGATGAGACCTCCCTGCCTCTTTATCTCATAAATGTTCCTAAAACCTGTCTTCAAAAGAAGACGCTACACCTGGACATCACCAGATGGTCCATGAGTGTATTCTTTGCAGCCAAAGATGGAGAAGCTCTATACAGTCAGTAAAAGAAGACTGGGAGCTGACTGTGGTTCAGATCATCAACTCCCTATTGCAAAAGTCAGACATGAATTGAAAAACTAGGAAAAACCACTATGCCATTCAGGTATGACCTAAATCAAATCGCTTATGATTATACACCAGGAGTGACAAATAGATTCAAGAAATTTGATCTGATACAGCGCCCGAAGAGCTATGGACAGAGGATTGTTAACATTGTACAGGAGGCTGTGATCAAAACCATCCCCCAAAAGAAGAAATGTAGAAAGGCAAGATGGTTATCTGAGGAGGCCTAACAAATAGCTGAGAAAAGAAGAGAAGCAAAAGACAAAGGAGAAAAGGAAAGATATAGCCATCTGAATACAAAGTACCAAAGAATAGCAAAGAGAGATGAGAAAGACTTCCTAAGTGAACAATGCAAAGAAATAGAAGAAAACAATAGAATGGGAAAGACTAGAGATCTCTTCAAGAAAATTACCTGCCAGAGGCATTCCAAGGGCTCAGAAAAAACCTTGTGCCTGTTAAGGGACCAGACCTGAGCCATGACAACAAGCTCTAATAAGCCTAAGATTCAGATTCTTGTAAAACCTGAGTCATGATTCCGGGGAACCACACCCTGGGAAAGTCCCTGATGGCATCAAACCTGAGCCAATCAGGATAGGGATGCAGGATTTGAAAATCGTGCTGTGCGTATGGCTCAGCCAGTCATTACCCACCAGCTGTACTAAGAACTGTCTGTATAAAAGCAGCTGTGATTCAGAGCTCAGGGCTCTCGTCAAGACTCCACTGCGCTGGATGAGACGGGTGCCCTAGCTCGAGCTAGCAATAAAACCCCTTTATGCTTTTGCATTGCTATGGACGTCTTATTCTCTCAGTTTTGGGGACTTGGACTTCGGGCATAACTGCCACAACAGGAGGCCCCACAGAAACTGAGCCAGACCTGTCTTTGAGTGTTTGAGTGTCTCCTCCAGAGGTATGGGTCAGCAGTGGCCTGCTGCAGGGGCTCTAGGTGCAGCAGACCTGGATATGGCATAAGCACTATTGGAGGAGATCGCCATTAACTGTACCATAGAGCCACCAGAACGTACATAGGACAGGGGAAACAGACTCTTGGCACAAACAAAAGCTTGCGTGCACCAGGACCCAGGAGAAAGGAGCAGTGACCCCACAAGAGACTGACTCAGACTTGCCCAGGAGTGTCCAGGAGTCTCCAGAGGAGGCGTGGGTGGCTTGCTACTGAGTCGGGGACACTGAATGTGGCAGTGCCTGCACCAGACCTTTTGAAGGAGGTCGCCATTATCTTCATGAACTCTGCCATAGTTGGGCCTCAGGTTAAACAACAAGGAGGAAACACAGCCCCGCCCATTAACAGAAAATTGGATTAAAAATTTATTGAGCATGGCCCTGCCCATCAGAACAAGACCTAATTTCCCCCTCAGTCAGTCTCTCCATCAGAAAGCTTCCATAAGCCTCTTATCTTATCCATCTGAGGACAGATAGAATGAAACCCACAAATCAAAAAACTAATCAAACTGATCACATGGACCACAGCCTTGTATAACTCAATGAAACTATGAGCCATAACATGTAGGGCCCCCCATGATGGACAGGTCATGGTGGAGATTCTGACAAACTGTGGTCCACTTCAGCATTCTTGCCTTGAGAACCCCATGAATAGTATGAAAAGGCAAAATATAAGACACTGAACTATGAACTCCCCAGGTTGGTAGGTGCCTGATATGCTACAAGAGATCAGTGGAAAAATAACTCTGGAAAGAATGAAGAGATGGAGGCAAAGCAAAAACAACACCCAGTTGTGGATGTGACTGGTGATGGAAGTAAAACCTGATGCTGTAAAGAACAATACTGCATAAGAACCTGGAATGTTAGGCCCATGAATCAAGGTAAATTGGAAGTGGTCAAACAGGAGATGGCAAGAATGAACGTTGACATTTTAGGAATCAGTGAACTAAAATGGACTGGAAGGATGAATTTAACTCAGATCATTATATCTTCTACTGTGGGCAAGAAACCCTTAGAAGAAATGTAGCCCTTATAGTCAACAAAAGAGTCTGAAATGCAGTACTTGGGTGCAATCTCAAAAATGACAGAATGATCTCTGTTCATTTCCAAGGCAAACCATTCAATATCACACTAATCCAAGTCTATGCCCTGACCAGTAATGCTTAAGAAGCTGAATTTGAAGGGTTCTATGAAGACTGACAAGACCGTCTACAAGTAAATCCAAAAAAAAAAAAAGATGCCCTTTTCATCATACTGCTGCTGCTGCTAAGTCGCTTCAGTCATGTCCAATTCTGTGCGACCCCATAGATGGCAGCCTACCAGGCTCCTCTGTCCCTGGGATTCTCCAGGCAAGAATACTGGAGTGGGTTGCCATTTCCTTCTCCAATGAATGAAAGTGAAAAGGGAAAGTGAAGTTGCTCAGTCGTGCCCGACTCTCAGCGACCCCATGGACTGCAGCCCGCCAGGCTCCTCTGTCCATGGGATTCTCCAGGCAAGAGTACTGGAGTGGGGTGCCATTGCCTTCTCCATAGGGGACTGGAAAGAAAAAGTAGGAAATCAAGAGATACCTGGAGTGACAGGGAAGTTGGCCTTGGAGTACAGAATGAAGCAGGGCAAATGCTCATAATTTTGCCAAGAGAACACACTGGTCATAGCAAACAACCTCTTCCAACAACACAAGAGAAGACTACATGTAGACATCACCAGACGGTCAACACCAAAATCAGATTGATTATATTCTTTGCAGCCAAAGATGGAGAAGCTCTATACAGTCAGCAAAAACAAGACTGGGAGCTGACTGTGACTCAGCTCATGAACTCCTTATTGCCAAATGCAGACTTAAAGTGAAGAAAGTAGGGGAAAACCACTAGACCATTCAGGTATGACCTAAATAAAATCCCTTACAATTATACAGTGGGAGTGACAAACAGATCAAGGGATTAGATCTGACAGAGTGCCTGAAGAACTATGGATGGAGGTTCATGACATTGTACAGGAGTCAGGGATCAAGACCTTCCCCAAGAAAAAGAAATGCAAAAAAGTTAAAATAGTTGTCTGAGGTGGCCTTACAAATAGCTGAGAAAAGAAGAGAAGTGAAAGGCAAAGAGAAAACGAAAGATATACCCATCTGAATACAGACTTGCAAAGAAGAGCAAGGAGAGATAAGAAAGCCTTCCTCAGTGATCAATGCAAAGAAATAGAGGAAAAGAACAGAATGAGAAAGACTAGAGATCTCTTCAAGAAAATTAGAGATACCAAGGGAACATTTCATGCAAAGATGGGCTCAATAAAGGACAGAAATGGTATGGACCTAACAGAAGCAGAAGATATTAAGAAGAGGTGGCAAGAATACACAGAGTAAGTAAGTAAATGTTAGTCGCTCAGTCATGCCTGACTCTTTGCAACCCCATGGACTGCAGCCCACCAGGCTTCTCTGTCCATGAGATTTTCCAGGCAAAGATACTGGAGTTGGTTGTTATTTCCTTCTCTAGGGAATCTTCCCAACCCAGGAATCAACCCCAGGTCTCCTGCATTGCAGGCAGATTCTTTACTGAGTGAGCTACAAGGGAAGCCCATATACACAAAAGAACTATTTAAAAAAAAAAAAAAGATATTCACAACCTAGATAATCACGATGGTGTGATCACTCACCTGGAGCCAGACATCCTGGAATGTGAAGTCAAGTGGGCCTTAGGAAGCATCACTACGAACAAAGCTAGTGGAGGTGATGAAATTCCAACTGAGTGAGCTATTTCAAATCCTAAAAGATGATGTTGTGAAAGTGCTGCACTCAATGTATCGGACAATTTGGAAAACTCAGCAGTGGCCACAGGACTGGAAAAGATCAGTTTTCATTGCAATCCCAAAGAAAGGCAATGCCAAAGAATGCTCAAACTACCACACAATTGCACTCATCTCACACACTAGTAAAGTAATGCTCAAAATTCTCCAAGCCAGGCTTCAATAGTATGTGAACTGTGAAATTCCAGATGTTCAAGCTGGATTTAGAAAAGGCAGAGGAACCAGAGATCAAATTGCCAACATTTGTTGGATCATTGAAAAAGCGAGTGAACTCCAGAAAAACATCTACTTCTGCTTCATTGACTATTCCAAAGCCTTTGCCTGTGTGAATCGAAACAAACTGGAAAATTCTTAAAGAGATGGAAATACCAGACCACCTGACCTGCCTCCTGAGAAACCTGTGTGCAGTCAGAAAGCAAGTTAGAACCATACTTGGAACAACAGACTGGTTCCAAATCGGGAAAGGGGTATGTCAAGGCTGTATATTGCCACCCTGTTTATTTAGCTTATATGGAGAGTACATCCTGAGAAATGCTGGGCTGGATGAAGCACCAGATGGAATCAAGATAGTTGGGAGAAATATCAATAACTTCAGATATACAGATGACACCACCCTTATGGCAGAAAGTAAAAAGAACTAAAGAGTCTCTTGATGAAAGTGAAAGAAGAGAGTTGGCTTAAAACTCAACATTCAGAAAACTAAGATCACGGCATCTGGGCCCGTCACTTCATGGCAAATAGATGGGGAAACAATGGAAACAGTGACACACTTTATTTGGGGAGGCTCCAAAATCACTGCAGATGGTGACTGTAGCCATGAAATTAAAAGACACTTGCTTCTTGGAAGAAAAGCTATGACCAACCTAGACAGCATATTAAAAAGCAGAGACAATACTTTGCCAGCAAAGGTCCATCTAGTCAAGGCTATTTTTTTTTCCAGTAGTCATGTATGGATGTGAGAGTTGAACTATAAAGAAAGCTGAGCACCAAAGAATTGATGCTTTTCAACTGTGGTTTTGGAGAAGACTCTTGAGAGTCCCTTGAACTGCAAGGAGATCGAACTAGTCCATGCTAAAGGAAATCAATCCTGAATATTCATTGAAAGGACTGATGTTGAAAATGAAACTCTAATACTATGGTCACCGGATGGGAAGAACTGACTCATTCAAAAGACCCTGATTCTGGGAAAGATTGAAAGCAGGAAAAGAAGGGGACAATAGAAGATGAGATGGTTGGATGGCATCACCAACTTGATGGACATGAGTCTGAGCAAACTCCAGGAGTTGGTGATGGACAGGGAGGCCTGGTGTGCTGAAGTCCATGGGGTCACAAAGAATCAGACAAAACTGAGCAACCGAACTGAAAGCCTTTGAATGTGTGGATCACAACAAACTGTGGACAATTCCTAAAGAGATGGAATACCAGACCACATTACCTGCCTCTTGTGAAACCTATATGCAGGTCAAGAAGCAACAGTTAGAACCGTACATGGAACAATGGACTGGGAAATTCCAAATCAGGAGATTGGAATCCCAAATTGGGAAGGAAGTTCCAAATTGGGAAAGGAATACGTCAAGGCTGTATATTGTCACCCTGCTTATTTAACTTATATGCAGAGTACATCATGAGAAATGCCAGGCTGGATGAAGCACAAGCTGGAATCAAGATTTCCAAGGGAAATAACAATAACTTCAGAAATGCAGGTGACACCACCCTTATGGCAGAAAGCAAAGAGGAACTAAAGAGCCTTTTGACAAAGGTGAAAGAGGAGCATGGAAAAGCTGGCTTAAAACTCAACATTCAGAAAACTAAGATCATGGCATCTGGTCCCATCACTTCATGGCAAATAGAAGGGGAAAAAGTAGAAACAGTGACAGATTTTATTTTCTTGAGCTCCAAAATCACTGCATATGGTGACTGAACCATGAAAGTAAGAGGCTTGTTCCTTGGAAGAAAAGTTATGACAGATCTAGACAGCATATTATATATTATATATATATATGTATATGTATACATAATATACATATATATGTATCTATAATATACATGTATTATAAGGGACTGGAATGGCAAAGTAGTAAGTCAAGAAACATCTAGAGTAACAGGCAAGTTTGGCCTTGGAGTACAGAATGAAGCTGGGCAAAGGCTAACAGAGTTCTGCCAAGAGAACGCACTGGTCGTAGCAAACAACCTCTTCCAACAACACAAGAGAAGACTCTACACATGGACATCACCAGATGGTCAACACAAATCAGATTAATTATATTCCTTGCAGCCAACGATGGAGAAGCTCTATACAGTCAGCAAAAACAAGACTGGGAGCTGACTGTGACTCAGCTCATGAACTCCTTATTGCCAAATGCAGACTTAAAGTGAAGAAAGTAAGGAAAACCACTAGGCCATTCAGGTATGACTTAAATCAAATCCCTAATGATTATACAGTGGAAGTGAGAAATAGATTTAAGGGACTAGATCTGATAGACAGAGTGCCTGATGAACAATGAATGGAGGTTCATGACATTGTACAGGAGTCAGGGATCAAGACCATCCCCAAGAAAAAGAAATGCAAAAAAGCAAAATGGCTGTCTGAGGAGACTTACAAATAGCTGTGAAAAGAAGAGAAGTGAAAAGCAAAGGAGAAAACAAAAGATATACACATTTGAATACAGAGTTCCAAAGAATAGCAAGGAAAGATAAGAAAGCCTTCCTCAGTGATCAGAACAAAGAAATAGAGGAAAACAATAGAATGGGAAAGACTAGAGATCTCTTCAAGAAAATTAGAGATACCAAGGGAACATTTCATGCAAAGATGGGCACAATAAAGGACAGAAATGGTATGGACCTAACAGAAGCAGAAGATATTAAGAAGAGGTGGCAAAAATACACAGAAGAACAGTACAAAAAAGATCTTCACGACCCACATAATCACGATCGTGTGATCACTCACCTAGAGCCAGACATCCTGGAATGTGAAGTCAAGTGGGCCTTAGGAAGTATCACTATGAGCAAAGCTAGTGGAGGTGATGGAATTCCAGCTGAGCTAGTTCAAATCCTAAAAGATAATGCTAGGAAAGTGCTGCACTCAATATGCCAGCAAATTTGGAAAACTCAGCAGTGGCCACAGGACTGGAAAAGATCAGTTTTCATTGCAATCCCAAAGAAAGGCAATGCCAAAGAATGCTCAAACTACTGCACAGTTGCACTCATCTCACACACTAGCAAAGTAATGCTAAAAATTATCCAAGCCAGGCTTCAGCAATACATGAACCGTGAACTTCCAGATGTTCAAGCTGGTTTTACAAAAGGCAGAGGAACCAGAGATCAAATTGCCAACATCTGCCGGATCATCAAAGAAGCAAGAGAGTTCCAGAAAAACATCTATTTCTGCTTTATTGACTATGCCAAAGCCTTTGACTGTGTGGATCACAATAAACTGTGGAAAATTCTGAAAGAGATGGGAATACCAGAGCACCTGACCTGTCTCTTGAGAAACCTATATGCAGGTCAGGAAGCAACAGTTAGAACTGGACATGGAACAACAGACTGGTTCCAAATAGGAAAAGGAGTACATCAAGGCTGTATATTATCACCCTGCTTATTTAACTTATATACAGAGTACATCATGAGAAATGCTGGACTGTATGAGACACAAGCTGGAATCAAGATCGTTGGGAGCAATATCAATAATCTCAGGTATGCAGATGACACCACTCTTACGGCAGAAAGTGAAGAGGAACTAAAAAGCCTCTTGATGAAAGTGAAAGAGGAGAGTGAAAAAGCTGGCTTAAAGCTCAACATTCAGAAAACTAAGATCATAGCATCTGGTCCCATCACTTCATGGCAAATAGATGGGGAAACAATGGAAACAATGACAGACTATTTTGGGGGAGCTCCAAAATCACTGCAGATGGTGACTGCAGCTGTGAAATAAAAAGATGCTTAATCCTTGGAAGAAAAGTTATGACCAACCTAGAGAGCGTATTGAAAAGCAGAGACATTACTTTGCCAACAAAGTTCCGTCTAGTCAAGGCTATGGTTTTTCCAGTAGTCATGTATGGATGGGTGTGAGAGCTGGACTGTAAAGAAAGCTGTGTGCCAAAGAATTGATACTTTTGAACTATGGTGTTGGAGAAGACTCTTGAGAATCCCTTGAACTGCAAGGAGATCCAACCAGTCCATGCTAAAGGAAATCAGTCCTGAATGTTCATTGAAAGGACTGATGTTGAAGCTGAAACTCCAATACTTTGGCCACCTGATGCAAAGAACTGACTCATTTGAAAAGACCCTGATACTAGGAAAGATTGAAGCAGGAAGAGAAGGGAATGACAGAGGATGAGATGTTTGGATGGCATCATCTACTCAATGGACATGAGTTTGAGTCAACTCTGGGAATTAGTGATGGACAGGGAGGCTTGGCATGGGGTTGCAAAGAGTTGGGCACAATTGAGCAACTGAACTGAACTGACTGAGACAGCATATTAAAAATGGAGACATCACTTTGCTGACAAAGGTCTGTATAGTCAAAGCTATGGCTTTTCCAGTAGTTATGTATAGATGTGTGAGTTGAACCATAAAGAAGGCTGAGTGCTGAAGAATTGATGGTTTTGAATTGTGGTGCTGGAGAAGACTCTTGAGAGTCCCTTGGACAACAAGGAGAACAGACCAGTCAGTCCTAAAGTAAATCAACTCCAAATATTTATTGAAAGGACTGATGCTGAAGTTGAAGCTCCAATAGTTTGGCCACCTGATGAAGTTGACTTATTGGAAGAGACTCTGATGCTGGGAAAGATTGATGGCAAAAGGAGAAGGGAGAAGCAGAAGAAGAGATGGTTGGATACGGTCACCAACTCTATGGACATGAACTTGAGCACATTGTGGGAGATAGTGAAGGATGGGAAGCCTGGCATGCTGCACTCCATGTTGCAAAGAATCAGACACTGACTTATTGACTGAACAATAACAACAGCAAGACTTGGCCATTCCACAGCTGGTCAAGGAATTACAATGTTGCATGAGGGGAGGTTACCAGGTTATTGGCATATTTTCATACTTCATTTGGCACTAATAAGGCCAATAGTCTCTCATTTGGCACTAATAAGAGTCTCTATACTCTCTAAAAGGGACAAAAATGGAAATGAGACTGCCCCACTATAACGTGCAGCAATGATCCCTGAGCTATATCCTTGGTTCCAATGGCTGAGCCACTGAGCCACTGATCAGATGAAAGGTGGACTATATCGACCCATACTACCCTTATCAGAGGGACCCAACCACACATTAACCTTGCTGCTACTGCCACCAGTCTTATGCAATCCTTGGCTAGTAAAAGAGCAAATCAGTCACCATTAGGGGCTTGGCCAAGTTGGAAAATGTGTACAAAGTCCTACTCACATAGATAGCAACCAAGGGACTGATTTCACTGGACATGATACACAAGAATAGTCAGAAGCCCATGAGATTTCATAAACCTCCCATCGCTGTATAACCCAATGGCAGCAAGATGGGTAGAAAGAACCAATATAGTATATTAACACATATATATGGAATTTAGAAAGATGGTAACGATGACCCTATATGCAAGACAGCAAAAGAGACACAGATGTAAAGAACAGACTTTTGGACTCTGTGGGAGAAGGCGAGGGTTGGATAATTTGAGAGAATAGCGCTGAAACATGTATATTACCATATGTGATATAGATCACCAGTTCAAGTTCGATGGATGATACAGGGTGCTCAGGGCTGGTGCACTGGGATGACCCTGAGGGATGGGATGGGGAGGGATGTGGGAGGGGGATTCAGGATGGGGAACACATGTACACCCATGGCTGATTCATGTCAATGTATGGCAAAAACAACAATGATATTGTAAAGTAATTAGCCTACAATTAAAATAAATTAATTTTTTTTAAAAAAGAAGAGAAGCCAAAAAAAAAAGTTAATTGGTTACTGAAAGAGGCAATGAAGACGATTTCTCTGGACAAGTCTTTATGAGAATGGTCTTCACAATCTAACCTGGATGTTAGAAGCCATCCAGCAATGAAACACAGCAACCTGCAGCAGGCTATACACCAGTTTATGTGACACTGACTGTACCTGCTCTGTCAGCTCAGGCCTTAAAGTTATAAGACTTAGAAGGAGGACTGAGACCCATTTAGCATGCTATGGATATTATCCTAAGAATGCCACAAGACTTCCCACCTTGGAGACTATCTTAGATTGGAGACTTAGATGGTATCTCCCTCCCAGGTGGCTTGACATCCTTATACCTTTGCAGGAAGGGCCAGCCCCTGGCATAGTATTTCCTCAAACTTTCTAATCGAAGCCCCACCCATAAACAAGGTGACCTCCTCCTTGAAATTAGGTGGGGGACTCAAGGAGGGTTCCTTTCATGGGCGTTACCAAAATTCCCACATATAACAGCTCCCTGCCCACTTCTGACATAAAGAGAAGACATGTCTGGCATTGTCCTCTGAGAAAAGTGCCAATGCCTGGGGTGATCCCTGTACATGGAGACCAGACTTGTATGGTGGTGTTTCTGAATGAAGAAACTCTTATCTATCATTCTTGGTCTTTCCCTTCTGAGATTCATGCCACCTGCCTCCAACAATGCGTTTCTGTCCTGGGCTACCGCTTATGCTGAAGTCCATGACTGCTCTGACTGCTAGGGGTGTGGACTGCTGCCAGTGTCTAGCACTGAAGGAATGTCACGGGTCAGTCTGCCTGTCAGCCTCACAGCATGGGGACATTGGGTGGGCAGGCATGTAAACTCCTGTTGGGAACAGTAGATGTCACCATGGCTAACGTTTTTCCCTTTGATGGTAATGATAGTATTAATAAAAGTATTTCCTCCTCAGCTTGAACGCAGTTCCTCTAGACTTAACACTGCCTTGGTCATTATCTAGGATGGTCTGGGATGGTTATGTGCTAAATACAACCAACTTGGACTTATTTCTCTTTTTGTAAAGAAATGTTGGGGCCAGTGTGAGGAAAGCAGGAGAGACTCCATCTTGAAGCCTGTCATCCATCTTTTGTGTGTGTGTGTGTGTGTGTGTGTGTGTGTGTGTGTGTGTGTTTTAATTTATTTATTTTTTGTCATCCATCTTAAAGACAGGATGTGAACTGGGTCTGAACCCTGCCCAAGAGTGAGAAAACCATTGCTAATGAAAACCAGGTCTCCTGGACACTTCCCTCCCAACAGATGATAGAGATTGTAGTTGAGGTCAGGCTGCCCCTGTTAGATTAACCATGGAGACATCCCCCTTGATGCATAATCATTGTTCCCCCTACCCTTTAACCTTAATTGTTTGTTCTCCTAGCACCTACTTGTAAAACTCATATACAACAAAAAGGTTGCTAACATGTAACCAGTCATGTGGGGGCTGCTGCTGCTAAGTCACTTCATTTGTGTCCAACTCTGTGCAACCCCATAGACAGCAGCCCACCAGGCTTCCCAGTCCCTGGGATTCTCCAGGCAAGAACACTGGAGTGGGTTGCCATTTCCTCCTCCAATGCATGAGAGTGAAAAGTGAAAGAGAAGTCGCTCAGTCATGTCCTAGTGACCCCATGGACCGCAGCCTACCAGGCTCCTCCATCCATGGGATTTCCAGGCAAGAGTACTGGAGTACAGTGCCATTGCCTTCTGCCAGAGAGGGGTATAAAACAGGGCCTCTCAGAAACATCAGGGTCCTTTTTGGGAACTGATTCCCCTTAGACCCACTGGCATAATAAACTATGCTCCACTGTCTTAAGTGTCCTCTGTGGTGTGTTTTGCGACTCTGGATTCCACAGCCAGAGGACAAAAACACCTGGTTGGCCAAATGTAACCATATGGAGTGACTACCACTGTCCTCTCTTTCTTTTGTCCACCTGGTTTTTCAACTGAATGGACAAGTCAAGGAAAGAAGACTCTTAAAGCAGGGACTCTCTTATCACCCAAAGGTGTTGCCTGAATATGTGACATCAATCTTTGGCTTTATCTCCCATATGGGTGCACTTTCCCCTCTTTGTCTAGAAAGGTCTATTCTCCTTTGACAGCACTTTCTGAAACCTGCTGACTCTCAAAACTGGGTGGAGTTATAATCTCTCCTTGTAGGGATGGCTGGTCTCCATCTTCCTCCCTCAGTATGAAGGCATTCATGGTGGCTGGCTTACATGCTCAGTCACTTTTATATAGACATAGCATCCCAATAAGCATAAACCTTCTAACTGCCAGCAAGTAGGATATTCATGTGCCCATTCATGGGAAGGTGGGTCAATTCCAATGCCACATGTGAAGACAAAACCTGAGGGAGCTAAAGTCATCCTTCCAAGAGAGCTCTCATTGATGCATTCATCAATAGGAAGTGCTGCTAACATGGTATTAAACCATGGGTCACTTCTCTTGCAGGCTTTCCAAGAGCCATCTGTGTGGTATTGGACATAAGAGAGTTTCTGGCACAAATTACTTGTCTTTTTCTCTTCAGGACATTTGTTAATTAGGTAAGAGATGGAGCGAAAAGGTCCTAGGCTAAGCTGTGCTCAGTCACTAAGGGCCAAGGATAGTATCAGACAAGGGATGGATATATTACTAGGCTGGGGAATTTGAACCTGAAAGGTTAGGCCAGCAGGAGGTGGATCCAAGTAAGTGATAACATTAGGAATATCTGAAAATTCCGTGACAGGAATTATGAGGGGCCTGTGTCAGTCTTGTATTAACCGAGGAATTTGATGACAAATTCGACGGTTGGTTAAATGACCCACAGTAGCTATTCTCTGTGACAACTTTACTGAAGAACTAACTCTCTTTCCATTCTAAACACTGGGGCCTAAGGATATAGCTAGAGGTAAAACAGTAACCGGAGAAGGCAATGGCGACCCACTCCAGTACTCTCACCTGGAAAATCCCGTGGGTGGAGGAGCCTGGTAGGCTGCAGTCCATGGGTCGCAAAGAGTCGGGCACGACTGAGAGACTTCACTTTCACTCTTCACTTTCATGCATTGGAGGACATGGCAACCCACTCCAGTGTTCTTGCCTGGAGAATCCCAAGGACAGAGGAGCTTGGTGGGCTGCCGTCCATGGGGTCGCACAGAGTCGGACACGACTGAAGCGACTCAGCAGCAGCAAAACAGTAACTCTCAATGTTGACAGAGAGACAGACAGTTGGTAAACAGTACAATTGAACTAGTAGGATGAGTCCAACAGGGCTGGTCTGGATTCTTGGGTTACCTGTCTACTGCTGTTACTGACTTCTCATGCCAGCTTGGTGATGCTTGTCTGAGTCAAAGCCATGTATGAGAAACAGAGTTCACAGTTCATGTAGGAGCAGAAGCCCTTTTAAAAATTGAGAGATAGAAACCCAGGGTTCACTCCTTTTGCTTTACAGCACAGGGAGTAGTTAATAATACCTGACAGGGCCCTTTCCAACACAGCTGCAAAGAATCTTGTATTTGATACCTTTTCCAATAGACAAAAGTCTCCAGGTTGCAACCCATGATCCATAAGGTCTTCATCTCCCAGAAGCTAGCTGTGAAAGGAATTAGTTCCCAGCTTTTCATTTTCTTTAAGTGCCTTAAGAAATCAGACAACAATGCAGCGTATCATCACTCTTATATAATAACTGGTTTGTACACGCCTTCATCTGGTGCATAGATCATCCAGTGGTTATTTCAAAAGGAGACAATTGACGCTTGCCAAAAGGAGTGGACCTAAGGTTGAGAAGCACCAACAGAAGAGCTTTTCGCCATGAAGATGAAAAAAGCCCCTGACAGTTTTGCCAGCTGAGTTTTGATAGTCAGTTAGTGCTTTCTATCAATCCTGAATGCTGGGGATGATAAGCACAGTGAAAATGCTCTTATTGACCAGACATCACAAATTGATTTAATTATTTATCTGACAAAGTAAATTTCTTTGTCCCTATGCAACTCAGAAGTAATTCTCCAAATAAGATTTCATCTTTTAAATAGTGATTTACCTGCTATTAATGTTGCTCTCTTTCAAAGAACTGCTTCTACCCAGTGTGGAAATATTACCAAGATACATTTGCATCATTGAGATGGAGGCATTTGGACAAAATCCAGCTGCCATACCTCAAACGCTTCCTTAAGAAGGGCTAAGTGGTATTGAAATGCATGAAACAGTTTTCTGGGATTGTATTTCAGGTAAATAGTGCGTCGACATATGCTCTGTGAGCCAGTGTAGGGAAGGGAGTCCAAAAATGCTGTTTTCCCCACAAAATCAATTTTTCAAGAACCCTATGGGTCAGGGAGTGCACTGCTGAAGTAAAGGCAATTGAACCCATACAGACACTGTTAAGTCTTTTAGTTGGTCCAAAACGTATTTGTGAAGTGGGATTAAGAAATCCTCCTTTCTTCACCTGCATTTGCTTCTCACCTTCTGAGGCTACTTCTCAAGCCTGTAAAAGAAGTTTCTTGACAGTTTTATCCAGGTTAGGTTTGAGTAGCTCAGAACTGGCTAGAAACAGAACTCACAGCAGGTTGTTTGGCTGCTGCCTCAGAGGATTGATTCCTTTTGGGCTCTAGTGAAGCAGATTTGGAATGTCTAAATATTTTAATAATGGCCTTGTTTTTTTTAGGCATTTGTATAGAGTCTAATAATTCTAAGTCTAGTTTCCCATTCTTTATGGGTTTTCCTAATGACATAAAACCCTCTCTTATTACAGAGCATTCCAAATCGTGTCACTTTGAAAGCATTGCGGCTATCATCGTACATGTTTGCTGTTTGGTCTTGAGTTCATTGACAATCTCTGATCAGAGGAATGAGTTCAGCTTGCTCTGCTGACTTTGCTTCTGATAGATGAGAGCTCCGAGCTGCATCTAGAATTGTTATTAACACAGACCCAGCTCAGTATTGTCCCTGCTCTTCCTTTAAGTAAGATCCATCTGTAAACCAAACTAAATCAGCATAACTAATAGGGTTTTCCTGAAAACCATTTCTAGAAACAAGAAAATAATCAGTAAAGTGTAATTATGGTTGTTGTCGTCTTGGCGTTACAGGGGTAAAGTCGTGGGGTTAAGATTATTGCGCTGCAGCCAAAGCAATATGAGGTGAAGAAAGCAGCAATATCTTCTAAGAGGCCAACTTACAGAACAGCATTGACTATGATGAGAATTCAAGAGACTCGGGTGCAGAACATAGTCAAAGCAGAGATCCCATCACTATTTATTCAGTCCCTTGCATTGGCGAGCTGTCCCTGGAATAGTAATAGTTCTCAGACAGGATGAGAGTCCTCTCACTATGAATCTACTTGACAACTATAGCATCCTCCCAGCAGATGTTGATCACCATGACTCTCTATTAATATCCCTAAGACACTACCTTTCTCTTCATGTAAAGAGAGAAAAAACTGTAAATTGTAATCAGAATGGCCTAATGCCATTAGTGCCAAGTTAACCACAGCTTGGTTAACTTCTATGGCTTTTTCTCCTTCTGTTGTTCTTCAGTTGGGTCATGTCCACTGGATTTAAGCAATGTGTATAAAGGTTGGACAATACATTAAAAATTAAGTACCCAGTTCCTACAACATCAGTCAGGCCCAGAAATCCCCTCAATTATTTTTCTGGGTGGGGGTGGGGAGAGTGGTGAGAAAATTAAAATTATTTTAATTTTTTGGTTTCAATCAATAGTCCTTCCTGAGATATGAAGTGGCCCAAATGTTTTACAATAGGTAAGCAAAGTTGGAGTTTATCTTTAGACAACTGTGTCCCTGAGAAGGGGCTTCCCAGGTAGTTCAGTGGTAAAGAATCTGCCTACCAATGCAGGAGACACAGGAACTACAGGTTCAATCCCTGGATTGGGAAGATCCCCTGAAGGAGTAAATGACAACCAACTCAAGTATTCTTGCCTGGAGAATCCCATGGACAGCAGAGCCTAGAGTGCTACAGTCCATAGGGTCACAAAGAGTTGGACATGAATGAAGCGGATGCGCATGCATGCATGCATGTCCCTTAGAAGCTAACTTGTGTAACCGATGGATAGTATCTTTTTGAGAATCCAGTTCAGTTTTAGAGCATAATATCAAATTGTCTATGTATTGAATTAAAGTATAACCACCAGGAAAGTCTACATCAGTTAAATCAGCTTTAAGCATTAGAGAAAAGTAAGTGGGGTTCTCACTGGTAGTCTTGTGCATAGCTGTCCAGGTATATTAATGATTTTCCCACATGAAGACAAAAAGTCATGTGATCGTCCTTCTCTACTGGGATGCTAAAGAAGGCACTGCTTTTAGTAGGAATGACTGAGAGTAAAGTGCGTGGATTTGGGACCAAAGGATGTCAAGGAATTGCAATATTATTTATTGCTCACAGATCTTGAACAAATCTCCAACCTTTTCCATTCAGTTATCTTGCTTGCAGAGTGGGCGTGTTTCAAGGACTAGTACAGGGAATTACTTTTAAAAGAAATTCCTGAATAACAGGCAATGGCATAAAATCTATGTTTTGAAGCAGGACAAGAAAATATAACTGTAACATAGTCTCTGTCCATTTTATGACTTTCCTAATGGGCAGTGTGAATCTGTATTTTACATTAACCAGACCTCCGTAAAGGCAGGAATGTCTGCTCAACCATAAAGATCATTTCTTTTCCTTCTGACATAGCAATGTACCCCCCAGAGAAGATTCATTTTTCCTTTCCTAATCCTGTTAAGGGTTGTGGTGACTGCTTGCCCTGTATGTAAAGATCTGCTTTATGTAACTTTGGTGAACCTTATATAAAATGTCAGTGTGTCATTTTAACGTATGATACTTTGTCTTAAATGTGTATATAACGGTGCCTTTGACTTCTAACAGGTGGAACAATTCTCTGCGTTTTCCGAAAGACTGTCTCCTGGGTTATAATCCTCAGGTTGGCTCAAATAAAATTCTCTATTTCTACTTAAGATCAACATTGATTACTTTTTTGTTGACATTTGCTAGGTATAGTTAGTAGGATATTAGAGACTCCCACCAGAGGACACTCAGAGTCTACTCTAAACCAGCGCTCAAACCAGCACTGGCTCTTTGAGCCCCTCTGGCTTTTTGGTATTTCTCAGATGGTTTGGAATTCTGATATTCGGACCTCATCGATTTGCATGATGATCCTGAATTTTATCCCATCTGTTAAAATTTTAGGACTTGTAGTCCTAACAGGGTACCAGTACATTTCCAGGTAAAAGGGACCAAAGGGAAATTTCCTAGGCAATGGCCTAGATGGAAATTCCTAGAAAGGGAAAGCCAAGAAGGAAATTTAGAGTGAACTGGGTTGGCTGGTCCTTTTTAATTTGGCTCAAGTTTGAAAGATTTTGTATAAATGGTCTTCAGTTCCGAAGAAAAGGGACATTTCCCTGGTGCCTGAGAACCTGGCAGAAGTGTCTGAGGCGCTGTGCTCAGATGCTCAGTTGTGTCCAACTCACTGAGACCCCATGGACTGTAGCCCGCCATGCTCCTCTGTCCATGGGATTCTCCCAGCAAGAATACTGGAGTAGGGTGCCATGCCCTTCTCCAGGGGATCTTCCTGACCCAGGGATCGAACCCACTTCTCTTACATCTCCTGCATTGGCAGGTGGATTCTTTACCACTAGTGCCACCTGGGTACTAGAGATTGTGACTACACAATAAAAACGAAACAAAAAAAAAGGGAGGGTGTGGGAATTGTGCTTTTAAAGCCGACCAACTCCCAGATGAGCAGCCACCCACTGGAACCTGGCGGGCTTCATGTGCAGTATATATGGAGCCAATATTTGTAAGAACTGAGTAAAATGGGAAGATCTAAAGAAAAATAATTTAACTCTTAAATGGCCAAAATGGGAAACTTACCAAAATTAGTTGACTTGTGTGCCTAGTTGGAAAATGTTGGCTATAAAATTACATAGACAAGATGGGAAGCATCCTTCAATTGGTAGTTTGACGCTTTGAAGCATGGCAATGAAAAAATGGCACCTTTACAGAAAACTAACTGAAAACTATTAGAAATAGTTGTTGTTAGAGAAAAGCTCAGGAGTTATCCTATCCCTTCCTTTTCCTCCTTCCCCTCCTTTCTGAACTTTATGTGTCCATGGGTGTGTACTCAGTCATGTTCAACTCTTTGGGACTCCATGGACTGTAGCCCACCAGGCTCCTCTGTGCATGGGATTTTACAGGCAAGAATCTGCAGTGGGATGCCATTTCCTCCTCCAGAGGATCCCTCTCCTTTCTGAATGTCCATATCTCGATTTGTCTGCTCTACCTCTTCTGTAAACTCCAAAGGAGAAATGAACTGGACCCAGGGATTAAATGTTGAGAGCCCTCAAATCATTACAACTCCCTTTAAAGAGAAGCTTCCTGAAGAGGTGAGCCTGCACTAACTTCTCCTACCTTGACTAGCACTGAACTTAAATTTAACTAAGACTTTCCTAGGCCCTTTACAAGATCCTTTAGGGTTTATTTATTTTTATTTATTTTTGGGGGGGTGCCACACCATGTGGCATGTGAGATCTTAGTTCTCAGACTAGGGATCAAACCCGTATCCCCTGCATTGGAAGCATGGAGTCTTAACCACTGGACTGCCAGGAAAGTCCCCTTTTAGGATTTTTATGAGAATTCATTCTGTAAGGACACATGAGCCAAGATACTCAGATTTGTAATAACTTGAGCTTTGCTAGTATCCAGTCGATCCCTGGGTCCATTCGATCCCCTAGAGAAGGAAATGGCAACCCACTCCAGTATTCTAGCATGGGAAATCCGCTGGACAGAGGAGCCTGGCAGGGTTCAGTCCAAAGCGTCACAAAGAGTCAAACACAACTGAGTGAGTGAGCACACACAAACAAAAGTATGACTACAAAAAGCAGAGTGGAAGTCAGCCATGGAAGATTTTCGCAAGCATGCGGACGTTCACAGGTGTCAAGAACGTGCTTGTAACTTGTAACAAGTAATCCCCCAAATTTTTACTGAGAAAACTGAGTGGACAGTGGTTTACTAATGTAAACAAAAGCCCAAAGAAATTATTTTTGATTACTTTGAGAGGTTGGAGAAAAACCTTCCAACAGGACTCTGTAATGGCCCCTGAAAGTTTTCAAAATCATCAAAATGATCCAATTCTAAATTCAATCTTTAAGAGGGATTAGATGAAAAAAATAGCAAAGCTAATTAAAAAATGTCAATCGGACTGGGCCACAGTACATGCTAGTGTGTTAGTGGCCCTATTGAAACATTGTTTTCTAACCCTGGCCCAAAGCAAAGTATCCACATTTGTTTTTATTGCAAAAAGTCTGATCTCTTCAAATGAGAATGCTATAAGTTTAAACAGAACTTGAACCAAAGGACTAGGAGTGCTTTGATGATTATGAGAAGGAATTCCCCCTGCTCCTCACCAATAGTGAAAGTCACACAGTCGTGTCTGACTCTTTGCAACCCCATGGATTATACAGTCCATGGAATTCTCTAGACCAGAATACTGGAGTGGGTCGTCTTTCCCTTTTCCAGGGGATCTTCCCAACCCAAAGATTGAACCCAGGTCTCCTGCATTGCAGGTGGATTCTTTACCAGCTGAGCCAAGGCTCCTCACCAATACCTTAGGGGAAATGGAAACACCAGTTGGGGGAAATTTAAAGGCCCTTGTAGATACTGGGGTCACAGTCCCTGTTCTTTACCCTGCCCTATTCATTGCCCTCTCCCTCGGAATAGACAGTCTAGTCAAATATTAATAGTAGGGGTTTCTGATGTACCTATGCAAAATTTAAAAACAGAACCGATAAGCATTCAAATAGGAATTATCACAGTGAAACTTCTGTTTCTCCTAGTAAAATGTACCCCAATTCATTTGCTAGGCAGAGAACTTTAGAAGCCCACAATATTCATACTTCCTTTTCACAAAAAGGGGAAATGCTTCTAGATTTAGAAAATTTAATGTTGAACAAAATCTAGTTACTGAGAGATAGATGGTTATAAAACCAGTGACTCAAACAGACTGAGAAAAATTAATGACCTGTTATTGCCAGCACCTAAAGAATTATGGCCACCTTCTTCCTTAGATATTGAAATATTTAAAATGGCCACTTCTATCAAGGGGCCTGTTGACAACTCCAAGTCTCTACCTGATATTTGACAATATCACTTAAATCAGAGGCATTAAATGGGACAACCTGTCATTCAGGGATTTCTTAAGGAGGGACTTACAGTTCCCCGTATGAGACCTTATAACATACTGATTTTACCAGTGAAACAAAGTCTCACCCATGGAGCTGACACGATGCCTGAGACTTTTTCCAACTGGGACTCCAGAGGTGCTGTTACACCAGACTTCCCAGCGCTGTTAAAGTCTGGTTGTTGGTCAAAACCCAGTTTGATGATGTATCCTCTGCTCTTTCTATTTCTCTTTTCTTTTAATGTTAGTATATTGAAAGTAAGCTAGATAATTCTCTGATAAATATTTGTATTATTTATTTGCATATAACGGCTTCCCTGATGGCTCAGCAGTAAAGAATCAGCCTGCAATACACAAGAGATGCAATTTCAACCCCTGGATTGGAAAGATCCCCTGGAGAAGAAAATGGCAACCCACTCTGGTATTCTTGCCTGGAAAACCCAATGAACATAGGAGCCTGGCGGGCTTCAGTCCAAAGGGTCGAAAAGAGTCGGATATAACTAAGCACGCAGGCAGGTACCAGTGAAAAAGGAAAATGGGAAAGGTTGGAGGTTAGTTCAAGATCTGAAACCTAGAAATAATGCTGTAATTCCTGCACATCTTCTAGTCCCAAATCCACATACATTCTTCTCCAGCCATTCCAGCTGATAACAGCTATTCTTCATAATTGATTTATGTGCTGCCTTCTCCACTAGTATGGAGAATAATTCAGTTCAGTTCAGTCACTCAGCCATGTCAGATTCTTTTGTGACCCTGTGGACTGCAGCACATCAGGCCTCCCTGTCCCTCACCAACTCCTGAAGTTTACCCAAACTCATGTCCATTGAGTCGGTGATGCCATCCAACCATCTCATCCTCTGTCCTCTTCTTCTCCTGCCTTCAGTCTTTCCCAGCATCAGGGTCTTTTCAAATGAGTCAGCTCTTTGCATCAGGTGGCCCTAGTATTGGTGTTTCAGCTTCAACATCAGTCCTTTCAATGAACATTCAGGACTGATTTGCTTTAGGATGGACTGGTTGGACCTCCTTGCAGTCCAAGGGACTCTCAAGAGTCTTCTCCAACACCACAGCTCAAAAGCATCAATTCTTCAGCACTCAGCTTTCTTCACAGTCCAACTCTCACATCCATACATGACTACTGGAAAAACCATAGCCTTGACTAGATGGACCTTTGCTGGCAAAGTAATGTCTCTGCTTTTGAATATGCTGGCTAGGTTGGACATAACTTTCCTTCCAAGGAGTAAGCATCTTTTAATTTCACGGCTGCAGTCACCAACTGCAGTGATTTTGGAGCCCCCAAAATAGTCTGCCACTGTTTCCACTGTTTCCCTATTCATTTTCCATGAAGTGATGGGGCCAGATGCCATGATCTTAGTTTTCTGAATGTTGAGCTTTAAGCCAGCTTTTTCACTCTCTTCTTTCACTTTCAAAAGTCTCTTTAGTTCTTTGCTTTCTGCCATAAGGGTGGTGTCATCTGTGTATCTGAGGTTATTGATATTTCTCCTGGGAATTTTGAGTCTAGCCTGTGCTTTATCCAGCCCAGCATTTCTCATGATGTACTCTGCACAGAAGTTAAATAAGCAGGGTGACAATATACAGCCTTGAGGTACTCCTTTCCTAATTTGGAACCAGTCTGTTGTACCACGTACAGTTCTAACTGCTGCTTCCTGACCTGCATATAAGTTTCTCAAGAGGCAGGTCAGGTGGTCTGGTATTCCCATCTCTTTCAGATTTTCCACAGTGTATTGTGATCCATAGTCAAAGGCTTTGGCATAGTGAATAAAGCAGAAATAGATGTTTTCCTGGGATTTTCTTGCATTTTTGATGATCCAGCAGATGTTGGCAATTTGATCTCTGGCTCCTCTGCCTTTTCTAAATCCAGCTTGAACATCTGGAAGTTCGTGGTTCACATACTGCTGAAGCCTGCCTTGGAGAATTTTGAGCAGTGGAGAAGAATAGTCAATATCTTTTTGCCTTCACATGGGGCGATCATCAATATACCTGGACAGTCATGCCACAGGGCTATAGTGAGAGCCCCACTTTCTTTTCTCAAATGCTTAAAGCTGATGTAGGCTTCCCTGGTGGCTCCACTTGAATTCAATGTGTAGATTTGTTTTAATGTTCTAAAACTGAATTGAATTCTCAAAAAGACACCACATCTGTTACTACAACTAGCTTCTAAGGGACAAAAGTTGTCTAAAAATAAACTCCAATGTGTCCACCTATTGTAAAACTTTGGGCCACTTAATATCTAAGGAAAGACTATTAATCAACTCCAAAATAACTAACAGGATTTTAGCTTGCTTAATTCCCCAGAGAAATAATTGAAGGGCTTTCTGAGTCTGACTGAATACTGTAGTGAAGAACTTAGATTAAAAATTTAAGCTCGGGAGGCAAGCCATGCCTCCCGGAAAATAGCTTTCTCCTTATCAGGAGGCAAGGCCGTGGTAGCTTTCTCCTTATCGGGAGGCAAGGCCGTCCCGGAAAATAGCTTTCTCTGTTTCAACTTAATTGCTTTCTGTAGACTTTCCCACCAATCAAGCGTATCCCCCCGCACCTATGGCCCCTACTTCAATGTATCCCATAACCAGACTTCATCCCCACCTGCCTGTGATTATTGTATAAAAAACCCCTCACTACTGACGCTGGGGGGTTCACTCCTCCCGAGGAGACTGAACCCCAGCGCGCTGGTTTAATAAATCCTCTTGCTTATTGCATCAAATTCGAGTCATTGTTGTCTTTGGAGCGACAGGTCCTGAGAAAAGGCCGTGAGGTCTTACATTTGGGGGCTCGTCCGGGATCCTACCTCGCTCACTCAGACTCTTTGGCTTCTGGATTCGGAGGTACGCTCGAGCGATTCTGTCCTGTGTTTCCATGTGGGTTTGCCTACTCTGTGTTCAATCTGTGTTGTGTCATTTTCTTCTCCTGCTGTTCAACTCTATTTTTCGGAAGTTTCAGTGAACAGGCGAACAGTTGTGGGGCAACTGATTAGTCCCGGCCAGGGCCACTCCCTGGTGGACTTTGAAGGCCTTACGACAGGTGAGCCTCAGTAACTACCGCCCGGCTGGGTGAAACTTCCCTATCTCTCTCATTCGAGGATATGGCCTGATATTATTGTGGGCACGGGTCAGGCACTTAAGAGCCGTTAGGGCGCCTGCCACTTGAAGACTCCCGTGACAGGATAAGGGGGTCACGGAACGGGCTAGAAGCCGTTAGGGCGTCCCGCCCCCAGCAAGAAAAACTTCTGTGCAACGATATAGGCACACGAGTGATCTTAAAGCACGCCACAAGTCCACCTCTCTGGCCGCCACCTTTCCCGGCAGGATTTTTGGTGGCTATCCTCAATAATCTCTCTTTCACCTTCAGTTTCCTCCAGCTGCGGAAGCAAGGTTCTGTGCTGTACGCATCTGTCTGTCCGCTGTCAGAACTGCGGCGAGTCCCGGGACGCTGGGATCGCCAATCTGGGAGAGGGGTCGTGACGACTCCCCTCCATCTGAATCTGATTTGAGTAAAGTCTCTGGAAAAGCCTGTCCGTAAAGCTGAGAAGCTTGTCTGTTTAAAAGGCTTGCCGAGGGTGAAACTTGCAGCAGCTGCTCTTTCTTTTTCTTTCCAGCCACCTTGGTAAATTTTACTTGCCTCACTCTGTGTTTCTGTGTTTGTTTGTTCTTGCTTTCTGTTTTGACAAACCGACGATGGGACAGACTGTAACAACCCCTTTGTCTCTGACAATAGACCATTGGACAGAAGTGAAAAATAGGGCCCACTGGCTCTCAGTGGCAGTGAAAAAAACAAATGGCAGAGCTTGTGTGCAGTAGATTGGCCCGGCCTTAATACCGGCTGGCCGCCGGAGGGCTCATTCTCTTTAGAACAGGTTAAACAGGTCAAAGCTGCAATTTGCACTCCTGGACCTGCTGCTACTGCCGGGCACCCGGACCAGGTGCCATACATTCTGGTCTGGGAAGACTTAATCCGTACCCCACCAGCATGGGTTTGACCCTTTGTTCTCTCCGCAGGAAAGCCACCGGAACCCGTTACAGGAATCCTTGCTTTAACATCCACAGCAAAAAAGAAGAGATAAAGACTCCTGTCAGGAATATACATCCAGATACACAGACTGATCTCTTGCTCCTAGATTATCCCCCACCTTATCCGCCGGCACTGGTCCCGCCTCCTGCGCCCCAGGTGGCACAACCAACTGTCCCGCCTGAACAGCCTAGGGAAGGGAGGGAGGTGGGCCCGGCAGCAGGGACGCGTAGCCGTAGAGCTGCTACCCCAGACTCCACCGCTCTTCCCCTTCGAGAGAATGGGCCCCCAACGACCACGGGATTCGGCCACTTCAATATTGGCCATTTTCTGCCTCTGACCTTTACAACTGGAAAAATAACAACCCCTCTTTTTCTGATAACCCCCAGGCGCTGACCTCTTTGATAGAATCTCTTGTTTTCTCACATCAGCCCACTTGGGATGATTGTCAGCAATTGTTGCAGACCTTCCTCACTACAGAAGAAAGACAGCGAGTACTGTTGGAGGCCCGCAAAAATGTGCCGGGGGATGACGGACGTCCCACAGTGCTTCCAAATGAAATAGATGCTGGCTTCCCGCTGACGAGACCTAATTGGGACTACAATTCCCCAGCAGGTAGGGAGCACCTAAGGGTCTATCGCCAGGCTCTGGTGGCGGGTCTCCGAGGGGCAGCAAGACGCCCCACCAATTTGGCAAAGGTAAGAGAAGTGACTCAAGGACCTACTGAGTCACCTACCGTATTTCTAGATAGATTGATGGAGGCATTTAAAGATTTACTCCCTATGATCCCACATCTGAGGAACATAGGGCTACAGTGGCCATGGCTTTCATCGATCAGTCAGCTTTAGATATTAAAAGAAAGTTACAGAGATTAGATGGGTTACAGGGATTCTCTCTTCAAGATCTGGTCAGAGAAGCAGATAAGGTGTTCAATAAAAGGGAAACAGAAGAAGAGAGAGAGGAAAGAAAGATGCGAGAGCAGAATGAATGAGAAATAGAAAGAGAAAGAAGACAGGCAAAAGGCCTAGCAAAAATTTTGACCACAGTAATTAGAGAAGGAAGGAGAGATGATAGAACTGAGTCGAGAGACCGCAACAAAAGCAGGGCAGGGGCCAGACCATCATTAGATAAAGATCAGTGCGCATATTGCAAAGAAAAGGGCACTGGCTCCGGGAGTGCCCCAAGAAGAAGAGGGGAAGGTCCTCCACCCCAGACAAAGTTTTAACTCTTGAAGATTAGGGGAGACGGGGCTCGGATCCCCTCCCCGAGCCTAGGGTAACTTTAAAGGTGGAGGGGGAAGCCTGTACAGTTCCTGGTGGACACAGGAGCCCAGCATTCCGTCCTATTACAGTCGGAAGGGACACTGTCTACAAAAAGGGCATGGGTTCAGGGCGCTACAGGGTATCGACAATACCCATGGACTACCCGAAGAACAGTGGACCTCGGCGTGGGCCGGGTATCCCACTCGTTCCTTGTGATCCCTGAATGCCCTTATCCCCTTCTGGGACGGGACTTGCTCACGAAGGTGGGGGCTCAGATCCATTTTCACACCGAAGGAACCATGGTGACGGATGGGGAAGGGAGGCCATTACAAGTCCTGACCCTGAAGCTAGAAGATGAATATAGGCTGTATGGAGAGCCCTTCCCTTGAGACCGTAAATATGCAGGACTGGATGGTTAAAACTCCTCTAGCTTGGGCTGAAGTTTTGGGCATGGGAATGGCCATCCGTCAGCCCCCGGTGGTGGTAGAAATCAAGGCCTCCTCCACCCCCATCTCTGTCCGCCAGTACCCGATGAGTACGGAGGCTCGAGACGGAATTCGCCCACACATCCAAAGGTTCCTTGACCTGGGAATTTTAATAAGGTGCCAATCGGCCTGGAACACCCCGCTACTTCCGGTCCAGAAACCTGGGACAGGCGAATACCGGCCTGTACAGGACCTGAGAGAAGTCAACAAGCGGGTGTCTGACCTACACCCAACGGTGCCCAACCCCTACAACCTGTTGAGCACGCTTCCCCCAGTCGGAAGTGGTATACGGTTTTAGACTTAAAAGATGCCTTCTTCTGCTTGTGACTCAGCCCCATTAGCCAGCCTATTTTCGCCTTTGAGTGGAGGGACCCCTTAACAGGACTCTCCCGGTCAGCTAACGTGGACTAGACTGCCACAAGGGTTTAAAAATTCGCCGACCATCTTCGACGAAGCCCTCCACCAGGACCTTGCACATTTCCGTGCCACAAACCCCCAGGTAACTTTACTCCAATATGTAGATGATTTGCTCCTGGCTGCTGACACTGTAGAAGAGTGCAATAAGGGGACTGAGACCCTGCTAACCGAGCTTGGAGTCCTCGGATACCGTGCCTCTGCTAAGAAGGCCCAGATCTGCCAGCAGCAGGTCAGTTACCTGGGGTATCAACTCAGGGATGGGAAGCGATGGCTCACGGAAGCCAGGAAAGAGGCAGTGGCCAGAATACCAGTCCCTGGGAACCATCAGCAGGTCAGGGAGTTCCTGGGAATGGCGGGGTTCTGCAGGCTCTGGATCCCGGGGTTTGCAGAGATGGCCTCTCCCTTGTATCCCCTTACGAAGGGCAGCACACCCTTCGTTTGGGGAGAAAATGAGCAAAAGGCTTTTGACAACATTAAGCGTGCCCTGTTGTCAGCTCCTGCCCTGGGACTCCCAGATGTGAACAAGCCATTTCATCTCTATGTGGCTGAACATAATGGCATTGCAAAAGGGGTCCTCACTCAAAAACTGGGACCATGGAACCGGCCTGTGGCATATCTGTCAAAGAAACTGGACCCTGTGGCTGCCGGCTGGCCCAGTTGCTTGCGAATAGTGGCGGCCGTGGCAGTCCTAGTGAAAGATGCAGACAAGCTGACCTTGGGACAAAACCTGGTCATTACTGCGCCCCACGCTCTAGAAAATGTGATTCGACAACCCCCCCGAGAGATGGCTGACCAACGCCAGAATGACCCATTATCAGACACTGCTTCTAGACTCAGAGCGAATTAGGTTCGCACCGGCTACGGGACTCAACCCTGCCACACTGCTGCCTGACCCCAGCCAATCCGAGGTGATACACAACTGCCAAGAGATATTGGCAGGGGTACACGGAGTTCACCAAGACCTGACAGACCAGCCGCTCCAGGATGCCGAGGTGACATGGTACACGGATGGGAGTAGTTTCCTCGCAGAAGGTAAGCGGCGGGCAGGGGCGGCGGTGGTAGAGGGAACTGAGGTAATCTGGGCGGCTGCCCTTCCTCAAGGCACCTCAGCCCAAAAAGCCGAGCCGATTGCCCTCACAAAGGCCCTGGAACTGTCACGAGGGAGAGAGGCTAATATTTACACTGACAGCAGATATGCCTTCGCAACCGCACGTGTCCATGGGGCTATTTACCAACAGAGGGGGTTGCTCACGTCGGCCAGAAAAGAGATTAAAAACAAGGATGAAATCCTGGCATTTTTGGCTGCGCTGATGTTGCCAAAAAGGGTTAGTATAATCCACTGCCCTGGACATCAAAAAGACCAATCCCCGGTCACAAAGGGAAACAATATGGCTGACCGAACTGCACGGGAGGTGGCGACAGAAGATGAGCCATCGGGGCTGTTGGTGGTATGCTCAAATAGTGAGAACAGTTCCTCTCTGCAGCAAGAGAAACAGACTATGGTGGAAGGAGAGGCTAAAGAGATGCTAAAACAAATGCATTGCTGGGACTCACTTAGGAGCTAAAAGACTAGTCTCTCTTTTAATTAAAGCAGGATATAAGGTGCCGGGACTTTCCAAATTGGCTGAGCAAGTTGTCCTGAGCTGTAAACCTTGTCAAGAGGTAAATGCCGGCCGGAACAAGACGGGTCAAGGTAAACGGCTACGTGGAGACCGGCCGGGAGCTTATTGGGAAGTAGACTTCACCGAGGTACGTCCTGCGCGGTATGGCAACAAATATCTGCTGGTCTTTGTGGATACCTTCTCAGGATGGGTGGAAGCATTCCCCACCAAAAACGAAAGTGCTCTTATAGTAGCTAAAAAAATTTTAGAAGAGATTTTTCCGCGCTTCGGAGTGCCAAAGACGTTAGGGTCAGATAATGGGCCGGCTTTTACTGCCCAGATAAGTCAGGAATTAGCTAAGTTCCTGGGGACCAATTGGAAATTACATTGTGCATACAGACCCCAGAGTTCAGGACAGGTAGAGAGGATGAATAGAACTCTAAAAGAGACCCTAACTAAATTGTCCTTAGAGACTGGCGGTACTGATTGGACGGTGCTCCTTCCTCTGGCTCTGTTCCGAGTAACAAACACACCCTCTCATTTTGGTCTCACCCCCTTTGAAATCCTATATGGGGCACCCCCCCATATTGACACTTAGAGAGGAATTCGACCCCCAAAACTTTAACAATGGTGATCTGTGTGCTAGGCTGAAGGGACTCCAGCTGGTTCAAAAAGAAGTGTGGACTCAGCTTGCTGCAGCTTACCAACCCGGTACCCCAGAAGAGGCCCATCCGTTCCAGGTGGGAGACTCTGTATACGTTCGTCGACATCGGCAACACAATCTAGAGCCCAGGTGGAAAGGACCCTACATCGTCCTGCTCACGACTCCCACCACCATCAAGGTTGACGGAATCTCATCCTGGATCCACGTCTCCCACGTCAAAGCTGCACCAGAGCCAACGCCTCAATGGAGGGCACACAGTACCCCACACCCTTTAAAGCTCAAACTCTGTCGATCACCGGATTCCCAATCATCCTCTACCTAAACCTCCTAACTCTGCATCAAGGGGCTGCTCATACGTATTGGGCCTATGTGCCTGACCCTCCTGTGCTTCAGCCTGTAGGATGGAATGAAGATACGTTGCCGGTGTACGTGAATGATACTGCGCTTCTTGGAGGAATTTCTGATGCACACATTCAACACCAACAAGCTAACATTTCCTTCTATGGACTTTCTTCATGGTTTCCTATGTGTTTTTCATATAATGTTTCTAAGCCTTATTGCGTAAATATCTCCCCTGTCACTTCCTACCCTCGTGTAACTATTTCTGGGATTACTAACGACGCTGGGGCTATTTCCCATTGCAAGGGTGTGGGGCCTCTAAGCATACCTTACTGTGATCGACCCTTGATGCGTATTGGTGTGGGAATAGATGTGCCATGGACTTCACGCAGGGGACATAATGCCACTGTTTATAACATCAACAATAATAATAGTGTTTATCTTTGGGATTGGGCACCTAGAGGAATCCCGGACTTTCCTGAATATAGAGGACAGCACCCTTCTATCTTGGCACTCGGACATCGTCAGATATTTCAAACCGAGATCTGGAAGCTCTTAGCTGCTTTTGGCCGTTGCAACATGCTGTATCAACAGCCTAATATCAGTGGAACAAAATATGGGGATGTGGGGGTTACTGGATTTAGGTATCCTAGATCATGTGTGCCTTACCCCTTTATGATTTTACTTGGAAATGTTTCTGTTAATATCACTCAAAGTGTTTATCACATATCTTATTCTGATTGTATTCTCACTAATTGTATCAGAGGCGTGAGCAAAGGACAACAAATATTGGTAGTGAAACAACCAGCTTTCGTTATGCTTCCTGTCAAAATAGAAGAAGATTGGTATGATGAAACGGCACTGCAATTATTACAACAAATCAATACAGCCCTCGGCCGCTCTAAACGAGGCCTGGGATTAATTGTTATGGGAGTAATATCTTTGATTACTTTAATAGCGACAGCTGTTACTGCCTCTGTTTCTCTTGCTCAGTCTATTCAGGACGCTGAGGTTGTTGATTCTCTGTCTTATAATGTCACAAGGGTTATGGGAACTCAGGAAGATATTGACAAAAAATAGAAAATAAGCTGGCTGCTTTATATGATACCCTCAGAATCATAGGAGAAGAAGTTCAAAGCTTAGATCTTAGAATGAAGATTCAATGCCATGCTAATTATAAGTGGATCTGTGTCACGAAAAAGCCTTATAATGTATCTGACTTCCCGTGGGAAAAGATCAAAAGACATTTACAAGGTGTGTGGTATAACTCTAATATTTCTCTTGATTTATTGCAGTTACACAATGAAATATTGGATATAGAAAATGCACCCAAAGCTAATTTGGATATTGCCCAAACTGCTGAAAATTTCGTAAAAAATCTGTTCTCCCACTTTCCCAGTCTTCATTCTGTGTGGCAGAACATGGTGGCTGTGGGTGTCATATTAGCTACTATCCTGGCCCTGATGTGTCTTGCGCCATGCCTAATTAAGGGCATTGTAAAGGAATTTCTGCACATAAAGATGCTCGTTCACCGCAACACGCTACAGCATCATCATCTTCTGGAGCTTCTAAAAGATGAAGAAGGGAGGGCTGCGGGAGACAACCTGTAATGGGTTAAGTCCTGGGAGCTGCTTGGCCTGGTACCCGCTATACTTCGGAGGCAGCACACAATAATAGAAGCCTGGTAACTGTTTTCCTGATGATTTAAAGTATATGATGTAAATGCTAGAAACCATGTAGACTTGATTGTTTATGGTACCCTATATATGCAGCAATCCCCTAAGGAAACTTCGATCTGTGATTTCAGGATTGAAATCATGAAGAAGAAGAAGAGGGGAATGAAGAACTTAGACTAAAAATTTAAGCTCCCGGAGGCAAGCCATGCCTCCCGGAAAATAGCTTTCTCCTTATCGGGAGGCAAGGCCGTGGTAGCTTTCTCCTTATCGGGAGGCAAGGCCGTCCCGGAAAATAGCTTTCTCTGTTTCAACTTAATTGCTTTCTGTAGACTTTCCCACCAATCAAGCGTATCCCCCGCACCTATGGCCCCTACTTCAATGTATCCCATAACCAGACTTCATCCCCACCTGCCTGTGATTATTGTATAAAAACCCTCACTACTGACGCTGGGGGTTCACTCCTCCCGAGGAGACTGAACCCCAGCGCTGGTTTAATAAATCCTCTTGCTTATTGCATCGAATTCGAGTCATTGTTGTCTTTGGAGCGACAGGTCCTGAGAAAAGGCCGTGAGGTCTTACAGTAGCAATCAGGTACCTAATTTTCCACTTGCTTCTCAACCTTCATATGCATCACTTAAGCTCAACCAGCCTGATCTGATTGGATCTGCGCTGAAAGGAAAAGAGACCATGAACACTTTAAAATCCGTCTTAACTCAGGCACAGGCTTTGGGTTGCACTAATTATAACTTGCTTGTTCTCTTTGTACTTGAAGAAAAGGAACTGTTTTAGGTGTATTACTCAAAAACGTGGTGATCATCACTGACCCATAGGATATTAGAGTCAACAATCAGACTTGGCAGGAAAAGGACGTCTACTTTGCATGAAGGTTATTTCAGCAAAGGCTTTGTTGTATAAGATTATTGAAGAAATAATAACGAGGTCTCCTTTGTTTATGTCCCACCCTCAACTGAGTCTTCTCTAAGCTTCACAGACAGTCAGCATTGTTCTGTAAGCTGACTAGCTTCTTATGAACTATTGTTGCTTTCTGTACCTAATATTACCTTTGTTCAATGTAACAATCATTTTTTTTTTTTTTGAGTGTCCCTGGATGGGCATGAACTACAATGTAATAGTCTTAATCCTGCAACCTTGCTTTCAGCACCACAGGAAGAAAACAACCAGGACTGCATTTTCTTTCTTTCTTTCTTTTAAATATTTTATTTATTTATTTGGCTGCATCAGGTCTTAGTTGCAGCACATAGTATCTTTGTTGTGATATGTGGCTCTTTCCTTGCAGTGCATGGACTCTCTCCAGTTGCAACGCATGGGCTCCAGAACATGTGGGCTTCAATAGTTGTGGTGCAAGGGTTTAATTGCTCCAGGGCATGCGGGATCTTAGTTCCCCTACCAGGGATGGAACCCGTGTCCCCCGCATTGCATGCTGGATTCTTAACCACTAGACCACCAGGGAAATTCCGATTGCATTTTATCAACAGACTAAATTCTTGTTCCAGGTATGACTTACAACAAATTCCTATTGATAATGTTGATTTAATTTGGTTTACAGAAGGACCCTACTTAAGGGATGAACAGGGACATTAGTGAACTGGATATGCAATGACATACACAGTGAACATAACTGAAAGCTCTTATTTACCAGCAACAAAGTCGGCACAGCAAGCGGAATTAATTGCCTTAACCCAAGCTTGTCAACTAGCTAAAACCCAGATAGTAAATACATATATATTGGCTGTTGTTATGCCTTTGGAGTGGCACACAACATTAGATGCAATGGAAATGAGGGCTTTTAACCTCTTCCAGAGAGCCTATAAAAACAGGTTGCAGTTATTAAATGCTACACAACTACTAAAACAGTTGGCAATTATTAAAACACCGGGACATCCCAAATCTGACACTAAGTAAGCTAAAGGAAATTAGCCTGCTAACGCTGCAAATGAACAACTTAAAAATTCCTCCTGTTCAGCTTTGAGAATGTCCACTGCCCTCTGTGAACCCTGCTAACCCAGGGAGAGTTTCTCCCAAAGGCTTAAGAAATCACCACTAAAGAAGATAAACAGATGTGGCAATAAAAAAGGGGGAATTTTTTACCCCATCACACAAATATGGTTTGGACCTGATTTTTAAAAAGACCCTGATAGTCCTTGTAAGAGTACAATGGCCATTACTGCAGTGTGCATTTTCTTAATTCATTGGGCAACTGAGAGGCAGTTTCATGGGGAAAACAATGGTTTTGGAAACTTTCTGCCATGAAGACTTGTAAAGTATGTACTCGCTGTACTCTATGCCCTAAATATAATCCCAGAAAACCACTACATGGGTCAGAAGGCCACGTTCCCCTTCCTAAGGGACCCTTTGAAGTATGGCCATTTATATCTCAAGGATATAAATATATCTTGGTGATGATCTGTAATGTTTTCACACTGGGTTGAAGCTTTCCCTGCAGGAGAACAAGGGCTATAGCAGTAGGTAAATCACTGTTGGAAAGAATAATTCCTGTTTGGGGAATCACTTTCAAGTTATATAGTGATGCAGTTATATAGGGTTTCCCTGGTGGCTCAGAGGTTAAAGCGTCTGCCTACAACGTGGGAGACCCGAGTTCGATCCCTGAGTCGGGAAGATCCCCTGGAGAAGGAATATAGGGACTCACTTTACTGGACAAATAATTAAATTAATTTGTGACATTTAGCCAACAGTGCAGCATTTTCAAAGCACTTATCGCTCCCAATCTTAAGGACGGAAAGAAAGAACCGACAGCACTGTCAAAATGCAACTGACAAAACTCTCAGGGGCTTTTAACCTTTCGTGGCCAAAAGCTCTCCGTTTGGTGCTTCCGTCTTAAGTCCCCTTCTTTTGTTGTTGTTTAGTTGCTAAGTCGCGACTGACTCTTCTGTAGCCCACCAGACTCCTCTCTCCATGGGATTTCCCAGGAAAACTACTGGACTGGATTGCCGTTTTGCTAAGCATCAACTGTCTCTTTTTGAAATAACCGCTGGACGGCCTATGCACCAGACGAAGGCGTGAACAAACAAATACTGCGTAAGGGTGACGATATGCTGCACTGTTGCCAGGGACTTTTTTTTTGATGATCATAGTGGCTTTTTATTGTATTGGATTCATACATCTTTCATTCATGCATTGTTATTTTCCATCAGTGAAAGCTAGAATTCTGTTTGGTCACCTCAGTTATCTTCTATCAGGCACTCAGGAAATTTTCTCTATTTTTGTATTTCAGTATGATGTATGGTAAAATTATTGCAAATTCTCACAATGATGCTTCTTACTTCTCTAAAGGGCATGTCCTGTGTTGGTCACAAATACCATCTACCTAAATTAAAAGATACTCCTTGGAAGGAAAGTTATGACCAACCTTAGACAGCATATTGAAAAGCAGAGACAATACTTTGCCAACAAAGGTCCATCTAGTCAAGGCTATGGTTTTTCCAGTAGTCATGTATGGATGTGAGAGTTGGACTGTGAAGAAAGCTGAGCGCTGAAGAATTGATGCTTTTGAGCTGTGGTGTTGGAGAAGACTCTTGAGAGTCCCTTGGACTGCAAGGAGATCCAAACAGTCCATTCTGAAGGAGATCAGCCCTGGGATTTCTTTGGAAGGAATGATGCTAAAGCTGAATGCTGTCTCGCATACAGGGTTATCGTTACCATCTTTCTAAATTCCATATATATGTGTTAGTATACTGTATTGGTGTTTTTCTTTCTGACTTACTTCACTCTATATAATAGGCTCCAGTTTCATCCACCTCATTAGAACTAATTCATATGCATTCTTTTTAATAGCTGAGTAATATTCTATTGTGTATATGTACCACAACTTTCTTATCCATTTGTCTGCCGATGGACATCTAGGTTGCTTCCATGTCCTAGCTATTGTAAACAGTGCTGCGATGAACATTGGGGTACACGTGTCTCTTTCAATTCTGGTTTCCTTGGTTTGTATGCCCAGTAGTGGGATTTCTGGGTCATATGGCAGTTCTATTTCCAGCTTTTTAAGGAATGTCAGGGACTTCTTAAGGCACTTAAGGAAAATGAAAAGTGAAAGAAAGTGGAGTCACTCAGCCATGTCCAACTCTTTGCGACCCCATGGACTGTAGCCTACCAGGCTTCTCTGTCCATGGGATTTTCCAGGCAAGAGTATGGAATGGTTTGCCATTTCCTTCTCCAGAGGATCTTCCCAACTCAGGGATCAAACCCAGGTCTCCCCCATTGCAGGCAGATGCTTTACCCTCTGAACCACCAGGGAAGCCCCAAATGAAAAGCTGGTAACTAATTCCTTTCACAGTGAGCTCCTGGAAGATGAAGACCTTTTGGATCATGGGTTGTAACCTGGAGATTTTGTCCATTAGAAAAGGTATCAAATACAAGATTCTTTGCTGCTGCTTTGGAAAGGGCCCTACCAGGTATTGTTAAATAACATCTGTGTTGTAAAGCTGAAAGGAGTAAACCCTGGTTCCTATCTCGCATTTTTTAAAAAGAGCTTCTGCTCCTGCATGGACTGTGACTCCTATTTCTGACACCTTGTCTTTGGCTAAGACAAGCTGGATTGAAACGTCACTAACAACAGCAGACAGCTAACCCAAGAATCCAGACCAGCCCTGTTGGACTCATCCTACTAGTTCAATTGAACTGTTTACCAGCTGTCTGTCTCTCTGTCAACGCTGAGTGTTATTGTTTTACCTCCAGCTATCCTTTTGCCCCAGTGCTTAGGATGGAAAGAAAATTCTTTAGTCAAGTTGTCACAGAGTAGAGATATTGGGGGTCATTTAACTGATTGTTGGATTTGTCATCAAATTCCTCAGTCAATACAAGACTGACAAGCCCCTCATAATTCCTGTCACTGAACTTTCAGATATTCCTAATGTTATCACTTACTTGTGTGGGAGACTAGCTGCCAATAGAGACCACCAGTCGGAGTTCAGAGAAAAGCAGTTTATTGGCAATTTCGGATCCGGGCCCCCCACCAAGCCAATCGAAGGTGGGGAGCCCCGAACACCCACTTTGGGAGCCTTTTATCCTATTGTACAGGGCAGAAGGGGGACTAGGCTACTCGGCAGAGCATGATTGGTGCGCAGGCAGGTGAGGTTTATGTAACTATTGGTGACAATTTGCAGTTAGCGTCAAGTCCCTGTTTCCTAGAGCTAGATCCTGTTTCTTAGGTTGCAGAGCAAACATTGCAGTGACACACCTGGTATTATCCATTGTTCCCTTTAAAATTTTGGGGGCTTTCTGTCCCAGTAAAGCTGACCTAGTATTCAACTCCCTGGGAAGCATTTTACTTCCTTCTTCATTCCCCACTAGTCTTAACGGGGAATCAAATCTTTGATTCATCCCTCGACTCTTCCTCACTCGGTACCTCCTCCTGATAGTGGGATCGTAGGGGGGAGGATCCGGGAGATCTTATGTCCGTTTTGACACCATTTGTCGTATGGTAGAAACGGCACAAGGTAAGATGGCTAGACCTATGATCAGCAAGAGGAGTGGTCCAGCCGCTGCACTCACAAGGGTGGTCAGCCAAGGTGACCACTGGAAGAGAGACTCATACCAATTTTCCTGATTGCCCCTGGCTTCCTCTCTATCTTTAAGTCTCTTTCGGAGCTGGCTCAGGTTTTCCTTAATAACCCCTGAGTGGTTGGCGTAGAAGCAGCAGGTCTCTCCCAGGGCCAAACAAAGCCCGCCCTGCTTAAGGAATAGCAAGTCCAGTCCTCTCCGATTTTGCAGCACTACCTCGGCTAGGGAGGAGAGGGAGTCCTCTAATTTAGCAACTGTGGACTCCAGCATTTTTAGGTCGTCATCAATTTGAGACTCCGGGCCTCGCAGATCCAGGTCACCCTTTATAATGGCTGAAGCACCCACCGCTGTTGACCCGGCTATCCCTAACCCTATAAGTAGTGGGACTAGAACTGGGGCCCTCTTCTGTCGGGTGAGACCGAAATGTTCACGACCCCCCTCGCCCAAGTAGTAATAAACCTGGGGTAATATGTGGGCCAGGATACAGACCCCCTCCTTCCACCACTGCCGGGTAGATGCAGGGTGTTATGCCTGCTGTGCAGGCCCACCAGGTGCCTTCAGGGGCCACAAGCAGAGATAAGGAGGGGGCACCCGGGGAACGGTATAAGTTAGGTTACAGTTTTCTCCATACACAGCTAGGAGATCTAAGGAGAAGTATTTCCTGTCACACAAGTCCCCCTACCTTGCAAATCTCCTAAGGTTAGCTTAGGTTCCATTCCCCATTTGCACTCAGGGATTTCTAGTTGGCCTTCTCTGAGAGTGATATTTCTGACACGGGAAGAGTCCTCTCCCAGGGGTACTGTCACAGCGATTTCCACATAGTATGGGGGCTCTGGGTTAAGGCAAAGCCAGCAGTCCTGCGTGAGGGTCGGGTCGGTGCGATTTAGGTATGAAAAGGTAAGGTCCACAGTTCGTAAGAGAGAATGGGCTTGAGGCTCCAGTGGGGGCAAAGTGTGGGATGCAGGAGTGCCGGAGGTGACGTTTCTGCGGGGGTAACACTCTAGTGGGGACTGGCATTTGGGGTCCTATAGGTTTTAGGTGATGTGGGAGCTGTCTTTTCTGGATGGTAAACAATACTCCCAGGTCATGTCCCCTAACATAAAACCTCAGACCCCAAGTCTTCCCTGTTTCCCAATAGCCTTGCTCCCAGGTTCTGACCCTCAACCCTATGGGGGTTACACCATCCCACATGGCAAGGAGATGCTCCCGGAACCCGCTTGAATTGAATATGGGGGTCCACATCTTTCCAACTGGCGAAAGTCTCGCAGCCTGACTCACTACAGTGGAAGTCCTCAATACCACCGCACTCCGAGGGTCCCTCCTGGGGGCAGATATAGAACTCTGTGTCCTTCAATGCCTCTTCCAAATATTTAGTCCCGCATCCGTAGGACTTCACCCCAGCTCTTCCTCCTCTCATATACCCTGCAGGGGTCTTTCGTTATTCCAATTAGCCCCCATGAGGTTGCATAAATCAAACCGAAAGGTAGGCCCACCCAGGGTAGACACATTGGCAACCAGCTTCCCGTCCAACGTGCTAGTTAACTCCCAGCGGTAGGGTGCAAGCATATAGGGGCTAAAGGAGGCAGTCTGAAGCAGGGGAACAAAAACAGCACAAATGGGTCGTTGGAGCGTTCCACTCTCCATTTTGAGTTCTTTTCCTCCAGCGGGGGGTGCTTCTTGATCCGGGAGTGGTGAATCCAAGCACTCCTTCCTGCCACCTTGACCGCAGTCGGAGTGCTCAAGATGATGGTATAAGGCCCGTCCCAGCGAGTGGTGAGCGTTTCCGGGCTCAGTTTCTTAATCAGGACCAGATCACCAGGATCACAGAGAGGCGGCCCGGCTGGAGCGCTGGGAGCTCCGGGTCTGCTCTCTCGGATCGCTGCTTGGGCTCGGGTCCGAGCTAACTGCAGGCCCTGTAAAGACCTAAGGAGATAGTCGTTAGTTATTTCCGCAAGGGTTTCCTCCCCCAGCTTGGAGATGAGTGGAGGGGGCCGCCCATAGACAATCTCGAAGGGCGTGAATCTGGTCACAGAGGGGGTACACCTAGATCTGAGAAGCGCAAAGGGTAAGAGAGTAACCCAGTCTCCACCAGTCTCTATTTTATATTTTGTCAATATTTCTTTTAAGCTCCAATTTGTAAGAAAATGCCGCGGGAAGAAAAAGCCACCTCTAGGGACCGTTAGTGAAAAGGCCTTTATTGGGGCGGTCGCTCCCGGGCAGAACTCCCAGGGGCAAGCGAGCAGGGGAACAAAGGGAGTCTGCAAGGCGGGGAGGGGTGCGGGAAAGTTTTATCTTGAGAGCTAGCAGACTGGTCAAGGTCTTTTCCCCACCAAGGTAGCATTTGCAGACTACAGCAGTGATTGGTGTCTATGGTTTCCCGTTGTCCCCTGATTGGATCGGGGCTTTAGGGCTGGCCCCGAGAGGCCGGTCTTCTTCCCGGCTCCAGCTGACTGACGTCAGCCAGCTTTGGACTAGCCGTTCGCCCCTATCACTATTCATCCTTTCTACTTGCCCTGAGCTCTGTGGCCTGTAAGCACAATGCAGTTTCCATTTGATTCCTAAAGCCTCAGCCAATTGACGAGATATCTGGGCGGTAAACGCCGGGCCATTGTCGGACCCCAGACTACTAGGTAATCCGAACCTGGGGACAATTTCAGAGACCAATTGTTTCACTACTACCAGGGAAGTCTCTTTCTTGGTAGGGAAGGCTTCTGCTCATCCAGAGAAGGTATCAACAAAAACGAGGAGGTAGCGGTAGCCTCCTCGCGCAGGGGGCATCTCGGTGAAGTCCACTTCCCAGGCCTCCCCTGGCTCAGTTCCTCTCTGACGTATGCCCTTCTCAGCCATCCTAGTCGGGTTAGCATTTACTCGGGCGCAAGTCAGACATCGGGCGGCTATGTCTCGAGCAATCCTGTAGATCCCACAGATTAAGTACTTTTTCCTCAGCAATTCTGCCAGTTTGTTTCCACTCAAATGGGTTGCCTGGTGGGCCTCAGAAAGGAGGGCTCTACCAATAGCCTCTGGAACTAGCACCCGGTTATCTGGTAGGACTAGCCATCCTTGTTCCGTGATCTGCCCCCTAGTTTCTTGCCCAGATCAGTTTCCTTTTGGTTATACACAGGGGGTTCCTCTGTAGGTTTGGTGGTGGTTAAGACTAGAGTAGGGGCTCCTTCCCCACTAGTCTTAAGGCGGCCTCCCGGGTGGTTTCATCTGCGAACTTATTTCCCCGCGCTTCAGGGGTGTCCCCAGTTTGGTGCCCCCAACAATGTATAACCGCCACCTCTCTGGGTTCCCAGACAGCTGATAAAAGGTCTATAATTTCAGAGGCGTTTTTAATAGTTTTTCCTCCTGCTGTCAGGAGTCCCCTCTCCTGGTATAAGGCTCCGTGGACGTGAACGGTAGCAAAAGCATACCTGCTATCAGTATAGGTGTTTAAACGTTTTCCTCTTCCCCACCTCAAGGCCTTGGTCAGGGCGACTAGTTCTGCCCGCTGGGCTGAAGTCCCTTTTGTAGTGCCGAGGCCCAGATGACAGAGTCCTCAGTTACCACGGCGGCCCCGGCATACTTGATGCCATCCTTGACAAAACTGCTCCCATCGGTGTAAAGAGTTGCCTCTGCTTGTGATAGCGGCGTGTCAGACAAGTCCGGTCGCCCACAAGAGAGGGAATCCAGGAATTCCGTGCACTCATGTGGGGGCAACTGGGGGTCCGGAGCCGGCAGCAGGGTAGCAGGGTTTAAGGTTGTGGAGCGGTGGAAGGTAAGCCAGGGGCGGGTCGAGGAGTTGCACCTGGTAGTGTGTAATTCTGGCATTAGATAGCCATTTCTCAGGCGGCGCCCAGAGTAGGCCCTCGAGGTTATGAGAAGAGGCGACCTCGAGACTCTGGCCAAAGGTCAGCTTGGTCGCTTCCTTAACTAGCAAGGCTGCAGCCGCAATTGTTCTCAGACACCCTGGCCACCCCGCCGCCACAGGGTCCAGCCGTTTGGACAAATAGGCCACAGGTCTCTTCCAGGGACCCAAGTCTTGGGTCAATACTCCCTTTGCCACCCCATTAGCCTCGGCCATGAACAGTCGAAGGGTTTTTCTAGGTTCGGCAGACTGAGAGCGGGGCACTCACCAAGGCAGTCTTCAGGTCCTCGAAAGCCTTCTCAGCGGCTTCTGTCCACACGAGGGCAGGGTCCTTGCCGCTGGTAGCCACATATAGAGGCTTAGCTGTCTCTGCAAAGTTCAGGATCCAAAGCCTGCAATACCCCACAGCTCCCAGAAATTCCCGTACTTGCCTTTTAGTCTCCGGTCAGGGAATCTGAAGGATGGCTTGGATGCGGCTGGAAGACAGGGCTCTGCGTCCCTGGCTGATCTGGTATCCAAGGTAAGTTACCTGCTGCTTGCAGAGTTGGGCCTTTTAGATGACACTCGGTACCCAAGCTGGGCCAGAGTCTGGAGTAGGTCTTTGGTGGCCTTTTTACAACTCAAATAATCTGCGGCGGTGATAAGGAGATCATCCACATACTGAAGGAGGGTGACTCCAGAGTGATTGGCCCTGTAGTCCTGAAGGTCTTGGTTTAGCGCCTCATCAAAAAGAGTAGGTGAATTTTGAACCCTTGAGGCAGCCTTGTCCAGGTAAGCTGCCCCAACAGTCCCTTGTCGGGATCGGCCCACTCAAAGGCAAAGAGAGGCTGACTTACGGTGGCCAGGGGAGGCTAAAGAAGGCATCTTTCAGATCCAAAACACTGTACCATTCTTTATCTGGCGGCAGCAAACTGAGGAGAGTGTAAGGGTTAGGAACAGTGGGGTGGAGTCTCAACCCTTTTGTTAATTTCCCGCAGATCTTGAACAGGTCGATAGTCCTGAGCACCTGGTTTCTTCACTGGGAGGAGGGGGGTGTTCCAAGCTGACTGGCAAGGAACTAGGATGCCCGCCTCCAGCAACCTATTTATGTGGACTTTAATTCCCCGTCTTGCCTCCAGACTGAGGGGGTACTGCCGTACTCGGACAGGGGTAGCTGTAGCCACCAGCTGGACAACAATGGGTGCCCGGTGTTTTGCTAGCCCCAGTGGATTGCCCTCGGCCCAAACTTCTGGGATCTCCAGCTTCAGCCGGTCTAGAAGTTCCCCACTCTGCTCCCCAGCTGAAGTCTCGTATAATCTATATTCTCCTTCCAAGGGCAGCGAGACTAGAATTCGCCCTTCGGCAGCAACTTCCACATCTCCACCTGGAGTGAAGGAGAGAGTAGCCCCCATTTTCTGCAGTAAGTCTCTCCCAAGAAGGGGTTCGGGGCACTCAGGAATGACCAAGAAGCAATGAGTGACTGTCCTGTGGCCAGGATCTGAAATACGGCCGGCTGACTTGGGATATCGCTCGGCTGGCCTGTAGCCCCGATTATCTGGATCTTCTCTCGGGATACGGGCCCCACAGGATGTTTTACCACCGAGTGAGTGGCCCCGGTATCCACCAAGAAGTCAATCTTCTGACCCCCCACAGAAAGGGTTACCCTGGGTTCCCGGGGGCCCAAGGAACCCTGACCCCTCTAATCAGTCTCCTCCACCAAGATTGGGGCGGGTCGTGGTCCTTTTCTTGGCCGTTTTGGACACTCTCGTTTCCAGTGTCCTTCCTCTTTGCAGTATGCACACTGGTTTCTTCCCAGAGCGCCTCGCTGACCCTTCCTCTGGGTGCCTTTCTCCTGGGAGCCTGAGGGCGCCTCTCGGGCTAGGGAGGACCTTGGCCATTTTCTTAGTGAGCTCCTGGGTAGCTCTGGTGGGGTCCTCTCGATTTTTGAATACCTTCTGGGCCACTGCCAGGAGTTCGGACAGAGACTTCCCTTCGAATCCTTCTAATTTCTGCAACTTCCTTCTAATATCTGGGGCCGCCTGAGCTACGAAGGAGAGCACCACAGCCGCCCGGTTCTCTGGAGCTTCTGGGTTAATCGGGCTCCAGGTCCTATAGGCTTGGTTGAGCCTTTCCAGAAAGGCGGTGGGACTCTCCTACAGTCCCTGCCTAGTCTCAGTAATCTTGGTCATATTAGTAGGCTTCCAGGCCGCAGCTCATAAGCCAGCCAATAGAGTCTGGCGGTACCGGTTAAGGGCCCCCACCCCCCTGCACTGTTGTGGTCCCAAGTGGGGCGAGTGGAGGGGAAACCTTCCTCAATAAGGTTGGGGTCCGTTGTCAGTTCTCCTTGGTTATCCCGGACCTGTTTCTTACTTTCATTTTTTATTCTTTCTCTCTCTCGGTAGTAAATAGGGTACTGAGGAGCGGCTGACAATCATCCCATGTGGGTTGATGAGTATAAAAGACAGATTCTAAGAGCGTGATGACCGCCTGGGGGTCATCCAAAAAAGAGGGGTTCTGGCTTTTCCAGTTATATAGGTCTGAGGTAGTGAATGGGACATATGTTTGTACTGGCCTCCCGGCGGGCCCCACCTCACCCATTTCTCACAGGGGGTAGAGTCCTGCGGGTTTAGGCGGCCCAAGGCGGTGCCCGCACGGGTATGAGGGAGGCTCACCAAGGGTGGATTGGCCTCGGTGGAGTCAGGAGAAGAGGGCCGGTCTCCCTCAGGGTCTCTTCCAGGGTAAGGTGGGGGCCGCCTTCGAGGGGGCGATTCAGGCCCCTGGGGCAACACCGGGGCCGAGGGTTTCTTAGGCCTAGGTTGCTGCATCACCATTATGCACGATGGACGACCCCCTTCACTCCCAATTTAAAAGGTTCCAAACACCCACATTTTTTTCAAGTATGATGGCTTATCCCAAATAATCTCAGCCCATATATCAATATAAGGAATCCGATTTGGGTGTCCTGGGTTCCCATAGCACACACGTTGAACTCGCCTGGCCACAGCCAAGTCGAGAGAGCCCTCGCTCGGCCAACCCACTCCAAATGTGGGCCAGTCAAGCTCACAGAATCTCCTTAGGTCAAAGGCGCTTACGGACACTCCATAGCCCTCAGCCCGTCGCTTAAAATCAGCGAAATTTTCAATCAAGCACTCGAGTGGGCTCATTGGGCCACTAGAACTGCCTTGTCCCATCCTGGCCGGGAGGGAGAGGCAGATTTTGACAATTAGACAATCAGACAAAAGGAACAGACAGGAAAACAGACACCAAACAACCAAATAGGCAATCTTAAAACCAGAAACTCAGATCCAGGCCTCCCGGAGTCGTCACTCCGTTCGGCAATTGCGTGGGACCTCCCGGCGGCGTCCCCACCATCCACACGCAACTCAGAACAGACTCTGCAGACTAATACCAGATCAGTAAATTAAACAGGCCTGACCTACTGGCGCGCCATGCAGGGTTCCAGATGAATAGTCCGCTGGCAGTCTCCAGGCAGCTTATCCCGGACGAGCCCCCAAATGTGGGAGACTAGCTGCCAATAGAGACCACCAGTCGGAGTTCAGAGAAAAGCAGTTTATTGGCAATTTCGGATCCGGGCCCCCACCAAGCCAATCGAAGGTGGGGAGCCCCAAACACCCGCTTTGGGAGCCTTTTATCCTATTGTGCAGGGGAGGAGGGGGACCAGGCTACTCGGCAGAGCATGATTGGTGGGCAGGCAGGTAAGGTTTATGTAACTATTGGTGACAATTTGCAGTTAGCGTCGAATTCCTGTTTCCTAGAGCTAGATCCTGTTTCTTAGGTTGCAGAGCAAACATTGCAGTGACACACCTGGTATCCATTGTTCCCTTTAAAATTTTGGAGCTTTTCGTCCCAGTAAAGCTGACCTAGTATTCAACTCCCTGGGAAACATCTTACTTCCTTCTTCAACTTGGACCCATCTCCCTCTGGCTTAACCTTTCAGGTTCAAATTCCCCAGCCTATCAATGTGTCCATCCCCTATCTGATACTACCCTTGGCCCTTAGAGATTGAACATGACTTAGCCTAGGACCCTTTTGCTCCATCCCTTACTTAACAAATGTCTTGAAGAGAAAAAGCAAGTAATTTGTGACAGCAATTCCCTATGTCCAATACCATACAGATGGCTCTTGGAAAGCCTGCAAGAGAAGTGACCCATGGTTTAAAGCCATGTTAGCAAAATCTCCAATTGATGAGTCCATCAGTGAGAGCTCTCCTGGGAGGATGACTTTAGCTCCCTCAGGTTTTGTCTTCACATGTGGCATTGGAATTGACAGGCCTGTCCATGAATGGCACATAAATATCTTAAGAGCTGGCAGTTATAAGGTCTATGCTTATTGGGATGTTATGTCTATATAAAAGTGACAGCTGGACTGCATTTCTCTCTCCTTTAAGGAATCAAGAGACCCATGTTATCAGTATACCAAGATACCTGGTAGCAAAGTCTTTGCGACTCTTGATCCCTAGGGCAGGAGTATAAATAAAGAGACATATAGTGGTACATCTATCAGCTACCATTGGCCAGCCAAAGAGTCTCCAAACAGTATATCCTTCAATCCCTAAACTCAGTTGTACTGGATAATACAATTCCCTTCCATTTTCTTTTCATTTTTGATATTTTTGTTTATTTGGCCATGGTGCTTTCAAGACCTTAGTTCCCAGAGCAGGGATGAAACCCATGCCCCTGTATTGGAAGCTCAGAGTCCTAACCACTGAACCACCAGGGAATTCCCTACCTTTCATTTCCTACTGGCTAAATAAGATGTGCTATTTCTCACTCACCCTGCTTGCTGCACTTATATAAATACCTCTGCACGAGTACAGATGATCCTAGATAACGCTCCCCAAAGACAAAATGGTTATAAGATTTTAAAAAAAGAAAGAAAGAAAAGAGATCCTTTTAATGATCTGTTTAGTTGGCTCCCTTCAGGACTAGGTATTTTTTTCACTCAGTTTTACAGACGATTATCATTTTCATTTTATGTATTATCCTTTCAAGCTACTCATGGCATGTATCACTGCATGCTTTAATTCAACTTCTAAAAGTACACATACAATATTTGTGCAGCAAATCAATATGACTGATTACATGTATAGCCTATAAAATATTTCCCTATCACCATATACCTGTTTCAGCCACTCCTATTAAAACTACTGCTGACAACTCCAATCTTCTTTACCTAATAGTCAGCCATATCTGTGCCTTCAACGAGAGGCACAGAACAGAGGAAGACTTACGTTGATGAAAAATTAATCAATAGTCAATCTAAAGGAGAAATAGATTATTTTCTTTGAGCCAACTGAGAATTACAACCCTAGAAATAGTCTTTCAGAAAGCTCTAAGGCACAGAAGTGGAAGGCACAGTCATATATATATTTGAGACAAAGGATCATGTATCAAAATGACACACTGACATTTTACATAAAGTTCACTAAAGATACATAGTCCAGATCTACACATAGGAAGCAGCTGCAGGTTACAAAATTAAGAAAGAAGAAAGTTATAATCTAAGGATTACATTGCTGGCATCAAAAGAAGGGAGAAAAAACACTGATCTTTATGGTTAAGCAGACATTGTTGCCTTTGGAGAGGTCTCGTTAATGTATAAGGCAGGCGCATGCTGCTCACTAGGAAGGCCCAATACAGGCAGACAGCATGTTACGCTTAAATTTTATCTTCCCTTAAGACTTAAGATCTCCTCCACAGCAACTTTGCCTCCCTCTCTCCCTGGCACCGACCCCCCCACCACTTCCCAAGATGAACAGTCACTGGAGCACCCAGAAAAGTCACGCCCCTGATGGCCACAGCCCTTTCTCCCACAGGTGGAGAGGGCAATACTGCTCTGCAGATAAAAGGCCAGGTCCATGGAACCCACGAGGGTGCATCCATCCTGGAAAGGCAGTGCCTGGAGCTGACTGGCCCTGACATTGGGGGTGGGGTCGAGGGCACTCCTGGTATATGTGCACCCCAAGAGAGGGGTTTGCAGGGAAGGGGAAGGCCTTGTGTCCATCATTTAATACAACCCTGGTCTGGAGAATATGTGTAAGAGTAAGAAGATTCCTGTTAATGTATAAGGCAGGCGCATGCTGCTCACTAGGAAGGCCCAATACAGGCAGGCAGCATGTTATTGGGCATGGCATGGAGAATATGTGTAAGAGTAAGAAGATTCCTGTTCACATAGGAATGATAAATCAGCCATTCACGCAAGGAATGCTGATCAAACACCTAGTCTCACAACAGGATGGCAGTAGAGGTCACTGGACTCTCATTCAGCAAGCCAGATCCCCACGCCCAGGTGGGGCCTGCAGAGCACTGAATGGGTGCCAGCTGAATACGTGCAGCCTCATGCAGTCTACACCTGTACACAGCCGCTCTTAAACACAGGTGCATATTTGCAACTGAAAAATTTGGAGACCACCAACAGTTATTTTTTTTGTTTCATCAAAATTTTATTAATAAAACCAGAGTTCGGGGAGGCACGGGTGAGCAGACTCCACAGTCCCACCCAGGCACAGAGAACGGAGAGATGTGAAATTCCAAGGCCCTCTGTAAGGGCAGACAGGCAGTCAGACGGTGGACGGATGGGCACAGGGACTCGAGGACCGTCGAAGAAACATGAATGGCAGACTAGACAAATGGGGGTCCAGGGCTGGGCCCGCCCGCAGCTCAGAAGAGAGGACCTGTGGGCCGCCGGGGCTCAGCGCTCGGCGTTTGACCGTAGGTCGGTGGTGAGCGGATCGTGCTGGATGGTTTGGTGCAGCATCAGGGCCAGTAAGCCCGCCCGGTTGGTCATGGCTGTGCGAACGTTGCGCTCCTGCTCAAACAGCTCGTCCAGCTTGTACCACTGCGTGGGGAGCAGAAGCCTCAAGAAGCGGCTCTGGAGCCCCCGCTCCACCCGACCCTGGCCACATCCACATTGGCATCTGCACATCCGCAGTCAGGGCCTAGCACGTGGTCAGGACCTACCACGCGCACACGCTCCAGGTCCACCTCTGCGCGCCGCAGCTTCTCCCAGCAGTAGTGCCGGTTGCACTGGCGCTTGGGCAGGCGGCAGAAGTCACCCGTGAGCTCGAAAACATCCCTTACGAGGGGGCACCCGCATACCTCATCAGCTGGCACCTGCAGGGAAGCCGGGGTGGGTGGGGGAAGTTGCAAGTTCGGGAGGAGAGTGGGAAGGAACCAAGAGCGGAGGCGGAGGCAGAGGGAAGAGAGGAATGCAAGGAAGGGGTGGCCCCAAAAAGAGGAGGATGACGGTAAGGAGGCTGGGCAGTGGAAGGGGCAAACATGGGCGGAGGAAGGGAGCGGGGATGGGAAAGCCTTACTTTGGGGTCCCGTGAGTGCTCGGGGCATAGCACCTGGAGCCGCTTACAGTACGTCTTGCTCTGAGGGTTGTAGACGTCACAGAAGAGCCGTGTGGCCCTGGGGGTGTGGAGCGGAGGGCGTGGAAGAGGAGGACGCAGCGCCCCCGCCCGCACCGGCCACCCGACCCCACCGTAACCTCGTGCTCACCCCACACGCGCCCACACTCACCCCCTCGATGCGGGTGGGGTACATGGACCCAAAGGACGTCTGGCTCTCGTACTGGAGGGGCGAGCACAAATGAGGGAACTGTGGGTGTGCGCTGTGGGCCCTCGCCAGGCGGCCCACCTGCCCCCATGGACCCCGTGATGTCCCCACACCGTCCACCCCCTCGGGCCGACACCCTGACCTTGGCGTAGCAGCGCTCCATGTGGCGCAAGGCAACGCGTGGGTTGATGGGGTGCCCGCAGGAGACGCAAAAGATCTGCAGGTCCGTGTCGTCACTGTCGCCCTCGTTGCTCTGCGCGGGCGGAGGGGACCATGAAGCCGGATAGGGTCAGACACGCGGCCCCGCGCCCGGGCTGCCACGGGCCGCGCCCTCACCTCCTCGTCCTCGCGCACCGCCTGCTGCTTGGCGCGCAGGATGATGGCCTCGAGCTCGTGGAAGCGGCGCTCCATCTCCTGGAGGCGGGTGCGCGCTCTGCTGCTCCCGGCGGATGCGCTCGAGCAGCTTCTTGCCGTGCTCCTCGGCGATGCACGGGCTCTGCTGCCACTGCTGGATGCGCTGCGGGAGGATCTCGTAGATGCGGCTGCAGGGACGTGGGGAATTGGGTGCACAGGGGAGGAAGCCATCAAGGAGGCGGGTAAGTGGGGTGCTCCGACGTAGGATGGAAGGGGACTCAAGGATGAAAGGGTGCGTAACCAGGGGAATGAACAGGCAGATGGAGGATGGGTGCGTGAGCAGGCGGACGGACAGGTGGGTGCTTGGTTGACTGAACGGTGGCCATGTGACTGACTGGGGGCTCCGGTCACGCCCTATCGTGTCCTCCCGACCCCCTCAGAATGGCTCACTTGGCCGCCAGCTTCATGCCGCAGTCGTCGGAGCAATACTTGGAGCCGGGCTGGGCGGCGCGCACGCAACCAGGCCCCAGGCACTGAGGCAGCGACGCGGGGTCCTTGGCGTCAGCCCGCTCCGGGTGTTTCCATTTGTCCTTGTGCTTCTGCTTCTGTCGATGGCGCTTGTATCTTTCGTCCTTCTGTGGGACGGCATGCGTGGGGTCAGGGCAGCGCTGAAGTTGTCTCTGGACCCCTGACATCCCCGGTGCCCTGGCCCGTCAGGCCCTGGCCTTTCCCTCCCTACACCCACTCCACCCTGTCACCTTCTTCTCAGACTTCTTCTCCCGCCGCTTCACGTGCTTCACTTTCACCGCCCTCTTCCGCAGCGCTGGGTCCAGGTACTGGGACTCCTCCGTGTCGCTCATCCAGGGCTGCCAGTGAGGCAAACGCTGATTGTCCTGCACTCCTGGTGACCTCCCCACGACCTACTCAGTCCCCACATCAACCTTCCATACCCTCTGCCTCCTCTCTCCTCATTACGGATACTCTCTGCTTCTGTAACCTCTACTTGATGCGAAGAACTGACTCGTTTGAAAAGACCCTGATGCTGGGAAAGATTGAAGGCAGGAGGAGAAGGGGATGACAGAAGATGAGATGGTTGGATGGCATGACCAACTAGATGAACATGAGTTTGAGTAAACTCAGGGAATTGGCGATGGACAGGGAGGCCTGGCATTTTGCAGTCCATGGGGTTGCAAAGAGTCAGACGTGACTGAGCGACTGAACTGAACTCAACTGGGCTGACCCTTCCACCATGGGACACCCTGCCTGCTCACCAGGCTGTGGTCATCGAAGGCCCCTGCACAGAAGTCCTGGTACAGTTCAGAGTCCAGTGGGAGGTCCTCATCCGAGAGTGGCTCGGGTGTCGCCGTAGCCTCCGGTGGCTCCTTGACCGCCGCAGATGCCACTGCCCCCTCGTCCTCTCGGAGGCGCCCCAGCTTCTGTGACGGCTGTGGCTGCGGCTGGGTGGGCAGGGGCCGGCGAGGCCTTGGCAGGGACTCTGAGGGCGTCACCGGCGAGGCTGCGGGGCAGAATCTCAGGACTGGCCCTGACCGCCCGGCCCGCATGCCCCGCCCGCCCTGGGGGCTGGACTCACCGAGGAAGGGGAAGTACTTGTACGATTCCTGTGCCGGCAGGAGGAAGGCCCAGGTCAGCCCCAGGTGGAGGGAGGGGGGCCCTGCCCTCGTCCTGCCAAGCGCCTGACCCCACCCACCAGCCTTGCCTCACCTCCCCAGACACACCAGCCTGCCCACAGCTCATCACCAGGACACATTCAGCCCTGCCCAGCCAGGCCCGACCACCTAGAAATGCCTGGCCCTACCCTGTCCACCTGGAGCTGGAGGCTCCCCTGCCAGCCCGGCACATCTGGTCACACCCCGCTCATCTGGACAGGCCAGGCCACTCGCCACCTGTCTGAATGTGGTTAGACCCCACCCCCGCCTAGCCTCCGGCGGCTCTTCCTGGACACGCTGGACCCCCACCTGACCTCACCCAGCTCTGCCCATGCTCACCCGGGCCCGAAGCTGGCACTGACGCAGCCGGCACTTCTGCCGGATCTTGTTGGGGCCCCCAAACTTCTTCATGTCTCGGCAGAAGTCACAGTGACCACAGTCCTCCGTGCGCCGGCAGGCCTCGCACTCGCCACACATGCGGGCTGACCGTTTGACCTGCTGCTGCTGCTGCTGCTGCTGCTGGTGATGCTGATGGAGGGGCCCAGAACAGAACTCAGGGACCAAGCAGGGCCTCCCAGGGAGCCCCTCACTGATCCCAGCCATCGCTGCCACTCACCTGGCTGGGCGTGGCCACCAGGGGCTGTGGAGAGGATTTGTGGGGCGAAGCAGATCCCCGAGCAAGCATGGCCCCAACTCCTGTCCCTGCCCCTGCCCTGCGCTGCAGGTCCGGATCCGGGGCAGGCCTCTTGCGCCCTCCACCCTCATCCCGGGGCTCACTGCCGTCTCGCTCGGAGCTGTCTCGCTCCCGCGACTTCTTATGCCGATAACGGATCTCCAGCTTGGGGTCCTTCTCTGTGGGGCACAGGGCAAGGCCAGTGGGGGGTTGGTATGGGGGACCTGGAGGGGCCCCAGAACTCTTTCTTCCTCTTCTGGCCAACCCACAAGCTCTGTCTCCCTACTCCAGGGCAGAGCTGCCCCTTCTATCACAGCTCACAGGGCACCGACCCACAGTCACTCCGCCCACAGCCGCCCATCCACTGCTCCCCATGACCCACCCTCCCATGAAGGCTCCTCTTCCTCCCTCGAAGCCCCAGCTGCCTGCCCCTCACCTCGGCACTCACGACAGTACCACTCCCGGATGGCCTTGGCCATCTTCTCAGTGATCCGGATGCAGTCCCCATGAAACCATTCATTGCAGTTGTCACACCCGCTGTGGAGGACGGGGCCAGTGATGGGAGACGTGAGGGGCGGGACCCACTGGCCTCACCCCACCTGGCCAGGTGTCCGTCCCGCCCGCCTCTCCCGGGCTCACATCATGAAGCAGTTGATGTCTGGTTTGCGGCAGATGCAGTAGATGGGCGCATTCTCCCCATTCTCGGACTTGCTGTCCTCCCCCGGCATCTGGAGGCTCTGGATCTGAAGCGTCGCCCTCCTGTGGGACCCGCCCCCAATCATGGCACCTCATCCGACTAGTACAGCCCCATCACGGCTCACCACACATCTCAGGTCTCCCAGTGCAGACTTCCCACCATGGCTCCTCATTAAATCTCTCCATCGTGGTCCCCGTAGACCACTCCTCATCGCTCACCTCCTTTACCGGCTTATTCACTCTTGTCTCAGACTTTCCAATCACTTACCCCACTGACACCCCATCACTAGGCACCCACTCATATAATGGCTCAATGCAAACACCCCGCCACTCGCCACATTTTGCCCCTGTCACGGCTCTTCACAGGCCCCCCATCACAGACTCTCATAGGTACCACTTTATTCATTCGGCAGACTTCCCACCACGGTGCCCTTCAGGTTCTGGAGTGATCAACTTCACCGGCGGCCCCGCCCCCTGGATCCCTGATACGGACTCATCACGGCTCCCTCCAGACTGCCCCAACACAACTCTTTGAAAACCTCCCCATCAGTCTGCACAAAGAATCCCCATCGGGACCCTGAAGGCACTACCATCAGGGATCCCCGCTAAACTTCTATTACAGACCCCCATGACGGCTCATCAGAGAACTCCCCGATGGTTCCCCCACGAGCGAAAATTCGGACCGTCAGACCCCCGTCATTCCACCCAGGGACCCGGGTTAAGGCTCACAACAGACCTTCCCCTCCCCCATTCTGCCCACAGCCCCTGGTTATGGAACACCACAGACCCCCACGAGCCTGCCAGTGGACTCCACCATTCCTACCTCACTGACCTCTAACCGCCGACTCCCTCCAGGGACCGCGCACTTACCATCTCTCGGCTCCCGGCGCACCCGTTCGCGAACCCCGCCAGTGACCCGCGAACCTGCACAGACCACTCAGCGGCGTCCGCCGTTGCAAAGGCGCCCACAAGCACTTCCGCTTTTCCTGGTGCCTCCCAGGCACCATACTCCTACTGCGCAGGCCCAGTGCGTCGGTTCGGCGACACACAAGTTGGTGTCTCCCGGCTAGAGCTCGGACGGTCTCCGAGGTGCCTCCATCTTGACTACCGGCACCGTACGGCGGCCGAGCTAGGTGCTCTCAAGTGTTCTCGGGAAACATGGCGGCGCCTATAGTTCCAGCTTTACCAAGGGCGCCGCCATCTTGCCGGCTGGCCTAGTCCGTACAGTCACTACCTGTACGGCCGCTACGTTAGGCAATATGGTCGCGCCTACTGCGCGACTTCCATGCTGGCGCCGCCATTTTGGAATCTTACGCTCAGCGGCAGCGTCCTAATCGGCCACCGAGAGGGCGGCGCCATCTTGCCGGTGGATTCTAGCGCCGGTAGCTGGTATTGCCTAGATGTCTGTAGGGAAGGGGACCCTCTTTTAGGAACACTACCGGGATTAGTGTTCCTCAAATAGTAGCTTAGTGTTCCTAAGATAGTAGCTCTTTCCGCTCCAGTCGTTTTTCCTTTCCGCGTCTACTAATGGACGTCCGTATACTGCGTGCCTTATGCTGGGAAGGAAAGCGGTCCCTTCGTTATGCGTCCCACATTACCTCTGACAGGTAATTTTTGCCTATTAGGGGCAGGGGAAGCCCAGTCAGGCTTATATCTCATTTGGCCTAAACTTTATGTAAAACTGCTGGAACAGCCTGATTTATGATCTGTCAAGTACACGTTGTACATTTGTGCTAACCACTGCGATTAAAGAATGCCTACTTTCCGACAGGGAGAAACGCCTCCCTTTTGTGGTTAAGCAAACCTGCTTTCTCCAGTAATTATTAACTTACAGGAATTTCCCATATATTTCTACTTAGAATCAATCCCCTAAGGGGGATTAACTATTAGTCACCTATTTTGTCCCTTCATTATGTCTCATTATTCCTGTGACACCAATGGCAGTACTCCTTGGAGGATGAGGTTCCTGTCCCACATGCCGAGGTCATGCTCACTCACTATGTGTCTGCTAATTTGTAACTACACATCACTGTTGAAACCTTGAAGGAACGTACCTTTGCCATGTTTGATGTATTGATATGTTCTTTGTTCTGATGCTGTATCAGTTCAGGATAGTTCAGTTCAGTCACTCAGTCGTGTCCAACTCACGGCGACCCCATGAATTGCAGCACGCTAGGCCTTCCTATCCATCACCAACTCCCCGGAGTTCACCCAAACTCATGTACATCGAGTCAATGATGCCATCCAGACATCTCATCCTCTGTCATCCCCCTTCTCCTCCTGCCCCCATCCCTCCCAGAATCAGAGTCTTTTCCAATGAGTCAACTCTGTGCATGAGGTGGCCAAAGTACTGGAGTTTCAGCTTTAGCATCATTCCTTCCAAAGAAATCCCAGGGTTGATCTCCTTTAGAATGGACTAGTTGGATCTCCTTGCAGTCCAAGGGACTTTCAAGAGTCTTCTCCAACACCACAGTTCAAAAGCATCAATTCCTTGGCACTCAGCTTTCTTCACAGTCCAACCCTCACATCCATACATGACCACAGGAAAAACCATAGCCTTGACTAGACAGACCTTTGTTGGCAAAGTAATGTCTCTGCTTTTCAATGCTACCTGGGTTGGTCATAACTGTCCTTCCAAGGAATAAGTGTCTTTTAATTTCATGGCTGCAGTCACCATCTGCAGTAATTTTGGAGCCCCCCCAAATAAAGTCTGACACTGTTTCCACTGTTCCCTCATCTATTTGCCATGAAGTGATGGGAACAGATGCCATGATCTTCGTTTTCTGAATGTTGAGCTTTAAGCCAACTTTTTTGCTCTCCTCTTTCACTTTCATCAAGAGGCTTTTTAGTTCCTTTTCACTTTCTGCCATAAGGGTGGTGTCCTCTGCATATCTGAGGTTATTGATATTTCTCCCAGAAATCTTGATTCCAGTTTGTGCTTCTTCCAGCCCAGCGTTTCTCATGATGTACTCTGCATAGAAGTTAAATAAGAAGGTGACAATATACAGTTTTGACGTACTCCTTTTCCTATTTGGAACCAGTCTGTTGGTCCATATCTAGTTCTAACTGTTGCTTCCTGACCTGCATATAGGTTTCTCAAGAGGCAGGTCAGGTGCTCTGGTATTCCCATCTCTTTCAGAATTTTCCACAGTTTATTGTGATCCACACAGTCAAAGGCTTTGGCATAGTCAATAAAGCAGAAATAGATGTTTTTCTGGAACTCTCTTGCTTTTCCATGATCCAGCGGATGTTGGCAATTTGATCTCTGGTTCCTCTGCCTTTTCGAAAACCACCTTGAACATCTGGAGGTTCACGGTTCATGTGTTGCCGAAGCCTGGCTTGGAGAATTTTGAGCATTACTTTACTAGCATGTGAGATGAGTGCAATTGTGCGGTAGTTCGAGCATTCTTTGGCATTGCCTTTCTTTGGAATTGGAATGAAAACTGACCTTTTCCAGTCCTGTGGCCACTGGTGAGTTTTCCAAATTTGCTGGCATATTGAGAGCAGCACTTTCACAGCATCATCTTCCAGGATTTGAAATAGCTCAACTGGAATTTCATCACCCCCACTAGCTTTGTTCGTAGTGATGCTTTCTAAGGCCCACTTGACTTCACGTTCTAGGATGTCTGGCTCTGGAGTGATCACACCATCATGATTATCTTGGTCTTGAAGTTCTTTTTGTACAGTTCTTCTGTGATGCTGTATAAAACTGTTGAAAACTGTGCTTCTCTAGAGTGCTTTCTTCCTTGGTGGAGGCTGCACTCCTGGGCCAGTCCTCACCTTGGTTCAAATGAAACTCTCTTCTAGTCTTTAATACAGATTGTTTATTGATTATCTGTGTTGACACCTCCCACCACTGTTTGCAGCTGTCACTCCTCCCAGCAGTGCCTTAGCCAGGACTACCTGATGATTCAGCCTCTGGGCCTCTACAAGAGCACTCATCCATCAGAATTAGGCAAGAACTGAAGGCCATACATAATGGTGACCTGACCATCTCTAGTGAGAATGGCTGGACCAAAGTAGATTTTAAAATCAGCAACCACCAGCTTCATCAAGTCTTCCCTTGAGCAGACACAGTGGGTCTTTCATTTGGGTTATTTAGCCAATGAACACATCAAGAACTTCCTTGTCACAAGTAATAAATAATAAAGAAGCATTATTATTTGTTACTTGTGACAAGGAAACAAGGAGATAGTTCTCAAAGCACTGTGTCCCTGGGGGCATTTTAAGTTAAGCGTGACAGGAGGCATGATGTTATAATGAAACAAAGGTTACTCTAGTTTGCCCAAAACTGCAAGTAAGTAGGCACTTGGTTACTTGCTCTCACTGTAGTATCTTGTTGACTGGAATACACTGTAACCTTTTGGAACATCTAGTGGCTGCAACTTTCTGCAAAATAAAACTCACTTTGGTTTAAACCCATCCTATCCCTGCTACTCCCTAGCTAACACCCACCACCTGAGTGTCACTTCTTGGCGATGTCCACTTGGGTTCTCTTGTTTCATATGTATTTACTTTTCTCTCCCATAAATTTAATTTTAAAGTTTTTTAAAAATTTATATTATGTATGACAAAAAATCCTCAGACTGGAGAGCCAGACTTTTCCTCAGGGTAATGCTCTAACGTGGGCCACCATGAAAATCAAATAAGATACAGCCCCTCCCCACCCCCACACATATACACACACTGAAAGGGGAGGTTGTGGTCATTATAAATGTCCTCATGTCCACATTCAAAGCCAGAATGACTTTATTCATTTCCAGTTTAAAAATAAGTTTAAGAGAATATAACTCAGATTTAAATTAAATCTAATTGTGTGCATGCATGACAGAGGATGAGATGGTTGGATGGCATCACCAACTCAATGGACTTGAGTTTGGGTAAACTCCAGGAGTTGGTGATGGACAGGGAGGCCTGGCGTGCTGCGGTTCACGAGGTAGCAAGGAGTCGGACACGACTGAGCAACTGAACTGAAATGAACTGAATGTTCAGTCACTTCAGTTGTGTCCAACTCTGTGATCCTATGGACTGTAGCCCGCCACACTCCTCTGTCCATAGGACTCTCTAGGCAAGGATACTGGAATGGATTGCCATGCCCTCCTCCAGGGGATCTTCCCAACCCAGGGATTGAACCTGTGTCTCCTGTGTTTCCTGCATTGCAGGCTGTTTCTTTACCCACTGAGTCACCTGAGAAGCCTTAAATTTAATTTAACATAATTGAATTTGGATTTATTCATGCAGGCAATTTGCTTTAAAATAATTTAATATTAATCTAATATATGAGATTCAATGTCTTACATATTTAATTTCAATTTAATTTTAGTTCAATTTATTATATTTTATTTAATATAGTTTAATTTAATTTTACATATTTAAAATTTAATTCAAATTCACCTTAATTTATTAAACTAAAATTTAATATCATTGAGTGAACTAAATTTATAGTCAATTCTATATTTTTGAAATATTTTTATTAAAATATTTATTTAACTATAAATTAAATATTTATTTATTTAAATATTATTTAATTTAATTAATAACAGTGAAAAAACAGAAATCACCCCCATGACGAATGAAAAAGAGCCATCAGTATAGATACAACAGATATTGAATAGAGAATATTATTCACTCATCTATATATGAAGACCTACAAGACCTTTTAGAACTAACACCCAAAAAGATGTCCTTTTCATTATAGGGAACTGGAATGCAAAAGTAGGAAGTCAAGAAACACCTGGAGTAACAGGCAAATTTGGCCTTGGACTGCAGAATGAAGCAGGGCAAAGACTAATAGAGTTTTGCCAAGAAAATGCACTGGTCATAGCAAACACCCTCTTCCAACAACACAAGAGAAGACTCTACACATGGACATCACCAGATGGTCAACACTGAAATCAGATTGATTATATTCTGTGCAGCCAAAGATGGAGAAGGTCTATACAGTCAACAAAAACAAGACCAGGAGCTGACTGTGGCTCAGATCATGAACTCCTTATTAGCAAATTCAGACTCAAATTGAAGAAAGTAAGGAAAACCGCTAGACCATTCAGGTATGACCTAAATCAAATCCCTTATGATTACACAGTGGAAGTGAGAAATAGATTTAAGAGCCTAGATCTGATAGACAGAGTGCCTGATGAACTATGGAATGAGGTTCATGACATTGTACAGGAGACAGGGATCAAGACCAACCCCATGGGAAAGAAATGCAAAAAGCAAAACGGCTGTCTGGGAAGGCCTTACAAATAGCTGTGAAAAGAAGAGAGGTGAAAAGCAAAGGAGAAAAGGAAAGATATAAGCATGTGAATGCAGAGTTCCAAAGAATATCAAGAAGAGATAAGAAAGCCTTCTTCAGCGATCAATGCAAAGAAATAGAGGAAAACAACAGAATGGGGGAAGACTAGAGATCTCTTCAAGAAAATTAGAGATACCAGGGAACATTTCATGCAAAGATGGGCTTGATCAAGAACCGAAATGGTTTGGACCTAACAGAAGCAGAAGATATTAAGAAGAGGTGGCAAGAGTACACAGAAGAACTGTACAAAAAGATCTTCACGACCAAGATAATCATGATGATGTGATCACTAATCTAGAGCCAGACATCTTGGAATGTGAAGTCAAGTGGGCCTTAGAAAGCATCACTATGAAGAAAGCTAGTGGAGGTGATGGAATTCCAGTTGAGCTGTTTCAAATCCTGAAAGATGATGCTGTGAAAGTGCTGCTCTCAATATGCCAGCACATTTGGAAAACTCAGCAGTGGCCACAGGACTGGAAAATGTCAGTTTTCATTCCAATTCCAAAGAAAGGCAATGCCAAAGAATGCTCGAACTACCGCACAATTGCACTCATCTCACATGCTAGTAAAGTAATGCTCAAAATTCTCCAAGCCAGGCTTCGGCAACACGTGAACTGTGAACCTCCAGATGTTCAAGGTGGTTTTAGAAAAGGCAGAGGAACCAGAGATCAAATTGCCAACATCTGCTGGATCATGGAAAAAGCAAGAGAGTTCCAGAAAAACATCTACTTCTGCTTTATTGACTATGCCAAAACCTTTGACTGTGTGGATCACAATAAACTGTGGAGATGGGAATTCTGAAAGAGATGGGAATACCAGACCATCTAACCTGCCTCTTGAGAAATCTGTATGCAGGTCAGGAAGCAACAGTTAGAACTGGACATGGAACAACAGACTGGTTCCAAATAGGAAAAGGAGTACATCAAGGCTGTCTATTGTCACCCTGCTTATTTAACTTCTATGCAGAGTACATCATGAGAAACACTGGGCTGGAAGAAGCACAAGCTGGAATCAAGATTGTCGGGAGAAATATCAATAACCTCAGATATGCAGATGACACCACCCTTATGGCAGAATGTGAAGAGGAGCTAAAAAGCTTCTTTATGAAAGTGAAAGAGGAGAGCAAAAAAGTTGGCTTAAAGCTCAACATTCAGAAAACGAAGATCATGGCATCTGTTCCCATCACTTCATGGGAAATAGATGGGGAAACAGTGTCAGGCTTTATTTTGGGGGGCTCCAAAATCACTGCAGATGGTGACTGCAGCCATGAAATTAAAAGATGCTTACTCCTTGGAAGAAAAGTTATGACCAATCTAGATAGTATATTCAAAAACAGGGACATTACTTTGCCGACTAAGGTCCATCTAGTCAAGGCTATGGTTTTTCCTGTGGTCATGTATGGATGTGAGAGTTGGACTGTGAAGAAGGCTGAGCACCGAGGAATTGATGCTTTTGAGCTGTGGTGTTGGAGAAGACTCTTGAGAGTCCCTTGGACTGCAAAGAGATCCAATCAGTCCATCCCGAAGGAGATCAACCCTGGGGTTTCTTTGGAAGGAATGATGCTAAAGCTGAAACTCCAGTACTTTGGCCACCTCATGAGAAGAGTTGACTCATTGGAAAAGACTCTGATTCTGGGAGGGATTGGGGGCAGGAGGAGAAAGGGACAACCGAGGATGAGATGGCTGGATGACATCACTGACTAGATGGACTTGAGTCTGAGTGAACTCCAGGAGATGGTGATGTACAGGGAGGCCTGGCGTGCTGCGATTCATGGGGTCGCAAAGAATTGGACACGACTGAGCGACTGAACTAAACTGAACTGATATCAACTTAATATATTTGATAACTTAGATAAAATGGACAGATTTCTTGTCTTTAGCAAGACAATTTACCAAACTAACAAATGAAGAAATAGAAAATATGAGTAGCCATATTGATATAAAATTATTTGAATTTATGATTAAAGACCATCCTACAAAGAAAGCTTCAAGTCCAGATTAGTTCACCAGCAAATTCTGTCAAATATTGAATGTATAAAAATAGTAATCCTAAATAAACTTCTTGAGAAAACAGAAGAGGAAGGAATACTCCCCAATTTCTTTTGGGAATCATTTCTCTGACACCAAAGTAGAAAAAGACATTACAAGAAAAATAATAGACAGATATATCCCATGAACTTAAATGATGCAAAATTTGAGAAATGGTGTCCAAGAGACCACCTTTATTTCTGAAATCATTGCAGGGTTTAAGGGTTATCCAAGACCATGTTTACTTCTGACACCAACTGCACATCTGGGGATCCCTAACTAATTTGCAAGAAGGACTTACCAAACACACTGAAAGTTGTTATACCCATAGTTATCCAGGAAGAAGATACAGATTAAAATCATTCATAGGATAGAGTCCAGGAGGGTTTCAAATGCAGAGCCTCCAGTTATCCTGTCCCTGAGGAATCACGGACAGGCTTAGCTGCTCCCAGGGACAATACGCATGGAATTGCAACCAGAGAAGCTCACCTGAGCCTTGGCATCCAAAGTCTTTACATAGACACTGTTGATTGCCCATGGGCCTGATCTCAGTTTTTAACCCCTTAAGAGGTTGATATAATACCATGTGACCCACAGTCCTCATCCTAAATGACATTGTTAGACTTTGTGACATGGCCAGCCCCAAACTGAATTACTATATTGACTATCAGTTCAGTCAGTTCAATCACTCAGTCATGTCTGACTCTTTGCAACCCCATGGACCGCAGCACGCCAGGCCTCTGTGTCCATCGCCAACTCCCGGAGTTTACTCAAACTCATGTCCATGGAGTCAGTGATGCCATCCAATCATCTCATCCTCTGTTGTCCCCTTCTCCTCCTGCCTTCAATCTTTTCCAGAATCAGGGTCTTTTCAAAAGAGTCAGTTCTTCAAATCAGGTGGCCAAAGTATTGGAGTTTCAGCTTCACCTTCCAAGGAATATTCAGGACTGATTTCCTTTAGGATGGACTGGTTGGATCTCCTTGCAGTCCAAGGGACTCTCAAGAATCTTCTCCAACACTACAGTTCAAAAGCATCGATTTTTGATGCTCAGCTTTCTTTATACTCCAACTCTCACATCCATACGTGACTACTGGAAAACCATAGGTTTCACTAGATGGACCTATATTGACTGTAAAGTGACTAAAATATCCCCAGGCAAACAAAGACATTCCTGTGAGGAATAACACGATGGGGCTTAGATATTGCCACCCAAAGCCAAGTAGGGAAGAACGCAGACCTCTCTTTGTTTAGTCACTAAGTCATGTTGACTCTTTTGTAATATTTGTAAAATGTAATATTTTTCCATTACATAAAAGAGTGAAGTATTCATATACCATGCTATAACATGCATGAATCTTGAAAACACTGCTAAATAAATGAAACACACACAAAAGTCACATATTATATGATTTCATTTACATGAAACATCTTGTTTCGTTCCTGCCCTTGAGGGAAAGTATTCAGTGTTTTACCAGTAAGTATGATGTGAGCTGTGGGCTTTTTTGGACTTTTTATCACAATGATGAAATTCCCTACTATTCCTTGTGTGTTTAGTGTTTCGTTTTTTGAATCATGAAAGGCTGTTGAATTTTGTTAAGTGCTTTTCAGTGTCTGTAGATGAGGCTAATATTCTATAAAGATTGATTTATAAAAATTGATTTTTTTTTAACGTTAAGCCACGCTTGCATCCCTGGAATACACCCCACTTGATCATTGTGTATGATCATTTTATATATTGCTGGATTTGATTTGCCAGTAATTTACTGAGGATATTGTTTTATACTCATAAGATATCTTGGTCTGCAGCTTTAATTTTCCTGTGATATTTTTGTCTGGTTTTGGTATCAGGGTAATGCTAGCCTCTACCTCTGATGAGTTGGAAGTGTTACTTCCTCTTCTACTTTTTTTTTTTTGAGAAGTTTGTGAAGACTTGATATTAATTATTCTTTAAATATTTGATAGAATTCACCAATGGAGTCATGTGGGTTGGCCTTTGTGGGAAGTTTAAAATTTACTAATTTAATCCTTTTGCTTGTCATAGGTCTACTCAGATTTTCTATTTCTGCCATATTGTGTCTTTCTAGGAACTTATCAATTTCATCTATCTAATTTATTGGCAGTGATTTACACTATTTTAAAAATAATCATTTACTTCAGTGAAGTCAGTATTTCATTTTTGATTTTAGTAATTTGAATCAATCTTCTGTGTTTTTCCTTCTGGTCATTCTAGCTAATTCATTATTTAAAAAATCTTTTCGAAGACCTAACTCTTTGTTTTTGAATCTTTATTAATTTGCACTTTAATTTTTATTAGTGTTCCTTCTCATTGCAGTGGGTTTAATTTTCTTTCCTTTACCTATTTATTTTAAGCTGAATAACTAGGTTGTTTATTTGAGTGTGAGTGAGTGAGTGAAGTCGCTCAGTCGTGTTCAACTCTTTGCGACCCCATGGACTGTAGCCTACCAGGCTCCTCCATCCATGGGATTTTCCAGGCAAGAATACTGGAGTGGAATGGACTCTAAAAAGAGAAACTAAGCCAAGTGAACAATCAAAAGTCAGTTTTCCAGCAAAGGACACAATAAGATAGGCAGTAATGTAGGAATTCTAGAAGCCTTCCTCCAACTGATAGAAAGCTCAGCCTCATGGTTGAGTATGGGAATAAAAGATTATATATGATCTTTTTATGTGTTTGATAGGGGTTGTGTTGAACTGGTAGATCAATTTGGGGCAGGCCAACACAACCCTTACAAACCCTATCAAAAATCCTACCTTATTTATTTGAAAAATTAAACAAGCTTATGGAAATTTAAGGAATTCAGAATATCCAAAACAATTTTGAATGAATAACAAAATTGGTTGACTCACAATTCCTGCTTACCAGGGGCTTCCCTGGTGGCTCAGTCGGTAAAGAATCTGCCTGCAATGAGGGAGATGGTCTTCAGCACAGGGGGCCTGGGTTCCATCTCTGAGTCTGAAAGATCCCCTGGGGAAGGAAATGGTAATCCACTCCAGTATTCTTTCCTCAGAAGCCTGGTGGGCTACAGTCCATGGGATCGAGAGAGTCCGATATGACTTAAGGTTTTCCCTCTACAAACACAGGATGTCATTCTTTCCTCTTAATATGGGTCCTGACTGCAGGTCCAGCTGGGCTAGGCTGGGCCTAAGAACTGGAGGCGGCTTGGAAACAAATGTCTGGAATCTAGGGCCCAAGTCATTAACTCCCTTCTTTTTCCCCTTCCTCCTCCTGTGTCCAGCTCCCTGCCCTCCAACTCCTCAGTTGCCCGGGTCGCCAAGACAGAGTGTTACGCCTTTCACCTCCCAGTGTCCCAGAAAGCCAGGAAGTTGTCTTTACATTTTCAGAGTACCGGGTACCTTCAGCCGCCGCCCCCTTGGCAGGATGCCTGAAATCTCCGAGACTAGTAAGGAGTGCTTCCAGGAGCAGCGTTCTGGTTGCCCTGGGCTACCCACTGTTTGCACCTGGCCGGAAAAAGGGCCGCGTGACCATGGCAACGTAGGACGCCGAAACCAGCTACTTCCTCTCGGTTGAGGCTTCGAGATTCTCTACTCCACCTCTCTGGATATTTTCCAGTTTCTGTTCAAAGGCAAACTATGTAGTATGCCTTGTCTCTTGGAAAAGTTGAAGGCCAAAATACAACTCTAATTTATACAGCTAGTTGTATCTTATAATGGGAATAAAGGGTTGGTTACATGCTATCTGATCCTAAGAGTGTACAGTTCAGGCTTTCTTAGCACGTCGGGAAGACTTTTGTGATTCTTGTTATTTATTGTACTGGCTTAAAATGGCGGGAAGCAGGAATGCCCCTCCAGATCAGGCGAAGGAGAGGGAGGTTGTGGTAGTGGCCATGGCTCCTCCGCCGCCTCCCGCGGCCCTGCCCGCGCCGGGTCCCTGCGGCTGCCTGCTGCTGCCGGGGCTTTGGCATTGGCGGCAGGGGCCCCAGCCAGAGACCCCAGGCACTCCTAGAGCTCCTCATCCCGCTAAGGAGCCCTGGAAGTCGAGTCCCGCGTGAGGTCCGTCCAACCTTGGAACGCGTTCTTGGGAGGGAGGGTTTTCATAATGGAATCCTGCATCGCTCGGTGATGAGGGCGCGCCAGGAGCTAGAGGGGCCTCAGCTCAACAACAAGAGGCCCGTGCTGTCCCAGAGCCCGGCACACGCCTGGAGAGACTTCGCCATACGCTACCCACCGTGCCTCTCAGCCGTGCCCCCGGGACGGGGTGGGGCCCCTGCGCCTTCTGGCCGGGTCTGAAGACGGCTGCTGGGCGGCCTTCACTCCCACGGGGAAACCCTTGTCGACATATGGAGAATGTAACTAAGCTACTCCTGGGTATTGCTGCCTCCTCGTCCATTTTGTTTGGCCAAGCGGTTTGCAGAGACCTTAAACTGACATCAGCCTCCTCGCGCAAGCACGCACCTGCTATGGCTGCTACAGAGTCACAAGCAAACATAAGTTCCTGAAATGCCTTCCCCAACAGCTCTTGTGACCAACAGTCTCTCCTGCATCCCAGCGCCTGGATGCCTTATGCACCCCCATAGATAGACCATCTGTGGGTTACCAAAACTCTGGTCTGAATGGAGCACCAGTACCCTGTCTTAGGAAGCCCAAAGCACTCCACCCAAGGACCCTTATGATAAAGGCATCCGGCCTCTCTGCACCCTGTCTTGACTTGAAGACCACTGGAGAGACGAAGTGCACCTTCTCCAGGACCGTGAGTAATAAGTTTATCTATTTTAATTACTCTTGTGGTCCTGTTGCCATCATCCTGCTCCTATACTCCACTTGTGTGTGTGTGTCTGTGTGTTAGCCGTTCAGTCGTGTCTGACTCTTTGCAGCCCCATGGACTATAGCCCACCAGGCTCCTCTGTCCTTGGGATTCTCTAGGAAAGAATACTGGAGTGGATTGCCATGCCCTTCTCCAAGGGGATCTTCCCAACCCAGTCATCTCCCACAATGTGGGCATTCTTTACCTTTGAGCTACCCAGAAAGCCCTATACTCCACTTAACAAATGTTAATTTAATAAAATCACAAGATTGGTGGCATAAGACAGAAGCCCACGGTCAAACCACTCTCTTCCTCCTCAAGGACTCAGCCCTTTACCTCTACCTAGGAAGAGCCAGATCACAGAGCCCTGGTCCAGCCAGTTCATGTCCGGGGACAGGCAGCGTGAAGAGCATGCTGCCTGGGAACTGGGTCACCCTCAGTAAGCCAGGAAGTGTATCATGGGCCCCTGGGGACCTTGACACCGGGAGGAGCAGGCGTCTGAGAAAACCTGCTACTTTGGCAGGCTGAGGTTTGCAGCTTATCAGGAGCAAGGGTCACCTGGACATGTTGCAGGAAGGGAGTTTGCCCTCCAGGGCCCAGACTGGGCTCTTGTCTAACACTTGGAAATGAATTGTCCAAGGAGACACACGTGCTGACCAAGTGAGAGACTTTACTGAAGAGGGGTGCCCGGGTGGACGGCAGGAGGGTGAGGGAACCCGGGAGGATCGCTCTGCCTTGTGGTTCGCAGTCTCAGGTTTTATGGTAATGAGATTAGTTTCGGGTTGTCTCTGGCCAATCATTCTGACTCAGGGTCCTTTCTGGTGGCATGCGCATCACTCAGGCATGGTGGAGTCTAGCCAGAAGGTTTCTGGGAGGCTGGTAGGATAGGCGGACTGGTGTCTCCTGTCTCCTTTTGACCTTTCCTGAATTCTTCCTGTTGGTGGTGGTGAGAGGAAAGGTGAATAAAAATAAAGGTTAAAATTTCACTAGAGCCTTAGGAAAACAGGCCCTCCTGTTAATCTTAAGACAAACCTTTATCTCAAAAATGTGTAAGGGGCTCATATCTCAGGAATGCAGCCTCCGGGAGGCTTTCCGGGGATGTTTACCTCAAAAACCATTCCAGGAAATTATTTTCCAGAAAAACAGCTAACAGTAAAAATGCAGCTCGACCAGCCGTGTCGACCTGATAACAAATGAACCTATCCCTGAAAATGTCAAGACTTGAGCACCAATCAGGTCATTCCACCCTAGCTGTACCTGTTTGTGGTTTTTGTGTTTAAAAACTGCTCTGTAACAAACGTTCGGGGTTCATTCTTCCCTGGTGGTGATCGAACCCCAGCGCGCCGGCCTAATAAACCCTCTTGCTGTTTGCATCGAGTCCGAGTCTTGGTGATCTTTTGGGCGATGGATCCCTGGGAAAAGACCGAGAGGTCTAACATTTTGGGGGCTCGTCCGGGGTCCCTCGCCCATCTCGGATCTCCCCGACTCCCGGATTCGGAGGTACGCTCGAGCTCTGTGTGTGTGTGTTCTTGTTGTGCTAACTCTGTTTTCACTCGGAATTGAGGTACCGCTCGCAAGTCTGTCCAACTCTGGTTTTCTGAATTTTCTGAAATCTGCCGGGGAGGCAGGTCTGTGATGATCCTTGGGGACGCCCAAGACGTCAGTCTGGAAGGAGGGTTCAGTTTGACCCCCCTTCATCCGAATCTGGTGGGGCCTCTGGTGGGGCTCCCATCTGTAGTCTTTTGCTGGTCAGACACGTGGCAGCCGTTCTTTCTTTTCGTCTCGACTCTGTTTCTCTCTCTCTCCTAACTTGTCTTTCCTGCGGCATCCCCAGACGACTTGACGATGGGACAGACTGTGGCAACCCCTTTGTCGTTGACGACAAGTCATTGGACTGAAGTTAAGACCAGGGCACATAACCTATCAGTAAGGGTTAAGAAAGAGAAGTGGCAGACTTTGTGCTCAGTAGAATGGCCCAGCTTTCAGACATGGTGGCCACCCGAAGGTTCATTCTCCTCAGAACAGGTCAGCCTAGTCAAGGCTGTAGTTTTTACTCCTGGACCCCACGGACACCCAGACCAGGTGCCCTATATCATGGTATGGGAGGACCTGGTTCTCTCCCCCCCAGCGTGGGTCCGGCCCTTTGTTCTCTCTACAGGAGCATCGTCGGGACCCATTGCGAGGATTTTCGCCTTGAAACCAGCGGAAAGAGGGGAAGAAAAAGTGAAAGCTCCCGCCAAAAAGATATACCCGGATACTCAGACTGATCTTTTACTCCTAGACCCCCTCCGCCCTATCCGCCGGCGTTAGCCCCTTCGCCGGACCCACTCCCTATGGCCCCGGCGGCTCAGCCAACTGCACCATCCGAGCCTGCCCCAGATGGAGGAGAGTCGGGCCCAGTGATGGGGATGCGAAGCTGCCGAGCAGCCACCCCAGAATCCTCTGCCATCCTTCCTCTCCGGGAGTACGGCTCCCCCGATAACCATGGAAATAGGCCACTCCAGTATTGGCCGTCTTCCGCCTCAGACCTTTATAATTGGAAGACTCATAACCCCTCATTCTCCGACAATCCACAGGCTTTAACTTCTCTAATAGAATCCCTTGTTTTCTCGCACCAGCCCACTTGGGATGACTGCCAGCAATTGCTGCAGACTCTTCTCACAACCGAGGAGAGGGCAGTGAGTATTGATGGAGGCCCAGAAAAATGTGCCCGGAGATGACAGGCGCCCCACGGCATTACCTAATGAGATAGATGCTGGTTTTCCACTGATGAGACCCAACTGGGACTACAATTCCCCGGCAGGTAGGAAGCACCTGAGGGTCTATTGCCAGGCTCTGGTGGCGGGTCTCTGGGGGCTGCAAGATGCCCCACAAATCTGGCCAAGGTAAGAGAAGTGACTCAGGGATCCACTGAGTCACCGACCGTGTTTTTAGATAGGTTGATGGAGGCATTTAGATGATTTACTCCCTATGACCCCACGTCAGAGGAACATAGAGCAACTATAGCAATGGCTTTTATTGATCAGTCAGCCTCAGACATCAGAAAGAAGTTGCAGAGACTAGATGGGCTGCAAGGATTCTCCCTTCAGGATCTGGTTAGGGAAGCAGACAAAGTATTCAATAAGAGAGAGACGGAAGAAGAAAAAGAGGAGAGAAAAAGAAAGGAATAAGATGAACGAGAGCTAGAGAGAGAGAAGAGATAAGAGAGAAACTTAACTAAGATTTTAGCCACGGCAATTAGGGAGGGAAAAGGGAGAGACAGGGCTGAAGAAAAAGACCGCAGGGGGAGTAAAGCGGGAACTAGGCCACCTCTGGATGAAGACCAGTGTGCATACTGCAAAGAAAAGGGGCATCGGCTTAGAGACTGCCCCAAAAGAAGAGGGGAAAGTCCTCCACTCCCGACAAGATCCTAGCTCTCGAAGAAGAAGACTAGGGGAGACGGGGCTCGGACCCCCTCCCGAGCCTAGGGTAACCCTCAAGGTGGAGGGGAAGCCTGTGCAGTTCTTGGTAGACACAGGAGCCCAACACTCGGTCCTGTTACAGTCAGAAGGGACGTTGTCTAAGAAGAAGGCCTGGGTACAGGGCGCCACAGGGTATCGGCAATATCCATGGACTACCCGAAGAACAGTGGACCTCAGCATGGGCCGGGTATCCCACTCGTTCCTTGTGATCCCTGAATGCCCTTACCCTTTGTTGGGATGGGACTTGCTCACAAAAGTGGGGGCTCAGATCCATTTTCTCACTGAAGATGCTACGGTGACAGACAGGAAGGGGAGGCCACTACAGGTTCTAACTTTAAAACTGGAAGACGAGTACAGGCTGTTTGAGGGCCCCTCCCCTGAGGCCGCCCGATATGCAGGAGTGGCTGACTAAAACCCCTCTAGCCTGGGCTGAAGTTTCGGGCATGGGGATGGCGGTCCGGCAGCCTCCAGTGGTGGTGGAAGTCAAGGCCTCCTCTACTCCCATATCTGTCTGTCAGTATCCGATGAGCAGAGAGGCCAGAGATGGGATCCGCCCTCATATCCAACAGCTCCTTACGTTAGGAATACTAATAAAGTGCCAGTCAGCCTGGAACACCCCCCTGCTCCCAGTCCACAAACCTGGAACTGGTGACTACCAGCCTGTACAGGATCTGAGAGAAGTCAACAAGTGGGTGGCCTACCTACATCCAATGGTACCCAACCCCTATAACCTGTTGAGTACACTTCCCCCAGCTGAAAGTGGTACACTGTCTTAGACTTGAAAGATGCCTTCTTCTGCCTGAGACTTAGCTCCGTCAGTCAGCCTATTTTTGCTTTTGAGTGGAAGGACCCCCTTACAGGATTCTCCGGACAGCTAACGTGGACGAGGCTGCCACAAGGATTTAAAAACTCGCCAACAATCTTCGACGAAGCCCTCCACCAGGACCTCGTGCATTTCCGTGCCACCAACCCCCAGGTAACTCTGCTCCAATACGTAGATGACTTGCTCTTGGCCGCTGATACCAAAGAAGAATGCAGGAAGGGGACTGAGACCCTACTAACCAAGCTCGATCCCTCGGTTACCGCGCCTCCGCCAAGAAGGCTCAAATCTGCCGGCAGCAGGTCAGTTACCTGGGGTACCAAATCAAGGACGGGAAGCGATGGCTTTCGGAGGCCAGAAAAGAGGTGGTAGCCAGAATACCAGCCCCCAGGAATCCCCGGCAAGTCAGGGAGTTCCTGGGCACTGCAGGATTCTGCAGACTCTGGATTCCGGGGTTCGCAGAGATGGCCGCTCCCTTGTACCCCCTGACAAAGGGCAGTACACTCTTCATCTGGGGAGAAAGTGAGCAAAAGGCTTTTGACAACATTAAGCACGCCTTGTTGTCAGCCCCTGCCCTGGGACTCCCAGATGTGAACAAGCCATTCCATCTCTATGTGGCGGAAAATGATGACATTGCCAAAGGGGTCCTCACTCAAAAGCTGGGACCATGGAATCGGCCGGTGGCCTACTTGTCAAAGAAACTGGACCCTGTAGCTGCCGGCTGGCCTAATTGTTTACATATAGTGGTAGCCGTGGCAGTCCTGGTGGAAGATGCAGATAAATTGACTTTGGGACAGAACTTGACCGTCACCGCACCCCACGCCTTAGAAAGTGTAATTCGCCAACCCCCTGAGAGATGGCTGACCAACGCCAGAGTGACCCACTACCAGACGTTACTCCTGAACTCTGAACGGATCAAGTTCGCACCGGCGACAGGGCTTAATCCTGCCACACTGCTACTACCAGACTCTGGCCAAACCGAGGTGATGCACAATTGCCAAGAAGTACTGGCTGAAGTCCACGGAACCCGCAAAGATCTTTCCGACTAGCCACTTCAGGATGCCGAGGCGACGTGGTACACGGACGGAAGCAGCTTCCTTGAAGAAGGTAAGCGGTGGGCTGGTGCCGCGGTGGTAGATGGGACTAGTGTGATTTGGGCGACAGCCCTCCTGCAAGGAACTTCAGCCCAGAAGGCCGAGCTAATAGCCCTCACAAAGGCTCTCCAACTGGCGGAAGGAAAACGGGTTAACATCTACACTGACAGTAGATACGCTTTCACTACTGCGCATGTGCATGGAGCCATATATCAGCAAGGGGCTCCTCACGTCGCCTGGTAAAGAAATTAAAAATAAAGATGAAATCCTGGAGTTACTAACTGCTCTTATGTTACCCAAAAGGTCAGTATAATCCACTGCCCGGGGCATCAGAAAGATCAATCCCCAATGACAACGGGAAACAACATGGCAGATCGGGTCGCGCGAGAGGTGGCAACAGGAAGCGAGATTGTAGAACTGCTAGTCACTCACTCTGAAAGCAGCCCCTCCCTGCGACCTAAAAAGAAACAGACTATGAATGCAGAAGAGGCTAAGGAAATGTTAGAGCAAATGCACCATTGGACTCACTTGGGAACCAAAAAGCCAGTCTCCCTTCTAAATAAGACAGGATGCGAGGTGCTGGGTCTTGTCAAATTGGCTGACCAAATAGTCCAGAATTGCAAGCCTTGCCAGGAGGTAAATGCCAGCCATAACAAGACGAGCCAAGGTAAGCGGCTGCGCGGAGACAGGCCGGGGACTTACTGGGAAGTGGACTTCACCGAAGTGCGCCCTGCAAGGTATGGCAACAAATATCTGTTGGTTTTCATAGATACCTTCTCGGGGTGGGTAGAGGCTTTCCCCACCAAAAACGAAAATGCACTAACGGTGGCCAAGAAGATTTTGGAAGAAATCTTCCCGTGGTTTGGGGCTCCAAAGATGATAGGGTCAGATAATGGGCCAGCCTTTACTGCCCAAATAAGCCAGGAGGTAGCTAAGTTTCTGGGGACCAATTGGAAATTACATTGTGCATACAGACCCCAGAGTTCAGGACAGGTAGAAAGGATGAACAGGACTCTAAAAGAGACCCTAACTAAATTGTCCTCAGAGACTGGCAGTACTGACTGGACGGTGCTCCTTCCCTTAGCCTTGTTCTGGGTACAGAACACCCCTTCCCGTTTCGGTCTCCTTTCGAAATTCTATGTGGGGCACCCCCATACTGTCACTCAGAGAAGGGTTTGATCCCCACAGTTTTAATAATGGTGATCCGTATGCCAGGCTTAAAGGACTCCAACTGGTTCAGAGAGAGATGTGGACCAAGCTCGCTGAAGCTTATCAACCCGGCACCCCAGGAGAGGTCCACCCGTTCAAAGTGGGAGACTCAGTTTACGTGCGCCGGCACTGGCAGCAGAACCTAGAGCCTAGGTGGAAGGGACCCTACATCGTCCTGCTCACCACCCCTACTGCCGTCAAGGTCGACGGAATCTCCTCCTGGATCCACGCCTCCCACGTCAAGGCCGCTCCGGAACCGTCACCTCAATGGAAGGCGGATCATACTTCTCACCCCTTAAAGCTCAAACTCTGCCGATCTTCAGGCTCACAACCCTCCTCCTGATCCAGCTGTGAGTGCGTCGAATCCCCACCAGCCTCAACAACTGACTTGGCAAGTAGTTTCACAAGCGGGAAGTGTCATATGGTCTAGCACTAATATCGCCCCACTGACCACCTGGTGGCCTGACTTATACCCAGACCTCTGCCAACTGGCAGCAGGAGCATCTGCCAGCTGGGACCTTGAAGGGTACTCTGACCTTCACGAAGCTCCCCAAACGTCCGCCCCTGGCAGGTGGGGACTTAATGGCCACTTCGATTGCCCAGACTGTGTGTGTGTGGGGGGGTTGCGCCAATTTAAAAGAAGGAGTGTGCTAAGGACTTACACTCTGTATGTATGCCCAGGGTTTCATCGGGAACGAGCCTCAAGTAATTGTGGGGGAAAAGATGATTTTTATTGCCATCGCTGGGGTTGTGAGACTACGGGTGATGTCTACTGGGGGCCGTCTTCCAACTGGGACCTGATCACAGTTAAGGCCAGCTACACTCACCACCAAGATGGTAGAAAAACTTTCCCTGAATGCAAATCTTGGTGCAACCCGCTCCATATCAAATTCTCTGATAGGGCAAAACAAAAGCAAACCGCAGAATGGATCAGGGGTTTTTCATGGGGCATACGGCTATATAAAAGAGATTACAATGGCCTCACATTCTCTATCAGATTAAAAATAGACTCTCCGTCCCCCAATCTATCAGTCCCAACCCAGTTCTAAATCCCCGGGAGCCAGCTCCCACTGAAAAAGGTAAAATAACAGCAACAGGAGCCACAATAGCCCCACCCCAGGCGGCTCCCTACAACATATCCTTAAGTCAGGACAGGATGCTGACCCTCGTTAACAGTGCTTTCAGGGTCCTAAATGCCACCAACCCAGAAGCTACTAAGTCCTGTTGGCTCTGTTATACAGCTCCCCCACCTTATTATGAAGCCTCAGGAATCGTAGGGACGGTAAACAGCTCCTCTTCCCCCAGCCATTGTAGATGGCAGCAACAGGGAACAGTCAGACTCACCCTTTCAGCTGTGACAGGCCAAGGACTGTGTATAGGCTCTCCTGCTCCTCACCAAGCTCATCTTTGTAAAAGTATTGACAAGACCCTCAGCTACGCAGGATATCTTATTCCCCCGAAGATGGCTAGTGGGCATGTAAGACAGGACTCACACCCTGCGTGTCTATGGCAGTATTTAATAGATCATCTGACTTCTGCGTTCTAGTGCGGCTGGTGCCCCGACACCTCTATCACTCCGACGAGTCTTTCCTAGAAGCTTACGAGGGTGGTCACCGAGCAAAAAGAGAGCTGGTAACTATCACTCTGGCAGCTCTCTTAGGCCTCGGAGTGGCGGCTGGGGTTGGAACTGGTGCAGCAGCCCTTATTCAACAACCCCAGTATTATGCTAGTTTGCAGCAGGCCATAGACGCAGACCTACGAGTCCTAGAAGATTCTATTACCAAGTTAAAAGAATCTCTGACCTCTCTGTCTGAAGTGGTGATGCAAAATCGGAGAGGCCTAGACCTTTTGTTCTTGAAAGAAGGAGGAGTGTGTGCGGCCCTCAAAAAAGAATGCTGTTTTTACGTAGACCACTCTGGGGTCATTACTGACTCCATGAACAAGTTATGAGAAAGATTGGGCAAATAGACAGAAAGAAAGAGAGGGCGCCCAAGGGTGGTTTGAGTCCTGGTTTAACAGGACTCCATGGTTTGCCACCTAAATATCCACCCTAATGGGGCCACTGGTCATCTTACTCCTCCTTCTCACTATAGGGCCTTGTATTCTTAACCGTTTAATTGCGTTCATCCGAGACCGGATAAGCGCTGTACAGGTGCTTGTGTTAAGACAACAATATGCAGCACTTCCTCAGGGGGACCTCGGCCCATGATTTCAGGATTGAAATCCGAACTAAAAAGAGGGGAATGAGAGGAAAGGTGAATAAAAATAAAGGTTAAAATTTCACTAGAGCCTTAGGAAAACAGGCCCCCTGTTAATCTTAAGACAAACCTTTATCTCAAGAATGTGTAAGGGGCTCATATCTCAGGAATGCAGCCTCCGGGAGGCTTTCCGGGGGATGTTTACCTCAAAAACCATTCCAGGAAATTATTTTCCAGAAAAACAGCTAACAGTAAAAATGCAGCTCGACCAGCCGTGTCGACCTGATAACAAATGAACCTATCCCTGAAAATGTCAAGACTTGAGCACCAATCAGGTCATTCCACCCTAGCTGTACCTGTTTGTGGTTTTTGTGTTTAAAAACTGCTCTGTAACAAACGTTCAGAGTTCGTTCTTCCCTGGTGGTGATCCAACCCCAGCGCGCCGGCCTAATAAACCCTCTTGCTGTTTGCATCGAGTCCGAGTCTTGGTGATCTTTTGGGCGACGGATCCCTGGAAAAAGACCGAGAGGTCTAACAGTGGCTTATTAGCTGCATATTCCTTTACCAGGATCTCCTGTCATAAATCACTCATGCAAATGGTTACTGTTATGCCTGGCCAGGGTGGGCAGTTTCAATCCGTGTTTCCTCTAACAGGCAGAGGACCTGAGACTGCTTTCTCAGGTATCTGTTTGTCAGCCTGTATCCTGATTGCCTTTGTGGGTCTTCAGTACTAGGATAGATAGAGAAATCTTTCCGGCTTCGGGAGATCTGCTGGAGGCCGCTGTGTGACAATTGTTCTCTCCCAGGCATGGCCTTTCATAGCACAACTGAAGTAGACGTTATCACCACCACTTGCCAAATTGTTTTTTCCCCTAGTATTGTGATATGACTTTGTTTTCTTCCTGTGTCCCCAAATTACCCTTTCCTCCTCCTGATGATTTAGGAAGATAAAACCAATGTTTGCAATTTTCAGAATGCCTATGCTAGGCTACCATGTCATGGCTCTGTTCTGTACTATTTTAGAAACGGTAACTGTCCCAACATTGTTTTGATTTCAAGCATAGGAGGGAACTGTGTGAAAACAAAACAAAGAAACCCGCCCCCAAATTCTTGTGTAATGTTTTTGAAATTGTTTTAAATAATATTTTTGGGTTTTACCTTAATATGGAGAGTGTTTTTGTTTACATTTCAAAAAACAAATGTACCTATAAAATGTACTTTTGTTCTTAAATGTGTTTGTAATCTTTATGAATTTGTAATATATGTGTTTACATTTGCTCATTATATAAAGGATTTTCCTTTATATAATATATAATATTATATATTATATTTAATATATTATATATCATATTATATATTATATTATATTATATATTTTATATAATATATATAATTATATATTATATTATATGATATATAATATAGTATAAGATAAGATATGATATAATAATATAATATAATATAATATATATAATATATGATATATATAATTATATAATATATAATAATAATCATATATATGATATAATAATATATGATACAATATATAATATATTGTATATTATATATTATATACTTGCACATTATATTCATATATTCATATATTCATTTATATATTAACATAAATATTTTAATATATTATCCATATATTTATATTTATTTATTTATTATAATATGTTATTATATATAATACAAATATATAATATGTAATATATAATATTATATATCATATATCATATATAAATGTATAATATATAATTTTATATTATAGGGAAGCCCCTATGAATATATGTATAATATATAATTTTATATATTATATGCATATAATTTTATATATTACATATTATATATTTGTATTATATATAATAACATAATAAATAAATATAAATATATGGATAATATATTAAAATATTTATGTTAATATATAAATGAATATATGAATATAATGTGCAAGTATATAATATATTGTATATATTTATATTTATTTATATAAATATAGTATATAGTATTATATAATATATAATATAATTCATATAATCATTTATTTATTATTTATATAATTTTATTTATATAATACATAAATATATTGTATATTATATTATATTATGTATTATATAATATACAATTTTATATATTATACATATAATATATAATTTTATATATTATACATATATTCATGAGCTTCCCTGATGGCTCAGAGGGTAAAGTGTCTGCCTGCAATGCAGAAGACCTAGGTTCAATCTCTAGGTTGGGAAGATCCCCTGAAGAAGGAAAGAGCAACCCACTCCAGTACTCTTGCCTGGAAAATCCCATGGATGGAGAATATAATATAAATATAAATAGATAATAATTTATATAATTATTTATTATTTATATAATATAAATATATTTTATAATATATAATAATATATTAATTATGTATTATATAATATGGCTTCCCTGGTGGCTCAGAGGTTAAAGCGTCTGCCTCCAATGCGGGAGACCCGGGTTCAGTCCCTGGATTGGGAAGATCCCTTGGAGAAGGAAATGGCAATCCACTCCAGTATTCTTTCCTGGAGAATCCCATGGACAGAGAAGCCTAGTAGGTTACAGTCCATGGGGTCGCAAAGAGTCGGACACGACTGAGTGACTTCACCTCACCTCACCTCATTATATAGTATACAATTTATATATTATACGTATAATATATAATTTTATATATTATACATATATTCATAGGGGCTTCCCTGATAGCTCAGTTGGTAAAGAATCTGCCTACAATGCAGGAAACTCCGGTTTGATTCCTGGGTCAGGGAAGGTCCACTGGAGAAGGGATAGGCTACCCACTCCAGTATTCTGGGGCTTCCCTTGTGGCTCAGCTGGTAAAGAACCTGACTGTAATGCATGAGACCTGGGTTTGATCCCTCAGCTGGGAAGATCTCCTGGAGAAGGGAAAGGCTACCCAGTCCAGTGTTCTGGCCTAGAGAATTCAGTCCATGGAGTTGCAAAGAGTCGGCAGCAACTTTTAGTTTCTTTCCAAATGTATTATGTAATCTTTATGAGTTTACAATATGTATATATTTGCTCATTATATAAAGGATGTTTTGAAAAATCACTTGTAATATTACAAAGAAGAATGGCAAATACAAAGGTTATTGTTTTGATTTCATGAATGTTTTCCTTTGATTTGACAAATATGGGAGAAGAGGATTTTTTTCTCTACCATTAAGTTGCCTGCAGCGTATCAGTCTCATAATCTGAAGGTCCTGAGTTCAAACTTCAGAGGGGGCAACGCAAAGCTTTGGGCTTCCCATGTGGCACTAGGGGTAAAGAATATGCCTGCCAGTGCAGGTACAGACTCGATTCCTGGATCAGGAAGATCCCCTGGAGAAGGAAATGGCAACCCATTCCAGTATTTTCACCCCCATGAACAAAGATCCTGGCAGACTACAGTCCATGGAGTCATAAAACAGTTGGACATGACTTAGCAACAAAACAACACATTACTGATTCACTTTGCTGTACAGCAGAAATTAACACAACGTTGTAAGTTAACTATACTCTATTAAAAATTAATTAAAAAAGAAAATCCCAAAGAATTCACAAAAATAAGCTATGAGATCTAATAAACAATTTAACCAAAGTTGCAAGATGTGTGGTACAAGATCAACTTTTTAATGTGATAAAGTGCCTCCATTAAAATGCCTATAGCTAACATCATACTTAAATAGTGAATGACTCAATGCTTTCTCCTTACGACTTGTTGGGAAAGGCAGTCAAGTGCAGCGTCTTGCCCCTTACACAGTTGCATAAGAGTGACCTTGGGTCTGGAATATTTCTTAGCAAAGAGACAAAGAGCCCTCACAGGCTGAGCTAGGCATATTGCTTTGGGAATATCTTTGCCTGATCCAGACTTAACGTGTATTTCTTTGTTCTGCTTATGGGTGTGTGTCTTGTAGCACCTGGCTTACCCCATTGCTATGTCTTTTCTTGGAGGGGAGGTGAAGGGGTCCTTCAGCTGCAGCACAAGAGGAGGTGTGCAGACCATCTTCTTGTGTCCCTGCTGACCATGAGGGACAGACACTCAACTGTTGAAGCTGGTCTTCCTCTGTCCCTTCTCTACGTGAGGAAAGCAGTGTTCCGTTCAGCACCTATGTGAGGCGTGTCTTTCTCTGCCACCCTAAACCTGCAAACCATGGAACTGTTGCTGCTAGGCAACAGATATCACTTGTTCAGCATTTGCTCTCACCTTTCCTGTTACACATCATACTTACATCTACTCAGTAAAATGAGACAAGAGGAAGAAGCAAAAGGCATACAGATTGGAACAGAAGAAATGAAACTTCCCCTATTCTCAAACAACTTGATTTTCTACATAGAAATTAAAAAGAAAAACTTAGAAAAAAGCTCCAAGAACTTATAAATACTTAGTTATGCTGCAAGATAAAGGGTCAGCAGACAAAATGAATCATATGTCCATATGAACATCACACTAACTGGAAACCAGAAAAATTCAAATAATACCATTTAAATAATTTCAAAATAATGAAACATAACATAGGTATAAATCTAACAAAATACTGTGCTGTGTCTGTATGCTGAAATCTACAAAACACTAATGGAAAAATAAAAGAAATATAGTTAAATGGTGAGATGTGTCAGGTGTTTGGATTAGATGATTAAGTATATTTAAGAGGTCAGTCATTCCAGAGTTCAGAGAAGGCAATGGCAACCCACTCCAGTACTCTTGCCTGGAAAATCCCATGGACAGAGGAGCCTGGTAGGCTGCAGTCCATGGGGTCGCTAAGAGTCAGATACGACTGAACGACTTCACTTTCACTTTTCACTTTCATGCCTTGGAGAAGGAAATGGCAACCCACTCCAGTGTTCTTGCCTGGAGAATCCTAGGGACGGGGGAGCCTGGTGGGCTGCCATCTATGGGTCGCACAGAGTCAGACATGACTGAAGCGATTTAGCAGCAGCAGCAGCATTCCAAAGTTGAATGACAGACTTTACACAATTCCATTCAGAATATCAGCAGAATTTTCAGTGTGTATATATACACAAGTTGATTTTAAATTTTTATAGAAACTTAGGAACTAGAATACTTAAAATAATTTTTAAAAGAAGAAATTTGGTGGGTTCACACAACTTCACTTTAAAATATGAAACTTCAGTCATCAAGGCAGTATGGTATTGGTGAAGGGATAGGCATCATGCAACAGAATAGAAAGTCTGGAAATAGACTCACTCAAACATGACCAAGTGACTTTTTGCAAAGCTACAATTTAATGGAGAAAAGATAGTATTTTCAGCAAATAATGTTGGAACAACTGGACACCCATCTGTAGACACTGAGAGAACTCCAACCCCAACCTCACGCTGTATACAAAAAGTTACTGAAAATTTACCATATATTTGAATGTAAAACATGGAACGATAAAGCTTCTAGAGAAAACAGGAGAAACGTGGGAGAAAAATCTTTATGACCTGCAGTTCAGCAAACAGTTCCTAGACATGACATCAAGTGTGATCCATTAAGTAAAAAATAGATAAGCTGGAATTCATAAAAATTAAAAACTTTTGCTCTGTGAACGATACGGTTCAGAGAATGAAAAGGCAAGACAAAAGCTGGGAAAATATATATTTGAGAAAAACATATCCAGCAAAGGACATCTATCTAAAATGTAGAGGAATTTTCAAAACTCAATAATAAGAAAAACTAAGCAATCCAATCTTGAAATATAAGCAACAGATTTATTTTGGGGGGCTGTGCTGAGTGGTCTTCGCTGTGTGTGGGCTTTCTCTAGTTGCAGCACGCGGGCTCTACTCTCTAGTTGTGGTGCAGGGGCTTCCCATCGCGGGGGCTTCTCCAGGTGTGGAGAGCCTGTGCCCCACAGCCTCTAGGCCCTCGGGCTCAGGAGCAGGAGTTGTGGTGCTCAGGCCTAGCTGGTCGGCATCACATGAGATCTTCCCAGACCAGGGATCGAACTAGCATCCCCTGCACTGCAAGGTGGATTCTTAACCACCGGACCGCCAGACCACCAGAGAAGCCCTACGGGTAACAGATTTGAACAGACTTTTCACCAAAGTCTAATTTCTCTGTGACATTTTTTTCAGATGTCAGTGCTTTACCTATATTTAAAAACAACAGGTTATCAATTTCGCAACGATCATTGCCTGGTGCTGCGGTTGTCTTCAGATTTGATTTCCACAGTGGACATTGTGAATAGTGAACGTAGCTTTTCATCTAAGAGTGCTAACAAATTTTTAAAGTAGCCATTATACATTTAAAGGGGAGATTGTGTTTTGGGGGTTAAGGTTGGGTTGGAGTTGGGATTATGGTTAGGTGTGGGTGAAACTCATAGTGAGTGAGGGAAGAGAAAACTCTGAGCAGGGGGTATTTACAGAGAATACTGGAAATGGTCCACGTTTACCCCTTTTACTCTAGGAGCAGCACCTGGACCCTGTGTTTATTTCTGACAGGTGGAATAATGAGCATTTTCATTTTATTCTTTGTCCTTTTCTGTGTTCAAATTTTCAATTAAAAACGTGCTTCTTTTATAACAGAAAAAAACAAGTGCTAGCAAAGAAGATGATGCGTGCATGCTCAGTCGTGTACAACTCTTTGTGACCCCATGGACTGTAGCCCACCAGGCTCCTCTGTCCAAGGGCATTTCCCTTGTGAGAATACTGAAATGGATTGTCATTTCCTCCTCCAGGGAATCTTCCCAACTCAGGGATCGAGCCTGCATCTCCTGCACTGGCAGATGGTCTTCACCATAGAGCCTCCTGGGAAGCCCTTGCTCAGTCGTGTCCCACTCTTTGGGACCCCTGGACTGTAGCCTACCAGGCTCCTCCATCCATGGAATTTTCCAGGCAAGATTACTGGAGTGGGTTGCCATTTCCTTCTCCAGGGGCTCTTCCAAACCCAGGGATTGAACCTGGGTCTCCTGCATCACCAAGCAGATGCTTTCACCATCTGAGCCACCAGGGAAGCTTAACAAAGGAGATATTGAAGTTTAATTTCATCAACTTTCAGAGCAGGTGGACTGCGCATCTGTGGCCTCAGGGGTCTGAGTTTCTGTGAATGGTGCTTCCCTGCCATCTAGTGGCCATGTGGCATGGGAGCCTTCCAACCAGTATTTCAATAAAGAGAAAGTCTGTCTTTGAAGAAGGCAAAAAATATACTGTATTTTAGGTAAAACTTTGATTTGGTTGAGTTTTTTAAAAATGAATAAAAATGATTGATGTGGAAAATAAAAGAGGAATGTAGACAAGCCATTGTGAGCAAAGACACAGAGGCGATGAACCACAGGGAGGGGCTGGCAGGGTCTGTGCATGTCTTGGCAGGGGCCATGCCCCGGGGCCCAGGTGCGTCCCTACAAGCAAGAGGTGCTGGGAGATGAAGCTGAGGGGCAGGCAGGGCCCAGGTCAAGAGTGGACTCGGGCATCAACTTCAGCATTTCAGCAGGGCAACCTGGAGACCCATCTCCATCACCATACTCACTCCTGACCTCGTCCCTGCCTCCCTGACTTGGCTGCCCTCTGGTCGGCCGAATCACGATTCTGAATCTACTTTTATAACCAATGACAAGTGTGAGTCGAATGATAGGAAGGAGAATGCTGTTATCAAACCCAAAGCTGCCGTGGATGGCTGGGATTCAGGGTAGAATAGAAGGGGCAGGACAACAGCAGGGCAAGACTCATGGAGCATAATGATGGTGAAGAGATCTGGGCCAGACAATGAGGTGGATAGTGCAGAAATGCATAAGCGAGTGCCAAAATGTAACCATATGTCCTGGCTGCCTTCTGCCTGCCCCCTCAATACCCACTCTCCATGGTTTACCATCCAGCCCTGGAGCCAGATGGCCTGACCTATATGAACTGCTTCAAGGGTTTCCTTTGCCTTCTGACTTCAGGAGTGGGGAGGGGGAAGTGAACGGCTGGGCCCGGGCATTGAGGTGAAGGGCATGGTAGAGGGACCTATGCTGGATATGAGGGGAAAGGCCAAGAGGAAAGTCTGGGCTAGTGAGGTCCTGGGAGCAGCTCCACTGGTATGTGGAGAAGGGGAGCAGAGCCACTCGATTGCAGAATGTGCACAACGGCTAAGCCGTGATGGTGGAGGGCTGAGCTTTGCACCCAGGCGCTGGCATGGCGCAGGCACACGTGGGCTGGCGGGATTGTGTTGTTCACTGTGAATGCGGCGGGGAGCCTTCAACTGCGGCTCAAATTCCTGAAGGCCTCGGGGTCTTGAACATCAATAGTAACTGAGAGGGTAAAGGTGCTGTGCTTGGGTTTGTTGACTCTCCTACAACAGTATCATGATGCATCATGAGAGATTTCTGATGCAGTCTGATCATTTTCTAGATTATCCAGAAAGTTTATCTGGAGGTTTGGGGGATACAGCAAATCCTAAATGTGTTCTGATTTCTGATAAATCTTTGAGGCAATGATTAAAAGCACCTTTGAAATGCATGAAAGTATCAGTTGCTCAGTCGTGTCCAACTCTTTGCGACCCCATGGACTGTAGCCTGGCAGACTCCTCTGTCCATGGAATTCTCCAGGCAAGAATACTGGAGTGGGTTGCCACTTCCTCCTCCAGGGGATCTTCCCCATCCAGGGATCAAGCCTGGGTCTCCCACATTGCAGGCAGATTCTTTACCACTGAGCTGCCAGGAAGCCATGAACTATTATTAATTTAGCTTTAAATAAGGCTTACATGGGCTTCCAGGTGGTACTAGTGGTAAAGAATCCACCTGCCAATGCAGGAGGCACAAGAGACGGGCGTTCGATCCCTGGGTCAGGAAGATCCCCAGGATTATGGCAACCCACTCCAGTATTCTTGCCTGAGAAATCCCATGGACAGAGGAGCCTGGCAGGCTCCATGGGGTCACAAAGAATCAAACATACTAAAGTGACTTAGCATGCACGCACAAAGCTTCCACAAGATTTGTAAACATACCTAGTATACCAAATGGACTTCAGTGTGTTTGGTTGCATCCACACAGACAGAAGTTATCCAAAACATGGAAATTACTTCATCATATAGACTTGGACGTCATAATGACGGTTAATAAAATGAAATTCTCACTGTGTTTTCCTTTTCATTGCTAAGTTTTTCTTAAGGAAAAGAACTTTCAGAAGGTAAGCAAGAAAAACACCTTAGTGCCAGGAAATGAGAACGTATTCAGCAAAATGAACACCTTGATATAAATGATACCCAAATGTCTTTTCTGGCTTTCATTTGACCTATTATGAGATCTGACTGGCAGCTATTTCCACAATTAATTGATCCTGGAAAACTTGGCAAGCCTTACTCTTCTCAAGTTCAAGAACTAGACAACTGCCCACTTTGTAAGTATCAATATAATAGTATCTATTAAGTGTTTTAAAAACTTTGGGAAAAGCATCTGTCAAATAAAAAACAGTTATGTGACTTATTATAGTAGTTGATTTCAAATATTTAGATGTAAATATTGATGCCTGTTCTAAGAAATATTTTATGAAATTCACAAAGCATGTCAGTATGTGAATGCCATAATCTAACTGCGTGTCCTGGCTGCCTTCTGCTTGCCCCTCAGTGTCTGCTCTCCATGGTTTCCCATCCAGCCTTGGAGCCAGGTGACCTGACCTAGATGAACTGCTTCGAGAGTTTCCTTTGCCTTCTGACTTCAGGATGGATGTAGTCAATGGCAGTGGGAAGATCCACAGGTAGGAGGAGAGGGGAAGCAGGTACTTACTCTCTCAGCTTCCTTCCTGCTGCACAGGGATGCTCTGAACCTCACCAGAGGCCACAGCTCCTGCCAGGTTACCCCTCCATACGGCTGCCACCCCAGGCTCACATGACCGTTGGTCTTTGTGCTTAAAGGTACTAACTGGTCCTTGAGGTTGTGAACCCCAGGGAAACTCACCATCATTTGTTACCTTCTATAATCTCTGACTGCACATTGTGGACAGCCCTTTTTATTAATTCTCCTCCAATTATCCAATTCGACTTTTCCTTCTGATTCTTGCCAGGATATTGAATGATAAAATATAAAAAGTTAAGCGCACCCTGACATTTTTCTTTCTTGTAGTCAATTTGCTTATCACCTTACTGCTTAAAGAACTCTTTATATTCAAAGTTCAGAGCAGGCAATGGCACCCACTCCAGTACTCTTGCCTGGAAAATCCCATGGACAGAGGAGCCTGGTAGGCTGCAGTCCATGAAGATTCGGACACGACTGAGAGACTTCACTTTCACTTTTCACTTTCACGCATTGGAGAAGGAAATGGCAACCCACTCCAGTGTTCTTGCCTGGAGAATCCCAGGGACGGGGAGCCTGGTGGGCTGCTGTCTATGGGGTCGCCGTGGGCCCGGGATTCAGTCCTTGATTGGAGAACTAAGATCCTGCAAGCCATGGTGGGCAGCCATAGATAGGTAAATAAATACCAAAAGGAAGTCAAAGGAATGTAGTTTAGTAGGAAATGTAAAAACATAATCTGCCTCGGGTGTAATAACTCCTTAAAAGGTCAGACTATCCTGCGTGATCAGTGAGGCGTCTCAGAACACAGCCCACCTGTTACAGTGGGCCTTCCCTCTTCTGAAAGGAAGACCCATCAGCAGAAAGGTATGAACCTGTCCCCAGACTTACTGGACCAATTGGTCGCTAGTCACTGGAATAAATATTTCCCAAGCTACCTAGAAATGCAGAGTTCTATTGCTTAAAGAAATCTGTGATCTTTATTCTATAGTGAAGACTTTCATTAATTCTGATTTAGGGACATCTGGAGGTTAAGCGTGACACTTAACTGCAAGAGAAAGACAGAAGTACAAAACGTACAAGTAAAGTCTTTTCTGTCAGAGTCAGTTGGGTATGAAAAGCTTGGAATTCATAACTAATTCAAAATTGTTCATGGGGTGATATGTCATGAGGGAACTAAATGAGGATGGAAGTCTAAAGCACAAAACATGGGAGCAAATGACCCCTGGCTCCTGGGGAGCAGCAGAGCATCATGGGAAAGAGGACCAGTTCTGAGGTCAGGGTCCCATTTTGCCATCTATTGACTTGGGCAAGTTACTTAATTATAAGCCTCTGTTTCCTCATCTGTAAAGTGAAGATCATAATATAAGTATTCATACATTTATTACAAAGGTTAAATAGGATAACATATGTAAAATACCTGAATTAGAATAAGTACCCCATAAATGTTAACTGATGTTATTGTTATTATTTTCCCCTGAAGACCAGAGTTCATGTTACTTTCGCTCATATTTCTTGCAAGGAACAGTCCAGCAATTTCTTACATCTTGCTCTTTCCATCTTTTTTTCATCTTGGATATATGTGGTCATAACTCTGAAGAAGACAGGTTTTTGTTTTGTTTTATATCTCCCTGTCCCCACTGTCTCATAAATGTTGCTAGATTTTCCTTTGAGAAATTACCTCTGTCCTACTCTTAGGCTCTGTAGGGTAAGGCTGTCCTGGCTTCCACCTCCAAGCTGTCTAGTGAATCAGGCCATTTCAAATAGACTGATTGACTCAGGAGTGAGTAGATAACCCAAGTCAGGCTGATGAGATTCAGTCCTTGGGTTTTTGCTAGATCTCTTAGGAAAGCGAGAACTGCTAACCCATTAGGGTATAAATCTGGAGATACCAGTGGTCATCATAGGGAACAGGCCGCCTGAGAATGGAACCAACACAGAGGAACACATAACTGAGAGATGGAGTGGTTTCCTAAAGGTATGAGTACCTGGGTTCAGCTGTAACTAAACACACACACACACACACACACACACCACACACACACTTTACAATTTTATAAGCCAAATAAAATCTTTTTCTTGCCTAAGTCAGTTTGGATTGAGTTTCTGTCATTGCAGCTGAAGGAGTCCTGCCAAGTCCCAGAGAGAAATCAGAAGTAGATAGTATGATCCAATTGCTCATTTCTGTAATTTTCCCCCACATTTCCCCTTCTCTTGTATTCAGTGCTTTTAAGCTGTCGTCTTCTTCATTTTTTTCATGGGAAATAATCTGATAATGTTTGCCCTTGATGCTGCAGGGTGAATTTCTGTTATTATGTTATTTTTTGTAGAGTTGATCTTCTAAGCTGTACATTTAGCCCTACAATGAAAGGCTTTGATCCTGCTATAGGATTTTAGTTCTAAATAAGGTGCATCCCCATCAAAAGAGATTTAAGAAATGTATCAACAAAACAACAATTTGTAAATCTTGTTTGAATTCTACTTTAAAAACCAACAGTTTTTAAAAATAAACACTTTTTAATAAAAACTTTCTATCTTTAGGAGATAAACATGGAAATGTTTTTAGGTGAAAAGATACATTTGAGATATGTTTCAAAATATTCTGGGAGGCAAGAGGTGAGGAGATGAAGCATAGCTGAAACAATATTTGCCATAAATTAATAGTGTTCAAAACCCAATGATGGGTTGAGCATGGGGTTCACTGTACTCTCCTAATTGTATATGTTCACATTTTTCAATAATAAAAGACTTTTAGAGAATAATAAGTAGAAATGGCCAAGGCAGCTGTTCACTGCCCCCAGAATCTCCGTTCTTCTCGCTTACAGAAAGAAACCCCTTTATTGTTGAGGATGCAATGTAATTGTCCAGATTTTTTTAAATTTCAATGATTTTATTTTTTTCTAGTCTCCCTTGTAGATGTGAGTGACCGATGGAAAGCAGATAGAACCCATTAGGTGTGGTTTCCAGGAATACTCTTTAAAGGTGCTGCTTCAGCTATTTCTTTCTCAAAGAACTGAGAAAGGTACTGACAGTTATTTTGCATCACAGGAAAACTTCACACCAGAATACATGATGCCATCGGGGTGGGTGGGAAAGATAGACAGAACTTGGGTCCCTGGTGACCGTACAGCTGCCACACCAGCCCTGGGCAACTTTTCCTCTTTTTTCGGAGAATTAAACTTTTTTTTTTTAATTTGCATTTGCCCTTACAGAATTTGTTAACTCCACGAAAGAAGGGAGGATCTCTCAGTCTTATAGCTCACTAACTTGGCTGCTTTTTGGAAGTACCTGGTGTGCTTTTAAAACTGTTAAGGCTTGGACCCCACTTACAGTGTCTGAATTCATTGATTTAGGGTACAGCTTGGACGCTGGAATTTGTAAAAGCTGCCCTGGTGATTCTAATGTGCGGCCAATGTGGTGATCCGGTGTTGAAGCTCGCGATTTGATCCCCTGAGCGCTGGGCCTTGGTTCGGGGGACGGTCAGGATTCGGTGACCAACTGAGATCACCTGTTCATCACAACGCGAAGTCGGAGTACTAAGAGTGTTGGTAGTCTTCGGCGCCGGAGCCAATCCGGCCCCGCCTTTCCCCCAGATCGGCCCCGCCCCCACCCCGGGCCCCGCCCCCGGCCCCGCCCAGCTGTGGCCCCGGATAAACGCGGAAAAGAGTGAGCCCGCCGAGCAGCCTTCGGGAGTGCGGCTGTGCGCTTGCGCGGCACCGGGTGCCCGCGGGCGTTTGAGTTTCGCTCCTGGAGCCGGGTCTCGAGGCCCTACGCTTCCGACCGAGATTGGGTGGGGGAGGGGCGGTTCTCGGCGCCTCGCGACCCCACCGAGTGGGCCCTTTGCTTCCGGACCCGCACGAGGTTAGAGTCTGGTGTTGAAGATGCCCGGAAGCGGGCATTGTTTGGGCGGGGCGGGGGCCGGGGCGGCGCGGCCCGGGATGAGGAGTGGGCCTTAGCCGCGTTAGCCGGAGTGGAGGCTTTATTTAGACCTTCTGACCTACCCTCGGGCTTCCCTGCTGCCTCAGGGTAAAGCGTCTGCCCGCAATCCGGGAGACCCGGGTTCAAACCCTGGGTCGGCTCCCCCGGAGAAGGACATGGCAACCCCCTCCAGTTTTCCTGCCTGGAGAATCGTGTGGACGGAGGAGCCTGCTGGGCTATATATATAGTCCGTGGGGTCACAGAGAGTCGGACACGACCGAGCGACTTCACTTTCTTTTTCACTTTCTTTCACCTCCCTTGACTTGAACTAACAGTACCTGATTTCTTTCCTTCGCCTCCTTCCGTCTCCTTGTGGGCTTTGCTGTGCTCAGTCGTGGCTGACTCTTTGCGACGCCGTAGAAGAGCCAGGCTTCTCTGTCCATAGGATTTTCCCGGCGAGAATACTGGAGGGGGTTGCCATTTCCTCCTCCTGGGTCCGCCTCCTTACCGACCCCAACAGTAAAGCCCCAGTCCCCACAGCATAGGAGAAATGCTTCCCTGGACCCGTTTCTTTGAACTTCCTGTGTTTTTCCTTAAAATTCTTGGGTATTTTAAGTTTTCAGAGAAAATACTGATGTTGTCTTTATGTATAAATAGCATATTTGTCCGCCTGAATCTCTGAGGAAATGACACAGTCTTGTCTTCTGTACTTTGCTTTGGGATGCACTGACTATAGAAAGCTATGGTTTTTCCAGTGGCCATGTATGGATGTGAAAGTTGGTCTGTGAAGAAACCTGAGCGCCAAAAAATTGATGTTTTTGAACTGTGGTGTTGGAGAAGACTCTTGAGAGTCCCTTGGACTGCAAGGAGATCCATTCTAAAGGAGATCAGTCCTGGGTGTTCTTTGGAAGGACTGATGCTAAAGCTGAAACTCCAATACTTTGGCCAACTCATGCGAAGAGTTGACTCATTGGAAAAGATTGTGATGCTGGGAGGGATTGGGGGCAGGAGGAGAAGAGGATGACAGAGGATGAGATGGCTGGATGGCATCTCGATGTACGTGAGTCTGAGTGAACTCCGGGAGTTGGTGATGGACAGGGAGGCCTGGCGTGCTGCGATTCGTGGGGTCGCAGAGATTCGGACAGGACTGAGCGACTGAACTGAGAGCTCTAAGATGGGTCATTACTGGACATTGATGGTGGTTATTCAGTCACTAAGTCGTCTCTCTGTGCGACCCCATGAACTGCAGCACTGCCAGGGTTCCCTGTCCTTCACCATCTTTCAGACCTTGCTCAAACTCATGTCCATTGAGTCAGTGATGCCATCCGACCATCTCGTCCTCTGTTGTCCCCTTCTCCTGCCTTCAATCTTTCCCATCAACAGGGTCTTTTCCAGTGAGTCGCTCTTTGCATCAGGTGGCCAAAGTATTGAAACTTCAGCATCAATCCCTCCAATGAATATTCAGGATTGATTTCCTTTAGGATTGACTGGTTTGATCTCCTTGGTTAGAAACTGAATTTTGTATAATTGAAAGATATTGCTCATGAGTTTTTGTACTTTCTTTTCCAGGAGATGTGACTTACTGGATATTTATCATTCTTAGATTTTGAAAGTGAACAGAAATTTTTTTTTTTTTTTTGTAAATGTGTTTATATATATTTTTTTCTTCAGAGGCTTAAAGGATGGCCTCAGATCTGGAACACTTATGCTCTCATATTAATGAAAAGATTGGCAATATTAAAAAACTCTGTCATTGAGGAATTGTGGTAAGTAAAACAGATTGCACTGACTTTGTACATTGAAAATACATTTTGATTGTTGTCCCACTTTGATATCTTATGCGTGGATAAATGAATGTATCTTAGGTAATTTTCAGTTTTGAATAGTGATTTTTAAAGCAGTCTGCTATCCATATTTTGAATATTGCAGAGGATACTAAAGTGTAAATCACATTGAACAATAAACTAGCTAATAATTACATTTATTTATTTATTTGTGTTTTTCTGAGACACTCAAGGCTGAGTAGTAAGATTTAAAGGTTATATTGAGTTCCTGATTCTAGAGCTAAGCAGAGATACTAAAAGATAAGGAAAAAAACAGAAATGGAAAACACCCACAGAGATAGAGTATCCCATAACTCATATTGCAGACTGCTTTGATAAGGAAGGTTATCAACATATATCAATATTATCAATATATATCACTAGGAAACAGCTAATTGAAAATGAAATAAATTATTTAAACACCCGGAAACTTGGAGGTTGTGACCATCTTCCAAACTAGTTTGAAGTGCAGAGAAACGGGATCCTGGAAAAAATCGTTTACAAAAACGATGTGCTTTCCAGCCTTATCTAGGAGAACTAAAGATTTGATAGGCAGAATTCCATCTGCAGGGGAGATCCTGTTGAACTTTTATTGTATTTTGAATGGATACTTTTTAAAAATTCAAAAATGAAATTATACTGTTGGAATGTCCTTTCAAATTATACATGTCCTTCTGAGACTTGCATATTCTTCCTCCCTTGTCAAGAACACTAATAAAGAGACTCATCCAGTTTACAGTTGGTGGCTATGTATTCTGTAGAAAGTTAAAGCTGAAGCAACTGTGGGTTCTTCTGTAGCCCCCAGTCTCATCTGAGGAAACCGAGGCCCTAGAAGTCAGGCGACTTGCCCAGGTTCTGCTGCTTATCAGTGGTCAGTTGGGGCTACAGCTTTTGTGTCCTGATTCCCAGGGTAGTACTTGTCTATTTCTATGCCATTTTTATTGAATAATCTAAAAAGGACATTTAAATCTTTAATAAGTAGTCTTTAGATTTTCTTTCTGAGAGCATGATTACTCTTGGATAAATATAACTTAGAGATTATAAAACTATCCAACCTTGAATTCAGATGGCCCCCTGAAGCATGAGGCCTGGCAGAAGCAGTCTGACCTGTTAGGTTGCTACACACTGGGTAACTGTCGTTTGTACGTGGGGAGAGTAATTTGTCTGTTCGGTTCCGCAGCCTATTCAGGAAAGCCCAGTAATATGTTTGCCATGTTGGCGGCTGTAATTTACTAGATCGCTACTATCAAAAGCAGTGAATTTACTTAGTGCACTTACTTTACTACAAATCAGCAAACAAGGCCCTAAAATTGAGGTGACTGGGTTATTTGAGATACCAGTATATACAACTGTTTCATCCCCTGAGATTAGTCTCTTCAGAGACATCAGTACTCTCGTTTATTTGTTCATTTCTTTCAGCTGTTATGAACCTTCCGTCAAATGATTTATTAGATTGTTGATTTGTAACAGCTTGCCTTTACTGAGTGCCTTACTAGGTTGTAAGCAGAGTGCCCACCCCTCTTCTATGTACTTTCTTGCTTCTCATTAATTCTCTGAGGGCAAGTGCTGGTGTCTGACTGCAGGCCTAGAAACTCTAGCCATTTCACTCTGCATCTGTAATCTCCAGTGTGGTCACATTTTGTTTTCACTTAGGCATATTTCATGATTTGGTTGTTAGAGAAGATGGAAAATATTTGGTTATGAGGATGGTTTTCCCTTTTGTGCTTTTGAGGTGCCCTTAAAAAAAAATTTTTTTTTCTTTTTCACTTTTTATTTCTAAGAAGGAAGTTTCTCTGGTTTTCCCATCCTTGTATCTGTGAAGCTGGGGAGAGGGGCCCGGTGGTGGGGTTGCGAACATGAGAGCAGACTACTCTCCCCTACCTCCCTAGACACTTACAGGCCAATCCAGAATGTAAGCTTATCTTTCTGGCCAGTGATTAGAATTTTTCAGGTTTACACATTCACAGGATATATCCCATGAAGAGAGTCCTGGCCTCCTTCGGGATTCTCACTTCCAGCACCCTGTGCTTTGAAGGCCCAAAAGCCGGGACTCTTATCCCCATTAAAACCAAATATATTAGGTTACTGAGGTTGACAACCTCCTCCCTCCCACATTCTCTGCACCTTGAGTCCCGCTTCTGCATGCCCCCATCCCCTCACTAGGGCTACTGCAGCATCAGCTCATACATTCTATCTGGTCTGTGATTCTTTCTTCAAGTTGAAACTCATGGAGATTTACCTTTTTTCTCCTAAGAGCTCAACTATGCATGCAAAAGGGTGTTTATTTTATCTAGCATTTCTAAGTGCTTTATTATAGTGGAAGAATTTTCCAAAAACAAAAGATTCAGGGGATACTTTGTATTTACCTCCTCCTTCCTTTTTTCATATTACTTAGTAACGAGTTCTTAGGATTATTCATGGAGACAAATCCTAGGGGCTGAAACATTGTTCTTTCTTCACCCTCAGTGTCCCTTTATGGTCAGGCTCTGTTCCATGAGTTCCCTTGGCTTCATGTAGGTTTTATGGTTTTCTGTATGTTTTATTTTCCATTTTATCTTTGTTTATTAATAGGGAAAGAACCTACCTTGAAGCCCATTTTAAATAAAATAGGAGATGAGATCATTGAAGTAAATGAACTTCTAAATAAATTGGAATTGGAAATTCAGTATCAAGAACAAACCAGCAGTTCCCTCAAGGTAATGGTTTTTCTAGTGATGAAACAAAATAAAAAGGCAGTTAATATAAACACCTAATCACCAGGGAATTCATAAGGATTCTTTATGTTTATAATGTTGTTAGCTTTGATTATTAACAGTAAAGAGTACTATTTGCATTTTGTTTTCCCAGTGTAAAGGACTCCAGAGTTCCAGAGGTATTTCTTTCTATGCTGGTAGCCAATTTATTTACTAAAAAGGAGTATTTCCTAAATAATTCTTGGGAGGTTTAATTTAAATAAATGATCTCCTGGGAGTGTGGTGTGGGAGGAGTGCCTGCCCTGGGTTGAGGAGACATGGTTTCCCACCATGACTCCCCGAGCACGTTCTGCCACCCTAAGAAAGTCATTTTTCCTCTTGGGGTCTCAGTGCTCTTAACTGAAAGGTAATGGGTCATATTGAAGTATTTCTTGGGTCCCTTCTATTGTGCATTTCTTTCTCTGTTTGTACAGATTGTAGTGTAAAGATTCCCAGGTTAAAAAAACCACTAGAGCCTCATTCACACACACATTTTGTTCTAAATAAGCCTTTACCTAATAAAAATGCTTCTGATAGGATGGGAAAAGAATCTGTACCATAATTACCTCATGCTCTTAGAACCACTGATATGTTCAGTGGGATTGATCAAGGTGGCCTCTGTAGTCCTTTCAAGCGTTATAATCCTGTGTCTGTAAAGATTTTTCAGGGGATTTTCTGTAGGACTGGACATGATTATGCCTATCCTGCTGTTGGTTGAAATGAGATCAGTATTTCTGAACATGATCCAGGTCTTTAAAAGAAAGATGTCATACAAATTCAAAACAAACCAATAATAGTTAGATTTCTACCTTGCCCAATAAAGCCCAGGGTTAGGTGTGGGCTTAGAGAAGGTCCAACTCAGGATTAAAGCCTATTTGGAATTTTTGTCTACATGATGACTGGAAATCAGATGACAGGGATCCAAAGGTACAGAGTATTTTTTCTTATTAAATTTCCATGAGTTCATAACCTCAGATTCTTGGGAAAGTTAAATAAAGACAACACAAAATGAAGGCAGTTATGATTAAGTAAAAATTTTCATTAAGCTAGAATATACAAAACCTTCCTAAGCAGTATCTCGTCCTTGCATTCCAGGAATGTGTTATCGTTTGGTGCCGGGGAATGCTTGCTAAGTCAACAAAAGCAGTTTTACCCAGAATGGCAAACATAAATCTTTCATATACTTTTTAGTTGCTTCCCAAGGTTGAAGTATTTTAGAAAGACATAAATGTCAATCCTGCCTGTTGTAATGTCATTCTAGCAATTGTTCTCTGAACAAATCCAGTAGAGAAAAATAATGTATCCCCATCCCAAGTCAGCTCTAGAAACCAAAGGGCTTCTTTTAAATATTGCAGAGTTCAGTGCTTTTTAATCCCTTCCACTCAGCATCACTGTAGTTGAACTCAGTATTTCCTGCTCTTTTTAACATGTTAAAACACACATAGGCAGGACAGATGCTTGTTATGAGCTTTTTCTTTTTTTAAAGGAACTCTTTGAATCTCTCGAAGAAGATTATAAAGATGTGGAGCATCTCAAAGAAAACATCCCTCCCCATTTGCCTCAAGTAACAGTTACCCAGAACTTGTAAGTGTGTTTCTAATTATTTTTACTCTCTGGACTTATAAAACTATTAAAACAAGCATTTTAGATCTTTTTGCTTTTCGATATACTTGCAGTTTTGTTAGTGATTATCCAGTTTTGTTTTGTTTTGTTTGCACTTACATGAGAAATAATCTTTCCCTCATCTTTACCAGTTTTCTTATCCCACTGCCTCTAGGGAAAATGTGGTGCCTTTTTCCCAAGGATCAGTCCCTCAGAGCAGAGTCTGTTAACACTGGCTCTGTTGACATTTGAGGTCAGATAGTTCTTTTTTGTAAAAGTAGCATATTTAGCAGCATCCCTGCTCTCTTCCAATGGGCTATCAGTAGCTCTCCTGTACACCTCCCCCTGCCCCCCACCCACCCTCCACCTAGGTGGTGACAATGAAAAATGCCTTCAGACATTGAGGGGGTGGAAAATCTCCCCTGACCCTTGAGAAACACTGCCTTAGGGTAAAAATAAACTTAATGAGCCTCCTATCTTAAAAATAGCTCAAGGAACAAAGGCTTAGCCCTATTTTTACCCTGAAACTCCTGTCCTGCCTCTCTGTCTATTCACTGCTAGTAGATGTTCTTGCCTGCCCTTTCTCCTGAAGCCCCTAAAACCTAGCTTTTGGCTGTTAATTACTACCATACTTGTGAAAATGATTGTGTGAAGGTCACAAAGAGGTAAAAGCAATTACCTCTTCAGCCCTGATTATTTTCTGATTTTATTTTGCTGCTCATCTTTTGGAAATGTTGTCTGCCTTACTGGGTCTTCTTGTTGTCATCCTACATCTTTGACTAGGCTGCCCCCCTTTTCTCTGCCCTCCTTTAAGTTATAAGTGTCTCCTAAGACACTTACTTAACACCGTTATTAATGCTCTCAGGTGTCCAACTCCAGCCTTGACATGGCCTCTGGTTCAGCTGTTAGAACTGCTTGCTGGGAGTCTCACAAATGAGCTGTTCTCTCCTCCAGGTTTACGTGGGTGAGACTAAATTGGCTATCTCCTTGTCACCTACCCATCACCTAGACAGGAACAGGGCATCTTCAAACTCTCTCTCTGTCTTGTAGCCCCTTGGCCTCTGTGGGGTTTTGTCTGCCTCTGCCCTCCCTCTCATTGTCTGGCTCCATGAGATCTTTCATCATTTTTTGTCTTTATGATTTGGGAGTTACTTGTGTTTTGTCTTTGCAGTATTTCTCCACTGCCATCTCTCCAGTCCTTTGCCACCAAAATTGTATTTCTTTTTAAATTTTATTGAAGTATAGTTGATTTTCACAATTGTATTTCTAAAAGGGGCTCCCTTTGTATACCACAACTAACTTAACTATTTTAACTTTTGAAATGGATCATATATACAGAAAAGTAATTGAAGTATTATTAGTGCAAATTAAAGGAGAATAATAAACATCAGTGAATCTATCAGTCAGATTAAGAAATAGGACACCGCCAGTGCCTACAACACTTCTGTTGCAGATTCTCCTTCTGTTGCATTTGTGATAATCAGTCTTGCGTATGTGTTTCCACCAACAATATACTGCTTAAGTTTGAAAACTAAAAGGAACGCACGAACCTTGCTGTGTAGGAAAACAGCCGTGTTGCTGCTGATAGTTGAAGGTCTCCAGGAAATAAGCTCAACAGAGTCCCTGGCATGCCAGGGTACCTTGGAATTTCCCTCCAAGAAGAGGAAATTAGGGAGTTCCTTGGCAGTCCAGTGGTTAGGACTTAGTGCTTTCACTGCCACGGACCAGATTCAATCCCTGGTCAGGGAACTAAGACCCCACAAACTGAGCACTATGCCCCCCCGCAAAAAAGGAAGAGAAAATTAGTGGGCAGGGTCATGAATGAATGGAGGAACAAAAGACACCTTGGGGTATCTGCCAGGTCTCTTGGGCTGGACACTGGACACCCAGCAAGAATGGCCCAAGGAGTAGGGGGATTTTCTTCTAAACTCACTGTGGCCTAGGTTCAGTTTTCAGGGCCAGGTCACAGCAGAACCTTTGTATAGTCAGAAAAGGTTATTTTTAGCTGATGCGCACAGCAGGGCCTGAGAACAGGCAAGTACAGGTAGTAACCAACCAGGCTCAGCGTGGAGTCTCAGGTTACGTTTCATGTAAGGATGATGCTACAAGCACTGGGCATCTTCACCTTCACAGCCTGTCGCACGGTCGTCTCCTCGTCGCACTGCCTCCATCACACCTGGTCGCTATCTGTGTCTGGTACTCAGCTGTCATCTTGGGATCTCACCTCCCTGTCTGTGGGATTCCCTTTGTATACTCCTGGGTTGGATCATTTCTTTCCTGTATCCCCTTTTCTGTTTGGAGAAGTCAAGCCAACCTGACTTGCTGCTGGCACGGGGGTTTCTTCCTTCCCTGGCAGTTAAACAGCCTAGAAGCTATAGCCCGTTCCTGGACTCCGTTTGCCATTGCAGAAGGAGCTGTATCAGGCTTCTCACCCACACCAAAAAGTGGAGCCGGACTGGCCCTAGGGTACCCATGTTCATTTCTGGCAGCTGAAATGAGTCTGCAGCAGGTGGGACTGATACTAGCAACCAATGGGGTAAATTAGAAGTATAAGATGATTCATGTTTCCACATCCAGAAATAGGGAAATCAGAAGGAGAAGTTGTTTAGAGGTTAAATTCAGGTTCACACATACTGACTTTGAGGAGCCATTGAGATAACAGATGAGGATGTTTGGCGTGTGTCTTATTTGCACCATGTTTTGCGTGCATAAATGACGTAATTATGTTACTGAAGATTTGGGAACTTAATTTTTCAATGTTCTCTCCACTATTAAAAAAAAACAAAAACCTTTTTTTTTGTCTGTGCCATGGGGCATGTGGGATCCCAGTTCCCTGAGCAGGACTGAACCTGTGCCCCCTTTCATTTGAAGCTTTTGGAGTCTTAACCACTGGACCACTGGGGAAATCCCTTCACTCTTCAAATCTTCAAAGCATTAGCAGTAGGGATAGAAAATGAAAATGTTGCCTATAAAATTATAACAAGATGGAAAAATTATAAGATCGTGCTTAATACTGGTCGTTTTCAGTTGCGTAGCCTCCTACTATGCCACAGAACTCTGACAATGTGTGTCTCTGTTCTGTAGTGTTAACAGATCAGATCTTGACCCTGAAGAACCAGTCAAAGTTGAGGAACCTGCACCCACAAAGAAGCCTCCCAAAGAACAAAGAAGTATTAAAGAAATGCCGTTTATAACTTCTGATGAGTTTAATGGCATTCCTGCGTAAGTGTTTGAGATAAATTTTAACATAGTAATCAGCATACATGATTGTCATAAACCTTGAATATATTATTTGTAACATGCTGTGCTCCAGTATTGATCTTTTCTAAAATAGTTTTACATTATGCTGCAGGAATCTTTTGTGGAAGATGCTTAAATTTTTGTTTTTTATTTAGTTGTAAAACCTAGTCATAGATCTAGAGATGGATCAGTTTGTTCCAGAGTCCTCTCAGGGTCATTTTATGATACAGATTTTTTTATCCAATTACATTTTAGAAGTAGCCTCAGTTTTGCTACAGTTTTAAGGAAAGGGAGTATGTTGTATAGATTTGGAAATTAGCATGGAGAGAGCTCTGTTTGATTTCCGTTTGTCCATTAACTTGTGCCACACACTTGTTTGAGGCTGCTCTATTCTTGACTCTGGGTCACTGAGGAGAATACAGGGCTGAATGGGACAAGATACAGATACTTCCCCTGAATAAGGACTCCATTGCTCTTCATAGAAGACATTAATGGGGAATCAATTATGGAAATCCATATTTTTAAACTCATAATTCCAGGGCTTAACTTCACATCTTGGCTTTATATTGTTGCATTTCTTTTTATTTTCTTATACAAATAATGCATGTTGTTAGTGTTTGTTGTGAGACTGATAACTCATCTCTAAGTCCACCACTCAGACGAGATAGAGTATTTCCTTTTGCATTTTAATTTCACCTACATAACAAGTTGTTTCTGATTGTTATTACAACAGTGTAGTTATTCTATGAATATAATTTACTTTTTTTATTAAGCATTTTTCCACTATTAACTATCATCGAAAACTTGAATGTTAATAGTTGTATAATATTTTATGGTGTGGCTACTCTATAAGCTATTTAAGCATGACTTTATTAAATATTTGGGTTGACTGTGTTGCTATGAAGAATGGTACAGTGAAATTTCTTTTACACAGGTCTATTTTGTAATTCCTTTATTATTATTATTTCCTTGAGGTAGAGTCCTAGGAGGAGACTCCCGGGGCAAAGAGCATGGTTATTTTACTTGCCTGAGAGTTATCCATCCAGATTTTTTTTTTAGGTTTACAGAAAAATTGAGCAGACTGAACAGTGTTCTCATAACTAAAAACAGTTTGCCTTATTACTGACATGTTGCATTAGTGTGGTAAATTAGTTACTATTGCTAAACCAGTCTGGATACTATTAACTAGATATTAACTAAAGTCTGAAGTTTGCAGTAGGGTTCATTCTTTGTGTTGTGTAGTCTGTGGATTTTGTCAGATGTGGAATGTCATGTCTCTACTGTTATATCATACAGAATAGTTTCACTGCCCTAAAAATACCATGTGCTCCTCCATTTCATCTCTCCTCCTGAGACCCTGGCTGCCACTCATCTTTTTATTGTCTCTACAGTTTTCCCTTTTCCAGAATGTCATACAGTTGAAATTATACACTGTTGCCTTTTGGACTGGCTTCTTTCACTTAGTAAGATACATTTAAGATTTCTCTAGTGTCTTTTGGTGACTTGATAGTCATTTCTTTTTATCGCTGACTCTGATGCTGGGAGGGGTTGGGGGCAGGAGGAGAAGGGGACAACAGAGGATGAAATGGCTGGATGGCATCACCGACTTCGATGGATGTGAGTTTGAGTGAGCTCTGGGAGTTGGTGATGGACAGGGAGGCCTGGTGTGCTGCGATTCATAGGGGTCGCAAAGAGTCGGACACGACTGAGCGACTGAACTGAACTGAATATTCCATTGTGTAGATGTAGCAGTTTGTTTACCCGTTCATCTGTGGAACAATGTTTTGGTTACATCCAGTTTGGGGCAGCTATGACTAAAGCTGCTGTAAACGTTCACCTGCAGGTTTTTGTGTGGACATGTTTTCAGCTCACTTGGGTAAAACTAGGAGTGTGATGGCTGGATCATATGGTAAAGCTGTCTAGCTTTGTGAGAAACTGTGACGGTGCCTTCCCTAAGTAGCTGTACCATTTTGCATTCCCAGCAGAACAAGAGTTCTGTTGCTCCATATCCTTGCCTGCATTTAGTTTTGTCCGTTGTTTTCTATTTTAGCTGTTCTAGTTAGTATAATGTACCTCATTGTTTTAATTTTCAGTTTCCTGATAACATATGATGTTGAGCATCTTTCCATATACATAGTTGCCCCTTGAAAAATATATGGCAGTTTCACAAATCTGAGACTCGGAATGAGGCTGACATTTTAGGTTTTTTTTTTGTTTTGGCCACTCAGTCATTTCCTTTGTTGACAGCTTTATGTGATTAAAATTGTTTGATGCTGTTTGGTTTTCTAAATTGTTGTTGCCAAGAACAAATGGCTGTGAGGAACGGTGGAGTAGAAAGGTCTTCAGAAAATGCTTTCTTGGGGACTTCCCTGGTGGTTCAGTGGTTAAGAATCCACCTTGCAGTGCAGGGGATGTGGGTTCAATCCCTGATCAAGGAACTATGATCCGACATACCTCAGAGCAGCTAAGCCCATGTGCCACAACTACTGAACCCACGTGCCACAGCAAAAGATCCCATGTGACACAATGAAGGCCCGCCTGCTGCAACTAAGACCTGGTGCAGCCAAGTGAATACATAGATAAAAGAAAATGCTTCCTTGTAGGGAGGATATTGAAATAGTCATGGTAGAGTATTCGTTTTTAAACTAAGAGATTATTTAACGAATGAGAGAAGTTGAAAGGTTAGGATAAGAAGAATGTGTTCCAAGCATGGGGCTTTGATTGATGTATCTTTGAAAAGTTGATACTGAGGTCCAATTTAAAGTGGAAAACACTGGTACGTGTTTTGAGGAAATTAGAGGATAGTTCACATGGTTTAAAGCAGGGGTCCCAATCTCTGGGATCTAATGTCTGATGATCTGAGGTGGAGCTGATGTAATAATAAATAAGTGCACAATGAATGTATCGCATTTGAATCATCCCCAAATCAACCTCCCCTACCCTGCCCAACCCGGTCTGTGAAAAAAATTGTCTTCCATGAAACTTTTCCCTGGTGCCAAAGAGATTGGGGACTGCTAGTTTAAAGGAATTTCTTTGTGTTGAGCTGTGGCATTAACTGTTTGTGGAAATTGTGGTTAAAAAAATGAATGGAGAAAGTGAATTTAGAAAAGAGAAAAATGAAAATGAATGGTTTTAGTCAATATGAATATTTTTCTTTAAACATTTATACATTATTTTATATTAAGAAACTTCCAATTAGAAAACTGCCCCTTTTAACAGAGGGGAAGGTCAGAGTTTAATATAATGAATCCACAATTTGTTGAAGGGAAAAGGGAAGCAGATCATGAAAATTTTGTTTTGGGTGTATACAGACTGCTCAGAATCGAAGGTCTCCTATTCTTATATTCTAAGACTGTGATTGGCATCACTGACGCAATGACATGAGTTTGAGCAAACTCCAGGAGATAATGAAGGCTAGGGAACCCTGGCACGCTGCAGTCCATGGGGTTGTGAGAGTCAGACAGGACTCTGACTGAACAACCAGAAGACTCTGGTGGCTGGGAGGACAGGCGGGAGGGAGGCTGAATTGGAAGAATGGGCTCTAGAGGTAAAGAGACAAGGCTTAATCCACCTGCCAATGCAGGAGACACAGGAGACGCAAGTTCCACCCTTGGGACGGGAAGATCCCTTGGAGCAGGATCCCAGTTATTCTTGCAGGCTTCCCCGGTGGCTCAGGTGGTTAAAAAAAAAAAAAAAAAAAAAAATCCACCTGCAATGCAGGAGACCTGGGTTCAGTCCCTGGGTTGGGAAGATGCCCTGGAGAATGGAATGGCTATCCACTCCAGTATCCTTGCCTGGAGAATTCCACGGTGGTCTATAGTCCGTAGGGTCACAAAGTGACTGAGTGACTTTCACAGTCACTTTCAGACAGTACTTAAGGCCCTTTGAGCGCAAAACAAGTGAGGCTGTCCATCCTTCTCTGCCAGGCAGCTGTGCAGCTTAACTTCTGGGCCCTCTGATCCCTTTGCAGCCCCTCCACCACCAATTCTTCTTTATTGGCTCTTCATCTCTGTTGTCTTCTTTGTCATTTCCCCTTCCTCCTCCCTCCGACCCCCCTTTATTTCTTTGAGCAGGTCTGTTTCTGCAGAAAACTGAAGTGGTATGAGTTATATAATTTATTAATACTAAAATATTTCTTCCCCTTGCTTACAAACATTTTAAAATATTGAAATAAACTGGTATATTGGAATTAATCCATTGGAATCAGAGTTTGAGATTAAATTGTTAATTTAAATTGTTAAATTGTTACAGTAATTCTGTAAGGAGTAGGGATAGAGATTTCTGCATCTAGATATAAGTAGGGGAGATAAGCACTAATACAGTGTAGCCTCTACTTAATTTTTCAGTGGTTGAGACACATCTAGTTTATTTGGAAGTTGCTATAAAATATTTTTCCAAAGAGTGCTAGTAGCTTGTATAAAGTAGTTGACTGTATAAAGTCACCATATATAAATATTTTTCTTCAAAGAAAACAATTTTGTATGATGATTCTTTTAAAAAATTAATCATTTTCTTTTTTACAGGTACATGAAATCCCGCTTAACCTATTGTCACATTAATGATGTTATTAAAGAAATCAACAAGGCAGTTGTTAGTAAATACAAGATCCTATATCAACCAAAAAGTCTATGAATTCTGTGACCAGAAATCTCTATCACAGATTTATTGACGAAGAAACGAAGGAAACCAAAGGTAAAATGAGTGTGTGTGTGTGTGTGTGTGACATGTCAGCTGATTGGAGTGTAACTAAATCATATGAAACAAAACTAATTCCAGAAAATTCTAACTCTAGAGAGGTATTCTCAACCAGAGGCAGTTTTCCCACCAGAGGATATTCTGCCATCTCTGGAGACAGTTTTGATTGTTACACCCAGGGTTGGGGGTGCTCCTGCACTTGGTGAGTAGAGAGCAAGGGTCCTGAGTAGAGTAGAGACCGCCACAGGGCACCCTGTAGTGCACAGGGCAGCTCCGACAAGAAAGAATTATCTAGTCTAGACCATCTAGTGTGTCTAGTCTAGATAATCATCTAGAATTATCTAGTCTAAAACAGTACTAGTGCCGAGCCTCAGAAATACTGTGTTGGAGTCTCTTACGGAATGATACCCAGTGTTTTCAGAATTAGAATAGTAATAACAGCTGGTGATGCTTAGGTAACACTTACTGTGTGGCAGAGAGTGTACTAAGGACTTTAGTCCTCACAGCGTCCTTATGAGCTGTGTGCTATTATTACTCCTATTTTACAGATGAGGAGGACTTTAGTTCCTTGCCCCAGGTGAGTCAGTTGAGTGATAAAGCTGCCATGGGTTTCTGGGTTACATTCTCTTAACCACTACCATATTGCTTCTTAAAAGTGAATTGTTCAAAAGATACCAGCAGATAGCCAGTGATAAAATAAGCAAGGCTGCACTGCTGAATTGCCACAGTAAACATTATGCAACTTCAGTTGAAAGAATAGTTACTTTAGCAAGAATATCAGTTCTCACTTTGGTTCAATGATAGTCAGAATCATTAATGCCATTCATAGTCATAATGTAATATATTAAAGACTCCTCTTGAAAGTTGTCCTAATAAAAATTAGCACTAATATCTTTACTTTCAGGTCATTATTTTGTAGTGGAAGCTGACATAAAGGAGTTCACAGCTTTGAAAGTCGACAAGAGGTTTCATGTAATACTGAATATTTTACGACACTGCCGGAGGCTATCAGAGGTCCGAGGGAAAGGGCTTACCCGATATGTTATAACATAATGTCCTTGTGAGCTTTTGAACCAGCTAACAGGGTTTAGAGGCTGTTCCTATAGTTTCCTTACATGTAATTTTTTAATACATAATTTTTTTAGCTTTTTCATACTTTTGTTTCTTCTAAAAATAAAGCATGCATATTTAAAAATCCGCTACCTATAGTACGTCCTTAATCACCTACCATGTGAGCCTCTGTTCTAGGCATACAGTGGAACTAAGAAATGTTCCTATTTAGTTTTCGTGTTCAGTGACAGTGCTGCCAGTCCCAGTAAGAGGGATGCAGAGAAAAGCCAAAGTTCAAGAAGATCAAGGAAGGCCAGGCTCTTTGGAATTAAAGGTCGTTAGTGTCTATATTCCATCCTACAGATTGATGATATTTCAGGCTATAGTCAGAAGTTGGATATGAGGGCAGCACATTGATCCCTGGGTCGGGAAGATCCCTTGGAAAAGGGAAAGGCTACCCACTCCAGTATCCTGGCTGGAGAACTCCATGGACTGTGTCGTCGATGGAGTCGCAAAGAGTCGGACACGACTGAGCGACTTTCACTTGTTCACTTTCTTCCATGTGGTTTTCTGCTTTCCCATATGTGGTTAAGGGACAGCTTACTTGAAATGCATTCAGTGTAAATCAGTCTGTAAACATCAACCTGTAATGAAATTGTAATAAAAGTATATTGAGATGAAAAAGATGATAAGATGTGTGAGCAGATTGATAATGGTCACGGAAAATGGGTGGTTGGATTGTAAGAATTTAATGGAGTTTCACTTCCACACTTGGGGAGACTGTTAGTGTAGTCTGTGTCTTAGTGTCCTCTAGAGAAACAGAATCAACAGGCTATCTGTCTATGTGAACTGAATTGAAAGTGACTTAGTCATGTCCAACTCTTTGTGACCCTATGGACTATACAGTCCATGGAATTCTCCAGGCCAGAATACTGGAGTGGGCAGCCTTTCCCTTCTCCAGAGGATCTTCTCAACCCAGAGATCGAACCCATTCTCCCACATTGCAGCTGGATTCTTTACCAGCTGAGCCACAAGGGAAGCCCAAGAATACTAGTGGGTAGCCTATCCCTTCTCCAGCAGGTCTTCCCAACCCCAGAATCGAACTGGGGTCTCCTGCATTGCAGGCAGATTCTTTACCAACTGAGCTATCTATATCGGTGTCTGTCTCTCTCTCTCTCTCTCTGTCCATCTGTCTCTAGTGGAGATTTATCTTGAGGAATTAGCTCATGTGATCATGGAGGCTGGGGGCCCAGGAAAGCCAGTGATGTGATTCAGTCTGAGTGTGACAGCCTGAGAACCAGGGAAGCCAGGCCAGAGCAGGTGAGATGAGAAGCTGCAGCTCAGCAACGAGGCAGGAAAATAAAGGAACACATCCTCCCTCCTTCCTCTGCCTTTTGTTCTCCTCAGGCCCTTCCTGGATGGATGGGAAGATGCCCACCCACGTGGGGAGGACAGTCTGTCCATTGAGTCCACTGATCCAGTGCTCATCTCATCTCAAAACACGCTCATAGACATACCCAGAAATGATGTTTAATATGGGTTCCCGGTGTCGTTAATCCTCACAGTCTATGTCTGTGCCATCTGCTTGGCAGGCTGATCCTTGCAGCCGAGAAAAAAGTGGCCTGGTTAACACTCACTGTGATGACCCCAGAATACATCATGGGCACTGCTTATTTATTGTTATTCTTTCTTTCTCCCTAATTTAAATGCAGGTATGTTTAATTTTGACTAGATGGACCTTTGTTGGCAAAGTAATGTCTCTGCTTTTTAATATGCTGTCTAGGTTGGTCATAAAACTTACCTAGTCAAAGCTATGGCTTTTCCAGTAGTCATGTATGGATGTGAGAGTTGGACTATAAAGAAACCTGAAGTGAAGTGAAGTTGCTCAGTCGTGTCTGACTCTTGGCGACCCCATGGACTGTAGCCTACTGGGCTCCTCTGTCCATGGGGTTTTCCAGGCATGAATACTGGAGTGGGTTGCCATTTCCTTCTCCAGGGGAACTTCCCAACCCAGGGATCGAACCCAGGTCTCCCACATTGTAGGCAGACGCCTTACTGTCTGAGCCACAAGGGAAGCCCTATAAAGAAAGCTGAGCACCAAAGAATTGATGCTTTTGAACTGTGGTGTTGGAGAAGACTCTTGAGAGTCCTTTGGACTGCAAGGAGATCCAACCAGTCCATCCTAAAGGAAATCAGTCCTGAATATTCATTGGAAGGACTGATGCTGAAGCTCCAATACTTTGGCCACCTGATGCAAAGAACTGACTCATTGGAAAAGACCCTGATGCTGGGAAAGATTGAAGGCGGGAAGAGAAGGGGATGACAAAGGATGAGATCGTTGGATGGCATCACTGACTTGATGGACATGAGATAAATTTTGGGAGTCGGTGATGGACAGGGAAGCCTGGCGTGCTGCAATGCATGGGGTTGCAAAGAGTCAGACATGACTGTGATTAGAACTTTGTTTTCAAGCAAAATGACAGGCTGTTCTACTTACTTACTTAGGAAAATAACATTTTCTTAAAATCCAGTTTTGAAAGGACTTTGTGGTCCTGGCCTCTCTGCCCTGAGGCCCGTTCCTTGCCCTTTCTTTGCCCCCTCGTCTTCTGCAATAGCTTCAGTAGCTCACAGCCCAGAAGCACCCGTGTGGTCCAGTGCCCCCATAGCATGGCCCTCTCTAGAACTTTATGCCCTGAACCTCATGTGGCAGCTTTCTGCTGCAGGTCTTACAGCCTGGAGGGGAACAAATTCCAGCTGACTGTCTCCAGCTGAATTCCACAGAGCCTGACGCCTGGTTTACCACCCTCTAGTCCTACCAGCCTAGGTAGAAGAAGGGCTCACAGTAGTGACCGAGGACCTCACTCTGTCTTCTTTGTTGAGATACGCATTTTTAAAAAACATTTTATTTTGTTTTGGGATATACCAATTAACAGGCTTCCTTGGTGGCTCCGATGGTCAAGAATCCATCTGCAATGCGGGGAGACCCAGGTTTGATCCCTGGGTCGGGAAGATCCTCTGGAGAAGGGAATGGCTACCCACTCCTGTATTCTTGCCTGGAGAATCCCATGGACAGAGGATCCTGGCAGGCTATAGTCCATGGGGTTGCAAAGAGTCAGATAATGACTGAGCAGCTAATACATACATAATCAGTTACCAAACAATGTTGTAATTGTTTCACATGAACAGCAAAGGGACTCAGCCATACATATACAAACTCCCCCAAACTCCCCTCCCATCCAGGCTGCCACATAACATTGAGCAGAGTTCCATGTGCTATACAGCAGGTCCTTATTGGTTATCCGTTTTAAATATAGCAGTGTGTACATGTCCATCCAAAACTCCCTAACTGTCTCTTCCCCTGGCAACAATAAGTTTATTCTCTTAAGTTTGTGAGTCTCTTTCTGTTTTGTAAGTAAGTTCATTTATATAATTTCCTTTTAGATTCTACATATAAAGGATGTCATATGATATTTCTCCTTCTCTAACTTTACTCAGTATGACAATCTCTAGGTCCATTTAGTTGCTGAAAGTGACATTATTTCATTCTTTTTTAATGGCTGAGTAATATTCCATTGTGCATTTTAGCACATCATCTTTACCATTCATCCATCCATGGACCTTTAGGCTGCTTGCATGTCTTCACTATTGTAAACAGTGCAATAATGAACATTGGGGTGCATGGTTCCTTTCAGATCTGGTTTTCTCTGGATATATGTCCAGGAGTAGGGTTGCAGGGTCATATGGTAGCTCTATTTTTAGTTTTTTCAAGGAGCCTCTGTACTGTTCTCCAGGCTTCCCAGGGGGCACTAGTGGTAAAGAACCCTCCTGCCAATGCAGAAAACATTACAGACTCAGGTTCAATCCCTGGGTCAGGAAGATCCCCTGGAGAGGGGAAATGCAACCCACTCCAATATTCTTGCCTGGAGAATCCCATGGACAGAGGAGCCTGGCTGGCTACAGTATATGGGGTTGCACAGAGTTGGACACGACTGAAGCAGCTTAGCATGCACGTACACACTGTTCTCCATAGTGGTTCTGCCTAAAAATTTACCTTCCCACCAACACTAAGTGGGTTCCCTTCTCTCCACACCCTCTGCAGTATTTATTGTTTGTGGATTTTTGATAATGGCCATTCTGGCTGGTGTAAGGTGATAATCTTGTTTTGATTTGCATTTTTCTAATAATTAGCGCTGTTGAACATATTTTCATGTGCCTCTTGGCCATCTGTATGTCTTCTCTGGAAAAATGTCTATTTAGGTCTTCTGCCCATTTGTTGATCGGGTTGTTTGTTTTGATGCTATTAAGGGTCATGAGCTGTTTGTAAATTTTGTGATTTACAAATTTTTATGTGATGAAATCTTTTAATCTGTTCCTTTATAGGTTCTGTATGCTGGAAAAGTGGGTTATTTGTAAATTGAAACATTTTCCCCAGGTAACACAGGCTGGCTAAAAGTGGTCATGCTAGATCACCTCGGTCTTGTTTTACCTCTCCTAAGGACCGCTGTCCCCTTTCACCTCTCCTGAGAATACTCTATTCCCTTTTATATTTCTTAACTATGTGGGTGTCCCCTCAAATTGGCCTCATCCAGTTTGAATGTCTGGATGTGAGTCTTGTGTCTATCCTACTTTCTAGTTACAAAGGGGAAATGTAACATTAAATGAAGAGATCTGACCGTCACTCCTTGTGGCAGGTTGTATTTTCCAGAATGGATGGATGATGGGAGGATTCCATACTCCACCCCATGCGCTCTTTCAGTGTGATGTCAACACTCTTCCAGCAGGAGGCAGGCGTTTTGTTCCCTCTTTGAATCTGGAGATATATTTGTAACTGCTTTAGCCAATAAAATTGAAAGGAATGCCACTGCCTGATTTCCAAGCTAGCTATTAAAGAGAATATGAATTCCATCTGGTCTCTTCCTCGGGATGCTTGCCTTTGGAACCCTGTCAGCATATTGCAAGAAAGCCCAGACTACATGGAGAGGTCACAATAACTGCCACTGACTACAAGTCATGTGAGCACATTATTCCAGCCCCTAGCCTTAAAGTGTTCTTGCTAAGTCCCAGACATCCAGGAATAGAGATAAGTTGCCCCTACTATCGGAGAAGGCAATGGCACCCCACTCCAGTACTCTTGCCTGGAGAATCCTATGGATGGAGGAGCCTGGTTGGCTGCAGTCCATGGGGTTGCTAAGAGTCGGATATGACTGAGCGACTTCACTTTCACTTTTCACTTTCATGCATTGGAGAAGGAAATGGCACCCCACTCCAGTACTCTTGCCTGGAGAATCCCAGGGACGCAGGAGCCTGGGCTCTGAATTCAGGACCTGCAGAAATCATGAAAAATAAATGATTATAGTAGTTTAAATACACTGTATTTTTGCATAATTTATCATACAGTGAGAATGAAAACACTACTCAAACTTTGCATCACCAATAATGGGACATCCTGACATTATCTGCCTCCAAATGTGACACGATATGAAATAGACAGCACTGCCTGTGAAATAATGTCAAAAAGATTCAACTCGAATCTGATGAAGACTTTGGTTCTATCATTTTTGTAGGAAGCACAAGGGATAGAGAAACAAGTTAAAAGTCATCATGAAGAAATAATCAGACAAATCCAGATATAAGTAACCTGGTCTCTTAAAAACAGGTCAATAATAGAAAAAAATAAAGGGATCCCATCAATAATAGAAAAAATAAAAGGATCCAGTTCTAGATGAAAAGAGCCTATGATTATAGTCAACATAGAGCGTGAACCTTGATTCCTTTAGAAGAAAAAGATACAGGGACAGTATGGAAACTTAGGTCGTATATTGGATGCTGTAAAAGAACTAGTATCTACTTTCTTAGGTATGATAATAGTCTTATGGTTATGTAGGAGAATATCCCTATTTTCTGCAGGTATGTCTGAGATGTTTTGGGATAAAACAATATGTTTATAAATGGCCAGTCAATATAATTGGATACATAGAGTATACACAGTAAAGTGTTAATAATTCTTCAGTTTGATAGAATAGCATTCCATTATAACATTCTTTCTAATCTTATGTGTCAACGTTTTTTTCCTAATAAACTTTAGAATACTTGTGAAACAAACACTGATTAGATATTTACATTTCATGAAAACACAGATAAGAACTTGTAGGCTGGTGACTTGAAGCTGAGAAGGAAGGGTTGTTAGCCATCCTTGTGAAATTCAGGTTCCTGTATCCATGCTTCTTAGCACTGCTCACTGAGTCTAGACTGGGTGTTTGAGTTTAATGCATTAGATGAAATTTCTTGAGTTATGCTGGATGTAAATATCATGATTACACATGAAGCAATGTGTTGGGTATCTATTAATAACTTCTGCATGGAGAAATGATGCACAGTGTATAAAGCTTGATATCTGGAAAATACGTCACTTTTAATGAACCATGTTTTCACAGACTCTTGGGTAGGTCATCTATTCCATGAGTGAACATGGACAGATGTTCATTTCAAATGCATGTTTAACTTAATGATGAGCCCACTTGCCTGCCTTTTTTACAACTGTAGTGCAATTTCAAACTAGTATTTTAAATCTAAGATCAATGCACCAACTCCCAAAGCTCAGCTAATCAAAATTCCCTTTGTCCTAATGGGTCAGCATGACAAAGTGGGCAATTCTGACGAAAGTTTTCTTGGTAGAGTGATTGTCAGCTGTGCCTCAACTGCATACTAAAAATTACAACTCTAATCCTAACTGCAACTCAGAAATCAAATTATTTCTTGGGGATACTCTCTTCAACTTAAAAAAATCCAGTAACAGGGTGCATCAGAAAGAAAAGTCACTCCGGGGCTTCCCTGGAGATCCAGTGGATAAGAATCCGCCTGCCAATGCAGGAGACACAGGTTCGATCCCTGGTCCAGAAAGCTCCTACACGCCACGGGGTAACTGAGCCCAGGCACTGCAACTACTGAAGCTCACGTGCCCTAGAGCCCGGCGGCACAGCAGGGAAGGCCCAGCACAGCCAGAAGTAAAATAGTGCTTGTTTTTAAAAGGGAAGAAAACTTAAGCTTCAGAAACATGGTTCTAGTCCTACCTCTGCAGTTTACTCTCTTGGTTCTACCTTCGAAAATTTCACCCCTTCTCACATGCTACCACCCTGGTTCCAGAAGTCTCTCTTGGATTAACTCAAAGCTTCCTGACTGGATTCTGTGTTAATTCTGGCCCTGCTACTGTCTGTTCGCCACATGAACCCCGGGAGTTGGTGATGGACAGGGAGGCCTGGGGTGCTGCCGTCCATGGGGTCCCAAAGAGTTGGACACACTTGAGCGACTGAACTGAACAGCCTATGCGCCACATGAACCAAAGTGATTCGTTCACCCCGCTGCTCAGAACCTTCCAGTAGCTCCCCATTTCTTACAGAGCGAAGGCCGAATCCTCATGAAGGCCTGCGAGGCTCTTCGTGGTCCCTCCTCAGCTCAGTGCTACCGTCTCCCCCTCCAGCCACTGTGGCCGCCACGCTCTTCCTGGACGGGCCCAGCGTGAGTCTCCCCAGAGCGCAGCACAGGCTGGTGCCTCTGCCGAGAAAGTTCCTCATCCTTCACCCACGTGACCCCACCCCCTGCCCTCCTTTGTATCTGCTCAAGTGTCACTTGACCCTTCAGGCCTTCTCCGACCACCTTTCATTATATTTACAGCCCCCTCGGTAACACTTTCCTTTGCTGCTTTATTTTCCTTCTTAGCACATACGTCTGTCTGATGGTTTATATACTTTACCTGTTTATTTGTCTCTCTCTTCCCACTGGAATATAAACTACTAAGGCCAGGAGGGTTTTTTGTCCCTCTCATTCCTGGCTCAGAGGGTAAAGAGTCTGCCTGCAATGGGGAAGACCTGAGTTCGATCCCTAGGTTGGGAAGATCCCCTGGAGAAGAAAATGGCAACCCACTGCAGTACTCTTGCCTGGAAAAGCTCATGGACGGAGCAGCCTGGCGGGCTACGGTCCATAGGGTCGCAGAGTCAGACACGACTGAGCGACTTCACTTCCTTCTCTGCAGTGTCCTCACTTTAACAAGGCTTTCCAGCAGAGGGCGCTAAACAAACATTTACTGAGCATACATTACCGGCCAGTTTGCGGCTGTGGGCAAATGACTTCGTCTCTCCAGGTCTTGGTTTTCTGTATATATTGAGATGGTTGAATAAAACTTTCTCTCTGGACCTTCTAGTTTTAATATTCTATGATTTTAATATTCCCAGTTACTTCTGGGAAATATACTAATGTTGAGATTAAAGGATATTCTCACTGCAGGATTGTAAAAATTGTTTTTCAACCCACTCCAGTATTCTTGCCTGAAGAATCCCCGTGAACAGAGGAGCCTGGCAGGCTACAGTCCATGGGGTAGCAAAAAGTCTGACACCACTGAGCATCTAAGCACACACACATTTTACTATAATTACATGGAACTCTCCTTGTTGGGGCCAGTGTGAGGAAAGCAGGGGAGACTCCATCTTGAAGCCTGTCATCCATCTTAAAGACTTGATGTAAACTGGGCCTGAACCCTTTCCTAGAGTGAGGAAACCGTTGCTGGTGAAAACCAGGTCTCCTGGAGACTTCTCTCCCAATGGATGACAACGGAGATTGTACTTGAGGTCAGGCTGCCACTGTTAGATTAAGGATGGAGATATCACCCCTTGACATATAATCATTGTTCCCCACCTTTAACCTTAATTGTTTGTTCTCCTAGCACCTACTTGTTGTAAAACTCAAACATATACAACAAAGAGGTTGCTACCATGTAACCAGTCACGTAGTGGAGGGTATAAAACTGGGCCTCTCGGAAACATCAGGGTCCTTTTTGGGAACTGATTTCCCTTGCACCCGCTGGCGTAATAAACTACTCCACTGTCTTGAGTGTCTTCCAAGGTGTGTTTTGCGACTCTGGATTCCACAACATCAACTTTTAACCAAAGAATCTGTAAAGTATTAAGCTTCAAGAAATACTGAAATTCTAATTACTAGTTAAATAATAAAAAGAAGCTTTCATTGAGTAAAGTGTTAGTCACTCAGCCATGTCTGACTCTTTGCAACCCCATGGACTGTATAGCCTGCCAGGCTTCTCTGTCCATGGAATTCTCTAGGCAAGAATACAGGAGTGGATAGCCATTCCCTTCTCCAGGGATTTTCCCAACCCAGGGACTGAACCTGGGTCTCCTCTACTGCAGGCAGATTCTTTACCATGTGAGCCACCAGGGAAGCCCTCCACTGACTAAGGAATGGACACTTAAGAAAACAAAACAAAACAACAAATCACGTTTTTTATGGGGTCGCAAAGAGCTGAGCGCCAAACAATTGATGCTTTTGAACTGTGGTGTTGAAGACTCTTGAGAGTCCCTTGGACTGCAAGGAGATCCAAACAGTCCATTCTGAAGGAGATCAGCCCTGGGATTACTTTGGAAGGAATGATGCTAAGGCTGAAACTCCAGTACTTTGGCCACCTCATGCGAAGAGTTGACTCATTGGAAAAGACTCTGATGCTGAGAGGGATTGGGGGAGGGACGAGAAGGGGACGACAGAGGATGAGATGGCTGGATGGCATCACTGACTCAATGGATGTAAGTCTGAGTGAACTCTGGGAGTTGGTGATGGACAGGGAGGCCTGGCGTGCTGCAATTCATGGGGTCGCAAAGAGTCGGACACGACTGAGCGACTGAACTGAACTGAAAGAGTCAAACACAACTGATAGACTAACACTGTTCACTGTTGACTAAGGACACTTACAAAAAAGTGTTTTTTTCTTTTTTTCAGCCAACATCTTTAGCTTTCTAATCTTGCTTATTAGAAACAGTTTTAGGATTTCATAATTTATGTTACACTTAATCATAAATGAAACTACTGTGGTGCATTGAATAGACCTATGTGTTATAGAATGCAGTTTTGTTTCATGATATTAAATGATTTTTTTCTGTGAAACATTCCACCTCCTAACAACCATTGTCATTGTTGCATAAATACATCTACTAATACAAGTGGCATAAAGGGACGTTTACTCAAGATATTGAGGACTCTTGCTGGATATATTCCCAACAGTGTTACTCAAACTGGTGTCAAGAGTATATGCATGATTAGAAAGTAGAAATAATTCAACACGATGTCAACTGAACTTTGTTCAAGTTAGGTTGACAGAAGATAAGTCTAAGGAACATGCAAGAGACGTATTTATCAGAAATTATGGTGCTTAGTAAGTTGCACCTCAAATTCTTCATTGTGAGCACTCTTTTGCCCTGTTCCTTTTTAAAGAATATTTTTTTCAACCTTTTTCTTCTCTATTGTCTGTTCTGGGTCTTTGTTGCTGCTCCTGGGCTTTTCCCTAGTTGCGGCAGCAGGGCTACTCTCTAGCGCAGTGTGAGGGCTTCTCACTGCGGTGACTTCTCTCATTGCAGAGCATGGGTTCTTGGACGTGTGGACTTCAGAAGCTGCAGCACGCAGGCTCAGAAGCTGTGGCCTGCGGGCTCTAGAGCACAGTCTCAATAGTTCTCAATAGTTGTGGCGCACAGACTTAGTCACTGCATGGCATGGTCTGGAAAGATCCATGTCCCTTGCATTGGCTGGCAGATTATTGAAAAGTAGTAAATGTAGCTGGCTTCCCTGGTAGCTCAGAAGGTAAAGCATCTGCCTACAATGCGGGAGACCCAGGTTCGATCCCTGGGTCGAGAAGATCCCCTGGAGAAAGAAATGGCATCCCACTCCAGTATTCTTGCCTGGAAAATCCCATGGATGGAGGAGCCTGGTAGGCTACAGTCCATGGGGTCACAAAGAGTCGGACACGACTGAGCAATTTCACATTCACATTCAAATGTAGCTAGGAGGCTACATCATTTCTTTAAACTTGAGATTAAATTTACCTCCAGTGAAACTCACAGTTCTTAAGGATACAAATCAATGAGTATTGACCAGTGCATCTATCCATGTAACTTATACCCCTATCATTTTTTTTCTTGAACTTCTTATTTTGAGATAATTATATGCATTTGTACAAAATAATACAGAGAGCCCTTAACCCTGTACTCTTCACCTCAACAGCATCATCCTCCACAATTTTTGTACAATTATCAGAACCTGGATATTGACACTGATACAGTGGAGACAGAACATTTCCATCCCTCACAAAGCCCCTTTCTGGCCACACCCACTCCCCTCCCTTCATCGCCTCCCCCTTAGCCCCTAACAACCACTCATCTGTTCTCCGTTTCCATAATTTTGTCATTTCAAATGAAGTCGCTCAGTCATGTCCGACTCTCTGTGACCCCATGGTCTATATATAGCCCACCAGGCTCCTCCATCCATGGGATCTCCAAGGCAGGAATACTAGAGTGGGGTTGCCATGTCCTTCTCCAGGGGATCTTCCTGACCCAGGGATGGAACCCGGGTCTCCCACATTGCGGGCAGACACTTTACCCTCTGAGCCACCAGGCAAGCCCAAGATTCTTGAAATTCTTTCAAATTCTTGAAATTCGTGTCATTTCAAGAATGTCATATAAACGGAATGATACAGTATAAAACCGTTTGAGACTGGCTGTTTTCATTCAGTGTAAGTCTCTGGAGATTCATCCAGGTGGCTGCACATAGCAAGAGTTTGTTCCTTTTTATTGTTGAGTAGTGTTCCCTGGTATGTGGATGTACCATAGCTTCATCATTCTACCCGTTGAAGTACAACTGAGTTATTTCTAGTTTGTAGGTCTCATGAATTCAGCGGCTATAAACATTCAAGCACAAGTTTTTGTGGGGAAACAACTTCATTTATGTGGGAGTACAACTCCCAGGAGTTCAATTGCTAGATCCTGTGGTAGCTGTATGCTTAGTTTTTATTTTTATTTTTTAACTGACAAATTGTTTCCCAAGTGGCTGTACTGTTTGAAATTTCCCTCTGAGCACTGCTTTCACTACATACCACAAATATTGCTAAGTTGTATTTTCATTTTTCTTCCTTCAAAATATTTCAAAATTCATCAAAATTTCTCTTAAGACTCCTTGTTTACCTAAGTGTTATTTGGAAATATTTGTTTAATCTCCAAATAAATATTTTGCCATTCTCCAGCTATCTCTCTGTTATTGATTTTTAGTTTAATTCCATGTTAGTCTGAGGACATACTTCGTATTATTTCTAGTTTACAAATGTGTTATTTATGACCAAGGATGTGGTCTCTCCCGGTGACTATTCCATGTGAGCTTGAGAAGAATGTGTAGTCTGCTGCTGCTGGATGAAGTCTTTTATAAATGTTGATTAAATCCAGTTGATTGACTGATGGTGCTGCTCACCTCAACTCTGTCCTTACTGATTTTCTGCCTGCTGCATCTGCTGATTACTGGCAGAGGGGTGCTGAAGTCTCCAGCTGTAAGAGCGGCTTTGTCCGTCTCTCCTTGTTCTGTCTTTTTACTGTGTGTGTTCTGCTGCTGTATTGTCAGGTCTATACACGTTGCTGTTGTTCGGTCCCTACGTTGTGTCTGACTCTTGCGACCCCGTGGTCTGCAGCAGGCCAGGCTTCCCTGTCCTCCACTATATCCCAGAGTTTGCTCAAACTCATGTCCATTGAATCAGTGATTCCATCTCGTAATCTGCTGCCTCCTTCTCCCCCTGCTCTGTCTTTCCCAGCATCATGTTCTTCTCCAGTGACTCGGCTCTTCGCATCAGTTAGCCTAAGTACCGGAGCTTCAGCTTTAGCATCAGTTCTTCCAATGAATATTCAGGACTGATTTCCTTTAGGATTAACTGGTTGGATCTTGCTGTCCAAGGGACTCTCAAGCGTCTTCTCCAGCACCACAGTTCGAAAGCATCAATTCTTCAGTGCTCAGCTTTCCTTATGGTCCAACTGTCACATCAGTACATGACCACTGGAAAAACGATAGCTTTGGCTAGACAGACCTTTGTTGGCAAAGTGATGTCTCTGCTTTTTAACATAATATCTAAGCTTGTCCTAACTTTTCTTCCAAGGAGCAAGCGTCTTTTAATTTCATGGCTGCAGTCACCATCAGCAGTGATTTTAGAGCCCAAGAAAATAAAATCTGCCACTGTTTCCATTTTACCCCATCTATTTAGGATTATTATATCTTCTTGGAGAATTGATCCAATCAATCATTAATGCCCATCTTTATCTCTAGTAATTTTCCTTATTTGAAGTTGGTTTTGTCTGAAATTAATATAGCTACTCCACCTGTTTTATTAACAAGACATACCTCTCTCTATTCCCTTACTTTTATCTGTCTTCATAATAAAGTTCATTTCCTATAGATAAACAACATATAGTTGAGTCTTGATTTTTTTTGTCCACTTTGTCAGCCCCTGTCTTTTAATTGGTATATTTAGACAATTCATATTTAAAGTGATTATTGATATATTTGGATTAACATCTGCTATACTTTTTACTGTTTTCTGCGTGCTACATTTGGCTTTAATTCGTTTAAAAAACTTTCTTTCCTGCCTTGTCTGGTTTTGAGTGTTTATATGAATCAATTTTCTCTTTTCTCTTAGCTTGTAAATTATATTTATTAAAAATTTTTTTTCAGTGGTTGGCCTAACATTTGTTAACATACATTTACAACTAGATGAAGTCCACTTTAAAATAATGCTATAGTGATTCACAGGTAGTGCAGGTTCTTTATAAAAGAATGTTCCCAGTTACTCCCTCCCATCCCTTATAACTCAGTGTTATTCATATCACTTATCCATAAGCTGTAATAGTTCCTATTTTTATTTTGAACCAACAATTATCTATCACATCAGTAAAAAATAAGAAACATAAAAGATTTTACCTTTATTTCTTCTCTAAAGGTTCTTCCTAACTTGATGTAGGTCTGAGTTTCTGACCTGCATAATTCTTTTTGTCTCTAAAGAACTTTTAACATTTTTCTCAAGGCAGGTCTACTGGCAACAAATTCCTTCAACTTCTGTTTGTTTGAAAGAGTCTTTTCTTTTTCAATATTTACTGTTGTCCTATTTATCTTTAATGTTTATTCATTTCTTTGGCTGTGTTGAGTCTTTGTTGTGGGATACGGGATCTTAGTTCCCGGATCAGGGACTGAGCCCGCGTCCCCTGCGCTGGAAGGCATATTCTTAACCACGGGGCCATCAGGGAAGTCTCTGAAAGAGTCTATTTTTCTTTCATTCTTGAAGGATAATTTTGACTCTTTTTTAGAAAACCCATCATCTTAAACATTTCACTCCATTCTCTTCCTGTTTCCTTGGTTTCTTATGTAAAGTCCAGGGTAATTCTTATCCTTGTCCCTCTTTAGGTGAGGTATTTTTTTTCTCTGACTCCTTTCCAGATTTTCTTTTTCTTTGAATTTCTGCCATTTGAATGTAATATGCCTGCATGTGTAGATTCGGGTATTTATCCCTGTTTGATGGTTTCTGAGATTCTTCTGTTGTTAATTTTGGAAAATCTCACGAATTATTACTTCAAGTATTTCTTCTCCTTTCTTTCTTCCCCTTCTGGTATTCCCACGATATTTATGTTCCCTATCTATTCCCTCATTAGTCCTGGGACATAGGTTGTTTGCTCGTAAGGCTCTGCAGCCCTTTCAATGGAAAGCCAGTAATGTTTAACAAATTCCTCTCACCTAGGAGAATTTGATCGGAGAAGGCGATGGCACCCCCACTCCAGTACTGTTGCCTGGAAAATCCCGTGGACGGAGGAGCCTGGTGGGCTGCAGTTCATGGGGTCGCGAAGAGTCGGACATGACTGAGCGACTTCACTTTCACTTTTCACTTTCATGCACTGGAGAAGGGAATGGCAATCCACTCCATGTTCTTGCCTGGAGAATCCCAGGGATGGAGGAGTCTGGTGGGCTGCCTTCTCTGGGGTCGCATAGAGTCGGACACGACTGAAGTGACTTAGCAGGAGCAACAACAGACGTCGATATCCAACTTTGTCTCCTCTTGATGAGCAGCAGTTGATATCTTTCCTCGACTTTTCCGCAGTTGTTGCCCACGTGCTCCCCGCAGGCTCCTCCTCCAAGCCCCTCCTCCCCTCAGCTCAGCGCAAAGCAAACGTCCGAGTGGAAAGTTGGCGTAGATCTGGGGGCTTCTCTCCCTGTGACTCCTTCGTTTCCAGAATTCCATCCTATTTCCAGTCCCTCTGACATCCCCAAGGTCCTTCCTCTGATACCTTGAAGCAAGGTAAGGTTGAATTTTAGTTTACGGTCCACACAGCTGGGGAATGCCTTTCTAAACGTGGGAACCACCTAGCGCAGTTCCCTTTTTCCAAGGAGCATATTCTGTCCAGTTCTGCATGTGTGTAGTCATTTTCCAGAGCCTTCAAACAGTAGTTTTTCTTTAAATAACTTAAATAGTGTTGACTGTTGTTATCTATGGGAGAGTTAGTTCATTTTATTCCTCCATCACCGGAACTAGAACCTAGGAAGCCATTTCTTCATCGTTTTGATGAGACCAGCAAGGTAACCTTTAGGATATAGACATTACCTTTAATTCCCTGGTGGCTCAGATGTTAAAACGTCCGCTTGCAAGGCAGGAGACCCGGGTTCAGTCCCTGGGTCGGGAAGATCCCCTGGAGAAGGAAATGGCACCCCACTCCAGTATTCTTGCCTGGAGAATCCCATGGATGGAGGAGCCTGGTAGGTTACAGTCCACGTGGTCACAGGGGTTACAAAAAGTTGGACACGACTAACCGACTTCACTTTCACTTAAGTCCCTAGATCACCAGTAATTAAAAAAAAAAAAAAAGAGTTATGTGCTTGCTGTGTGCTCTTAAGAGTCCATTAATATTTTTCTACTAAGAGTAAAGCCACCATTTTCTATTTTCAACATTTTGGATTAAGGAATTTCTTCCAGGAGGACGTATTTATATATCTAGACTTAATCCTGGCCTGTGAGAGAAGTGTTCTGTTTATACTTTTATTATCAACTCTAATCATTGAGGAATCATTGAGAAGAAGCTCTCTGTCCTTCTCTAGTCGTTTGTGTTATCAGAAGCAGCTCTTGGTATTAATAAGCTAGAAGTAATGATTCACTCCTGGTTATCCTTTCAAACAATTGTTTGTTTCCCTAAACTCGAACACCCAAGCTTTGCTGTAGCCCGTGGGCAGGGCATGGAGGTGGGCAGTTCTCTTCTATTCTGAGGCTCTCCTCGGAGGTGGGGTTGGATTCAGAGATGTTTATTCACAAACACCGTTGTCATTTGTGAGTGTGAGCTGACTGCTGTCCTGGGGGAGGAGTGAGAAGGACACTTGTTCTTTTGCCTCCTTGACCCGCTCTGAGTCAGAAGAGGCTGCCTATCACCTTCACCCCCATATTTTGTGGATTCTCCAGCCCAGAGAACCTTTTGAGATGAGTAAAGGGCAGTATTCTGATCACACAGGTTGGAAATTCATGTGTCAGATATGATTTTCTGCTTGTCTGTACTACCGGGGCAGAGACACAGTGATAAAAACAGTCACTGAAGGAAATGGCAACCCACTCCAGTATTCTTGCCTGGAGAATCCCATGCACGGAGGGGCCTGGTGGGCTACAGTCCACGGGGGTCGCAAAGAGTCGGACACGACTGAGCGACTTCACTAATCACTAATGTGTTGTTAAAATACTTGTTTGCAACATTAAGAGGCTGAATCCCAAGAGCTTTGATGGGCTATAATGTTTAATTTTCTTAAAAGTTAAATCTCATGTTATGTGGACCTCTTCTAGGTGGCTGTAATCTTAGATGGTGAAATGTCTCCTCTGCCATAAAGGATTATGTGGATTATTTATGAAAATGGAAAGTGACTCCCAGTTTTCTTTCTTTTTAAACTTCTTAGTTTTTTAAATTATTTTAAAACTTTTTGGCTGTCCTGGGTCTTCGTTGCTGTGCAAGGGCTTTCTCTGGTTGCTGCACCTTGTCTTAGTTGCCCTTCAGTATGTGGGATCACCATATACGCCAACCAGGGATCAAACCCACATTCCCTGCATTGGAAGGCAGATTCTTAACCACTAGATCTCCGGGGAAGTCTCTGCCCAGTTTTCTTAGCTACTAATTTCTCTTTGTATCTGATTGCGTCTCCTAGTTTGGCCATCTCTCAATCATCTTTTCTATCTACCCTTTGGTTCACCCTGCATCTATTTCTAATCCCAGCCTGATTTTCAGCCTATTGTGGCTGCATGTGATCTGAACCCTTTGCCTCCTGAGCGATGCCTGCCTCCTCATGCCCCTTTCACCAAGTATGGCTTCTGTAGAAGCTCTTCGGAGAAACTTTAACACAGTGCTCCTCCATCTTTTTTCCAGTCTGATAGACAAGATAGATGTGTTTCTCCACTTGACAAATGATTACTGAACATCTGCTTTGACTCAGGTGTGTTAGAGATTGGGGATTAGAGATATTTTTTTAAAAGATACGAGTTTTTGCTTCCATGAAGCTTCTATTCTAGAAAGGATTACAGCTAAGTAAGTGGAAAATGTTTGTGCCATGAATGCTTTGATGTGCGTGTACAGGATATTGTAGTGACACAGAAACACCTGACATAGATGTGCAGGGATCAAGCAAGAGTTCTGGGAGGAGTGGTATCCAGGCCAAGGCCTAAGGGTGATTAGGAGGAGCGGGGATCCAAGCAGAAGGATCGTGCCCATTATTATTGCAGGAAGGATCCAGGGTTAGACCCAGCCTCCAACTACACCGTCTACCCACCCTTTTCTCTCCTGTTTTAGAGAGTGTATAGACCACAAGGGAGCAGTAAAGTCCCTGTGGGGGATAAATCAGAATCTGCTCTTTTTAAAAAGACAAATCATAAATTATTCACAAACTCTGCTAAGTAAGAGTCTAGGTATGATCCATAGTTAAGGAATGCACTCCAGAAATAGTTTAATGTTCCAGTGTGGTGCTTTAACAAAGCAATTCATAAAATAAGAAAAGTCATTAGAAATACACCGCCTCCCCAGAGACAACCACTGTTAACAGCGGGGATGCAACCTTCCAGAGATTTTCTTTCCAGCTGTATGTTAGGTGTATGAAATCTTGTGCAGCATCATTGGGCCTTTGGAGTGAATAGATCATAAGCATTTTCCAGTGTCATTAAATACTATCCTACAGCATCACTGAAGTAACTGTATGCGCTCTCATATGACGTATTTATAGAATTGGGCTTCCCTGGTGCCTCAGAGGTTAAAGCATCTGCCTACAGTGTGGGAGACGTGGGTTCGATTAGTTCCTTTTTGTTTGGCATTTGGGGTGCTTCCATATTTTTATGAGTAACATTGTAGTATCTCAAAAAGTCTGTAAGCTATGTAGCTGAATCTTTCTAGTTCTGGAACTTCTATAAAGTGATTCTTCCATTTCTTAAAGTTGAGATTCACTCAAATACAATGGGGTAAGTGATACAATAAAAGAGTTTGGTTTTTTTTTTTTTTAATAGTTTGAGAAAACTTGGTTGTGAAAGCAGCAAGAGTGAAAGGAAAAATTACAATTGTAATTACAATTGTAATTTTTATAATTTTTATAATTTATAATTTTCTTCTTCATAAATCTAGATATGTTTGCATGGTTTGATGCTATTATTTACCAGTATTTTCTTCTTCATAAATCTAGATATGTTTGCATGGTTTGATGATATTATTTACCGAGTTTTATAGAACTTTGAGAAATAGAATGAAAAGCCATGGATAATAGATTTAGGCACACAATGAAAATCATAATATTTTCTTAAAATGTTTACCATCAAAAACATAAAGGTGTAATTAAAGAAAATTTGCTTTTATAACTTACTGCATTTGGTAGAAATCTAATACTTCATGTAAATTCAGGGAGAGTGGGGCTCGAACTCCTAAGTTCAGGTTAGTTATTTAAAGCATTTTAAGCTACTTAAACTTATTATAATACTTTCCTTATTATAATACTATCAATGATAATGTGAGTTTATAGTCATTGGAGAGTTCTCAGTTGAGTCGTAGGGATTTATGAATCCTTTAAAATGTTAATTTTAAAAAGCTAAAATATTATCTTAATATCCATCTAATTTGAATTTCTCTTAAATCTCTATTTCCCCAAGAACTGATAAGTTTTATACCACCTTGAGATCATTAGTAGTTAGATCAAAGAAAATTTCTTGCAACATAGATATTTGATCATCTAGAAGCATCCACCAAGAAGCCATATGCTGCTGCTGCTGCTAAGTCACTTCAGTCGTATCCGACTCTGTGCGACCCCATAGACGGCAGCCCACCAGGCTCCCCCATCCCTGGGATTCTCCAGGCAAGAACACTGAAGTGGGTTGCCATTTCCTTCTCCAATGCATGAAAGTGAAAAGTGAAAATGAAGTCGCTCAGTTGTGCCCGACTCTTAGCGACCCCATGGACTGCAGCCTACCAGGCTCCTCTGTCCATGGGATTTTCCAGGCAAGAGTACTGGAGTGGGTTGCCATTGCCTTCTCCGAGAAGCCATATAAGCACACTTAATTTTGAAGAAAGTGCTAGACCTTTCCTAATTTCATCTGGTTCCACAGTTTTTCTTTCTGGAGTTAGTAGGACTGTTTGGCAGTCATAGCCGGCTTATTACAAGTCAGGTTCAGGTCAGCCCCTGTTTTCTCTTCTAGCCTGGATCTCCAGGCTTTTCTCTGTCTTCCCCCTCCTTCCCTCCTCCTCTCTCTTCCGTGTGCCGTTCAGATTCTGTGCGGAGGCTGCCTCCTGGTCCCCTGGAGGCTGGCTCCTGGGGTTTGTGTCCCCACGGGACACCTTTCCACTTGCCCCGCTATTGCTTCTGTCCCGGGGAGCCTCCGGCCAGGAAGCAGGTGACAGAGCATCCATCCTGGGCGACAGGACGAGGCAGGACCACGTGGGCTGGGGCTCCAGGTCCTTGGCATGTGCTCCCATCAGACTTCATTTACTAAACACAAGAAAATAAAAAATAAAAATCATTAAGAATTCCAAGATGGCAGTGGGTGGGGGGTGGATTGGGGGCCATTAAATCCTAAGAAGGAACCCTTCTTGAGGAGAGGGAAGGGGTGTTTGAGACCATGCTGGTCACAAACCCGAGAAGCTGGCCCTGAATGTGGAGATGGATTTCGAGGAAAATACTGCACTGAAAGGCTGAGTTGCAAGTCAGATAGCAGGCACCTGGGATTTGAACTTGGGTGGTTTATTCTTGTGGTTCTGCTCTTAACTCTTCGCTGGCCCATCCCCTGCGGTAAGCTGAGGCCAGGGTTCACGCTCCGGGAGGCTGGAAGCACTGGGCAGGAGGAGCCGTTTCTTTGTGCTTTTCCTGCATGCATGCTGCTGAGGCGAATGAATCTCAGTCAGGTCTTTGGTTTCTGTTGAGGATGGATGACGTCTCGCCTATTATTTCTTCTTCTTTTAAAAAATATTTATTTATTTTTGGCTGTGTCGAGTCTTAGTTGCAGCATGCAGGATCTGTTGTTGTGGCACGAGTGCTTAGTTGCCCCATGGATTTGGGATCATAGTTCCTGGGCCAGGGATTGAACCCGTGTCCTCTGCGTTGGAAAGTGGATTCTTAACCACTGGGCCAACGGAGGAGTCCTCACCTATGCTTTACACTGGACGATGTTAACAATAAAAGCAGTGTGTCGTCAGTCAGCGTGGTCCTGATTTTTAAAAAGGCTTCTCTCGTTATACATGTAATAATTTTTCTATGGATTAACTTTGCTGTTTTTGAAAACATTGCATCTGTATGGCCCTCCAGTGGCCGTCAAAGTGTCAGAAGGGACTAGGATAGCAAGTGGAAGAGCAGCTGTGTAATAAGTGTGTTCATAAAAGCGCGAATCATGCCACTACTGTTTACTGCTGCTGTGCAGACACAGGTCCACAGCGAGCAGATGGGCCCTGGCACAGGGCTGTGGGCTGGGACGGCAGGAAACGGGACAGTGCCTATCCAAAGCAGGAAGCTTCCAGTGAGTTCCAGCCTCTGGTTGCCCTGGGGGAAGGCAGGCCGTGTTGTTAAGGAAAAGCTCCAGATCCATCTATTTATGTAAAAATTCGCAATTTTTCATTGCAGGCAGTTAATTGAAAAAATTTTCAGTATGGGCTATAACATTTCCATGAACTGGATTTGAGCTGCAATCACCGCTCACTTGTGACCTTTGGTTTATTGGTGTTCACTGCCAGCTGGGCCCTGTGCTAAGGCTTTCATACAGCTTCCTGCTTGAGTCTACAACATGGCCCTAGAATGGTTACTCCCCAGGCATAGGTGAGTAAGAGGTGCAGAGAAGTGACACAAATTGTCCAGTCAGCTCTTCCAAAGCCTGTGGTTTTTACTCCTGTTCTTAATGCCTGCCTCAGGTATATAAGATTCATCCCATTGAGAAGAAACTGACATTAAATCACTAACACGTGCCAGAGACTCTCTTAGGTGGCAGAGATACAGCAGCGAATATTGCCTTTGTTGGGGTGCTTTTGCGTGAATCTAATGAAATAGAGACAGAAGGGACCCAGGGTTTGTTTTGAGCAACAGGACTGCTCGGTTTCTAGCCCTTGAGGGCCAGTTGCACGTCAGCCTCAGTTTATTCCACCAGTCCTGTGTGTTCTGCCCTTGTCCAGCTGGCGTCCGGATGCTCTGTCCTGTCCAGCCTGGCCCACTGCTTCACTTCCCACTGTTTAGTGCAGAATTTATTCCCTCATCTCTGCCCTGCACATGTGGCCTGACAACAAAGCAATGTGGCCTTCGACTTGGCCCTGGGGACATGCCCCTCAAACCCAGACCCCACCCCCTCCCCAGACACCACGACAAGAGTGTCATGTAAAATGTCTTGCTTCTTAAACGTAGCTACACTTGTGCCGTAAATGAAAAGGTAGTTTCATACCAACAAGCTATGATTCTGTCCAGAAAGTCGTACATATTCTTACATGCTAAGTTTGGAGTTTTATTTCACTATTAGTTGTACTTTGTTGTTGTTGTTGTTGTTAAGTCAGGTTTATTGAGGCAAAAATTAAATTTGGTAAAAATTTCCCCTTTTAAGATACGTACTACTTTGACTTTTGACAAACGCATACAGTCATGTGACTTTCACTGCAACCAAGATATAAACCATCTCTCTACCCCGCCAGTGTCCCCTGCCCCTTTGCGGCCACTCTCCTGCCCTCAATCTCAGTCCCTAGACACCAGTCCTCTGATTTTCACCCCTGTGGTTTTGTCTTGTCCAGAATGTCATATGAATGGAGTCATGCAGTTTGCAGCCTTTTAACTGCTGGATAGTATTCTAAATTGTTCTCTAAGACAAGTGTTTCCTCACTGGCAACATTAACTTTGAAATTCTAATGAAAACCAATGGGAAATAATGGTTAGAAACTTGTCTTACAAACCACTTTTAAGAGCAGGCCAGTGTCGTTATGTGAAGCATATCTGAATTTAGTAGCATCCTTTGGTATATGCATATAATTCATTGACAGGTGAGATCATGCCTAGTCAAAGTAATAACTTTCTTGGGGATTGCGGTGGCAATGGGGTGGATAGAGACCAAGGAATCACCTTGGGAATTGTTGTTGAACTTCCATCATTGTCTCCCCACATAGAGAAATACAGACATACATGTTTCAATGTGCTGCATCCTGCTAGGGTTTAATCAGTGCTGCTGCTGAAGTAGTGAGACCAAGGACCATTGGGTCTTCATGGAAAATTAGTGTTCCTGGGACACCCTCACACATAGGTTGACTGGAATTAGCTTACTTGAGTGACTTAGAGGCAAGTTTGGTGAAGAAGGGAGAGAAATCATTTCAGGCAGAGTGAATATCACATGCAAAGATCCTGTGGCATTGTGCTATTAGACATCAAGGTTAGCAAAAACTCAGGGCTGATGCTCAGCTGTTCTCACTGGTCTGACCATCCAGATGGTCAGTGTGCATTCTGGCTGATGAGAGCATGGGCCTTACCCCTTGGTAAATACGTTTAAATTATCTTCACTAAGTGCCTTTAGGCCAGTTAGCCTCAGGCAGTTAGGCTGTTGCACATTTGAGCCCAGCTAGAAGTGGAAGCAGTGTAAAGAAACTTAAACCCAGAGACTCTTGTCCATAATACATATTGGGCTGAGAGCAGCTCCATGCTGACTTTCTAGAGAGTCCCGTTATTATGGTAACTTAACAGTAATAAGTGCCATGAGCAAAATTGGGGTCCCTAGTTATTTTCCTGCAGCCGTCAAGAAGACAAGCTGAACCAAAACCACTGAGGAAAGTGCCCAGCATAAAGCTGCTCATCCGTAAGGATTAATATTTGTTGATCTGTTGGCAAAGGACATTCAGGCATCTGTTATGTTTTCTTCTGAAGTCCTGTCTGATTAATACCTGTTTTACTACAATAGGTTAGGTCTGTTAGGTGAGAAGTGGAGTATTTCCTGCCATATCAATAAACAAGGATGTCACATCCATCAGCTATTCCCCCCCCTCCTCCCAGGAAGCAGTGCCTGCTGTCTAGCAGCCATCAGCCACTCCCCACAGTGAGCACTGAGGAGCTGGAGGGGAGGATGGGGGTGGAGGGAAGTGTGAAAAATGCGGATACTGGCCCCAGATCGCTGAGATGCCTATAAAAGGAGTGACTTCAATGAACCCAGACTTTTGCATCTTCCCCTACACAGAAAAGTGCTAAATTCCTTAACTTAAGACATCTGGTTTTCCTTAATTAACAATAATCTTTTGATGTTCCGACTACCTGCCCTTTCTTGCAAACTTCTATATAACCTGACTCCTTCCTCCAGTTCTCTCAAGGTCACTTGAGATGCTGTCTCCTGGGCTTGAAGTCCTAAAAATTTTCCATCAAATAAAAACAAAACTCTCTCAGCTTCTAGGTTGTGACTATTTTTTTAAGTCGACTCAGGTTTGATTTAACAGAATTCCATTCTGATTCCTGATATTTAGAGAATATTTAATCCAACTCTAATTTTGCAAATGAGAAACAAAGGAATTTGGCTTGAAGGACCCAGCTAGACAGTGAATGTAACAATGATTGAACTGAAGTTGACAAAGTCAGTTTACTCTCCTGTTTTAATCAACATAAATCCTCTCCCACCCTCCCCACTCCCATCCCTCCTGTCAAGTGAGTATGCTCCTCGGTTCTTTGTCTCACCACAACAAAGATTTGGAGTGACAAACATTAAAGCCCCCTCGGTGCATCACAGCTCTCGGGTCATGGACAGACCGTGGTATAGCTCTCAGGTCTCGAATGGACCACGTTATAGCTCTCAGTCAAATCAGTGTTACAGTTCAGTGTTACAGCTCTATTTTATTTAGAAGATAGCAGGAAAACCCATCTTTGAGGCGTGAGGGCATGTCAACCCAAAGACGGGAAGAGAAGAGCGCCCCAGCGCACTGGAGAGAGAGAGAGTCCTTTGGCTCCTCTTTTTATATGTTTTTCCTTCCCCCTGGGCCTGCCTTATGCAAATTGGGCTTAGTCAGGCGTGCTGTTCTACCTGAAGTCCTCACTCCGGTCCTCGGACCTTCCTTTGACCTTCCTCTGTTCTGTTTTCGTGGGCTTTTCCCTTCCTTGTCTTTTAGCCACCGCCATTTTGGACTCCTTTTCCTATTCTAACTACCTAACATTCCCAAAGAAAAATGTGTTATGTTCCTGGAACCAAGGCAGATTCAATTGCTGCTCTCAGGTCTAGTTCAGTAAGGTCCTGGTTTGGCCTACAGCGGCAAGTAGATCTATCACAGATGAAGTGGATATAAAAAGAAAAACCCTCACACCTCATAAAGCTTCAGGACAGCATCTCAGAGAGGCTGATATCCAGTGTTTTTATGAGGACACCGATGGGGCAGGCCCTCAATCTGTTGCCAGAAGCTCATGGACCTGTCAGGGGTGGGGCGAGGTGCAGATGCTGTTCACAGTTTGTCCAGGATAAAGAAACTGATTTAAGATTAATCGAAGTGGGTGTTGTCTCAAGTGCAGCTAGACTGTTCTTTACTGCATAAACGCCTTCCTTTTATTATGTTTTCCTCCTACCTTGGTAGGAAGATTCATTTCCAGAGGGTTACATGTCTAGTTTTTGTGACAGAAAAATGGGTGATTGCTCTAATTTCAGCAGGAGGAGGAGACAGGACTCCAGAGCATTCACTATAGCAAGCAGCTGGATTCCTTGCTGAGCACTTTTGCAGTCTAATTAGGGTGAGTTACACAAAATGTAATTTGGCCTGAACTGCCTTCATGCAGAGGTAACAGACTTTCTGCCTAACCTTAGCCTCCAAGATGAAACTGAACAGAAACTGGAAATTAGTGAATTTTTAAAAAGTAGTTCTAAGCCCCTCTTGAATTAACAAAAGTTGCTGTTGTTCAGTCATTCAGTTGTGTTGTTGTATCCACACATTCCGGGAAACAAACTCACTCAGAAGGACGATGCAGATAGTGGAATGCAGTTTATTACACCAGTGGGCCCAAGGCAGAGTCTCCTCGACTGACTTTTGTGAGAACCTTATATACCTTAAGTGTACTGCTCAAGCCCACATCCCCAAATTTTAAACCTAGCCTCAGTTGAGTTCAGTTCGGTTCAGTTGCTCCATCATATCCGACTGACTGCAGCACGCCAGGCCTCCCTGTCCATCACCATCTCCCAGCGTTTACCCAAACTCATGTCCATTGAGTCAGTGATGCCATCCAACCATCCTCTGTCGTCCCCTTCTCCCTCTGCCCCCAATCCCTCCCAGCATCAGGGTCTTTTCCAATGAGTCAGCTCTTTGCATCAGGTGGCCAAAGTGTTGGAGTTTCAGCTTCAGCATCAGTCCTTCCAATGCATATTCAGGACTGATTTCCTTTAGGATGGACTGGTTGGATCTCCTTGCAGTCCAGTCAAGAGTCTTCTCCAACACCACAGTTCAAAAGCATCAATCTTTCAGCCCTCAGTTTTCTTACAAAAGAGTAAGTGAATGAATAAATCTCAGTCATTAAACCTTCTGACCGAAAGCATCTCCCCCGAAGCCTTTCATGAGCCCATCCTATTGTGCTGGTGCCTTTTGTTCAGTTTGGGCAAAAGTGAATAACAAAGTGGTTAAGGGCCTTGTTTGAGGTCTGACATTTAAACAGACCTTGCAGGTGCTGAAGAATCTCTAGAAGACAATAGCATTCTGGCAGGGATTCTTTCTCATTGTCAAAGAAATGCCATGGCAACATCTCTGTGAAGCTGTGTGTGGGTGGATGGGATGGAGCCAAATGCAAGTTCACCCTATGTGTGCTCATGTGTTTCACATGGATCACCCTCCTTTCTAAATCCTCATGTAACTATATATAATCAGTCACATATGCTTATATCAGCTACCTCAAAGCAGCTTCTAGTTGGTACTTCAAGCTCAGAACAAGGAGTGAAACCGAATAAATTTATCACTGAGGGGGACAGAAAGTCTGCACACAGTCCTACGCTGTATGAATGAACCTAAGAAAAAAGGCACTTTTAGCTTAGAGAGCTCTCCAGGCATGGAGGTCACATGGAGGAATCAAGAACAATCACTGCTATAACAAGCTGGGACTTTGAGAGTGACTTGGTTCTTTCTGCAGGAAGAACAAAATTGAAGAGTCTTTTCAATTTAACAATTTAATTTTAACTACAGCTTCCTTGGTAGCTCAGATGGTTAAGAGTCTGCCTGCAATGTGGGAGACCCGGGTTCGGTCCCTGGATCATAAAGATTGGCAGCCCAATCTTCTTGCCTGGGAAATCGCATGGACAGAGGAGCCTGGCAAGCTACAGTCCATGGGATCGCAGAGTCAGGCATGACTGAGGGACTTTCACTTTACTTCACTTTTGAGAAGATTAAGAGGGGAGTTTTCACAATTTAGTTGTTTCAGATGTTGTTGTTCAGTTACTCAGTCATGTCTGTAGTGACTTTGGCGTCCAAGAAAATAAAGTCTGTCACTGTTTCCATTTTTCCCCCGTCTATTTGCCATGAAGTGATGGGATTAGATGCCATGATCTTGGAGTCCCAACGCCGTCACTGAAATCAGGAAATTTGTTTCCACTTCAGGATCTCTCACCAGTATCCTCGGCCTGTAGAGAACGGGCCCTGCCGTTACTTTTGAGGATGACGACAATACTTTTACCAACATAATTCTCAAGAGCTTGTTAAAGAAAATGTATCCTGCGTTCTCTTGAGGTACATAGAAGATGGGAGAATGGGATGCCTGTGGTAATTCCACCTAACGTTCATATACCCCACACATTGGATCCTTTCCTCATATCCTGACTGCTCAAAGTGTATGAGGAGCAGGAATACTGGCATCACCTGAAGCCTGTTAGAAACCCAGAATCTTGGACTCTCTCCCCAGACTTTACTGAGTTAGAATTTTAACAAGACCTCCATGCTATTTATGTGCATATTAAAGCTTGAGAAGCACTAACCTACAGTTATGCCAGCGAATTTCTGGCATCTCAGCATCTTGCAGTTAGGCCACCCCTGAGCCCAGGTATCAGTCACCTAATTGAAAACACAAGGGAAATCATTTCCACCTGCTCAACCTGACATACTGAATTCAGAGTTTGGGGTACACCCAAATACCAGTAAAATCAGCCGGATGTAACACTATGTTTCTCTCTCCTGTCCTAGACCCCGTATTCTCCATGTTTTTGAAAATAAAAATCAGCAGTATCTTCCCCATCTTTTGGCGTGTTCATCTCCTCCTGGGTTTGTCTTGGTAATTACATTCCACGTTATGCAGTTACTGGAAACTGGAATCCAGTCAAAGCTTGGAAACAAATAGGGGTGGCAGAACTGAATCATAAGGAGAATGGGTTCCCTTAGCAAGGTACCCACTGAGAAATGGAATATTGCCTGCCATGTTAGTAAACAAAGGATGTCACAGTCATAATGGATTGCAGCCACCACCAGACTGCAGCCACCACCTGCCAGTGAGCTGGTGAGCCCTGAGGAACTCAGGAAGGAAAAGAATACCTGACTTTGGGCAACCAGCAGACTAGCAGACTGCCGTCATTCCTCATGGTGAGCCCAGAGGAAACTCAGAATATGAAAACACAGGATCCTGGCCCCAAATATCTGAGTTGCATATCAAAGGAATGCTTTTAGTGATCCCAGACTGTTGCATTTTCTCCTCCTTAGAAAAGTGCTAAATTCCTTAACTTGAGATGTCTGATTTTCCTTAATTAACAAGACTTTTGACATTCAGGCCACCTGCCCTTTGTTGCAAAACTCCTATATATACTAGCTCCCTCCTTGCCTCCTGGAAGCAGTTCTTTCAGGGTTACTTGAGATGCTGCCTCCTGGGCTTGAAGTCCTAAATATTTCTGCCAAAAAGCACATACAGCTTTTAGGTTGTGAATATATTTTTAGTTGACACCACTTCAGCTATGATCTGTAGGCATCCCCAAGCAAGGAAAGGATGACCTCATCAGGAGGGAAAGGAAAGTCTCCTTCCGAGGCATTCAAACCCTCCTGTTACATCCGTTTCATTTTACATGTCCAAATTTTTACATAAGAATGAATGAGGCTGTGAATTAACCAGTGCTGTAATTCAGCAACCCAGAGCTATCTATGGCCATGCTCCCTGATTCCTGCCAACGAGAGATGGGAGGAGACAAGCTATTGGGCGTTGAGGATTTCATCCTTGCCCCCAAGAGGGAACCAAAGGGGAAAGACAGTTTATGTCTTCCTCTGGAATTTTGAGTCTAGAGGTGTTACTTGGCACTGATGCAGTTTACCTGCTATCAGCCTGAGTGTGTAGACATCACTGAGAGTGAGAAAGAACAAGAGATGCCAGGGACCTGGGGCCTTGGAGACATTGCTGAGTCTTTGATTCCGCCAACCCTGGGGGCTGTTTTCCTTCCGTGTTTCCTGTTATGTGAAATAACATCTTCTATCATCTTTTTAGCCTATTGGAGTTGGGATATTTGTTACTATGGCTAGAACTGGGCATAGAAGGACTGGGATGTCCATTGATACCAGATCCCGTGGCAAATAAGTGAGAGGCCCAGGATTTAAGTTGGTCTGAAGGCAAAGCCCATGCTCTAGGAATGTCCCTGCATATAGAAGGGACATTGGGATTTTTATTAGTCATCTCTTAGTAGTTCTACGGCAGGTGATGGCAAGGGCCAGATAGTAAAGATTTTAAGCTTTGTGGGCCATATGGTCTCTGTCTCAGTTACTCAACCCTGCCACTGTAGCAAAAGTAGCTATAGACAATATGCAAATGAGTGAATATGGATGTGTGACAATAAAACTTTATTTAGGTTGGTGGACTTAAGGGGTTGTATTTTGTGCATCATGGTAATAGAGTAAAAGGTTGAAAAAATCTGGAATTAGATCCTACATATTAATTACAAGTATCATTATATGAAATATTGACTGATCTGATTTAAGTGTTTGTGGCAAAATGTGAAATTTCAACACAGCCAAATCATGTGTTGCATTTTTTAAAAGTTTTACCTACATCTTCCAGTAGCAGGATTTGGGTCACCATAATGTGAGTTGAAGGTTTCCTAGATGGTGTTAGTGATTAAGAACCCTGCCTCCCAATGTTCTTTGCAGGAGGTGTAAGAGACAAGGGTTCGATCCCTGTGTTGGGAAGATCCCCTGGAGGAAGGTATGGCAACCCACTCCAGTATTCTTGCCTGGAGGATCCCAGGGATAGAGGAGACTGGCGGACTGCAGTCCTTAGGGTTGCAAAGAGTCAGACACAACTGAAGTGACTTAGCATGCACGCACAATGTGAGCTGATTTCTAAATACAGAGTGAGTGAGAAAGTTTTGCAAGTAAAGGGTTATGACCAAGTGCCCTGATGTATTTGCAAAATGTATTCAGCCCTGGGAGGCTGAAAGGATGTGATTCCTGCCTGAGAGTGCCAGGAGGTAATACAGTTGACTTTCCCTCTGTTTCCATCAGTTGCTTCCCTCTTCCGTGTAACGCAGTGACTGGGAGAGAACTCTCTAGCTGGGAGTGGTTATTGCACAGGGCACTGTGGGTGTGATTTAGAAGTAGGGCTGGGGCAGTGGACTAGGGATGTGTGGACCAAAAATGTCACCATATTGGTAAACTAAGGATTTTGCAGCCATCAAGCTACCAGCACTGCATCCACCCCCGAACAGGCATCCTGAGGGGGCTCAAGATGGAGAAAAATGGGATACTGGCCGCAGATAGTTAAAGTGCATATCAGAGGCATAATTTCAGTGAGCCCAGACTCTTGCATCTTTCCATACATAGAAATGAGCTGAATTCATTAACGTGAGATATCTGATTTTTCTTTAATTAACAGTAGTCTTTTGATGTTCTGACTACCTGGGTTTTGTTTTGTTTTGTTTTTATTTTGCAAAAACTCCTATATGTCCTGACTGTTCCCTTACCTCTTTGGAGTGATCCTCTGAGAGGTTGCCTCCTGGGCTTAAATCCTCAGCAAGCCTACCTAATAAAACTTAATTCTCAACTTTTAGGTTGCGCATTTCCCCCTTGCTGACAGTGGGAATCCCTCCTATGTCTTTTCCACAGAGAACATTCAAGTAATCCTAGATAACCAGTTCTACCATGATTATTAGTAAATTAAGTGATCTTTAGGGGGAACCTGTAAGATTTTTGGTCTACAGGAAGAGGAACATTTATAGCCCTCTTTACTTGATTTCTGTCCTAGGGTTTACAACAGTAATTGAAGGGGACTTCAGTGAGGGTCCGGATCAGGATGCTGGCCAGAGCTGGGGGAAAGAGAGAGGAGCCTGGAAGCTCTCTGAAGAGATACAGAATGGAGCTTAATGATGTTGCCACGGCTGAAGATAACAAAAATGAAATGCTTCCATTTGCTGCACAGTGAACATACATTTTAAGGTTGAGTCTCTGCAGAGCCAAGTATTTAATATGTCAGCTTAGTGGTAATACCGTCAAGAGCATCACTCTTGTACCTGCCGTGATGAAAGCCAGCTCTGGCCTGGGCTCAGACGGGGCATTTGTGCCTGGCAGGTCCTCCTCAGCCTAGGGAGCATCGAGGTCTTAGCTCCCGCCTCAGGCTGGCTTCCTCGCACTCCCTTGGGGTTGGCTCATCTTGTCTGTTATGGCTGGAGGGAAGCCTCCTCGGGCTGTTGACCCAAGCAGAGGGTACCCTAGACACAGTGGAGCCCTTTCCTGTTCCCCACAGGCTGGATGAGGTCCCCATCAGTGCTTTTAATTTCAGCCATGGGGTCCTCTGCTCATGATTCAGGAGGGAGAGTCACAAAGTGAATGTGACAAGTATTTCATTTTATGGGACACTGTCTGAAGCCCTTGCTAGAAGGAGAGATTTCAAAAGATAAAACGATGAACTGCACATCACAGGCACTGACCAAACAAAGCCACAGCCCAGGAGCTGCCACAAAGCTCGGGACCTGGCTGGGAGCACAGGGTAGCCCCTTTCAAAGGAGATTCTTAGACAGAAAGTCATAACTTATTCATGCTTCATAAACACACACAGGCATTCAGGTCCCTTAAACACAGTATGCCACTTCACTTCAATTAACAGCAAAGTGGTGCCATTTGCTCATAAATTCTGCCAGCTTCAGTGTAGAGAGGCTCCTGCAAGGAGGTGGCTAGCCATCAAACCCAGAGCTCTAGCACTGACTCAAATCCAAGAAATGCCGGCCTCCTTGGCCACAGGAAAGACATTTGGGGCCATTTCTGTTTTTTTCTTAATTTGGAATAATTTGTTGTCATTAACCAGAAAGTCTTAGTATCTGAGCTCCACTTGATAGGTAAGAAGAGGTATAGATTAGAATTAGCAAACCTACTTTCTATAGTACATCTTCTATGATGTGTATGTGTGCTCAGTTGCTCATTTGTGTCCGACACTTCACAGCCCCATGGACTGAGGCCTGCCAAGCTCCTCTGTCCATGGAATTTTCCAGGCAAGAATACTGGAGTGGGTTACCATTTCCCACTCCAGGGGATGTTCCTGACCCAGGGATCAAACCCGTGTCTCTGTGCCTCCTGCATTAGCAGGCAGATTTTTGACCACTAGGTCCACCTGGAAAGATCCTGAGAAAGTGAAGAGGCAGAAAACTCATTATCTGATGACTGGATGTGCTGTCTGTTTGGAATCAAGAGCTGGGCTGTCGACAGCAACCTTTTCCCAAGGCCTAAATGGCTTCAGTTCAGCACTCCATGTAACTATAGGCATTTGGATGGGGACAAAACACCAACATTACATGGCTCAGTGGAAAAGAATCTGCCTGCCCTGCAGGAGACAAGAGTTTGATCCCTGATCTGAGAAGATCCCACATGTCGTGGAGCAACTAAGCCCGTGTGCCACAACTATTGAGCCTGTGCTCTAGAGCCCCGAGCTGCAACTGCTGAAGCCCACGTGCCTGGAGCCCATGCTCTGCAGCTTGAGGAACTGCTGCAATGAGAAGCCCGTGCACCATAGCCAGAGAGTAACCACCACTCGCTGCAACTAGTGAAAAGCCTGTGCAGCAAGAAAGATGCAGCACAGCCAAATAAATAAATACATAAAATTATTTAAAAAAACAACAGGATACTCCAGCACATGTGACAACTGTGTAGGTCTTTATTGATAATGCTCTTGCAAGCGCTTGTTGACACAGTTCAGTTCAGTTTAGTCGCTCAGTCGTGTCTGACTCTTTGCGACCCCATGAATCACAGCAGGCCAGGCCTCCCTGTCCATCAGCAACTCCTGGAGTTCACTCAGACTCACGTCCATTGAGTCAGTGATGCCATCCAGCCATCTCATCCTCTGTCGTCCCCTTCTCCTCCTGTCCCCAATACCTCCCAGCATCAGAGTCTTTTCCAGTGAGTCAACTCTTTGCATGAGGTGCCCAAAGTACTGGAGTTTCAGCTTTAGCATCATTCCTTCCAAAGAAATCTCAGGGCTGATCTCTTTTAGAATGGACTGGTTGGATCTCCTTGCAGTCCAAGGGACTCTCAAGAGTCTTCTCCAACACCACATAATTCAGAGAATTAGTCTCTACCCATGCTGCTGCTGCTGCTGCTAAGTTGCTTCAGTCGTGTCCGACTCTGTGTGACCCCATAGATGGCAGCCTACCAGGCTCCCCATCCCTGGGATTCTCCAGGCAAGAACTCTGGAGTAGGTTTCCATTTCCTTCTCCAATGCATAAAAGTGAAAAGTGAAAGTGAAGTCGCTCAGCCGTGTCCGACTCAAGCGACCCCATGGACTGCAGCTTACCAGACTCCTCCGTCCATGGGATTTTCCAGGCAAGAGTACTGGAGTGGGGTGCCATTGCCTTCTCCGAGTCTCTACCCATAGTCATCATGAAAACCAAAACCGCCTCCAATCATTTCTGTAATCATGTGGCTGGAAGGCTCTCTGGGAGATTACTTAGTTGAATGACTCTTGACTGGAGTATTATTACCCCAGTGTCCCCTACCCACCCCTGCCATGGGGCATCGGGAAGTGTTTGGAGGTACTTTTGACTTTCATGATGACTAGGGGTAGGGGCTTTGTAACTGCAGTTAGAGCTCAGGATTTTAGGGACCTTAAACATCTCACCACAATGAGCAATTCTGTCCAAGAAGAATTGTCCCAAGTACAAGTCAGTAGTGTTCAATTTAGACTGATTGCCACATTTTACAGATGAGAAAGCTGAGGCTCCAGTATAGAAGGTCTTTTGTCTGAGATCATCCAGGTTGTATTGGAGCTCTTTGCCAGGAACTGGGGACGTAGACCACAACTATTTCTTCTTACACTACAGTCACACTTAGCACAGTGCCCGGTGTGTCATCAACCATCAGTAAATGTCATCTGTTACCATCATCAGGATCACCATTACCTTCCTGAGTTAAGCTTATTCTCTTACAAGTAAGGAAGATTCCTGGGGTATAGATTGGAGATACAAATTATAGTTTCTAATTAAAACAGGAAAGCAATCAGAAAAATACAAGGGTCAGTACACTGAGACAGGACATTCAGAATCATTCAGTTAATTCCAAACAGACTATCTCAGCCTGAAAGGCTATACTCAGGGCAAAAGGCCATATGGTGGTTTGGTTGGTGGCATCTCCAGAGTACTGAAGAACTGCCCTTTGGCCCAGTTGTTTTTAACTTAAATGATCTGGAAAAGAGAATAAATCACACATCATGGCTCCCCAGAAGTGTGTCAAGCATTAAAAATAAGTCAGAAATAAGTTGCAAAATATTGGTCTCCAAGATGGAAAATAAAAATGTGACTTCATGAAACATGTTGGCAGTGCCAATTCATGTTAATTTGCATAGACTTCTGAGTCCCTGGCTTGATAGAAAGGCTTTTAGGCAGGCTAAGATTTTAATTAAAATGGGAAAAGCCTCACTGCACTCTCTCTAATGATCATTATATACAAGGCGCATAAGGTTGGAAGAAACTGGGGAAGATTTGCAGGAGAAATAACTTTGCATAGAACTTCTGAAGGCTGTAGGAGTCCTGTGAAATTATCTCATTTAAAACCATTACTTTATAAGAAAAGAAACTAAAGCCTAAGGAGATGATGTAATTTACCCACATCCTACGTAGTACATGACATAATTCAGCACCGCCAGCCTCCATCCAGGAGTGCCCTCACCACTATGCTTCTAAAGAAACTGTAGAAATTGGTGATGGTGCCTCTTGATTTTTTTCTACTCAGCCTTTTAAGGAGAAATGTTTTGAATACAGAGGGTTTCTGATACGTTCATTTCCTGAGGTTTTTTATGCTTTGAATATTTATATATAATGAGATGATCTTCCATCATGGGAAATAATGTCACATTTTTCTCCCAGAATCTTCTGTGCAGCATTCTGGATAGGCATTTACCTGTAAAGAGAGAGCTGGTCAAGCCTAAGGCCAAGGTCCACTCCAGTCCCACCGCTGTTCCACCTTCACGTTCCTTAGAAGCCAGGCTCTGCTCTTGCAAGCTGACTGAACTGGCTGGTGTCAAATAGACTGTGCAACTGAATGAAATGTGGAATAATTGCACCTTCCCATTAATCAATTATACAAGACTCAGAGTCATCCTTCCCTTAAAGCCAATAGCTTCAGCAGTGGAGATTTCTCCCTTTCCATTAAATATGTCAGAAGTTAAGCTGGAAAGAAATCACATGGGTTCATACATCAGTGAAAGAGAAGTGCACTCACACAGAACAATGGGAGTGAGAACAACTTGAAACAGATTGAATGCTAACGGACTAGTTGCCTACTCTTTCTTGCCCTACAGAACAGAAAACACAAGTAAAGCTCAGTTATTAAGGGTAGAAGAAAGAGAACAGTCAAGAGATTTCCTTGGAGAAAATGCTCCAGGTTCTTTTGCATCCCCAAGATTAAGCTCTGTCCTCATTTATGATGATGGTTCAAAGTTTTTCCATTAGGTAGGACCAAATGCTTTTCAAATGTCAAGCTCTGTTGTCATCAGCAGCAGGACATAGTGTCCATCTCTGCATCCCATGAGATGATATCTTAGTCCATTGCAGTCCTAAAGCAAAATACCACAGGCTGGGTGGCTTATAAACAGCAGAAGTTTATTTCTCATAGTTCTGGAGGCTTGAAGTCTGAGATCAGGGTGAGGGTCCTCCCCCACCCCCACCCCCCGCTCCGTTTATGAGGGTGCTAATTTCTTCACATCCTTGCCGATATTTATAATCTGTCTTTTTAAAACTTTTTATTTTGTATTGGAGTATATTAAATTAACACTGTTGTGATAGTTTCAGGTGAACAGCAAAGGGATTCAGCTGTACATATTCCATGTATCTATTCTCCCCCAAACTCCCTTCCCATCCAGGCTGTCACGTAACATTGAACAAAGTCCAGTGTATCTGACTTTTTGATTATAGCCACCCTAGTAGGTCTGAAGTGGTATCTCGTGGTTTTAATTTGCATTTTCCTGATGCTGGTTTTAGAAAAGGCAGAGGAACCAGAGATCAAATTGCCAACATCCTCTGGATCATGGAAAGAGCAAGAGAGTTCCAGAAAAACATCTATTTCTGCTTTATTGACTATGCCAAAGCCTTTGACTGTGTGGATCACAATAAACTGTAGAAAATTCTGAAAGAGATGGGACTACCAGACCACCCGACCTGCCTCTTGAGAAATCTGTATGCAAGTCAGGAAGCAACAGTTAGAACTGAACATGGAACAACAGACTGGTTCCAAATAGGAAAAGGAGTACGTCAAGACTGTCTATTGTCACCCTGCTTATTTAACTTCTATGCTGAGTACATCATGAGAAACGCTGAGCTGGAAGAAGCACAAGCTGGAATCAAGATTGCTGGGAGAAATATCAATAACCTCAGATATGCAGATGACACCACCCTTATGGCATAAAGGGAAGAGTAACTAAAAGGCCTCTTGATGAAAGTGAAAGTGGAGAGTGAAAAAAGTTGGCTGAAAGCTCAACATTCAGAAAACTAAGATCATGGCATCCAGTCTCATCACTTCATGGGAAATAGATGGGGAAACAGTGGAAACAGTGTCAGACTTTATTTGGTGGGGCTCCAAAATCACTGCAGATGGTGACTGCAGCCATGAAATTAAAAGACACTTACTCCTTGGAAGGAAAGTTATGCCCAACCTAGATAGCATATTCAAAAGCAGAGACATTACTTTGCCAACAAAGGTCCATCTAGTCAAGGCTGTGGTTTTTCCAGTGGTCATGTATGGATGTGAGAGTTGGACTGTGAAGAAAGCTGAGCGCTGAAGAATTGATGCTTTTGAACTGTGGTGTTGGTGTTGGAGAATAGTCTTGAGAGTCCCTTGGACTGCAAGGAGATCCACCGAGTCCATTCTAAAGGAAATCAGCCCTGGGTGTTCTTTGGAAGGAATGATGGTAAAGCTGAAACTCCAATACTTTGGCCACCTCATGCAAAGAGGTGACTCACTGGAAAAGACTCTGATGCTGGGAGGGATTGAGGGCAAGACGAGAAGGGGACGACAGAGGATGAGATGGCTGGATGGCATCACTGACTCAATGGATGTGAGTCTGAGTGAACTCCGGGAGATGGTGATGGACAGGGGAGGCCTGGCATGCTGCAATTCATGGGGTCGCAAAGAGTCGGACACGACTGAGCAACTGAACTGAACTGAACTGATGCTAATAATGTCAAGCATCATTTCAGGTGCTTTCTGGAAGCTTGTGTATCTTCTTTGGATAAATTTCTGTTCAAATCCTCTGTCCATTTTTAATTAGGTTATTTAGACTTCTTATATATCCTCACATGATGGAAGCGGCTAGGGAGCTCTGTAAGTCTCTTTTATAAAGGACCAAAATGCATTCATGAGGGCTCTACTCTCGTGGACATAAGCACCTACTGGCATCCCCTTGGGTATTAAGATTTCAACACTTGAATTTAGGGAAGAGACCAATGTTCAGACCATAGCAGATGGTGATAACACTGCGCTTTTTAATCTATTCTTGAATTTGAGACTAGAGTGGTAAGTAGTGAGAGCTATTTATGGCAATGAGATGGACTCTGGGTGTGAAAATTTAAGTCCACATCTTAGTTCAGAGATCTTCTTTCTCTCCTTAAGGCTTCCTGATCAGCTGAGTGCACACAGCTGGATACACTTGGTGAGGTCAGACCCAAGACATGCTGAGGAGTCTACAGTCCTCAGAAGCCTGCTGTCTCCATCTGCTATGCTGGAGTCTTGCTTCCTGGGAACCTGTGGAAGGGCCTCTAGATCCTCCTGGGATTCTCTCCTTTCCTGTTTTCAGTTATTTGGGACTTAAACATACCCCCAAATGCATACGCAGAGAGTTCCTAGGCTCTGAGAGTAGGGGATCAACTCCAGGAGTCCTTCTTTAGTAGGAAGTTTCCAGGCTTGTATTTAGTTTGGGGAACTGTGGGGATCTCTTACTAACATGCCCATGATGCCAGCCTTTAGAGTGGTGTGGGTAACAATGATATCAGAGAGTACAGGAGCAGTATATATGTGATACTGTCAAAGCCGTTTATTGAGTGCTTACTAAGTGCTAAGAGCTATGTTAAGCATTTCACAGTCTTTCTTTCTTTTTACTTCTAACAGCCCAGTGAGGTGGCTGTTATCCCTCTTTACAGGTGAGAAACTTAAAACTCAGAGGTAAAATAATCTCCCTAAGTCATACACAGCGAATGGCAAAGCTAAGGTAGAAGTCTATCTCACTCTGGGACTACTTGGCCACTACTTCCCACTGCTCACAGGTGTTCTTATTTAGAGAGTCAAGACCCGAACTTGGAAATTAGTGGGAAAGACCTACAGTCACAAGCTATCTTCCCTTAATCTGGCCAGCCAGCTGGCCAGCCTCAGTCAGGCTGGCTCCTGACATCTGTGGGCTTGCCCAGGTTGTAAATGACACCCCACTTGCTGCTGCTGCTGCTGCTGCTGGTGTTGCTTCAGTCGTGTCCAACTCTGTGCGACCCCATAGACAGCAGCCCACCAGGCTCCCCTGTCCCTGGGACTCTCCAGGCAAGAACACTGGAGTGGGTTGCCATTTCCTTCTCCAATGCATGAAAGTGAAAAGTGAGAGTAAAGTCTCAGTTGTGTCCGACTCTTCATGACCCCCCATGGACTGCAGCCCACCAGGCTCCTCCGTCCATGGGATTTTCCAGGCAAGAGTACTGGAGTGGGGTGCCATCACCTTCTCCTGACACCCCACATTACTAAATGTCTAAATATTTTAAAGGTATAAATCTAGCTAACCCATAGTTAAATACAGTATGTTATCTATTTATTATTTAAGTATAGTTGAATTACAATATTAGTCTCAGGTATAGAACGTAGTGATTCAATATTTAGTAGATTATATTACATTTAAAATTATTATAAAATAATGGTGATATTTCCCTGTGCTGTATGATATATTCTTCTTGCTTATCTATTTCATACATAGTGTTAATAGCTTATATGTCTTAATTCCCTACCCCTCTCATGTCCCTTCCGCTATTTCTCTCCCCAGTGGTAATCACTAGTTTGTTCTCTATATCTGTGAGTCTGTTTTGTTACATACATTCATTTGTTTTACTTTTTAGATTCCACATATAAGCTGTAATATGAGTATTTGTCTTTCTCTGACTTATTTTGCTAAACATAATAGTTCCTAGGTACTTCTGCAGTGTTACAAATAGCAGAATTTTATTCTTTTAATAGCTAAAAATATTCAAGTATTCTTCAAATTTCAAATTTGCAGAAGCAAACATGCACACTGAGGTAAATTCACAGCCTTGAGTGCATGTGTGCTAAGTTGCTTCAGTCATGTCTGAATCTTTTGCGACCCCATGGACTGTAGCCCTCCAGGTTCCTCTGTCCATGGAATTTTCCAGGCAAGAATACTGGAGTGGGTTGCCATTTCCTTCTCCAGGGGTCTTCCCAACCCAGGGATTGAACCTGCATTGGCAGGCAGGTTGTTTACCACTAATGCCATCTGGGAAGCAGATGCCCCTGGAGAAGGAAATGGCTACACACTCCAGTATTCTTGCCTGGAGAATTCCATGGACAGAGGAGCCTGGTGGGCTACAGTCCATGAGCTTGGTGAATAAATCAAAATGTTGAGAGGATGTTTCTGTCTTGAGATTGGAGATGGCATGTAAGCTCTGAGACCACTGCCCACTCCCCGGCTAGCAATACCTTGCCCTGTGCATCTTCCATTGAGCTATTCCTGAATTGGGGGCAGGAGGAGAAGGGGATGACAGAGGATGAGATGGCTGGATGGCATCACTGACTCGATGGACGTGGGTTTGGGTGAAATCCGGGAGTTGGTGATGGACAGGGAGGCCTGGCGTGCTGCAATTCATGGGGTCGCAAAGAGTCGGACACGACTGAGCAACTGAACTGAGCTGAACTGAGTTTATCCTTAATTTTAAAAAACCATAATAATAAAATGTTTCTCTGAGTTCTGTGAGACACCCTAGAGAATTGCTGACCCTGAATAGGGAGTTGTGGGAGCCCCTTAACTAATAACCTACAGACAGGAGTATAGGTGGCCCCTGGGACTTGCCAGTGGCGTCTGAAGTGGGGGCTATCTTGTGAGACTGAACCCTTAACTTGTGAGGTCTGCACTAATTCAGGGTAGTTAGTGACAGAATTGAATTGTTGGATGTCTGGTTGTTCTCAGAGAATTGGAGAATTGTTGGTGTTGGAAAAACCACATACATTTGGTCTCAGATATGGTTTCAGAGAACACCTCATAATGTATAAAATATGCCTTTTAAAAATAATTTTGTAAAGATAAACTGGTTTTTAATATATTTATTTATTTGGCTGGATCAGGTCTTAGTTGCAGCATTCAGCGTCCTTGCACCACGTGGGATCTTCCGTTGCATCACGTGGACTCAATAGTTGTGGCACGTGGGTGTAGTTGCTCCGTGGCATGTGGGATCTTAGTTCCCCGACCAGGGGTTAAACCTGCATCCCCAGCACTGCAAAGCAGGTTCTTAACCACTGTATCACCAGGGAAGACCCAAAGCTACATCTCTTAAATAAATTGAGTGACTGGAGCACACAATTTTGATTGCAAGTGTGATGTGAATCATGGAAAGAACAGGCCCAGGGCTGGGGTCCCTCTTGTCCAAGACTAAGAGTGGTACTGGCTTTAGAAACAGCAGGGATGGTCTAGCATAAATCTAACTGTTTGACTGGAAAACATGGCTCAGACAGCATCCTCTTTATAAAAAACAACTTACTGTGAGTTTGGGGTGATGAATTAAATGAAGTCACAGTAAAACTTAAAATTGAGCTCTGCAATTTGGTCTCATTTTTGCTCTAGTAATTCAGTTTTTAAGTTGCCATTTGGCATGAAAATCACTTATTCCTAAACTCTGGCAGAATGATTGACTTTTCTTGGGTGTATGTTTAAACTCTATTAGGCAATATAGGGTTGAGCTTCAAGGCTTAACAGAAGTACAGTTTTATCTTTGGAGAAATGTGTTAGTCACTTTTCACCCATGCAGAAACATCCCTTTGCCATTTGAAAAGAACAGTTATCCAAATGGAAATAGGATTTCTGATTTTAAACATTTTAGGTCAAAGACAAAAGGTTAAGATCCCTGGTATACAGAGTTTCCTTATGAGTAAGATAAAAATGAAAATGCAGTAGAAAAAAAGGAAAGGACACGAATCAACACTTCACCAAAGGAATATAAATGGTCAACACATGTTATAAGATATTCAACCTCACTAATCATTTTAAAAACACAAAGCAATAGGTGTTTTTTGTGGGTTATCTTTTTTTTTTTTAGCCTATTAGATTGGGAGGGGAAAAGATTGCTAATATGAGAGAACAGAGTTTCTAAACTTGCAGGATGAAGTGTCAAGTGGGTAGACTATTTTGGGACATGGGAACAGCTATTATTGGAAATATTTAAAAACATTGATTTGACAACTGATTTCTAGGAATTCATCCTAAAGAAACAGTCCAAACATAGATGAATTAGGCTGCTCCTTGCCGCAGAGTTTGTTAGAGTACGAAGCTGCATATTCAAGAATCTCCAGGTCTACCATCATACCAGCTGCAAGTTTGGGGAGCCCCCAAACTACCTTCAGTTTCAGTAATTTGCTAGAAGGACTTGCAGAACTCAGAAAAGCCATTTCAACAAAGCTATTACTCTAACAATTAAATTTATCCCAGCAGAAACATGGATTAAAATCAGCCAAGGGAGAGGCACACAGGGCTGGGTCCAGGAGACACCAAGCACAGTTTCCAGATACTCCCTCCTGCCCCTCATAGGACCAGCTTCTCCCAGAAACTGTATATGACAGTATGCATGGCATATCGCCAACCAGTGAGGATCACTTGGGATTTGGTGTTCAAAGATTTTACTGGGGCTTAGTCACATAGACCTGACTAACCACCTGTGTGGCTGATTTTAATCTCCAGACCCTCCAGAGTTCGAGCTGCTACTGTATGCCTCAAGGACCCCCAGCCATAAATCACACTGTTAGCCAAGACTGTCCAGTGTGGCCTGAGGCCCCCAGATAAACAAGGACACTCTTCTCAGGCCAGAGAGTTTGAAGGTGTCTAATGGATTTTATTCTGTAGATGGAGAAAATTCATTGAAGAATCTTAATAAAGGGGTACCAGGAGTAACATGTGCTGTAGACAGAATGTTATCTAGGTTAAAGATATAGATAGGATCTCAGTGCTTATTAATTTCTGCCCCAGGCAGCACTGCTCCCCACTGAGGCCCAGTCTCACATGCACATCTAAACTGGCTGCCATCGCTTCTTGGCCTTTCGGTTAAGATTAAGTGAACTAGTTACCATTATATTTAGGTTGGTGCAAAAGGTTAGTGTGGTTTTGCCCCGATATCGGCTACATTCTTAAAGAAATGTGGTTCTGTTATACATCATTTTAATACACATTTCTTACTCTATGTTTTTGGCTAATGGTTTATTATTTGCTATGTATTTTACATTTATTTTAGACTGGGGAAATGATGTTAGACAAAAATCAAATTTGAGCAGTTTTCATATTTGAGTTCAAAATGGGTCATAAAGCAGCAGAGACAACATCAAGAATGCTTTTGGCCTAGGAACTGCAAATGAACATACAGAGCAGCGTGGTTCAAGAAGTTTTACAAAGGCAACGAGAGCCTTGAAGATGAGGAGAATAGTGGCCAGCCATCGGAAGGCGACAATGACTGGCTGAGAGGATCATCAAAGCTGGTGACCCTTACAACTACACGCTGAGCTGCTGAAGAACTCAACGTCAACCATTCTGCAGTCATTTGGCATTTGAAGCAAACTGGAAAGGTGAAAAAAACTCATAAGTGTGTACCTCATGAACTAACTGCAAATTTAAAAAAATCATTGTTTTGAAGTATTGTCTTCTCTTATTCTGTGCGACAACAACGAACCATTTCTTGATTGGATTGTAATGTGCGACTACAAGTGGATTTTATACAACAACCAGCAACGACCAACTCAGTGGTTGGAGTAAAAAGAAGCTCCCAAGCACTTCCCAAAGCCAGACTTGCACCAAGAAGAGATCATGGTCGCTGTTTAGTGGTCTGCTGCCCGTCTGATCCTCTACAGTTTTCTGAATCCTGGCAAAACCATTACATCAGAGAAGTATGCTCAGCAAATTGATGAGATGCACCAAAAACGGCAATGTCTGCAGCCACCTTTGGTCAACAGAAAGGGCCCAATTCTCTGGGACAATGCCAACCACACCTCACACAACCAATGCTTCAAAAGTTTAATAAATTGGCCTACGAAGAAATTTTGCCTCATTTGCCATATTCACCTGACCGCTCACCAGCTGACTACCACTTCTTCAAGCATCTCGACAACTTTTTGCAGGGAAAACGCTTCCACAAGCAGCAGGAGGCAGAAAATGCTTTCCAAGAGTTCGTCAAATCCTGGAGCACTGATTTTTATGCTACAGGAATAAATACATTTATTTCCCGTTGGCAAAAATATGTTGATTGTAGTGGTTCCTATTTTGATTAATAAAGATGTGTGTGAGCCTAGTTTTAAAATCCACAGTCCAAAACCACAATTACTGTTTCACGAATCTAATATTAAAACACTGTTCTACTAATGAGTGGGCTCTGGAATGGGACTAGTTGCCAAGAGCTTGGTGTCTGTGGTATGTACTGTGAATCTGGGAAGCCCAGACCTTCCCGGGTGCATCTTTTTTGCCTCGTCTACCTGATTGTGTCCGCCTCTGTATCTGTTTCCTGACATGTGCTCTAGGTGTCTGAAGGTGAGCTATCCTGAGCTGTCCACAGTTTGACCAGCTGCCTGGACTAGGCTTACTCACTCAGGCACGAAGGTCAGAACATCCTTCTTCGTCTTCATGTCTAGACATGAAGGATTCTTCAAGGATCTCCTGGAACCGTGATTCTGCCGTTTATTCCAACTCCCAGCACCATCCAGAGAAGAGTAGCTAACACACACTCTCCCGTCCCCTAGACCCCTGCCAGCAGGGCCAGCGAGCCCAGCAGTCTTTCCCACTGTCATGGACGCAGCTTCAAGATCTTTCTCTACACAGTATTCCAAGCAGCCACTCAAAGATTAGTGTTGGCTATCAAGATGAAGGCCATTTCTCATTCCTGTTGGAGGGCCCTGCCCCCTTGGATGTCAGTCCAGTCCAAGGTGACTTCCACTTCAACAGAGACCTCCAGTGTGGGTTGCTGGCATGTCTGGGACCTCACCTGGCCTTGAGTCCACTTACTCCTGGCTTTTCTCTTCAAATTGGGTGTCTTAAGGTCAAGTCTACCTGAGCCACAGTTCCAAGATATGAATTATGGAGATTGTGCTTCTGGGAATCTGGAAATCTTTGGAGACCAGTCAAGCCTTTTTCAGTCAATACACTGAGAATTTTTACTCTCCCCGCAGCACTGGGCATAGCCGGCTTGCTTCCCCAGGAGCTTACTAGCTAGTTGGAGAGATATTATGTGGGGCCATGAGATGAACCTAAAACTCCAGGCATCATAAGCTAAATGCTAAATGAGCAGAGAGGGTGACAAGTACCGGAGGAATTCAAAACACACGGGAGCAGATGCTTTCAGAAACAGCACACAGGGCTCCACTCCTGATTCATCACCCAGTCGCTGGCACTGGCCCCACAAGTGCCAGATGACGGGGAGGCAAAGCCAGATGCTGTGGAATGAGCAGGCAGGAGGAGGTGGTGTCCTGCCAGCCCAGCGGGGCCCCCCGGGCTTTGGTGATGCCTCCTGGTACTGGCAGAGGTTGCAGGAGGCAGGCAGGAGTGGGCGAGCAGAAGGAGCGCCAGTCACGGGAACATTCATGCGCTTCCCTGTCATTATTTGAACTAAACTCAGCTATACCCACAGGGCCCCAAATCCCTAGGGAGGCAGCAAGCAGAGAAGCCATTTCTGGGGGTGGGCGGGAGGCTGGGGCATGCCCTGTGAGGTTTCCCGGTGGCTTCACAGCAGCTGGTTCATGTGGGCTTAGAAAAGTGGAGGAGGACGAGGGTCTGGGGTAGCAGGAACACCGTGACCATTGTGACTCCATTTTGAATTTCTTACCATGTCTTAACATAGCTTAAATCCCATATATTTCACATGAGATGAGTAGGAATCTTAGGACTGGAGAAATCACATCATAACAGAAAGACAGGGAAAGTGCAGAATATCCGCAGAGGAGGTAACTACAGAAAGCCAGAAAGTCACACCCACCTCCTGGAGCAAACTTAGAAGACGTGTGCTTTGCCTCCCCCTCCCCCACCCCCCAATGCGTTGCAGTCATCTCCATGGCCTGTTGCCAGACAATGAGGGGGTCCTTTCTGGGGTAACTTGTAAGCATCTGCCAAATCAACCCCTTTTTCCTCCGCCTCTGTTGCCTGCCCTGATGGAGGCCATGGGCTGCCCTTGCCTACACTGGCCCCTACTTGGGCTTCCGGATTCTAATCTTGCCTTATAAACAAATAAGCTGGATTTTACATTTCTCTTCTTCTGGGAAGGCAATCTGTTGGAAAAACAAAGCTCTTTGTGTTACTCTCTTATTTAAATCTGAACTCTAGATCACAGCTTTCACACCTCTTAGAGACCTGAGTTGGAGAAAAATAACTTACAACATGAGAGTTGCGAGTTAAGTTTTACTGGGGGCAAAATGAGGAATGGGGCCCGGGAGGCAGCATTTCAGATCCTCTGAGAAACTGCTTCGAGAAGACGAGGGGGAGCCTGGCGGGCTACACTCCATGGAGTCGCAAAGAGCTGAACACGACTGAGCGACGGACACACACGCACACTGTCTGTGAAGATGCAAGAGTCTGGGCTCACTGAAGTCTTGCCTGTGATAGGCACGTCAGCTATCCCGGCCTGTGTCCTGCTTTTCTCCACCCCGAATCCCCTCAGGGCGTGCAGTCCAGTGACTGCAGTGGCTGAGGCCTGGCAGCTGGCAGCCTGTCTGTCTCTATCATTCGTCTCCATCCTGTCTTCCCTCAGGGGCTGGTGGTAGTGGCTTGATGGCTGCAACATCCTTTGCTTACTGGTTTGGCAGCAACATTTTTCACTCACACCAAGAACTAGTGAAGAAAGTGTTTCCCATTGTTTAGGTCCCACTGAGAAGGTGTCTTATTTCCATAAACATGAGAGGGATCCTTGCCCACTTGCTGCCCTTCAGCCACATTATCACCTTTGTTGATGTCTTCGATTTCAAAGAAATAAAACAGGAGACAATTGCAGGGAAGCAGAGAAGCCCACTGTGGTATGGGCTGGGGCTACCCTGAGCTGCTTGCACCCCGACTCCGCAGGAGCATTAGGAACAAATGAGATCGTAGTGATGTTTTCTTAGGTCAGTCTCCCATGGCAATAGAAATAAAAGCAAAATAAACAAATGGGAACTAATCAAACTTACAAGCTTTTGCACAGCAAAGGAAACCATAAACAAAAGACAATCTATGAAATGGGAGAAAATATTTGCAAATGATGTGACCCACAGAGGCTTAATTTACTGAATATGCAAGTAACTCATACAACTCAACAACAACAAAAATCCAAACATCCATATCAAAAAATGGGAAGAAAATCTACATAGACACTTCTCCAAAGAAGACAGAGAGATGGCCAACAGGCATAATGAAAAGATGCATAGCATCACTAATTATTAGAGAAATGCAAATCAAAACTATTAATACAATGAAATATCACCTCACACCAGTCAAAATAGCCATCATCAAAAAGTCTGCAAATAACTGCTGGAGAGGGTGGGAAGAGAAGGGGACCTCTATACTGCTGGTGGGAATGTAAGTTGATAAAGGCACTATGGGAAACAGTATGGAGGGGCCTCGGAAAACTAAACTTAGAACTACCATATGATCCAGCAATCCTACTCCTGAACATATATCCAGACAAAACTATAATTCACAGCAGGACTATTTACAATGTCCAAGATATGGAAATAACCTAAATATCCATTGATAGATGAATGGATAAAAAGGATGGTACATATATACTATGGAATACTCAGCCATAAAAAGAATGAGATAACACCATTTGCAGCACCATGGATATAACTAGAGATTATCAGACTAAGGGAAGTAAGTCAGAAAGAGAAAGACAAATACCATATGACATCACTTATATATGGAATCTAAAATATAACACAAATGAACCTCGCTATGAAACAGAAGTGGACTCACAGACACAGAGAACAGATTTGTGGCTGCCAAGGGGGAGGGTTTTTGGGGAGGGACGGAATGGCAGTTTAGGGTTAGCAGATGTAAGCTATTATATATATTATACATGACAGGGTGCTACTGTATAGCACAGGACACTCTATTCAATATCCTGTGATAAGGCATGATGGCAAAGAGTATTAAAAGAGAATATATATATACAACTGAATCACTTTGTTGTACAGCAGAAATTAATATGACATTGTAAATCAACCATACTTCGGTAAGAATTTTTAAAATTTATAAAAAGAGTAAGTGAGAACCATTCAGCATTGCAGGCAGGTGCCCACTGGGCTCTGCGGGGCTGAGGGAGTGTGGGTTTTCTGTCGAAAGAAGCTCCTTGGCTCTCCTGAGATGATGCTCACAGGCGAAGACCTACTTCAAAAGCATCTGCTTAGGTATTCTCTGGCATCCCAGGCTTTCTGATAAGGAAATGGTATGTGGGAACTGGAATTCCAAGGCCAACAGGAGTCAGGATATGAGCTTAGAACAAGGGGCATGTACTATGAGTCTAGAACAGGGGGCATGAACTTTTGTTTATAAAGGCCAAATAGTAAATATTTATGACTAAATAGAGACTATGAATCATGTGATTTCTGTAGCAACCTCCAGCTCTGGCCATTGCAACGTAAAATAACATGCAATTGATGGGCCTGGCTGTGTTCCAACAAAACTTGTTTAAAACAGCAGGTGGTGGGCTGAATGTGGTCCGTGGGCCGTGCTTTGCCAACCTTGGTCTAGAATTTCACATTCAGAGATCCTGGGGGATTGTGTGTTGACGTGTTGGGCCACTTCTTGGATCACCCAGTTGCAAACGTGCAAGGTCACACGGCTGGTAAAAGGCTGGGATCCCAGGCCAGGTCTCCTGACCCCTGTCCAGTGCAAATTTTCACTGCCCAGGGAAATGCCACCTCCTACTGTTCTCCTAATGTACTTACTATACTGACAATCCCAGATGGTGGGCACACAGAAAGGAAAATGGGCTAATTAAAATAAGCCTTTGTCATCCCCCTTTAGTCAGAGGGCTTAGTAGGAAAAAGCTCAGCACTCTGAGTTGCCCTCTTCTAGAAGTCCAGCACAGAGTGGCGTTGAGTGGGGTTGAGGGTCAGCCTTCCCTTCGTCTCTGGATCCACTGGGCTGCAGCGAATCAGCGTTCAGGAAACGTCGCTGTGGTTCACTTCTCAGCCCAGGTTCCCTGGCAAGGACACTGCTGCTCTAATCCGCTGAACTGCTGCTCTGATCAGAACAGAGCAGGCAAAACGAGGCTTGTCTTTGGGGAATTAACCTTAATTTGCCATGTGATTTGTTTCTGTCCACCTGACTGTAGAAGTGTGGTGAGTTTTAACGCTGATTCTGCTTCAGGGTTCCTACAGTCTAGATGTCAGAGTTAATTAAAATGCAACACTTGGAAAACACTTCCAATGCAATAAGAAACCTCCACGTGTATATGCATGTATACATGTACGTGTGTACATACACTGTTCTTTCAGTGAGCAAACAATAATTATTGGAGACTGTGTAGTAGTATTAAGCCACTTTAGGAAAGACAAACATTTTTTGTGAGTATGCCATAATCTGTCCCATTCCTCCTTCGCATCATGCCCTTTCTGTTGCTATGCAGAGCAGTTTGGGTGTTTTCTTTCCAGCTTACAGACAATGCCCGAGAGTCAGTGTGGTCTAAGAAAATGAGGGTCACTTCAGTGTCTTGCCAGCCAGAACCATTCATCCCTGTCGGATGCCTTGAATTACCTAAAACTCGTAAAAACTTTTGAAAAGTGTCCTTTCCTGTCTTTGGAAATAGAAGTTTTAGCTTTTAGGCAAGGACCATTGACTGGGCAAACTGTCCTCCTTTCAGAAGAAGGGTCATGCAAGGATTTAGAATCCTCCTGGCCACACTACAGGGAAATGGGTCATTCTTACCAGCACACACTGGATGTTTCATCTGGTCATTTCACAAAAATAAATATCGAGTATTTACTCTGGGGAAGGTGCTCGGTGTTCCTAAACCTAAAACGATGAGAACAGCGACTTAAGACTTCTTTGATTTTTAACCTGACATTAACCACAAAATGGAATTATTAACCTTCCGTTAACAAAGCAGCAGAGCAGAAACGGTGGTGAGGGTCCAGGTTATTTCCCTAGGGAACTGGGTATGTCATGCGTGTCTGGTTCAGGGAAGAGCAGTGGCCGGGGATCTGCCCTGCTGCACAGCCCTGGCCTGGCGATGCTCCTGGGCCCTGCTCACAGAGGGAGCCTTGACGACCAGCCCACGGATGTGAGTGCTGAAAGGGGCTTCAGGACATCCCTGGTCCCTTCTCTCTCTGTGCAGCTGCCCTGGAACCAGCACTGCCAGGCGTGTGGCCACTGAGAAACCAGAACCCGGGGCTGGCACCGTCCCATTGGAGAGTGCTGCTCCTGGCTGGCCAGCTGTGCTTGGGCCTGCACCTGCGTCTGGGCTGCTGGAGTCTGGACCCATTTCTGATTCTCTTCCTGATCTCTGGCTGCCTTCCCTTGGCACTGGGTCCGCTGCATCACCTTCCAGCTTTCCACAAACAACCCTCCTGACAACTCCATCTCCAGTAGTTTCTTTTCTAAATCTGGTCATTAGGAAACATCTCCAGCCCTCTGCACCCAGCCCCACACCCCCTCCATTTGTGCCTTAGCTTGGAGTTATTAGCAACTATTTTTCTGAGATGGTATGAGCCTTCTGGAAACTTCATATTAACAATTGCCACAGGAACAACCAGTTTAATAACAGCTTTAATCCTCTGAAATCCAGGTCCCCGTAAAAGAGTATGCCCTTGCCTCAATCTGTCATTTTCAAAGCAAGTGAATTTACTCATTAGCAATCAAAATGATTACAGTTCAGATGTCTATTTACTAATAAACCTGATATCATTTTAAGGGCATCAGTTTTACAGTGAAATTCCTGCATTTGTCTGGAATCATGATGCTTTTGCCATTTTATTTCATGGCTCATGTTTTAACTCACTGCATATCTTAACCAGCCGTACTGTAACAGGGTGGTGCTATATTTGAAAAGTGACTTCACTTAGCCCAGAGATATAGAAAGACACTGACTTAAGGGGAGGAGCCCTGATTTTTCCTGTCTCTGCTTAGTTTGGACTTGTCATTTTGAAGGGACATGATCTGATAAGATGATGTCAGAGCAGGGGTCCATGTGGACCTGGTTATTCCTGGATTTTTGCCACGGATTCAGGCTTCCCAAATGTCAAAAAGAATTTGATCATGGCCCTGGCTGTTCCCTTGTCTTTGGCATTAAAAACCAGCAAACATGTGTCATCTCCCAGCTTCCTGGTTACCTCCCACTCTACCATTCCTAATGATGTCCAATTTCTTTTCCATGGTTTGCTTCTGGATCTTATCAACCTAGCTTCTTAAGTATGATTTAGTCTTACAATTCACTCTGAGCTCTGATACCATCTAGTTTTTAAAAATGAATAACTTTATGATTTTTTTTTAATTATACATTTTCACTGAAATTAATTCATACAAAACAAAAAGGTACTGAGAAAGAAGTTTAAATACCACCTGACCTTATACCATCCAATGACAAGCACTAACTTCTTGCTAGATACCCTTTCAGGCATCTATATACAGTTTTATAAAAATGGGATTTACTTTCCATTCAGTTCTATGTCTTGCTTTCTTCACTCAACCATATGTCATTGTGGAGAGCGAGTTCCCCATGGATCTCTTGTGCTCCTACAGGTCTTTCTGGGCATGCGCAAAATTGCAAGGTCATTTTTTAGGATTGCGTTGATAGCAAACTACCTGAAGGATATCTTCCTCCTGGACAAAGGGCCATCTTGCTTACTGCTTGCAATAAAATGGTGGGTTCACTTGAATGTCAATGAAACCTCTATCTGAAAGGACACAATTTACATGTCTATAGACAAGAATTATTTTGGGGGTAATATCTACAATTTTTCAAGAAGTAAAATTGCTTCCATAGCATCAGGGTACCCCAGGGGTATCCTTTACAGTCTAGATAAATCCACAGTTTCCACTGAAGCGCGTTTCCCCTGTTAGCACTAAGCAAACAGAGGCAACGAACTCAAGTTGCCTCTCACAGGGTAGCAAAACATTGGGAAACATGGAAGGGCAGGGTTGACTTCAAGTTCAGCTAGAGGAGAGCCGCCTTCTATCCTTCCTGATTCAGAGCAGGGCTGGTCTCAGAGCTGGGGGGTCAAGGTGTTGAGGGTGCTGAGGAGCCAGAGGGGGGCAAAGAAGGGGAGAGAGCCAGCAAAGTCATTACAAACACATCCATCATACTTGATACTAATTGGATTTCTATTCAAACCCACTTGAATTTCATGAAGCAAAACTGGTGTCCCGTCGGGTGTGTTAAAACTGGGTGTTAATAAATGAAAATTGAGAGTAGGAAAAAAACTAAAAATGATACAGGATTTGGGGAAAGGGTCTAGAAGTAGCTCTATTTTCCCTTTTATTGCATCTCAGTTTTATTTCCAGACACAAATTTTCTCGATGGAAGTGCCCACAGTTCAAAGTTCTGAGACTGGCCGTGAATCTCTTTTTAGCACCTTTCCGTGGTAAAAAAATCTGGGTTGTTTTCCTCAGGGCTGGCCTGGAAGGGGCCTCCCTCCCTCCTGCATTTGGAGCTGCATTTTAATGAGACCCCAAGGGATGACTCTGGGGATGCAGGAAGCCAACACTCAGGTTCATTTAAGAGACTGGCTTTTAATTTTATTTTTTTCCTTCTGGGTCTTGGGCAATGCTGAGCACTCCAGCTGATGAGTTTAGCTCTCCATTCTGAAGCACCAGTGCTGTGGTTCACTGAAAAGTCCTGAGAGGACTCAGGGACATAAGAATGATGTGTGTCTAGTGACCACAAGGCTGTCTTTAAATGAAGAACAGTTTCGTAGCACTGGGAAGTCTGCTCAATATTCTTTAATAACCTATGTGAGAACAGAATTTGAAAAAAAATAGATTCATGTGTATGTGTATCTAAATCACTTTGCTACACACCTGAGATTAACGCAACATTGTTCATCAACTATACTCCAATATGAATAAAAATTAAAAACATTAAAAGAACGGTTTGTTAGGAAAATTCCACCTCTGCCAGCTGCCCTGTGTCAACTTCAAAGCCCATTCAAGTATTCATTCAGCAGCACTTACATTAAGCACATGTTTTAGGTTTTAGAACTTCCAAGATGAGCAACACAGAACTCATGTCTGTTGAGGCTTGTTGTCCAGTACATGATAAACCCCTAAACAGACCATTGTAAGCAGCCTTTTTTGTGTGTTAGTTTCTCAGCTGTGTCCAACCCTCTGCTACCCCATAGACTGTAGCCCATCAGGCTTCTCTGTCCATGGAATACTCCAGGCAGGAATACTGGCACGAGTTGCCATTCCTTTTCCAGGGGAATCTTCCCAACCCAGGGGTTGAACCTGGGTCCCCTGCATTGCGGTCGCCTGCATTGCAGGCAGACTCTTACCATCTGAGCCACCAGAGAAGATCCCAAGCAGCCTAGAAGTGGCCAAAGATTCATGATGAAGAGGAAAAAGCTAGGAACAGACCACCTGACTAATACCCACTCCCATCTGAGTAACAAGAGTTATTTATACATATGGAGAGACATAAGACATATATGCTTATATATGCAGAGAACATTTCTGGAAGCATAGAGGATAACTGGTTATTTCTGGAGGTTTGGCTTTGCGAAACAGGCAAGGAGATTTTTACTTTCCACTTTATACCCCTCCTTATGTTCAGAAAGCATTCTTTTTACAATGAGCAAGCATTACTTATAAAATAAAACAACAAAAACATGGCATGGCAGTGCCATCGAAAAGATATAGATGATGAGTAATGGAAGTGATGAAACGAGTTACGGAACTAAACAGGAATTTTCTTGACCACCTTCAGTTCAGTTCAGTTCAGTCGCTCAGTCGTGTCCAACTCTTTGCGACCCCATGAATCGCAGCACGCCAGGCCTCCCTGTCCATCACCAACTCCCGGAGTTCACTCAGACTGGGTTCAATTTTTCTGTCTTCTGGAATCTCATAGGCTTTTGCTTACACATCTCATGCATGATACCTAGCATTCTAAACCAGCATTTCCTTCCCCATTCTTCCTTCCCTCCTTCTCCTCCCCCCCACCTTCCTGCCTTCTTCCTTCCTTTCTTCTACAGATGTTGATTGAGATTTTATTATGGGCGAGGCAGATAATTCAATACTGTGTTATGATCAAGTTTGGGGGCTTTCTCAGTGGCTCAGCAGTAAAGAATCTGCCTGCAATGCAGGAGGTGCATGAGACATGTATTCAGTCCCTGGGTCAGGGAGATCCCCTGGAGGAGGGCATGGAAACCCACTCCAGCATTCTTGCCTGGAAAATCCCACGGACAGAGGAGCCTGGCGGACTACAGTCCATGGGGTTGCGAAGAGTTGGACATGACTCAAGTGACAGAGCACAGCATGTGATCAAGTTTGGCTGAATATGACAGAAAGAAAAAAAAAATAGTGGCTCAAATAAAAAATGGAAATTTGTTTCTCTCACACACGGGTTGCACAGAGTCTGACACGACTGAAGCGACTTAGCAGCAGCAGCAGCACACATGAGAAGTAGTCCAGAACTAAGCACTCCAGGGCCTCTATGGTAGCTCCAGAGTCATCAGAATCCCAGGTTGCTCTAGCTTGCTGTTCTATCATCCTTGGCATGGCAGTTCAGGGTCTAAGATGGTTGCTGCATCTTCAGCTCTAATGTCAAAATCCAAGCAAGCCAAAATGAGGACTAGAGAGGAGCTCGTACTCTCCCTTTTGTGAGACCTCCCAGAGCTACCACACCACACTCTGCTTAAATCTAATTGGTGAGAGCTTATTCACGTAGTCACATCTAGCTGCAAGGGAAGCTGGGACCTGTAAGAAAGTTGGAACATGTAATATTTTAGTGGGATGCATTGCTGCCTTCAATAAATTTAGGATTCTTTTTCTAATTAAAAAAAGTGGAGACCAGATATTGGGAGGTCATGAGCAATCTCTGCTACACATAGGAGCCAAAACAGTGCTTGTCTTTATGACCTTATACTCTAGTAGGGAAACTAGACAGTAATCCAACAGTCATGAAAATAACACTAAAATTGCATATTGCAGTAAGTGAAGTAAAGAGAAATTTCAGTGGGTTCTAGAAATATATAATTAAAAGTCCTGACTCTTGGGGGAAGATATCCCCAAGAACTATGTAACGAGGTTGGAGAAATAGGCAGAGGTCAACCATGCAAGGCTTTGTTGTCTATGTCAAGGATTTTGATCTTTGTCTTAAAAATAAAGTCATCCATGGAAAAGTTTTGAGCAAGTTGTAGGATTAATTTTGTTATTCTTTTATGATTATGTTATAAAAGATCTTTTTGACAGCTCAATGCAGTATGTAACAATGCAGTAAAGCTAGGAAGAGTGGATGTGAGGGGTGAGGTTGCACGCCAGCAAAGGGATGACTGTAGTCCAGTTCAGAGTGTCTTCCTTTTTTGGAAATTGCCAGTGATTGCTGGTGAGGCTGCTCGGGGTTGTGCCATTTGTCTTTCCATGCTCAAAATTCTCTAAGCCAGGCTTCAGCAATACGTGAACCGTGAACGTCCAGATGTTCAAGCTGGTTTTCGAAAAGGCAGAGGAACCAGAGGTCAAATTGCCAACATCCACTGGATCATGGAAAAAACAAGAGAGTTCCAGAAAAACATCTATTTCTGCTTTATTGACTATGCCAAAGCCTTTGACTGTGTGGACCACAATAAACTGTGGAAAATTCTGAAAGAGATGGGAATACCAGACCACCTGACCTGCCTCTTGAGAAATCTGTATGCAGGTCAGGAAGCAACAGTTAGAACTGGACATGGAACAACAGACTGGTTCCAAATAGGAAAGGAATACATCAAGGCTGTATATTGTCACCCTGCTTATTTAAATTATATGCAGAGTACATCATGAGAAATGCTGAGCTGGAAGAAGCACAAGCTGGAATCAAGATTGCCAGGAGAAATATCAATAACCTCAGATATGCATATAACACCACCCTTATGGCATAAAGTGAAGAGGAACTAAAAAGCCTCTTGATGAAAGTGAAAGTGGAGAGTGAAAAAGTTGGCTTAAAGCTCAACATTCACAAAATGAAGATCAAGGCATCCAGTCCCATCACTTCATGGGAAATAGATGGGGAAACAGTGGAAACAGTGTCAGACTATTTTGAGGGGGCTCCAAAATCACTGCAGATGGTGACGGTAGCCATGAAATTAAAAGACGCTTACTCCTTGGAAGAAAAGTTATGACCAACCTAGATAGCATATTCAAAAGCGGAGACATTACTTTGCCAACTAAGGTCCGTTTAGTAAAGGCTATGGTTTTTCCAGTAGTCATGTATGGATGTGAGAGTTGGACTGTGAAGAAAGCTGAGCGCTGAAGAATTGATGCTTTTGACCTGTGGTGTTGGAGAAGACTCTTGAGAGTCCCTTGGACTGCAAGGAGATCCAACCAGTCCATTCTGAAGGAGATCAACCCTGGGATTTCTTTGGAAGGAATGATGCTAAAGCTGAAACTCCAGTACTTTGGCCACCTCATGCGAAGAGTTGACTCATTGGAAAAGACTCTGATGCTGGGAGGGATTGGGGGCAGGAGGAGAAGGGGACGACAGAGGACGAGATGGCTGGATGGCATCACTGATTCAATGGGCGTGAGTCTGAGTGAACTCCGGGAGTTGGTGATGGACAGGGAGGCCTGGCGTGCTGCGATTCATGGGGTCACAAAGAGTCGGACACAACTGAGCGACTGAACTGAACTGAACTGACCCTACTGAAGGAGGAGGGAAGGGCCTACAGCCACAAGAGAGGAAGGTCTGCGCTGAGTCATGTGGAGTCATGTGCTCTTTATCTGTATTTTTCCAGTGAAAGCACAGCCTGGTAAACATGGTCGGTTGCCTACCCAGCAGCTATTTCACTCACCTTTTTCCTGAGTGAACCCTGATATACTCAGTTGCATGGTAAACTCAGTAAGATCGAGCCCTCCTTTATCCCCTGGGGATAACTCATGATTGTACAGATATGATAATCCCATCCTTCTTCCCAGACACTTTCCCAGCTTTCCTGTAGCTAGTGATAAACTTGTGACTCAGTGAGGTGAAGTGGAGTTTCTTGCTTAATTGCCCTAGCTGGAGAGAACAATGTTGAAAAAATGCGCTGAAAGTAGGCATTGTGCCTTGTTGCTAATCTTAGAGGAAAAGTCTCCAGTCTTTAACCATTAAATATGATTTCAACTGTGGATTTTTCACAGATACCTTTTATGAAGTTGAGGAAGTGTTTTTCTGTTCTTTGTTGTTGAATGTTTTTATCATGAAAAAAACGTTGAATTTTCTCAAATGCTTTTTCTGTGTCAACTGAAATGATCATATGATCTTCCCCCTTCACTCCATTAATGTATATTGCTTTGATTGATTTTCTAGTGTTGAGCTATCCTTGAATTCCTGGGATAGACTTAGTCACAGTTTAGAATTTTGGTTTGTTAGTATTTTATTTATGATTTTTGCATACATATTCAGAAGAGCTATTGATCTGTAGTTTTCTTGTTAGTGTTTGCCTTGCTTTGATAAGACAGGGCTATACTAGCCTCATAGAATGAGTTGAGAAGTGTTCTGCCTCCTGCTTTTTGGAAGAGTTTGTGAAGAATTGGAATTAGTTATTCTTTAAATGCTTGATAAAATTCATCAGAGAAGCTAGCTGGTTTTTTTTTCCTTTGTAGGCAGTTAAAAAATATCATTACTAATTCAATCTCTTCCCTTGCCTTTTCAGATTGTCTATTTCTTCTTACGTCAGTTTTGTTCGTTTATGTCTTTTAGGAATTTGTCCATTTCATCCAGTTTATCTAATTATTTTGCATATAATTCCATTCATTTTGGATACATTTCATTTATAATTTGTTATTTTTGTAAGATTGGTAGTACTGTTCCCTCTTTTGCTTATAATTTTATTAAGATGAGTTTTCTCTCTCCTTTTTCCTGGTCAATTTAGCTAAAGTTTTATTAATTTTATAGATTTTTTTCAAAAAAATCCACTTTTGGTTTCATTGCTTTTGGTCTATTTTTTTCTATTTTCTATTTCACTAATTTCCACTCTAGTTTTTGTTATTTCTTGCTTTCTGTTGACTATAAGTTTTTTCCCAGTATCTTAAGGTAGAAGGCTAGGTTACTGATTTGAGATCTTTCCTCTAAATATTGGTATAGCTGCATTCTCTAAGTTTTAGTATATTGTATCTTTATTTTCATTAATCACCGAAGTATTTTCTAACTTCCCTTTTGATTTTTGCTTTGAACGTGAAAGTGACAGTCACTCAGTCCAAATCTTTGCAACCCCATGGACTGTAGCTTGCCAGGCTCCTCTGTCCATGGAATTCTCCAGGTCAGAATACTGGAATGAGTAGCCTCTCCCTTCTGCAGGGGATCTTCCCAGCCCAGGGACTGAACCCAAGTCTCCCACATTGCAGATGGTTTCTTCACTGTCTGAGCCACCAGGGTTTATTAAGTAGGACTATATTGTTTTTCCACATATTTTTGAATTTCCTAAAGCCTTACATATTCTAATGAATAAAATGTTTAAAAATTGAAAATATATCACTGTTGTGATTAGATTTTTGAAAGACTGGTTATTCTATATTGTTTGCACAAATTTTCACAAATTGATACAGCTGTTGTGGAGAACAGTATGGAGGTTCCTTTAAAAACTAAAAATAGAGCTATCATATGATCCAGAAATCCTACTCCTTGGCATATCTGGAGAAAAACATGATTTAAAAGGATACAAGCACCCAAATTTTCATTGCAGTGCTATTTACAATAACTAAGACATGCAAGCAACCTAAACATCATTGACAGACAGATGGCAAAGAAAATATGCTACAAATATACAATGGAATATTACTCAGCCATTAAAAAGAATGAAACAGGGAGGAGGGAGGGAGGATTCAGGATGGGGAACATGTATATACCTGTGGCAGATCCATGTTGATGTATGGCAAAACAAATACAATATTGTAAAGTATTTAACCTCCAATTAAAATAAATAAATTTATATTAAAAAAAGAGAAAAAGACAAATTCACTTAAGGCCATGAAGCAGGCATTCAAAAAAAGGGTGAACACAGTAAATATGATAAAATGTTTTATATGAATAAGAATAAAAGTATAATAATATAATAAATATAACTTTTTTTTAAAAAAGAATGAAACAATGCCATTTGCAGCAACATGGATGGACCTGGAGATTATCATACTAAGTGAAGTAAGTCAGAGAAAAACAAACATCATATGATATTGCTTATATGCAGAATCTTGAAAAATAATGCAAATAAACTTATTTACAAAACAAAAACAGATTCACAGACTTAGAGAATGAACGTATGGTTTCCTGAGGGCATGGGTCAGGAGGGATTGGTTGGGAGTTTGGGATTGACATGTACACACTACTCTATTTAAAATGGATAACCAACAAGGATATAGCACAGGAAACTCTGCTCAATATTCTGTAATAACCTAAATGGGAAAAAGAGTTTGAAAAATAATAGATACATGCATATGTATAACTGAATCAATTGCTGTATACCTGAGACTAACACTGTTAGTCTCATGCGGTTAATCAACTGTGCTCCAATAAAAAGTAAACATTTTTTAAAAAACCTAGTACTTTCATCTTGTTTGTACAAGCTCCTGCTTTTTCTAATGAAGCAAGCTGCCATGTTACATACAGAGAGGCCTAACCATCAAGAACTGAAGGCAGCCCTTGCCAACAAATCAGAGTCCAATGGCCCACAAGGAACTGAACCAAAGGACCCAGCCAGTGCATACTTGACTCACAGAAATGGTGAAATCATAAATGTTGCTGTTTTTAAGCCACTAAATTTTGCATTAACTTATATAGAATTTCTCTGTCCACAGAATTCTCCAGGCAAGAATACTGGAGTGGGTAGCCATTCCCTTCTCCAGGGGATCTTCCTCACCCTGGGATTGATCTTGGGTCTTCCGCATTGCAGTAGATTCTTTACCATCTGTGCCATCAGGGTAGCTCGCAATAGATGGCAAATATAATGTAGTTAATTCAAAAGAAGGGTCTAGGTCCTTTGGGTGGACCAGCCATTTCTATTTCCTGTTTCCATGATGTATGAGACCTTGAAAGAACCCTAGGTCACACATTCTCTCTTTGCTCCAGCAGCTCTACTAAGAACTAAATGGTAAATCAAATTGGATCTGCTCTAGGGAACTGACCATCTTAGACTCAAGAGAGGAAGAATCAAGAGACCCTTCTGTAAGTTCAGTTTTCCAATCTTTCATTCAGTACTGGGGTTAGATGGAGGTTGCTGTTTCTTTGTTTACCATTTGGTTATTGTACCCTGGTGGCTCAGAGGTTAAAGCATCTGCCTGGAATGTGGGAGACGTGTGTTTGATCCCTGGGTCGGGAAGATCCCCAGGAAAAGGAAATGGCACCCCACTCCAGTACTCTTCCCTGGAGAATCCCATGGAGGGAGGAGCCTGGTAGGCTACAGTCCATGGGGTCCTGAAGAGTCGGACACGACTGAGCGACTTCACTTTCACTTTCACCCAGTGAATAAATTTGCTTATTTATAGTGGTGAGGGAGGAAGGGGAATAAAAGACTAGAACTCTCAGACCTTTACACCTAACCCTTATTATGAAAGCAGAGTATTCAGTATTCATAGTAGGTGTTCAATAAGTGTTCATTTTTTCCCTATCATATTCCTTTCCCTTAGATAGTCTTCCAACCCAGGAAGACTCAGAGAAAAGACTCAAACATATAGAAAAGACTCAAACCATTGGCATTATACCCCAGAACCATGGTCTAATGGGAGGTTATAAAACTCCTAATTTGTCTGCTATTGACATGCTTATTGATAACCTTTGTTGAAAGGGGAATTCAACTCAACAAACATCTAGGTGATGGGTATTATTACACTGAGACCTCACAAACTGAGATGAATAGAGCATGGTTTCTGTCCTCAGAGCTTTTCGTCTAGAACTAGCACCTGTATGGGATAAGTCCCTCTTTATGGATCATCTCATAATTTGAAGTTAAATTGCTAAGAATCCACTGATATTTTTTTTCACTACACTTTCCATAACCCATCCTGCTAAGTGATCATTTCAGGAAATCTAATAGGTCTTCCATTTTAGCTTCAGTCCTGGTGATGGATTTTTCCTGAAGCTATCTACCTGGGTGCCACCTTGGCTCCCACTCCTAGAACAGAAGCCTGCCTTGAAGGAACTCTGCTAGCCTATTCGGTAACTTTATGTAAATTAGAAAAAGCGCCTGAACATCAGGTCACTTCACGGCCATGGGTCACAAAGTGTCCACAATAATGGTACAACTCTATGACATCGACGGGGTAAGTGGTTCCCCACAGTTGTGTAATGTATGCTTGCACAAACATGAGAGAGACACAGCTTGTACACTTACAGGGAGCAGGAGTGGAAATATGGGGAAATGATCAGCTTGATGTGGAGCAGGAATCTGGGGATGCTGGAGAGGGGTGGAGCAGGGGGTGTCGGAGGAGGAAGGAGGGGAAGGTCTTGTCCTGGGCGTCTCCTCCAGGTGCACACCCGATGCTAACATTCACACAGGAATTCGCCTGCCCACCGTAGCCATCAGCGCCTGTACAGCCGCTACAGTGTCCTCCAGCTAATTCTGGTCTCAGAGAGTCTCAGACCAAGTAGGCTTGTCTCCGTGTTGAGCCCCCCTGCCCTGCAACCACTCGAGGGCAGCATCCCTCCGCTGGGGCTGCTGCCAAGTCTGTTCTTGGAGACCAGTGACCACCCCCTTACAGGCCACAGGTTTCCCAGGTGGCTCAGCGGTTGAGAATCCGCCTGCCAAAGCAAGATATGCAAGAGACGTGGGTTCAGTCCCTGGGTCAGGAAGATCCCCTGGAGGAGGGCATGGCAGCCCACTCCAGTACTCCTGCCTGGAGAATCCCATGGACAGAGGAACCTGGCGGGCTGTAGTCCGTGGGGGGTCACAAAAAGTTGGACACAACTGAGCGTGCATGTCCTGCACTACTTAGGCTAAGAAGCCTTCGGAGAACCCCAGAGCACTTCAGGTGCCGACACTCCCGTCTGCGTTCCCTCTCGTCTCTGTCCGTCGAGACCCACACTGTGTCCCAGACAGAAATCTCCCGCCCAGATCCACCCTGGCTGTGGCTCTCAGGCCCTTCAGCAACCATGCTTGTCCTCCAGACTTCCCTCATGCAGACAGCACCCCAAGGTCTTTTCTGCTTTAATATTTCCTCCATTATACTTCCAACACCTCCACCAGTTGCTTTAATATTTCCTCCATTATACTTCCAACACCTCCACCAGTTAGATACAACTAGCTTCTGAAGACCCATCATGGGGTGTAAGAGAAACTCACCCTATTACAGTCATTCTGGGAAGTGTACCTTTACTTCAGGGAAGGGGTCTCCAGAAGTTTTGTGAATTAAAATGGTACTGTCTCCCTCCTGCAGCCATATTGTTGTGGGTACAAGAGGTAGATATGGGTGAAGAGGGATAAAATCCTCGAGCAAATTGTTTCACGTGACTGTATGTGTGAGACGTTGACCCACATCAGGATTAGAAGATAAGAATGGAAGCCCCTGCCAGCTTCACTCTCTTCCCTTCTGGAAATCCCAGCACACCTCTGGCTCCCTTTCTGAGGACAATAACCAGTTTCCAGAGCCACTGCCTGGAGCTTTGGAATCTGCCCTGAAGGGACTTCTGTGCTGGACACAGAAGCTGTGTTGGGGGACTAGCTTCCAACCAGAAGGAAACTCAAAGTTCAGTTTTCAGATGAGTAAATAACTATGTACAAATATCTGTCAGTCAAATGTTGCCTGAAAATTTCCTGGATTTTTCCTGGTCTTCTGAATACATCCAGACCTTTCTTTGATCTTTTCTAGGAGGTGATTGTTTGTATTCTCACACTGAGTGAACTCAAAAAACTAATGAATGAACCTGCGTGGAGGGAGAGAAAGGATGGAAGAAAAGAAAACTGAACAAGCTCTGGGAGACCATGGCTCAGGCTTTGTCATTAAGTATTTGGGTGACACTGTGTCTTAATGATCTCACCATTAAGATAAATGGTTAAGCCAGTACCGTTCTTGAAGGCAACCTGCAATGCAAACATTCTCTGCGGACACCCTTTCCCTCCCCCTTTGCCTACCTGCCCCCATTTCTCCCTTCTTGCTCTATTTCTTCGGCACTCTCTCCTTTCACTGTTCCTTTTCCTTTTCTCTCATGTCTGTTGTTTTTATTCCCAGATCTTTACACAGGCTCTTTTATTTTCATCACCAGGCGATCTGTGCCAACAAGTGTGATGCAAATAAAGTTAGACAGGATTTTGGTTCTGACTGAATAAGAATTGCTCCACTTGAATTTTTTAAAAAACAACCCAGTCCCTCTCAACTGATTCTATTCAAAGTTTCTTGGCCTCTGAATTTAAGGAACAAGTTGTTCTCTTGGGAGGTTAATTATAAAATGTTCGGTCCACCCTCTGCCCCAGGAGTGACCAACACACAAAACGAGTCCCCAGAAGGGTGTGCAAGCTCGGAACAGTCTTCCAAAGTGAGGACTTTCCCCTCACCTACCAGGTCAGTGAAACCAAGTTCAAAATTTAAAAATTCTATGAAGCCAAGTCTGTCTAATGATAGTGAGTTGAGGAGTCTCAGGAACATTCAGCATTTTCTGGCACACACACACACACACACACGCACACACACACACACATCACACCAGACCATCGCTGTCGAAGCAGACTGGAATTAGCAACTTCAACTTTCTAAATGGTCTCTCTTGCTTATAGAAACAAGTGGCCATGGTGGGGTAGTATATTTGGGAAGAATAAGAAAAACCACAAAAAGATGAAGCATCTTGCACTTCCTAGTTATGAGTTAGGGAGAGAATAGGATTCAATTGCCTGAGGTGGGTGACATAATATGAATAAATCATGGGAACAGGACATAATTCTACTCTTTACACAATTTTTTATCAAGGATATGGGAAAATCAAATTGAATCAAGTGGAGTAAATAATACCTTTGGGCCTAAAGTCCCAAGATAGGTGAGAAGAAATTAAGAGAGCTCCTAGCTGCCCAGATGAAGTACCCTCCGGGCAGTTAAGATGGGCATAGCATCTTAGCAGACGTTTTGATGCCTTGTCCCATATCCCTGGAAACCACCCGAGTTTGCAGCTACGGTGAGCAGTTTCTGCGTGCTGCTGGCTTCCCAGCTCAAGCGCCTGACCCTCTCTTCTTCTCTGTGTGATGGCTTTCTCCGTCCTCACCAGGCATCATTGGACTGCTCCCAGGCACAACCCAGAAAGTCAAAGGGGGTTAACGCCCGCAAAGGCAAGTCTCTGGGAAGTAAATGGGAAATAAGAGCCAGTGATGGATGCCTCAACCTCCCTCATTCTCCAGAGAGATGCTCTTACATCACGGCCCACCTGGTAAGGCAACAATTGCCCACAGATGGAGGCTGCTCCTTGGCGCTTCCTTGCACGAGTGTAGGCTTTCTCCATCTCACTTTCCCTGTTTCCTCCCTGGAGCCTCCTGACTTCACTTCCCAGACAGTCTAAACCCAAGTCCTTGAAGTCCTTGTCTCAAAATCTGCTTTTCCGGGAACCAAATGAAGCCTCCACTGGGTAATTTCTTTTTTTTTTTTTTTGTTAAATATGCATAATATAACTTTTACCATTTCAACCATTTTTAAGGTTAAGTGGCTTCAAGTTTCATCCATGCTGTGTCATGTCAGAACTGCATTCCTTTTTTTAAAAAATTCAGATGTATTGAGATACAAGTTGCATATAAAGCTGAGCTATTGCATACAAGTTGAGCTATGAAGCTCAGTGGGTTTTGATCCGTGAACATAGTTATGGACCTGCCCCATAAATCAAGATACAGAACATTCTCCTCACCTTAATGCACAGTGGCGTTAAATTCATTCACATTGTCATGCAGCTATCACCACCATCCACCTTCAGAAATTTCTCACCTTCTCAAGTTGAAAGCCTGCACCGGTTATCTAACAATTCCCCATTCTTCACCTCCTCCCAGCCGGTGTAACCACAATGCTACTTTGTGTCTCTGTGAATATAACTATTCCAGGAACCTCATCTGAATCGAATCATACATTTATTTTGTCTTTTTGTGGCTGGCTTATTTCACTTAGCCTAGTGTCTTCAAGTTTCAACCACATGGTAGCATTGATCAGAATTACATGTTTTTTAAAATTCAGATATACTGAGGTACAAGTTACCATATATATCAGTCACCCTTTTGAGCTATACAGTTTCATGGGTTTTGACAAATGCCATCAATTAAGATATAGAACATTGTTATCACCTCAAAAAGTCCTACTGTGTTCAAATAGCCAACACACAGATAAAAACATGCTCAACATCACTATCATCAGGGAAATACAAATCAAAGCCACAGTGAAATATCACCGCATACCTCTTAGGATGGCTCTTATCAAAAAAATTTCTTTCCTTTTTAAGGATGGATAATGTTCCATTGTATATATATACTATTTGTAACCTTTAAGAATTCATGTTAATCACTGGATAGAATTGTTGAAAGACTGTAGGTGGGCTAGTTTTCAAAAAGGAAAACATTCGTTTTTGCTGCACAGCAAACAATCCCTAAATCTCAATGGTTCACAACAACAAATACTCATTTTTCTCACTGCCAGGTGTGCAGGTCTGCTAGGGCAGCCCTGAGTCACACCGTGGGTCTGGTTCAAATCAGCGATCTATGTCTTTCATTCTTTGTGGACCAGCAACCCCTGGCACAGGTGATTTCCATGGTGAATGGTAGGAGCACCTGAGGAGTGACTGATGCATAGGTTTATAAGCCTGCATCTCTGCATCGCCCCCATCTTTCCTGCTGCTTTCCTTTGACTGGCCAAAGCTGCCACATGGCCACACCACTGTCAGAGCTGGGAGGAAATAGAATCTGCCAGTTCCCATGGGAATCCTGCAACGTCACGCAGAAAAAGACGTGGCTATATTATTCCAGTGTAGGAGAGTGGAGAATTAGTAGCAATAATCCAAGCTATAACAGAGTTGATTATGGAAAATAAGAATTGGTGCTTTTGAACTGTGGTGCTGGAGAAGACTCCTGAGTACCCCTTGGGCTGCAGGGAGATCAAACCAGTCAATCCTAGAGGAAATCAACCCTGAACATTCATTGGAAGGACTGATGCTGAAGCCGAAACTCCAATACTTTGGCCACCTGATGGGAAGAGCTGACTTATCGGGAAAGATGCTGATGCTGGGAAAGATTGAGGGCTCCAACAGTGTAGGAGCGTTTCCTTTTCTCTACATCCTTGCTAACACTTGTTATGTGTTCTTTTGATGATAGCCTTCTGACAGGTGTGAGGTGATTATCTTGTTGTGGTTTGCATTTCTCTGCTGATTAGTAATGTTGAATATCTTTTTCAGGTGCTTGTTGGCCACTTGAATTTCCTCTTTGGCCCACTTTTTAAATGAGTAGTTTGGTTTTCTTTATGTTAAATTGTATTACGTATTTATCTATGTTGGGTATTAATCTCTTAAAAGTTATACCACTTGCAAGACGGGGATGACAGAAAATGAGATGGTTGGATAGCATCACTGACTCAGTAGACATGAGTTTGAGCAAACTCCAGGAGATAGTGGTGCTGCAGTCCATGGGGTTGCAGAGTCAGACACAACTTAGCAACTGCACTATAACAACAACAAAACTTGATAATGATTCCCAATAAATTTCAAATGGGTTTCTTAATGGGTGGTTCTGGAGTACTTAAAAAAAAAAAGAGAATGGCAGCCACAAGAATTCAGTATAACTTCATTAAGAGTAAATCAGGTCAATCTAATTTCAGATCTTTTTTCTCATTTAGATTTGCTTTACAACCAAATCCAGGGAATGTGGCAGTTTTACTTAATTTAGATTTTAGAAAGGCAGTCTAAATTTTTTTTCTGCTACGTTCACCACACTGCACAATACATCCCTATGGCCTACATTCTGTCCCTATGCTATACACGCTAATCCTTATGCTGTACAAGACATCCTTATGCACAATAGTCTGTACCTCCCTCTTCCCCGTCCCTATAGTCCCCTCCCCATAACCTCTAGTTTGTTCTCTGAATCTGTGAATCTGCTTCTCTTTTTGTTATACTCGCTAGTTTGTGGTATTTTTAAGATTCTACACATATGTGATATCATACAGTATTTGCCTTCTTCTGATTCATTCACTTAGCATAATATCCCCCAAGTCTTTCCACTGTACTGCAAATGGTAAAATTTTCTTTCTTGCTTATGGCTGAGTAGTACTCCATTGGGTATATATACCACATTTATTTATTTATCTGTTAATGGACACTTAATTTGCTTCCATATCTTGGTAATTGTAAGTAATGTTGCTTTGAACATTGAGGTGTATGTATCTTTTCAAATTAGTGTTTTCATTTTTTTCCAGATAACTACCCAGGAGTGGGATTGTTGGATCATATGATACGTCCATTTTCAGCTTTTTGAGAAACAGCCATAGATTTTCCGTAGGGGCTGCACTAATTTACACTGCCACGAACAGCGTAGGAGCGTTTCCTTTTCTCCACATCCTTGCTAACACTTGTTATGTGTTCTTTTTGATGATAGCCTTCTGACAGGTGTGAGGTGATTATCTTGTTGTGGTTTGCATTTCTCTGCTGATTAGTAATGTTGAATATTTTTTTCAGGTGCTTGTTGGCCACCTGAATTTCCTCTTTGGCCCACTTTTTAAATGAGTAGTTTGGTTTTCTTTATGTTAAATTGTATTACATATTTATCTATGTTGGGTATTAATCTCTTAAAAGTTATATCACTTGCAAGTATCTTCTTCCATTCAGTAGGTTGTATTTTTATTTTATCAATGGTTTTCTGTGCAGAAGCTTTTGAGTTTAATTTTGTCTCATTTATTGTTGCTTTTTTTCCCTTTACTTTAGGAAATAGATTCAAAAATATTTCTGCAGTTTGTGTCAAAGAGCATTCTGCATGTTTTCTTCTAGAAGTTTTATAGAAACCTGTCTTATATTTAGGTCTTTAATCCATCTTGAGCTTATTTTTGTATGTGATGTTAGAGAACATTCTAATTTCATCCTTTTACATGTTGCTATATAGTTTTTCCAGTACCACTTATTGAAAGACATATCTTTTTATCATATATTTTGCTTTTGTTGTTGTAGATTTATTGACCATAAGTGCATGGGTTTATCTCTGGGCTCTATATCCTGTTCTATTGATCTATGTGTCTGTTTTTTTATGCCAGCACCTTACTCTTTTGATTACTGTAGCTTTGTAGTATAGTCTGAAGTCAGGGAATGTGAGTCCTCCAGCACTGTTCTTCTTTCTCAAGATTGTTTTCACTGTTTGCTGTCTTTTGAGTTTCCATACAAATTTTAAAATTACTTGTTCTAGTTCTGTGAAAAATGCCATTGGTATTTTGATAGGGATTGCATTGAATCTGTAGATTGCTTTGGGTAGTGTAACTTTAATGATACTGACTCTTTCAGTTCAAGAACATCTTTCCATCGGTTTGTGTTGTCTTCAGTTGGCAGATATATTTTATTTGAATTTTAGAAAGGCATTCTAAATTTTTTCCATAATATCCTTAAAGTTAAAATGGAGACATATTCCCTGGTGGCTCAGACGGTAAAGCATCTGCCTGTAATGTGGGAGACCCAGGTTCAATTCCTGGCTCGGGAAGATCTCCTGGAGAAGGAAATGGCAATCCACTCCAGCACTCTTGCCTGGAAAATCCCATGGATGGAGGAGCCTGATAGGCTACAGTCCGTGGGGCCACAAAGAGTTGGACATGACTGAGTGACTTCACTTATTGTTATATAACAATATAAACAGATGTTTACACAACTGCTCTTAAATACTTTTGACTAATGGATCATGTGTCATTCTGGGAGGGAATCTTTTATAGCATGGCACAGAGATAAAGCTCTGTTTGGGCCTCCATTTTATATCAGTGATATGTATGAAGATAGACCTGGGACTGAAGCAAGCACAGAATGGAATTACAGGTAAAAACCCAAAGCGTAAAGTTAACAGGTATAAATGCCAACTATCCTACTTAAACATTTTTAAAAACACCAAAGAAGCAAAAATCAACTACAGGAAGAGGTGCACAAGGGAATGAAGAAAACTTTAAAACTCTACTGGGGATCATAAAGGAAGAACTTGACTAAAGGGAAAATATAACTAATTCTTACACAGGAAGATTCAGTGTTATAATGCTGTCAAAACTCCCTCAGTTGATACATATTTTTATAAATGAGTTTATTAACTCATTCATATTTGAATTACTGATATGTTTCGAGTTCTTTCTTCTGGCTCTTTTAATTTGGGGAGAGCATATGGGGACTTGCAGGATACTGGCAAGGTTCTATTTATGGACCTGGGTGGTGCCGGCCCTCTGTGTGTTTCTCCTTTATGCTTACTCCACTGCCAACACTTTGCTTCACTTCTGACACCAGATGTGTGGAAAATCCACACATCAAGTAGTTCTCTGATGCCAACTGGGTGTCCTACACTTTAACTTAATTCTGATACCATCGACTTGAAGATAGCTTCAGACCTTACACAGGAAGGGCTCCTTCCCACAAGACATGCTCCTCCCCCACTGCCATTTTTAGATGCCAGTCACAAGTCTCAGGTTGTTATCTATACTGGTTATAAATCAGGTTTCTGTGACTCCCTCTTGCATTCAGTACTTTGCTAGAAGGTTTACAGAACTCAGGGAAATGCTTATGTTTACTGGTTTATTGTATAATGAAGGACACAGATAAACAGCCAGATGAAGAGGTACATGAGGTGAGATCTGGAAGGGTCCCAAGTGCAGGAGCTTCTGTCCCTGTGTAGTTGGGATATACCACCCTCTAAGCATTTGGACTTGTTCACCAACCCAGAAGCTCTCTGTTCCTTACACTTTGGGAGTTTTTATGGAGACTTTATCATGTAGGCATAAACTCAATCTCCAGCTCCTCTCCTCTTCCTGGATGATAGTGGAATAGAGCTAATAGTTCCAAGCTTCTAATCATGGCTCGGTCTTTCTGGTGACCAGCCCCCATCCAGGAGCCCACTAAGAGCTGCTTCATCAGAACAAAACACATTCCTATCACCCAGAAAATTCCAAGGGATTAAGTTCTGTGTCAGGAACTGAGGTCAAAGACCAAATGTTACTCTTAGCACTTAGGAAATTACAACAGTTTAGTAGCTCTGTGCCAGAAAACAGGGGCAAAGACCAATATAAATATCTTCTATTTTACATAATACCATGGCATTTACTTTATAATTATGCATTATGCTTTACATTTGTTTTATGCCCTCCTAATCATAATCTCCTTTCTCTCCCCAGATGTAGCCATCATCCAAACTCTTACAGTAATCAATTTCCGGCACTTAGTTTATATATCTGAATGGTATAGTTTAGTTTTACCTATTTTTGAACTTAATATGAATGGAATGAAATAGTACGTATTTTTAATGTCTGGCTTTTTTTCCCCTCCAAACTGTATTTAATATTCATACATTTAAATATAATGCAATGTATTTTCTGTCTTACTGTTGGTTATTTTGATGTGTCTAGCTTTTGAGTATTAAAAACATTGCTACCACAAGCCTCTTCTTGTATATGTATTTTGGTGCATATGTGCTCAAGTTTCTCTTGTATACATGCTGCTAAGTCACTTCAGTCGTGTCCGACTCTGTGCGACCCCATAGATAGCAGCCCACCAGGCTCTGCCGTCCCTGGGATTCTCCAGGCAAGAACATGGAGTGGGTTGCCATTTCCTTCTCCAATGCATGAAAGTGAAAAGTGAAAGTGAAGTCACTCAGTCGTGTCTGACTCTTAGTGACCCCATGGACTGCAGCCTTCCAGGCTCCTCCATCCATGGGATTTTCCAGGCAAGAGTACTGGAGTGGGGTGCCATTGCCTTCTAGGAGTAAAAATGCTGAGTCACAGAGTATGAGACTCTTTACCTTTAGTAGATAGTACAAAGCAGTTTTTCAAAGTGATTATAGTAATGTATACTACTCCTGGAAGTGTTCAAGCATTCTTGTCCATCCACTCTTTCCAACTCTTGGTATTGTCAGGCTTTTAGAATTTAGCCAGTGGATTTGGTGTGATTATAAAGTTATCACATGCATACTTAATGTACATTATTTTCAAAAAGTCTCAAATTAATAAGTATATATAAAAATATATATGTTTTTTCCCCTGGGACAGGAGAAGGATGTTAACATACTTTTATTTCTCAGTGTTCCCCTGGTGCCTCTACAGCCTTACACATACCTACCTATGTTATCTTCTAGAATTTTAGACTTAATTATTTTAAAAAATAATATTTTTATAAATAAAACGTATTATATAGTTTACTTTTGTCTGTGTATTATTACTTCTTCCATCCCTTTACTTCTTTCTAGATTCACTTTCCTTCTTAATGGAGAGTATTCTCTGTGAGGGTCTGTGGGTGGTGAACTTTCTGAGTGTACTAAAATGTCTTTATTTCATGAAAATAGTACATCGTAATATGTCTTTTTATATCATTGGAGAAAAGATGGATTATTTACTCAATGACAGCTTAAAATCAGATCCCTACATCACTTTTTTAAAATTTATTTTTGTTTATCTTTTGGTTGCATTGGGTCTTCGTCGCTTTACATGGAGTTTCTCTGGCTGTGGCGCAGAGGGTCTCCTCCTGGATGTGGGGTGGGGGCTTCTCACTGTGGTGGCTTCTCTTACTGCAGGCACGGGCTCTGGGGCGCGTGGGCTTCGGTAACTGCGGCACCCGGGCTCAGTCACTGTGGCTTGCAGGTCCTAGAGCGCGGGCTCGGTGGCTGTGGTGCGTGGACTTAGTTGCTTTGCAGCATGTGGAATCTTCCTGGACCAAGGATCGAACTGGTTTCCCCTGCACTAGCAGGCAGATTCTTATCCACTGTGCCATGAGGGAATTCCCTTATATCACTCTTTATAGTGAAAAAATGTTCAGATGGATCTAAGGTTTACATGTGCCAAAAGGGTGAGATTAAGCTGGCTTCACCAGAACCCACTGGTCAGTCATTACATCATTAAAAGTGGACATGCAGTTATTGGGTGTCTCCTAATTTGATCCAATCAGATACAGAGCACTTGCTAAGAAGCATTCCTGCCCTTCACAAATTGAGCCTAAATCCAGTCAAGTTTTAGATCTACCAGAGAAATACAGGAGATGGTGCTACATATTTAGCAATACCAGAAGGATATAGTCAATCAAGACCAAGGGCGGGAAATTCTAAAGTCTACCCTAAATTGCCCACATTATTAAAAATTAACTGTCTCACACAGACAACACAACACACACACACACACACACACACACACACATACACACACACCCAGAGGAAACTACTGTGGATTAAAAGAGACAAGATGTAACAGCAAAATTCAAGGTATGACTTTATATGGATCCTGCATTGAACAAACTAACTATGAAAGATATTTTTGCTACAGTCAGGAAGACTTGAACATGGACTGAAGATTAGACGGTATTGAGGAATTATAAATTTCATTGGTTGTAACATGGTTTTGTAGTCTTTTAGAAAGTCTTTATCTCTTAGAGACATACACTGAAGTATTTAGAGATGAAATGATATAATGTCTGGGATCTATTTAAAATGTATGGAATCTAGAAAGACTGTGCTGATGGACCTCTCTGCAGGGCAGCAATGAAGATGCAGACATAGAGAAGAGACTTGTGGACACAGAGGGGGAAGGAGTGGGTGGGATGAATGGAGAGAAGAGCCTGAAACATCTATATTACCATATGTAAAATCAGATGGCCAGTGGAAATTTGCTGTGTGCGGCAGGGAGCTCAAAGTCGGTGCTCTGTGACAGCCTAGAAGGGCGGGATGGGGTAGGAAGTGGGAGGAAGGTTCAAGAGAGCAAGAGAGAGGCAACACACAAATACCTATGGGTGATTCGTGCTGATGTATGGCAGAAGCCAACCCAGCACTGTAAAGCAATTATCCTTCAATTAAAACTAAATCAATTTTAAAAATTGGGGGAATGCACGAAAAAGAATAACAGAAATCAATCATTTGGTGTAAGGAGGTGTTCAACTTTTGTGTGTGTTTGAAATTTTTCATAATGAAAAGCTGAAAATAAAGACAGCCTTTGTAAAGCATCTGCCTCTGCTTCTAGGAAGCACTCAAACCTGTTAGCTATAATCACAATAATCACACACATAGAATGCTAGACAATATTCTACCAATTTTTACTAAGTTAATAAAATACAACTGAAGTTGATAATATTGATGTGATTTGCGTTAAGGTATATTTTAACTGGGAGGCACAAACTTGATTAACAAAGGGCTCTGACTACCAACTTAATATATTTACTTCATGTCTCAAATACTTCATATAAATAAGTTCTTGGACTGTGATTAAGAGACTTAAAAAATAAAATTCTTAAGTTAGCCATTTAGGTTTCCTTGGCTTAGTATTTCTAGACAACAGTTTATTCCTGGTATTTCCTGCTTATTTAATTTCTGCCTTTTTCTCATTAATATTCTCACACGTTCAAAACTCAGCATAAAGTAAATTAATAGGAATTTTCTTTTCAAATTACCATTATGAGATAAGCAAAATCTTGTGTGATAAATGGATATGAGATCTAATTTTTCAACATACAATTAACCTAATTAACTCCTGATTGCTCCCTAACAGGTAGGGAGGGTTTGTCATGTTTTGAGGACCATTTACTAAACGAGGCCAAAAGAAAGCGCCCTGTGTTCTTCCTCCTCGTGTGTAGATCCTACAACAAGATAAGGATAAAGACTCCACATTGAAAGAACTCTATGGCCCATGGATCCTAGAAGTAGTCTCTGGAAATTCTTTGCAGCCAAAGATGGAGAAGCTCTATACAGTCAGCAAAAACAAGACTGGGAGCTGACTGTGGCTCAGCTCAGGAACTCCTTATTGCCAAATTCAGACTGAAATTGAAGAAAGTAGGAAAACCCACTAGACCATTCAGGTATGACCTAAATGAAATCCCCTACGATTATACAGTGGAAGTGAGAAATAGATTTAAGGGACAAGATCTGATAGAGTGCCTGATGAACTATGGATGGAGGTTCATGACATTGTACAGGAGACAGGGATCAAGACCACCCCCAAGAAAAAGAAATACAACAAAGCAAAATGACTGTCTGAGGAGGCCTTACAAATAGCTGTGAAAAGAAGAGAAGTGAAAAGCAAAGGAGAAAAGGAAAGATATACCCATTTGAATGCAGAGTTCCAAAGAATAACAAGGAGAGATATGAAAGCCTTCCTCAGTGAGCAGTGCAAAGAAATAGAGGAAAATAACAGATGGGGAAAGACTAGAGATCTCGTCAAGAAACTTAGAGACACCAAGGGAACATTTCATGCAGAGATGGGCTCAACAAAGGACAGAAATGGTATGGACCTAACAGAAGCAGAAGATATTAAGAAGAGGTGGCAAGAAAACACAGAAGAACTATACAAACAAGATCTTCATGACCCAGATAATCACGATGGTTTGATCACTCACCTAGAGCCAGACATCCTGGAATGTGAAGTCAAGTGGGCCTCAGGAAGCATCACTATGAACAAAGCTACTGGAGGTGATGAAATTCCAGTTGACCTGTTTCAAATCCTAAAAGATGATGCTATGAAAGTGCTGCACTCAATATGCCAGCACATTTGGAAAACTCAGCAGTGGCCACAGGACTGGAAAAGGTCAGTTTTCATTCCAATCCCAAAGAAAGGCAATGCCAAAGAATGCGCAAACTACAGCACAATAGCACTCATCTCACACACTAGTAAAGTAATGCTCAAAATTCTCCAAGCCAGCCTTCAGCAATACGTGAACTGCAAACTTCCAGATGTTCAAGCTGGTTTTAGAAAAGGCAGAGGAACCAGAGATCAAATTGCTAACACTGCTGGATCATGGAAAAAGCAAGAGAGTTCCAGAAAAACATCTATTTCTGCTTTATTGACTATGCCAAAGCCTTTGACTGTGTGGATCACAATAAACTGTGGAAAATTATGAGAGAGATGGGAATATCAGACCTGACCTGCCTCTTGAGAAACCTATATGCAGGTCAGGAAGCAACAGTTAGAACTGGACATGGAACAACAGACTGGTTCCAAATCGGAAAAGGAGTACGTCAAGGCTGTCTATTGTCACCCTGCTTATTTAACTTATATGCAGAGTACATCATGAGAAGTGCTGGGCTGGATGAAGCACAAGCTGGAATCAAGATTGCCAGGAGAAATATCAGTAACCTCAGATATGCAGATGACACCACACTTATGGCATAAAGTGAAGAGGAACTAAAGAGCCTCTTGGTGAAAGTGAAAGAGGAGAGTGAAAAAGTTGGCATAAAGCTCAACATTCAAAAACAAAGATCATGGCATCCAGTCCCATCACTTCATGGAAAATAGATGGAGAAACAATGAAAACAGTAGCAGACTTTATTTTGGGGGCTCCAAAATCACTGCAGATGGTGACTGTAGCCATGAAATTAAAAGATGCTTACTCCTTGGAAGAAAAGTTATGACCAACTTAGACAGCATATTAAAAAGCAGAGTCATTACTTTGGCAACAAAGGTTCTTCTAGTCAAGGCTATGGTCTTTCCAGTGGTCATGTATGGATATGAGAGTTGGACTATAAAGAAAGCTGAGCACCGAATAATTGATGCTTTTGAACTGTGGTGCTGGAGAAGAGTCTTGAGAGTCCCTTGGACTGCAAGGAGATCCAACCAGTCCCTCCTAAAGGAAATAAGTCCTGAATGTTCATTGGAAGGACTGGTGTTGAAGCTGAAACTCCAATACTTTGGCCACCTAATGCGAAGTGCTGACTCATTTAAAAAGACCCTGATGCTGGGAAAGATTGAAGGTGGGAGGAGAAGGGGATGACAAAGGATGAAATAGTTGGATGGCATCACCAAGTCAATGGTCATGAGTTTGAGTGGACTCTGGGAATTTTTGATGGACAGGGAGGCCTGGCATGCTGCAGTCCATAGGGTCACAAAGAGTCGGACACAACTGAGTAACTGAACTGAACTGAACTGAATAACCTTTGAGATGCTCAAGGTTTCAACTTTTTGAGTCCAAAGCCTTCTGGTACTCTTTGATAGTATGAGAAGGTAATATTGCAAAGAAGGGGGAAATGCTTTTCAAAATCACAGTTGGCATCAAGGTCAGACATAGCAGAGTCTTTGTCAGGCTTCTCGTATGCTGTGTGTGTGCTCAATTGTGTCCTACTCTCTGTGATCCCATGTCAGGCTCCTCTGTCCATGGGATTCTCTAGGCAAGAATACTAGAGTGGGTTGCCATTTCCTTCTCCAGGGATCTTCCCAACCCAGGGATCAAACCCACATCTCCAGCATTGACAGGAGGATTCTTTACCACTGCGCCATTTGGGATGTTGTCGTATGCTAATAAGCAATTGATGACTCGATATGGGCCCGAAAGGGTTAAGGACTAGGGGTTGAAGAGAACTGACATTCAGGTCTAGAGAACTGACATTCAGGTCTTAATAAATAACAAGAATTTTTAATTCCTGGGGACAGCATTGAGGAAGGAGGAGTAGAGAAAAGAGACTGAGGGGTGAGGAAAACAGAGTTAGCTAATTGGCATAGTGCCTTGAATGTAGGGGAGTACATCCAATGAAACGTCAGTGGCACAGTAGCCAAAATGACCTTTAGGAAAGGGAGATCTAATACAAAATTTCAAACAGCTTGTATTCTGCAGTATAAACACATTTGGTTTCCCCATAACATTGATGCACAAGCAGAAACCTTTATGATCAGACTGTGTTTATTTTTTGTAGGAGAAAGGTAAAGATAATCAAAGAAACAAGTTTAGTTTCCTACAGGGATAGGTTTAGCATAGAATAATGCGAAGTTCATTAACTCAAGCAGGTCATCAGAAGAAAGAAATTAGAGCCAGAGGTGACCATGAAAAACCCAAGCTTCCGAGAATTTGTAAAGGTAAGAGCTTAGACTTTTTAAAGTCATGGAATGGGCATTGGAGCAAACCTTCTCCAGCTCTTAACAGGCAGGGCTACCTCGACTGATATGAACCATACAATCCTACTATTTGTGCTCATCCTAGAACAACATTGCCCAGACTGCAAGGATGTCATGTCTGCTTTCTAATGTCGACATGAAAGCGATATTCCTTTCATCAGTCCCCTTCAGCCTGTTCCCATTTGAAGCCACACCCAGCCTCTGAACCCTGACACTGAATTAAATCTCAGAGACAGAGTGGTGGGTGAAGTAGAAAAGAAGAGTTTTATTGCTTTGACAGGCAAAGGGGGCCAACAGCAGGCTCATGTCCTCAAAACTGTGTGTCCCCCCACCTGGAGAGGACAGTGAGAGGTTTTATAGTATTAGTTCCCAGAGCACATGATCAGCTCCTGGACATTCTTCTGATTGGTTGGTGGTGAGGTTAAGTCAGAGTCAGCATCTTCAAACCCTCCATTTCCAATTGGTTTGGGATTTCCGTGCTTGTGGGCAGCATACCATTGTTAACCTTTAACTTCTCCCACCGGGTGGGAGTTTCAGTAACTACAAAATAGCTAAAAGATATTGGCGCGTGTGCCCTTTGATGGGGAACCAGGACCTTGCCCCAAGCTGCATTGTTGTTCCTCTTGACCAGTCCTCCTTTGTCTCCCATTCTCTCCCTTCCCTCTTAAGCAACTGTTTGAACCTGCCTGTTGGAACTCAGGGAATGTCATAGAAGCTGAATGAAGAATCAGAACTGAGGGACACAGGAAGGCTTTTGTGCCCAGGAGCCCCACAACATCCTGCTTGGTATCCAATTTGCAACTTTGAGCAAATCAGTTGTATTTGATTACAACTGATAGTTGTGTTCATTTCAGTCTGTCTTTGAGAGAGAATGGTTCAATTCCGTAAGCATTTTAGCTGAACTTCTCTGACTCAGTTCTATTACGATGTACTTCTTGTGTAAGGCTGTGTTTTAAATAAATATTATCCAAGTTCATCGTTTCTAACCATTACCACTGACATCAAGAGGGTTGCGTGTGCCCTAGATTTGATCATCTCAGAGATGCAGAGGACTCTAGACCAGGAGTAAAAACTTCCATGTTTGTGTCTCAGACTTGCCACTTAACTCACAGTGTGACCTTGAGCCTCAATTTCCTTATCTGCAGAACAGGGTGACAGACCTTCACTGCTCACCTCATTAGACCCCTGGAAAAATTAGAAGAGATAATTTATACCATTGATATTTTTATATCATAAGAATAGATAAATTAGAAGAGATAATTTATATCAATGATATTTTTCAGCATATGGAATTATGTAAATAAAGGTGAATAACTGAGCTGATGATATTTAGATTATAAAGACAAATGTATTTCATTTGCTAAGGACTATTTGATCTAGCAATGTACCTGAGAAAAGAATTACTAAACCCTGAATGTTTTTCTTGCTCAGTGGGTGATCTGACGATGGTCTAAACAAACACAAAATTGGGAATTCCTTTAAGCCTTTCTGGCTGTTAATTTTCCTTCAAGCACTGAAGCAGGCCAAGGACCCAGCTAACTTGAGTTTCTCTCCTGTGAACAAACTGCAGGGAGAGCTTCAGCTGAACTTACTTTAAGGGTTACCGCCCTGAGGCTCGTGACGTTTTGCTGGACTTCCTCTGCAAGCCAAGAATCAAATCTTTAGAGAGGACCAGACTCAGGTAAATAGCCTCAGGGCTGTAGTGCTCAACTGAGGAAGAGAAACACCTTCTGGCATAGCTTCTCTGGCACTCCTACTGCTTCACACCCCTGCAGCTGCTCTTCTCGGCTGTCTTCACTTTGTTTGAATTCTCTTCCTTGCTCCAGGAAGGAGACTGGAGAAACTCCAGGTCTCACCCATGCATGTTTTTCAGGCTTAGTAACTGGATGCTTTTATGGTAGGGGTGAGAAAGTTACTATTATGACACAGGAAAAATAGAACCTAATTAGGACACAGAGAATACTTGGTATAGATTATCATGAATGGATAATCGTTGTTATCTGGTTATACATTTATCCAAACCCAGAGAATGCGTTACAGCTTAAGGCAAACTAGGGCCTTTGGTTGGTGAGGACGTGTCAGTGTAGGTTCAGGTTCAGGAGTTGTAAAAGATGCACTGCTCAGGCTGGGTGCTGGTCAGGGTGGAGGGTGGCAGAGGGCATCCGGGGAAATCTCTGTACTTTCGATTTTGCTATGAATCTAAAACTGTTCTAAAAATTGAAAGTCTTTACAAAAGAAATGCAACACACTTAATAAACTATACCAAGATTAAAAAGCAGAGACATTACTTTGCCAACAAACGTCCATCTAGTCAAAACTATGGTTTTTCTAATTGTCATGTATGGACATAAGAGTTGGACTGTAAAGAAGGCTGAGCACTGAAGAACTGATGCTTTTTGAACTGTGGTGGTGTGGAGAAGACTCTTGAGAGTCCCTTGGACTGCAGGGAGATCCAACCAGTCCATCCTAAAGGAGATCAGTCCTGAATACTCATGGGAAGGACTGATGCTGAAGCTGAAACTCCAATACTTGCCACCTGATGCAAAGAACTAACTCATTGGAAAAGGCCCTGATGCTGGGAAAGACTGAAAGCAGGAGGAGAAGGGGATGACAGAGGATGAGACAGTTGGATGGCATCACCAATGGACATGAGTTTGAGTTGGTGATGGACAGGGAAGCCTGGCATGCCGCAGTCCATGAGGTCGCAAAGAGCTGGACACTGAGTGACTGAACTGAACTGATACAAAGATATTTTAATGCTAGTATCAATACATCCTTTCACAATCTAAACCTTAAAGTTCTTGATACATCACACACATACACAAACAAAAGCAAAGTAATTACAGAGCAAGCTCCTTACCCACTTGTCAAGGCAATCACTGGTTCTGCATGAATGGTTGAGTCTGGGGCTCGCATGCTGGCTCTCAGCTCCACGTTGGTCCCCCAGCTGCTTACTCTTGGACCACCAATAGTTATCACCAGGCAGTTACAGCCATGCATTCCTTGAGAACTGAGCTCTATGCTTTGCTTCTCCTTTATTTTTTTCTGAGTTGTGTCATTTCCTTGGGTTTACCACTTTTCTCCTTTTCTTTCATTCCTGAGAAGAGCACGTCTGACCCATCTATACAGGTCTTTATTGTTGTTGTCTAAATATCATCAGCCCAGTTAGTAAACACACACTCTGTTACACAAAGCAAGATGATCAAGGAGCGATGGATTGCATTCCATTCACCCCAAAAATGCGTGGCTGGGAAAATGAACAGTTGGGACTACTTATAAGGCTTTTTTAAAATATTTTTCTTTATATAAAATAATAAATATTCATAATAGAACTTGGCAACATATGTGAATAGCCCTAAAACCCTTTTTGTTGGAAATGTCTGATACTGCATTTGGTTGTACGAATGGTGTCTGAACCTAGAACATCTTCCTCTTTACATGGTGCCCATGGGAGAGAAATGCACAAAAGAAAAAGGCCAGGAAGGGTTTTCTTGCCACGAGGAGGGTTCTGGATCTAAGTCTGATACTAGACTTGTGCTGGATCCCATGGAATGCTCCTTTTTCTGAAAATAATTGGGCTTAAACAGCTTTGAACCAAAGCAGACTATAAACTGCTTCATCTGGGTCCTCCAGTCCTGAGCCCGAGGGGATGACAGCTGCCCTTACTGGAGCCAAGGGGAGAGAGGAGTCAGGATAGGGGCCACTTAGGCCCTGGACTCGCCCTGCTCTGGTGGGCAGTAGCCTTGGGTCCAGCGGTTGGTGGGGACTGCATGGCATCCCACCCCAGCCACCAGTTGTTGTTTAGTTGCTCAGTCATGTCTGATTCTTTTGCGACCCCAGGGATTGTCACCTGCCAGGCTCCTCTGTCCACGGAATTCTCCAGGCAAGAATACTGGAGTGGGTTGCCACTTCCTTCTCCAGGGGATCTTCCTGACCCAGGGATCCTGTACTGGCATGGCAGGCAGATTCTCTGCTACTGAGCCACCAGGGAAGCCCCAGCTACCTGTGCTGGCCCAGAAAACAAGGCCCCTAAGAGACATGAGATCTGATGGATTCAGAGCCCTCTTGACCTCTTGGGGATAATGACAGGAGAAAGGGGAGGGATGGAGAGAGAAGAGGAGAGGAGGTTTCCCCCAAGAGACCTTCACCTTTGACCCAACGACCCCACTCCAGGGATTGTATCTAAGGAAATAATCAGGCACATGTGAAAGCCTTGGCTATAAGAATGGCCATTACAGTTTTTCCCGGCTGGAACCATGGAGGGTGCAGAAGAGAAGAAAAGAAGGTTCCTGCTGTGCCAGAAACCCTTAAGAAAAGCAGAAGAATTTCGCAGAGCTTAAGATCAAGCGACTGAGAAAGAAGTTTGCCCAAAAGATGCTTCGAAAGGCGAGGAAGTTTATCTATGAAAAAGCTAAGCATTGCCACAAGGAATACAGGCAGATGTACAGAACTGAAATTCGAATGGCTAGGATGGCGCGAAAAGCTGACAACTTCTATGTACCCGCGGAACCCAAATTGGCGTTTGTCATCAGGATCAGAGGTATCAGTGGTGTGAGCCCAAAGGTTCGAAAGGTGCTGCAGCTCCTTCGCCTCCGGCAGATCTTCAACATCACCTTTGTGAAGCTCAACAAGGCATCAATTAACATGCTGAGAATTGTGGAGCCATACATTGCATGGGGGTACCCAAAGCTGAAGTCTGTAAATGAATTGATCTATAAGCGTGGTTATGGCAAAATCAACAAAAAGCGAATTGCCCTGACAGACAATGCATTGATTGCTCAGTCTCTTGGGAAATATGGAATCATCTGCATGGAGGATCTGATTCATGAGATCTATACCATTGGAAAACGTTTCAAAGAAGCAAACAACTTCCTGTGGCCCTTTAAATTGTCTTCTCCATGAGGTGGAATGAAGAAAAAGACCACCCATTTTGTAGAAGGTGGAGATGCTGGCAACAGGGAAGACCAGATCAACAGGCTTATTAGAAGGGTGAACTAAGGTATCTACCAGGATTATTTTTGTAATCTGGCTAATAAACAATTGAAACAAACAAACAAACAAAAAAGAATGGCCATTACAGCTTTACTCATGATATTTAAAGTAATTCAGATGTTATGGGAAATAGATGGGGAAACTGTGGAAATAGTGTCAGACTTTATTTTTTTGGGCTCCAAAATCACTGCAGATGGTGACTACAGCCATGAAATTAGAAGATGCTTACTCCTTGGAAGAAAAGTTATGACCAACCTAGATAGCATATTCAAAAGCAGAGACATTACTTTGCCGACTAAGGTCCATCTAGTCAAGGCTATTGTTTTTCCTGTGGTCATGTATAGATGGGAGAGTTGGACTGTGAAGAAGGCTGAGCGCCAAAGAATTGATGCTTTTTGAACTGTGATGTTGGAGAAGACTCTTGAGAGTCCCTTGGACTGCAAGGAGATCCAACCAATTCATTCTGAAGGAGATCAACCTTGGGATTTCTTTGGAAGGAATGATGCTAAAGTACTCCAGTACTTTGGCCACCTCCTGCAAAGAGTTGACTCATTGGAAAAGACTCCGATGCTGGGAGGGATTGGGGGCAGGAGGAGAAGGGGACGACAGAGGATGAGATGGCTGGATGGCATCATGGACTCAATGGATGTGAGTCTGAGTGAACTCTGGGAGATGGTGATGAACAGCGAGGCCTGGTGTGCTGCGATTCATGGGGTCGCAAAGAGTCGGACACAACTGAGTGACTAAACTGAACTGAAGTGTTAAATAAATTATGGAAACTAAATTATGAGGCTCTTAAAAGCGGATTCTACATATCAAAGTTAGGGTCCCTGATCCTATCAAAGCCATTTTCAAGAACTTCAGCTCATAGCTCAAGAATACTTATTTTTCTAAATTTCACAGGGTTAATCCATTTCCCTCACAAGGAAAACATCAGAAAAAAGACCAGTGAAATGCCTTTCACAGATCCAAAGAGCAGTGAAAAAGCCAAAAATAATACTGACATTTGGAGCTGGACAGTACTTTAGAGATCATTTGGTCCAATACTTCTCACTGTGCAGATGATATAAAATCGAGTTCCTGTTGAGGGGACATGACTGACTTGAGATGGAGTCAGGATCAGATTCCTTTTCGTAGGTGCCCCTCACCCTTGGGCGCCTTCTTCTGCCCCTCTGAGGCATTTACATTCTGGGAGGGATTTGGATTAAGACCTTTCCCGTTGATGTAACCTCTGATAAAATTTGGCATTCAAGTAGAGTTGCCCAATTTAGCAAATAGAAATAAGGACACCCAGTAAAATTCGAATATCAGATAAACAACAAAAGTTTTTAATATAAGTACATCCTATGCATACTTTTGTTGTTTATCTGATATTCGAAGTTTACTAGGTGTCCTTATTTCTATTTGCCGAATTGAGCAACTCTATCTGAATGCCAAATTTTATCAGAGGTTACATCAACAGGAAAGGTCTTATCCAAATCCCTCCCAGAATGTAAATGCCTCAGAGGGACTCTCCTTCTTGGGTGGGGGGCACCCGAGAAAAGGAATCTGATTCTGACTCCATCTCAAGTCAGTCATGTCCCCTCAACAGGGACTCAATTTTATATCATCTGCACAATATATAGTGGGCTTCCCTTGAGGCTCAGCTAGTAAAGAATCTGTCTGCAATGTGGGAGACCTGGGTTCGATCCCTAGGTTGGGAAGATCCCCTGGAGAAGGGAAAGGCTACCCAGTCCAGTATTCTGGCCTGGAGAATTCCATGGACTGTGTAGACCATGGATCCACAAAGAGACAAGGCTGCGTGACTTTCGCTTTCACTTTCACATATATACTAAAAATGGATTTGTTCATATGTATGTTGCCTTCCCAGGTGGCACTAGTGGTAAAGAACCCAGGTGCAAGGCAGCAGATGTAAGAGACATGGGTTCAGTCCCTAGGTTGGGAAGAGCCCCTAGAAAAGGCAAGGCAACCCATTCCAGTATTCTTGCCTGGAGAATCCCATGGATAGAAGAGCCTAGAGGGCTACAGTCCATAGGGGTTGCAAAGAATCGGACATGACTGAAACTACTTAACATGCACACATATACATTTAGTATATATATGTACGCTCAAAATTATCTAACTTTCAAATTTTACTGGCTACTTATTTTTAGAAACTGGATATGTTTTTATTTGCTAAATCTGGCAACTCCACATGCAAAAAGAGATAGGAGTGAAAAGTTGTTAGCATAAGAAAGGATGAGCCATCTCAATTTCCTGGATTTTGCAGATGAAAAAACTGATGAACAAAGAGAAGCTGTGACTTTTTCAAGGTTCTGAAGCTGTCGGACCAAGTTCAGATCAGAAATCAGAGTGATGACTTCCAACCTGTGACTCTTTTAAGAATGAAAATCCACGGAGATGGTCTCCTGTTCAGTCAGTACCCCTCCACATGTCTCCTAGGCTACAAACTCACAGTGGGGACTTTCCAGGTTGCCAACACAACTTGTCCAGCACAGCATGCTGGGAAGATCTTTTAGAACAGTGGTTCTCAGATGCCAGCCTGCATCAGAATCCCCAGGAGGCTTTCACATATTGCTGGCTCCCACCTCCAGAGTTTCTGATGCTGGAGGTCTGGGGTGGCCCTAGACTTGGCAATTTTCTATATTTTTACAGGTGATGCTGATGCTGATTCTCTGGGAACCACAGTGGAGAATCACTTCTTATTCTACAGGAATTCCTTGATTAAACAAGAAAAGATAAAATCCTTATGTTGGGTAATCGTGTATGTCAGTTATTTAAAATCTTATCTTGTGTGTTATGAATGACACTTTTTAGGGGCAAAACTGATTTAAAATGATTTGCTGAGCTGAGACCAGTACGACTGGACTGGAGCAATGAATTACATGATTATGAGACAAATTTAGCTGGCAAGGGGATGAGGGAGTAGGGAACAATAATTTAGTTTCAGGAATGAGGAACCACGTGAACAATTTGAAAATGCACTGTAGTCAAAATGTTCTGTGACTATTTTATACCTTTTGTTTTTTCCCCTCAAACTTAGCTATCCAATTAGGTGACTAATTGCAGCTGAATGAGACATTTTGTTGAGATCGTTAGGGCCCAGATACAAAATTTTGAAGCCTTTGTTCAGTAACTTTTGTGGGAACTGAGCGCCCTATTTCCACTCATCCAAGCTGCAGATGGTTTCTTGTTGCCCCTTCCTCCTCCTCACCCACCATAGGGCCTTCTGGACTGTCCCCTGAACAACGACCTCATTGTCACACCTCTTTTGGCTGCTGAAAGAAACCATCGAACTAAAGTTTCCAGATCTCCCCTTCTCATCCTCTTCCTCCTGTTGGCCCACCACAGCCCTGAGCTCCAAGGCTGAGAAGTCAAATCCATGGTCAGTATCTTCTCACCTCGTCTCTCTGCATTTTAGTAAGGCATATATGCCATGATTATTTGACCTTGCGCCAAATGACATAGCTTAATTCTAAAATTACTAGAAGATTCTATTTAAAAATGTGTATTGTATTTTTTTTTGTGGGGGGGATGCTGTGCTGGATCCTAGTTGCATGGGCCCTTCTCTAGTGGTAAGCTCATGCTTAGCTGCCCTGGGTCATGTGGGATCTTAGTTTCCCAACCAGGGATCAAGCCTGTGTCCTCTGCAATAGAAGGCAGATTCTTAACCACTGGACTACCAGAGAAATCAGCCCCACCCCACCCCACCCCACCCCAAATCATATTGTGTCTTGAAACTGAGGGGTCTGCTAGATACATTGTCATGGGAAGAGCAGTCTTTCTGGGAAACTCAGGTAGCCATGGTGGAATTCTATGGATGAAGTTTCACTGGAAACTGTCCATGGCAACAAATAAAGAGCAAATGGAGGACAAGCCATACCAGCCAGTGGCTGAGCTGAAGAGTGGTATCCTCAGGGCTTACTGCTCCCAGAAGTACATCCCCAGCTCACCTGAAGGCACGGGCCCACGGTCCCTTGAAGCTAGGAGCCAAAAACAAAGGGAATTGGTTCCCTAAATTAACTGCAGCCCAACAGCTCTCCCAGGTAACAAGAATGGCACCTCACCTTCATGGAAATGGCAATAAAAGCACATTTCAGATTTCAGCTGGATATTAAGAAAACAGAAATTAGAATGAACTCCTTCAGGGATAGACGTGTGGTAGGCAATTTATTATAGGGTTCTGACTTCCTCTCTACCTCTCAAATAACATGCCTGTGACTTCCAGCAGGGAGCTTGGTGGAGGTCAGGGATAAAGGCTTGTGATATAGCCTGATAAATAAGACCACAGTGAGAAACAGCATTGGTGTGCAGGATTACAGCAGTGAAATGTGAGGCAGGCGTGTCCCTCAGACTTTCTCACTGCCATGTTGCCATGTTTCAGAGGCTTCAGGGAGCTGAGTGAATACAGTCTTGGGGAGAGACTGGGCCAAGGCATGCCATTCAGAAGGCCACTATCAATCATTGGGTAAATAGACCTGCACCTCAGCAGTGAGGCTGGGCAACCAGTCACGTGGTAATGGGATTTTATTTTTCTCTGAGTTCAGAGGTTGAGGAATTTAAATAGCTTATCCAAGACCCAGCATCTCTAAGGGGCAGAGTCAGAACTGAACTGAGGTCTCTCTACCCATCCCATCTGTGGTCCATGCCCGCCCATTCTTGTGTAGGAAGAGTAGTTAAACACAGAAGGAAAAAACAAAAGAAGGGAGTTGATCCTTGTGTTCACAGTTCATGAAAAGGATCAGAATACAGTCCTTCCAGTGGTAACTGGTCTGAAGATCCTGTGGACAGAGCAGGTGAATGAGAGAGCACCAGAGGGAGGAAACAGAGTGGCCTCGAGCACAGAGACACAGAGGGTAGGAAGGCAAAGGAAAGAAATGACGACTGAAAATCATGGCAAATATGTATATACACATGCACACACGTGCACACATACGCGCTAGTGTGACAGGCAGTCTTCTAAGTGCTTTACCTGTAAAGGTATTAACAGTTCATAATCCTATGAGAAAGGTAAGTGAGTGAAAGTCGCTCAGTCGTGTCTGACTCTTTGTGACCCCATGGACTATACAGTCCACGGAATTCTCCAGGCCAGAATACTGGAGTGAGTAGCCTTTTCCTTCTCCAGGGATGAGGTAAGTAGGTGGTCAGATATTAGATAGGTGGTTGATTTTTAATATTTTTGTCATTTTACAAATGAGAAAACCAAAGCACAGACAAGGTAATTAGCTTGTCCAAGGTCAGATTGCTTAGCCTCACTACCAGTTAATAGTAGAGCTTGTATTTGAACCTATAGAGTTTGGGTCCCCCTCTGTGCACCTACCTCTGTGTGACTCCAGCCCTCCCAATGAGTAAGTCAACTCTGAGAATACCATGGACATGGAAAGAATACAGACCATCGTGAGGTCTAGGTGAAAATGGTCCAGGTGGGACTGGTTGTCAAAGAGGAGCAGTGTAGGCTGAGCTCAGCTGATGGAGGAGCAGAGTGATGCCTCCCTTAACCAAGCTTGGAGCCAGTGTGTCTGGGTAGGCGTCTGAATTTGGACCCTGCTCTGGCCTCACGTGAACTTAGTCATCTTTGACAAATAACATAGGATCTTAAACTTGGATTCTTTAGTGAGGAATCCAGTAGAACCCCCATAATATTAGGCAAGTAGTAATTAACCAATATTGCCTTGTTCCTACGCCTAGTTTAATGGTGTTTCACAGACAGTGTCTTGGAATTGAGTGACTGGGGATCAAATTTTGGATCCCTCTCCAATCCAGGAAATTCTTCTCCCCAAGAGAGATTTTGAACATTCATTCTATTATCACCATGTGCAGAAAATGCTGGTCCTGCAGAGAGGAAGAGCCAGCAAAGAATACAGAGGCCCAAATCATCCATATTAGACAATCAAGAGGCACTACTTTGTTTATTAAAGGAGCAGGCAGCCAGCATCTCCTGGAAGGTACTGGTGGGAACAGTCTTTATAGAAACCATTTCATGAAGTTTAAGTGGAAGCCTACTCACATGTCATGGTGGGAAACTTACTACTGAGGGCTTAGCCTAAGGCCTGAAATAGGCATCTCAATATAACAGTTGAGCAGACATGCATAACAGTGTCTCAGATTGGCCCAAGAGGACATGGTCTTGGCTGCACTGATTAAGGCCTAGCTCTTGTGAGAAAGAGCTACAGGATGGTATCAGGACTCATGGTTCCCTCCATAGTCCTTTTGTATGTAGCCACACCAAAATCTGTATATCAGTTCATCTATAAGTTTGTGCTCTTCATAGAGTATGATGCTAGTCCCTTTGATGTCAAGCCTCAAGTTAAAGAAACCAGCCTGGAATGTTGAGTGTAGCTATCTGGACTTGGTGAATGCTGTTACACGCACAATTCTGTGCCTGGAGTAGATAAAACAGGCAATTGGCACCCTTAAAAATTCTTTATTGGTAAGATTCATTTATACATATGTATAAGTACCTTAGGTATATGTACCTATATATATCTTAGGTCTATTGTTGCTGCTGTTGTTGCTAAGTTGCTTCAGTCTGACTCTGTGCGATCCCATCAACAGCAGCCCACCAGCCTCTTCTGTCTACGAGATTCTCTAGGCAAGAATACTGGAGTGGGTTGCCATTTTCTTCTCCAGCCTAGGTCTGTCAGTTCAGTTCAGTTCAGTCGCTCAGTCGTGTCCAACTCTTTGCGACCCCAGATGATTGCTTTTTACTTGATGGAGATTACAAAGGGAAATTGGACAGACAAACAAGCCATAGCTGATCACACATCTGCATAATCATTAATGGCTTGCTAGGGTGATCAGAAAGGGAGAGCCCACTGAAAACCATCTAGGACATTCTGTGGATGAAGTGTGGGTGGAGGACTATGATAAGAAAGGAGGGATTCAGGTTTGGAGAATGGGATACGAATTCATTGAAGACACATATCCTGAATTCCAGCAGAGGAGGAGATATTGGGCTGGCTCAAAAGTTTCATTCTAGTTTTTCTGTAACATCTTATGGAAAAACCTGAACGAACTTTTGGGCCAACCTAATAGTATAAAACATGAACATAGTGTCAGCCAGGTAAGAAGAGGATGTCATTGGCCGAAAAAGTTAGAATATACGGTTGGGCCATGTGGTCAGGTAGTATACAGAGAAGATGCCTCCAGCAGAATCAGGAATAATCTGTCCCTCAAACAGAGCAGGAAGATGGGTTTCCTGCCAAGGCTATGATGTGCAGGAAAATGACACACGTTTCCTGGGTGAAAGGAGGATAAGTCAAACAATGAGCAGGGAGGAACTTGCAGACGTTTTTGCAGTAGAATGGAGCAGTCGTCCTGGGGCAGATGGTGTGTCCCTAGCTATGGGAAAGCCAAGTGCTGAGACCAGACGATGTCACAGAAAAAGATAGCCAAGGGTATGTGGGCTGTGTGCTCCTTCCAGATGCTTCGAATGCGGGACACTGGGTTTTTACACTGGAGCACCAGCACCCAGCCAGCAAGCCAGATCATGAGAGCCAAGACGGACATACACACAGATGAGGAAGAAAAGGCAAGACAATGCGGGATCAAATCCAGTGACTGGTGCTCGGAGGATGAGGCCAAAGGAAGCCGGCAGGACAGGAGACAAGAGGAAGCAGGCATGCATGACTTGCCTTTTAAAGGAAGGGACAGGAAAATGGGTGAAGAACAGAAAGCCATTCTGCTTGACCTTTCAGTTCTCCAAAACCACTGGGTCTCAAACTTGAACATGCATGAGAATCACCTGGAGGACTTGTATTAACAAGTTGTATTACAACTGTGTTAAAACACAGATTCCTGGGCTCCAAACCCAGAATTTCCAATTTAGTAGACTGGGAATGGGACCTGAGAATTTGCATTTCTAGCCTTTTCCTAGATGACAATGATGTTGCTGGTCTGAGGACCATGCTTTGAAGACCACAGATCTAAAACAGTGGTGAGGAAGAGTTTGGAGTTTCGTTTTGCAAACTTGGTGCATCAGTGCCCTTCAGAAAAACCAGAATTAGGCTTGGTTAGGGTCAGGGACAAGAAAAGCTTACACCAATGTGCCAAGGATGTGAAGTCCCAAACTGACTCAATTAGCAGAAAGAGGAGGACAAGACTGGTCCTCTGCTCAGTCAGACAGGGGGATCAGACACACACAGAGGGTCTGCTTGTGCACTTGGAGTCAAGGAACATTTGAGAAAGGGTCTCTGAGCCCAAAGATTTCTTCCATTGCCTTGTCAATAGCTGTCTGAAATATTAGTAGTATGGTTCCATCTAAAGCCACAAGAAGACCTCTGGGCACTACCTTCTGAATTTGCAAAGAATTCAACCAGAGTAAAGTCTAGAAATTTTGTCCAATTCCAATTCTGCCTTGCACTGGTGAGCTCTGTCCTTCCCCAGCTCACAGTCTCCACTCAGGACCCGGCACTGTTACCATCTGAGCTCCTGACACCTGAGGGCCTGAGATTCCATCTACTCCTATTTATTTCACCTCCCACACCTAAGGATCAGTGATTTACACATAATACATTCTTATAAATCAGTTCGGTTCAGTTGCTCAGTCGTGTCCGACTCGTTGTGACTCCATGGACTGCAGCACGCCAGGCCTCCCTGTCCATCACCAACTCCCAGATTTTACTCAAACTCATGTCCATTGAATTAGTGATGCCATCCAACCATCTCATCCTCTGTCGTCCCCTTTTCCTCCCACCTTCAATCTTTCCCAGCATCAGGGCCTTTTCCAATGAGTCAATTCTTCGGATCAGGTGGCCAAAGTATTGGAGTTTCAGCTTCAGTATCAGTCCTTCCAATGAGTATTCAGGACTGATTTCCTTTGGGATGGACTGGATGGATCTCCTTGCAGTCCAAGGGACTCTCAAGACTCTTCTCCAGCACCACAGTTCAAAAGCATCAATTCTTCAGTGCTCAGCTTTCTTTATAGTTCAACTCTCATATCCATATATGACTACTGGAAAAACCATAGCCTTGACTAGACAGACCTTTTGGCAAAGTTCTTATAAACAGTTAACAATTATTCAGTATGAATAGGGCTTTCCCTCCTGCCTGTCATGCAATAGACTTGGGTTTGATACCTGGATTAGGAAGGTTAGAATGTTACCCACTCCAGTATTCTTCCCTGGATAATACCATGGACAGAGGAGCTTAGCAGGCAACAGTCCATGGGGTCACAGAATTAGACACAACTGAGCAACTAAGCATGAGCAATATGAATAATTAATAGTTTTCAAATTAAATACACAGGGAATGCTTTCATAAGATGATCTGATTTTAAACTGTTATTTATTTTTATTTTTACAGTGTGTTTTTGAGGCATAGTTGATTTACAGTGTTGTGTTATTTTCAGCTCTACAGCAAAGTGATTCAGTTATACATATATATATATATATATATATTCTTTTTCAGGTTCTTTTCCATTATAGGTTATTTCAAGATATTGGATATAGTTCCCTCTGCATATATAGTAGGTCCTTATTGTTTATCTATTTCATGTATAGTAGTGTGTACCTGTTAACCCCAAATTCCTAATTTATCCCTACCTCCCTTCACCTGTTGTAACCATAGGGTTGTTTTCTATGTCTGTGAGTCTGTTTCTGTTTTGTAAATAAGTTCTGAACTCTTTCTTTTAAGCACACATACCTACAGCACAGTTTCGTGTGTAGCAAGTCGGATTTGACGTTGCCATTGGCTTCTGGGCTCACTTCTGACAGTGACAGGCCGGGAGACTTTGCCTCTCTCAGGTTATTTGATTCCCCATCATTCAGCTGGAGAAACCTACCTGGCTTATTTCATGGGATTGCACAAGAGGAGGCTCAAGTGAGATGGATAAGTGCTTTGAAGCTTTTAGGAAAGGTACCAAGACAAGGGGCCTAATTAGATGTGGCTTCTCTCCATTGTCCCCTCTAGTGTAAATGCTTGGTTGTTGAACTCTGATCTAGTCACTGGATGACAAATGCAATGCATAAGACAAAGACACTCCTACCCTGCCCTTCAGAAAGGTGATCAGCTCACTTTGAAGCTCTTCAGGGAAACAGTCTGTATGCAAACTGAGAGCAGGTTGCAGATCCCTTGATACCTGATGATAAATTTAATAGACCCTCATCAAAGAGGGGGAAGAGGTCATGCAACATTGAGTCATCACCCAAAAGTAGCACTTGCTGTGAGGATCCTTTTGGAACAAAGCAAATCATCATTAACTCTCAAGAGGTTTAACGTGCCACTCTAGCTAAACGACATCTTTCTTGTGTTACAGCTATGCAGCTTGATTTTTCAGACCAACGTATAGGACCTTATATTCAGTTCAGTTCAGTCGTGTCCGACTCTTTGTGACCCTGTGGACTGTAGTATGCCAGGCTTTCCTGTACATCACCAACTCCTTGAGTTTACTCAAACTCATGTCCATTGAATTGGTGATGCCATCAAACCATCTCATCCTCTGTCATCCCCTTCTCCTCCCATCTTCAATCTTTCCCAGCATCAGGATCTTTTCCAATGAGTCAGGTCTTCGCCTCAGCTGGCCAAAGTATTGGAGTTTCACCTTCAGCATCAGGCCTTCCAATGAATGTTCAGGACTGATTTCCTTTAGGATGGGCTGGCTGGATCTCCTTGCTTAATTTTATTTAATTTTGCTCTTTGGAAAATATAAACAAATATGGGCTCAGTGCAAGGATAGCTAAATTTCATGGTGACAGTTTGGGGACCAGAGCGGGCTGAAGCAAAAGCCCTGAAGAATGTCTCTGGAATTCTTTCTCCAGGTGGGGATAGTGCAGATGCTTTTGCATGGATGCTCTTAGATGTTCAAAGTGTCCAATACTTTGTAGCAACCCAGATCCATCACCCACTGTGTAATCCTATTTCCCAGCCCAGAATCCCTACTAAGGTAGAAAATGAGGTTAGGGTTTCCATTCAGGTCCTACGGTCACTCCTTCCTTTGCACTCAGTGCCCACAAACCATCTCTTTCATCATCTGAATCGACATCAAACAACCTGTTTCCAGTCTTCCGGCACCTCGTCCCTCCTTGCACATCCTCAGAAGTTACGGCTGTGGCCGATCCATCTCCTTCATGAGTCCTTTCATTTCCCCAGGAGGCAGCCCACCTAGGCTGGGAGGCTTGAGGTGCTTGGCCCAGTTCATCACTTTCCAGATACGCTTTTCACTCATCTCTGCCCGCCTGGCCTCACGAGTGTTGGTTCTGCCCTTTGCAGTCCGAGGCTTGTTCCCTTTGATGGAGAAAGCTGAAGTGCATGGGGAAGGATTAAGAGTCTATTTGCTCAGCATCACTCCTGGCACATCATTTTTAGTTTCAGACAGCTTAGGGAAACAATTCTGCAGTATCCCTCTCTGATACTTGTTTTCTGCAGGGAAACCAGAATTATGTCAGACTCTCAGAAAACCTGTCACGTTGATGAAGGTTATCTGTAGCCACCCTCCACCTTCTGTATTAGCTCCCTCTTCCCCCCACTGGGGCCACTCTGTCTGGTGCCTAGGCTCTGTGGGTTTTCTCTCCTACCTTTGGGGATCCTTTCTGGCACACACTCAAGCTAAAATAACAGAAGGGTCTTTGGTAACAGAGCTAGAGGTGATGTAGGAAACAGACATTCTCTTTAGCATTATAATGTCCAGGAAATAAATTGGCAGAGGGCTGACCTTGGCAGAATGGAAGATCTGACTGCTCACCTGCATCTCTCCCTGAGTTGGATCATGATGTGGGCCTGTCACGTCTCCCCCTCCCCTCTTTTTCTCTCCCCACTGTTGGAGTCTGCTTGGTAGTGATGAAACGGAATGACTGACCACTGGCAACCTAGCCCAAGATGACATGGGGCTACAGAGTGGACTGCAGATGGATGGGGACTATGTGAGGAACAAAGGAATTAACAATGACTCAGAGGCTGAGGGAAATGAGGTACAAGAGAACCAAGGAGGATTCCAGGACCAGATGTTTCTGTGCTCCCGACAAGAGGGTGGCCATTTGGGGAATCTGAGAGTCTAGAGAAAAGACTGAATTGATTGAACAGTCTGGCAGGTCAGTTGAACAGAAGGGATACCCCACTCCCTAAATTCCACTGTTCGGGGAAGGCTGTGGAAATGAAATGAGAAATGAAGGACTGCTCATACATACATCCTTCTAGGATCCTGAGTATGCTTGGCTGGCTCAGGGTTCCTTGCTGATGGGTGCCTCATCCTCACTCCCATGGCCCCACATTGCTCCTGCGACAAGTAGCATAGAGCTAGCAGCACACCTGGGTTGCATTCTTGCTCTGGCAGGCTGTCAAGTCATTTTTACTAAGGCACCAACTGACTAGTAAGGTGCTATCTGTGAGTCCGAATTGCATTTTGTAGTATTAGGTTCACAAGTATGAACCCTCTGCTGTACACACCACACTGTGTTCGGTACCAGGGCTATAGCATTGAATAAGACAGTACCTGTCTTCATGGGTCTTATCTTTAGTTGGGAGTCAGATATTGAGCACTTGATCACAGGAATAATGAAAGTAAGATGTACTGCAGAAGAGAAGCCCTGGGCATTTAGCCTTTTCAGGGGGACTTTCCCTAACCCTGAGGAGCCAGGAAGACTTCCTTCATGAAGTGACCTTTCATTTGAGTTCTGAACATGGGTAGGACTGGGTAAGTGCAGAGAAGCAAGGATGTAGAATGTTCTAGAAAGAAAGGAGTGTGTATATGATTACTCTGAGGTAGGGGGAAAAAGGCTTCCCAGATGGCTCAGTAGTAATGTATCTGCCTGTAATGCAGGAGACCTGGGTTCAATCCCTGTGTTGGGAAGATCTCCTGGAGAAGGGAAAGGCTACCCACTCCAGTATTCTGGCCTGGAGAATTCCACAGACAGAGCCGCCTGCCAGGCTATAGTCCATGGAGTCGCAAAAGAGTTGGACCCAGCTTAGCGACTATACAACTATACAACAAAGGAGGAGACAGAAGTTTCCATGAGTGGAGGGCAGTGACTCCATGGGGAGGCTGGGGGGTGGGCAGGAGCCAGGTCACACAGGACTTTGCAGACCATTTCAACGCTTGAGGATTTTATTCGAAGAGCAATGAGAAGCCAATTAAAGGCTTTAAATGGAGGAGTGAAATAATTAGATTTCCATTTTTAAAATGCAAATGGATAGAGTAGGGGAAATAGACTGAAAAGGGTCAAGAGAACATGTGGTGAGGCCAGCTGGGGGTCTATTATTAAACAGTGTAGATAAGGAATGGGGGCATATTGAGCAAAGGTGGTGGCAGTGGTGATGAAGAGAAGCAAATCTATTTGAAAGCCATTTAGAAGGTTAACTATCCAGACGTGGCGGTTAATTGGATAAAGTTTAAGTGAGCTATCCAAAATAGCATGGAGAAACACCCTTTGCTGATGTAGAGTGATGGAGGGACACAAGTATGGGAAGAAATCAGGGCTAGGTTTTGGATATGTTGCATTGGGGAGATGTTGGGATAAAATCACGCATCTCATGTGACAGTCTGAAACAGCCATCAGGACCCATGGGCAAATGCCACCCAGAAATAAGCCTTCAACGACAGATCATTTATACAGTGATCCTGGCTGACCTGGGATTACTGAGGTGTGTATCTGAAGACAATAAGGGAACAACTGAGGAAATTTACAAAATGACTTCATTAAACTATATCAAGGCAAAGCCACAGCGTACTGCTTAAAAATCCATTTTGCTGTGTCTTTTTTTTTTTTTTTTTGAGGTAAAATTCACATAACAGTCACCATTTTAACCATTTTTAAATGTACAGTACTGTGATTTCCAGTATAATCACAGTGTTGTGATTGTGATTCAGCCATCCCCACTATCTAATTCTAGAACATTTCATAATGTTCCCCTAAAAAACCCTGTACCCTTGAGGTACTCACTTCCTGTTTCCTCTTACCCATGTTTGTTTGCAGGCTTCATCATTTTTGTTGCTGTTGTTGAACACTAGACATCTTGAATGCCAGCTCTAGAAATCAGATTCTCCTCCTTCCTCGGGGTTTTTCTTGTTGACGCTTGTGGTTACTGTTTGTTTTTAGTTTTGTGACTTTTTCTGAACCAATTAAAGAAAAAAATCTGTTCTTTATCATATGTGGCCACTGAAGTCTGTTTGATTTGCTTAATTGTCAGCTAGCTTCCCAAATGGCACTAGTGGTAAAGAACCCACCTGCCAATGCAGGAGACGTAAGAGATTTGGGTTTGATCCCTGGGTTGGGAAGATCCCCTGGAGAAGGAAATGGCAACCCACTCCAGTGTTCTGGCCTAGAGAATCCCATGAACAGAGAAGCCTGATAGGCTACAGTCTATAGGGTCACGAAGAGTCAGACACAACTGAAGTGACTTAGCACAATGACTCAACAGATTTCCTAAAATGCCCAGAACTAAACACAGAAAAATATCCAGATCTGTGCAGACGTGTGTGCATGTGCATGTTGGGGCATGCCTCCCACTGTACACTGGGCAGGTTACAACTCTGCCTTAGCCTTCACTTCCTGCTTCTGCAGAACATGCAGGTCAACCAGAGGTGAAAGCTTAAAGCCCTCTCTGGTCTTTTCAAAGCATATGCCCTACCCTGGGCATGTGTGTGGCCTTCTAGATCCCTAGGAATATGGGTTTTCAAAGCCCTTATTCCTAAAGAATCTCACTCTCCATCCTTTCTTCCCAAGCTCTTGAGTATGTATACCGTGTGCCAACTGTTATCCCTTCCTCTGGCAGCAGTGGCTAATACATTTTTAAGTATTTCTGACAAATGTCCCTGCAGGCAGCTGCCTCTCTACTCTGTGAGAGTTCCAGTCTAAGTAAAATATAAACAAGAGGGAGCCACCATTCAGGTCAAACTAAACAACCATAATTATTTGGGCACCGGGTCTCCTCTATATCCACCAGCACCAGGAGCCCACACCAGCAATGTAGGCTCTATCTTTAAGACTGCAGGCAATCCAGGGAGGTGGGGATGGAGCCAGGATAAGCTACAATGTCACAAAGATTTCCTACCAAGATTCAGCCACCTTTTTCTTATTTAAGCATTCATCTGGCTGCTATAAACCTTTGACTCATCTCTACAGTCCCAATAAAATTGATTTGACATTATTCACTGTTTTTATAGAGGGATGGTCTCTTGGAGTTTCCTACTACACCATTTCATGGGCATCTTAACAGTCTTTGCCTAAAAGAATGACAGGCTTTGAGTGCTGGCACTTTGTGATGGTTGATGAGAAACACAAGAGGCAGAGAAGCTAAACATTGTCATTAGCTTGCTTAGGACTATGTCCATGGAGGGTGACCAGGGCACAGGGGAGAAGCAGATTTACTGAATACACACATAATGGATGAGGTGAAGAAGATAAGCACAGGAAGATCCAACTTTGGTCAAATGTTTCCTCTTACTTCTCCCTCGTATCAACTACCTTAATAAATGGTAATTGTTAAATATTATGCAGCTTGGTCTAGCTAAGCACTGTTTAGGAGACCAGAGAAAGAGAAAAGTACATCTGGGCTCAGAGGACATGTTTAATTCTGCTGATGAGATGTCATTCATTTGCCTTCCAACAGCTCTGGAACTGATGTGGGGAGTTGGGGGCAGTGGACAAAGGTTGCTGTGACGTGATTAGGATTTGTAGGGACTTCTTTGGGATGTGAAAGACTCAACCTGTGCACTCCAATTTGGGAGCCACCAGCTACATGTCTGGAGAAGGCAATGGCACCCCATTCCAGTACTCTTGCCTGGAAAATCCCATGGATGGAGGAGCCTTGTAGGCTGCAGTCCATGGGGTTGCTAAGAGTCAGACAAGACTGAGCAACTTCACTTTCACTTTTCACTTTCATGCATTGAAGAAGGAAATGGCAACCCACTCCAGTGTTCTTGCCTGGAGAATCCCAGGGACGAGGGAGCCTGGTGGGCTGCTGTCTATGGGGTCACACAGAGTCGGACATAACTGAAGTGATGCAGCAGCAGCAACAGCAGCAGCAGCTACATGTCACTTTTTAAATTTAAATTTTGATTAGGTAAAATGAGATAAAATTTAAAATTCAGTTTCTCAGTCCCCCAGCCACATTTCAGATGTTTAAGTGCTACTTGTGGTTAGTGGTTACTGTATCAATGTACAGCATGGCTACCATTGCAGGAAGTCCTGTTGGATAGGGCTGGGCTGGGGTGTGGAAAATGTACTCAGAATGTAATTTCTCCTTTTGAGAAACTTAAAATTCCTTGAACAAAATCATATACTGCTGGGATGAGCAATATAAGGCTAACACTCAGTTTATTGCTATCAGGTCAAGATTTTTATCTTTATGTCTTTGTCACATGATCTCCTTAAAGGTCTTCTCCTCACAATTTGCCTGAGAGATGGAGGTGTCACCCGGGGAAGAACTCCTTCTGAGGGTAAAGGTCGGGCACAAAACTGGCTCAATAACAGTGGCTCACTATCAAAGAGCAGAGGTGATTCTGGGTTTTCCAAAGTCTGCTTCTCAGATTTGTCCGCCTAAGTCTCACAAATTCACAACCAAGCTCAGAGAGAAAGGCTCGTGTGGGTAAAATGGAGACAGTCTTCCCACTCACATCTCTGGGAAATACAGCCATGATAAGGACTAACATCTTGACATTACTGAGTCTTCCAATCACTCTATCTCTGTCTCCGTCTCTCCATTTTGTTGTTCAGTCACTCCATCTTGTCCCACTCTGTGACCCATGGACTGTAGCCCACCAGGCTTCTCTGTCCATGGGGTTCTCCAGACAAGAATACTGGAGTGGGTTGCCATTTCCTTCTCCAGGGGCCTGTCCACTTATTTAGTAGTATTTTGTAGTTTTTAGTGTAAAGGTCATGTGCATCCTTTTTCAAGCTTATTCCTAAGTATTTTATGCTTTTTGATGATGTAAATAGTAGTTTTTAGCCATTTTATTCTTCATATTGTTGAATTTTCATATTGATCACGTATTGTGCAACCTTGCTAAATTAACTTTTACTATTTCCCATGGGTTTGATGTCTTTGGATTCTTCATCTACCCAATCATACATGTTGAAAAATGACTGCTTCTGGTTGTGTCTTGGCTACTGAAATGGGGAGTTACTGTTTCTATGAGGTCATTCTTGGAAATGGAGACACTCTACCCTGTTTGCACCTAGTTCTTTTTATTTATCACATCTTGAAAATATTTTTCATATCAGTAGATGTAACTTCCTTTCATTCCTTTTTGTAAAGTTACATGCTTCTCCCTTGGGTCGATGTATCCTAGTTTATTTATCCAGCTTTTTGAATGGACTTGGGTTGTTTTCCATTTTTACTCTCACAAACTAGGCTGCAGTGAGCCCCTTTGATAACCACTCTTTCATATGTGTGTAAGATTAACTCTAGATGACTTCCTAAAAGTGGAATTATTAGGGCAAAGCATATATGCATATGTAATATTGGCAGATTTTGCCTCATTTTCTTCCGTAGGTTTATACCACTTTGCCCTCCCTCAGCCATATGGGAGTAACCTTTCCCAAAGCTTTGCCAACAAGGGGTTGTCCAGTATTTAGGTGTTTTCCACAGTGATAGGTGAGAAATGGTGTCTTGGCATCCACTGCTGGTCCCAGGGAATGCGAGTGCGCCGCCGCGGCCGAGCGGGCGTCCTGCCGGGTCTCCGGCACTGCCTGAGCCGGGGGTGGACGGCGCGCCTGACTCTGGGTCACGCGGAGGGAAAGCATCTACCCAAACTGACCCGTTCCCGCACTCACATCTGAATTTGTGTGTGACTTAAATGGAACCAGCTGAAAATCTCCTTTGGACCCCAAAGAACGAAAGAACACTCCTGTTATTGCCTGAAGGAGAGGAAAAGCAAGGGTTAGGACCGACGTCAAGCGGAAGCCCAGGGAGCCGGCTCCGAAAGCCGAGGCGCTCCGAGCTTTCTTCGGTCGGCGCCTCCGCCCGGCGGCGCGGGTCCCCCCGCGAGCGGCGCTGGGGCGGCGGGGAGGGGAAGGCACGCGTTCCCGCGGCTTCCTTTCAACTTGACAGTATTTTCCGGCTCTGCTGGGGTTGCAAGTCCAGAAACCCGGAGCGAATTCCCTCGCGTCTCCGCCCGCAGTGCCCCTCGGCCAGACCTCGCCCGGAAGGCGCGGGGTGCTCTCCGCCGCTCCCCCGAAGCATCTCCCTCCGGCTTCCGCCTGGGGCCCCGGCCGCGCCCGCTGAGCAGAGCTGGAAACGCACCCGGGCGCGGCTCCGGCGGCTGCTTCTCGCTCGCCGTCTGTAGAGTTGTCCCGGAGAGAGGCGCGAAGGCGCGGGATTAGTCTCGGCGGCATTTTGAAAGCCTCTTCAGGAGGCCATCGAGCTGCCAGTTATTTCTCTGGACTTGCTGCCCATTGTTTCCCCACTCGGAGCTTACCCCGGAGGCCACCGCTGCCTCCGGCCTGTGTTCTCTCTTGCTTCCTTGTCATTGCTGATGCTGCGCCCTGCCCCTGGTTTATTCCTCTTTTCTGTTTAATTTCTATGCCTTTTTCAAGTTCAAGGTCAGCTTGCATCTCCTGAACAAAACTTCCCCTGAAAGTGAAAGTGGCTCAGTCGTGTCCGACCCCAGGCCGGAATACTGGAGTAGGTAGCCTTTCCCTTCTCCAGGGGATCTTCCTAACCCAGGGATGGAACCCAGCTCTCCCGCATTGCGGGCAGATTCTTTACCAGCTGATTCACCAGGGAAGCCCAAGAATACTGGAATAGGTAGCCTTTCCCTTCTCCAGGGGATCTTCCGGCCCAAGAACTGGGGTAGCCTATCCCTTCTCCAGGGGATCTTCCGGACCCAAGAATACTGGAATAGGTAGCCTATCCCTTCTCCAGGGGATCTTCCGGACCCAAGAATACTGGAATAGGTAGTCTATCCCTTCTCCAGGGGATCTTCCGGACCCAAGAACCGAACTAGGGTTTCCTGCATTGCAGGCGGATTCTGTACCACCTGAGCTATCGGGGAAGCCATCTCCTGAGCAAAAGCTTCCCCTGAACTCTAGCCTCAGATCGCCTCTGCCTCTTTGAAATTCTAGCGCTTTGTTGAGACCTTACTTGTCACTTGTCCCCTACTGCCTTGTGACCTTATCCTTCTGCTATGTCAAACCGTTTGGCTTTTCTGCTGACTTCCAAGTGTCCGCAGTGTGAAACCATGAGCAAAGATCACTTTATTTTCACTCCTGTGTCTAGAACGTACTATGTACATAGCAAGTGTCCAGGAAACACCTGTGGGATGAATAAGCAACTAGCTCCAGCTCTTTTCAAGATATGGCAGCCGTTTTACTAAACACAGATCACTGTCGTGTGTTCTGACTCCAAGCAAGTCTTTTATGCTTTGTATTCTCATCGTGCTGCTTCAGAACATCCCTGATTCACTCATATCCAAGCAGCATTTGGAGCCCATTTGTTCTTTTTGTTTTTACTAACCATCTCCTTTTTGTCGATGGCAGCTCTGGGACAGCACCATTTTTCCTGCACTCAGCCCCTATGTTCCACACTTTCCTTGCTTCTCCTCTCAGATACCCAGGTTCCAGGATCGGTTCTTTGCTTGAGGAGTTTCTGAATGGCGTGGAGTCAAGGAAAATGAAGTGGGACAGGGTATCCACTTTAGACTTTGGCTTCCCTATAGAGCAGTGACAACAGTGGCCAGCACTCATGCGATTTCTTGTGGTTCACAAAGATTTTGCATATTAGTAACTTCATGTGACCCCCATAACCACACTGTGACATACATCCAGAAACATGTTGTGTGGGAGGAAGTGGGGAGATCTCTAGGCTAGGTAGTGGATTCCTTCCTTTGCTGTGAGGAATATCACAACAGGCCTCTATGTACCTAGAGAAGAATTAAATTTAAATGTAATAGGATGGCTGACAGCCTAATAAACGTGTTCCTCACTTGTCCTTAAGGAAATCCAGAGAATGTTCTATAATAAAATCTATCCAGGGGAAAATAACTTTTATCACTCATACTTTCATGAGGCATAAGCACCTGGACTTGGAGGGGGCTGTGGTGCTGCTAGGAAGGTGGGTGGGGAACAAAGGCTGCATAGAAAATAAATGCTAATTTAGAAACATATAGAGGAAAGTATAAATTTAAGAGGTTCTCCTGTAACTTTTGATAGTTTAATGTTTTTGTTTCCTGCCTTTCTCTTTGCATATAAATAGTATATTAATATTACACTTAAATTTATAATCATAGTTTTACAGCCTGCTCTTTTTTCTTGATTCATTATGAATATTATTCCACACTGTTAAAAAGTTATTTCAAAATATCACATATATTGGCTGGAACAGTATTCCAGAATGAAGCACATCATAATTTATTTAACAATTTTCCAATTGTGTGATATTTATGTTGTTGCCGATGTTTCTCTGTTACAGATAAAACTGCAATTATCCTTATGCTTAAATCTTTGCCGTATCTCTAATCATTTTCTTTGAATAGATCTCTAGAAGTGAAAAATCTAGGTTAAAGCTCAACAACATTTGAAGGCTCTTGGTGCATGCACAGTCAAAACCTCTTGAAAGAACTGTCTACATTTGATGTGTCCGTCCTTGTGTTCTTTCCCTCTTGGCCCCTGAAATCTGGCTTTTGCCCCATCAGCCTCTCTGAAATGGCTCTCGTATAGTTCACCGGTGACTTCTTACTTGATATGCCTCTTTTCCAGTCTCATCTTCCTTTTGATTCTTCTATAGCATTTTTACTGGCAGTCACTCTCTCCTCCTCAAACTGTGCCTTCTGCATCTTTGTCTTTCTGGTTTCTCCATCACATCTTTCTAGGCTCAGGAGCAATTTTTGCTATAACAGAAAACCCTACTAACAGAATCTGAAATAAATAAGCACACAAAAAGATGAAGTGCAACTGCTGAATCCGGCTTAGTAGCTCAAAGATGTTAGGACCAACATCCCTGAGATTCCCTTGGCCTTCTTCCCATGCTCGTTGCCTCAAGATCACAGTGCAACTGCTGTAGAACCAGGCATCACATCTATATTCAGGACAGGAAGAATGTGGCAACTTTTGTCTCTTTGCAACCTTTTAATTCAGGAAGGGAGTTCTTTAGCAGACTATTTGTTATGTTTCATTAACCAGAACTGGGACACATATTGGTCCTTAAATCAATCATGATTCATCCTCTGGAGGTCTGGGAAAGGATTAAGCTCCTGAGATCAAGAGATCTCAACCTCCTATCTGAACAAACTAGTGTTGTCTTAGTAGGAAAAATGGGGACAGAAAGGCGGAGAATGGCTTTGCATAGTCAATAGAGAGAGTTGCTGCACTGGTGATTTAGAGTTTCTCCTCGACCCTCTGTCCATTTGACTTGCTCTCTGGGAACCTGAAACTCAGATACAGACTCATTCCTACCCACATTGTGATGACAAGTTCAATCCTGTCTCTCCAATCCAGAGTCCAGCTACCCTCCTGGTTTTTCTCCTAAGATTCTTTAGGCCGTAGTGTTCCCTGCAGGTGCATTCAGAACCTACCATCAGAAACTCATGTCGCCTTCTGATTTCTCCCAAACTTGCCCAACATTAAGTAGTCTAAGAGCTTTCAAATGTGTTTTAATGTCTGAGCTTTAAATGAACCTCACATGCTTGCCCTATAGTCCTCCTCTGCCTGCAGGGTGGGTGGGACTGGGGACAAAGCTCCTTTGAGAATCTTCAGGACACTGAGGAATCATTTATCTTACTTAGTGTCTTAGCTTGGGATCCCCAAAGCAGATTCCAAGACAAAAACTTATGTCAACACTTTATTAGGAGGGGCTTCCCAGGTCAAGAGACTGGAATTTGATCCCTGAGTGGGGAGGATCCCTTGAAGAAGGAAGTGGCAACCTACTCCAGTATTCTTGCCTGGAAAATTCCATGGACAGAGGAGCCTGGCAGGCTACTGTCCATAAGGCTGCATCGAGTCAGACATGACTGAGCAAATGAGCACATTTTATTAGGAAATGCAGTCCTGCCTAGGAAGCTGGAATTGGGGGAAAAGAGCAGGGCAGAGAGGGAAGGAGAGAAAATAAACAGGCATCTTTAGGACCCAGCTGCCACTCGTGTTCAAGTACAACTGATGGCTTAATCTTGTCTCTTCTGAAAGGCCACATGACCTGTTGCATCTTGAATGATCTGTCTTGGGGAGAAAGTGAAGAGAATTTATCTGCTGCTTCCCAGAACCCACTGGATAAAATTTCACCCGAGCGCCTTAACTCCCCTGTCTATTATACACAAGGGCAGCCAGTGGGTCTTGTGGCTTCTCACACATCCAGAGGAAACAGGCGAGCCTCGGGGCAGGAGGCAAGTGAGGGGCACACAGCATGGATGGGGGGCAAGGAGCTCTCAGAGTCCCTGAGCAAGGACAGCCCCTGTTGTGGCCAAAATAAGATGAGACCACAAGGGCCTGAGGTGGTGGCCGAGGAGAGTGTGATAAGCGGATGAACACTCCCACTTTACAGATGAGAAAGTTATAACTCAGCGAGGGGAGAAGACTTGCCCAATGTATACGGCCAGTGAGTGGCAGAAGCTGCACACCAGGCTCTCAAGCCGGTGCCCTTTTACCATGCCCTGGCTCAGTGAATGATTTGGGGGGCTCCTCTTCCTCTTGATTCAAGAAAGCGTAATCAAAGCTCTGATCCTTCTGAACTGAATTTTCCAAGTGACTCTGGCACCAACTCCATCCATCACAGACAGTGTGCACATCGTAATTGGAACTTTTCTTTTTTTTTTTTTGTTTTTGGTCAGCCAGTTGTCTTTGGAGTTCAGAGAAAGCAACCCTGTAAAAGCTAAGTGGAAGTCTATTATGATCAGCCACATCTGTCCATATCAGGCAGGGATTTTGCTTATCTTAGCCAAAATTGAATAGCAGCTGTCTTTATTTAATAAAATCCTGAGAATAACTGTAAACCGAGACTGGTGTACTAAAACTTAGAAGAGTGCTTTATAGCTTCATATGTCTTTTAATATTGCCAAGTGCCTCCTGTCCCTCTCTGTAATCGACAGGTTACAAATCAGGCATAACTATAATATAATCATAAACAGATTTTCTTCCAGAACACAAAAACAAACTGAGGAGCAGGTATTAATCATTCCTAAATCCACAGTGTGCTTTTTTCAACATCATCCAGCAGTTCTCCAACTCTCAGTGGACACTGACTGAGTGTCCTGCCTGCAGCTCAATGTCCACACTGTCTACCTGCAGATAGCCTCCGATCCCACATGTTAAGGGCTTGGTCCCGAAAAACTGCACCCCCTTCAGATGCCAATCACAAGTCTAGGTTGTTGCCTGTGCCTATGATAGGACAGCTATAGATCAGAAGCCCCCGTGAGTCCCTCATCAGGTTTGATTTCTTTGCTAGAGCTAGAGTGGCTCGCAGAATTTAGAGAAACATTCACTTACATTTACTAGTTTATTAAGGGCTCCCTAGTGGCTCAGTGGTAAAGAACTCGCCTGCCAACGCAGGAGACGTGGGTTCCATCCCTGGGTTAGGAAGATCCCCTGGAGGAGGAAATGGCAACCCACTCCAGTATTCTTGCCTGGAGAATCCCATGGACAGAGGAGCCTGGGGGGCTACAGCCCATGGGGTCACAAAGAGTTGGACAGGACTGAGCAACTGAACAACTAGTTTCTTAGAAAGGACACAGAGGAACAGCCAGGTGAAGAGGTATACAGGGCGAGGCCGGGAGGACTCCAGAGCTCAGGAGTTTCTGCTCCATAGGACTGGGGTGTCCCACCCTCCTGGCATGTGGGAGTGGTCACCTACCGAGCAGCTCATGTAATCTCATCATTCAGGGTTTTTTTAGTTGGGAGATAATTGTTTTACAATGTTCTGTTGGGTTCTATGAGTTTTTATAGAGCTTAATTTATAGCCCTTCCCCCTGTCCATACCCAGAGGCTATGGCTGGGCCTAAAAGTTCCAGTCCTCTAATTACTTTTCTGGTGACCATCCCCATCCTGAGGTTATGCAGTGGCTTCACCTTAAGTCCCCTCATTAGCATAAACTCAGGTGGATGAAAGGGGCTCCCTAGTGAAGAACAAAAGACACTCCTGTCACTCAGGAAATTCCTAGGGTTTGAGGAGCTTCTTGCAGGACTGGGGGGGGACAAGATCAAGATCAACCATTTCTTATTACCACACAATAAATGAGTCATATTTTTAGTTTGCAGAGAAAGACTGTCCTTTACTACCTCTTTTGAAACTCTGGGCCTTCCTGAAAGCTGTTGCTTTGTTGTCCAGGTCTTTTCAGGCTGCTGTAACAATCCCAGAGACTGGGTGGCTTACGGACAGCAGAAATGTTTACCTCGCATCCTGGAGGTCGGGAAGTCCAAGATCAAGGCGCTGGCAGAGTAAGTGTCTGGTGGGAGATGCTTCCTGACTTATAGATGCTTTCTTCTCACTGTGTCCGCACAGGGTGGAATGAATGAAGGGGCTCTCTGGGCATTCTTTTATAAGGGCATGAATCCAAGTCCCGAGAGCACCACCCTCATGACCTCATCACCTCCCACAGCGCCCCCAGCTCCCAATACCATCACTTTGGGAGATTAGGCTTCAGTTTACAAATTTGGGGTGGAGGGGGTACACAAACATTCAGTCTATAGCAACTGTGAAATGATTTCTTGGGGTTGAATGCCTCCTAGGAAATGATGCTTAAGGAATTCACTCACTCTTCAAGAATTCAAGCACAATCCCAGTAACTGACAAGCAGTGAGTGACTGACACGTCAGAACTGTGAAAACAAAGGCACTAGTTTACAGAGTGCAAGCACACATTCCGAATGCATCACTGGTCTTTGCTTTCCTTCCTGGCGAACGTGTATCCTGGCCATGAGATTCCCTTTATGTGGACTCAGTTTGTGCTGCAAATTCTATTCACAAAATAATGGTACTTCCTGAGAGATTTAGGTTGTTATATTCTTGACTTAATTGAACAGAATGTATATTCTGGTTTTTGATAGTTGACTGATTGCCCTGGAGAAATAACTGGAGCTCATTATGCTTTCACTGGAGACTTGTGTGTCTGTGTGTGTTATTGATATTAAAAATATTAAAAACACATTTGTGTGTAATCTACTCAACTGCAATTTTCTTTCTCCATGAAAATTATTCACATAAGCTGGGCTGCTCATTGTATCTGTCATTACTAGCAAAATTCCTGATGCCTAGGACAGAGGCTGGCTTAGACGAGGGCTGGGATCATAGAAACTACAGTCTCTTCTTGCCTGTACATTTTATAATGGTCTCATAGAGCTAGAGACAATTTCTGGTGAAGCAAAAATGATTTCAGCACTTAAGAAAAAACTTCCTAAATGTCCCTTGAGATTTTATCATTTACTTACAAAACCACTGGAGTGCATTGGCCAATTGTAGTCCTGTGTATCTCCTTCTGACATTGGGAGATTGGGATTCACGGGCTAGAGATCCAATTCCACATTTACTGAGTGCTTGCAGAGGTGGTGTGTGGCTTCCCCCACCCCCATATTTGTCAAGTCCACATTCAGGTTCAGAAAAACTGGGGTGATGATAATACCAATCTGGAGGCGGGGAGAAGAAGAAGGGCAGGAAGAGAACAAAGAGATCAAGCTTTAAAAGTTAGACAACTCAGAGTCTTTGTCCTGTGGGTTGTAACTATCAGAGTTTAAATATAGAACGCTAGTCTAAGCATGTAGTAAGCACTCAGTAATTGATTGAGGCAAATGTTAGATCAGTTGTCTTGTAGATTCCTGGGTGCTAGGACCTTACTAGCTTGCCATAATATCTGTTACAAATCTAGCACAATATAATAGTCCAAATGAAGATTTCAGGGATCGAAGGTTGAAGTTCATGGACCATTCTAGGGCTGGCAAGCTCAATCAGGTACTAACGAGGCACAGGTGATGAGTTTTCTATCCTTATGGGTGTGAGCTACTCATCAAACCATGAGTCACTTTGATAAGCAGGAGTCACAGTTGATAACAATAAAACTTGAGTTAAGGAGCAAGATTAGGAGATAAATGCCAATATATTATAATACTAGTGGATTGTTTGAGAGGAACAGGATGTTTTAACAGGTTAGGAGATGAATAAAAATGACTTGGAGAAATGAAATGAGGTGAAGCAGAAGAGTCAACTCTGAGTTCAAATTTCTATACAGAGCAGAGGTGGAGGAAGGAAGCTAGTAAATCTCAGATTTTCTTTTGATTATGACCCGTAATTAAGAAAACAATTTAATGCTGTGAGTGTGTATGCTCACACATTGTCATCCTCATACAACATATATATCTGAAATAAAAATAGCATCAAGTGATGCTCTTATTGCAGTGAACTCTGAAGTTTTCAATTCCGTTTCATTGTTTCAAAAACGCTGGCAAGATCTGCTGAATTGATTTCACAGCTCATAATTATTGGGGTTATGGCCTATAGTTTGAAAGGCAGATGACTGGGTGAAGTAAGGACAGAGCAGGGAACATGCAGTTAGAATTTCAGGGAGGTCTTATCGCAGGCTGAAAGAAGAGAATGCTAGGATGGTCCAAGCAGTGAAGAAACTTCTGGGAAATTAGCAAGCCGAGAGTTCAGCCCTGCCTATGGGAATCAGGCCAGCATCAAATTTTGCCCAGATCATCTGATACCTCATACCTGGACTGACTTGCCTTGAAGGCACTGCAGGATTTCCGTGAAACAATTAAGAGAGGGAGCATGTAGGGGATATTGCTGGCCAGTATCACTGAGTGATGCTCAGTTCAGTTCAGTCACTCAGTCGCATCTGACTCCTTGTGACCCCATGGACTGCAGCACACCAGGCTTCCCTGTCCATCACCAACTGCTGGGGCTTGCTCAAACTCAGATCCATTGAGTCTGTGATGCCATCCAACCATCTAGTTCTCTGTCATCCCCTTCTTCTCCCACCTTCAATCTTTCCCAGCATCAGAGTCTTTTCAAATGAGTCAGCTCTTCGCATCAGGTGGCCAAAGTACTGGAGTTTCAGCATCAGTCCTTTCAATGAACACTCAAGACTGTTCTCCTTTAGGAGGGACTGGTTGGATCTCCTTGCAGTCCAAGGGACTCTCAAGAGTCTTCTCCAACACCACAGTTCAAAAGCATCAATTCTTCGGCACTCAGCTTTCTTTATAGTCCAACTTTCACATCCATACGTGACTACCGGAAAACCATAGCCCTGACAAGATGGACCTTTGTTGGCAAAGTAATGTCTCTGCTTTTTAATATGCTGTCTAGGATGGTCATAACTTTCTTTCCAAGGAGTAAGCATCTTTTAATTTCATGGCTGCAGTCACTATCTCCAGTGATTTTGGAGCCCCCAAAATAAAATTTCTCACTGTTTCTGTTTCTCCAACTATTCGCCATGCAGTGATGGGACGAGATGCCATGATCTTCGTTTTCTGAATGTTGAGCTTTAAGCCAACTTTTTCACTCTTCTCTTTCACTTTCATCCAGAGGCTCTTTAGTTCCTCTTCACTTTCTGCCATAAGGGTGGTATCATCTGCATATCTGAGGTGATTGATATTTCTCCCAGCAATCTTGATTCCAGCTTGTGCTTCATCCAGTCCTGCGTTTCTCATGATGTACTCTGCATTTAAGTTAAATAAGCAGAGTGACAATATATAGCCTTGACGTACTCCTTTCCCGATTTGGAACTGGATTTCCATGTCCAGTTCTAACTGTTGCTTCCTGACCTGCGTATAGGTTTCTTAAGAGGCAGGTCAGGTGCTCTGGTATTCCCATCTCTTTCAGAATTTTCCACAGTTTATTGTGATCCACACAGTCAAATGCTTTGGCATAGTCAATAAAGCAGAAATTGATGTTTTTCTGGAACTCTCTTGCTTTTTTGATGATCTAGCAGATGTTGGCAATTTGATCTCTGGTTCCTCTGCCTTTTCTAAAAACAGCTTGAGCGTTTGGAAGTTCACAGCTCATGTACTGTTGAAGCCTGGCTTGGAGAATTTTGAGCATTACTTTACTAGTGTGTGAGATGAGTGCTATTGTGCGGTACTTTGAGCATTCTTTGGCATTGCCTTTCTTTGGGATTGGAATGAAAACTGACCTTTTCCAGTCCTGTGGCCACTGGTGAGTTTTCCAAATTTGCTGGCATATTGAGTGCAGCACTTTCACAGCATCATCTTTCAGGATTTGAAACAGCATAGCTGGAATTCCATCACCTCCACTAGCTTTGTTCATAGTGATGCTTCCTAAGGCCCACTTGACTTCACATTCCAGGATGTCTGGCTCCAGGTGAGTGATCACACCATCGTGATTATCTGGGTTGCGAAGATCTTTTTGTACAGTTCTTCTGTGTATTCTTGCCACCTCTTCTTAATATCTTCTGCTTCTGTTACATCCATACTACTTCTGTCCTTTGTTGATCCTGTCTTTGCATGAAATGTTCCCTGGTATCTCTAATTTTCTTGAAGAGATCTCTAGTCTTTCCCATTCTGTTGTTTTCCTCTATTTTTTGCACTGATCACTGTTGAAGGCTTTCTTACCTCTCCTTGCTATTCTTTGGAACTGCATTCAAATGGGTGTATCTTTCGTTTTCTCCTTTGCTTTTCACTTCTCTTCTTTTCACAGCTATTTATTTGTAAGGCCTCCTCAGAGAGCCATTTTACTTTTTGCATTTATTTTTCCTAGGGATGATCTTGATCCCTGTCTCCTGTAGAATGTGATGAACCTCCATCCATAGTTCTTCAGGCACTCTGTCTATCAGATCTAGTCCCTTAAATCTATTTGTCACTTCCACTGTATAATTGTAAGGGATTTGATTTAGGTCATACCTGAATAGTCAGTCTAGTGGTTTTCCCTCCTTTCTTCAATTCCAGTCTGAATTTGGCAATAAGGAGTTCATAATCTGAGCCACAGTCAGCTCCCAGTCTTATTTTTGCTAATACTATAGAGCTTCTCCATCTTTGGCTGCAAAGAATTTAATCAGTCTGATTTTGGTGTTGGCCATCTGGTGATGTCTATGTGTAGAGTCTTCTCTTGTATTGTTCAAAGAGGGTATTTGCTATGACCAGTGCATTCTCCTGGCAAAACTCTATTCACCTTTGCCCTGCTTAATTCTGTACCCCAAGGCCAAATTTACCTGTTACTCCAGGTGTTTCTTGACTTTCTACTTCCAAGGAGCAAGCATCTTTTAATTTCATGGCTGCAGTCACCATCTGCAGTGATTTTGGAGCCCTCCAAAAGAAAGTCTCTTACTATTTACATTGTTTCCCCATCTATTTGCCATGAAGTGATGGGACCAGATGCCATGATCTTCGTTTTTTGAATGTTGAGTTTTAAGCCAGCTTTTTCACTCTTCTCTTTCACTTCATCAAGAGGCTCTTTAGTTCTTCTTCACTTTCTGCCATAAGGGTGGTTTCATCTGCCTATCTGAGGTTATTGATATTTTCCCCAGGAATCTTGATCCCAGCTTGTGCTTCCTCTAGTCTGGCATTTCACATGATGTACTGTGCATATAAGTTAAATAAGCAGGGTAACAATATACAGCCTTGACATACTCCTTTCCCAATTTGGAACCAGTCTGTTTTTCCATGCCCAGTTCTAACTGTTGCTTCTTGACCTGCCTAAAGATTTCACAGGAGGCAGGTAAGGTGGTCTGATATTCCCATCACTTGAAGAATTTTCCACAGTTTGTTGTCTGTGGAAACAAACTAAAGTCAAAGGCTTTAGCATAGTAAATGAAGCAGAAATAGATGTTTTTCTCGAATTCTTTTGCTTTTTCTGTGATCCAATGGATGTTGAGTGATTCTAGGGACCAGAAATCGGTGGGAGGTGCTGCCCTGCTGTGTTGTTATAATCTCTGCAGACCTTACAGATGAGGTAATTTACATTATAGAGACTGCTGCTGCTAAATCGCTTCAGTCATGTCTGACTCTGTGTGACCCCTTAGACAGCAGCCCACCAGGCTCCCCTGTCCCTGGGGTTCTCCAGGCAAGAACATTGGAATGGTTGCCATTTCCTTCTCCAATGCATGAAAGTGAAAAGTGAAAGTGAATTCACTCAGTCTTGTCCGACTCTTAGTGACCCCATGGACTGCAGCCTACCAGGCTCTTCCATCCATGGGATTTTCCAGGCAAGAGTACTGGAGTGGGGTGCCTTTGCCTTCTCCGTGTAGAGATGCAACTCTTCCCAATTTAAAATACCAGCTTTCCATGACATTTATGATTAAGGCCAAACTTTTTGCCACGGGCCACACAGCCTTAATGATTTGTGCTCTGACCCTCTCTGACTGCTCTTCCTTCCGCCCACCCTACTGGGCAGCCTGTGATCCTTTCAAATGCTCTTGCTGTTTCCTCTCCCTTCCCTGCACTCTTCCCTCCCCTTGAGCCACTTTTCCTATTCCACACACAACCTGATTTTTGCTGCCCCATGAATTATTTCTTGATCCCATCCCCAATGCATATTGGAATGAAACTCGATCTGCCAATTAGAACTTCCATATCAGGAATTCAATTATGTGTGTACGCATGTATTTAATATATGTCTCCTCACTAGACTATGAGCTCCATGAAAGCAAGAACAGTAACTGATTAAAAAAAAAAAACAGTTAAAACAATGAATTTAAATTAAATGTCTTACTAGGAAATGGCAGGCTTCCCTAGTGGTCTAGCGGTTAGGAGTCATGGGTTACATTCCTGGTCCGAGAGGATCCCACATGCTGCAAGGCAACTAAACCCACGTGCCACAACTACTGAGCTTATGCTCCAGAGTCCATGCTCTGCAATGAGAGAAGCCACCACAATGGTAAGCCTGTAGAGTGCAACTAGAGAGTAGCCCCGGCTTGCTGCAACTAGAGAAAACCTGTGAGCAGCAAGGAAGACCTAGAGCGGCCACGAATAAATAAATAAATAAAATATCTCTTAAATCTATGCTTACATTACTTTTTTATTATGTATTTTTCTTTTTTCCCCAAGACTTCTGAAATATTTATCAGTTTTATTGGTCCTCTTAAATAACCAGGTTTTGGTTTTATTTTTTTCTACTATTTCTAGCCACTGAATCACATACTCTTATTATCTCTAGTAGTTTTATATTAAAAAAATAGCTAGATGCCCAAGGTTTTTCATTGATCAGTTATAGCATCTACAATAAAGACTGTTTTGTTATCTTTCTTTTGAAAAGTTGTATTTACTATTTCATTTTCATGTGTTATTGCTTTATTTTAGCCACTTAAACAATGTTAACAACATTGATGATAGCACACATCTCTATCTTATTGCTGAATTTGGTGGAAATGGCTTTAGTATTTTTTATTTTTTTATGCTGTTTGCTGTGCTATTTTGAGTAGTTCATGTTTATTTTTCCTGGAGAGACCTTACTGGCCCTTACTGGTTGAATGAAAACCAGAAGCGTCCTGGGAGCCATTTCAAGATAGGAGTGATTAACCATGTCAAATGCTGGACGGGTCAAGTAAGACAAAGCCTGAGAATTGGTTGGTAGATTTAAAATCATGGAGGTCACTGATGACCTTGACAAGAGCAGTTTCCATACAGTAATAACTAGAATTGGTTAAAGAAAGAACAGAAGAGAAGAGTTAGAGACACCAAGCAGAGATAAGTTTTGTTTTGCCAAGATTTGTTATTGAAGAAGGAAGAGAACTTGGGAGAGCTGCCAAAGGAACAGAGTCAAAAGAGTTTTTGTTTTGTATTGTTATTTTCAAGATTCAAGACATTAAACCCTATGGGGAAGCCACTGCTTATGACCTCTCTATGAGGACAAACTAATGATCAAAGAGTGTGCTTAGTTGCTAAGTTGTGTCTAGCTCTTTGTGGGTGGACTCTAACCCACCAGGCTCCTCCGTCCATGGAATTGTCCAGGCACAAATACTGGAGTGGGTTACCATTTCCTTCTCCAGTGATCACAGATAAGGGGGAGCATTTATAAAGTCATGTCTTTAAGTGAGAGGATGGGTCTTGCACGTAAGTGGGAGGTGAGTTCAGATGGAGCAGGGACAGCTTATTTACAATAAGAGGAGTGAAGGCAGAATAGGACAAATGGGGACAGACACTGGGGAGTGGGTCATTGTAGTCTCCTATTACTTCTTTGGCTCAGTGTATTTAAAGATTTTCTGGGTGATTCTAATGAACATGTAGGTTTGGAGTCACTGGCCTATAGTTAAAACCAAGCAAACCAAAGGGCTTATTGCTCCTCTCTTCCAACTCTAGGCTTGTGTCTCATTTTTCTGCTGGTGAGAAAAGAGCATATCCAGAGCATCCTGGGGTGATGGTGAAAAGTGAGTTGCCTCAATTTGTCAATCTTAGGTCCCACACTGTGAGAACAACTCTAGGCCTATCTCACTTTCCTAACTGTACAAACTGTATATATGAGAATAGAGAGAAGTTAGATAGACAGAAACATAGACAGACAGACAGGTAGATAGAATGAATATAGGTCAGATCTCTCCCAAAACAGAGCACCCCAAGAGGGAGCAAGACACTGGGGCCAGCATAGGCTTACTTTTATGTCCCTGCTACTGGGACTCCACCTTCTAGAAGCCATAGTCCAGTCAGTTCCTTAAACATGACCAGTCCATACCACAAGGAGAGAGGCCACAAAGTCATGAACCCTGATGCCAAACTCTCCTTGGAATAGAAGGAGTGGGGTGGGGAGAAATTGTTTAATAAATCTAAATTGCCTCCCTCCTCCACCTAGGCCCGAGTCAAAAATGGGTGTTACAAGAGGTTGATTTAGCTAGCACAGTTGTTGCGGTCCCTTTGGACTGACATAACAAAAATCCCACAGACTGAGTGGCTGATGCACACACTTATTTCTCACAGTTCTGGAGGCTGGGAAGTCCAAGATCAGGGTGCTGGCATATTTGGTTTCTGGTGAGAGCCAGCTTCCTGGTTCTTAGATCATTGTCTTCAACCTGTGCCATTTTATAAGGGCACTAATCCCATTGTTGAGGATTCTACCCTTATGACCTAATCACCTCCCAAAGTCCCCAGATACCATCACACTGGGGATTAGGTTTCAACATATAAATTTTGAGGAGATACAAGCATTCATTCCATAGCCACAATAATTTTAAAAATATATCTCTCCACCCTAAGCAAGGTGGGCATGGCATCTTCCTGATTAAGGCAGCAACTCCCTGCTTGTGTCCTGCAGGACCACTGCAGACATCAACACCCTGGCCTAGCCACCAAGGTACAACTTGCATATCCAGTCATAGTGGGAAAATGCTGGGATATTTTTTCCCCCAGGAAAAAAGAAGTCCAAAATAACCTGGTGGCTTTCCCCCCGCCTAAGCTCTGTGTGGTTATATTCTGCTGGTTCACCCCTACTTAGGCCAGCTGTTTCTTTAGATGTCTTCTCTTGGGGGAAAAATAAGGAACAACCTGTCTCCTGGTAGCAGCATCCACAGGAGGATGACAGCAAGTGATATCAATGTGATGGAGGGAGTCTAGCTCCTCTTCATTCCCCTGGCATTGTGCAGTAATGGACTCCGATATTAAAATGCATATTTCACACCCTTGTCCCCCGATTTGGAGGATGGCCATTCACTATGCATGAGCCATTCACTCATGCTCATCACACAGAGAAAATTACATTTTCCCAGTTGCCAAATGAAAGAGATAAATTATCTCACGTGGATAAGAACACTGCTTCCACAGCAGTTCCACAGACCCAAGACACTGATCTAAAGCGCCCAGGAGGGAGATTGAGATTTCCTGGGGTCTTCCTGGTCAGACGAGGTGGCGCATTTGCCCTTCCAGCTTTTTGGATAAAATGAGCATCCTTGAACCCTCTTATTCTTCCTTCCTAGGAAATATGTTATAAAAGGAATAAATCAACACAGAGCATTTGAGATTTATGCCTACCCACTGAATTGATAACACTTACTTGTAATGAAAATTAAAGAAGCAATATGTTAAAATGTTCTCTTTGGGGAAGATACACTAGAATGTCTCACCACTGATGTACACATATCTGCTTCTCGCACACTCTCTCCTTATCCCAGTGTATTGTTTTAGGTTAATGAGGATTAGATCACTGCTGTCTCTAGAATCTATTCCTAAACCTATTGGTGGCAGCAGTGGTAAAGAATCTGCCTGTTAATGCAGGAGATGCAGGAGACACAGGTTCGTTCCTGGGTCAGGAAGATCCTTTGGAGAAGGAAATGACAACCCACTCCAGTATTCTTGCCTGGAAAATTCCATGGACAGAGGAGTCTGGTGGACTACAGTCCATAGGGTCCTAAACAGTTGGACACAACTAAGCACACACACTTAAACCTATTACCTATACACATGCAATTAATAGCAATTGTATCTGTCCAGTAATTACAGCTACCATTTAGTATCCTTCACATGGACATCACTATTCTAACAACTTAATGCATTTTTCTAATATAATCTCATAATTTAAATTTTTGTTTTTGCCCATGTTACAATTAGCACAGTTATATGATTCACACAGTAATTCAAGTTATCCAGCGCCCATTACACACCTGGAATTGTAGGAGGCCCTGGAGGCTGAGGGGGCGTAAAGCAGAAGCAGAGTACATGGCAGACCCTCCAGGGTGTCCAAGTGAGGTTCCCGCACTGATTGGTTTGGAAGTTGGGAGAAGGGAGGGCTCAAGGGCAGCTAAAGCCACTAGTGACCTCATTATACAATGTTTAGGTTATCGTATTTTTCTCTGCCTACAAAAGCGGCTTCTCACCATCCCACTTCGGCGCGCGCATTAAGCGACGCCCCTCATCAGTGTGGACCACTTTGGATTTGCCCGAAGGCACCACCTAAACGCTAGTTATTACTAGTTTATGGGTCTAGTGGCTTCTGCTTTCCTTTTCTGGCTTCTTAAGTGTTGCTTCCCTTCTGTTGGTTTTATCCCGGCCGGAGCATAGATTCACAGCCCCGGCGCCAGGCTCTGGACTGGTGCACGTGTGATCGGTGCCCCCTCAACCTTCGGCAGGGTCCCCTCTCCCGCGCCGCCCAGTCCGGGCTGGCCCCTTCTCCTCCCGGGCGCCCCCGCCTCCGGCCGCTGCATCAGAGCAGAGCGGACGCGGCGGAGAGGCCAGGTTTTCCGCCGAGCGCAGCAGCACTCCGCTTCCCGCCGCCCCATCTCTCGCGGGCAGAGAGCTCAAGGGGGTCCCCTCCCCTAGGGAGGAGTGAGGACAGGCTCCAAAGGTGATGGAGGATTCTAGGGAGCGTGCTCCTAGGCAGGAAGGGCAGGCTACCCCGGGGAGCTGGGTTCGACTCAGAGAACGCGGGTCCCCGTCCCCCAGGTGAGGTTGCCTCCGAGAAGGCTGGGTCGGAGAAGGCCGGTCTACGCTGCGCGCGCTCCGCCCCGGAACAGCGCGGCGGAGCGGCCCCGGGGCTTGCGGGAGGAGGGAGCCGGGCGCGCGGGGGAGGCAGCCGCCCCCTGCCGCCCAAGGCCGGTCTCCCTCGCGCGCCCGCCGCCGCAGCAGGTGGGGGCCCGGCGGGCCGGGGGGCGGGGCCCGGCTCGGGGCGGAGCCGCGGCGGAGAGCGCGGGGCGGCGAGGACCCGGGCCGGGGCCAGAGAGGCAGCCGGAGCCGGAGCCGCGCGCCGGGCTGTCCGGGCGCCCGCGGGAGCTCGCCGCGCGCCGGGGCTGGGACCGGCTGGGCAGAGCGCGCCGGTGCCGCGGCCGCAGACAAAGGCGCCGCTCGCTCCCGGCCGCCGCGCTCTCGGGCTCTGCCTCTGGTAAGGGTAAGTGGCTCCCCCTGCGCCTTCTTTCTTCTCCCGGCTGCCTGCTCCTCTCGGAGTTCCACGGGCTCCCGAAGAGCCGCAGAGAAAGGAAGAAATGACACTTCCCGCTCTCTCTGCAGTCCTCATTACACCTTAAAAAAAATTCCTGAACAAAAACCCTAGCTGATTTCACACTCCCGAGTTTCTGAGCTGTGGGACGTCTCCCGTGGGATCGGCGCTGCCGCCCTCTGTGACCCCTTGGTCCGCCGACTGAGCGCGCGGGTGTAGACCCTGGATCGGCGGTTTGGACGTGAAAGTGGACGCTGGGCTCCCCCGGGGCGGAGGGGCGGGGGGTAGGGAAGGAGGGAGTGGGGATCGGTTGCCGCGAGGGGACCCCCATGTCCAAAGACTGCTCGGCGCGTTCTGGAGCGCCGAGGGGCGGTTCGCACTGCAAGTTCAGATTTGGATCTCGGTTATGGGGTCTGCCCCGGTCCCCTCGCACCCTGCTTTCCAGCCTTCTTCCTGTCTTGTTTAGGGTTAATATAGCGCCCCCTACGCCCCACCCCACAGAAGCGCCCTCTCTGCCCCTTCGCGGCCCCAGGGCGGGGGCTCTGGACGCCTGGGAGGGAGGAAGCCCCGCCGCGTTCCCGGCTGGGGGAACCCCAAACACGTATCTGCGGCGAGAGGGCGGGCGGCTGCAGCCGGAGAAGGAGATCTGACATCACAGCGTGGTCCTCGGCCGGCTCCCCAGCCTCTTCCCGGGCTGCCCTCCGTCAGAAAAGGAATCCCGGCTGCGTTTTTTTCTTTTTGCTTTTGTTCTGCCGGAACTCTCCGGAATCCGGGGAGAAGCCGTGGCGGGCCGACACACCCGGGAGGGGGACCTTGGCGGAAGCTCCAGGTGCAAGCCCAAAGTGACAACTGGAGACGGCAGCTGTCTCCCGCCCCCGAGTGGGAAAGAGATCCCGATCACTGATCAATGCTCGGGAGCAGGCAGTGGGTCGGCCGCTTGCCTGAGAGTGGGATGTCCGCCGCGGCCGCGCGCCGTCACGCGCCGCTCCCGCACTCTCGGAAACGCTTCCTTCCTTGAAACGCGCATCGCCATTCACGGATCTGTGTCTGGGACTTGATTAACGTCACCTCTGCCCGGTTCTCTGAGGAGCGAGAATCTGCATCTATTCTATTTAATAGCCTTTTAGAGGGGCCTACTGTGTGCAAGGCAGCAGCCCTACGATTATCCTAAGAGATACTTAATTGAGCGCCTACTGTGTGCAAAGCAGGTGTGTTAACGAACTTTTCAGTTTAGCGGAGTTTATTGAGTACTTGCTGTATTCACGGTACCGATTCTCTGCCTGTATCTTAATAGATATTTACTGAGCAACTACAGCGCACAAGGTCGTTTTTGTTTGTTTTGTCTCGGAAGGGCTGCCCGGTGTATCTGTGGGGGAGGGGGACACGTGGAGGCAAGGAAGCCAAAATATGTCTTCGAACCCTTCAGTTCCTTTGGTAACCTGCCTTTAACTTTGCCGGACTGCTTGCTGTGTGGTTTATCAGACGGGAGCAGGGCACAGTCACGAAAAGGACCTCTTTCCAATTCAGTTTCCTCTCTTTAGAAAGGAGGGAGGAGGCGGTTCCCTTTGTGCAAAGCACGGTGGTAGTTATTGCAGCGAATCAAAGGTTAATGAGGCAAAGCATTGACACTTAGAGGGGGAAAGTCAGTGGTGGGGACAGAAAGACAAAAGACAAGCCAGAAAGCTTGGGAGTGGGGCATGAAGATAGGCCAAGAGAGACCCCTCAGCCACTGGCTCCAAACCACGACCCTGCTGAGAGTGGCTTTTAAATTCTATCTTTCTGGTGGCTGGGGACGTAGAGGCAGAATCAAATGGTCTGAGGGTCCTACCTACTAAGAGATTAGGTGAGTCTGTTGTTCTCATGGGATCTTGAGACACACTGGAATATCCAGATTGAGGAAGAAAACCATGGGTCCTCAGCCTCTTGGCATATAGTTGTTGTATATAGGCTGTTATCAGGAAAATGTAGACTAGTAGGTATGATGTAGTCAGGTAGGAGATCTTGTGATATAAACGGGCTGCTTGGGCAGCATATGTGAAAAGCTAGGAGCGAAGTCTTCCTGGAATTTAATGTCAAAAATAAAATTCTATGCTTGTGGAATTGTGGCTTTCCTTTTATCAGACTGAGAAATTCTCTGTGTCTAGTATGGTTGTCTTTTTAACTTCAGTTCAGTCGCTCAGTCGTGTCCGACTCTGCGACCCCATGGACTGCAGCTCGCCAGGCTTCCCTGTCCATCACCAACTCCTGGACCTTGCTCAAACTCGTGTCCATTGAGTTGGTAACGCCATCCAGCTCTCTCATCCTCTGTCATCCCCTTCTCCTCCTGCCTTCAATCTTTCCCAGCATCAACGTCTTTTCCAATGAGTGAGTTCTTCACATCAGGTGGCCTAAGTCTTTTAACTTGGCCTCCAGCAGCTTCTGGTAACAACTTTTCCCTAGCTTCTTGGTAGGTTGATCTTTTCTTCGCAAATCATTTCCAATTGCCCTTGGGGGGATTTTTTTTTTAACTACAAGTTACTAATTTTTGTTATGAACTTGAAAGCCCCCCTTCAGATTTTTTCTGGAAGTAGCCCTGTTATGAAAGATACCTAGGAAATATAGTAAACACTAGATGAATGACTTGGAGGCCCTGTACTTAAAAGAGGAGGGAGGGATAAAAGGTCAAAATCAGTCTATTTTCAGGACAGGAGTAGAGACATAGACACAGAGCACAGACTTATGGACCTGGGAGTGGGGGAAGGAGAGAATGGGGTGAACTGAGAGAGCAGCACTGAAACATACATTGTCATATGTGAACAGACAGCAGGAAGTCGCTGCGGGGCAGAGGCGCTCTGTGACCACCTAGAGGTGCAGGCTGGGGTGGGGAGGGAGGGGCGTGAGGGAGGGGACATGTGTATACTTAAGACTGATTCATACTGCTGTGTGGCAGAAACCAATGCAACACTGTAAAGCAATTATCCTTTATTTGAAAAAAAAAAAAAGTCAAAATCAGGAATTACAGGGAAAAATATAAACTGCCCTTGAAAGACAGAATGTGATTTAGATAGGCAAAGAAGATGAACAAAGACCTCCCTTCTAAATTGAGGGAAAGGATGTCAGCCTAAGGGTGATGGAAACCAACCATCTTTTGAGCACTTTAGAAATGTGATAGCTCTTCATCTGGAAGAGGTTCGAAGCACTGCCGGATCGTTTGGCTCTGTGCCCAGTGCTTTGCGAGGTGTCAGGTGGGGGCTTCACCCAGCCTGGCCTGGCGTTCACTGTAATTCCCATGGCTGGTGGCTGGTGAGAACCCTTGTCTCCTGTTCCAGCTGGAAGGAGCACTGCATCCCTACCATTCTTTCCAACATTCCTAGGGTTTTTTTCACCTGAGCCGAACTTGATTATAATCTTCTTCAAAGCCAAGAATGTGACTTGGTCTTTTCTGTACATCCTTCCTTCCCTGGAGGCTCAGGCGTGGTCTGCAGGGTAGGTGACTTTTATTCCAGAACCCTGGATTGTCCATTCCTTCCACCTTTCCCTACTTCTTCAGGGCCTGACCTTTCTCCCTCTCTACCACTTTCAGCTCCTCAGAGCCTTTCACTGTATGTAAACTCAGGACAAAACCAACCTGTCATTAACCCCTTTCTCTTGACTTGGAGTGTAGGTCACTGTTCTGTCTTCCAGGGGTCCTTGCACTTTAAACCTCATTATGGAACAAAAGGCTTTATCCACCATGAGATTTCAGGCATAGACAAGTGGCTGTTGGAGGTAACTGGGGAGGCGAAGCGCCTTTCCTGGTGCTTCTGAAATGATGCTGCTACCATCTCATGTAGCCAGTCTTGGCAAAGGTCACTGTGGGCCCACGATCCACAAAAGTCTGGAGCCTTCATTGCTTGGTGGCTGGCGTGGCAGCCGAGGTCAGAGAGCAGTCCTGCGTGTGCTGTCAACCCAGCCTTCACTCGCTCTGTTCTTTAAAGGTTAATCCTTTTCCAGACAAGAGTCTTTCTTCCTTCCCTACACGTGCCCTTATTCTAAGGCTGGGATTCTCAGCCTGAGCACTCTTGGTGTTGTGAGCTGGAACATTCGCTGTGGGGCCTGTCCTGTGCGTGGTAGAATGCTTGGCAGCAGCCCTGGTCTCTACCCACTAGATGCCAGTAGCACCCCACGTCCTCTCCCCAATTTGTGACAATGAAAAGTGTCCCCCAGTCATTATCAGACATCCCCTGGGGAGCAGAATCACCCCCTATGGTGAACAGCTGTTCTGAAGGGTACTGGTTACTCTGTACAGTGCTTGCATAACCATTCCCACTTTTTCTGGAAGAGGCCTCCTTCACTGTAGCTTGGTTTTCAAGATAGGAGACTGGGTAAATATAAGGTGCACTTACTTCTGTCGTGTCTGACTCTCTGTGACGCTGTGGACTGTAGCCCACCAGGCTCCCTCTGCCCGGGGGATTCTCCAGGCAAGAATACTGGGGTTTGTTACCATACCCTCCTCCATGGGATCTTCCTGATGCAGGGATTGAACCTGGGTCTCTTACATCTCCTCCATCAGCAGGCCAGTTCTTTACCCATTAGAGCCACCTGGGAGGCCCACAAGTGTGTAATGTACATTGTGGCATTTTCCATGTGGATAATTTCCTAAATCAGAATAAACATCCTTTGCAGGTCACATATCCTAATCTGGTCATCAGTCAATCTTTTGAGAGAAAGCAACAATAACCACCCCCAGCCGCCCACAAAAACCCCCCACAAAGCACCTCCCAGCTTCTTCCCCTAGCATGTGTTTGATTTATGTAGCAGAAATTCAGGTGGTAGAACCACTGTTGGGAACTAGAGTTGCCCAGAGGGTCATCCCAGCCCACTGCTCGGACAGTGGCTGGGGGGTGGTAGGGGAGGTGGGAAGCGGTGGGCGAGGTCCAGTCTGGTGGGATAGGATGCTTGTGTAAACTGAGGAGTCCTGTTTACGGAAGACAGTGACCACGTGAGTGTGTGCTGGGGCCCTTCACTGGCCCTGGATGGGGCTCTGAGTTGTCAGTTTCATTTGCTTCAGGTGAAGCTGGCTCTGGGCGTTGCTGACGGCAGCGGCTGCAGAAGCAGGAGCGCAGAGGCTTGCTGCTACCTGTGGCTGCCAGGAACCGAGAGAAGCTTCTCAAAGACTTGGCTTCAGGAGAGCACACGGATCAAGACAGGATAGTTGAGCTCAGGGTAGCCAGTACTTCTGCTCCTCAGTCAGTTCAGTTGCTCAGTTGTGTCCAATTCTTTGCGACCCCATAAATTGCAGCACGCCAGGCCTCTCTGTCCATCACCAATTCCCGGAGTTCACTCAGACTCAAGTCTATCGAGTCAGTGATGCCATCCAGCCATCTCATCCTCTGTCATCCCCTTCTCCTCCTGCCCCCAATCCCTCCCAGCATCAGAGTCTTTTCTAATGAGTCAACTCTTTGCATGAGGTGGCCAAAGTATTGGAGTTTCAGCTTTAGCATCAGTCCTTCCAAAGAACATCCAGGGCTGATCTCCTTCAGAATGGACTGGTTGGATCTCCTTGCAGTCCAAGGGACTCACAAGAGTCTTCTCCAACACCACAGTTCAAAAGCATCAACTCTTCAGCGCTCAGCTTTCTTCACAGTCCAACTCTCACTTGTGTCCCTGTCTGCCTTCAAAAGTAGAACTTCCACAGCGTTAGCAGCAACTGCATCTTTGTACGATGGAAGAAGGGGCGTGGCTAGTTCAAGTTTAGCAGCAGGATTCTTGAGTTCTGTCCAGTAAATGAAAGTAACTTAATGGACCTTGTAAGTGAGATTGGTATGCTGCCCAAGTTATTGCTTCCAAAAGTGACTGAAACTCTTTTGGGTCACTATAATCGTATTTGAAAAGTTTACAGTAAGATTTGGATTCAGACTTCTATTTTGGACCACCCCAGTGTGGGGTGAGACTTTTCCTGTCATTGAAACAGGCCAGATAGGAAATACCTTCTGGGGGCAAGGTGGGAAAATAACTCGAGTCCTTAAATACTTAATAAAACAAACAAATAAAACCCCTCTATATTTCAGGCTTTTCATTCACGTACAGTGTTTTTCCTTAATCTAAACTGACCTATTTTCAAGGAGGAAGAGAAAGTGCTGTGCTTTGTATCTAAATGTGCCTGGCTGTGCATGAAACTGATCTACCAATATTGTCATTGTCTACATTTAACAAAAATAAAGACTCTTATTAGAAAATTTGATGTAGGAGGGATTCTTTGAAAAATTAGTTTTTCTATTTCTGTTTGAAGTGATTCAAGTTTTATAAAACTTGTCGAGAATCAAGATCAGTTTGGAGATTTGGGGTCAAATTTATACATTATCAAAAAATGTAGACCTGCAAGGGATCTTGGGGGTCAGTGACCAGCTCTCCTTGCCCCACTGTGTAAATGGGGAAACTGAAGCTGAGAGATGTTAGGTGGTTTGCCAAGGTCACGCAGAGGTCAGGGCCATGGCTGGGCAAGGAGTCAGGAGTTTGTCCCATTCTCTTGGACACTCAGTACCACTGGGGAAATAACTAGAGTACTTGAAAACTTATTAAAATAGACAAATAAAACCCCTCTATATTTCAGGCTTTCCATCTTTCCAGGTGAATGTTGGTGGAGGAAGAGCCAGGAAGGAAAAGAGCTTGATAACTTGTCTCATTTCCATGTCGCCTAATCCTGATAGAACTAATCACTAATTCAGACTGATTACATCTGTCCCAAAGGTGTGTGCACGTACAGGTCTCACTGAATAAAAACTGAAACAGTTGGATTAGTGGAACAATATTGTTTTATAAAACTTCCTATGTACAGCACAGTGATTATAGTTAACAATGCTGTATCATGTGTTTGAAAGTTGCTAATAGAGTACCAAATAGGAAAAGGAATTCATCAAGGCTGTATATTGTCACCCTGCTTATTTAACTTATATACAGAGTACATCATGAGAAACACTGAGCTGGAAGAAGCACAAGCTGGAATCAAGATTGCTGGGAGAAATATCAATAACCTCAGATATGCATATAACACCACCCTTATGGCAGAAAGTGAAGAGGAACTAAAAAGCCTCTTGATGAAGGTGAAAGAGGAGAGTGAAAAAGTTGGCTTAAAGCTCAACATTCAGAAAACGAAGATCATGGCATCCAGTCCCATCACTTCATGGGAAATAGATGGGGAAACAGTGGAAACAGAGTCAGACTATTTTTTTGGGCTCCAAAATCACTGCATATGGTGACTGCAGCCATGAAATTAAAAGACGCTTTCTCCTTGGAAGGAAAGTTATGACAAACCTAGATAGCATATTCAAAAGCAGAGACATTACTTTGCCAACAAAGGTCTGTCTAGTCAAGGCTATGGTTTTTCCAGTGGTCATGTATGGATATGAGAGTTGGACTGTGAAGAAAGCTGAGCACCGAAGAATTGATGTTTTTGAACTGTGGTGTTGGAGAAGACTCTTGAGAGTCTCTTGGACTGCAAGGAGATACAACCAGTTCATTCTGAAGGAGATCAGTCCTGGGATTTCTTTGGAAGGAATGATGCTAAAGCTGAAACTCCAGTACTTTGGCCACCTCATGCGAAGAGTTGACTCATTGGAAAAGACTCTGATGCTGGGAGGGATTGGGGGCAGGATGAGAAGGGGATGACAGAGGATCAGATGGCTGGATGACATAACCGACTCGATGGACATGAGTCTGGGTGAACTCCGGGGTTGGTCTCCCCTCCAGGGAGGTCTGGTGTGCTGTGATTCATGGGGTCGCAAAGAGTCAGACATGACTGAGTGACTAAACTGAACTGAATAGAATAGATCTTTAATGTTCTCATCACAAGAAAAAAACTGTAGCTTTGTATCAGTTCGGTTCAGTCGCTCAGTCGTGTCCGACTCTTTGCTACCCCATGAATCGCAGCACACCAGGCCTCCCCTGTCCATCACCAACTCCTGGAGTTCCCTCCAGACTCAGTGCCATCGAGTCGGTGATGCCATCCAGCCATCTCATCCTCTGTCATCCCCTTCTCCTCCTATCCCCAATCCCTCCCAGCATCAGAGTCTTTTCCAGTGAGTCAACTCTTCGCATGAGGTGGCCAAAGTACTGGAGTTTCAGCTTTAGCATTATTCCATCCAAAGAAATCCCAGGGTTGATCTCCTTCAGAATGGACTGGCTGGATCTCCTTGCAGTCCAAGGGACTCTCAAGAGTCTTCTCCAACACCACAATTTTAATTTTTCGGCGCTCAGCCTTCTTCACAGTCCAGCTCTCACATCCATACATGACCACAGGAAAAACCATAGTCTTGATTAGACGGACCTTAGTTGGCGAAGTAATGCCTCTGCTTTTGAATATGCTATCTAGGTTGGTCATAACTTTTCTTCCAAGAAGTAAGCAGCTTTGCATGGTGATGACTTATTGTGGTGAACATTCCTGGTATATATACAAATTTTGGATCATTGTTTTACATCTGAAACTAATACAATGTTACATGTCAATTACATCTCAATAAAATTTTGAAAAAAAAATTTTAACTTTCTTTAGTGTTGTTTTCTATTGTCTTTACAGTAAATAGAATGAAACATTTATTTCCCTGTTGGGGAAAGGAATACGGATTCATTATGGAAAGCAGCAAGGTGAATGAAAATGATCCTTCTGCCTGTCATAGGCTGATCTGATCATATTGTTCTATGTTTATTTTTAGTGTTTTTCCCTCAGCTCATTTTTAAACACAATTGAGATGACGCTGTGTTGTGTTGTGCTAAGTTGCTTCAGTTGTGTCCGACTCTATGAACTATAGCCCACCAGGCTCCTCTGTCCATGGAATTCTTTAAGCAGGAATACTGGAATGGGTTGTCACTTCCTTCAGGAAATCTTCCAGACCCAGGGATCCAACCTGCATCTCTGAAGTCTCTTACATTGGCAGGCGAGTTCTTTACCGCTAGCACCACCTGGGAAGCCCATGCATATAATTTTAATTTTTTATCTTGCTTTTTCTCAGCTAGTATTGTAATAAGCAATTTTCAAGTTATTACAAATGCTTTGTAAACATATTTTTAATGACTATGTAATTCAGTACTTTGGAACCCTGTTAACTTACTACAATATTTTGTTATTAGCGGGCATTATTTTCTCCCAGTTCTGGTCACTGTGTCATGACAGTGAGTAGCTTTGCACTTATACTTTTCTACAATTAGGAGTGTTTGCTTAGTAAGTATTTCCAGATAGTGAAATTGGTCAGCCAGGGGAAGCACCAGGTTAATACCTTGCTTTCCAGAACTGGAAATGATTTTACCACATCATTGACAACATGGAATCTTTTATTTTTTTCAACTATTTATTTAAGGTAAAAAATATGTTGCTTTCATTTGCATTTTGGTTACCAACATGGCTAAACATTTCTCTGTAAGAATTGTTACCATTTGTATTTTTTGTTAATTATCTACTTTTCTATTTGGGTTTAGTGCTTTACCAAAAAAATTGATCTGCTTGTAGAAAACCCATTTTTAAAGAGGAAAACAATAAACCTCTGATTGCATGAATATTATGAAGGGTTCCATCTAACCCTAATGTTCCACAGTTGCAAGACTTCACGGGCTGTATTTCCGACTGAATTCTTTTTGTCACAGTGACGGAGCTGCCTGTTCCATTCCTAAAGCAAGCTCGGGTGGACAGGGAGCTCCATCGTCCAGCCAGCAGGCAGTGAGCACTTATTCGGTGTTCCCAGGTACTGAATTCTCAGTCCTTGCTTTGTGAAGTGGGTACTGTTTTAGTGTATCCATTTAGATATGAGGAGAGTGATGCACAGAGAGGTGAAATAACCCATGGTCCCATACAGCTTTTAAAGGGTTCTGATCACCCAATTCCAGCACACATGGGTTTTTGCCACACATCTGATAAGTCCTCTGTGACACCAGCAGGGTGTCCTGCGGTTCAACTTGATTCTAACCCTCTACCTGAGATGGCATCAGATCTGATGGGTTATGAGCTCAGCCCCACGAGGGTGCCCTCCAGCTCCAGTCTCAGCCCTGGTTGTCACCTGTGTCTCTGACAAAAGTGAAAAGTGTTAGCCGCTTAGTCGTGTCTGACTCTTTGTGACCCCATGGACTGTGGCCCGCCAGGCTCCTCTGTCCATGGAATTCTCCAGGCAAGAATACTGGAGTGGGTTGCCATTTCTTTCTCCAGGGGAATCTTCCCAACCCAGGGGTTGAACCTGGGTCTCCCAGTTTGCAGGCAGACTCTTAACTGTCTGAGCCACCAGGGAAGTTAAATCAGAGGTTCTCATGACTCCCTCCTTGAGTTCAATTAATTTGCTAGAGTGGTCGCAAACATAGGAAAAGCCATTTACTCTCTAGATTACTGATTTATTACGAAGAATATTAAAGTATGCAAGTCAATAGCCAGAAGAAGAGCTAGCCAGGGTAAGGGCCTTAACTAACATAGGATATTCTGTCCTCCTGGAGTTTGGGGCCCAGCATGGTGGCATGTGGAAGCATTCTTGTTCTCCAACTTGGAAGCTCTCCTAACCTTTTGGATTTTTATGGAGGCTGCATTACAAAGGCATTATTGGTCAAATCACCAGCCACTGGTGGTTGATTCAATCTCCAGCTCCTTGCCCTAACCTGGAAGTCAGGGCGTGGAACTGAAAGTTCCATTCCTTTTTCCACGGTTGGTTTCCTTGACGACCATCCCCCATCCCTAGGTAGTTTCCAAAATCGCATCATGAATATAAACCCAGGTGTGCTGGAATGGGGTTTATTATGAATATGGAGATACCCATTTCACCTTTGTGGCTCTGAAGCAATGTCAGGATCTGAGGACAAAGGACAATATTGTAACAAAAGATATTCCCATTGCATATATGGCTCAGGAAATTCCAAGGGTTTGGGGAGCTATGAGCCAGAAACCATTGATATGAAGACCATATATATGGAAAACATATTTTGTTCATCTGAACAGGCAGATACGTGTTCCTTGTAAATCGCAATATTGAATCTATTTATTTTTGGCTGTGCTGGCTCTTTGTTGCCGTGTGTCGACTCTCTCTAGTTGCAGTGCATGGACTTCTTGTTGCTTCTCTTGTGGAAGAGCACAGGCTGTAGGGCGTACGGGCTCAATAGTTGTGGCACACGGCTTAGTTGCCGCATGGCATAGGGATCTTCCTGGGCCAGGGATCGAACCTGTGTCCCCTCCATTGGCGGTGGATTCTAAACCACTGGGCCACCAGGGAAGTCCATTACAACTCTCAACCACTGTTTCCAACCTCTGAGTCTTCCCCAAAGTGACCTGCCTCCATTAGTATTTGAGGAAGCTGGGCTTAGGAAATTTAGCAACTTTTTCTGAACTCCGCTGCCGATAACTGGGAGAACTTTGTGGTGTAAGGTCAACTTGCTACCTTAAACATCTTCTTAACTTTTATGTCTCTTAGCCTCTCTTCTGCTTCTCCATCCTTTTTATATCTCCTAGCTACATCTGGTAGTTCTTCTGACCTATCTTCTAAGTCTTACTGTATCTCTTCAGCTGGGTCTAATCTGCAGTTAAATCCATCTGTTGCATTCTTAATTTCAGTTACTGAATTTCAGTTCTAGAATTTTTAGCTCTTTTTCAGATCTTTAATGTTACTTTATATAGTCCTGGTTCCTTGTTCTGAAATTTTTAAGCCCAATTTCTGTCACCATGAGCATAGTTATGTACTGTCTTACGTTCTGTGTCTGTAATTTTTCCATCTGGGATATGTCTGTCTCTTCTGTTTGGTGTTTGTCCTAATTCTCATGTTGGTTCCTATTTATGTCATCGTATTTCCTCGTGTGCCTTGTTATCTTTGAATGTGTGTTAGATGTGGTTTTGAAAAAAAATATTTGTATAAATAATACAAAAATATTTTTATAAATATCATATTTCAATCAATTAAGTACAATTGATGTACTTCAATTAAGTACATTTTTTTCACATTTTAATCTCTGAAATTCAGATGTAATTTACGGTTGATCAAGATGTACGTTTACGGTTGGTAGCATTTTCCCCTTTTTCATTGGTTCATGCATTAAAAAAATAGAGGCATCATATAATTAGCAGTACTGAAGGTTGATGAAATAATCTCAGGCTTTGAATGATGATAAACATGACGAGTTCTAGAGAGCCTTTTAAACAACCTCTGCCGGCTTTCCGGGTACCAGCAATCCCAGATCAATTTGGGCACTTGAGATTTTCTAGGCCATTCAGGTGACTGAAAGTTTACTTTTGTTTTCTTTTACTTGTAGGGCTTAGTCACTGAGGTCCCACCCACAGGCGTAAAGTGGCTTGTCAGGCTTTAACCTTGCGGATGCTCTGGGTCCCCGACCCTGTGAGGCTGTGAAAGTGATGCTCAGCTTTCCAGCTCTCTCTTCCTGCTTGACAGATTCTCCCCAACTCGCTAAGAGTGGCTTCTAAGACCTAGGGCCACATCTCAGGCTCATATTCCAGATCTGAAGCCTGAATCCCCCCTCTCTCTCTTGTAAGCTCGTGCTGTGTGCTCAGATGCTCCGTCGTGTCCGACTCTTTGGAACCCCATGGACTGTAGCCCACCAGGCTCCCCTGTCCATGGGATTCTCCAGGCAAGGATGTTGGAGTGGGCTGCCGTGTTATCCTCCAGGGGATCTTCCTGACCCAGGGATCAAATCCCAGTCTCTAACATTCCCTGCATTGGCAGGTGGATTCTTTAACCACGGCACCACCTGGGAAACTTCTAGGAATAATTAAAACATTTCATCTGGGTTTCTTTGTTGTGGTCACTGGGAAGGTTGGTTCTAATTATGCAGTTTATCACTGTCCGGAGGAGCCGGTAGTGAATCTCATCTGTCTTAGAGACTGACGGAAGAGCATGGAATACCAGCTGCTCTTTGCTAGCTCATGGTTAGGGAACTTCCTCCCTCCGCTCCTAGTATGTCATCCGGGTTGTAACTGGAAAGTGGAGGTTGGGATGAATACATTTCCACAAACTGGATATAGCTAAATATAGATATATTTCCCTATATAAAAGAGACGAATTCCACAGGCTTTTCTTAATAAGGTGGGTGACTTGGCAGAGAAGGCAGTTCTAGGAGTTGCTTCTGGATCCCCATCAGTCATCAGTTTCCATCCGGCTTCTTCCTTCTCATTCATACTGTCCTGCAGAGAGATGAGGATTTAAGACCAAGGACCCCGATGAGCGAGCAAGATGCTTTGTGTTCCAGCAACTGTTAGGAAGTAAAACAAAAAACTAGACCGTATTTGAGCTAGGTGAGGCTTCTTCCCTTCAGCATGGGCCCAGGCATTTCCATTTGGAGAGCGGAATTTCTCACCCCTGGCCGAGACTATTACTTGTGGAAACTGACCTGTTGTGTCCACAAGGCTCAGGGTGGCCTCTCCAGAGGACTCTTCTTAAATCTTATTTTTCAAAAGAAGCTCTGTGTTCCTTTCTGGCTTCTCAAAGGCATATGGTTACCTATGTTTTCTCAAAATCAGCTGCCAATTGTATTTTCCCCTGCCTCAGTCCAACTCTTATAGAGGTTTTCCCAGCAGCTTTCATGAAGCCAGAGAAATTTACCATGAGTTTCAAACTCTGTATTGAGTTTGGAAAGTTTGGGTGAAGGAGCACAGAATGGCAGGAAGCCCTCCCTCCCCACCAAACCAGAGCCTCCACTGGCTTTTTTGAAGGGGGGAGGTCTCTTGTGTTTATTTGGGGATCTTTTTTTTCCCCCTGAAAACCTTAGAACTGTCCTCTCAGAAAATTGCTTCTGCCCAGGGGACTGCAGGTCAGGAGTGTAGCCATTGGGTGTAATGATGAAAGGTTTGTTATCAGGGATCTGGCTTTCTAGAAAGGCTTGTTTGTGGGGGAGGGGAGGGTATCCCTACCACCTATTTGGAGACCACCTCTTCTTACCTTTTGTGTATTCCATGATGATTTATTCAGCTTATTTGGATTTTCATTTACTTTTACAATATTTCACACATAGGAAAGATTACATATAACTATTATAACATATTGCATATAACTATGCATATTGCTAGAGATGGAAACCCTCCAATTAGCTTTTAATAACTGTCCTTAGTGGTCCAGTGGCTCAGACTTTGCAGTCCCAATGCAGGGGGCTTGGGTTCGATCCCTGGTCAGGTAACTAGATCCCACATGTTGCAACTAAGAGTTTGCATGCTTCAACTAAGACCCAGAGCAGCCAGACAGATAAACTGATAAATACACAAATATTTTTTAAAAGATAATTAAAAGAATAACTGTCTTTATGCAACAAGTCTATCATTCCACTCCTAAGTAATTCTAGATTGGAACTGATCCTTTTGGAAGAAATGATATATGATTTAATTAATTTTGAAGAAGCAAATTTTCTATTCTCCCAGAAAATGTGCCCCTCCATGATTATTTTTGGAGGCAGAACTACTAGAAAACCCCACCAACTATAAGAACTTATGAACCAAGATGTCTGAAAACTCTTTAGCCTGGAAGGAAGTGAATTAATTCCTCCAGCATGATTCATTTTAGGTACAAGCCAGCTTCTTTTATTTACCAGTAACTTAGACTCTTAAGCTGATTTTTCTAAAAAGGTATAATTATTTTGACATCAAGGCCATATTCTATATCTCTAACATCAGATTTTCCATTTATTTGAAGCTGAGGTTTTTCCCAGCCATTTTGAGACCGTTTTGTCTGCTAATAAGAGATAATGTGCTGTGATTTCAATAACATGTGTGAGAACCACAGGAAGTTCTGACAGAGTCAGCTGAGCAAATTTCTGTACTTGTCATAGAGAGCCGCACACTGCCTTCAGAATTTGTCTGTGACAGTGTGCGTGAGAGCTACGTCGCTTCCAGTTTTGTCCAGTTCTTTGCGACCCGATGGACTGTAGCCCGCCAGTCTCCTCTGTCTGTGGGATTCTCCAGGCAAGAACACTGGAGTGGGTTGCCCTACCCGCCTCCAGGGGATCTTCCTGACCCAGGGATTGAACCCGCATCTCCTATGTCTCCAGATTGGCAGGTGGGTTCTTCACCACTAGCGCCACCTGGGAAGCCCCGGTAGCCAGAGTACCTTTTACCAAACTTTTTACCAAATAGTCAGAACTTTTTAGAAGGCTCAGAACAGTAAAGTGTGATAGCTGTTTCAACAGAAATAAAAGGGACAGGGAAATTCAGAAATCTGCAATGATTTTATTGGTAAGAAGAGAATAAGGAAGATGATTGCAGTAAACCACTTAGGAGAGATGAGAAGTATGTTAACAATAGAGTAACCACACTGGCTGCTTCGAGCTCTCCGGAAAGAAGGAGTGAAAATGAAAAATGTCTTGACCAATTACTCTAACAACCCACACATCTGCTGTGTAACAAAGCCAGTGAAATACGGGCCGTCAAATGGACAGAGAGAATTTTCGGGTGTACAGAGTAAAGAGAGAGAGAGAATTTTCTTTTTCTGCACTGTGAGAATTTGCCTAGTAAATAGTTCTGGGCATGTCGTGGCCTAAATAACTGTAAAAATTTTCCTGTACTTTACTGTTTTCTTGAGCTGAATAGAAATTAAAGACAAATAAAAGGCTTTGATCCTTAACTAATTTTGTTAGGTCTCTAGATGAAGGGCAATAATGAGTAGGAGTCCAGCAGGAAAATGCTCATAGTTTATTATTTTAGTTAAAAGCTTGATGTCTTATTTCTAAATTTTTGTGCATGTTTTCATTCTTCAGGAGTCATTTGCTGAATTTGTTAATCCTGAAAACCCCCTTTATGAGCAGTCTTTGAACCTGAAATGCATTTAAAGAATAAGAGGAGGTAAAAAAAAAAAAATCCTTTGACTTCTCTCTCTGATTTATTCAGAAACAGATCCCCAGAACCAAAGATCTATGTATAGGTCCTTTAGCAGCTGAATTTTATTTCACCAACAAACAATACTGTTTTCTCTGCACTCCTGAGTTGAGGATTTAGCAACTAAACCACCACTGCCACCACAATATATTAAATAACCTTCTCGTCTTCAGTTCCACCTTTCCTATTGGTAAGAAATAATAAGAGCATTATTATTTAATTATCGCCACTCGAAGCTATGTCATATTTCAGTAATCTAAAACTATATTGTCTTAAACTGAGATTGTTTGAAATAAGATCTTTCCTGTCCAGTAATGGATACCTAGAAAAGGAGGTGGATAGTTACAGACACCGGGAGTAGAATCAGGAATATATACATACACAGTTTTGATTATGGGGTGATCATAAGCTTTGTTTCTGGAAGGACACATGAGACATTGTGAGTAGCAGCAAAGGAAGAAGTAACTGGTTACACAGGTGTTGTTGTTCAGTTGATCAGTCATGTCCAACTCTGCGACCCCCGTGGACTGCAGCATGCCAGGCTTCCCTGTCCTTCACCATCTCCCAGAGCTTGCTCAAACTTATATCCATTGAGTAGGTGACACCATCCAACCATCTCATCCTCTCTTATCCCCTTCTCCATCTGCCTTCAGTCCTTCCCAGCATCAGGGTCTTTTCCATTGAGTTGGCTCTTTGCATCACATGGCCAAAGCACTGGAACTTCAGCTTTAGCATCAGTCCTTCCAGTGAACACCCAGGACTGATCTCCTTTAGGATAGACTGGTTGGATCTCCTTGCAGTCCAAGGGACTCTCAAGAGTCTTCTCCAACACCACAGTTCAAAAGCATCAATTCTTCGGCACTCAGCTTTCTTTATAGTCCAACTCTCACATCCATACATGACTACTGGAAAAACCATAGCTTCGACTAGACAGACCTTTGTTGGTCAAGTAATGTCTCTGCTTTTTAATATGCTGTCTAGGTTAGTCTTAGCTTTTCTTCCAAGGAGTAAGTATCTTTTAATTTCATGGCTGCAATCACCATCTGCAGTGATTTTGGAGCCCAAGGAAATAAAGTCTGTCACTGTTTCCACTGTTTCCCTATCTATTTGCCATGAAATAATGGGACTGGATGCCATGATCTTACATGTTGAGTTTTAAGCCAGCTTTTTCATTCTCCTCTCTCACCTTCATCAAGAGGCTCTTTAGTTCCTCTTCACTTTTTGCCATAAAGGTGGTGTCATCTACATATCTGAGGTTATTGATATTTCTCCCTGCAATCTTGATTCTGGCTTGAGCTTCATCCAGCCTAGCATTTCACATGATATACTCTGCAAATAAGTTAAATAAGCAAGGTGACAATATACAGCCTTAACATATTCCTTTCCCAATTTAGAATCAATCCGTTGTTCCATGTCCAGTTCTAACTGTTGCTTCTTGACCTGCATACAGATTTCACAGGAGGCAGGTAAGGTGGTCAGTATTCCCATCTCTTGAAGAATTTTCCATAGTTTGTTGTGATCCACGCAGTCAAAAGCTTGAGTGAAGCAGAAGTAGAGGTGAGGGAAGGGATTTTTAAATTTTATAGTTTTTCATACTATTTAATTTTTACCATGAACCTATATTTTTATTTAATAAGTAAATATGGGGGAAAATTAAGAAAGTACAAAACAGAAAATAAGCCACTGTATGTGAGATCCTGCAGTTCCGAATTTAACCTCTGGATTCCTTTCTCAGTGGAAATTCTAGCTTTTATGAGTCATCAGACCCAAGTCTATATCGACTCAGTTACATCATCCTCCATGGTTTTGTGTAACTTATCTTATGTAGCATATTTTCAGTCCCTCTCATGCTTGTGTTTCCTTTGAGCCTCACAATGGCACTGTCCAGTATGTTGGACTGGTGTTATATGATTCCCACTTTACAGGTGAAAAGACTGAAACTTAAGAAAGATAGGTGACTTATCAGAGGTGACATGTTCACTACCCATGAAGTTCAGAACTAGAAGTCAAGTTCAGTGTGCCTTTAACCCTTGTAGAAAGAACTTGGCCATTTATTTTGGACATTAAAAAAAAATATCCCAAGCTGTCTCCTCTCCAGTTTCATGCCATAGCATCTGTTTCATTCTGTCTTATATCATGGTTAGGTGTATAATTGTTTTCCTCATTAATTTTTATCACCCTAGGCTTTCTCTCTTCTTTCTCTAGCCTTTCTGTGTCTGGTCCATTTGATGCATCTATTAGTTCTTAATCTTTGTTTTATGGAATTGGATACTCAAGGTACTTTCTCCTACATAATAATCCATTTTTAGGAAAACAAAATAGTAAAAGCCATTTCCACAAGACTAATATCATTGTCCACAAGAGAATTCAAGCCACATGATGTTTGAGCTGGAAGAAAACCATCTTTGTGAGTATTTATTTTGTTTTAGAAATGAGGAACCTGAAGATCAAATAAGTGGCTCAAGGTCACACAGGAGTGAGAGGTGACTTGGTGTCAGGAGACGGGTCTCTTTCAGCCCAGCCTGGCTCCTGCTGCAGCCATCATTGCAGACGCTTATCTTCTCGTCATCAGGCATTTAGATGAATGGTCAATGTAGGCAAAAGAGAGGTCACACTTGCAGTGACCAGGAAGTGGTAACCTCAAAAAGAAAATGAGGTATTGAGCTGATTTTTCCATCTTTTAGTGAACGATTTTGCAATTTACTTCCTTTTAAAGCAAACTTGGTATATACATGCCAGCATTTCCACAAAAGGATTGGGAGTAGGAATCTTTTAGATGGTAAGTAATTCCCACCTTGAGCATTTACAATAGAGTCAAATCATCCTCGCTTGTGGGCAAATCTAGGTGCATAACATCAAAAGTTGTGAATGAGGAATTAATAGTGTTTTCTATCTTACTTGTTGACTTTTTAAAATGTGAGCCATTCCTGGCTTGGTGAATAAGCCACCTGTTCTCCTCTTAAATGAGGAGTGACGAGTCCTCCAGTTCCTAAATTCACCCCTGGGTACCTGAGTGCTCAAAAGTGATTCCCAGTTTTCAAATATGCTGAGAAGGGAGCTGGAAAGACCTTTTTTTTTTTTTTTTTTTTTTGGTCTGAAGCTATGCAGAGGAGAAACAGAAGGATAAATTCCAAATAGGGTGACAGTATCAAAAGTGTGAGGACCCACGGAGCCCTGGGCGTCAGATTCACTAATGAGACAGAATGCCTTTTTATGACGTACGTTCTTTTTCATGCCACCTCCTATTGGATTCATACAGTCCTCAAAGGCACCAGCTCCAGAAGGCATAGTTGTAAAAGACATCAGGAGAACAGACATCTTTAAAAATTCAGTTCAGTTCAACAAATATTTACGGTAGGTGCTGTAGGAGTGTTACGGTAAAAATCGCAGAAGACCAGCCCAGCTTTTCTGGAGACTGGAGTCTGTGCTCTCCAAACTTGTCTGCATGTGGGAATCATCTAGGGACCCTCAAAAATCACTGAGGTCTGTGTCCAGTCTACCACCCTCGATCGAGCTTGTGATCCAGCTGGTTTGGGATGTGGCCTAAGGTTTGAAACAGTTGAAAAGAGAATCCTAAAAGTGGAGTCAAATTTGGGAATTAGTGGTCTGTGGAGTGGTTTTCATCCTTGACTGACTATATTAGAATCACCTGGATTATATATGTATGTCTGTACATATGTGTGTATGTGTATGCATATGCACACGTGTATACAAATGCATGTGTGTATAAGCATGTGTGTGCATGGTCATATACCCACATGCATAATATACATATAGGGCTTCTGTGGTGGCTCAGATGGTAAAGAATCTGCCTACAAAGCAGGAGACCCGAGTTCGATCCCTGGGCCGGGAAGATCCCCTGGAGACGGGAAGATCCCCTGGAGACAGGAACGGCTACCCACTCCTGTATTCCTGCCTGGAGAATCCCAGGAACAGAGGAGCATGGTGGGCTACAGCCAGTGGGGTTACAAACAGTCGAACACAGCTGAGGGACCAGCACTTTTTAGCCCTTCTACATACATGCCCAGGCTCCAGCTCTTGAGATTCTGATTTACATGGTTTGGGGGTGGAGTCCAGACATCCATATTATTTAAAATCATGGTTCACCAAATTGCTGACGCCTGAGTCTAACTCCAGATACTCTGGTTTAATTGGTCTGGGGTCTTGTCTAGTCATCAGAATCTTTTGAACCCCCTTGCCCCTGCCGTGTGATTCTAATACGCAGTCAAGGCTGCAATCTACTGGGTTAGTGAGTGAGACCTGGCTACCTTGTGCATAGTAGGTTCTCAAGAAAAATGGTTCACTCTGAAATGAAAACTCGATAGGAGAATTTGTAAGAAAAGTCAGTGCTGAAAAAATTGTATATTCCTTGTTCCTCGGGCCTTTCTGCAGGCCTGAATATATGATGCAGTGATTTGGGGGAGAGTGGGGTGTCAAAAACCTCATCAATTCCGCTCACAACCATAGCCTTTGTTGTGGCCACCAGTGAAACTTCCGGCCGAAACTGACAGCCAAGATCTTCCTAATTGTTCTATTCCATTATATCTGCTTGTGATGGGCGGGGCGATCTGCCTGTCACACTCCTGATGTGTCCCGTGTTGTGTTTTAAAGAAAAACAACCAGAAACTGGCTTCTGTGAGATCTCAGTGCTCCAGCCCTGGATTCAGCCTGAGGTGAACTCTGTCCCGGCCAGCCAGCATCTGCGAGGGCCCTCCCAGCCCACCCCGCCCAAGGCTAGGGAGAGCTCTCTGGAGCCTGCCGCACAGAGTTGCCTGGTTTCCTTTGTTCCCTAGGTGATTCTTGATTAGTCCAAGGGGTACTGGGAGGGGAAGTATTTCCGCATCTGGCCCCGGTGAATGCAGCTGCTCTCAGCCGTGGAGAGGCTGCACCACCCTGGAAAGGGGGAGACTGCCAGGCAGGGAGATCGCAGCAGCTGCTTACAGGGCAAAATCTGAACCCTCCATCCTGTTGGTCTTTGAAGGCTCTAGGGCACTGATGCTGAAACTCCGAGTGGATCAGAATCCCCTGGAGCTGTGTTAAACTACAGATCACTGGGGCTGCTCCCAGATTTTCTGATTCGGTCGGGCAGGCGTGGGGCCAAGAACTTGCATGCATGATATAGGAGGAAGGACCCAGATGGCACCTGTGTGATTTAGCCAAAGGACGTTACTTGATTGCTGCAAATTTACCTAATGGTCACAGGATCAATTGAAATGACTTCCAACTATAAGATTGATAGGTTAATTGACTTTTTAAAAATATGTCTACATGCTAGGTGTTGTTCAAGCCTTGTTGCTACAAGGAAGATGTTGTTCCTCACTGAGCAGCTCGTCTTGGGGGTGGGTGACGCGGCAGTAAAGGACAAGCACAATACTGACCGCTTAGTGGAGGGCGTGCCCGGGCTCCGTTGGGACACAGGGTTGGCTTCCAGGAGTAGGTGATTCTGGGGTGGGATCCTGGAGGATGACTAGGGGACTGCCAGGTGAAGAATGTGGGGCAGAGTTCCAGGGGCAGCATGAGCAAAGATGAGTGGGAAGATGAGCATGCCTGCTGTGGGGAGCCCCATGTGGTTTAGGGTGATTGGTGGGGAGCAGAGAGCTTAGTGTGGATAGGCAGGCAGGGGCCAGATCCTGGGGGTGCCTGTTTTCCACATGGAAGAGTCTGGGCTGATCCAAAAGCCAGGACGGTCATTGAGGGGTTTTAGGTAGGCGAGTAACACCATCAGCTTCGCCTGCAAGTTGAAAAACGGGCTGCAGGGAGCAAGCACCTGCAGGAGGCATGGAAGACTGTCATGGCAGCCCCCAGGGAAGTGATGAGGCCACAGGGGACGTGACCTTTACATCACCTGTCCTTGCATCAGCCTCTGCCTCTGCTCAGTATTTCAGACACTCAAAGTCATTTCCAGTGGGAAATTAGCTGATTTCTTGAGTGTCTGCTGTGTGTGCTTTTAGAGTGGAACCAGGCAATCAGTCTTGTGCTCCCCCTATAGAGATGCTGTGTTTCAAGGAAAATTAAGTTAAAATGAACATCAAGGGCAACCTTAGAACAGGTGAGCCCCACATGAAGGGCCTGTGTGGAAGGGATCAGACATTTCCAAATGTTTAGTCTGGATGAGTTCAGAGAGGGATGGTCTCTGCGTGTTGTCTGTCTGTTGTGGTCTGAGTTTTTCCTTTTTGGTTCTAACTGGGAGTCACTCTTCCCTCTCTTGCTCCTACCTTGAGAACAGATTCCAAATCCGAGTCTTAGTCCAGCCACCTGCTGTCAGCTATCTTCCCCCACCTCTCTGCCCTTCAGTTTGGGGACTTACCCAGGGCAGTTTCCTAAATTCCTAGTACCCTGGAGATGGCTTGAGTGCTGGGCATCATGGAGGAAAAGGGATGTTCAAAGCAGATAAGACCCGTGCATGCCCACTGCAGTAGCTGAGGAACTGTGCATGAAGGAAACTCCAAAGAGGGCTGCGGCGAGCTAGTGCTCGGGCAGAGAGCACGCTCTCATCTGTCCCTGACCCATCCTAAAAAAAAATCAACACTGTGGATTCTGCTTGTGGTCCTTCATACTTCATCTGGTAATGAAAATTTGATTTGTGGTTTCCTCTCATAGGGCTCTTCAACTCAGCGCAATTGATCCATCTCCAACAAGTGGCTCTTGAGGAAATCAATTCCTACAAGTCTCATCAGGACCCAGAGAGCCTTCCAGGGATGTTGGAGGCTCCTTCTCCCCTTTGCACCCCTTCCTCCTGCAGGTTGTGGGGTTTCACCATCGGCTGAGGGAGGGGCTCCCTCAGAAGCTCTGAGTGGGCTGCTGCTGGGGAGGCAGCGGTCCCCTTAAGTAGACTGATGGCCAGTGTCAGTGAGCAGTCTGTGCTCTGAGGCAATGGCACCAAGATTTACAGGTCATCAATGCCGAGGTGGCTTTGCTGCTTCACACCAACCCGGTAGATGTGAGACTTGATTGCAGAATGAATTGCTGGCAGCCTGCCTCAGATTGCAAGAGTGAGAGCAGAAAGGACTGGTGTGACCCTCGGTCGGTGTTTGCTCTGGCCTCTGGATGCTGTCCAAAGAGGCACAGCTTGAATTCCTCAGTGAGGGCTGTCCCGGGCTTTTTCTGGTGACATGGCCAACTGGGGTTCTTCTTGCTAGAGGGCTGCTAAAAAGGTTTGCCGAATGTCCAAGCAGATTTTCCTTGACTTTTGGCTAGTTAAAGCAGAGCTGCTTTTATCCTGATTCCATCTGCTGTTTGTCTCTGAAGGAAACTTCACCATATAGTGGCTACCATCTTGGAAGTCTGTACTTAGGCCGCTTGAGGGGCCTCTGCTTTCTCTCTCTTTCATGGTGTTTGCTGTCGGCCCTGCCCAATGGACCTGCGTGCGTGCGTTCTAAGTCGATTCAGTTGTGTCTCTTTGCCACCCTATGGACCATAGCCCACCAGGCTCCTCTGTCCATGGGATTCTCCAGGCAAGAATACTGGATTGGGTTGCCATGCTCTCCTCCAGGGGATCTTCCCCACCCAGGGATCGAACCCACATCTCTTATGTCTGCTGCGTTGGCAGATGGGTCCTTTACCACCAGCGCCACCTGGGACACCCCAGTGGACCAGCACTAGAATACAAATGGTTTAATTCTCCAATGACATTGACTGTGCTCGTCAGATGCTTAATAAATCTTCAAGTCAGGAACATAAACATATTACTGAACTTTCCTGCTGCCCTCTTGCTTTGCATTTTCCATCACACAGCAGCTTTTGTCTAACTGTATGCTTGATCTAGGTGCCTGAGTTCCCTTTGGCTCCGAGTCAACGTGTTATCGGAATGTGTCTGCCTTTATGCTGCTCATGGGGCCTTTTGCCTTATACTGGCCCGGTAGGAATGCTTGACGCATTTATTCCTCCTTCATTCTGTGAGTAATAAGGGTCATAGTTTGCATACTCATTCTGGGTCTTCTCAATGTACCAAGATGAACTAGTGTTTTTACTTGAGAAGTGAGGGAACAAGATGTATTAATTATCTGTTGCTGTGCAACAAATGATCCCCCAATTTGAAAGCTTAAAATGGCAAGCGTTTATTATCTTACAGTGGTTATGGGTCCAGAATTTGGAAGTGGCTTGGCTGAGTGCATCTAGCTTAGGGTCTCGGGTGAGGTTGTAGTCAGGATGTTGGCTGGGGTCACAGACATCTGGAGATTTGCCCTGGGAGGGAGAAGAAGGGGTCAAGCTCATGTGTGGCTGTTGTCTAGAGGCTTCACTTCCTCCCTTTGAACATACTTTAAACCACGTGAAGTGTGTGGGTTCCTGGGTCTAACCAAAGGGATGAGCAGGGGTGGCTGAGTCCATTCTCTGCTAAGAGCTCACTTCTTCAGGTGCATGACTTGGAGCCTGCTCTAGAGAACTCCCACGAACTGTTGAGGGTGAAAAATGGCTGGGATACCCAGTTACAGAATTTAGAGTTACTCTGACGACAGTTATTGACTAGCAGACGTATCAGTACAGTCGCTGCAGGCAAGTGCTTCTATCCATTCCTGGGAATGCGAAGCTCATTTTTCGTTTAAATCTTTCCTTTTGGGGTGGGACTGCCACCTGGTGGTGACACCCATAAATTGCAGGGTTTTTTGAGACAAGCTTCCTGGTGGCTCAGATGATAAAGAATCTGCCTGCCCTACCGGAGACCCAGGTTCTATCTCTGGGTGGGGGAAGACCCTGTGGAGAAAGGAATGGCTACCCACTGCAGTATTCTTGCCTGGAGAATTCAATGGACAGAGGAGCCTGGTGGGCTAGTCCATGGGGTCGCAAAGAGTCAAACTCAACTGACACTTTCCCTTTATATCTTTTAAAATACTTTCAATTTGAAAAGATAGTTATGAAATGACAGCTGGGAGAAAATTTGCATCATACCTTTCAAAGCTCATTTAACAAACTCTACCTCACTTGATTACGACAAAAATTCTGTAGAGTAAATGGAACAGGTGTTATCATCTCTACGTTATAGATGGGAAACAGGCGGTAGAGACGGAAACGTTGTCCAAAGCTCAGAGTAAGTCAGTAGAGCAAGGGCGAGGGCCGGAACTTAGGCCTCCAAGTCTATACCAGCAGAGTGGCCGCACATGCTTCGGAAGAGGGTTTATTAAGTAAAGGGGGAAGGAAGGGCACATGGAAGACATTTCAGTTCCCAAGACTGCTGCCAAAGACAAGATTCCAGCTGTTGGCTTCACAGAAGGGTTTGCAGCCGTCTGTCTACACGGCTGATGATGTGTTTCATGTCAGTATTGCTGAGTGTTCTTTTTCTGTGGTAGAATGAAGAGGCCTTGCTGCTTCTGTTCTACTGCAGCCTAACAAACCCACCCGGTAGGCTTTCTTGGTGGTAAAGACTCCACTGGCCAGTGCAGGAGACACGAGAGATGCAGGTTTGATCCCTGGGTCGGGAAGATCCCCTGGAGAAGGAATGGCAACCCACTGCAGTATTCTTGCCTGGAAAATTCCGTGGGCAGAGGAGCCTGGTGGGAGTCCAAGGGGTCGCAAAGAACTGGACACGACTGAGCGCACAGCACAACAAACCCACCCAAAACTTGATGTCTTCCCACAATAGTGACTTACTGTCATTTCTCATGATAGTGTGATTTGGGCAGTGCTTGGCTGGGTGATGCTTCTGCTTCATGCGGCATCAAATGGGGCTGTTCGTTTTTAGCTGCTGTCAGCTGCTGACTGGGTTGGGTGGGCCAGAAGGTCCGAGAAGGCCTCCCTCCCAGGCCTCACACCTCGTGTTCTTCCGTTGTGATCCCTCTCTGCGTCTGGCTTGGGCTTCCTCACAGCATGGTTGTCGCAGGGTAGCCAGACTTCTTACGGAGAGGCTGGCTCCAGAGGGAGCCAGCAGCAGTTGATGGTACTCTCAAGGCCCAGGCTCAGAGTCCCAGAGTGGACATCGTTCCCACCACCCTCTGGTGGTCAGAGTTAGTCACAAGGTCAGCCCAGACTCACAGGCAGGAGAAACGGACTGCACTTCTTGGCATGCAGGGTGGCATGCACACACAGTGGTGGGAAGAGATGCTGGTGGCCAAATGAGGCCTCTGTCTACTTCAAAAACATTCACGTGTCCACTTGCTAAGGAAAAACCCACCGTCCGTAAGCACGAGGAACAACTATCGGTTAAAGCCACCAAGTGTGCATCAGGCATTTGTGAAAATTCAGGAATAACAAGTTCAGCCCAATGTGAAGATTAGGTGGAGGAACAGCCCTGGGTACGGGTCCTCTCTCTGCCTATTGGCAGACCAGGCTCTCATAGGGGCTCTTTTCTGGGATTGCAGGTAGTTCCAGGAATCATGGCCTCGGTCTTAAAGATTACTTTATGTTTCAATGCTATTCTCTCAAATCATCCCACCCTCGCCTTCTCCCACAGAGTCCAAAAGTCTGTTCTAGCACTGAAACATGTATATTACTATATATGAAATAGATAGCCAGTCCAGGTTTGAGGCGTGGGACAGGGTGCTCAGGGCCGAAGCACTGGGATGACCCTTAGGGATGGGATGGGGAGGGAGGTGGGAGGAGTGTTCAGGATAGGGGACACATGTACACCCTTGGCTGATTCATGTCAATGTATGGCAAAAACCACTACAATACTGTAAAGTAGTAATTAGCCTCCGATTAAAATAAATAAATTAAAAAAAAAAAAGATTATGCGTCTAACCCAAAGTCAGTTAGATAGGTATTTATACATAGAGGAAAAAGCTTGAAAATATGGCATTAAAAGTTGGCTTGTTGGATGGTAGACAAATATGAACTCTTCATGTCATGATAATGGTATGTCCAAAGCCTTTTCTTTGGATTTGAATTATGGTTCAAATTCAAGTATGCTCAAATATGTACTTCTCCAATTGTTTATGTCTAGAAAATGGTCCCTCTCTTTCAGTGTCTTTCCTTAGTTCCTGAGCAAGCTTTTTGTTAGCCATTAACTGCATTGAGAGAATAGGATGCAGGAGTTCAAATTGCAATCAACAGAATTCCCAGCTGGAGCTTCTATTGTTCTGTGTGGTTGTCCTCTCACCTGCAAATTTGCATTGCCAATGTATTTGTAGAGCTCTTTATTTTTTCAGAGAGCTTTCAGATACATTATTACATTTTAATTTTCATGGCAATACACTAAGATAACACTGAGTAAGATTGCTCCCTGGCAGAAAGAGGAAATAGAAGTCCAATGATGTTAACACATTATTGATTGGGGGGGTGGATTTTTGCAGAAACTAATACCTGTGGCGGATGGCGGATGATTTGTTATATAAATGCATATTGAAACACTCCAGTCAATAACATTCAGGTAACAAAAAATGTACTAATATGTCTCTGGTGAATACATTGTTACGAATTTGGTCAAGAAGTGGCAAAGCCAGATTTATGTCCTTTTTTTTTTTCAGTGTTTTCTCCTCTATTCCACATATCCAGTTTGTAATCTGTCTACCCTAATGCCCAGGGCATGGTGACCAGTCATGATGAAAGAATAGTTCTTAGACTAAAACATTTGTTAGGAGCTTTAACAGCCTTGGTCTTGAAGTTAAGATGCAAACATATGCATCTTTAAGTAGAATTTCAGTTATGGTGTAAAAACTTGCTTTTGCAGCCAGTGGAGGGAACAGCAGAAACGTGTTAGCCTTCCCTGATGGCGGCTTTCTCTTTGGAGGGGGATTTGAGCTCATTCATTCCTTCATGGACCTGAGCGTCACACAGAACAGGAATAAGGGCAGGTGCTCATCGGGGGCTGAAGCACTTCCATGGTGCCCACTCAGATCTTTACTGCCCAGGAGGTGAACAGGTTAGGGTCCATTGGCAACCCTGTGGAGCCACCAAGCCAGCTCAGAGCCCCACCTGCAGATTCAAGAGGAAACTTTCTCGATAGCAATGAATGGGCTTTTCTGCTGTGCTAAAATTAGAGCTGAAAGATAAACACAGGTATATCACTGGAGTGGAATAATGATGTTCTGCCATATGCGGAAAGGCCAGGGTGGGTTAGTGGGCCTATCGTCCTTGGAGTTCTTCAAGACTGTGTTATGAGCTGTGCAGAGATGGGGGGTGGGGCATGGATTCTGGTTGACCAGTGAGATAGTCTCAGTACAGTGTCTTATCCTCACATAATTATTATGTGGTATGTTTCCTTTTACTCTCAAAACTGTTCTGTTTGGGTGATAATTGTATAGCCCCTGAAGCATGAAGCTCAGCACTGAGTAGGTGCCCAGGGAAGGTTAGTCCCTTTCCTTGACAAGCTTGTAACGTATGCAGGGAAGTGACCACACAGTGTGCATTTTGTGCTTGTTGTTTTATTTTAGTTAATCTATATTGAAGTACAGTTGCCTTACAGTGCTGTGCTAGCTTCTGCTGCACAGCAGGGTGAATCAGCTATATGCGTACATAGACCCCTTCTTTTTGAATTTCCTCCCAGTTCAGGTCCCCACCGAGCGCTGAGTATTTCCCTGTGCTGTGTGGTAGGTTCTCATGCATTGTCTAGTGTGTGTGTGTGTGTGTGTGTGTGTGTGTGTGTGTGTGTGTGCGCGCGCGTACTCAGTCTTGTCCAACTCTTTGCAACCCCATGGGTTGTAGCCTGCTAGACTCCCCTGTCCATGGAATTCTCCAGGCAAGAATACTGGAGTGGGTTGCCATTTCCTACTCCAGGGGATCTTCCCGACCCAGGGATTGAACCCACGTCTCTTGTGTCTCCTGCATTGGCAGGTGGATTCTTTACCACTGGCACCACCTGGGAATAGTATCAATAGAATATGTACGTCAATCCCAATCTCCCAATTCATCCTACACACTCCCCCACCTCCTACCCCCAGCTTTATTTTGTGCTTTTAATGAAACTTTTCTTGACACTGCTGCTGCTGCTGCTGCTGCTAAGCCGCTTCAGTCGTGTCCGACTCTGTGTGACCCCACAGACGGCAGCCCGCCAGGCTCCCCGTGCCTGGGATTCCCCAGGCAAGAACACTGGAGTGGGGTGCCATTTCCTTCTCCGATGCATGAAAGTGAAAAGTGAAAGGGAAGTCGCTCAGGACTCTTAGCGACCCCCATGGACTGCAGCCCACTAGACTCCTCCATCCATGAGATTTTCCAGACAAGAGTACTGGAGTGGGGTGCCATCGTCTTCTCTGCCTCTTGACACTAGAAGTTGAAATAAGGGCTTTTCCCTTAATTGACCTCTTCTTAAAAGTGAAAACGCTTATATGAATTCCTTTTGGCACGGTAATAGGCTTGACCTCTGCTTGCTTTGGATTCAGTTGAGCACATAGAAAAAGGTGTCTCTGGTTCTTCATAGAGGAATCAGTTGTATCTTTGTAATAATATCATCCATTGTATTAATAACTTAGTAAATTGTTTCTCATGCATGCTGTATCTCACAGCAGCCCTCTTCAGTGGAACTAGAGACAGAGAGAGAATCCCACAACTTATTAATAATACTGCAAAAACTGGAACTGAGACTTTCCCCGCCTTTTGATCAGACATCCTCATCTTAATCCCACCTTTCGTAGAGGCTCCCAGTGGCTATATTTGGCCATGTTGGCTTAAGATGTTTCTCTTAATGCCCAGGAAAACTGAAGCCCCAGTGAAGTGAGTGAAGTAGGAACATGCTGGCCTAGGGGACGGCGCAGAATGGGTTACTCTGGAACGTGCTTTGTTGGTAGTTTACTCATCTCGTGTGGCCAAGGGGCACCGTCATTAAACAAGCCTTCTATTTGTTTAGCGCTTTTATGGTTTGCAAGGTAATTTTCTTGCCCTGTTTGCAGCATCTGTTTGATGCATCAGAAGCGTAAAGCACAGGTGAGAGGTCTTACGATCCTCTGTTTTCTCTGACAGAGGAGGAAGGAGGCTCAGCAAGATCAAGTGGGTTGCTCAAGGAGACAGAGCAAGTAAAAGGCAGTGCTTGGCTCAGAGCTCAAGTATCTCTGACAGTTGACCCCCTCCTGGCCTTGTATTCCTGATTTCATGGAGATTTTTGAGCATGTGGTTAAACTCGGGAGAGATGGTTTGACTCCGGGGCCTCAGGGCTCCGAATGAGCACCTCGTGAGAGGCTGAGGTGGAGTCTCCTCTACGAAGAAGGACAAGCTTGGTTTCCTGATGCCATACTGGTGAGAAGTGAATTAAAGCAGCTCATTTTCAAATGAAGCCAAGTGGACAGAAGGTAAGCAGAGATGGGCAAAGGACTTAGGAAGGAGAGGGTTTTTAAGGCTTGCAGACCCTGCCTGTCAGGAGGGAGAAATGGGAAAATGCTAGAGGCCCACAAAGGTTGGAGAAGATTTTTAAAAAAGGCCCAGAAAAGGGTTCAAGATAGGCCAGTGGCTCCTTCCACAGGGAAATTGTGTTTGGTTTCTCATATGGATCAAGGAGGACTCAAGGGGCAAGGAATTTTAGACAACTATTGTGCAAATCTATAAAGACCAGAGCTAGAGAAGAAACTGAGGGCGAAAATACTGTCTTGCTCTGAGTTAGAGTCATGCCTTTCCCCCAGCCATGGACTTTGAAAGACCTCAGTAAGAGAGTCAAGGCCGCACCGGAGAAGCAACCAGCTCATGTTGGGAGCAAACTCATTGTAGCTCCTCCTTTTGCTTTCTTTTCATCTTATTTCTCTACTGTTCTAGTTTTTCCATTCTATTTTCCGTCTCCTTTGTGTGATGGAGGGCTCAGACTGATACAGATTTCCTCATACCAGTTATAGAGGCTTTGTCTCCAAGCAAGCTGGGAGTTACTGATGGAGTGAAGGGAGAAGAGCTGATTGGATGAGAGGAGGGAATTGTCACGCCTTTTTCCAGTTCCTAACTCTGGAAGGAGCTGACTTAGAATCACTGGAGGTTAGAACTCAAAAAAGGAACCCTGGAAACTAGGTAGTTCAACTTTTCATCAAATGCAGGTACATTCAACTTTTCTGCAACTACATAAATTAATGGCAATTCAGAAATTTTGGGAACTCTTTTCAGAGTCAGAATTTCTAGGCATACCTCATTTTATTACGCTTTATTGCACTTTGCTGATATTGCAGTTTTTATAGACTGAAGGTTTGTGACAATCCTGCATAGTCAAATGGTGGTTAGCATTCTTAGCAATAAAGTATATTTTAATTAGGGTGTATACTTTTTTTTTTAGTCATCATCATATTGCACACTTTGTAGGCTACCGTATAGTGTGAATGTAACTTTATATGCACTGAGAGACCAAAAGAAAACTCGATACTTTATTGCAACTTTCACTTTATTGCTGTGGTCTGGAACTGAACCTGCAATATCTCCAGTGTATGCCTGTACTGTCTCAGGAGACGGCCCCTTCCATCTCATTTTTTAACCTATTGATGTTGACATAGCGTCTGCCATGTGCCAGACACCGACTGGTATGGATCCTTACTTAGTCATGGGGCTAACACAACTTTTATCCCTATTTTATAAATGAAGAAATTGAGAAATAGAGAGGTTAAGTAACTTACCTAAGGTCACACAGCAAGTAAGTGACAGAGATAGATAGGACTGGAACCCAGGCAGTCTGACTCCATAGTCTGTGCACTTAACCACCAACTTAGCTACCTCTCTGATAAGCAGTTACTTATCAGAGCAATCGCTGTTTGTTTTGAGTAATTACTGTTTGTTTCTTATTTTGCATCAAGTTGGTCCCTTGCATTTTCTGTTCCAGGGTCTTTCATATGATTTGTGTGCTCTTGGTCCTTCCTCTGGTTGCATGCAGTTGGATTGGTGAAAAGCACCTGAGATTTAAGATCAGATTTACTTAAGCTGAAATCTCAGCCTCCTTACTTACTAGCTAGATAAACTTGAGCGGATATTTTTTCAGTTTTTCTCAGCAAAGAGCCCTTCATTTGTGAAATTAGACTAAATAAGCTTCCTGGGTCATTGTAAAGATGAGCAAGGGTAGGACTCACAGTGTGAGTTCTATAAAAGATAGGCTACTTTGTTGTAACCGTCTAGCTATAATAATGACATCTGTATTCATTCATCTGAAATTGATCTGTAGAGTCAAACAATCTCAATCAAAACCTTAGCTGGCTCATTTGAAGAAACTGATAGTCCAGTCTAAATATATATGAAAATGCTAAGCCATAGTGAAAAACAAGGACAAAGTTGGGGGACCCCATTTGATTTCAAGATTTACTATAAAGCTATAGTATCAAAGATAGTGTAATTCTGACATAGGAAAAACATATAGATCAATGAAGCAGAATAGAGTCTAGAAATAGACTCACATATCTACAATTAATTGATTTTTTTTTTTTTACAAAGAGATAAAGTCAAGTCAAAAAGGGCTGTTTAACAGATGGTGTTGGAAAAAATGGGTGTGTGTGCGTGTGTTTAGCTGCTCAGTCATGTCTGACTCTTTGTGACCCTCTGGACTGTAGTCTGCCAGGCTCCTCTGTCCATTAGATTTCCCCAGGCAAGAACAGTGTAGTGGGTTGCCATTTCCTTCTCCAGAGGATTGAAATGACCCAGGGATCAAACCGACCCAGGGATCAAACCATGTCTCCTGTGTATCCTACCTTGCAGCTGGATCCTTTACCCACTGAGCCATTGGGGTGGCCCAGAAAAAAATTGGGTCTCTGTCTCTAAATAAAATGAACCTTGACCCCAACTCCACTGTACACGTTGAACTCATGTTAGATCATAGACTTAATGTGAAGGCTAGACATAAAATTTGAAGATTATGCAGGAGATTAAGAACTGTGGTTAGTCAGAAATTGAGACCCAAGAAACATTAACCGTAAAAGGAAAAAAAAATATACTGGACTTCATCAAAATTGGATATTTTTGTTCCTGAAGAAATATTATTAATAAAATGAACAGACTATCTTGTGACTGGGAAGAACTATTTACAACACGTATAAATACCCGCATGCATGCTTAGTTGTTCTGTCATGTCGGACTCTTTGCGACCTTTGGCTTTTCCAGGTAAGGATACTGCAGAGGGTTGCCATTTCCTTCTCCAGGGGGTATTCCTGACCCAGGGGTCAAACCCATGTCTCCTGCATCGGCAGGCAGATTCTTTTCCACTGTGCCACCTAGGAAACCCATGTAATTAAGATTTACTTAAGTAAATTAAGGGTTGACTCATTGGAAAAGACCCTGATTCTGGGAGGGATTGGGGGCAGGAGGAGAAGGGGACCACAGAGGATGAGATGGCTGGATGGCATCACCGACTCGATGGACATGAATGAACTCCAGGAGTTGGTGATGGACAGGGAGGCCTGGCGTGCTGCAATTCATGGGGTTGCAAAGAGTCAGACACGACTGAGTGACTGAACTGAACTGAACTGAAAGTGTAATAAACAACTGCTGCTGCTGCTGAGTCGCTTCAGTCGTGTCCGACTCTGTGCGACCCCATAGACGGCAGCCCACCAGGCTCCCCTGTCCCTGGGATTCTCCAGGCAAGAACACTGGAGTGGGTTGCCATTTCCTTCTCCAATGCATGAAAGTGAAAAGTGAAAGTGAAGTCGCTCAGTCGTGACCAACTCTTAGCGACCCCATGGACTGAAGCCTGCCAGGGTCCTCCGCCCATGGGATTTTCCAGGCTACAAATCAATAATAAGGATACAAATAACCCAATGAAAAACATGCGCAAAAGACTTGAACAGAAGATATGCAAAGCCCAGTGAAGAGCTTGCATCATTTGTCATAAGGGAAATGCAAATTAAATGAGATGCTTTTCATGATTGCCAGAATAACAAAAATCAGAAAAGCTGGGAATATCAAATGTTGGGAAGAACATGGAGCAACTGAGATGCTTGTACAACACTGCTGGGTGTGTTAAATGATATAATCACTTGGAGAACTGTTTGTAAGTTGTTATAAAGTCAAAATACATCTATTGCCCAGCTATTTCACTCTTATCAATAGATCTTTACACAGGAGAAATGAAGACATATGTCCATAAAAAGACTTATATGAGAATGTTTGTAGCAGCTTTATTCATATTAGCCCCAAACTGGAATCAACCCAAGAGCTCATTAACAGGGAATGAATGAATAAACTGTGTTACGATCATGGAAAAGGGAATAATACTCAGCAGTAAGAAAGAGTGAATACTGACGCACACAACTTTCAAAAACAAAACAGTGAGTGGAGGGAAAAGCTAGAAAAAAGAGTGCTTCCTAAATTATTGATGTAAAGTTCAGGGACAGATAAAGCTAATCATCTGTGATAGGAATTAGAATAGTGTTTGCCTTTATCAGGAGTGGGTGGCAACTGACTGGAAGAGGCTGAGAGGAAATTTTCTAGGGGGACAGAAACATTTTGTTTCTTGCTTGGGGTGATGGTTATATAGGTGGATGTAGTCATGACGACGTGTTAGATACTTACGAGCTGTATAAATTCTACCTAAACATTTAAGAACAGTAATGCTATCTGAAATTGAATATGTTAATGATTTAAAGAGTAGCAAGCGCTTTTATTTCCATGATTTAAACTTTCTACTTCTATTAATGTGGCCTGAGATTGTATTTACTTTTTTTCTTTTTAAGCAGCAACTTCATTATACTCTTGCCATTTATGGAATTTGTGGCTAATGAAAACTGCCAAGTCTCTCTTTCTGTTCAGCTGTGTCTCAGCTGAATCTCTACTAAGCGGTGCTCCTTTCTGAAATGCCTTCTTTGTTTATCTAAGTGGGTCTACAGGTGGCCCTTGAAGGAGTAAATAGAACTTAGATAAAGGAGATATTTCAGAAAATGCAGTAATGCTGTAAATAGTAACAGTAACTTAAAATGAGGTCCTGCTGACTGCTGGGCACTCTCTGGGGCTCTACACACATTTGTCAGTTTAACTCTTAGAACAGCTCTGTGGGAGAGAGTGAAAGTGTTAGTCCCTCAGTCATGTCCAACTCCGTGTGTCCCCATGGACTGTAGCCTGCCAGGCTCCTCTGTCCGTGGAGTTCTCCAGGCAAGAATATGGGAGTGGGTAGCCACTCCCTTCTCCCGACCCAGGGATTGAACCTGAGTCTCCTGCATTGCAGGTGAATTCATTACTGTCTGAACCGCCAGGGAAGCCCCTCTCTGGGAGAGATGTTACTATTATGCCCATTTCATGGGATGAGGTGATCTGAGACACAGTGGGAGCAAAACACTTCTGGTCCAAGGTCACGTGGTCAGTAAGGGATGGAGCTGGAATTCACATCCTGGTAGCTCTGATGCCCCAAACTCTGCTTTTATCCCCTGGGCTAAGAGCACTCTGCCTGACCCCTGGTTTGCGTCTGCTTGATATTTTGATACTTTGACCTGTTCTGTCTCTGGTTAATCTTGGAATGGCTCAATCTAGGTTTAATTCCCTAAGGAACATCATACCCTGAGCACTTCATGAATTCCTTACAGGACTCTTGTGGGAGAACCTGTCTGTGAAGGGGCAGCTGAACATGGTGATCAGCTGAACACGGTGTCCCTTGCAATCTCAGACCTTATTCCATGCCCAGCCTTCGAAGTCTTTCTTCACACACCCAAGTTCAAAGAATTCCTTAAATACCATCAATTAGCCCTGAAGGTGCTTGCTGCTTTCTACATATCTAACCAAATAGACATCAGTTACATAAAGTTAGATCGGGACACACTGCCGGGTAGCAACTCATGCCTGAAAGGAAGAGAGTCTTGGCAGTTATCATTAGCCACAAATTCCATAAATGGCAAGAGTGTGATAACGCTGCTTACCAAAAAATTAAAGTGAAATCAAACTCAAGCCACATTAATAGAAAGAGAATGGCAAAGAGTCAGACACAACTGGCTGAGCAGGCACACACATTCAGAATATGGAATAATAGTCCCGAAGCACTCGTCCCAGTTTAGAATAAATCTAACATGTTCAACCTCAGATGTCATCATTATCACATTCTAACAGTTAGGAAGGTTTTACACGTCACCAAGTGTTTAGGTTAACCAATGTGCTAAGTCACTTCAATTGTGTCCGACTCTTTGCGACCCTGTGGACTGTACCCTGCTAGGCTCCTCTGTCCGTGGGATTTTCCAGGCAAGAAAACTGGAGTGGGTTGCCATGCCTTTCTCCAGGGAATATTCCTGACCCAGGGGTCATTAAATTCAGCTTAATGACTATGTCCACCCATATAACCATCACCACAATCAAGATACAGGATATTCCTGTTATCCCCACAGTTTCCTCATTTCCCTCTCTAAGTCAATTCCCACTCATCCTCACCAAAAGCTTATTTTGATCCAGACAGCAGAGGTCTTCTAGAGCAGATTGGAATTTTTGTTTACTAACATTTATCAAGCACTTTATGGTCACAGACCCAGAGGAAGTGTCCCTTGGAAAGGGGTGTCGTAGGCTAGAAGGTTTGTTGCAGGGGCAGATTTGATCTTACCAGCTGGGAACGCTGCTGTCCACAACTCACAGCCAGTCTTGGAGGACACTCACCTGTGCTAAAATCATGACCCTGTCCGGCTCATTTTCCTTCTAGACCAGTAGTCCCAGGGAGTCCTGCTAGATGAAAGCATAGGTTTCTGGTTTTTCATGCCAAAGGAAGCATTGAATTACCTAAAAAGTTCCAGGTGGTGAGATACAAGTCTTATTTAGACCTTTTAATGATCTGCTTTCTTAATAGGCTATGTCAAATTGGCCTTTAACTCAGTCAGAAAGAAGACATGAGAATGTGTTTGGCCAGGAGGCACCCACAGGACACAGGGTGATGTGTTTGGGAGAGACGTGTAGGCAGGGCTCCCCAACCCCTGGGCCACAGCCCAGGGCAGGACCGGTTCAGGTCCACGGTCTGTTAGGAAATGGGCTTCCCAGCAGGATGTGAGTGGCTGGCGAGTAAGTGAAGATTCATCTGTACTTAAGCCGCTCCCCGTCACTTGCGTTACCACCTGAACTCCACCTCCTGTCTGAGCAGTGGCGTCAGAGTCTCATATGGGTGCAAAGCCTACTGGGAACCGTGAGTGCAAGGGGTCATCCAAGGGGCACGCTCCTTATGAGAATTGTCCCTGAACAACTCACGCCACCCTGACTTGGGATCATGTAGGTGGCATGCTCCTTAAGAGAATCGTCCCTAAAGACCCTCTGCCACCCTGACTTAGGATCATCCAGGTGGTACGCTCTTATGAGAATTATCTCTAAAGACCCCCACCACCCTGACTTGGGATCATCCAGGTGGCACGCTCCTTATGAGAATTATCTCTAAAGACCCCCCGCCGCCCTGACTTAGGATCATCCAGGTGGTACGCTCTTATGAGAATTATCTCTAAAGACCCCCACCACCCTGACTTGGGATCATCCAGGTGGCACGCTCCTTATGAGAACTGTCCCTAAATCACCCCCTGCCACCCTGACTTGTGGAAAAATTTTCTTCCATGAAACTGATGCCTGGTGCCTAAAAGGTTGGGGACTGCTGGCCTAGTGCGTATGCTTGATAAAGGAGGCAGACCTCAGTTTTCCTTGGAAATTCATCATAGGTCAGCTCTGCATATACACTTAGTTTCTTTGCACTGAAAAGTCCTCAACTGAAAATTGGGATTAATCTGGTGTCTCTATCTCAAGATTATAGGTAAAGGGTAAGTGAGATATGAAGTCGTTAAAGGTCTGAAAATGTATAAAAGCAGTGTGACGTTCTGGAGCTTGGTCTGTCAAAGCCATCACTATGGCTCCTTGAAGAAGCTGAGCTAGTGGAAAACCAAAACAATTCAATAGTTGGGCTTGGGGCTGGAAAAACAACTTTTTCGGCCCCTGTGTATTTGAAAATTCACCCTTAGTCATTCATCCTTGAAGACTCCCTCCCCTCACAGCCAAAACCCTGAGAAAGTTAGACTCTGAAACTCGATCTAAATCGAGTCAACTGACTTTAATATTAAATATTTACTGTATGCCAAGCACTGTGAAGGCTATAAAAATGAGTAAGAAATAGCTCCTGCCTTCCAGGAATTTACAGCTTGGTCAAACCCCTTACATGAGGGGAAGAATCTCAAGGAGATCATGCCCCGCTCTGTTTTATTCACTAACACTACCGGTCTTCTTTCTAGCTCATCTTGATCTGTCTGAGGCTCTGCTTTTTCACACATTAAATGATTCCTGAGTTTCCTTTCTACAATGAAGAATGGCCTAGCCAAGAAAAAAAAATCCTTTCCTGGACTTCTAAGACAGGACCAAAATAAATTACTCTTATCTATTGAAAGAGACATAAATAAACTTGCGGTTATTTTGTTCTCAATTTATGGATGGTTTTTGTTTTAAAAGTTTCCACACACCTTTATCTTCATCATTCATGCCCTGAGCTCACTCTCTCTCTCTCTCTCTCTCTTTTTGTTTAACTAAATGCCACACTTTATTTGCATTTCACCAGCTTGTCCATTAATGTTCTCTCTTGTTCCAGGAGCCAGTCTAGAATAAGGCATCACACTTAGTTGTTATGTCTTTCCAGTCTCTCCTGGTCTGTGATAACTTCTCCATCATGCCATGTTTATTCATGACCTTGGCAGTCTTGAGAAGTACTGGTTCAGTATCCTGTCCCCCAGCCTGGGTATATCTGACGTTCTTCTCATGACCAGTCTAGGGTTATACGTTTTTGGAAAGAGCACTACAGAGATGAAGTGACCTTCTTGTCACATCATGTCGAGGTGCAGGACATTCACAGACAGCACTGATGATGTTAACCTTGATTGAGGAGATGTTTCCCACAGTTTCTTCTGCCATAGAAAGCTACTCTTTTCCCCTTTGTATATTCTCTCCTTTGGAAGTGGGCCATTCAATCTAGCACACTCTAAGAGTTACCTCCTGCAGCAGAGTATCTACATATATTATTTGGGTGAATATTTTGTTTGTTTAAAAAAGTTTTTTTGGAGTATAGTTGCTTTACAATGTTGTGTTAGCTTCTACTGTGCAGCAAAGTGAATCAGCTCTCTGTATACATATATCCCTTCATGGGAAATAGATGGCAAACAGTGGGAACGGTGACAGACTTTATCTCCTTGGGCTCCAAAATCACTGCAGATGGTGACTGCAGCCATGAAATTAAAAGACGCTTGCTCCTTGGAAGAAAAGCTATGACAAACCTAGACAGGATATTAAAAAGTAGAGACATTACTTTGCCAACAAAGGTCTAGTCAAAGCTATAGTTTTTCCAGTAGTCCTATACAGATGTGAGAGTTGGACCATAAAGAAGGCTGAGCATCAAAGAATTGATGCTTTTGAACTGTGGTGTTGGAGAAGACTCTTGAGAGTTCCTTGGGTAGCAAGGAGATCAAACCAGTCAATTCTAAAGGAAATCAATCCTGACTATTCGTTGGAAGGACTGATGCTGAAGCTACAATACTTTGGCCACCTGATGCAAACAGCTGACTCATTAGAAAGGACCCTGATGCTGGGAAAGATTGAGGGCAGGAGGAGAAGGGGATGACAGAGAATGAGATGGCTGGATGGCATCACCGATTTGATGGACATGAGTTTGAGTAAACTCCGGGAGTTGGTGATGGACAGGGAGGCCTGGTGTGCTGCGATTCATGGGGTTGCAAAGAGTCGGACACAACTGAGCAACTGAACAACAGCAACAGTACATATATGCCCTCTTTTTTGGATTTCCTTCCCATTTTGGTTGCTGTAGAACACTGCCTAGAGTTCTCTGTGCTATATAGCAGGCTCTCATTAGTTATCTATTTTACATAGTTATCAATAATGTATATGTATCAGTCCCAGTCTCCCTATTGGGTGAAGGTTTCTTGAACAGAGTTATTATTCAGCCTCTGCTGCTGCTGCTGCTGCTGCTAAGTCGCTTCAGTCATGTCCGACTCTGTGCGACCCTAGAAACGGCAGCCCACCAAGCTCTGCCATCCTTGGGATTCTCCAGGCAAGAACACTGGAGTGGGTTGCCATTTCCTTCTCCATTATTCAGCCTCTACCACAGTACGATTCAACCTTGTACTACATTTCATCCTTGCTCTATGCTTTGAGAACATTAGCTAATTAATCCTAATTAGCCAGTATAGCAGAATCTCACTAATTCTCATTTCACTGATCTGTACGTAGAACAATTTTTCTAAAAACCCATCTGTTTTCACTTCTAAGCCTAGATGTATGTCAAGGAAGTCTGCGCCTATGAGTGTGTTTCTAAAGGGCTTATCTACAGAGTCTCAGCATGAGTAACTCTCCACAGATATTTTACTCATTTTCTGCTTTCCTGTAAAGCATTATCCTAAGTCGTTTCAAAGAATATGTTCATGAAAATAGCCTTGGATTTTAATCTGTTTATTATATTACAAACTCAAAATGGAGCACCTTTTTCTAAGGAGAGCAAAGCCGATTAGGCTATTAATTATGTAATATCTTCACTCTCAAAACAACCCAGTCTCTTTATGACTTGGTTTCTAATAGAACACAGTTTGGTTTAGGATGAATCTGTCTTAGGATTTTGTCCAGTAGAAGGTGTTGTATTTGCTACTTAAATATAAGCTAAGCTAAGCTAAGTCACTTCAGTCGTGTCCGACTCTGTGCGACCCCCATAGAAGGCAGCCCACCAGGCTCCCCCGTCCCTGGGATTCTCCAGGCAAGAACACTGGAGTGGGTTGCCATTTCCTTCTCCAATGCATGAATGAAAGGGAAAAGTGAAAGTGAAGTCGCTCAGTCGTGTCTGACCCTCAGGGACCCCATGGACTGCAGCCTTCCAGGCTACTCCGTCCATGGGATTTTCCAGGCAAGAGTACTGGAGTTGGGTGCCAATGCCTTCTCTGCTACTTAAATATATCGCCTTGTATATTATCATTATTTTCCATGTATGTGCATCTGTGCGTTTCCTCAATCATACCCTAAATATTTTAAAGGTGTATTCTGTGATGTATAAGCTTTGTCTCCTGTAGTGATTGGCTTCTCGCCTTTGTAGCTGGTGTTGTTGATTGTCTACACAACACCCATCCATGCCTTGCCTTCTATCCAGTAGAATCCCAGTTTATTCAGATACTCTCTCTTTCTCTCCTCAGCCAGGCATCTCAGGAGAAACTGACCAACCCTTAGCTCCAAGAGTGGATCTGATTTGTTTAAGGGCATTCATCTTTCTGGATTATGATCAGCTTAGGATGTACACATGACCCCAAATAGGCTGTGAGAGGGCTTGCTGGGAGCTTCTGATAAAAATTTCCTCCAATTAAAAAAAAAAAAAAAAAGCTACAGGGGGCTGTGAGCTGGTCCCTCTGCCTGTGGACATCTTTGTTTGTAACTGTGAAGATCAGAGCTGCGGGAGTCTCCTCCCTCTCCAGTGGGAGCACGAAGCTGGAAGAATCTCAGGCAAAGGCTGGGGTCTGAGCCATGCTGTGCCTTTCAGTTTTGTGAAACGACAAATGTGCTTACTGTTTAAGCTGTTTTGAGATAAGTTTCTCATTGCTGCTTCTAAGTTGCTTCGGTCATGTCCGGCTCTGCAACCCCATAGATGGCAGCCCACCAGGCTCCCCTGTCCCTGGGATTCTCCAGGCAAGAACACTGGAGTGGGTTGCCATTTCCTTCTCCAATGCATGAAAGTGAAAAGTGAAAGTGAAGCTGCTCAGTCACGTCTGACTCTTAGCAACCCCATGGACTGCAGCCTACCAGGCTTCTCTGTCCATGGGATTTTCCCAGGCAAGAGTACTGGAGTGGGTTGCCATTGCCTTCTCCAAGTTTCTCATTACTTGCCGCTAAAGGCATCCTGAATAATATATAATAATGTATCCTAAATACATCCTGTGTTTATGGATAACGCAGAATTATCCATAAATATTTTTTCCTGATTGATTTTAGGGACACAGGTCCTTCTTGGAAACGGAGATTATGATTGAACAAGAAACACTAGTTCACTTTGGGAAAGTCATTTCAAACCAGTTAGAAATTTTTAAAGAATATGTAGTATTTGGTCCTAATCAGTTTTTCCCCCATAAACTTATTCATTACATGATAGTTCAAACTTGACATTGTTCATGTTTGATGCTATGAAAGTGGAGTGGACCGATCTGTTCTGTGCTAGTGTGCCTGGAGCGTGGAGCTGGTGTTGTGAAGTTATCTTGATTCGTCACCTCCTCCGAAACCCCTGCAGCTCTCTCCTCCAAAAGCTGTTTGCTCTCAATCCCTTCCGCCCTTCCATGTGGCATCCCTCCTCTCTCCTCAGGCCATGCTGTTGTGGGCAGGGGTCCACAGAGCTGCTTTCCTGGAGGCAGGGTTAGTTTCAGCCTCCCTGTCTTGGGAATAGGACATGCCCTTCACTACTGTCCACCCTTGGGCTTCCCCATGATTTCTTGGAGATCCTATTTGCTGTTTCATGGCATTAACTTTTATTCATCAAGGCTCTGCAAGCTAACACCTATGGGAATTCAGTTCAGTTCAGTCACTCAGTCGTGTCCTATTCTTTGCGACCCCATGGGCTGCAGCATGCCAGGCTCCCCTGTCCATCACCAGCACCAAGTTGGAGTTTGCTCAAACTCATGTCCATCGAGCTGGTGATGCCATCCATCCATCTCATCATCTGTCTTCCCCTTCTCCTCCTGTCTTCAGTCTGTCCCAGCGTAAGGGTCTTTTCCTGGAATTCAAGCCCAGGACTATTGTTTCTCATCTTTTCCTATAGTTCCTTGGTCACCAGGCACTTCTCCACTCTACTCATCCTTGGTCTTGCCTGCTGCCTCCACAGCAGCTCACTGTGAGGGGTTTACAACGAAAGTTCTCTCCACCTCCACAGACACATCAGTTTGTTTTCCCTCCATCCTCAGGAAAAGAGCCATTAATTTGGTATCTTAAGCCTTAGCCCAGTAAGTAAATTTCTTTTTTTCTCTCCAGCCAGCAGTCCAGTATTTCCCAGCTGGTATGATTCAGCTTCTAGCCCCTGTATTTTTATACCGTGTTTTTTACATTATCTTCCTTGGAATATAGTCCCTTAAAATGCTCTGTAGAAAAATGGTTCCATAGACTAAGTAACTTGAAAAATGTCACAGACCTTCTCAGTGAAACCCCATACATTAGGAAAGAAAGTGTTGGACCCAGTCGTGTCCAACTCTTTGCAACCCCATGGACTGTAGCCCACCAGGCTCCTCTGCCCATGGGATTCTCCAGGCAAGAATACTGGAGTGGGTAGCCATTCCCTTCTCCAGGAGATCTTTCCAACCCAGGAACGAACCCAAGTCTCCTGCATTGCAGGTGGATTCTTGACCATCTGAGCCTCCAGGGAGCCCTGGTCCCATACAGTATAGTTCCCAATGATCCTGTATAAAGACTAAAAACAACTGCTGAACTTATATGACTGTAACACCCCTCAACCCCTTTTTCCCTTGGTACCTCCCCTCCCCAGTTTATTGAGTAGCCTGTGGATCCCACTGAGTAGAACTTAGAATTCCCTGAACCCGTTTGAGCTCTGCCACCTCTAAGTCCCAGCTCTGGGGCTTCCTTACCTAGAATACCCTCCCTCCCGATCTCTGCGGTAGGATGCCCCCCACCCTGCTCCCAGAGCCTGGTGCACAGGAATGTCTGTGTGATAGCTTACTCTCAAATATTTCCATATAAAAGTTGCAGCAGGAGTGTGGACACAGTTTAACTCCAGTCCACCTGCCTGGGCTAAGTGCGTAATATTTGAGATACCCTAGTCAGGAACCAACATTCTAGAGATAGTTACCCAGCATCCCAGGCATACCTGGTGTCAATCCCTGGGGGCTAATTAGCTAATTAGATCCCTGCTCTGTGGAGGACCCTGGCTGCCTGTGTTTGGAACAGCCTCCCAAGAAGCAAGGTGCTGGCCTCGTCGTCAGAGGGCCAAGCTGGGGCCTTTCCTGAGCTGTCGGCACTATTCCGGTGGCTGGGTTTGTAGGCCGGCTAAGAAGTGTTAACCAGTCAGCTGAATTTCACCAAAGACTTGCTTCAGATGTATCGTGCTTGCTGGTAGGGAGGTGGTGGAGAGGGGCCCTTCAGTTCAGCTCAGTTCAGTCGCTCAGTCATGTCCGACTCTTTGCGACCCCATGGACTGCAGCACGCCAGGCTTCCCTGTCCTTTACCATCTCCTGAAGTTTGCTCAGACTCATGTCCATCGAGTAGGTGATGCCATTTGCTGAGTTACCAGAAGAGTCTCGCAGACAGTTTGGGCAGTCAGCAGAGTGGTCAGTCCCCACAGGTGACAGCAAGCTCAGACCCACCCCCTCACCCCTCTGGTGCTGGTATTGGATGTGATGCTGAGCCAGGCAAGGAGTCATCAGCTGCCCCAAGCTTTGCAGTCAATGGGCTGTCGTTTCCTATATCTCCTTTGTCCCCCTTAGTAAATGCAGCTGCATCAGGGACCTCTAAGCCTGGACACCGACATCTCCTCCCCCCGTGACCACAAAGAGGGGACCTTTGCACAAGACAGTCACTCACTAGGTCCTGCAGGTGCCCTGCCTTCCACATCTTCCTGCTCCGCCCCCAGCATTCTGAGGGTTCTGGTGGGAGCCTGTACTAGCAGATGGCACGCTGTCACTCCTCCCGGACCCCAGTCCTCCACCCCAGGCTCTTAGTGTTATCTTCGCTGTGCCTCAGAGTCTATACCAGGAAAATGGGTATAATAATAGGATCCCCTTCGTGGGCCTGTTGTAGGGAAACTAGCTCACAGAGGCACAGGTCCTGGAGCACTCACCGCCCAGCTCACTGTTTCCTGAGCCTGCTCATCCTTCCTTTCCTTTCTCTCCCTTGCTTCCTTCCTTCTCCTCTCTCTCACTTTTTCTTCCTCTCCCCTTTCTCCCTCCTCCGCTTGCCTTTCCTTCCTTTCTTTTCTTTCTTCCTTCCTCCTTTCCTTCTTTCTTTCTTTATTCTTAATTATTAAAACTTTTTCTTAACACTTGGACTTGTTACACTAGTGAGGAATGAATGAGCTGTATTCCTCCATGGAAGTTTGGATCAGACTTCTATTAAACATCTATCTATGAAACAAGATAGATGTCACAAAGACCTTGTACTAATGTTCAGTTCTTTACTCAGAAAAGAGTCCTTTTGGTCGGCCCTTACTTATGGTTATTTGCTCTTGGTTTGCATAGAGTTCTAATAAGCTTGATTTACTTTCCAGCTTCATAGAAGATTAGAAAAGGCCCATGAGAAGGAATCTGTGACTGGCGTCCTCAAAGCAGCAAGAAAAGACTGCTGAAAATGAAGGAAGAGGCATGTAAATATAAAATCAGACAAAAGAACTTTTAAATTCTGGAATCTTTGGGGGTAGAAACAAACCCAGAATAGCTCCATACCTCAGTAGTTCTTGAATAGTGTCATTGTTTTAAAAGCCCACTGGAATGGTTGATGCTTGTAATGATGGCCCTGAATGATGAGATGATTCAATGATTTTTAGCATGCTTTGTTTAAAGAGGCCAAAAAGTATGTGACAAGCTTTAGAACTGCCAGCAAAGGGGTAAATGAGAGTGATAAATCATCATTTTATTTGTTAAGATGATTTGTATAACATACCCAGGGCCCTGATCATGCTGGATAAATGAGGCATCACTTTACATAGTTATGGCTGTTAATGTTTATTAAAATATCCCCTAATTCATGAGACACAAGCTCAGTTACTCTATTAGAGAAACAACCCCAAATTTGACTCCTTCCAGATCTGCAGGAGTTTTATAGACACATGTGAGAACACACTGAGCGTGGAGGATAATAGATCTGAGGAAGAGACTGAAGCCTGTAACTAAAGCAGCCCTTTCCTAATTTCTATTTCTAACTTCTGCTTTCTGTCTTGCCCTAGAAGGCCTTATCCACTGTTATGTTTTGCTAAGTTGGGACCAGATGTATTTTAGAGGTACCAGGGAAAGGCCTGTGAAATATTTTGCTTTGGCTGCAAAGACTTTCCTCGTCACCAAGTTTTGCCTTGGCCTTTTGGGAGCAGCTTGTCTCAAGGATAGAGGGCCCAGAGTGGGGTTTTGCCCCCAGCAGTGACTCAGACCTGACCCAGTCTGGGTTAAATACTCAGGTTAAATAGGTAAGGGATTTGAAGGTCTGTGACGGATGATATGGAAAGAGACAGAGCTTGAAATTGCTGAACGTGCTCCCCGTTAAGAAAGAATAATTACTTTGTGACATTATTGCCATGGCCATTTACTACGTGCCAGGCACCACGCACAAATCCACGCTTCAACTCAGCTGCTCTCAACCCCACAGGGTCAGCACTTTGTAGAATAAGGAGACCGAGACTCAGGGAGGGCTAGTGTCTAAGCCAAAGTCACACAGCCCAGAAGAAGAGGAACCAAAGTTGAGCTCCAGATCTGTCTGCCTCTGGAGAGAGGGCAGGGCTGTGCTTTTAACCACGAGGTGAGCACCTGGGGACACCCCCCTCCCCCAGGACCAGCCCGACCTTGGTCTTGGTGTACAGAGAGGGGCGAGGCGAGGGCCCCTGGGAGGATGCACGTTCTGCTGTTAAGAGAGAAATGCCAGGGATGAAGGTACGCAGCCATTCGGATGGGGCCTCAGGCTCAACTGCCGGGTCTGAACCCTCCTTGCGGAGTGAGCCCTCTGTTCTAGGGCCAGAGCAATGCACGGGAACCGCCAGGAGTGTCCCTCCCGCCGCCTGGGGGACACTCTGTGGCCCCGCTCCCATGGCCAGTGCGCCCCGGCTCGGGGGGCTTGTTCAGGGTCAGCTCTAACGGGGCAGCTTCACTGCTGGTCTCCTTAGGTTTTCAGTTCAGACCTCGCCTTGTTTTCGTGGGGGATGTCTCCCAGGAGCTAGAGAGGAAGAGAACCAGCCCCGTAAGCTTCCTTCCGGAGTCTGGGCCCTCGGGCAGGATGCCCGCTTTCCTGGGGGCCCAGCCCTCTGTTCCTCTCTCTCTAGCTGACTCGACTGCCACGCTGCTTCCCCGGGGAACTTGGCAGCTCCTGGCCATAGGCTCAGCCTGACCCCAGTTCCTCCGGATCCTCTTGTCCATTCGTGAGCGGCAGTCAGAGGGAAAGGTCAGGGAAGGGGCCATGACCTCAAAGGGCAGGAGACGTACGGCAGACCACTGCCTTGTCCTGGTGCTCTGCAAGGTGTCCCGAAACACAGGGCTTTCTGGGCTGCAGCGTGACATGAGGGCTTGTGTTTCTCACGGGGGAGGGAAGGAACAGGTGTCCTGGTAGCAGAAGAGCACTGGCCTCTGCCCTGGAGTCAGACGGACATGGGAATGCCACCTCTCCCTGACTGTGTAGCCGCAGACACTTTCTTAATTTCTGAGGGCGATTAGATAGAGGCCAAGGAATCCTTGTTAATAATAGTGGAAAATATTTTAGGGTGGATAATAGTTCACATACACACAGGGGCTTTCCTAATGGCTCAGTGGTAAAGAATCTGCCTGCAGTGCAGGAGACGTGAGTAGATGCAGGTTTGATTCCTGGGTCAGGAAGATTGCCTGGAGAAGGAAATGGCTATCCACTCTGGCATTCTTGCCTGAAAAATCTACGGTCCACAGGGTTGCAAAGAGCCAGACACGACTGAGTGACTAAGTGTGTGTGTGTGTGTGTGTGTGTGTGTGTGTGATACACGCACCAGATTTTTGAAAGTCTTGAGTGTCAGGCAGAGGGGTTGGAATTTTATATATTAGGGATCCAGTCAAGTTTCCTGAGCAGGGATGTCACCCGATGAAATAGTGCTCCAGTGGGATGAGCTCTGCAGTATTCGTTCCCATTCAGATCCGTGCCCGCTCCTGGAGAAAGCTTGCGGCCATCACGGAAATGCTGCCCCGTTGGTGGCCTGCTATGAGTCACTATGGTAGACATTAGTGCTACCCGCCAAGTGGTTCTAGTTCTGTTTTCTGGGACAGTAGCAGGCGTACATTTTCCTCCTTCAAAGTTGGGTGTGGCTGAGTGACTTGCTGAGACCTGTGCTGGGGTCAGTGAGCTTTCTCCTGAAGGACCAGACAGTGAACACGTGTTTGCAGCCCCGGGGTCCTGCAGTCACTGCTGTGCCTGCTCGGCTCTGCTGTCATGGTGTGGAAGCAGAGGGTGTGCATGGGAGCAGGCGCCGCCGTGTTCCAGTGAAACTTGAGGTACAAGGACAGGCAGCTGGCCCGAGGGCTGTAGTTCGCAACCCCTGAACCAATCCATTGTGAGTGAGAAAAGCTCTGATCGGAAGCACATGTGGAAGTGAAGCCTCTTCTAGTCCGGGCCCGTAAGGAGCACATGACATGAATGAGACATAAACTTGGCAGTGTGAAGCCATGGAGACCGGTGGTGTTTCTTACTGTAGCAAAACCTGTGTCTGTGATGAATGATGAGTGATCCGGCATCATCCCTGCGTACACGGTGTCACCATCATCCATCAACATCCTCCTCCTCCTAGTCCTCACTGTCACAGCTGGTGTCTGCAAGCCCTACCTGGGGGACTTTACCAACTTGGTTTCAGTAATTCCTTCCCATGCGCCACCTTTCACAGAAACAAGAAAGGGATGTTCACAGAGGTGAAATAACTTGCCCACTGTCTCACAAATGGTTAAGTATGGGAACTGGGGTTTGAGCCTAGCTCTTCTAAATTCTTAACTTCTGTATATCCCGCCTTGGGTTCAGGTCTTTGGATTATGATTTATTTTTGCTTTTATCCCCTCACCTCTTTGATCACTGCTCTTGGCAATGTATCCTGTTTTGACAGGACCTGCAGTGGCTCTGGCAGCAAGCAGAGAGGGAAGTAAGACCCTTGCTTCCAGAAAAGCGCTGGTCTGAGCGGTGGGGAGGGTAGATGGAAGTAGCCAGAGGGATGGGTCAGGTTGGCAGCTCAGACGCTCCCAGGGGAGGAGCGCTTTGGGGACTGGCGTCTCTGAGCACTGGCTCTCAGTCCAGTATTTCCTGTACGTCTGTCAGTCATCTCCCAGGCACGCTGTCCTCTTTCCTCGCTCAGCCATGTTCTTATCTTTCTTTGAAGCAATTAAAAAAATTATATTCCGAAACAGTCTTGAGAAATTGTGTTACTCCCCTTCCTGGCCTGACACAGCTATCAAGCTCTGACTGCCACCTTTGATGGTTTGGCAGATAATTTTCCAATCTGGTGTTACAAAGGCCTCGCTCTATTTGATCAAGTAATAAGAAGCCACGTAACGAGTTCTTATAACTTCTGAGGAGCTACCACTGAAGACGCTATCCATTCTGCTATTCAGTATTTCTTATTTAAAGTCTCACTTAATTAAATTTCTCTATTTAGTATCATGGAAAATTTTCTCTCATTAAAATGATCCCTTGTCCTAATCACCAGTGAGAATTACATAAGCGATTATGTTTCCCTTTTTACCTTGGCTGTGGGGAAGCAGGAGTTATTTGATACTTGGAGATAATACCCCTTTGGACTTAGGATCAGAGTAGATTATCTACCCCTTCCCCCCTCCTCCTTCACCTCTGGGTTCAGATCACTGTTTCTGACTTTAAGTTTTAAATCGTGTAACATGCTGTTGAAGGTTACTGAAAGTCCTTCTTGGAAGTAGATGAGATTTAAGCTATACTGAAGACTTCACGTGCCCATATTGCGGCAAGCCAGAGAGTGAAGCAGAGCCACTGGTGGCCTCATCCTAGGAGGAGGTTCTTGCTGTCTATCATCTAAGACTGTGCTCAGTCAGAACTTGAGACTGGGCAGGTTCCCTTCCTTTTCTACAGTGATAACTCCTGGGCGAAGGGCCTTTGCTGGGGTTGCGCTGCCAGGAACAGCTCTCCTCACCTTGCAGTGTAGGTTTAGTTTCCCTCTAGCGCCCACTGTTGGCAGAAACTGACAAGGCGCCAGTTCTCAAAGAAGCCTCGTGAATTGCATTTTGCTGATTCTCACCCCCAACACCACTGAGCAGAGAACTGACAGGTGGTTCAGAGCTGAGAGATAAGTGCTTCACAACAGGTGCGCCCTCTCTGCCCCCACTTCTTTATTTATGAAGTGATGAGATCGAGCGCACGATATGCAGGGTGGCGAAGGGCACTCTTGACCCTCTCCTGGGCTTCAGTCACAGCGAAAGATGTAGCCAGTCAAGTTCCCTCCTCCCCTGTCTGCGCTCAGTGGTGAGAAAGCATTCTGAGGCCTCATGTGCCTCCCCCGCTCCCAGTTCTTGCCTAGTGCCAAGGACAGTGCTTACAGGGGACACTCATTGTATGTTTGAGATATTTAATTATTGGACTTTTAATATATGCAAGTCACTAAGTGTTCAATAACTACAGACTGTATCCAGCCCAGGGCCAGGGAAGCAGACCATGCAGGAGGCCTGGCCTGGCTGTGAATGAGCTTATAGTCTTGTTATAAAGTGGGATAAACCCAGTAAGCACAGAGCAGGTTTTCACCTTTATGATGACAAGAGTGTTGGAGTGGGTTGCCATTTCCTTCTCTAGGGGATCTTCCTGACCTAGGAATTGAACCTAGGTCTTCTGCATGGCAGGTGGATTCTTTACTGTCTCTGAGCTACCAGGGAAGCCCCAATGAAAAGTCTCAAGTTTTAGTAGATTCAGGGGGAGTTTGAGTCCAGGGAAGGGAGAGAGATCCTCATTGCTTGAAGTAGGAGGTTTTCAAGAGGATCTGGTTTCTTACCCATCTCTTGTGTACTCACCTGGAGACATAATTACTCCAAAGACATGTTGGGAGAAGCTACTGATTCTGCTGCCTCTGGCATCTGGCATCACTGGTACTGTGCTTTTCCTCAGCATCACCATCCCACAGTGAGCACAATAGTGTACAACTCCCTACATTAGAAAAATGAATGTTTGTGACACCAGGAGAATGTTCAGCACAGAAAATCTGCTTCAGAGGAATTCCGTCGGGAGCAGCCCTGGATGCATCCCCACAAAGTTCCACCAAATGAGTGAGCAGAGAGGACTTTTGGCTGGAAGGCATCTTGGAGCTCCTTATCCGGGCCTGGCTCAGAGTGTTACCTTGCGGATGTCACCCCAGGGAGAGGTGACAGCTGGGGCAGTGTTCCCTGGCCTCAAGGGAAGGCTTCAGGGACTCATTTAATGAAGCAACGCTTGACTTCAAGGTCTGCAGAGAAGGATAAAGTGGCCCAGAGGAGAAGGTAGCATTCCTTCAGAGGCCCCTGTCCACTTTGGCACGACGTGGGGACGGGCACTGGATGAAACGACTGAGGAGGACTCCCTGATGCTGGATTCCTTCGAGATGATCACACTGTTGACCCCACTTTGCCTGACTTCTTGTGCAGGAATGGGGCTGTGTTCTTCACACAGAGCCCTCAGGCACACTCTCCTATTTAAATTTTTACATATTGAAATATGTGGCATAGGGTAAAGCTTATGAATCTTAAATGTACAGCTTGATGGATTTTTTTTTCCATGTGTCTACACTATGCAAGCAGATAAGACTATAGACTATTTCTAGCTCCCTAAAATTCTTCATGCCCTCACTCCCAGGCAGTTCTCTCCACTAAATATTAGCTTTGTCTGGCTTTGACTCTTCTATAAATGGAATCATGGAAAATATATTCAGTTTTGTCTTTTTCTTTTGCTAAGTATTGTACAATTCTAATTTTTTTACTGTTGGGAAAAGTTGAAACAGTTCAGAGAAGTGGCATGGCTTGAACCAGGTTTGACACCTCCAGTCCTGCACTTTTTACCATTGCACAGCTTTTTACCCTGCAACCATGCATCCATCTGTCCTTCCACGCATCCTTGCAAACTCATGTTGAAAGATGACTCTATGTCAGGGATGGTGCCAGGTGCTGGACATGTAGATATGAGTAAAATCACCCTGCCTTCAAAGATCTCCCAGGGTAATGGGAGTGAAATATTTCAGGAGGATAATTAAGGTGTAGAGGGTGAAGACAAGGGGCTGTGTCTTTACGCGGACGCCTGGAGGAGAACGGAGAGGCAGAGGTAGACGAGGAAGAGGCAGTGACTAGGGCTGGAGGGCTCAGGAAGGAGGAAATGGCATTAGAACAGAATTTCTTCTTTTCTTATCAACAGGGCTGCAGAATTTAAGAAGACAGGTAGGGTTGGGGTCATCATCTGTGTATTGCTTATAGAATCTTGCATTCATGGAGCTAACAGGCATTCGTGACCCCCAAATCTCCAAACATTACAACATGTCTTCTCTAAGAGCGTCAGTAGCTGACCTAAAACTTTCTAACTAGCAGAAAGCAGAAAGCAAGGGCTTACTTCCCTGATTTGATTAGACACTGAAAGACCAATGGTAAACAACAGTGACAGTTTCAGCAGAGCTCCTGGAGTGGAACTTTCTAGCTCGGGTAAACATAGGGCCCTATATGAATTTCTGGAAATTATGTACATCACCTTGCTTCTCTAGATAGGGAGGAACTTTTTCAAGCTCTGTCCCTTCTGTCAGAACATAAGAATACACATTGGGAGAGGTCACCAGGTGACCCTCAATGAGTATAACCCCTTTATAATACCCAGTATAACCCTCTCCTCCTCCTGAGCATGATGGAACCTATGACTTGGCTTCTAACCAACAGAATATGGCAAAGGTGACGGGGGGTGGGGTGGGGTCATTCTCTTAATTAGGCTACATTATGTGGAAAGATGATAGGAAGTCACTCTCATAATTATGTTACATAAGACTCTGCCTTAGCAGACTAGAGAGGGAGCCTCCTGTTGGCCTTGAAAAAGGGTACAGCCAGATTGTGAGAAGGTCTGCGCAGAGGGCCACATGGCAGGTGACTGTAGGTGGCCTCAAGGACCTGAGTGGCCTCCAACCAACTGCTGGTAAGAAGCTGGGGCTCCAAGGCTTAGAGCTGCAAAGAAAGGAATTCTACTAACAACATGAATGAGCTTGGATTCTTCCCTGGTCAAGCCTCCAGATGAGAATGCAGCTCATGCAACACCTTGAGGCCTGAGCAGAGTAGACGCCTGACCCACAGAAACTGCGAGATGATAAACATGTGTTACTTTAAGCTGATAACTTTGTGGTAATTTGTTACATGGTAATAGATAACTAATACACATACTCATCTGCAAGTATTTGTTGCATCAAAATAACCCCTCAGTGACACATGGCTCTGCAGATACTCTGAGTCCTGCATGCCCTAAAGAGGATGTTCAGTTCAGTTCAGTTGCTCAGTCGCGCCCAGCTCCTCGTGACCCCATGGACTGCAGCACGCCAGGTCTCCCGGTGCATCACCGACTCATAGAGTTTGCTCAAACTCCTGTCCATTGAGTCGGTGAATATAGAGGCGGCCAATGAACTCCTTTACGGATTGCTGTTTATGACAGCATTTTACGCTCACACTCTTGTGGGCTTTGACTTCTCTAAGAAGTGAATAAGGGCATTGTATAGCACTTAAGTTTAGTTGTTCTGAGAGACCTCATATCAACCAGCCCCTTTTCTAACATTTGTAGGGTCTGGGGCAAGAATGCAAATGGATGATATACCACATGTCTAAAGAATGAAAAGTTATAAATCTCTGTTATATGTAATATATTCTGCTATGGTGACAAATATGTACTGTAATAACAATATTTGTGTCAAGGTCTTTATATCACTGAAGAATGGCAAAACATTAAAGATAATGAAATATAATTATTATTTTGCATTCTTGGCTATTCAGCTGATGGAAAATATTTAACAGAGTAATAAAATGTTTCATATATTATTGTATTTTCCATAAAATACATTTTCTTGCTTCCATTTCAAGGAAAGGTCACTAATTTTGTTTAGTATAGTGGATGTTCAATTGACAGTAAGACTAAAGGATTAAAAATAGATTTTCTGCCAAATTTGGATGTTTTATTTTCATCAAAATATAAACTTGAAGTAGTAAATAATTTAAAATTTAAGTGAAGGTTTTCAAATTGTTTGAAAACTAAAAAGCAAACATACCAGTTATAAATTATAAAAACTTAGCTTTTTAAATGTAGCTGAATTTTCAGTTTCTTAAACATTTAGTTTAAGTCTTATTAAATATTCTTTTAATAAGGAAACCACTTGTAATTGTAGCTTTTAAAGTTCGCCTAGAGACCAATGTAAAGAATTAGGGTCACATTTCATGTATATTATTTCTAGTCTCAGATTATTATTGCAAACTATCGCTCCACTTTCCATATGCAACTCTTGTTGCATACCGATCCAGTGGTACTGATGAAATCAAGAACTAGAAGAGAAAGAGAAGCAAAAATAATAATAATAATAACCCACAGATATTCTGGCCTTCTGGGAAACAATACCTCTTCATTATGCAGAAATCTGTTGCACTGATGCTCTGTGAGGAAAGATTTGATGAGTTAATCCCCCATGCTGGCACTGATCAAATTCTCCATCCTCCACGGCTGCATCTGTCCCGGATCCTGGCAGCGGCGAAGTCCCCAGTCTTTCACAGCCCTTGGACACAGTGGCCTTTTGTTTCGAGGACTAAGGCAAGAGATGTGGAGCAATGTTTCCCTGGGGCTTGAAAGATGTTCATCATGCAAGCGGATGCTTCGGGTGCTGATCACGCTGTGTCAGCACTGGGTCCCAAGTGATTGGAGCACCCACGTGTTCTTTAATAAGTGAGTGAGTGAGTGAGTGTGTGTGTGTGTGTGTGTGTGTGTGTGTGTGTGGAGAGAGAGACCCATTGCTTTCAGAAATGTGGGTCCCCATACACGCATCCTTCTTGTTTGAGTCCAAGGGGGTGTTTGCTGCCCCAAATATTAGTTTTTTAACCAGTATAACACTTGCCTTCCTTCTCACAATAGTTTGCAAGCATAATAGTCTTGAGCTCTAGACTTTGGCCATTTGATGTGAAGAGCTGACTCAATGGAAACACCTTGATGCTAGGAAAGACTGAAGGCAAAAGGAGAGGGGGTAGCAAAGGATGAGATAGTTAGATAGCATCACCGACTCGATGAACATGAATCTGGACAAACTCCAGGAGACAGTGAAGGACAGGGGAGCCTGGCGTGCCATAGTCCATGGGGTCGCAGTGAGCTGGACACAGCTTAGCAAGTGAACAACAACAAATAATAGTCCTTGATGGGATGGCAGCTCAACGGCTTCAGTCTCCAGGACCCAGGCTCTTTCTCTCCGGCTGTTCCCTTTTCCCTAGGTTGTTGCCCTCATCAACATGGCTCAAGATGGTTCCCACTGTATTTCTAATTCAGCCAGAAGGAAGAAGAAGATGAGAAGCAGGGCTTGTCCCTCTTTTTAAGAGTCTGACCCTGAAGATGCACACACCAATTCTGCACACGTCCCACTGTCGACAGATGATAGAAATGTGGCCTTCTATTGGGTGATCTCATGTCCAGCTAAAAATCAGTCTCCTGTGAGCGGAGAGAACACAGCTTGGGTGACATCCAGTAATCTCTGTCACAAGTTTTTTTTTTTTTTTTTATGTAAGTTTAGAAGGATGATCATTTAGAATCACAGATACAAGGTTGCCCAAGTTCAGCTGTATCTCCCAAACAACAGACTTCTAGGAAAGAGCTTTGGATGGTTTTAAGCACATTGCAGTCTGGAGGCTGCCTGAAATCTTAAGCTGAGTGGGTGGAAAACTGAACTGGGTTCAGATCCACAACCAGCCACAAACAACTAAAGTGACCTTGAGCCAGTTACATCTGTTGGCCCCAGTTTGCTTTTCAGTAAAATGAGGGCTTTGTATTAGACTACTAGTTTACGAACTGGGTACCATGGAAACTTAGAGATCCTCAGAGTTACTTCAGAAGCTAGGGATTGGCTCTGAACCTTTCTTCCCTATGTATTAATTCTAATTGATTTAATTTCCTATGTATTAATTTGTATTGGTGGTGTGATTAAAAAAAGGGAAGAGAGCTTCTATTGCCAAAAAGAAAGTTTGAAAATGCCTACGCACTGGGGTGCCTAGTGGATATAGTAGGATAGAGGGTTGGACGCCATGCATATGAGTTTTAGCAAACTCAGGGAGATAGGGAAGGACAGGGAAGCCTGGCGTTCTGCAGTTCATGGGCTCACAGAGAATCGGACATGACTTGTCGACTGAACAACTGAGGGGTCAGACTGCCTGCATTTCGACCTCAACTTTGCCAGTTTCTCTGATACCTTACGCTGAGGTCTTCCTCTTTCCTGGATCTCAAGTGTTGCTTCCTCATCTATAACATGTCGATACTGTTATTGACCTCTTGGGACTGTCTTGAAGCCTAAGTGGGGTGATGTATCTAAGCGGGCTTACCTTGCAGGGCCTGGGGTAACAGGTGCGTCCAAGGAATGGGGGCCGCTGTTATAACTGTTACTGTCGCCGATCTCATCTCCAAGGCTTCAGAAGCTTTGTGTTTCTGTGAATTGATGCACATAATGAAGGACCGCTCTATGAAATGAATGGCTACCCATGGGTTTTTCTCTTTACACCTGGATTTTTGCAGGTTTTCTCTAAATGAGGCACACTCGAGTTAGCCCATCCTGGGTAAAACAGTTTAGACATAAGTAAGATGTAGAGTTCTGTCTTTTCAGAGGGAATATTTAAATAATTTTTTCAACAGAGAAAAACAATTTCAGTCTTTTAATTCAAGGAGAAAATGAATCAAGTCTGCACATGGCAGGAAGTGAAATGCAGAGCTTCGAGCACTTTAAATAGTTAACCAGAAGGATAAGCAGGAAAAATCCCATGATATGACTTTTTGTCAATCCTGACTTTCTAGGGATTAAAGCTGCTTTTGAGTTTAGACCACTGCTTATTCCAGTTTGTTAAACCCTTGACAAACTCCAGTGTGTTCCACTCAGCAGTTCCACATGAGGGGGTCACATTACAGTCTCCACATTTCAGAGCCGATGAAGCAACAGCGCAGAACCATGTGATCCTGGAGCTGAGACTTGGAGGTCACTGACTGCAACCATCCTTGTGGGCCAACTGATGTTGTACCCAGAATCAAGTGGAAGAAGTGTAAGGGGGTCTTTGGATCCACCCAGTCATCTTATAGTGGCTCAAATGGTAAAAATCCACCTGCAATGCAGGAGACCTGGGTTCGATCCCTGGGTGGGGAAGATCCCCTGGAGAAGGGAATGGCAACCCACTCCAATATTCTTGTCTGGAGAATCCCATGGACAGAGAAGACTGGTGGACTACAGTCCATGGGGTCACAACGAGTCAGACACAACTAAGCGACTAACACTTCACCTTCAAAAGATTTAACAGGAATGTGCGAGAGAGGATTTTAAATCTTAAGATGAGTGCTGTGTGGTGTTTAGTTGCTCAGTCATGTCCACTCTTTGTGACCCCGTGAACTGTAGCCTGCCAGGCTCCTCTGTCCATGGGGATTCTCCAGGCAAGAATACTGGAGTGGGTTGTCATGCCCTCCTCCAGGGGAATCTTCCCAACCCAGGGATCAAACCTGCAACCCAGGGTCTCCTGCATTGCAGGCAGATTTGTTGCCATCTGAGCCACTAGGGAGCCAAGGTTGGGCATTGTTAAATCTGACTTATAACCGTAAGGCCTTTGATTACACCCCAGCCGTCTTGTTTTCTAGCTCTGTAATGATTCTTGTTTATAGAACCTGAAAATCTGAGCACTGAAGTGATGCTCAGACTGTATGCAATGCCAGAGTCTTCTTCATATCATCTTTGACAGATTGTTACTGCTCCTTCCTGACTGTGTCCCCATGACGAGGAGCTCACAGCTTTGTTAGGAGGCAGCTACTCCTTTGGAGGAAAGATCCAACTTACTTGAAAATTTTTCTTTTGCCCTGAAGCTTGCTTTTCTGGTATATGTGTACTGTATATGTATGCATATATCTGACAGCTGTTTTTACCTTCCAGATCAACCTCGTTTAAAATTGATCCCTCTTTGCAGGTGGGTCTTTCAAATATATGAAGCCAACCCTCTTCCATCTCCAACCTTCATATGCTCTCAGTATCCCTCATATGTTGATGCCCTTAACCACTTGATCACTCCCTCCAGGCTTCCTTGGTTTTGATGAAAGTGTGTTTGTTAAAGTGACTGAACTAAACCAGTTATCATACCCTGTGCCAACTCTCACTCTTCCTTTTCCACTTTTCCCATTTCACTTTATTTTTCTTTTAAATATTTGTTTATTTGGCTGTGCTGGGTCTTAGTTTCAGCCTGCAGGATCTTTAGTTGTGGCTATGCAAACTCTTCGTTGGGGCATTTGGAGATCTGGTTCCCTGACCGGGGATTGAACCCCAGCTCCTTACATTGGGATCATGGAGTCTTAGCCACTGGACTACCAGGGAAGTCCCTCCCCACTTCAGTTTAGAAGCTGTATGTGATACCCCCATAATGGCCTGATTAATGTTGGAGAAAATAAGAGGAGGAATATCTATGGGCCCTTAAGTTCTATTTCTCTGCATGTATTTCTGTATCAAGATGGGCTCTAAAAATGGTTTTGTCAAATGAGTCAGATGTAAATCTGAGGTCTGCCAAGTCTCTCAGACCTTTTCCAGCGCCCACTCCTGTATTTTGGACCTTCATAGTAAACCTGGAGGGTAAGTGCTGCATCTTTTATTTATTTACTACATTGCCCTTGGCTTTGAGGATACCTGTGCTTGTGTTTTTTAATTACCTCTAAAATGTATTAAGGTACTTTAAGAATCTATCTTTAGAAATGTTAGAGATCACTAGCATTTAGGCACCATCTACAAGGCTGAGAAAGCATTTGCTCTGTTGATAACAGTGTCTTCATCATAATGGAGTGAGCCTTCTCGTTTGAAGGGATGGATCAGGGTAAACAAGACCATCCCACATCTGCAGAGAAAATGCACTTTGCTCTGCAGAATACTGTCTGAGTGTCACTGTGTTGGGCATTTGGCACTTCCAAGATTCAGGCTCCTGGCTTATGGAACAGCCTTTCTATGGCATGTCTAAAGACATGTGGGTCAAAGTCATTACATACTATATAAAAAAAAAAAAAAAAAAGAAAGAAGGTGAATGGAAACTGAGACATGAAAAATGTATCATTTTAATTATGCTGTCTGAAAAAGTGATGAAGATATTCATCAGAAAAAATGAAATGATCAGCCATGGTGTGTTTTCCCATGAGTCATTACATATTTACCCAGTCATGTAAACTGCCTCATCAAAAATCAGGAGTTTACATTAAACTAGACCTAGAACCCTTGACTTACCCAAGGAGACAAGCAGATCTGAATTATCACTGACGATTGCCTCTCTCCTGCTGTCATCTTTCCTTCCCCAAGCAGGGAGCACGCTTACATCATGGAAAATCTTCTAAACTTTATTTTTAACCTCTTGGTCCTTTTACCAAACCTGAGCACCATGAACCAAGCTGATGTTGCTTTTCCTTCTTCTCTGCAGGCCTTTCTCTCTGTAGTGTTGGTGAGAGAGGAAGCAGAGCCTCTGCCAGTCCACAGGGGGCATGGCGTGGGTAGGGGGCTGGTCTGTGCTGCGGGGCTGCTGGCCATGGAACAGAACCTGGGGCCTGACTCTCTGAGGACACGCAGGCCGTGCAGCTTCTCTGTTTGGGTTGGCAACACAAGTCATGTGCTTCACTTTTGCTGGGGCCCTATCGGTTGCTGAATATTTATTTGTCCCCAAGATTATTTAGTTTTCCTCAGGAATCCAGACTCTCTAGCCAGCTTTTCTCCTTTGGCATAGGTTCCCAGAGGGGAATGTGATTGACCCCCTTCTCCCTTCAGAAGGGGCCTTATTGCTCATTGACTTGGCAGCATTAGAGCAGAAAAGCAAAAAGGGACCAGGGAAGATACATAGACTGTGTCTACAGTTAGCTGCTGGGCTAAGAATAGAGCTTGGATCTTCTGATTCCAATTCCAGAGTTCTTTCTAGAACCTTTCAAACTTTGGGGGAGCATGTAAGCACCTGAGGGACTTATAATAACATAAGCACCTGCAGTTGCTGTTGTTCAGTCATTCAGTCATGTCCAACTCTTTGCAACCCCATGGACGGCAGCATGCCAGGCTTCCCTGTCCTCCACCATCTCCTGGCATTTGCTCAAACTCATGTCCATCGAGTCAGTGATGCCATCCAGCCATCTCATCCTCTGTCATCCTCTTCTCCTCCTGCCCTTTTTCCTAGCATCAGGGTCTTTTCCAATAAGTACCTGAGGAACTTATTTAATAAAATGCAGAGTCTTAGTTTTCCCTCTTTAGAAATTCTGATGTGGAATCTGCCAGTTGAATGTGCATCTCTGTGATCTAAGATGTCTTGTGTGACTTATCAACCTTTACCTTCTACTTGGATTCACCTGGTGAAGCTACTCAGTTAAATATGAAGATTGTCATATACCCTTACTCATTAAAAAATTACAGCACAAAGAACATGATCAAATCATTGAAGAAACACAGAAAGTAGAAGAAATCCACCCATAGCCAAGCTCCGCATCAGCCTATCCACCTACCTGCCCTGTCATCTTGGGAGAGATTATCTATCAACCTATGATTCTGTTACCTTATTTTCGCTTCTTTCGAGCCATAGGCTTTGTTATTTGGCTCCCTAAGAAACGAGGCTCTCCAAAGCTATTAAAGTAGAAAAATAGTATGAATTTTATCGAGCATCTGGTACATTACTGGGCACCGTACTCAGTATTTTACACAAATTCACTCATTTAATCACATTGACCTTATGAAGAAAGTTCTATTATCCCCATTTTCCAGATAAGAAAACTGAGGCTTGGAAAGGCTAAGTGGCTTGTATCAAGTTTTCTGGTTAAGAAGCAAAGCTGAGATTCAAACCCTCCTACTCCAAAGCCCATGCTCTTCCTCACCTCACTGCTTTCCAAACGTGCAGACAAAAGACAGAGATGCCTGAACGTCAGGTCCTCATCTTTGTGAAGAAAGGGGACATTCCTAAACAGAAAACAACCAGGGGACCACAGTAACAAGTGTATTTAATTTCTGACATGTGTGCCAGAGGTATATGGTGCTGAAGGGAGGCAGTATAGGGAAATATTTACTGGACTGGAAGCTTCTGAATGCAAGGGAGGAAAAAGACACTTTATCTTGATGGTGGAGGCCACTATTATAGGTTTGGGGGCAAGGGAGTAACTCCATGAAATGCAAAGTCACAGACAGCCCCAGTCTGCTAAAAGCCATCCCTTTTGGCTGACTCCCCAAGTAGGTCCTTTGCCAGAGCCACTACAGATTTGGGATTTGACTCAATCCCATGGACGGAGAAGCTTGGTGTGGGCTACTGTGCTTGGGGTCGCAAAGAGTCGGGCATGGCTAAGCGACTTCCCTTGCACTTCTCTCCAGAGCTGTTAATCAGCACAGACAGGACCCCAAATGAGAGGGAAAGGGGATGACAAGCTGGAGGATTACATTCGTAATAATTCAGGGTATAGGTGCTACCAGGAGCAGGGTTCTTCCCAGAAATGAAGTCTCCACTGTACCCAGTGAGCTAGTTATTAGAAAAGGTTTCTTGTGATTTCCCTGGAGTTTCTTCAGTTTCCCTCTTCCCCAACTCGCCACAATGCTTTCATATGACTCTAGCATTAGACATGCTGTCGTTTCATGTACTACTCACCACTGCCAGTGACATCAACTGGCATTTACTATCTCTTTAAAACTTGAGGTGTAATTCACTTACAATATTGTATTAGTTTCAGGTGTACAACATAGTGGTTTGATACGTTTATAAATTACAAAATAATCACCACGATAAATCTACTTACCATGTCGCCACCGTTTCAATATTATTGACTATATTCCTTATGTTGTACGTTTCATCCCTGTGACTTATTTATTCTGCAAGTTTGTGCTCTTGATTCCCTTTAGCTATTTCACTCCCTTTTACCCTTTCCCTCTGGCAACCTCTGTATCTCTGTTTCCATTTTGTTACGTTTGTTTGTTTTGTTTTTTAGACTCCACATATAACTGAAACCATACAGTATTTGTCTTTCTCTTCTGACATATTTTACTAAGCAGAATACCCTCTAGGTCCATCCATGTTTTCACAAGCGACAAGATTTTGTTCTTTTATATGGATGAATAATATTCCTGTGTGTGTGTATCTTCCGACTTCTTTATCCATTTATTTCTTGACAGACATTTAACTTGCTTCCGTATCTTGGCTGCAGTTTTAATAACGCTGCAGTTAACACAGGGGTGCATTTATCTATTCATATTAGTGTTTCTGTTTTCTTCAGAAAAAATACCTGGAAGTGGAATTGGTGATTTATATGGGCTTTCCTTGTAGCTCAGTCAGTAAAGAATCTGCCTGCAATGCAGGAGACCCTGGTTCGATCCCTGGGTTGGGAAGATCCCATGGAGAAGGAAATGGCCACCCACTCTTGTATTCTTGCCTGGACAATCTCAGGGACACAGGAGCCTGGTGGGCTACAGTCTACGGGGTCGCAAGAGTTGGATGCCGCTTAGCGGCTAACCCACCCCTGTGGTGTGTTTAATATTTTGAGGAAACTCCATATAGTTTTCTGCAGCGACTGCACTAATTTTACATTCCCGCCAACAGTGTGCAAAGGTTCCCTTTTTTTCACATCCTCACCAACATTTGCTATTTGTCTTTTTGATAATAGCATTGTGACAGGTGTGAGGTGATTGCCTTTGCCTGAAGGGCCAGTGATGTTGAGCATCTTTTCAGGTGTGACAATTACTCTCTTGTGCACTGCCCTGTGCTAGGCATGCAAAGTAGGTTAAGGCCCTGCCGTTGGGTGTTTGTGGCCTGTCTGGGGAGACAGGACCCGTTCATGATATCAATTAACAGCCCTTAGAGTTCACTGTGATCTCAGTGGACTTTATTATAAAAGGAGGAAGATGGAGGTCACAAGTTAAGAGGACAGACCCAAAGCGAGCCAAAGAATAGGAGGTGGGAGAGGCTATGAGGCCTGGCGTGGCCTGGGGTTCATAAGGGGCTCGTCTTCTGGAGAAGGCAGGCCTCAACAGGGGGCTCTGTGGAAGGACTGGAGCTATGCAGGAGGCTTTAGTGAGGGTCCTTCCGGCAGGTCTGTCTCCCTGCCCAGGCCATAGCACCTGCAACAGGCATGAGGTTCCACCACATGTTTCCTGGGGGAGCTGCCCCTTGCGTTAGACGTCAGAGTTGGTGGCTGTTGGGAGGCAGGCTCTGTGACACAGATTTGTGTAAAGGGAGTTTGTTAAGAAGAAAGAGGAAGCAGAGCTGAGGATAAGTTGGGCTGTGAAACCATCCCAGTGACAGCCTCGTCTGACACTCTGGAGACTCCTGCAGCTGAAATGTTCTTCAGAGTTGCCTTGACTCAGAGGCCTTTCTGCTCACCTGTCAGTTTGTCCCCAGATGTAGGCTACCCCAGGGAGGGAGCCTGGCCTCAGCTGTATTCTGGAGGAAAACAGAGGAGGTGGTTCTGAGTCGGGGCTGCAGCCCCTGGTGCTGGTGCAGTGAGTCCTCCTTACCTGAAGGGGGCGCCGAGCAGTAGGGCAGGTCCATGTGCAATGGATATGTTGACTGAGAGCAGCTGTCTCCGTGGCACTGGGTCCCTGGCTTGAGGCTGTGAGGCAGACAGAGTAGGGTTGGAATTGCAACATTTGTTTAAAAAATAATTTTCCAGACCAAGAAAGACCATTTTGTGATGGCTTGAGTAGCAGCCACCACAATGGCCTAGTGTATGGGTTTCGGGCTTTAAAATACCAGCCTCATTTGTAATGAGAGGGAAGGCAGTGTTCCCAAGCCAATTAGTGATGGTTGGGGAGGAATTAGTGACTTGTACAGTCAAATAAATGGTATTATTTCAGACACTGTCTCCTAAAGCTATGTTTTTCAGAGACAGAGAACCCTTGGAGTAAGATAAATATCTCTGTGTACACAACTATTAGTTAATTCAAAGAAACAAAATAATTTATGGTAAGCATTCTTTCCAGTTGAAATACTTTGGGTATCATTTCTCAGCCTTTAAAAGAGCCGTAGGAGTTAGGAAGGGCGCACTTATTCTATTTATTTTGTTTAGATGGGGATTCTCCATAAAGTAAGGAAAATTCCCTGAAGAACCTGGACCACCTGGGTCTCAGTGCTTGAAACACCGAGTTCCTTGGAGTCCTTGGATCACAGAAGATTTATGAACATCGTACGGCAGTGTCGTTTTCTACCAACTCATTTAGACTCCTCCCAAATCCGCATGTCCCGTAGACTTTCTAATTCGTAAATGGTTGCCCTTGGTCAGTGAAGCAAAACCATGAGAAACCTTGCTTTAGTTCTCCCTGTCCTCATTCCTTATAGCTCACCCAGTAGCACATATTGGTTCCACTTCTAGAATTCACCTTGCATCTCTCTCAACCCCTCCTCCTTGACCTTGCCATCCAAGTCACCACCATTGCCTACCTGGACCTCCTTACTGGTCTCCCTTTCTTCATGCTTACTTTCCCTGAATATATTCCTTGCATTTCAGGAATCAGCCAAAGGGAGCTTATAAACGTGCAAATTAGATCATATCACTGCCCTACCCGAGCACTTCATGGCTTCCTGGTACAATGGAATGAAGTTAAAATTGCTTCTTATGCTGTATAAGACCCTGTGGGACCCTGCTCTTCAACCTCGTCCCACACTGTTCTTGCTGCTTCAGCCCCACCAGCCTCCTTCCTGCCCCAGGGCATTTGCACTTGTTGTTTTCCCTGCATTGCTCACTCTTCCTTCAGCTGTTTACATGGATGACTCCTCCTCTTTCAGTTCTCAACCCGAACAATCTTTTCAGAAAGGCCTTCTAGCTAAAATAACCCTCTCTCCTGAGATAGTTGTTACATCACCTGTCTCTCTTTCTCTCTCTCTTTGTTTTTTCATTCATGGCCCTTATCACAATCTGTTTTTGTTAAAAATCACTGTTTTTTTTTTTTTAATGATCTGTCTTCTGTCACTGCAATGTAAGTTCCATTAGAGCAGGAAACTTTAGTTTACTGGTTTATTGTTATATCTTATTGCTAACACAATGATGGGAACGCAGGAGGCACATAATCAGCGTATGGTGAAAGAATGAATGAACAAGCAAACATAAAAGTTTTCCAGGGCCTGATGTACAAATGGAAGCAGAATACAAGAGCACCAGCCAAGTGATGATTTCCTAATGATATTCCTAGCGGTTTGTACATGAAGCTATAATTTGCAAATATTTTATTAAAGGAGGATACACTATCTGTAGGAAACCAACACAGGAGTAAATCGTAGTGCTCTGTGTGATGATGCCCTGAGCTCTTAGATGATGCAGTGTCTCCTCTTAGGATTTTTTCATAGTCTGTTGCTTATAAGACAGCCCATACTATATGATCCTTTTTTCCTTTAAAAATGTTGCTATATCTATTTATAACTTAGAGGGGTGGGATGGGGAGGGAGGTGGGAGGGAGGTTCAAGAGGGAGGGGACATATGTATACGTATGGCTGATTCATAATGATGTTTAGCAGAAACCAACACAGTACTCTAAAGCAATTATCCTTCAATTAAAAGTAAGTAAATTTTTAAAAATGTGACTAATTATACAGCAAAGGTTAGAAAGGTATTATCGAAGTGTTAGCCAGGATTATCCGGAGTGTTAAAGTCTTTCTTTGTTTTTCTTCTTTTTATTATCTGATTTTTATGTGGTGAATCTGTAATTTTTTTCATTGCTGATTTAGTTTTCGTCACCCTGGGTCTTCACTGCTGTGTGTGGGCTTTCTCTAGTTGCAGTGAGCAGGGTCTATTCTTCGGTGAGGTGCTCAGGCTTCTTGTGGTAGCTTCTCTTGCTGCAGAGCCCCGGCGCCAGGGCACACAGTCTTCAGCAGCTGTGGCACACAGATATAGTTGCTCTGAGGCATGAGGAATCTTCCCAGCTCCAGGGTTGAACCTGTGTCCCCTGCATTGGCCGACAGACTCTTATCCACTGTACCAGCAGGGAAATCCTGTCATCTTTTTAAAAGCATCAAATGCTCTTGTTGTTTTTCTTCTTAAACATACTAGTGGCGAATCCTTTCATGGAATAAAGAATGAGCATCAGGTTTGTTTTTTTTTTTAACCTAAATCCAACTTTTCATACCTTGGTTCACTTGCTTTTCATGAATCAGCTGTGGCAGGAGTTTTTGGAGGTGGTAGTAGTGATATCATTATTGATAATCTTGTTTTAAGAAAAATCCCTTCCTGGAGGGCCTTGTCTGGTACACTCTCCTGGTGCTGCCTCCCAGGAAGTTGTGACTGCCTTGGGGTCTCCAGAGAACCTGTTGTGTTCAGAAAATGACTCTTGAGAGTGGCTTGCCGAAGGAGTACTGAGTCAGCTGCAGGTTTTGTCAGAGCCCATGGCTGAGCCAGAGCCTCGTCCTTTGTGGCTCTGAATTCCGTTCTGATTCCCTCCCCAGGGAGCCAGCATGAGCGGCTGAAGCTCAGGCCACCCCACACACTCAGCCGGCTTTGTGCTTCCCTGAGTGGACTGGAGTGCAGAGGAAGGTGTGGAGTGGGTGCAGGTCAGGGGGAGCTGAGACCGGCCTTGGAAAGGGTCCACATCGGGGAGGCCTGGGGTCTTGACCTCAGAAGACTGAGCCTCTGGTGACCAGAGTCCTGGGATGCTAAGGGAGAGCAAGGGTGCTGGGCTACAGTGAGATTTTTCTCCTTCCTCCCTTCACCCTGCCCCTGATCTTGGTCTGTTTCCTCTCTGAGAGCCCCTGTCTGGCCTCTTCCTTCCATAGATCCACTAAAGTCGAGGACCAACATTCTGTAAATGAATCTGTATCAGGCACTTAGCAGGTGCCAGGACCGTGCCAGGCTCAGCAGAGGCCAAGGGGCAGAACTGTCTCCCCATCGTGGAGCTTCCACTAGAAGGAGAGAGGGTGGACGTGCTCGTGTGGGCAGGGCAGAGTGAAGATGTGGACGCCAGGGTGGACGTGAGGAGTAAGTGCCCAGTTCAAAGGCCAGGCTGGATCCAGGGCTGAAGAGGCCCAAAAATTGTGCCACATTGGAGGCCTTCTCAAAAGGAGAGAGATGAACCTACTAGGCCCCCTCCCAGGACTCTGAAAGGGGCCCTGCAAGTGAGGAGCCCCTGGCTTAAGGTTTATTAGTTTCCTGGTGTGGTAGAGTTCTCCAGAGAAACAGAACCAATAGGATGTGTGTACAAACACACACACACACACACACACACACACACACACACACACACAGATTTCATATATCTTTAGAGAGAGAGAAAATACATGATTTATTTTAAGGAATTGGCTCACTTGATTGTGGAGACTGGCAAGTTCAAAATCTGCAGGGTGGGCAGATAGCCTGGATACCCAGGAAGAGCCGATGTTGGAGCTGAACTCCAAAGGGTGTCTGCTGGCAGAATTCTCTCTCACTTGAAAGAGGCCAGCATTTTGTTCTGTTGGATCACTCATACTCTGGACCCACCCATACTATGGAGGGCGATCTGCCTTACTCAGTGTCCTGATTTAAACGTAAATCCTACCCCCAAACACCCCTACTCAGACTTCCTGATTAGTATTTGACCTAATATCTTGCATCATGGCCCAGCCAAGTTAGCATATAAAACTGCCCATCTCACCGGTATATCCATCTCTGTAATGTGAGGTCAACAGAGGGAAGCATCTCTGTGGACAGAGCGAGCATAGAGAGCTCCTTGGAAGAGGTGAGGGTGGACCATCCTTGGGCTTCACGGGGCCCACTGTCCTTGAATATTAATCCACAGGAGGGCCTTGGGGTGGCATCTCACTAGAGGCTGCAAGGATGCTGGCTTGGCTAAAGGGGCTGGTGACCTTTGGCTCAAGGAGTCATCAAGGCCATTTCTTGTGGCCTACTTGCCCCCCATACGGTCTCACCATGAGAACCTGTTTTTCCTTGTACTTGTCCTCTTTCTCCTCCATTTTGCCTTCCTGTCTTTTCTTGCTGTCCTCTCTCAGGTTAAACCTCAGACAGGACAAGGCCCGTCTGGCTCACCAGCAGTCACAAGAGGCTCGAGCAAGGGAGCTTCGTTCCAAATCCTCAAAATGAACCACAGCCTCGGTCCGTGCTGTCACTCACACACCCAGGCTTCTGTGATGTTCAGAGAAAGCCTTTGTTGTTGGTATTCCCACACCTGGTGCCCAAGTGGCTCTTTGCGGGTGTTAATTGGTGTGTGATGTCATTTATCATGTAGGTGTAATTCAAGGGAGCCTCTGCATGTTCCCTGCACAAAGAAACCAGCTTCCTTGCTCTCCCCAGCCCGCCATCAATCTGCAAGACAGATGGGTGTTTTCATTCGGCCCTGTACCTACAGGAGGGTAGAGCATTCACACTTTCCTTTCCAATGCACTTTCTCATTCCCCCTTAAGTCTTGGCCAAGTGTCTTCTATCTCAGCTCCCTTTGTGTTTCCTCAGTTAGATCCTGCCTGGACCTCCCTGGGTGGGGCTCTAGAAGCAAAAAGCTGACGAAAATCATCTAGGAGAGTCCAGTGGATAGCAGTGAGGAAGCAGAGAACAGCACCTTCCAGAACATTCCTTCCTGCTCCTTGCCACCTGCTTCGGCGTCGGCCTGGGGTCCGGGGGAAAGGAGAGGCTTCAACTACGCTTTCTCCTCCTTCCAGAAGTCAGCATTGAGATCCTTCTGACCTGAAAATGATTTGAAAAGTGGAACCAGAGCACCGCACCACCAGGGTGCGTTCAAAGCAGGTTGGGCTGGCGGTAATGGCCCCTTGGCGTTTGGCACTGAGAGCGTGCCAAACACGCTCTGTCCCACGCTCTATCCCTCACAGAGGATAGACATGTGATCACCCCCGTTCTGCGAGGTCAGGCGAGGCCCCTGAGTGGCAAGACTTGAACCAGATCCTGAGCCCAGTACGGCCTTCCCAGGAATGGCACAGAGGGCAGGGTCTCCCATGGCCATGCCTTTGGAGGGTGTTTTACAGGCCACCCCAGAGACCTGGCTGCACGGGGTGCTCTCTCGTGGTTTCCTGGGGCCTGGAGGAAGCATCTTCGTGAGGTCAGTGAGACAAGTCTGGTGACGGCCGCGTACCCCAGTGGTGTTAGTTTATGAGCGGGGCCACGGGGATGGGGAGTGGGCGAGCTGACACAGGTTCTTCTCTCCGAAGTGGAGGTTTAGTCACCAGGGAATTAGCTCCCCCAGGCTCCCCCACCCGTCTGGGCCCCGTGGTGACTTGTGACTCTCACGCTGAGCTGCAGTTCCCAGGGGGTGGGGTCCAGGGGGCGGGGGGCGGGGGGCGGGGAGTCTGGTTCCCATTGAAGCGCTCCCCAGATGCCAAGTTGCAGCCAGCTCAGCTAATTGGCAAGAGAAGGAGAAGCAAAAATAGTGAAAATCTGTGAATTAATAAAACAGCCTTGAAGCGACCGCCAAAATGTGTACAAATCATGAAGTAATTAGAAGTGTGAAGAATTCTATCGGGTTGACTGTTTCCAAATCCAGCATCTGATCGCTTTAGGAGGCCAAGGGCTGGCAGGCCAGGGGAGTAAAATTCTTTCCATTGCATTCTCATCTGGCCTCCTTGGAGCCTGGGTTTCTTGAAACCCTTTCGGGGTCCAGGCAGTGGCTCTGGGACCTGCTTGAGTCAAATGTGCACCTTGTGAAGGCCCTTTAGGACATGCAAGATCTTGTCCCAGTAGCATCTCATATTTTAAAATAAAACTTCAAGGTTTCACAAAATGGTTTTTGGATTGATGGTCATATTTATAATCTCACTATCACCAAATATTTTTATGTCAGTAAAATACTGACAATTACTCTAAAAAATTTAGAGTAGGAAATCAAAGTCCAGAGAGTGAAATGCTATCAACCCAACTCCAAGAGCTAGCCAGTAGCAGAACCTAGGGCCAGATCCAGGGTCTCCTGGTAACCCCACCAACCTTTCCCTCTCCTGTGCACTTCTTTCTTTGGAACCTCCTGTGTCTCTCAGCCCATCTGAGCCACCAGGGAAGCCAGCTCAGACGAGCTGCTCAGCAGTGCTGGATATTTCTATCTCATGATTCTCACGGCTAAGAGCTGAATGCAGTTCTGTTTGGCCAAGATATTAAATTTAGATAAGTTGCTCAACCCACTTGTTTGATTAATAAACTGAGGCTCAGGCACAGTCACCTATTTGTTGATTTAAATTTCATTTTATATCCAGATTAGAGCAGGGAGGAGAAAAGGATCCATTTTTCTTATCTTTTGGAAACACTTTATGGAGACAGATTTCAGGTCTTAAGTCTTGTCATTTACCCGTGAGCAGAGATAGAAACAGTACGTGGTTAGAGTTTCTTTGTTTGAGTTTGTTCTTTCTGATCTGAGGGGACTTCAAGGGTAGGAGCTCACATTCAGTAATTGAAGGGCAGGCATCTCTCAGGGCTGAAATGCAGCCTGCTCAGGGTTAGAAATTCTGAGAGCAGACATCGGAGCAGAACCCTGGGAGTCATGTAACGAGCTTGACGTGTGTTGTTAATTCCCCAAGCGGCAGCGAAAGCTCCCGGGAGGATGGAGTTTACATGGTTTACAGCCAGACTGAACAAACAACAGTGTGATTAAGTTACACGCATTAGTTGGCTCCATAACCAGAATAGAAATGTACATGGTAATCTGGAATGGAAAGTTTTCAACAAAGTGGAGGCCGCTTGCAGTGACTTGTGGGAGAGGAGATGGGGGAGTCAGGGGCGGTACTGGCTGTGGAATCTGAGGCGCCCAGAGCGATAGGAAGATGGGGCCCCTTGCATGAACATTAAGAATTTTCAAGATGGCCACAGGAGAGCATTAAACCAAGGGCAAGGTAGTTCTGAGCGTGGGTGGGACCTGTGAGGTCGCACCCTTGAAGCCCCGGAGAAGGGAGGTTATAAGCTCTGGGCTGAGGAAGGGTCTGTATACCAAGTGGCGCTGCCTGGAAGGTCAGAGATGAAAGGCCTTCAGATTATATTTCTGGAGTTGCTTGGATGCCCCAAGTCACTTTTAAGCTGCGGGGATTCAGCCGTGAGCAAGCAGGAGCTGCTGGGTGTGTGGTTACAGCTGCGGGCTCCGGCGTCAGCCTGTCAGCTCGGAGAGTTTTAAGAGCTCCACTAACCTTGCGCATTTCCCATCTGTAAATGGGCTGAATGGTAATAACACCCACCTCTGACGTGAGGACCATGCCCATCACGAGTTATCATCTGCAAGTGTCCAGACACCTCAAGGGTTTTAACGGATATCAGCAAAGACGACAGGCAGGTAAACAGGCATGATGCGTGATGGGGAGCCCTGGGCGCGTGCAAGAGGGAGACGGAGGATGGGGTCGGGGGAAGGCTGCCCTCTGGGCATTTGGCCTGCCTGGATCCTGGCTTGTTCCTTTTGGACGGATACCGAGACTTGGGAGTCTGACACCACAAAGCTATTTCCTCTTCTCACTCATTCTAGACCAGCCTCTCAGCGCCATTCTAAGGATCCAGGGGTGGCCCAGTGCTGACCTCACGTGGCCTCTGTGACCAGAGCATCCTCTCCTGACCCATCCTTCAAGGTCCTAAAATTATGCTGTTTTCCAGTCCTGCCCTTGCCAGGTTCTCTGTGATCTGGGTCAAGTTTCATCCCTTGTTTCAATCGTCACGGCCCTCCCCCTATCTGACCACCCCTGCCTCGCTGGCCACGCCCCTGCCCATCACCACATTACCCCAGAACCAGCTTCGCACCCTCGCTTCATCAGCCTCGATCATGTCCCCCACCTGAGAGCCTCCTTTGCCTGTGTTTACAGGCGGGTTCAGTCCGCACGTGGGGAGGGAGTGCCTCTCCGCACAGCCCTTCTGTAAGAGAGTGCAACTGATTCTCGTTGCTCACGGAGTGTGCGTTTGCCAACGCGCCCACCCGCCAACACTGATTTGTAAGCCCCCAGCTCAGGATTCTGCGGCTTTCACTGCTGTTCATGGTCAGAGCGGAAAGGCAAAATTTTGAGTCGCTCACGTTCCCAGCTGAGATCCAACAAAGGTAACACTGACTTCCTGTTTCAGCTCTCAGAGGCTAAACAGCATCCTTTCTGTGTCTCTTTAGTGCCACCCTCGTGCATTTTGTTGGTGACTTTATTGTTTAAAATGCTCCTGAGTGGAGAGCTGAAGGGCTGTCTAGCTTTCCTAAGGGCAAGAAGACTGTGACGTGCCCTCAGGAGAATATGTGTGTAGCGCACATTGGATAACCATCCTTCAGGTGTGTGTTATGGTCCTGCCGACCCAGGGTTCAGTGTTAATGAATCCACGATATGGTACATCCAGAAAAAAGAAGAGGAAATTCAGCAAAATGTATGTCAAGTGGCTCCACTGTTTTGATCAAGGGAGGCTCCGAGGAACCTGACCCTCTATTTGTCCTGGGAGCAGTGGTTCCGAGGTAACTAATTCAGTGTCTATAGAGACCAAGGCTCCTCTGTCCAGGGGATTCTCCAGGCAAGAATACTGGAATGGGTTGTCATGCCCGCCTCCGGGGGTCTTCCTGACCCAGGGATGGAAATGTCACACCTCCTGCATTGGCAGACAGGTTCTCCACCACCACCACCACCACCTGGGAGCCCGTAAAGGACGTGACTGCCACGGACGATGAGACTCAACCTTGCCCCTGCCCGCCACAAAAACCTTGGGTTTCTACTAAGTGCCAGAGATCGTTCAAACCCCTCTGGTTCTTTGTCGCTGCCTGCTTGATCCAGACCAGTGCTTTCTCTGTCCTGTGAGCTGATTTTGCATCAGGGTCTGTGCATTTTGTTGAGTACTCACCCAAACCCTGCCTTCTGGTGCCCCCTCAGTATTAACCCTCCAGTTGTGACCCCCAGATGGACACTAAGTCCCTTGAGGGCATAAAACCATTGGCCCTCACATTGTCCTTCCCAGGGAGGTGGACAGTGCAGATGTCCTGAAGCCAAGGTGGAAAAATTGTTAGAGTGGCACGTGCTTACGGAGAGATGCTAGACCCAGCGGGGAATGATTCAACAGAATCACGAGGTGCAAGAAAAAAACTCAGAGCGCCTGCCCCCTAGGGCTGTGGCAGAATCAGAGATATTTGTAAAAGCACAAAGTGAGCTTTGGAAGTGCCATGCGAGTGTTCTTTGCTGTTGGCATCCATGGGTGGCTATAGGGAGGGACCCCTGGGGGTCAGGGGCTGCCTGAACTTCAGGCCAGCGGGGCACCTGCATAGCCTGGAGAGCCTGACTTGGTGCTATCCCAGCCAGGACCCCACTCTGTCCAACCTGCCAGGGACGTCGTGCTGCTGAGGGGAGAAAGTGGGATTTCAGATGGCCCGGGGTGGATGTTCCCAGGCTGCTGCCTCCCCGAAGTGCCGCCTGCTCTCTGGAGATCACGTCATCCCTGTCCACCTTCACGTGGCCTGGAGTGGTTACTGCTGGGGCTCGGCCGCCCTGTCCCCGGGCTGCGGGGATTCTCCAGAGCCCGTGGGTGGTACATCCGCCCGTGTTTCTTCTATTCATTTGAGAGAAGTCAGTTTTTCTTCTTGTTGCTTGCTGCTGCTGCTGCTAAGTCACTTCAGTCGTGTCTGACTCTGTGCGACCCATAGACGGCAGCCCACCAGGCTCCCCCATCCCTGGGATTCTCCAGGCAAGAACACTGGAGTGGGTTGCCATTTCCTTCTCCAATGCATGAAAGTGAAAAGTGAAAGTGAAGTCGCTCAGTCGTGTCTGACTCTTCGCGACCCCATGGACTGTATCCTAGGAGGCAAGAGTTTCCAGGCAAGAGTACTGGAGTAGGGTGCCATTTCCTTGATTTCCACATAATTAGATTTGTGGGGTTTTTCCCTGTGGTTTGTCACAACCCACTGTCCTAATCTTTTGATTTCGAAGCATCCGCTCACGGGTGCCCTCTGTCTGTGGTATTGCCCTCAGCTGCTTCTCTTGGATTCTTTCACATTCTGTCGCGTGCTTAACTCTCTTTATGGACATTTGCGAATAATATTAAACGTCTTCTGGTCTTTAATCTTCCTTGAGGACAGAGATTGGATCTGATTTTTGTTTTTAAACATTCTACTGTGCTGATGGACATGAGTTTCAGTAGGCTCCCGGAGTTGATGAATGGCAGGGAAGCCTGGCGTGCTGCAGTCCATGGGGTCGCAAAGAGTCAGACATGACTGAGCGACTGGACTGGACTGTGCTGAGTACAATACGGAGAAGGTCATAAGTTATCTGTTGAATGGATGGAGTTATTTACTGGAAACCTTCACAGAGGCTACAGTTTTACACCTGGCTGCCTGGGGCAATAAGGAAATGGACTAAGTCCGGCTCTCAGCTGGCCCAGGTGTCTGTGCCTGGGGAAGCGTCAGCTTAGCTCTTCTCTACCTCATGGTGAGGGAGGGGCTGATTGAGAGAGGTGGGAGGGACACAAGGAAGTCAAACAGAGAAGGACACTGAGGAATCCCTTTCATGGGGGACCTTTAGGGAAAAGTGACATCGTTCTTTCTGAAAATGGTTGCCTGGAAACAAGGAGCTGCCTGGGAACAGCTGTCCCTTCCCAGGTCCAGGGTCCAGTGGCCTGAGCCCTGGTGGCCGGAGGGCCCAGGAGCCCTGCTTCCGGAGCAGTGAGCAGGGCCCCTGGTTGGCTGAAATACTGTCACGCACTGGCTCAGAGAATGTTCTAGTGCATCTCTAGGATAGTTGAGGACATGCGAGCTTCTGAAGGTGTGATTCTTGTCACCTCCTCCCTTCATTTAGTGACTCGCCAGGCCAAGCCACTTGGGCAGCTAGATCTATCTCACTTAAACACCTTGATCCTCTCAACCCTCAGTGACCTCACACTGCAGAAGGGGTAAAACCTTAACTCCTTACTCTGAAACCCCTGAGGTCCGGGCCTCCCTCTGATACTCTGAAACCCCTGAGGTCCTCAGAACAGTGGAGATGGACAGTGATAAAATGCTGAGTGTTGGTTTGATTTTATCTGTGGTCACTTCTGGAGAATGGCAGGACGCTAGAAAGTTCTGTCTGTCAGCTGACTCTCCGTCCTAAGGTATTCAGAGAAAGCACAATCCAGCACTGTCAGGGTCTCACTGTGGGCTTTTACTTTGCTTCTAGTCAGGGGGCATCAGGAAGAATTCGGGGAGCACTGGGCACTGAGCAGAAAGTGTGAGGTCAGGGCAGAGAGTGGCGGACACTAGTTTTGTTGGAGGTTGAAATTCAGGTTTGTGTTTTTTGGGTCCTTGCCGCTCCCACACTTTCATATCTCCCAGGTGCCTCATTTTTCTCCTTTTCAAGCAGGCCTGATGAAACCCAGGCCCTCCCTTCCCCATCAGCCCGAAGCAAAGGTGAGTGGGAAGGTTCTGAGCGGTGCTGGGCACTGCTCCTGGAGGGGCAGGATGCCCGCTCTGGGCTCTGTGGCTGACGTGGGGTTTGCCTGGCACGTGCTACTTCTTTTCAGCCTGGCTGCCCGTTTTTTTTCTTTCAAGGAAAATTGAGGAATGTCTGCTTTGAGAGTGAGTTCAAGGGCGAGGTGAGTTCAGTTCCAGGAGTGGTGAATCTGAGTGGTCCATTGTAGTGACTTGGAAAGAGGAGTACAACACGAGCAGGCTGGTGTCCCTTGGTGTTCACTTTGTCCTAGATGTTGGCATGGGTCGCACCCCGTCTTATGTTACGCTTGACTTCCATCTTGCATTATAGTATCAGCTCTTTCGGAGAAGGGATCATCTGTCAATCATCTTTGCTTCTCCCATAACCATGAGGCATTTCTCTGTGTCGTGGGAGAAGCTCTGTGATCCAAGACAGCCGAGCCCGGTTCTTAATGAGGGAGCCAGGGAGCATCTAGAAACCAGAAATTACTAAGGGTGAAAATATATTGGTTCAATATCCAAAGAATATTATCCCTGTTATACCCACGTGTTTTAGTTTTTCCGTTCTAAATCTCTGAGGCCTAAGATCTTGAGTCATTTTGCTGCTTCTCCTTCCTATGTGACTAGATTCAGGCTGTGCTGGGTCTTGCATGCTTTGCAGTAGTGTCTGTCAACCCTGACTCTACCACAGAGTCACTCAGGACCACTCCTCAACACCCTGATGCCCCAGTAGCTGAGACCCCTAGGTGCAACCTAAGCATCAGTAGCTGTCAGACTTGCAGGTGATTCCAGCGTGAGGCCAAGGCTGAGCACAAGGTGTTTGAAGGAGGGGAATCTATTCATTGTTTCATCTCCAGGGCCTCCCAGAATGCTTGGCACAGAAAAGAGTATTCAGCACATGTCAGTGCTCCTGTTTCACCATTTCCTCACGGGTGTCGCATAACTTCAAACTGTGTGATTCTAAGATGTGCCCGTCCCTCTTCTGGGGCTTCCCCTTCTCAGCATTTGCATCCCCATCTGTCTAGCAGCACAAGCTAGAGCTTGAGGTCCATCTCAGATGCCCTTCCCAGCCCTTCATTATGGGATGTACAAGCTGAGTTGCTTCAGTCGTGTCCGACTCTGCAATTCCAGGGACTGTGACCCACCAGGCTCCTCTGGCCATGGGATTCTCCAAGCAAAAATACTGGAGTGGGTTGCCATTTCCTTCTCCAGGGGATCTTCGGGACCCAGGGATCAAACCCACATCTCTTATGTTGCCTACATTGGCAGGCGGTCTCTTTACCACTAACGCCACTCTGGGGATTTTACACTAAATGTGCCTCACAATTATGTGTTTGTTTCCATCCTCACCTACATCCTCATCCGTGGTCCCACCCTCAGTCCCCTGAACTAGCTCAGAACTGCCCGGCCAGCTGCCTGCATGCAGCCCAGCCTCACCAATCCACTGCCCACACCAGTCAGAATCATCTTTACCAAGCACAAATGTGATTGTGTGGCCTGTTGATTGAAGCGCTTCAGAGACGAGCCACTGCGGTTAGGGACCAAACTCTTTAATCCTGTGGACAAGACCCCAGGGTCTGGTCCTCACGTCCTTGTGGCCTGTCCACTAGACCCCAGGGTCTGACCCACTTTCACAGTCTCGCTTCCGTCCACACTCTGCCACATCTTTGCTCTCCAGCCACTCTCGCTTTCTTTTCCTTCCTTGAGTCTTCCATTCCTTCCAGTCTTGGGGCCTCTACATTTAAAAAGAAGGCTCTCCCCACATGCCCTTCCCTCTTTGCCTTTTAATTGCTGCTGCTCCTTCAGTTCTCAGCTTAAGCACCCTTATCCCCGTAAAGCCTTCTTGAACCCGTTAAAAACTCCTTTGTCTCATGGTCCTGTGGCCTTGGGCTCACTTCTCCATGAGTGTGTTTATCTCAGTTGTAGCTCACCTTCCATCTGAGTGATTTTCTGACCTGTGTCTTTCTGCCCTGCTTGACTGCAGCCACATGAAGGCAGGGCTGTGTCTGATTTTGCTCATTCTCTCCCCCGTGCCGAGCAAAGGGCAGAACACCTAGAATGTGCTCAGTAAGCCCTTGTGGACTGAATGTGCTTGGCCTCTTTTGTCCCAGAGCTCTGTGCCCGGGAGTAGCTGCGGCTTCTCTTGCCTCCTCTTGTTAGGCAGTGGCTACCTCTCCTGCCTGAGACCCCATACTGGTTACTAGCTGCACAGTCGTATGAAAGATTCCATGTGACGCATCTGCTTTGCCCTATTTTCAGCAGCCTCCTAAAGATCTATTAATATCCACGTCCATCAATTGCTTTTCTATGGGAATCTTTTGATGTTTCTGAATCTCCTTAGAACTTTCCCAAATCTTAATTCTTTGGACTTAAGGTGTACCTTCTGTCTTGCCCTTTGGCCCGCAAGGGATTTCAGGAGTTGCTCTTTTTTATTTTAGAGCCCATGCCAGAGCGTCTTACATCATCCATGTGCTTTTACATGTGTTTGTGGCCTCATAGTGATGCTCAGAGAAGAGAAACACAGGGTCCAGGACTGCAGTCTCCCTGTTCCCATCACAGCCTCCTGGTTGCCTTTAATCCACTGCACACCACCCCCAACTTTAAAAACCACTAGAAACTAAAGCCTGCCTCCAAACAGTTGTTTCTTTGAACATCAATGGATAGAACATTAGCCTTGATCTTGATTACTGGTTTTGTGTGACCTTCTAAGAAATTTCCCATTTCTGGAGCTCACTTTAATGATTTCATAAAATGAAAAGTTAAGACCAGATTATTAAGCATCCTTCAGTCATAATAATGGTAATAGTAATACTAACGGTCAAAACTGTAGTAATAATAATATTAGCTAGCATTTGTTGGGCACTTTCCGTGTGTCAAGCGCTGTGTGTCCGTATTTTACACTGTCTTGGGAAAATGCTGTGTTTTTCCTTTGTTCTTTCTCACAACGCTTCTGGCACCAGATTGTGTAGGCTTTTCTCTGACACTGACCAGTTCTGTGACACCAGCTGGGTGTCCTCCAATTGAGTTCTGACACTGTCTACCTAGAGTTAACATCAGATTCTGCAGGTGAAGGGCTCGCTCCTGCAAGACTGTCTCCATTTTAGACACCAACTGCAAGTCCAGATTGTCACCTGTGCTTCTGACCAGTTGGTTGTCCATCAGAAGTTCCCATGACTGCCTACTTAGATTCAGTTAATTCGCTAGAATGGCTCACAGAACCCAGGGAAACAGTTTATGTTTTAGGTTTCTGGTATATTACAAAGGATATTAAAAGATAGATAAGGTGAGGCCCAGGAGGGTCCTGAATACAGGAGCCTCTGTCTCTGTGGAGTTTGGGGTGTACCACCTTCCAACACTTGGATGCATTCTTATTCACCAACTTGGAAGCTTTCCAAACCCATATTTTAAGGATTTATGGAGGCTTCACTATATGGAGGAGTAATTGATCATTAACTTCTAGCCCCTGTCTCCTCTCTGGAAAATGAGAAGTGGAGCTGAAAGTTCCAAGCGTCTTATCATGGGTTAGTCTTTCTGGTGATTAGCCTCCATCCAGGAGCCCACCAAGAGTCATCTCAATAGAACAAAAGACGCTCTTATCACTCAAGAAATTCCAAAGAATATAAAAGCTCTGTGTCAGGAAGCAAGATCAAAGACTAAATATTAGCAGGTACCAAATGCAGAGACATATATATATATCCTTTTATTTCACACATGTTTTAGATTCTTTAATCCCCTCTACAAACAACCAAGAAGAGCTCTTTCTGTGGCTCAGTTTTACAGATGTTGAAACTCAGACACAGTGAAGTTAAGTAACTTGCTCAATGCCACAGAGCCAGGAAATGGCAGAGCTAGGATTCAAACCACCCAGGATCACTGGCTCCAAAGCCCTCATTCTTCACCAGCTAAAGTAGAAGTCACTGAAGTAAAGCATACCAGGCTTTGGGTTAAACTGATCTGGTTTGAGGACTGACTCTGCCAGTTATCAGCTGTCTGATTCCAACATGGGCTCTTCTGTACACCTGTTTTCCCATATATAGAAAATGGGGATAGTACCCCCAGGTCTCTTGGGCTGCTATAACAGAACACTCTAGACATTTATTTTCTCACAGTCTGGAAGCGAGAAGCCCGAGATCAAGGTGTCAGCAGCTCTGGTTTCTGCTGAGGCCTCTGCCCTTGGCTTGCAGGCACTTCTCACTGTGTGCTCACATGGTCTAACCTCTGTATTCCTGCCTGTCTGTGTCCTGATCTCTTCTAATAAGGATACCAGTTGTGTCGGTGTCCGTTCAGTTCAGTTCAGTTGCTCAGTCGTGTCCAACTCTTTGCGACCCCATGAATCGCAGCACACCAGGCCTCCCTGTCCATCACCAACTCCCCGGAGTTCACTCAAACCCACGTCCGTCAAGTTGGTGATGCCATCCAGCTATCTCATCCTCTGTCATCCCCTTTTCCTCCTGCCCCCAATCCCTCCCAGCATGAGTCTTTTCCAATAAGTCAACTCTTCGCATGAGGTGGCCAAAGTACTAGAGTTTCAGCTTTAGCATCATTCCTTCCAAAGAACACCCAGGGCTGATCTCCTTTAGAATGGACTGGTTGGATCTCCTTGCAGTCCAAGGGACTCGCAAGATTAAGACCTACCTATATGATCTCATTTTACTTGATACAATCACATTCTGTGATCCTGGCAGTTAGGGTTTCAACATGTGAATTTAGGAGGTACACAATCCAGGCCCAAAACAGCCCCAAAGAGTTTTGTGCAGCTTCAAGGATATCGTGTCAGACAGAGTACCTGAGTTAGGCACTCAGTTAATGCCGGACCTTCTTCTCTCTCTGCTGGTTCTGACTCCACGTCCATCTTTTTATCCCAGGGTAATGATGAGACTTGACGCTCTGTTGGCAGCATGCGAGTGAGCATTGGGTTGGAATCTGTCTCTTTGGCAGCTATTTCTAGAGTGGAAAAAAAAATCTCTCTGTCATTTTAGATCACTTATGGCAGAGTTTATAGCCCTTGAATTAACACTGGAGGCCTTGAAGTCTTAGAAAAATATTATGATAAGTCACAAGCCTTCCAACATACTTCATCCAAGGGTGGTAGCTGGTCTTTCATATGTTAATGTCTCCTTCTGCCTCCAGTAAGGCAGTGCCTCCCTCCTCTTGCAGCTGAATGACTGAGGCATTAACACTTCGCATACAAACAAGAGGAATCTTGGAGCTCCCCACTGCTGTACCCTGGCCCTTCCCGTGTTTGCTTCTGGCCTCCTTTTCCTCCGGGGAGCCTACCTTTCTGAAGTCACAGAAGGTAGGAGGTGAGCTGGCCAAGAGGAGGAGCCAGGAGAACAGACATTACTTTAGTGCTGCTGAGTTACTGAAGATGCGCTAGCATGGGGACATGGGCATGAAAGACATCCCTTCCACGCGGAATCTAAGAAGAAATGATACAAATGGACTTATCTACAAAACAGACTTAGAGAACAAACTTGTGGTTGCAGGGGAGAGGGGACTGGGGGGGAACGATGGAGGGAAGGGATAGTTAGGGAGTTTGGGATGGACATGTACGCACTGCTGTATTTAAAATTAATAACCAACAAGGACCTACTTACTGTATAGCATGGAGAACCCTGCTTAATGTTTATGTGGCAGCCTGGATGGAAGGGGTGTTTAAGGGAGAATGGATACATGTATATGTATGGCTGAGTCCCTTTGCTGTCCCCTGAAACTATCACAGTGATGTATAAGCTATACACCAATATAAAATTTTAAAAATTTTTAAATTTTTGAAATGCCTAATTGATAGTCTCTATAATTAGCATTTCTGTTAAAAGGTTAATATGATTTTTAAAAAAGAGATGTGGGAGCTTTAGAGACAGACCAAATTCTTCCCTGGAAGGAAGAACCAAGAAGCAGCAACAGCAGCATCATTGAAAAATAGCAACTGCTGTTGATGGGCTGAGAGCCTGTTATGCCAAGCACCAAGCGAAACTCCATAGGTGTGTTATCTCAGCCCCCAGAGTAGGTTTGATGATCCCCTTTCTTCAGACAAGGCACTGAGGCTTGGGGAGGCTACACAACTCACCCAAGGTGTCTTAGCTCCTAAGCGGCAGAGCCGATGTCCAAAGCCAGAGGAGGGAACCTGCTCAGGGGCTCCCAGGGCATGGCCCGGGAACATCACGTGGGTGGCCAGATGGATGGGGCAGAGGAGCTGCCTCTGAAGTCACAAAGGAGCGCCTGGTGCCCAGAGCTGAAATCAACTTGCCCCTTCAGATATCCAGGAGATGGAGAAAATCACAGCAAAAATACAGCTCAGCCTCTGCCTATGGGGAGAGTAAGCAAGCTGCCTGAAGAAACGAAAGTAATTCCTTCAGGGCGGACGCCAAGCTTGATGACTGGAAAGGGAGTGAACCTGGAAAGCAGAAATGCTTAGAGTCGAGCCAAATTAGCTAAATTCCAAGACAGCAACTTGTCATCTGCCTTTTCTCGGTGTCTGTGGGACACTGCGGATACCAAAATCCCCAGGTGCTTAAGCCCTGTAGTCTGTTCTTGGTATCTATGGAGGTAGGACCTGTGCAGATGGAGAGGTGACTAGTTCACACACCAAAAGGACTTTATTCCCTGGTTGCTGATTTGAGTCATCTCTGAAAGTTTTGTGTTTTATTAAGAGAGGTTGGGAAGAATGGGAAAGAACTGTACTCTCAATGTCAAACCACCTTTCCTTTACCGATTTTTTTCTAGTTGTAAAATTATGGTTATTGCAGGAAATCGGTGTGAATAACACAGGAAATTACAAAGAGAAAACATTTCTGTAATCTACCGCTTTCAGATAACAATGAAAAATTTTAAAGATCACCTTTCCAATCTCTTTTCTATATAATTTTAAAACCAAAAAAGGATCATACTTTGTAACCCTTTATCACTTAGTGCTATATCCTGCACATTTTCTAGTCTCTTTAAATGTTGTTCTTTTTGAATGGAAGTTTTTCTCCCTAATGGGTGATGTACCATAATCTCATTAAGTCCTTTTGTTCGATGAGAGTTTCTTCCCTTGATTAGCTCACCTGGTAGATGACCATTAGGGACCTCCCAGTGGCAGGACAAGGTGTCTATTTTGGAAAATCAATGCTATTTATATACAGTTTCTCTAGTAATTATCTCTAATATCAACTAACAGAGGTCTGAACTAGTGTCAGTATCTGCTATTTTTAGCCACTTCACATTCTTTTGTCCTCCTAATAGGAACAGTTCAAATGTGTCATAAACCTTTAATTCTGAAAGATGATTCATTTTGGGAAGTATGGGCACAACCCAGTGTTCTTTATATACATCTACTCACATGTGATCTTTATATATGCTCAGTCACTACAGTCATGTCCAACTCTTTGCAACCCCATGAACTGTAGCCCACCAGGCTCCTCTGTCCATGGGAGTTTTCAGGCAAGAATACTGGAGTGGGTTGCCATGCCCTCCTCCAGGGGATCGTCCCAACCCAGGGACTGAATCTGCGTCTTCTGCGTCTCCTGCACCGCAGGTGAATTCTTTACCCCTGAGCCACTGGGTAAGCCTGGTCTTTATATATACACATACATAAAAGCAAAGGGCAAGTGGCAAAGACCACCATATTGGGAGTAGAAAAGTTCCTATTACAATGAGATATGAGATGTTTTGAAGGAGACTGACAATCAAAGACATATTACAAAATGGACTTTTTGCCCTCTTGGGTTCCCATCAGCAGCGTGGCTGTTCAGAAGCCATATTTGGCCACCTGGGGGTTGCACCAAGGAACGGGTTTATACCCCAGTCTCAAATTAGGAATGGTCTTGGCCCTAGGAACAGGAATTGTGACTGCTTCCAACCCTTCTGTTGGCCTACACGCACGCACACACACGCGCGCACACACACACACACACACACCCCTACACACGCCTGTGTGTTTGAATGATCTTGGCTATAGGAACAGGAATTGTGACTGCTTCCAACCCTTCTGTTGGCCTACACGCACGCACACACACACGCACACACACACACACACACACACCCTACACACGCCTGTGTGTTTGAATGATCTTGGCTATAGGAATAGGAATTGTGACTGCTTCCAACCCTTCTGTTGGCCTACACACACACACACACACACACACACACACACACCCCCACACACACACACCCTACACACACCTATGTGTTTGTAGCTGAGCAGCCAGGGGAAGAAAGGAGGGAACATCTTACAGACCTGCAGATGGAGCCAGCTTCTGTGAATGTATCTAGAAAAGGAGAAGATGAATGTCTGATAGCAAACAAAAATGATTTACAAATTCACAAATGTGGTGGTGTTTTTTTGCTTTGCTATTGCCCAAGATTATTATTTGTCAATTTCAGGAGAATCATATGATTTGCTACCTGAAAAAAATGTTGGTTGAATAAGAAGTCCAGTTGGTGACACAAAATCAGCATCCGTTCTTGTCTTTTCACTAGTCACTGAGGACCCTGGAGGAGTCACTTTCTACAGATAATCTCTTTCAAGTGTTCTCTCTCTGAAACATGGGACACCTAAAGTGGCCTGACCTTGTTGTCAGGAAAAGTTGGTTCGAAGCTTACACTGTCACTAAATCCCTCTGTGGGGTTTGGGCAAGTCTCCCTGTCTGTCTTCCCCCTGATTGCCTCATTTGTAAAGAAAGAAAATTCGTATAGATTTTATCTTTTGTGTTTGAAGGTACTTTGGTGTTGCATAGATATTTGCATTTAACTTCTTCAAGAATTATAACCCCCAATCACATTGAGTATAGCACACTCAATGTGTTAATTTGATTTTAGCTCACCTGAAAGTTTATTCTGCCATCTCTTTTTAACTTAAAAATAATTGTCAGAGTGAATATTCTCTTTCAAAAGCTATTTACACAATTACTATAACTGTGAATCATGATTTTTTCAATAATATAAATTTAATAAAATTTAGACATAAACTGAACAAGTATTACATAAGAATCAGGTTCAATGTTCTCATTGTCTTTATAATGATTAGAATTTATACTGAAAATGTAATAAATAGTATAGTTTAGAGTCTGTCTTATAGATATTGTTAGAAGTTATTTAGAACGTTAGTGTTTCTCCATCATTTGTATTTGGTTTTCTGTGAGATCTTTTTTTAATGTTCTGCAACATTACCTCTGAGAACCCTCAGACTTGACATTCTATACAAATTACATTTTTATAGGTAAAACAAAATGTATTTGTGGCCTTCCAAACATTATAGTATACACTAATGGCCTTAAACGGTTTTAGTGAAAGGGGATTACAATAACTAATTAAATTAAGTAAATGATAACCATTATAAAGGAACTGTAAGCAGAATCATAATTAGTGAATTTGCTGATTATTTTCCCGACTGCTTGGCTGCTGTTTGGTTGTCAGCAGAAATGCATCATTGTGTTTTGGGGAAGAGGAAATTTACTTGGAGATTGCAAAGACTAGCCTATGCCCCAGTGCTAAAGAATTCCATCCCAGGGGACTTTAGGGAATAGGTTTTGGACAACTGTTCAACTGATTATTCTAAATTAAATTACTAAGTACTGCCTCCAAATGTGGTTTAGAGAAACCTTGCTGGCATATGCATTCTATTGTCCTTCCTTTATTTTATAAGTAGAGTCCAAGAAATTGCCTAAACTCGAGTAGGCAGGACTATTGGGAAGTTATTTTCAGGGGCAGCTTTGCCATATAATATAAATTCAGTGAAGTAGTGAGTAGAACTCCTTTTTACGGCTGATATCCCTGGACAGAACGGATGCCGCTCATGTGATTGCTATTGATGTTTTAAGGGGTTAAATGGTGCTGGGCATGAGATCTACCATAGCGTACGTGGACAGAGAACAGCGTGGCCAAGTGCATCAGCTGTTCAAAGCTCAGATGCTCTTCTGTGATTAGCACCCTGCAGGGGGTGGTTGGTAACCAATCAGCCTCAGTCTTGAGCCTTCACAGTGAGACCAGATTAGCTACTGTGCCATCATTTTCTTGATGGCTTCGTATTGCCTTGGGAAAGAGGTTTCTGCCCCTTCCCTCCATCTTCCAAGTCTCCCCTTTGCCAGTGGTTCTCAAAGGCTGGTCCTGAGACCAGTAACATCAGCATCACCTGGGAACTTGCTAGAAAGGCAGCTTCTCCAGTCTCACCCCATCCCAGACCTCCTGAATGAGACACTCTGGGGTGGGGTCAGTCATCTGTGTTTGAAGGATCCTTCCAGGTCTTTCTGATGCTCATTCAAGTTTAAGCACCGCTGCTCTGGGTCGTGGCTCACCCGGGCAGGGTGGCCATTCCAGAGTCAGGTCTGGGGACTTCTGTTGACGTCATACCAACTGACTTGAGGGGAAGCTTGGGCTTATGCCCTAAGTATTCATTTGGCTTTGGTTCTGGACAGTCCTCTTCTTGCTGACAGAGAATGGTATGGATGGGCTTGCTGAAGCGGCAGGAGTGGCGGCTGCTTTCACACACGTGGACACACGCGCATCTACTCTCTGGCACTCTACAATTGTCTGTAGCAGTGAAAAACTAGTCCTCTTGGCTGTATGCTGATGTGAAACATATTTTCTTATCCTTATTTGCCATCTGTGTCTCTTCTTTGGCGAAATGTCTATTTAAATCTTTGGTCCATTTTTTAATCGGGTTATTTGTTTTCTTATTTTTGAGATTTTTGAGTTCTTTGAATATTTTAAATAATAGTCCTCTATCAGATATGTCTTCTACAAATATTTTTTCCCAGCCTTGGGCTTATCTTCTCATTCTCTCGAGGCATCGGGAGCTTAAAAACTTCCCAGGTGGTTCTAATATGCTGCTGAGTTTGAGAATCAGTGGGTTAAATGTCAGGGCACCTGATGAAGGTGAGGAGAAGGATGGAGTGGGCAGTGAGGGAAAACCCAGTCACTGACAAGAGACCCACGCTCTCGAGAGATGGTTCTCTAGGCAGCTCTCAAAGCCCTCTCTTCATCTCAACATCTTGTCCCACGGAACCAAAGCAACTTTCCATCTTCAGAACATCCTTTCTGCTTTGCCCTGGTGACTGTGAGGTTGACAGTAAGTGATGACTTCTAAGTGTTTCTCACTTTAACCTCTGCAAGCCATGGTTTTTTAAAAAGTTCAAAAGGGATTCATAGTGAAAAGCTACCATGATCTTTCCCATCTCTGCCTGCAAACTTTCAAGCGTTTCTTGCCTTAGTTGTTTTGTTTAGTGTCATATCTTTTAAATAATATACTTTACTTGCTCTGTTGTGGTTTTTCTGGTTTGGCTCATTTTTGTTGTTAGAAAAAAAGAACAAAGGGAGTAATTTAGAGAGTGAAAACTTGCTTGTCTCCCTATGAAATAACCTGATATTGTCAGGGTAATATTTATTCTTTGGTGAATCCTTAATTCCTCTCTCACTAGAAAATAAGCATTGTGATACTTTACTTTGATAATAATTATCACTTTTTAAAGAGCTCATATTTTATCCTTTAACTTCCAGTCCTTATAGTCACTATAACTTCCTTTCTCTTACCATTAGAGTTCAGCACTAGCTTTCAACTTGGTTTGAGAATGATTTATTTTCCTTCCTTCCTCCTTCCCTTCCACCTTCCAAATTTTATTTGCTACTGAATCTTTTCTTGTACAGGTCAAATTTGATGATATTTACCTTTTTGTTTGTGATATACACACCTATAGGTTGATTCTAAAAATTGAAAACCAGTAGATGTCAAATTCATTTGCATTATGGATTTGTGAAAATAATGTCCCCTTCTCCAGTAACTCTCATCCTGTCACTGATTGTCCACTGCAAGTGACAACCATGTTCCCAGAACTTGGGGTTTAAGAAAAGAGCGGGAAGGGGAGGGAGACCCCTGGGGTGATGCGGAAGGGCGTCCAGTGGTTTCCCGTGCAAACCTTCACAGAATTCCAGTTTCAGGAATTAACTTCCCACCTGCCTGTTACCCTTAGTCCGGGGTCAGTGGAACTGGAGGGCACCCTCCTCTGTTATACCTGCCCCGTCCTCAACGTGCCTCCTGAGCAGAGACTTCTAAATTCCCACCCTTTCAGAAATGTGGTGAAACCTCTTGTCTTCTGGTTTTTATGCTCCTGTTGTCTCCACTTTTATGGGTTTATATTGATTCAAAGGGCTTCCCTGGTGGCTCAGTGGTAAAGAATCCACCTGCCAATGCAGGAGACCTGATTTCGATCCTTGGGTCAAAAAGATCCCCTGGAGAAGGGAATGGCAACCCACTCCAGTATCCTTGTTTAGGAAATCCCATGGACAGAGGCACCTGGAGGGCTATAGTCCATGGGGTTGCAAAAGAGTTGGACGTGACTTAGTGGCTAAACAACAACAGTTGATTTAAAGACTCCCTTCTGAGCATTTTAATGCCATCTCAGTGGAAAGGAGACATCAAATGCCTGCTTGGCCCACATCCAGAACAGCATCTGAGGTGCCGCCTCTTCTCTCTGCAGCTGCCTCCCAGCAGGACTGAAATACAAGATTTGGGATTTCTGCTTTGGAAAGGAGACCTTGCTTAGATTACTGTTCATTTGGGTGGGGCGGGGGGGAGGGAAGAGTGAAGGGAAAAACAGAATATGATAGTGTAAAATAATGTCCATATTCGGTTGCCTTGGTAACAGGCTCCCTCTGTAAATAACGCTTGGGAGGCTGAGGGAGAAGGGGAGAGCTGGTGTCAGCAGATTGATGGGGTTGAGAGAAGGGAAGGGAATCACCAGATTGGAGCCACTCAGTGGCTAGAATCGGCTAGATGACTCAGAACCAAGTAACACCTGTCGCTGGTATCTGGAAGGCCCCAAACCCATTCAGTCATGTAAGCAAAAGACTCAGGAGCTGTTTGAACAGGGACAAAAGGCGGAAGTGTTTGGGGGTGACAAAACTGCATCATTACCCGTCTCCTCAAAGAGGCTCCATGACCCTCTCTTCTTTTTCTTGGCAGCTGAGGAAATGAGCTCTGTGATGTCAGTTTACCACTCCCCTAAATAGCCAAGGTGATGCCTAACCTTTCCTAACCAGGACACAGGTTTTCATTCCATGGTTAGTTTTAAGGCTTAAAATATAGATCCCTGGGAAAGGGAACCTGGCATCTTAGTTACGGAGAAGACTAGATGGCTAGATTCAAATCCTTCTGGAGGATTTGAGAACAGGGAGGGGTCTGGGTGTTTGAAAAAAGCAGTAGACAGGACACTGCAGAGAAAGAAAAGGAACAGGAAGCGACCTTGGAATAATCCAGATAGATGTTTCCTCACCACTTGCCTGTGATTGAATGTTCCCTGTCCTCCCATCCCACTCGTACCTGCCCCCATCCTCTTTTCTAAACTCCCAAGTGGCTGTTCTGAGGGGATATTGATCAGAGCTGGAGTGCAGACTATGGGATGGGATGGGGAAGATGGGGCAGCAGGAGAGAGCAGTGTTCATCAAGGGGATGGCCGGGAGAGAGTGCAGAGAGCGAAGACGGAAGGCCAAGGAGCCTTCTGCCACTCATTTCAAGCTATGGGATTAAAGATGAGCGGTGAATGCTGACAAGCCATCCAAAATGGCCCTAGGACTTGGCAGGGCGCCACAGGCTCTCCAGTGTGGCAGAGACTAACTACCCTGCGGCTGGAAGAAGGATGGGCTTGTGAGAGTCTGTGTAGGATCTTGCTGCCGGGTGATTATTAGACACTATATATAGCTACCTGATACTCGCAACAGGAGCTAGGCACCTTTCTTGGGGTTTCCTACCATGAGCCCATTAATGTGATTGCCGTCCCTGGTCACAAAAGGAAAGGGAAGCAAGAGAAAGACAGTCCCTTGTCAAGGGGCACATAGCAAGTTAGTGGCAATTTTGTGGTGTCGCTTTCCACAGTGGCTCCATAGGCTGTTTACTGGGACAGCTCTTAGCACTCAGTGCCCTGGGGCATTTCATTCACTCGACAGCATCGGTTCAGTTCAGTCGCTCAGTCGTGTCAAAGCGGAGACATTACTTTGCCAACAAAGATCTGTCTAGTCAAAGCTTTGAGTTTTCCAGCAGTGATGTATGGATGGGAGAGTTGGACTATAAAGAAAGCTGAGTGCCAAAGAATTGATGCTTTTGAACTGTGGTGCTGGAGAAGACTCTTGAGAGTCCCTTGGACTGCAAGGAGATCCAACCAGTCCATCCCTAAAGGAAATCGGTCCTGAATATTCATTGGAAGGACAGATGCTGGAGCTGAAACTCCAATACTTCGGTCACCTGATGCGAAGAGCTGACTTATTTGAAAAGACTCTGTCCCTGGGAAAAATTGAGGGCAAGAGGAGAAAGGGATGACAGAGGATGAGATGGTTGGATGGCATCACCAACTCAATGGACATGAGTTTGAGTGAGCTCTGGGAGTTCGTGATGGCAAAGGAAGCCTGGCGTGCTGCAGTCCATGGGATAGAATAGCCTCATGGTAAGGGCGTGGGGTCTGGAGGCAGACTGTTGGGGGTTTGAAGTCCTGCCCTGCCATTTCCCAGCTGGGTAAGCTTGGGAAAGTTCCTTTGCCAGTCTGTGCCTCGGGTTCCCATTTGTAAGATGAAGTCAATACCTGGGAACATCCTTGTGAAGTTTAAATGAGATGGGGTACATCGTTATCAGTTGTCATTTAGTGTGGGAAGGTGAATAATATTTATGGTGATTATCACCGCAGCTGTCTTTATATGGTATTTACTTTTCACGCTGCCTTCAGGGCTACTGCTTTTAACTCTCACAAAAGCCCTGTGAGATATAATATGAACGGTGTTAATATTCCAGTTAGTAGATGTGGAAACTCAGGCTCAAGGTCACGTCTTCTGTGAGTGGCAGAGGTCAGACGTGAACCCAGAGTTCTTTCATAAGCCAGAGGCTCACCACGCCATTGCACCTGACGGGCACCTTCTCCAGGGGAGACGCTGCCTCCTCCAGGCAGTCCCCCAAAATCCACGTGAAGCTTTGCATAAAAAGAAATGGGACATCACAGGAGTACGTCTCCCTTGGCTGTTTCCTGAGAGTCGGGTGATGTTTGGCTCTTCACCTGCATCTTCTGCACCTGGGAACACACCTAGAGCTGGTCAGTCAGAGTAGGCGGCTTCTGGGAACAGAAGATTGAGCCTGAGCACCTCAGCAAATCCCCTCACCCCTCTCAGAGTGCCCAAGCATAGTCAAGGGGGACCCAAGAGCCAGGGCCGTACACCAGGACCCTCGGAGGGCCTGTGATGGCCACCATCCCCAGGACCTCCAGCCCAGAGCCCTCCCATCTCCACTCCCCCAGCTGGAGAGCCTCTGCTCACTCCTCAGGTCTCAGCTTAGATGTCTCTTCTTCAGAGAATCTGCCATTTTTCATCAAAGTCTCCTTGTCCCCCCTGCCCATCACCTATACTTTCCCATCACAGGCTCATCACAATAAGCAGAGGCTCTGTTTGTGCCGATATCTGTGTCATACCTGCCTGTCTACCCCCAGACTGTAAGTTCCTTGGGGCCAGGCATCGTGTCTGCTTAATTCGCCCTGGGTCCCTTCCCCACCCACTGCCCGGTACAAAACGATGCAATAAATATTCCATGGAAGTATTAAATACTTAAAAATATACACAAATGCTTTGGACAATGGAAAGTTGCTTTGCAAATGTGTTTTCGTCTTCATTTTACTGCTGTCTGTGGGGCAACCACACAAGGAGAGAATGGTCTGCAGCAGCTGAGGCTCCCAGATAAATCAGGCAGGACAGTTCTTAGGAAGTCCCTGCTATTTGGCATGTCTGCTTCTGAAGTAGGAAAGCAGACAAGTGAGCCGGAGGAGGGAGTCTTGGTAAACAACCCGAATTTAGCATCCTGAGTTTGTCAGTGTGATGATCTACAAGTTGGGAGAAGGAAAAAAATGGACACCTAAGGGAATGGCTTGTAGTCACTGTCTGGGTTTATTTTTCCTTGAGCTGGTCTGTTCCTACCATGCTGATGATGCCCGAAAGCAGTTACTAGAGATCAGCCAGCAAAAGCCCTTCTCTCCCAGCTTCTTTCAGTTCTGCCGGACTCTCTGCAACACTCCCGCTAAATGAACTGTCTGCCTCCATCCCTCCGATCAGCTCCCACCGGACCTCACTGTCCCTCACACCTTAGTGGATGCTGTCCCAGCACAGTCTGTAAGCCCAGCCTGATCTTCAACGCTCACTGTTCAGCTGCGCCCTTGCTCCCTGTGAACATCCTCCTGTTGTCCAGAGAGCTGATCAGGCTTCCACCAGCACACCGCCCCTCCAGGCAAGGCGCCGTTAAGAATCACTTCCCCAAGTGCCCCTTCTGAACAGTTTCCACTCTCAAGTCCCTCTGTTGCCACCCAACTCTTCATCTGTTCATCAACTTTTTATTGAGCACCTACTACATATCAGAAACTGTACATGATCGGGGATATAAGGATGAATCAGCCACCGTGCTGTTGCTCTTGGGACATCCGGAAGTGGGAAGGATGACCTGCAGGGAGGCGCAGCCCCATGAGATGATGCCTTGGGTGTAGGCATTGTGCGCCACCATCCTGGAGAAGGGAGAGCTTACTCTGAGGTTGTCAGGGTTGACATTTGGTGCCACTGCTCCAAGGACCCTAAGAGGATGGGATCACTGACACACAGGTTGTGTGTGCTGGGAAAATGGTGAGTCTAAGACCATTTAGTCTAAGACTAAGTCAGGGACTGCTGCCTTACTTTCTGTGTCATGGGGTGCGGCTTGGGGAGTGGTTGGACGTGAGGCAGGAAAATAGATCAGGTCCAGTGTGGGGGCTGTGGGAGAAGCTTGAGTTTCAATCTCTGAACAGTGGGGAGCTATTGAAAATCTTATATAAAACAGGAGAATGAAATGATCAGATGCATTTCAGAGATCATTGGAAGAAGAAAGGAAGGTGGCTTGGAGAGGATGCAGGAAGGTGGCGGAGAGAGCATCCGGAGGCTACTGAGGCTTCATTCATTCACTCACTCTAATCGCACCCTGCTGCTACAGCAGGGCAAAAGCTAGAGGTGGTCCAATGCAGGCTCTGGACATGTCAGGATATCCAGGACCTAAGCTGAGGCTGTGTGGCTGAAAAAAAGGGGACAAGTGGCAGTATTTCCAAGAAAGTCTTATCTCCCCCACATCACCACCTCCCCCTGTTCTCTCCAGTCACAGCCCTCACCAGCTTCCCCTGGGAGGTGATCCCTCTGGAGACCCCGGCAGGGAGTGGGAAGAGAAAGGCAAGTCTAGGCTCAGAAAACACCCTGAGCATAGGCACAGGGGGTGGGAGGGCTCTGAGATTTTTCCAGGCCTTTGTCCCAGTTGCCATTTCTGACAACCCAAAAGAAATCAGAGCCTCTTTGGAACCTGTGGGCGTGGGGTAGAAGCCGACAGCCCATTCCTATCTGTAGTTGTGTTGAAGAGCGATGGAACAGATCGATCCATGGGTCAAAGAGAGGATGATCAAAGTCAGTGTTTGGTTTGCTTTTTGCTTTATTTCTAAGAAAAGCTCACCTTAATCATATAAAAATTGAACAAAGGGATATGAGTGGACCGTGGAGCCCTCCGCCTCAGTTCCAGTTGGTCAGGACTCTTGCACAGCCCCTTGGCTCCAGTCTGACAAAACCCACCCCGCTGTCTCTCCAGACTTCCTGGGGCCCTGCCTCGTGGGGACAGGCACTACGTCCCAAGACTCTCTAGCCACCTACACTTGGGATCCTAATTTGCAGTTTTGGTGGTTAGATTCTAAACCAAAAACAAGTCACATTGTTGCTCAAAAAAAGAAAAGGATTTTGTCATTGGTAATATAAAGTCTTACTCTAACAGCAAACTCCTTCCCACCTAGAAGGTTCTCACTGATGGTAGGGGTGCTTCCACCACCCTCAGTGAGTAGGGGTGGCAGTCCTCTCTATCTGTAGGTTCCACATCTGCAGACTGAAACAGCTGCAGGTCAAAACTGCTTGAAAAATTTTCCAGAAAGTTTCAAAAAGAAAACTTGAATTTGTCGTGTTCTACCACCTAGTAACGTAGCAATTTTTATTGTATTAGTGCTAAGTCGCTCAGTCGTGTCTGAGTCTGTGCAACCCTGTGGACAATAGCGTGCCAAGGTCCTCTGTCCATGGGATTCTCCAGGCAAGAATCCCCTCCTCCAGGGGATCTTCCCAACCCAGGGATCAAACCCACCTCTCGTATCTCTCCGAGCATGGCAGGCAGGCTCTGTACCACTAGCTCCACTGGGAAGCCCTTACTGTGTTAGGGATTGTACATAGTCTCAAGACTTGAAGTATATGGGAGGATGTGTGCACGTTATTTGCAGACACTGTGCCATTTTATATAAGGCACTTGAGCACCCTTAGATTTTGGTATCCATAGGACTTCCTGGACCACAGACCCTGGAGGATGATGGTCATCTCTCTTTGCTTACTCCAAGTGAGAGGTGGCCAGTGCTAGAGAGGACAGCTCCTTCCAGCCCACCCCTTCTAGAAGCTGTTCTGGAAGGCAGCTCTGTCTATGACGCACACCAGTCAACTGCCTTACCTACCCCCTTTGAGCCCCAGTTTGCTCTAGCCTCAGAGCATTGATAGGTATTGAGGGCAACATCTACCCAGTAGCCTTCCTCCCAAGATGTGGCTTGGAGACTGGATCTGCCTTTAAGCCTGGGAGTGTCTGGGCGCTTCCCCAGGCAGCTCCCCGCCCACACCCTTGCCTTTTCTCTTGTTCCCTGCACCAGAGAACTCCGGCATGATGAGGACAGAGAGCCTGGTTTGTGCTGGTGCTCAGAATCATTAAATCCTGAGGTTGGTGTATCTGGAGGCTGTAGAGAAAGGGCGGGTGAAGGAATCCTTCCCTGCGTCCCTGCTCTGCCCAGGCACTCACACCGCCTTGGCCCAGCTACCAGCCTGATCCAGGTTTCCAGCTAACGATGCCTAGCAGGTAAAAAAAAAAAAAATCCAGTCCCTGCCCGGGACTCCCTGTACCCACGAGAGGTGTGGAGTTGATGGCTGAGGCGTGATTATGTCTATATTGTGTTGGTCATGCTGCTGCCCTTCTCGAGGTTCCAGCACTTTCTGCAGTGAGGAGTTTTAATGATCTGTGTGTCTAAGGCTCCTGGGCAGTGAGGACGGTCTGGGTGCCAAGTGCTCACAACCACCCAGCAACTCAATTAGGAGGCAGAAGTGGCGTCTGGGGTGAGGTGGGGTGGGGGTCCCTCTTTCTTCCCCTTACCCTCCCTTCTCTCTCTCCTCACTTCTCCTCCCTGGTGGTCTCCTCCACCTTGTTCCTCCTCTTCAGCCCTGTTCGGAGGAGCTGGGCCAGCTCCATCTTGTCTCTATTCAGGATTCTGAGTGCCCACTGTCTCACTGGTACCTTGAGGCTTAAGACCACGCACATCCCTGTGTTTCCTTCATGGTCTTGGTTTCACGTGAACAGACAGAGGGGGCTCTTGCTCCTGGCCTATGGGGGCTCAGCTCTCCCCAGTCCAAAATGGACTTGGAGCCTTCCCAACACCACAGATACTGGCTCTGTCCCTCCAGGGTCCCTCTGGCACCGTGCTGGGCACCAGCCTTGTGCATCCTGGGTGGGGACAGGGGCCAAGTCACCATCCCCTCCTCCTTCCTCCTCCCGCAGCCCGGCCTGGCTCCCAGCACCGCTGTCGGTGAGGGGAGAGGATTCCAGTCTGGAAGGCTGACAGCTGCTGCCTCGTGGTCCGTATGCGACGCTTTTCCCCGATGCTGAATAATTACTTAATGATTGAGAAGGCGGGGCTGCTCCTTCCCAGCCCGCCAGTCCTGGCTGCGTGCTGCTGTCTGGCAGTCTGGTCAGGATGCCGTTCCTCTTTGATGGAGGCTGTTCTGGCCATTCGCATGGTGGTCCTGGGGCCCCAGAAACCACTGGAGGTGCCTGGGCCCCAAACCAGCAGCTTGGGGCACCCTACGAAGCCTGGTTCCTGCCTCTCCAAGTGACCTGAAGACTCATTTCCTGTTTCTGGGTCCCAGTTTCCTCATCTGGCAAAGTGAAAGTGTCAGTTGCTCTTTTGTGACCCCATGAACTGTAACCCACCAGGCTCCTCTGTCCATGGGATTCCCCAGGCAAGAATACTGGAGTGGGCTGTCATTTCCTCCTCCAGGGGATCTTCCCGACCCAGGGATCGAACCCAGGTCTCCCGCATTACAGGCAGATTCTTTGCTGACTAAGCCACCTGGCGAGGGTGAGGGCAATTAGTATGAGCTGAACTGGCAGTGTTCTGACACCCAGGATGTATACCTTTCTCCAGATGAAATCAAAACCAGCTAAGAACACACGTGCCAGCTGGAAAACCCAGTATCCCCATCTGGGCTCTTGTTCTTTGCCTCAGTTACCTTAAGAACCCCAGGGTGGGAGAGGGGCAGTTGCAGGGGTGGGGGTGGTCCCCTGCCCACCTCCCTGCTTCCTCTTGCTCTCTCGCTTCCATCCCTTTTCCCCTCAGTCTTCCCCTACTCCCTTCCCAGGCAGTGGAACTGTTCTTCTCCAGGGAGTTCTCATAATCAAAAGGCTGATCACTTCCTGTTTCCTTGTCCAGTAGGTTTTAATGGCCTTGACCATCAAACATAAGAGGTCTGTTTGTATATAGAATCTCACAGGCTTGCGGGGCCTCATTGCTTCTAAGAAGCCAGTGACACTCGCTGGTATGTCTCCTGCTAGAGCGAGGAGGAAAATGAAAAAGCAAGCACCCATCAGCACGTTTCCCTTCCAGTGGGTCACGTTCCTACATCGTGATCTCTGTGGCATGAGATTCTGAGTCTTGGAGTCTCATAACCTTTCAGTGAAGGAGGTGTTCACAGGGAGGGTGGAGGAGAGGGCGATGGACACATAGAGGTCACTGAGAGCAGGTGACCTCATCGTGATGGGCCAGGTTAGCCCCTGGTATTAAGAAGCAGAGACATCACTTTGCTGACAAAAGGTCCATATAGTCAAAGCTATGTTTTTTCCACTAGTCATGTATGGATGTGAGAGCTGGACTATAAAGAAAGCTGAGAACCGAAGAATTCATGCTTTTGAACTGTGGTGCTGGAGAAGATTCTTGAGAGTCCCTTGGACTGCAAGGAGATCCAACCAGTCAATCCTATAGGAAGTCAGTCCTGAATATTCATTGGAAGGACTGATGCTGAAGCTGAAGCTCCAATTCTTTGGCCACCTGATACAAAGAGCCAACTCATTGAAAACGACCCTAATGCTGGGAAAGAATGAAGGCAGGAAGAGAAGGGAATGACAGAGGATGAGATGGTGGGATGGCATCGCCAATTCAATGGACATGAGTTTGAGCACGCTCTGGCAGATGCTTAAGGACAGGGAGGCCTTGGTGTGCTGCAGTCCATGGGGTCGCAAAGAACTAGACGTGACTGAGCGACTAAACTGAGCTGTCTTAGTCTGTTTGGGCTCCTACAACAAAGTACCGTAGACTGAGTAGCTTATAAATGCCTGAGGCTTGTTTCTTGCGATCTGGAGGCAGGGAAGTCTGGTCTTTCCCATTTCGCGGATTAGCAGCTCCTTGCTGGAGAGCACCCAGGCAGCAAGCAGGCTTGAAGCCAGGCCTCCCGGCTCCCAGCCCCAGCTCTCCTCCTCGCTGTGGGCCAGCGACTGTGGCTGTCAGGATACCAGCTCTCCTTTCTCTTGTGGACAGGAGGGTGCGATCACCAGGAGCGAGAACACTCTTTCTGCACTACGAATGATTTCTTCGTACCTTTGAGCACAACCCCTGGGAATGATTAGCCTCCGTGGGAATAGTAGGGGGTAGCCTGTGGCACATCCACTGGACAATGGGCCAGGTGCCTGGGTGGGAAGCAGAGCAGTGAAAGGAAGTCAGAACGAAAAGAAATTTATTAAAGGGACTGTACTGCACACAAGATTTGAATCAGGAGAAAAGTTGTGAAATTCTTGCATCTGAGTGGCGTCTCTCATGAGGAGGAAAGCAGTGTCACAAATAGGAATTTGTAAATGGTACTCTGGACCATGGGGCTTCTCAGAATCCATTTGTTCTGCCCTGTGTGGTGCTTAGTTGCTCAGTCATGTCCAACTCTTTGTGACCCCATGAACTGTAGCCCGCCACGTTCCTTTGTCCATGGGAATTCTCCAGGCAGAAATACTGGAGAAGGTTGCCATGCCCTCCTCCAGGGGATCTTCCCAACTCAGGGATCAAACCCAGGTCCTCCTGCATTGCAGGAGGATTCTTGACCATCTGAACCACCAGGGAAGCCCAAGAATACTGGAGTGGGTAGACTGTCCCTTCTCCAGGGGACCTTCCCAACCTAGGAATCAACCGGGATCTCCTGCATTGCAGGTGGATTGTTCTGCCCAAATATTTATTACTAAGTAAGTTAAGAATTAGGCATCGGGGCTAGAGTGATGCACATCGGCCACTGCCTCTCTAAGCTTCCAATCAAACACTGAAGACAGGGGATTAAAGCTCAGACTAAAAGGGAGAAAGTAGTATGAGAGGGGAGAACATAGCCTGACAGATAAGCTAGGCTGGAGAGGGAACAAAGCATCAGGGAAGGCTTCCTGGATGAAGGGGCGTTTAAGCTTAGACCCAGAGGAGAAATAAGAATTAGTCAGAGGAAGAGAGGAAAAGGCATGCATGGAGGCCCAGAGGCAAGAGAGAAGATGAGGTATTTAGTGGATGGCCGGTGAGTAGAATCGAGGAAGCTATGAAGTCAGAGGCTGAGACCGTTATAAGGGATGCCAGTTTCCAAGGTGATTTAAAGGAGCAAGGCAAATGCTTCTCCAAGGAAGTGGGAAGACGAAAGAAACAGAAATGAGCCCTCAAAGGCGAGAGGGATGGCGGTGGGAACTTCATGGCAGGATTCCCTGAAGGAGATGACAGAATGCACTCGGGTTGCAGCCAAGCCTGGATCAGGAAGTGGGGTCAACCCCATCTAGTGTGTGATCTTGAGCAAGTCATTTTACTTCTCTCAACACGGAAGGGAGGGGAGGGGACAGGTGCCTGCCCTGCAAAAATCACTGGCGCCGTGTTTATTCACATTGAGAATAATTATGCCTTCCCCGCCACGTGCCATGGAGCCTCAAACATTGTTGAACGTGTGTGATGGGGCCCAGCACATAGTAGGCCCTCAGTGAACACCACCAAGTCAGACTGTGCCTGGGGAACACGGTGGGGGCTTGATCCCAGTGGGGGCAGGAGCTCAGAAGCAGCCTGCCCATCCACGCAGACAGGCTCTGCCCTGAGCACCAGCTGTGGGCCGTTGACAGGGCCTCTCAGAATGCTGATGGAGAAGGGTTCTCGTCTTCCTAGCGCATCAGGAAAGGGGGGTAATCACTGGTTATCAGCGTCTGCTGTGGGTGCAAAAATGGGTTGATAGTAGTACACGTGGCCAAGTTGCCATTTCTGGATCTAAAGGCAAGATAACTTAATGCTGTATCCTTTAGCTACAAACAAGGGGTCTCTCAGCATCTTTGCCATGTGCTGACCCTGCAGGTAGGGGAGTAAGTGGCTCCCCATCTGGGCCCCAACGTTTGGCAGGAACAATCAGCACTGAACACCGAACTCCTCCAGAGACCACGGTGGCTCATGAAATCTGGGCTCAGAGAGTAGCCCCGGAATTCAGGAAGGCACAGTGGCCCGTGGGCACCGTGCAGTGGGTGCTAGTGTGAGTGTGGGAGAAATGAAAGAGGCAGGCTCTGCTCTGGAGAGGCTGAGACCCTGGCTGGGATCTCTGCCCTTTAGAACACAGTCCAAACAAAGCAAGCCCCAAAGGGCTCACCTTATTTAGCCACTGAAGTCATAGCTGTCCTGATTTAGATTTTTGAAAGAGGCCAACATCTTCTGCGATCCCAGGTTTTCTTCCTTAGGAAAAAAAAAAAGATGTTTCCTTTGCGTCGATAAAGGTCAAATGGAGGAGTTGTGTCAAATGAGAAGGGTTTCAGTGCTGGCCCACACACAGCCTCACACACTTGTCATCTAGAAATCACACTCACAGCCTCGAGCCTGGGCAGGTGCAGCTCCTGCCCTCATGCGGTTCCCGTGGCGACCAGCACCCACTCCCCACCACTCCAGGACCCAGACTGCCTGCCCCCAGCTCTGCACCGATGTGGGCTTTGGAGCTCCAATGAGGTCGCTGGAATTTCTCTCCGAGCTATTTCAGTATTGTTGGGAGGCTTGGGAAGCCTTTGTTCTCCCTGACTGGTTACGTAATTTTCAAGAGAAAAGGCAGAGGAAAGACTGAACTGAATGCTTCCAGAGTCTGCTTCTGGGGGAGGCGGTAACCCCAGAGTCTGATAGCCCCTCCGCTCCTTTTATCCTTCCAGCCCCTCTGGAGCTCTCCTCCCAGCCCCCATCAAGGAGATGATGATAAAACAGGTTCCCCTCCTGTTTCTTATACTTGGCATCCCCACTGGCATGTTCTGGAGGAAGCTGTAAACGGGAAGCCAGCCAGGGCTGGTGGCATCACTGCCTCGCAGGGACATGAGGGTGTTTGCACATCTCAGGGGAGGATGCTCACTAGGGCCTGGCCTGGGGACCAGTGCCTGTCAACGGTGCCCTGCTTGGGACATTTATGTATTTTAGGCAAAGCAATGCTTTGGGCCTGGGGTTGGTGGCTGAACTGTTGGGTGGGATGTGAAGAGGTATCTGAAGATCGTGGCTGGAGAGGTCCTGGGGGTGAAGGAGGCTTGAGGTGTAGGGCCTGCAGCCTGAGTCGGCATCGTGGGTGTCCACCCTGGGGAGAGCCAGCTGCCCCTGCACGTGGGTTCCCACAAACAGAAAGGGCTTCCAGGCTCAGACACCTTTCTACCCGGGAACGCCGCTCAGCCTGTTCACCTCCTGGGTTGAGGGGTGTGGTACTTCAAGAGTCAAAAGACCAGGAAGAGTTGTTCCCCTTGATTTCTGGGCGCCCCACGGCTGCTGCCTGGTGCAAGACGCACAGAGGCTCAGTGCTAAAAACCAGAGAGAACCCAGTGGTCACTGCCTTGGGATCAGCAGCCCGTCCTTGATGAGGCCACGTGGTCTCTTCTTTTCTGAGGTCTGTGTGGCATCCTTGCTTGAGCCCTGCCTTTGTCCCCAGCTCACCGCCTGTGTGTGTGTGTGTGTGTGTGTGTGTGTGTGGCGTCTTTGTGACCCCATGGACTGTGCCTTGCCCTAACCCTAACCAGCTTCCTCTGCCCACTCCTCCCTGGAGAGATTCAAAAAGCTTTCTAATCTGGGCTCGGGGGCAGTTGTCTTTCCATGTGGGTTATGCTTTGTCATAACCCTAGTCTTACTGCAAGCAGGTAGCCATCCCTATGTCAACTGGCATTTATTTCTAGAATCCTTACTGTGTGTCAGACACTGGACTCACCCATGGGGTTATGTCTGTGAATAAAGAAAGGTAAGTTTCCCCAGCAACCCCCGCCTCCCCAGGGTCTCGTCTGGCTCTGGAATCTGACGGGATCTAAGCCAGCTCTGACCCAGGAAGCCCTGCCCGGTAGGCTCAAGGTCTCAGGCCAAGTCTGCCCCTTTTACGTCTTGGCCATATCAAAAACTGAGGCCTCCAGCTCCTTCTCCTCCGTTGGTCACCTACTGCCTGTAATAAACACTTAACTTAAGCAGCACCTGACATCACACGGTTTCTCTGGGTCAGGAATCTGGGCCCAGCTTTTAGCTGGCACCTGTGGTGTAAGGTCTGGGTGAGGCTTCAGTGGGGCCATGGCCTCCGGGGCGGGCTGCAGTCCCCTCAAGCTCACCGGGGGAAGAGCCACCTCCCAGCTCACTCATGTGACAGCTGGCTGGCCTCAGAAGATCCCACTGTAAGATCACACCTGGGCTCCCCCTCGGGGCCACCTCATGACACAGCCTCTGGCTCCACCTGGGCTGGAAGCCACAGTCTTCCTGTATCCTGATCTCAGAAGTAACATCCCATTATTCCCACCATACTCCGTAGAAATGAGTCAGGGGGCATCCCTGTTGGTCCAGTGGTTAAGAATCTGTGCTTCCACTGCAGAGTGATGTGGGTTCAATCCCTGGTTGGGGAACAAAAATCCCACATGCCTTGTTGCAGCCAAAAAAAATTTTTTTAAGTGAGCCACTAAGTCCATTCGCGTTTAGGGAGGGGGATTCCACAGGGCCTGGAGGTGGGGACCTTCCCTTCCTCCAGGAGGCTTCTCTGACTGACCCGCCTGGTCCTAACTCCTACTCCTCTTGTAGGAGAAGCACGAAGTTGGCCCCTGAATATTCTCGCACCATTTCTGTAATTGTTATGTGGGCCTGCTCTCCCTGTAGGAATATAAGCTCCTTGAGGTCAAGAGCCATATGTTCCACATCTCTTTATTTCCCACTTAGACCAACCATATACTTTCTATCAGGTATTTCAGGTTAAAAACAAGCCAGTAATAAATGTCTTAAACAAAAATAGAACTTGACCGTCTCACTTGGCAGGAAAGCTGGAGGCAAGCATTTCCAGTCTTAGCTTAGCTACTCAGCGATGTCTGCAAGGCCCCATGCTCATCTGCCAACTCCAGTGTGCTGGCTTCGTGCCCAACCTTGTCCCCACATGGTCTCAAGATAGCTGCTGTGGCACCAACACCACAACTGCATCCTACAACTGCATCTAAGGACAGGGAGTAAGGAGAGAAAACTTTTTCAATGAAGTCCCTCCAGTGATCTTTCCTATAAGGCTACTCTCCAGAACTAGGTCATATGACACCTCTAAACCACCCCCTGTCAAATAGGAGTTGAATTAGCACGACTGACTTAGACGTACGGCCCTCGGTGGGGGTGGGGGTGGGGTGGGAGATGTCATCACCCTCTGGGATTTTGGCAGTGAGGCTGTCACAGGAACCAGGGGTGCTGTTGCCATTTAGCAGGGCAGAGCTAGGGTTGCTAGATTTTTGGTAACACTGTACCATGTTGTTGCCCTAAGTTGCTTCAGTCGTGTCTTTGTGAGCCTGCCAGGTTCCTCTGTCCATGGGATTTCCCAGGCAAGGATACTGGAGTGGGTTGCCATGTACTTCTCCAAGGGATCTTCCTAGTCCAGGGGTTGAAGCCACATCTCTTATGTCTCTTGTATTTGCAGGCAGGTTCTTTACCACTAAGCACCACCTGGGAGGCCCCCAAGCTCCGTGAAACAAATAACTCTACTGTGAAATTGACAGTGCTGTCTCTGCTGCTTTGGACCCGTGGTGCTGCTTTGGACCCGTGGTTCTCTACTGGATGTGATTTTGTGCCTCCTCTGACTTCCCTGGTGGCTCAGATGGTAAAGCATCTGCCTGCAATGCGGGAGACCTGTGTTCGATCCCTGGGTTGGGAAGATCCCCTGGAGAAGGAAATAGCAATCCACTCCAGTACTATTGCCTGGAAAACCCCATGGACAGAGGAGCTTGGTGGGCTACAGTCCATGGGGTCGCAAAGAGTCGGACACGACTGAGCGACTTCACTTCACTTTCACTGGTGATGGTTTTCAATGATTAGAGATATTTTGGTTGCAACAACTAGGGGGCACTAGTGGTATCTAGTGGGTAGAGCCCAGGGATGCTGCTGAATATCCTACAGTGCACAGGCCAGGCCTGCAGCCAAGAATGAAAGTGCAAATGTTAATTGCTCAGTCGTGTCTGACCCTTTACGACTGTGGTCTGCCAGGCAAGAATATGGGAGTGGGTTGCCATTCCTTTACTCTAGGGGATCTTCCCGATCCCCTGCATTGCAGGCAGATTCTTTACCCTCTGAGCCTTCAGGGAAGCCCCAAGAATGACTTAATCATAATTGTGGTGATGTTGAGAAGCTCTGCTGTAGAGCCCCCATTCAACCATGGGTCATCGCTGAGTTGGGCTCAGCCGCTCAGTGGCTGACCCAGACTTGGTCACTGTTCCTTTGGAGGAAGTGGGAGTGGTTCCTGGGCAGGGGGCCAGTGGCAGCTATGAGACCAGCTGGGAGGATGCTCAGCTCAGCTTCCCTCTAGGATGGCCAGTCTCTGCAGCCAGGGCCTCTGGCATCTGAGGTTTACAGTTAGAGAAGAGGTCAGGTACTGGTTGGAAGGCAGGGTTATGGTTGTTTGAACTTAGCAGAGGTTTTGTGTATTTATTGGTTTGGCTTTGTGTTTGGTTTGGTTTTCTTTCACCCAGTCTCATTTTAATGTTTTACTTCTTCATCTTTCCTTTTACCAAGTGGACTGGTTACCTGTGATCTCCATCCCGGAGCTAAACACATGCTGAAAAGGGGGCTGCTTTGTGCTTTAAGAACCACAAGATGTGCCTCCCCGAACTTGTCCTTCACTAATCCTGGGAAGTCACCCTGGGTCTAGATAGTTCTTGGTGGGAATCACTTACTTTGGCTCAGCTAATATGTTTCAGGGATGAAAAGTGTGGACTTTGGTGGCAGGCAGACTCAGGTTTATGCCCCCAGATTCGCCACTGGCTGCTTGTATGGCTTTGGGAAAGTTGTTTCCCTCAGGGGCTTCATGGGAGAATGATATCAATCCCAAGGGGCTTTTATGAGACCCAACCAACTAATGTCAGCCCCTTGGCCCGGCATGAACCCTCCCTGTGTGTAGGTATCCCGTCTTCATCATGTTGTCTTAGCCGTTTCCCCAGAAAGCCTCCGTGAAAATGTATGTGGGTTTGGGAGTGAGACCCATCAACAGCACCGTATTATCATCAAAGGGTTGGTAGGTAGTTTGTTGGAAAGCTGGGTCCTGAGGGCATGCAATCTATAGATGAGCTGAACTAAGCCTGATGGAGTCTGGAGCCCAAGGAACCTCCTAAGGAGGGCAGGCTTGGGGCCTAGAGCAGCTCCAAGGGGCAATGAGGTAGGGTAGGAAGGGCCTGGTTATGGCATACTTCAGTGCCTCCTTGGGAACAAGCTAGAAGATGTTCCTACATGATCCAGAACTGGGGTCAGCCACTTACCCCCTGGCCAAACCCAGCCCCCCACCTATTTGTGTAAATAAAGTGTTCTGAAATGCAGCCATGCCATTCATTTAGGTATTGTCTGTGGCTGCTCTTGTGAGACAAAGACAGGTTGAGTGGTTGTACCAGAGATGGTGCTATAAAACCTATTTATTCTTGACGCTTTATAGGAAAAAAAAATTGTCAGTCTCTGCTAGGGCACTTCACTCACGTAGACTATAGCAATTAGGATCACCAAATTTTGCGTCAGGCAGACTCGACTGTATATGAATGACAGCACCTGGAATCTTGCAGTGGATAGCCTGCTCAATGGTAAACATCAGCCCTGCTGGGGGAGGCTTTCCTGTAAGATTTTAGATGCTCAGGAGTGGGAAGAAAGCAGTGTCTGGGAAATGTCAGCCCCTCGCTGGGGGCCATAGTTTCTGCTGAAAGCTGCCAATGTGAGGTTGGGGAGGATCAGAGGAGGTGAGTCTAAATTTAGACTTTCCAAAGCCACTTTGTAAACCAGAGCCCCAGGAGTCCTCGAAAGGGGCAGTTGGCACACACCAGCTCGTCTCTGGTTTGCCTCTACATGTTAAAAGCTGAATGTGTGAGAGGATAATTAATCGGCTTCAAATAAGAGATTGGTAGAAAGTTGGTGAGAAATCAGTGGAGAAGAGAAGCTCCTCTGGATGGAGTCCGGGGGTAGAGATTTCCATTTGTGTGTTTTATTACAACGTTCCCTATGGAATTATGGGAGCCTTGCTGCCCTTGGAAGAATTACATGCCTTCTTCTCCCTGAGTGTCATTTGAGCACAACTGGGCCATGACCTTTCCACCTCTCAAGGTGAATGCCAGCTCCCTAGTTCCGAATCACACCTGTGATTCAGAGCAGCTCTGAGCCACCACCTCCAAATGGAGAACAGCTGTGCTTTGCTCTAGAAACTTCATCACAGAGGGTGGAGAGCTGCCATCCGCCCTCTGCCCAGGAGGGCACATCCAGGTGTGGGCTCTGGGACTCCCCAGGGCTGATGGGCCCACGTCGGAAAAGAACCACTCACTAATCCGAGACGTCTTAGGTAATCAGTGTTTCATAATCAGTCCACCTGTGGGGAAAGGCAAAGGGTTTATGGTAGAAATTATAGGGGAATGATACGGGAAAACTTAGAAAATAGGAGGTTTGAGAAGGGATGAATCACAGTAAACTCAAATGGGAACAGAGAAATGGTCAGACGAGGGCTGCCTGGTTTGTGTTGAAATGCTAAGAGAGGCAGCATCTAAGTTCAGAAATGTTGGTTTGTCTGAGCAGCTGAGGCTTCTGTGAAGAGCCCTGTTGCAATGAGCACGTTGCATTGGGGCAGCGACGGAAGGGAGGGGCGGGCAGACTGTCTCGGGAAGTTGGCCGTTGCGGTTTTGTAGACATAACAAATGGACCGAAGGTAACTCCAGTCCACCATTATGTTCCAAGTGCTGCTTTGTGTCCTGGACTTGAAGCTTAAAGTCAAGTTGAGAGATGGATATGTATAAAAAGTTGAATAACAGCCCAGATTAGTATATGGCAAATGTCAAATGAAGTATATACGCACGGATGTACAGGAGTTCAGAAAAGATTGGAAAGTCACTGAGGACACTTCAGGGAGGAAGTGAGACTTCATCGGGATTCAGAATGATGGACAGGGTTCCAACAAGTGGGCAGGAAGCAGAGCATTTCGGGAACAGGGAAGTTGCAAGCGAGGAAGCAAGGCAGGAGTCAAAAGAATGTGTTCACAGGCCATGAGGACAGGGCATGGAACAGAGCCTTCCCAAGGTGAAGAGGTGCCTGCCAATAGTTTGTGGAGCAGACCACTCACACACAACCACACACACGCACATGATAGCCCCTCTGCCTGTGAGAGGAAGACGAAAGAGTTTTAAAAATAAATAAAGTCCCTCTTAATTATCCACAGATTATCTGCACTGCAGCTGATCTGGAACAAATCCTGCCTGCAGCTTGCTGGTGATGTCATCTCCCTGTTTAGGTGCTCATCCCCGTCTCTGTTTACCGCCCAGTGGGAGCCGGAAAGGGAAGAAGCCTTCAGCGTCTCCCCTCATAAAGCAAAATATACAATTGCCTCTGTTTGCTGTGCCCTTGAGAACCAGGCCAAGTATATGGATGGAAAAGTGAAAGGAGTTCCAGCTTAGTTTCTATTCCCTGACTTGGGCAGCAGGAATTGGAGGAGGGGTGGAATGGGGCCCCAGGTGGTTCTTTTGTTCCCCTGAATTAGGTGACCAAGTGGACTTCACTGCACGGGCCACAGACTGACTCAGTGGGTGGTCTCAGCACTGTCTCTAACTGGCTTGGAATCTTCAAAGTGAATGGTATTTATCAATTCCTCAAGTGTTTATTGCGGAGAAGGCAATGGCAACCCACTCCAGTACTCTTGCCTGGAAAATCCCATGGACAGAGGAGCCTGGTGGGCTGCAGTCCATGGGGTCATGAAGAGTCAGACAGGACTGAGCGACTTCACTTTCACTTTTCACTTCCATGCATTGTAGAAGGCAATGGCAACCCACTCCAGTGTTCTTGCCTGGAGAATCCCATGGATGGAGGAGCCTGGTAGGCTGCTGTCCATGGGGTCATGAAGAGTTGGACATGACTGAGCGACTTCACTTTCACTTTTCACTTTCATGCATTGGAGAAGGAAATGGCAACCCACTCCAGTGTTCTTGCCTGGAGAATCCCAGGGAAGGGAGAGCCTGGTGAGCTGCCGTCTATGGGGTCGCACAGAGTCAGACACGACTGAAGCGACTTAGCAGCAGCAGCAGCAGCAGCGTTTATTGACCCTGTCTGTGCTAGAAGCACTAAGCTGGTGTTCTTTGAGCCACAGTGCCCTTATCTGCAAAGTGGGAACTCGGACTAGAATTGCAGTCTCTCTCAGTGGAGATGCTGGCATTATTCACTGATGGAGATGCTCGTCAGGATGGTTAGCAAATCCAGCTCTGCCCATTAAAGGCCTGAAGTGACTCCTTGTCAGAGCAGCCAAAGAAGGCAGACCACCCTCAGTTAAGGACCACTGGACTTGTTTGCTACAATTGCTTCCCAGTCTGAAATTCTGATTATTCTGTGGCTGGGCCCAATAAAAACATGTACAGTAGAATTACTGAAGGTTGATGAAATATCAGAATAGCAGGTACATCTTATTCAAGTAAAGGGAGTTTTTAAGAGTAGCAGCAACAGGTAATATCTGTTGAGCAATTATTATGTTTCAGATTCTTGGCAGATTTCTTTCATTAGAAATCTTTAGAGAGCATCTGATTGTTTACCATTTCAGATCACTTGTGTCCTCTAATTTGTCCCCTTAATTTTAGAGCATTGAGTTGACAGTTGTCTTGCTTCATTTACCATTTGCAAAGTTCAGATGTGTACATAGCCCTGTAGGGGACCCTACATATGATGAGAATTAAGAAGCAGCCCTGGCTAGATTCACTCCTCTGCACAGGATACAGTATTTGTTCTCTGTATATATGTGGACTTAACAAATGTATGAAATCTGTCACTCCCTAAGAAGCTATAATATTGCCTCTACTTGGGAGGGATTGGGGGCAGGAGGAAAAGGGGACGACAGAGGATGAGATGGCTGGATGGCATCACTGACTCGATGGACATGAGTTTGAGTGAACTCCCGGAGTTGGTGATGGACAGGGAGACCTGGTGTGCTGCAATTCATGGGGTCACAAAGAGTCTGACATGACTGAGCAACTGAACTGAACAGAGATCTGAATTGCTATTTTTGCCATTTCTCTTTTCTCCCCACTGAAGTCCTTTGCCTGTAATTTGAGTCAGGAACCACCAGGGGGCAATCAGGATATGATCTGACTCATTGCTTTCAAGAGCTAGGTCCCCATTATCAAAAGAATACATTTAATCTGCCAATCCTGCTGTCCTGCTAAGAAGCCTATGTCCTGCTTTGCTGTGTGGAAAGTCCCTTTTCTAGGGTGGCAATAAAATTTCCTGATAGTTTGTGTGTATGCATTCTTATGCTACTACATGGAAAGCAAGAGATAGAAATAATTAAATCTGTGTTTAGCAAATTCTCTCAAAATATTCAAAGACATTTGCAAAAGAAGGAAGAAAAGGGGTCCAAGTAGAAAAACAAATTTATTGATCCCTTATTTTCTGTCTGCAATGAGTTTCTCTTTACTGTTGCCCTTCTCCACTAGTGCTGCTGCTATGTGTTTGGAGGGCATAATGAATGATTTCTGCAAAAGTCAGAGCTGATCACTGCCACCCACAGCTTGTGCATGTTAACCTTCAGGGAGAAGGCATTTACATTAAAGGCACACTAGCTGATGATCTTATCAAATCAATCCATCTTCTCTCTCTTCCAGGGGAGCGTTGCACACAGCAGGCTGGGTGGCTTGGGCAGTGCAAAGCTTGGAATCCCCTGAGCAAGCAATGTTTCAGCTGGCTGGACAGATCAAATAACACTTGGGCTGGTTAACAAAAGGCACCCAAGTGGGAAGGTGTTGGAAGCTGAAGTGTGGAAATTTACCCAACATTGTCTCTTTGACAGGGAAGGAGACTCCGTCTGAAAGATGCTGCATTCCGCCAGCCTCTCTGGGTCCAGCAGAACACAGTCTCCTTCACGGTGATGTGGATGAGGGGGTGACAGAGGACGCTGCCCACCTCTGAAGTCTCCCGAGGATCCAGGCCAGGCAGGTGAGACCCAGGTCTGGGACTTCAGGTGCAGCTTGGTGTAGAGCTCATGAAAGGTGCTTGAATTTCTCTAGCTTTCTTCACCAACATTCAACAGACTGGTTTGGGTTTCAGAATCTGAGAGGAGCTGGTAGAAAGGAAAGCTGGGAGAGGTACAGAGAAGTCCCTACAAGCCTCTCAAAACCACTGTTGGGATCCCTTCATACTGCTTGGGACCCAGAGGGCAGCTCCCAGGCTGTCAGAGGCTGCGATACCACTAGACTTTGGACCATCGAAAGGAAAGGAACATAGGTCAGCGGCGGCTCCACATTTAAGCCAGAAGTAACCTCTTATAACAGGATTTAAAGGGGAGAGTTTCTGCATCTTTACTTTGTGGTCCATCATGAGAGAAAACTTTCCATTCACATAGATAATGGGACTGGGTTTTCTTTCCAAGATACTGTATTTAAAAGAATCATGAGCCATTCTAAGCTTCCAGGGAGGCTCAAGGCATATAGGAGTTGGTGGACAGCCTTCCCAGGGCAAGGCTAAGGGGACAGCCTGAGCCTCCAACTTCTGCAGCTCAGCGGGTATGGACAGATGCCACTCTTGTCTCCAGAGAGCCGGTGGCACTGACATCACCAGGAGAAAAGGCATCCTTCAGCCTTGGGACTTGGCAGAATGAGGAGGGCTGGGGAAGCCAGGAGCTGGGACTCGGTCTTTCCTGACTGCCCCTCTGTCCCAAGGGCAGCGCCTGACCACTGAGCCAACCATGGCCGAGAAGGGCGGCTGCCTCGCCAGTGTCTACGGGTATGACCTGGGCGGGCGCTTCGTTGACTTCCAGCCCCTGGGTTTCGGGCGTCAACGGGCTGGTGCTGTCAGCTGTGGACAGCAGGGCCCGCCGGAAGGTGGCGGGTGAAGAAGATCACCCTGAGCGACGCCCACAGCAGGAAGCATGCACTCCGGGAGATCAAGATTATCCAGCGCCTGGACCACGACAACATCGTGAAGGTGTACGAGGTGCTGGGGCCCCAGGGCACCGACCTGCAGGGCGAGCTGTTCAAGTTCAGCGTGGCCTACATCGTCCAGGAGTACATGGAGACTGACCTGGCACGCTTGCTGGAGCAGGGCACACTGACCGAGGAGCACGCCAAGCTGTTCATGTACCAGCTGCTCCGGGGGCTCAAGTACATCCACTCTGCCAACGTGCTGCACCGGGACCTGAAGCCCGCCAACATCTTCATCAGCACCGAGGACCTTGTGCTCAAGATTGGGGATTTTGGGTTGGCGAGGATCGTTGATCAGCACTATTCACACAAGGTATGTCTGGCTGGAACGGCTGAGAAGGGCGGTCCATGGAATCCTCAAGAACGCTCAGTGTTCGAGAGGGTATTCCTAGCTCCAGTGGAATCAGAGGACTGGGCTCAGTATTTAGGGGGCAGCTGGAGGGTGCGAGAAAGAGGGGAGGTCCGGTTCTTAGTCTTGCCTCTGCCACATGGACATGACCAATGATTGGTCTACAGGAGGCGGCTGGATTAGATGATCCAGCTCTAAACTCTGTGGCTTTATGATTGCGCAGCTGGGGAGCTCCCCCAGTGGTCTAGCGGTTAGGATTCCGGGCTTTTACTGCCGCAGCCTGGGTTCAGTTCCTGGTGGGGGAACTAGGATCCTGTAAGCCGTGTAGCACAGCCAAAAAAAAAAAAAAGAGCTGCTGGTGAATTTGCCTTTAGCACCACTGTATCCCCTGCCGTCTGCCTCACCTCCTCTATTCAGGACTTCCCAGGAGGCCTCCCAGGATCTGAGTCTTACTCTCTGGCTCATCTTGCCTCCTCCTTCCATCAAAGTTGCCCCATTCTGCGTTCCATTCTGTCTGTGGACAGAGGCATGAACAGGGAATCTGATAAACTCATTCTCGGCGTACCTTATCCGGCTAAGGGCTCAGCTCTCCCAGGTCCCGTGATGCCCTGGGCCCACAGTGTGATGCTGAAGCCACAGGGTCTGGTTGGTGCTGAGACCCCACATGGTGGTCAGCTAAACACACCAGCAGCTGCAGAGATCAGAGCTGCCCCAGTACACTGACATGCATTCTCAAGGCCCCTGACTTCTTACCTAACCCACTGGGCCCTTCAGGAACTAGGAGTTCTCTGAAGTTCTGTTCTCCTTACCCCAGTTCCTCTGATTTCAGGGGAGCCTCTGAGCATCTCAGGCAGGCACCCCTCAACAGAGCTGCGGGGTGGCTGTGACTTCTGGCCTCCTGCCAAAACTTGCGGATCATGAATTTTTACTACTGGATCAGCCAAAAGGTTCGTCCTGATTTTCCTGTAACATCGGGCAGAAACACCCGAACGAACTTTCTGGCCAACCCAAGAGAATGAGTGCATTCCTCAGTAAGTGGGTGCATCGGCCCTGTTACCAGCCACAGGGCTGGGGTGGGCAATGAGTGGGGAGGGCATCTCTGACCTTGAACGTGTTCTGGCCTTCTCTATGAGGCCCTGTTTCTCTGCTCTCCTTGCCACCCTATCTGCCTCCAGCCAGAAGGTCACAGACACTGAGAAAAGGTGCCAATCTGCCTGGGGCAGCAGCAGTGGGGTGGCGTGGGGAGGGGGTTGGGGGATAGGGCTCCCTCTCCCACCCTCCCTGGCTGGAACCTGGGCTCCAGCTCAGATTTCAGACCTCACATCAGCCCAGCTGGCTCTTGTTGCCTGGTGCCGCCTGAACCATGAGCTTGCCCTCTGTCCCCACTCCTGCAGCCAGACCATCTGTCAAACCTGACAGCCGAGTCTGTAGGAAGGAATGTCCACGGTAAAAAAAAAAAAAAAAAAAAACCATGCCCTTCTGTCTTCCTAATTCCCTGTGCTGGTTCTCTTTTTTTCAAAGGAGTAGTGATTCCAAACAATTGAACCGAAAGTTTTAACCCAGATCTGCCCTTATTTGGTAAAAGGACCAGAGAATCCGTGATACTGTTATTTCTGGGATGCACAAAACCACCTTCTGCATTGGAATAAACCAGGACGTTTGGAAATAATAAAAGGAGCTTTTCTTCGATGCAAGTGAAGTGCTATTATGGGAACGGGTGCAGATCAGCATGTGATGGGGGCTTTCAGGAAAATGAGGGCAGGGGGTTGTTGGCACAAGCAGTGTCTGTGGCAGTGATTCCTAAGGAGGTGTGAGGAGGTGATGCTGTGACGGAGACGGAGACCCCGGCTCCCTTCTGGGGATGCTGCCTGGGACACAGTCACCCTCGGGAGCCTCTATTTCCCCATCTTTGATAAGGGTGATCGTATGTGCCCTGCCTGCTCCCCTGGCTCGTGGTTATGAATCAAAATGGAACATAAAAGCAAAGCCCCTTAGAAAGTAGTAAGGAACCCCCCGCCCCCACCCCGTCCTGTTCAGAGTGCTGGCTGAGTACTCAGGGCCCGGGAGCTATGCTGGGAGCCATGGAGAAGCCCCAGGTTCACTGACCACCCACGGTGGCCGTGCTCCTGTCCCTCAGGGGTGGGAAGCCACCATCTCTCTGGTCGGAACTTTGATTTTCCTGATGCAGAGGAATTTAGATGCTCTGACTTACTCTTCCATGGGCTCTCTTCAATAAAATTAACTGTGGGAGGTTTAAAAGAAAAAAAAATCACTGGAGCCAGTGACAGGCCTGCTTACATCAGCCCTGGGTTTGGCAGGCGTCCCCCACCCCCACCTGCCTCCGCCCTCGTGTGCTCTCTGCTTTTAGCTTCCTCCCTACTCTTCCCCAAGTGATGACGAAAGCTTTATATTGGGTGCCTTTATCTGATTGCATTTAAATCAGTTCTCATTTAATTCTCATAATGCCCTGAGGCACTTTAGGCAAATGGTCCATTTTAAGATGGAGAGAACTGGCTTTCTCAAGATTACTTGGCTGACTGCGGCAGAAGGGACACAAAAGAATTTGGCCTTCTAGCATCCTGATGAATGGTCTTTCCATGCACCATTTCCTCCATGGAGGCTGTCTGGGTCTTCCTTCCCTTCGAATTCCCGCCCCCCATAACCTGGATCTTCTGGTGCCCACCGTTGTCTGCTTTGTGGTGTTTCTGCCGCTGTCTTCTGTGTTCTCTTAGGCTAAGAGCTCTGTGGTTCTTGGACGGCTGTATCACGTTCGTATCGGTTTCCTGCAGGGGAGTCTAATCCTGTACCCGAGACATGGGCCAGGTGATTGTGTGGACTGTCGTGAACAAATGGAAGCATTGTCATGGGCCAGCACATTGCAGATGGCAAGCTAGCTGGGGTCATTGATCCCATGTGCTTAGAAGGTTTGACTCTCAGAGAACATGGCATTCTTCCAGCCAACACAAGTCAGAAGTATGCACCTGCTCTCCCCAGTGTGTTTGGAGGACAATTGCCTTCATGGGAGCGGCTCTAAACTTGACCCCTCTGAAAGCTTCAAGGATCCTATGCTTGCCCCGGAAGAAGCTCATGTGCATTTGGGCTGCAGCCAGTGACTTTATGTGGGTTACAGCCCAGGGTCAGGGACAGGCTTTGTGATCTGACGGGGAGGGGGTGGGGGAGGGGCTGGACATGGATGCAGCAGCTGGTGCTCCTTGTCCTCGTTGTAACTTTGTCCTGAGTGGACAGCAAGTCTCCTTCCCATCCACTTCCCCCCCTCATTAGCACAGGGCCTGGCCCAGGGTAGGTATCCATTGTGTCTGTCTCATGGAGGAAAAGGCCTTCTCTTCGCTAATGAGTATCTGACAGCTTTGGAGCATCAAGTTACAGTCAGTAGACATTATGGGCACGTGACCCCCTCCCACACCACCCCAAGGGTCTTTGATTTAGCAAGGCAGAGGGCAACTGGAGGCCCTGGTTGACCCACACTGACACTAGAATGTGGCAGTGGGTAGCAATGGGGGTACTCTGATGGCTGTCACTCAGACACGGCATGGGGGACCCCTGGGTTCTCTGTGTCATTCACCATTCCTTTACCTTGTGTAGGTCATTGCCAGAATAAGAGATCTGTAAGGAGACCTCCCAATCACCCGGTCCATTTCACAAATGGTAATACTGAGGCCTAGGAAAGAGATCTGTTTAAGACCACACAAGGACTGGCTGAGCCTAGAGTACCATGTCCACTGTTTTTTTCTGAGCTCCTTCTCAACTGTCTGATCTGTCAAATGGGGCCATCATTCCCTTCTGCTTATTTCATAGGATCCTTGTTAGCATTAGTGAAAGCAGGGCTGTCAAAGGCTTTCCTGATGCGCGAAAGGCTAAATCACTGACAACCACTTGCCCAATAGATGCCGTGGTAACATCAGGCAGACACCCGGATGTCAGTTTCCCTCCACCGACACAGGGACCCACGGACAGGGGGCCTGGCATGCTACAGTCCACGGGGTGGCAAAGAGTTGGACATGACTGAGCCACTGAACAACCTGGTAGGTCGAAGTGATGGCCGAAGGGCGAGTCAGGAGGCCCCACCTCCCAAGGGCGGCTACCCGGCCTGTGTTCTTGTCATGAACCCTTTTCTGCCTGCCTCCTCTGCAGACCTGCTAATTAGTTCCTCGTGTGTGTGTCAAGAGGAGGCAGCTGGAAGAGCATGTTTCCTTTGAATTTATCCTATTAGAGAGTAGATGAGCTCAAAAGAGGGGGAAAAATGTAGTTTAAGACTTCACTAAGTTCTGTGTAAATTCTGAGAAACGTCAGGAACCCCAGGAGAGGGTGCTGAAGGCTGAACAGGACCTTGACGGCCTGATTAGCTGTGTGAACACGTCCTCCAGGCAGGGGCCTGGGAGAGGGAACCATCTTTTTGTCCTTGCCGGGGGCTGCCAGTGGACCTGCCTTTCCTGGGAGCAGTAAGCAGAGAAAACTGCAAAGGAAAGAAAGCAAGAGTAAGAGATCCATAGCATATGTCTTGGTGGATCATTCAAGCAAGTCCAAGGTTTCTGCCAGGCTGGCCTGCCTTTGGGTCCTGACCCCTTTCTATTGGGTTGGCCAGAAGGTTCTTAAGATCCAGACAGTTCCATAGGATGTTATGGAAAAACCTGGGCTTTCTGGCCAACCAACTACTTCAGAACCGACAGTCTTCTTACCTTACAATTCATGATCCAAATGCACTCACACTCTGCCTCCATATCTCATGAAGATTTCCTTAGAGATCAACTAGTACCATCATCCTCAAAACGTGGCTCTGTACCAGCAGCATCAGCCTTACCTGGGCACTTGTTAAAGGTGCAGGTTCTCAGTTCCCATCTCAGATCTACTGGATCAGAAACTCAGCGTGGGGGCCCAGCAAGCTGCGGTTCAACACGCCTCCAGGTGATTCTCATGTGGGTGAACTTTTAAGCATCACTGATCTGAAGATGTGGAGTTGCTTGTTTGTGAGCGTTCCTTTTAGCTTTTTCTTAAATACTTGCTATTTATTTGGTTACGTCGAATCTCGGTTGGGGCGCGGGATCGTCGTTGCGTCACGAGGGGTCTTTTGTTGCGCTTCACCGACTCTAGTTGAGCTCATGAGCTCAGTAGCTGTGATGCGAGAGCTTAGTTGCTCCGAGGCACGTGCGATCTTATTTCCCCAACCAGGAAAGGTGGATTTTTAACCACTGGACCACCAAGGAAGTCTCCAGAAAGTGGACACTCCTAGTGTATCTGCTGATGCTTGCAGTTGAGGTTCTTAAACTTGAGCTCAATGAAGAAGGCTAAGAACTCCTCCCAGGTAACATAGGTGTGTTTGAAGTAGGTACCTTAACCAAAAGAGGTACTTAATGGTGGCTATATCAGGCACTGTGATGGGGAATTATGAAGATGATTTTAGGCAGGATGACTTTTAAGGCTTCAGTCACAACACTTGGAAACCACCTGATCCACCATCCCTTGAGCTTGGTGGGAAACTGCACACACAGTCCCTCAGGAGTGCTGGTTCTGTTTAGGTTTGACTTTAACAAGAGTTAGGTGATAGTGGAGCTTCCCAGGTGGCTCAGTGGTAAAGAGGAGACATGGTTTGATCCTTGGGTCAGGAAGATCCCCTAGAGAAGGAAGTGGCATGACACTCCAGTATTCTTTCCTGGAAAATCCCATGGACAGAGGAGCCTGTCTGCCTACAGTCCATAGAGTTGCAAAGAGTCAGACTTGCAAAAAAACCAAGGAGATACGAGAAATGATTTTAGAAAACATGCTTTTTATCCTGGTGTAAACTACCTCACTAGATGTTATTTAAAGACAAGACATTGCTTTCACAGTTCAGTGAGACTGTTTGACTGAGGGCTCAGCAAATTACTGCAGTTTGTTAAGACTTGTGGTTCAAGGTCCCAAAGGAGGCGAAGAGGCACATGATGGAAAATGTATCAGCCAGCTTCCAAAGGCTGTGCACAAAGCTTTGATTAGCTATGTTTTTGCTGGTGAAATTGTGTTGATCCACCCCACCTCCTCCTCCTTCGGGCCACTCTGCCTACCTTTGATGGCTTCTTGTCTGTCTAGGCCAAGATAACCCTCCTCTGCCTGCCTAGGCAGACACACAGACTCCTTTGAACCTGAACCTAGGAGGAGGAATGTCCGTTTCTGTGGCTGAAATAGAGTCTTTGTTGCCGATCAAGAGACTGTCCATTTGTTGTTCTGTGTGCCTGTATTTTGCATGGCCTCCACCTTGAAGATGCAGATAAGTAGGTGCAGGAAGGGAGGAGGGGCTTGCCTGGCATCCCAGAAAAGGACTGGGGTCCACAGTGCAGGCACTGGGAGGGGCCCTGCCACTCCTGAGGTCCAAGGTTTCATGAGAAAGTGGACTCGTTGAAGGACAACTTGCTGGAGGCCCAGCTAGAAGTTCTTAAGCTGCTAAGAACATTATTCTCAGTCGGTGGAGGCGAAAAGATTTATTTAAAAGGCTATGAAATATCTCATTTTAAAATGGAAAACTATGACCTGGGGGATTAGAACAGGTTGTTCTAGAGTCAAGTGTCCCTGAACCCTCAGGCTGACCTGGAAAAGTTCATTTTGGTGGCTTTCAGAGCTTCCCTGGTTCCTACTGCACCCCTCCCCCTCCCCCCGCCCCAGGAGCAGAGTCTTCATTCTGTCCCTAGGCCTCCTGGGGTCCTTCTCTACCCACTGCCAGAACCCTACACACAGGGAAGCAACCCCACTTAGCTCCAGTGATGACATTATAAACCTTTAATAACTGGCATGGCCCAGGCACCAACCAATTTGAAAGGAAGCTGGCAGAGTCCTGGAGGTGCCCTGCTTGCCAGAAGTTGACCCTTCACTGCTTGATCATAGGGACGTCTGGGAGTATCTGGGAATGAGGCCAAGGTGATGAGCGAGGGAACGGGGCTTGGAGCAGTGGCTACTTCCCAGCCAGTCTGCAGGTATTTCATTACTGACAGCTGGCCTAACTGTACCAGTGCGTACCTGTCATCCTTTTCTGCCTTTCTCTGAATGTCAAAGTTCGCCCTTCCCATACACCTGTAAGTCCCGTTCTCCACTGGGGGTGAATGGTTGATTAAATAGCACAGAGAGATCACCACCTCCCTCCTTCCTGTCAACACCAGCCTACTCACTCACCTACTCACAATTAGACCTGCCATCTCCTATGGTGAGCTCCAAAGCTCTGGAAGAATTCAGGAAGCAGGAAGTCAGCCTTCTTGCTAGGAATGCTAGAGAGTGGCTAGAATTTTGTAGTTCAGGCTTGCTGGGGACAAATTCTTTTATCTAGAAAGTGTCTTTATTTCAAGTTTGTTTTCCCAGGACAGAAAGCTCTGAATCTATATTTTTCTCTTTCAGTACTTAAAAATGTCCATGTTTTATTTCCTATCCCCAGTGTTTCTCAAGAGAAGGTCTTCATATGGATCATTGCTCCTCCATATGTAATGTCTTTTTCTCTTAACTGCTTTCAAGATTCTTTCTTGATCTTTAACTTTCAGAAGCTTGATTGTGGTGTGCCCAGGTATGGGTTTCTTTGTACTTATCCGATTTAGATAATTCATTGAACTTCTCAGATATGTGTCTTTTCCCCCACCATATTTGGGATGTTTTCAGCAATCATTTTTTCCTGTTCCCATTTTTCTCTTCTCCTTCCAGGCTCTGATTATATGTATGTTACTCAGCTTGGTATGTTGCAAAAGTTTGTCCTCCAATCTTTTTCCTCTTTTTCAGAACAGATAATATCTATGGTTCTGTCTTCAACTTCCTTGACCTTTTCTTCTGCCATCTTTAATTTGCTGTTAAGCTCGTTGGATGAAGGTTTCATTTTGGATGCCGTACTTTCCTAGGATTTCTATTTGGTTCTTTATCATAGTTTCCACTTATATGCTGAAGTTTCTCCATCTTTTCAGTCACTGAGATCATATTTTTTTTTCATTCTTGAACATATAATACCTGCTTTAAAGTCTTTACTAATTTGAACATCTGGGACATCTTGGCATCTGTTTCCTATTGACTTTGTTTTCCTTGAATTTGGGTCAGTTTTCCTGCTCCTCCGCATTTCTAATAATTTTTTGTTGTTCGTGGGTTGCTACCCTGAAAGGAGCTTGAATTATATTGTCTTCCTTTAATAAGTGTTGAATTTTGTTCTGACGGAGTGTTAATTCACCCGTAGTAAATTACAGGATCCTTGATCCTGTTGAAGCTTGCTTTCATGCTTCGACAGGGCAGGCCTAGAGTGGACCTGACTCCAAAGCATGATCCTTACTCCTGTGGTATGGCCTTGCTGTTGTCTCACTTGTATGTCTGGAATGTGAATAAGGAGTTTCCCCCTCTGGCTGGATTGAAACACCTATGTGTCCAGGGTTTCTGCAACCTCTACTGTCTGCATTCTGCTGTAAGTTCCAAAGTAACTACTCTTTGCTAGATCTCACCCTGTGTATGTGCAGACCAGCCTTCATCCAGAGATCTGTGGGGGATCTCCCCCCTCTGCAAACTCCTGAGCATGTACCCTATGAAGCTCCTTCCTCTCCAGTATCCTGCCCCATGGGCTCCAGTGCTTCTGCAGCTGCAGACCCCAGCCTATAATTCCTCAACTCAGTAGGACAACCATACTCTGCTTTCTTCCACCTTCCTGTGTGGTGGTTGGAAATCTACTCAGGCAGAATGCCAGGTGGACACGAAACTCACCTGATGTGTTTCTTTCCCTTCTCTGAAGGATCCTGTACAGCCTATTCAGTTCAGTCACTCAGTCGTGTCTGGCTCTCTGTGACCTCATGGACTGCAGCATGCCAGGCCTCCCTATCCATCACTAACTCCCAGAGTTTACTCAAACTCATGTCCATTGAGTAGGTGATGCCATCCAACCATCTCATCCTCTGTCATCCCTCTTCTCCTGCCCTCAATCTTTCCCAGCATCAGGGTCTTTTCCAGTGAGTCCGTTCTTCCCATCAGGTGGTTGAAGTATTGGAGTTTCAGCTTTAGCATCAGTCCTGCCAATGAATATTCAGGACTAATTTCCTTTAGGATGGACTGGTTGGATCTCCTTGCAGTCCAAGGGACTCTCTTGTTGAATCCCTAAAAACTGCTATGTATATTTGTTTTGTTTTATACTTGATTTCAGCAGGAGGGCAAATCCAGCACTGGGTGTTCCATTGTGATCAGAAATGGCCAGCCCTGACACTTTGATGCAAGACTCTGTGTGGCTGTGAATCTTTAATGCTAGTGCACAGGCACCTAGGTAGTGTTGCTGACTTATGTCTACATCCCTGTAGCATGCTTAATGAATATTAATAAATGTAATGAAATGGAGAGTCTGGGAGATCAATGTTGAATAACATGTTCCTCCTTCATTTTTGCCTAGGAGATGTGCTGGGAAGGGAAATCCTTCCAGATAGCATCTTCTGTCCCTTCAGTCTTGGTGGGAAGGATCCCAGTTGCTCCAGTACTGACTCCAGCCTCTCTACTTAGGGACTCCAAGGTTATAAATGTCTCAGGAACATGACACACTGTCTTATTCTATAGGCAGCTATGTCTATGTTTATACTGAAGCAGGATTAGAAAACTGGATCAAATCCTTTTTCATTTTCTCCTGAAATGTGATTTCTTTCTTCATCCTTTACTGTGGTAGGTAGTCTTTTGAGAAGACAGCGGTATAGAAACGGAAGGCTCAAGGGGAGCATCAGATTGCTGTGCTTATCCTTGCGTTCATGGGTAGCTTCTCGACCAGCACTACACTTGGAGCTGGGAGAGAACCACCTTTATCTCTAGCTTCGTTGCTGCCACCCATTCGTCTTGTGCTGTATCACTGACTTCTCACCATTTGCTGGAAAATACTTGGTGACAGGTCTAGTCCCCCACACGGTTCCCTCTGCTTCCACCAACGCACTTAATTATCCCTGCAAACTCCACTCAAAAGCCCCAGTTCTGAAAAGCTCTTCAGGGAGTTAATCACACCTTCCTCTGGTTGTCCATAACAGTTAACCCCATGCCATTGTGATTATTTATCTAAAATGTTTATGATGATGCCTCTACCCCAATAGATAGTAGGGCCCTTAGGAAAGGGTATCTCATCCATCAGATGAATACAGTGAGGCACAGAAAGTAACTTGTGCCAGGTCCCCCAGCTAGTAAATGGCAGAGTTGGGGTTCAAAGTTTCAAAGCCTAAGAGAATAACCACCTTATGGTGCCTTCAGAGGGTATGCTTTATCTACTGAGCATGCTGCCTTATTGGCTATTTAGATGACAGTGTTTCCAGAGGCCACATATTCTGACTGTCCTTTCACTGACTGACTACTTGTCACACCCTTTCCTAAAATCTTCCAGAACAGATACCTTGAGGAGTCAGTGGAAACATGACATCTCTGCTCCATAAATGACTCTCCGTTCATGTTGTTGGTATTTTGTTGCTGTTCAGTCGCTCAATCATGTCCGACTCTGCGACCACATGGACTGCAGCATGCCACATTTCCCTGTCCTTCACCATCTCTTGGAGTTGGCTCAAATTCATGTCCATTGAGTCAGTGATGCCATCCAACCATCTCATCCTGTCGTCCACTTCTCCTCCTGCCTTCAATCTTTCCCAGAATCAGAGTCTTTTCCAGTGAGTCAGCTCTTCACATCAGGTGGCCAAAGTACTGGAGCTTCAGCATCAGTCCTTCCAATGAATATTCAGGACTGATTTCCTTTAGGACTGGTTGGATCTCCTTGCAGTCCAAGGGACTCTCGAGTCTTCTCCAACACCACAGTTCAAAAGCATCAGTTCTTCAGCACTCAGCTTTCTTTATAGTCCAACTCTCACATCCAACATAACTACTGGAAAAATCATAGCTTTGATTAGACAGAACTTTGTTGGCAAAGTAATGTCTCTGCTTTTTAATATGCTGTCTAGGTTGGTCATAGCTTTTCTAAGGAGCAAGCGTCTTTTAATTTCATGGCCGCAGTCACCATCGCAGTGATTTGGGAGCCAAATAATAAAGTCTGTCACTGTTTCAATTGTTTCCCCATTATTTGCCATGAAGTGATGGGACTGGATGCCATGATCTTAGTTTTTTGAATGTCGGGTTTTAAGCCAGCTTCTTCACTCTCCTCTTTCACCATCACCAAGAGGCTCCTTAGCTCCTCTTCTCTTTCTGCCATTGGAGTGGTGTCCTTTGCATATCTGAGGTTATTGATAGTTCTCCCAGCGATCTTGATTCCAGCTTGTGCTTCCTCCAGCCTGGCATTTTGCATGATGTACTCTGCATAGACGCTAAATAGGGTGACAACATGCAGCCTTGCCATACTCCTTTCCCAGTTTTGAACCAGTCCATTGTTCCATGTCCGGCTCTAACTGTTGCGTCTTGACCTGCATACAGGTTTCTCAGGAGGCAGGTAAGATGGTCTGGTATCCCCATCTCTTTAAGAATTGTCCACAGTTTGTTGTGATCCACACAAAGGCTTTAGTGTAGTCAATGAAGCAGAAGTAGTTGTGCTGATGTTTTGCAGGGCAGCTATGTTACTCTATCGGCTCACATTGAGGTTATAGCCAACTAACTTCTGTTAAGTTTGGTATTCCCTTTTCACGCTCAGGGCTTCCCTGGAGGCTCAGAGGTTAAAGCCTCTGCCTGCAATGTGGGAGACCTGGGTTCGATCCTGGGGTTGGGAAGATCCCCTGAGAAGGAAATGGCAAACCACTCCCGTATTCTTGCCTGGAGAATCCCATGGATGGACAGAGGAGCCTGGTGGGCTACAATCCACAGGGTCACAAAGAGTCGGACATGACTGAGCGGCTTCACTTTCACTTTCATTCACATTCGTGGGCTTCCCTGGTGGCTTAGAGGGTAAAGCGTCTGCCTGCAATGTGGGAGACCTGGGTTTGATCCCTGGGTGGGAAGATCCCCTGGAGAGGAAATGGCAACCCACTCCAGTATTCTTGCCTGAAAACTCCCTTGGACAGAGGAGCCTGGTGGGCTACAGTCCGTGGGGTCGAAAAGAGTCGCAACTGAGCAACATGTTTGTTTATTTTTTTGTTCACATTCATATCACTGATTTTTAGCCCAAGTACAAAACTTTACCCTTCTCCCTGATAAGTCTTGTCTTCTTGGCTTTCAGCAAATATTTCAGCCTGACAAGATCTTTCAGCTCTTTACTCTATCACATAATCTTATCCCATCAGTCAGTCAGTTCAGTCGCTCAGTCGTGTCTCTTGCGACCCCATGAATCACAGCATGCCAGGCCTCCCTGTCCATCACCAACTCCCAGAGTTCACTCAGACTCACGTCCATCGAGTCAGTGATGGCATCCAGCCATCTCATCCTCTGTCATCCCCTTCTCCTCCTGCCCCCAATCCCTCCCAGCATCAGAGTCTTTTCCAGTGAGTCAACTCTTCGCATGAGGTGGCCAAAGTACTGGAATTTCTGCTTTAGCATCATTCCTTCCAAAGAAATCCCAGGGCTGATCTTTAGAATGGACTGGTTGGATCTCCTTGCAGTCCAAGGGACTCGCAAGAGTCTTCTCTAACACCACAGTTCAAAAGCATCAATTCTTCAGTGCTCAGCCTTCTTCACAGTCCAACTCTCACATCCATACATGACTACTGGAAATACAGCTTCATAATTTGCAAGCCAATTTTCTATGACTTCACCCATATCACTGATTTTAAAACGTGTGAAGAGATTAGGTGAAAGGCTTAGTCTCATGGCCACCAGCTACTTCCTTCCAGGGTGACATGACCCTAAGCCAGAATTCTTTGGGTTTAGCTGTCCAACCAGGTGTGAATTTACATAATTTTATAGTGGTCTGACCCATGTTTCTTCATTGTCCACAAAGATGTCCTGAGAGTTGGAACTTAAATGCTTTATTGAGATTCAGGGACAGTGTCTATAGTATCCTCTCATTCTATCTCAGTACAATTTTAAATTCATCCCCAAGTAAAAAATCCCAATTCAAGCTGCATAACCAACTATGATTCCTAGATACATGGAACTCAGATCTTGGCAAACACTACCTCTTTACTTAAAGAAAACCTGAGACATGAAAATTTAAACTTAACAAATTTATGTTGGAGGTTAAGGCATGGTTAAGTACACTATGTTCATCCACTAAATAGAAAGATATACAACCATTTTCAATGGTGATTTTGAAGAGTTTAGAGTAACATAGAAACTGTATATGTAATAAGGATTAGGTTTAAAAAGGAAGATACAGAATTGGATGTTTGTTATAATCGTAACAGTTTAAAGCAAGGAGAGAAGAATGATATATAAAAGACGAGAAGTAAAAATTCCAAAATGCTAACGACTGGACTATACATGGTGGCTTTTCTTCCCCCAGTCATTCCAAAAGTACAATGTAAACACGCACATTTTTTTTCATTTGACTGAACTATTTATTTTTTTAATTTTACACATGCACACTTTTAAAAAACACTTTATTTATTTGTGGCTGTGCTGGGTCTTCGTTGCTGCAAGGGCTTTTCTCCAGTTGCAGTGAGCAGGGTAGAGAAGGAAATGGCGACCCACTCCAGTGTTCTTGCCTGGAGAATCCCAGGGACGGGGAGCCTGGTGGGCTGCAGAGGGTCGGACACGACTGAAGCAACTGATTAGCAGCAGTGAGCAGGGGCTCACTGCAACAGTGAGAGTTGCATGCAGGTGCTTCTCGTTGTGGAGCAGGGGATCTAGAGCCTGCGGGCCTCTGTAATTGCAGTGCAAGGGCTCAGCAGTGGTGGCTCCTGGGTCCTAGGGCACAGGCTTAGTTGTTCAGCAGCATGTGGGATCTTCCCGGACCAGGGATCGAACCTGTGTCTCCTGCATTGGCAGACAGATTCTTTACCACCGAGTCACCAGGAAAGCCTGAACATGCATAATTTTGTCCCAGTCATCTCTTTGTTGGCTGGGTGGGAAGAGTAAGCTTGCAAAAACATGTTTATTGCAAAAATAGGTAAACTCAGATCATTTGGCCTCTAAGAGAGCCGGGTCAAGCACCGTGGCATCCGGCCCAGGAGGCTGGACATGCTGCCCCTCGGCTGCATTTTGCCTGGAGGTGCCTGTGCTGTAAATCTTACCTCCCCACCCAGGGTGGCAGCTGTGTCTTGGCCTCTGGCTCCACGGGAACCTGGGGCAGGCTTTTCTAGGTGTGCCATCCCCTGGGAAGCAGGACCTCTCCCCTCAGAGGCAGGGTGTCCAGATGCTAACTGCTGCCATGGAACCCTGAGCAAGTTACTTCACCTTCCTCACAAGCCTCTGATGGCTGGCTCCATCCTCTCATGATCGATTCTACTTCTCAGGGCCGTGCAAGAGTCGTGTAATGTGTGTGTCAGCTATCTTGGAAGGACTCAGTAAACAGTGGCTTTTTTTAAACTATGATTATGAATCACCGTTGGAGGGAATTCTGATACCTGAAATTCAACCACGAATGATGCCAAAATTCAGCCTCTGTGCACCAGTGCCGAATCGATTCTCAGAGTTTCAGGTGAAGTAGAAAAGCTTTATTGCTTTGCCAGGCAAAGGGCGACATGCAGGCTCACGCTCTCAAATCTGTGTGTCCCAGGCTGGGGGATTTGGTGAGGAGTTTTATAGCAGTGGTTGGGGTGAGAGGAGGTTGCTAATAAGGGTCAGGGTTTGCGTGGGGTCTGGTGGCTCAGATGGTAAATAATCCACCTGCAATGTGGGAGACCTGGGTTGGGAAGATCCCCTGCAGAAGGGAATGGCCGCCCACTCCAGTATTCTTGCCTGGAGAATTCCATGGACAGAAGAGCCTGGCAGGCTACAGTCCATGGGGGTTGCAAAGAGTCTGACAGGACTGAGCAACTTTGACTTTCACTGCATTTCTTTAATCTGACCTCAGTGGTCTTCTGATAAACATCTCTGGTTCTTGAGGTTATCAAACTGTGACCTTTCTGGAATGAAGAATGCTTCATCAAGTTAACATCTTCCTTTTATTGGAAGTTTCAGTTCTGTAGACAAGTTAAAAGACGTCATGTGTATCCTTTGAGGCAGAACCGGGACCCTCCCCAAGCCTGCACTATTGTTTATTGACTGCAACTCTCTTGTCTCTGCATCCCATCTCTATTAGCAACTCTTTGAACCTGCCCTTTGGAACTCAAAGAAGGTCATGGAGGCTGAAGCCCATTTCCTACAAATAAGAAATGAGGGACACAGAAAGGCTTCCACTGCCAGGAACCCCACAGGGTCCTGTTCAGTTTCACTAACGGTAAATTTTATTGAGACAGTTGACCATGTTTTATTTTCTAAGATACAAATTGAAGGAGTGAAGAAGAGGAAAAGTTCAGAAAACCTTTATTTGAATGAACTTGTCAAAATGGATGGATTAGGAAGCAGTGCACTGTGGGAAGTGTATTTAACGCCTGCCTTAGTTTTGACACTTTGGCCACTTAGCCGAAGTAATTCTAGTACGGAGGTTATACACTAAGAGTGATAGTCAAAACACTTAATTGCTAAGATTTGGGACCAATCAAAATAGATGTTGGTAATGACCAATCAGCATGGATCCTACTTGCTATGAGCACCCAAATCCCTGCCTCTGCACACTTCACCCTACAAAGCCTGGAGGGCAGAGCCCTGCCTCCCCAGAGATGCTCCTTTAGACATCCGCCAGCAACTCCACACCTGGGCACCAGAGCAGTAATTGAGAGTCAAGCCCTGGTCCCAGAGCTGCCCCACGCTCTCACTCCTGCTTCCTTCTCTTGTTCATGACACCATGTTTGCCCTCTGCTCTCCACCACACGTCTGACGGCAGGCATGGGGGAGCTTTTCCTTAGTCTCCCTGCTGGGCCATGCTGGCCCCTCCTGTGTCCCCAGATGACCTGGACAGCAGGTTTCCAAGATGTCAGGGCCTCTGGAGTACGGCCATGAAGATTTTATTCTGTGTTGCGCCTGCTACGCAGAACTGCTGCCATCTGCAGAAACCATGAGTTCTCCTGGAGGTGATCTCAGTTAAACAGTTGTGATCTGCAGGACTCATCTTCTTGGAGATCAATATTTCCCATTTTACATCCCTACTGCTTATTTTGGATTTGGAGTCACAATTCCCTGTGTGAGAGAGTAAGCCCAGAGTGACTGTCCTGGCCTGGCTCCATAGGCCAGCACCCTGGAGGAAGGAGGTTGTCTGTAGATGCGTGATGAAGGCAGAGGGGGTCTGAAGCCTGAAGACTAAGCTTGTAAGTCTGGTTGTCTTGACTTTTTATATGAGCTCTGGGTCACCAGCTGCCCTCAATCCTAACCCCAGCCAATTTGCATATGGTGGGTGGGTCAGATGCTAATGAGAGTAAACAGGTGATAGCTACTATAGCTGCTGCTGCTAAGTCACTTTAGTCATGTCCGACTCTGCGACCCCATAGATGGCAGCCCACCAGGCTCCCCTCCCTGGGATTCTCCAGGCAAGAACACTGGAGCGGGTTGTCATTTCCTTCTCCAATGCATCAAAGTGAAAAGTGAAAGTGAAGTCACTCAGTCGTGTATGACTCTTAGCGACCCCATGGACTGCAGCCTACCAGGCTCCTCCGTCCATGGGATTTTCCAGGCAAGAGAACTGGAGTGGGTTGCCATTGCCTTCTCCAGCTACTATAGCTAGGGGACCAATATTGTCATTTCAAACCTGAAAATTTTCCCACAGTTCACAATAGTGAACCCTGGAAGTTCTTTCCCATCCTTGATAACTCTGGATCCTCCCACCAGAGGATCCTCCCACTTCCTCTGAGGGAGGCAGGTCACATTACTTACTGTTCTCACTTGACAGCTGAGGACTAGGGAGCCCCAGGGGTTGAGAGGTTCATCTAAGACCCACTGCTAATAAGTAGCAGTGGTGGACCAGGCCTGCCTCTAGGGACGAGGAGCAGCTGATGCAACTGAGGTCAGCTTCAGAACTCGAGATCTCCCCTGCTGCCTTCCATGGTGAGGGAAGAGTCATGAGACAGGGGGCCCTTGATTCTGCTTTCCCAGGAGGACACGAGGCAAACAGAGCAGTTCTATGACCTCCACACCCCACGGTGAGCAGAGAAGGAACCAAGACAGGAACTGACGGTCCCTGTGTCCTCGGCCCGCCCCTCCTCTCTGTGGGTCTCTTCCCACCTTCCCACGTCCCTCTTGCTGTCCTCCAGCACTCCCACAGCCCTCTCCTTCCATCTCTCCCCACTGGAAACTTACTGAGGCCCAGGGCCTGCTTCTTGGGAACACAGGCTCCCACCAAGGGACCAGAGCTCGCTACCCCAGCATTCAGCCACTTGGAAAAGTGCTACCAGCTAGGGTATCCCTTTTCAGTAGAATACTGGCTTATATTTGCCTTTAAACTCTTTTAAAAACAATTTGGCTGAAATAAACAATTCACCCATTTAAAGTGTACAATCCAGTGGCTTTTAGCATATTCAGAGTCACACATGTAGCACCAGAATCAATTTTAAAACATCCTCAAACATATTCCAAAAAGATCTCACCCACCTTAGTCACCATCCCCTAAAGTCTCCACACTCCCCCACCATCCTTGGCAAGCAAGAAATCTACTTTCTTTATAGATTTGCTTATTCTGGGCATTTCACATAAATAGAATCGTGCAATATGTGATTCTTTGTGACTGACTTCTTAGTGTTTTCAGGGTTCATCCACGTGGTGGAAGATTTTAGTACTTCCTTTCTTTTTACTGCTGAATTGCATTCCACCATATATACAACATTTTGCTTATCTATTCCTTAGCTGATGGGTATGTCAGCTGTTTCCACTTTGGGGTTTTGGATTAATGCTGCTATGAACATTCATGTACAAGTTTTTGTGTTTACAGAGGTTTTCCTTTCTCTTGGATTATATACACAGGAGTTGAATTATTGGGTCATATGGTACTGTTGGAGGAATTACCAGGATGTTTTCCAAAATGGCAGCACTATTTTACAGTCTCACCAGCAGTGTATGAGGGTTCAATTTCTCTAAATATTCACACACACTTGAGATTTTTTGTTTTTATTCTAGCCATCCCAGTGGGTATGAGGTGGCGTGTCACTGTGGTTTTGATTTCCATTTTCCTGATGTCTGATGATGTTGAGTATCTTTTCATGTGTTTATTGGCCATTTGTATATCTTCTTTGGGGGACTGTCTGTTCATATCCTTTGCCCACCCATTTAAAAAAATTTTTATAGAATTGTATAAGTTCTTTACATACTCTAGATGCAAGTCTCTTATAAACAGTTTGCAAAAAAATGTCTTCCATTCTTCGGGTTATTCTTTTTACTGTCTTGGTGTTACCCTTTGAAGCACAAAAGTGTTTCTTTCTGATGATATCCAGTTGATGTACTTTTTCTTTTCTTGTTCTTGCTTTTGGTGTCAAAACTAAGAAACCATTGCCTAATCCAAATTCATGAAGATTTAACCCATCATTTCTTAAAAGTTTTATGGTTTAAGTTCTTACATTTGGGTCTTTGATGCATTTTGAGTTAACTTTTATATAAGATGTTAGATTTTTGTCATAAGTTTTGAAATCAGGAGTGTGAGTCTGACAACATTGTTCTTTTTCAAGATTGTTTTGTCTATTTAGGGCATAAAAAGGATACATTCTATAATAAGGATGAATCTTGGAAACTGTTAATGCTAAGTGAAAGCAGTCAGTTACAAAAGGCCACGTACTGTATGAGTCCATTTATATATGAGTCCATTTCATATATATTATATGAAATATACAAAATAAGCAAATTCATAGAGACAGAAAATAAATTTGTGGTGTTAGGGGCTAGAGGTTGGGGAAAGAAGGAGAGTGACTTCCAATAAGAATGAGGTTTTATCTTGGGGTGACAAAAACATTCTGGAATTAGGTAGTAATGATGTTTATATAATCTTGCCAATGTACTGAAAACCATTGGATTCTTAAATAGTGGATTTTTATGATACATGAATTATATCTCAAAAACTTAAACAGATCATTTGAATATCACTGTATCTATTAAAGAAATTAAATGTATAGTTAAAAACTACCCCACAAAGAAAACCCCAGGCCCAAATAACTTCATAGGTGAATGTTAACAAATATTTAAGGAAGTAAGTACCAATTCTATAAGCTCTTTCAAAATACTGAAGAGAATGGACTACTTTCCAATTCATTCTAAGCATTACCGTGAAGAAAAACTTGATTAAAACCATTACAGGAAAACAACAGATTCATATCTCCCATTAACACTGATATAAAATTTCTAAACAAAACTAGTAAATTGAATTTAGCAACATATAAAAAGGAAAATGCACATCAGTCAGATATGTTTTATCTCAGGAATGCAAGTTTGGCCTAATATTTGAAAATCAACGTTACAGCCATTCTGGAAAATGATATGGCAGTTTCTTTGAAAGTTAAGCTTACGTCTACCATGATTCAGACATTGCACTTCTGCATGTTTGCCCAAGAGAAATGAAAGCATATGTGCATACAAAGACTTGTGCATAAATTTTTATAGCAGCTTTCTTTTGACAGAGAAAAACTAGAAGCCACCCGGATCCGTCAACGTCCATGTGAACAAACTGGGTCCTACTCAGCCTTCATAGGGTCCAGAGGGGGCTGCAGTGCTGGAATCATAGGATACCTTCTACAAAAGGCCACTTCTCCGTGGTTGAGAAAGGTACCACCCTACCAGATATATAAAAATAAACAATTTAAAAAAAAACAGGAATTTAGGTGAAATTAGGCAGCAGAAGAACATGTTCCAGATTAAGAAATAAGATTTTTAAAAGCCCAGAAAAATAACCAAGTGAAGTAGAGATACACAGTCTACCCAAGGAGGAGTTCAGGGTAAGGATCGTAAAGATGATCAAGGAACTCAGGAGAATTGATTGATGCACAGAGCAAGAAATTAGAAGATTTAAACAAAGAGTTAGAAAATATAAAGAACAAACAGGGATGAAGAATATAGTAACTGAAATGAAAAGCATACTAGAAAGAATCAGTAGTAAACTAAATGATATAGGAGAATGCACTCGCAAGCTGGAACACGGTAGTAGAAATCACCAAGCCCGGACAGAAAACAGAAGAGAAACGAGGACGGTGTAAGAGAGCTTGACAACAACATCAAACATGCTAACATTCATGGTACAGGGGTCCCAGAGGGAGGGGAGAGAGGGAGGAACTGAGAACACGCTCGAAGACATAATAGCTGCAAACCTTCCCTAACCTGGGAAAGAAAACACACATCCAAGTCCAGAAGAAAAGAGTCCCAAACAGAATTAACCCAAAGAGAAACACAAGACTCACTGTAAATGGCAAAAAATAGAGTATTAAAAGCAACAAGGGAAAAACAACAAATAGCATACGAGGGAACTCCCATAAGGTTATCAGCTGACTTTTCAGCAGAAATTCTGTAGGCCAGAAGGGAATGGCATGATATATTTCAGCTAATGAAAGAGAAAACCTACAACCAAGAATATTCTACCTGAGTAGAATTCTACCTGAATGAGAGCAAGGTTCTCATTCAGATTCGCTGGAGAGATCAAAAGAAAAAAAGAGAGAGGACCCAAATTGATCAAACCAGAAATGTAAAAGGAGAAGTTACAATTGATAGCAACAAAATACAAAAGATCATAAAAGACTACCACAGACAACTATAGGCCAATAAAAGGGACAACCTAGAAGAAATGAACAAATTCTTAGAAATGTGTAGCTTCTCAACACTGAATCAGGAAAAAAGAGAAAATAGGAACAGACCGGTTATCAGTATGAAATTGAATCAGTGATTTTTAAAAAAATGAACTCCCAACAAACAAAAGTCCACAACCAAATAACTATACAGGTGAATTCTACTAAACATTTAGAAGAGTTAACATGGCTTCTTCTCAAACTATTCCCCCAAAAAGCACCAAAGAAGTGCTTCCAAACTCATTCTACAAGGCCTGCATCATTCTGATACCAAAATCAGACAAAGATACCACACAAAAAGAAAATTACAGGCCAATATCATTGGTGAACAAAGATGCGAACGTTCTCAACAAAATACTGGCAGACCAAATCCAATTATACATAAAAAGGATCATACACCATGATCAAGTGGGATTTATCTCAGGGGTGTAAGGATTTTTCAATATCTGCAACATTAATGTGACACACCACATTAACAAGTGCAGGCATGCTCAGCCATCAGTCATGCCCAATTCTTTGCGACCCCACAGACTGTAGCCTGCCAGGCTGCCCTGTCTGTGGGATTCTACAGGCAAGAAAACTGCGTTGCCATTTCCTCCTCCAGGGCATCTTCCTGACCCAAGGATCAAACCCACATCTTCTGTGTCTCCTGCACTGGCAGGCAGATCCTTTATCACTGTGCCATCTAGGAGGCCCCATATTAACAAACTGAAGAATAAAAAGCATATGATTACCTAAGTTTGGAAAAAGGTTTTGATAAAATCAATATCCATTTATGATAAAAACTCTCCAGAAAGTGGGTATAGAGGGAACCTACCTCAACATAACAGAGGCCATATATGACCAACCTACAGCTAACATTTTACTAAATGGTGAAAGCCTACAGTCAGAAATAAGACCTGGATGGCCACTGCCACCACTTTTATTCAACATAATACCGGAAGTCCTAGCCCCAAAATCAAACAATAAATGAATCCAAATTGGAAAGGAAGAAGTAAAACTGTCTCTGTGCAGATGACATGATAACATACATAGTAAATCCTAAAGTCACCACCAGAAAACTACTAGAGCTCATCAATGAATTTGGTAAAGTTTCAGAATACAGAATTAATATACAGAAACCTGTTGCATTTCTGTATACTAATAAGCTATCATAGAAATTAAGCAAACAATCCCATTTACCACTGTATCAATAAGAATAAAATACCTAGGAATATACCTACCTAAGGAAATAAAAGACCTGAACTCAGCAAACTCTTAAGACACTGATGAAAGAAATGGAAGATAAGATAGATAGAAAGATACGCTGTGTTTTAGGACTAAAAGAATCAATATTGTGAAAATGACCGTACTACCCAAAGCAATCTGCAGATTCAATGCAACCTCTAGGAAAATACCAAAGGCATTTTCCACAGAAACAAGACAAATAATTTTTAAATTTATATGGAAACACAAAAGCCCACAAATAGCCAAAACAATCTTGAGAAAAACATAGTTGAAGGTATCATGCTCCTTGCCTTTAGACTATACTACAAAGCTGCGATAATCAAAATATTAATGGTGTTAGCACAGAAACAGACATACAGACCAATGGAACAGACTAGAGAGCCCAGAAATGGACCCACACACTTAAGGTCAATGTATAACAAAGGAGGCAAGAATATACAATAGAGAAGAAACATTCTGTTTATTAAACAGTGCCAGGGAAATTAGATAGCTATATGCAAAAGAATGAAATTAAAGCATTTTCTAACACCATATCAGAAATAAACTCAAAATTATTAAAAATCTGAATGTAAGACAGGAAACTCCTAGAAGAAAACGTGGCCAAATGCTCCTTGACATAAATGTGGCAATATTTTTTTGGATCTGTTTCCTAAGGCAAAGGAAACAAAGCAAAAATAAACAAATGGGGCCTAATTAAACTTAAAAGCTATTGCACAGCCAAGTAAACCCCTGTGAAAAGACAACCTACTGAATGGGAGAAAATATTTGCAAATGCTATGACCAATAAGGGATTAATATTCAAAATATATAAATGGCTCATACAACTCAACATCAAGGGGAAAATGCAATTTAAAAATGGGCCAAAGACTTGAATAGAAAAGTCTTTTCTATTTTTCCAGAGAAGACATATAGATAGCCAAGAGGCACTTGAAAAAATATGCAACATCATTAATTATCAGAGAAACACCTATCAGAATGGCTGTCATCAAAAAGACCACAAATAAAAAATGTTGGCAAAATGTGGAAAAAAAGGGAATCCAGTACACTGTTGGTGGGAAAGGAAACTGGTGCAGTCACTGTGGAAAATGGCATGGAAGTTTCTCAAAAAATTAGAAACAGAACTACCATCTGCCCCAGCAATCCCACTCCTGGATATATATCCAGAAAAAAATGAAAATACTAATTCGAAAAGATACATGCACTCAACTGTTCATAGCACCATTATTCACAATAGCCAAGATATGGAAGCAATCTAAGCGTCTATCAACAGATGAATAAAGAATACTATTGGAATACTACTCAGCCATAGAAAAGAATGACATTTTGCCACTTGCCACAACATGAAGGACTTGGAGTTATCATGCTGAGTGAAACAGGTCACAGAAAGACACATACTATATGACATCACTTACACATGGACTTGAACCATAAAACTAGTGAACATAACAAAAGAAAACAGACTCACGGATACAGAGAAAAAGCTAGTGGTTGAGTAGGGAGAGGGAAAGAGCAAGGGGCAAGGTAGAGGCCGGTGATTAAGAGGTACAAACCACTGTGTATAAAATAAACTACAAGTATGTATTGTAAACGGGGGAATACAACCAACAGTTTATAATAACTACAAATGGAGTGTCATCTTTAAAAATTAGGAATCACTGTTATATACCTGTAACATATAATACTAGATATCAGCTATCAACGAATATTTGAATGCTAACCATGGGCTGGGTACTAGGGATACAAAAATGAAACACAGGACTGCAGACACGGGCTCTGCCTTCATGGAGTTTATATTTCAGTGTGAAGCTTAGGTAGACTAGATACTTCATGATAGTCCCTGAGTTCACCCACACAATCCTTTCAGCCCCAGGTGGAGTCGTCCCCTCCTTCCCAGAAGTGCAGGAGGGCTGGATACAGGGCTGCATGCAGCTGGGCTTTAGGCCCGGAAGAACCACGGTTGGGTTTTCTCCTTTCTCCCTGGGAGTTCGCCTTTAGGCCTCTGGCTATCCGTGCTCCTACCCTGACCACCAGGAAGGGGGTTAGGCCTGGTGGTCCCTCCTGTCTTTGGGGGACCTTCTCCTCACCCTAACCTCCATCAAACACCCTTGGAGGAGCCTCTCTTTTGCTTAAACTCCTTTCACTGGCTCTGTCATTGCGACTCAGACAAGCTCTGAGCCCCGTCATTCCTTTGGGTGGCCTCTGTTTTGGGGAGAGCTGGAGATGAGGCGTGGAGGGGGAACGACACTCTGCCCTCACCAGGTAGGGCTGGGTCAGTTCCTTAGAGCAGCTCCATGTCCCCAGAGCGGCCATGCAGGAGAGGAAGGTCTGTCCCGAGGAGGGCCTCCATCCCGGGACTCTACAGACCATCAGCAGAGAGGTCCTGGGAGGAAGCTGAATAGGGTGGAGGCTGTTGCAGGGATCGAGAAGCAGGCTCTGGGCAAGACTGGGGACAAAGGGACAGGAGCACTGTGAGGGGTGACCCACAGGGCTCGTCACATGTGCAGGCCCGGCTCCCTGGAGGTGGTCCCAGCCCACCTGTGCTCACTGGTGGGTCCCCCCCAATCACACACACCTTCTGGATTCCTTTGTGGAGGCTCCTTGCTCAGGACGCTGGCGGTGGGCATCCCACAGCCCATCAGGAATGCACAGAACTAAGGAAGTTGCTCATTTGGGACCAAAACTCTGGCCTGAGATTCAGACAGTCTGATTTCTAGGCTTCCTTCCACTCACAGCTCACCAAGTGACCAGGAGCAAAGAGCACTGGTTTCCCCATCTGGAAGCGGGAACAGTGGCCGCTCTTCTGAGGTCACAGAGGCATGATTAGAATTGAAAGAAAGGTGGGCTGCTTTCACGGACCAGAAGCAAGACCAAGGGACAGGCGTCGGGGTCCCCAGTCCCAGCCCAGCCAACCCACATGGCCAGTGTGACCCTGAGCAAGTCCCCCCCGGCCCACGGGGCTCAGCCTCCTCGCTGTCAAATGACAGAGCGTCCCTGCTTCCCACACGCTGCCGTGGGGAAGATCCGAGTTCAAAGAGGAGGATGCACTCAGAGACGCGGACGTGCCACGTGTGATGAGGCACAGCGACCACAGGGCGCCAGTGGCGAGACTGAGGATCGAGGCAGTCAAGGACTCCCCCACCCGTCCCAGGGCCTTCCCCTCAGTCCATCTCAAGACAAAGACCCCAGAATTCTAACTGCAAGACTGCGTGGGATCAAAGCAACCTTTATCCCTGATCATCAGGTCTCTGCCCTGCTCCTCCGGGAAGGTCAGTTGTGTTCACATCACCCCCAGACTGCTTTCGGGAGAAGCAGCCAGGTTTAAAGACCGTCATCACCCTGAGGGGTGCCAGATGATGACCCTCAGCGTGTCCAGCCCTGCCGTGGGCTCTGCTGTTACAGTGATGTATGCCTGCTGCGTTCATGGGGAGTCCTGCCGCTGGAGCCAGCGTGTCCTTGCTTGATGAATTTCCCAACCAGCTCGGGGCAGGCAGCACTCAGCAAAATAGCAATTAACAGGAATGCTCAAGCAACCTGAGTGGCGTGGTTCTCAGGGACACAGACGTGAGGGCCACGTAAGAGCCTAGATTTCAGCTCCTCTCACTGCCCAGGGAGGCCCTCCCACAAGTGTCTTGCCTAAGATGATGGTAAAGTCTAGACTTGACTCTGAAGAGCAGATAACCACAAAACAAATACAAGTTGCATCACGAGTTCCCTTATCCTTTGGACCATCAACTTCCCATTGGTTCCGAGTCTGAATACTCTGTAGACCAAATGCCAAATGTCTTCCACATTTTCTACGCTTCTCTCTGGTGCCTGATGCCATGATGAACTAAAATTCAGAAAGACCCGGAAGTGAAGAAAGTCACTCAGTCATCAAAAACTGAATTCTGTTCCCTGGGTGCTAGGCACCGAGGCCGGAAATCGAATGGGGACATTTCAGAGATATTTCCAGACACCGAGGTTGAAACAAAAAGCCTTTTCTGCTTAACTCTCTTTTAGCCAGAACACCAAATCATCTCCACAAAAGCACTGAAACTTCGGCATGATATTCTTTAACACTCTGCTTCCTTCCTGAACAATGGATTTTCTCAGAAGTGGCTCCTGATTTATGCACACCAAACCATCCTACTCTGTGCTGTTGGAGAGCTAACGCAAGGCGTGTTTGTTCACACTCCAAACCCAACGTCCATTTTGCAAACATGCTTCCCTTTCAGCTTGTACATGGTAAGCAGGTTGAGGCCTTCCTGCAGCCAGCGTGGGCCCAAGTTTTCTGGGACATGTCTGCTCTGTGCAACGAGACTTTCTTGACCTCTTTCTCAGTTGTTTGGCGATGTAGGTGCCCACGGCCATCCCAGAGAGGGGTACTGCTTTTGTCAACTCCACTTTGGTTGACTGGAGGAGAGAGGAGCAGAATCAGGACTGAGGTCATGGATTTTGAGCAGCAAGACCAAGGAAGCTAGACAGAATGGATGTGAGATCCCTGGCAAACCCACCTTAGACTCAGGACCCCCTATCCCCCAGCCTTCTTCACGAAGCCTAGACTGGGAAAGCCCAGAAAGGAGGGATGCAAGGCCTGAGTCAGAGCCCCTGAAGGCTCATCTCTCCCAAGCTAACTCTTCTGCTTCTCCTGCCTTGCTGTTTCAGGTCGTTACAGTGACTTATGCACCCGGACAGCTGGGACCTTGCTTCTCTCCAGGGCCCCTTAATAACAGGCAGTAGAAAAGGAAAGGAATCGCTGCACTCCTGTTTTAAAGTGATACTGTTCAGGTTGGGCTTTCACATTTCTAAGCCTCTCCCACTCCTACTCTTTTAGATCCAGGTGTGAGCTGATATATAAATTATCCTCACTTCCTTCCAGAAAAGCATCTTGCTGCTAACAACGCTTGACACAGTGAGTTAACCTCGCTGACGTATTAACAGAGCACCCAAATGCACAAGGAGAACAAGACATTCAGAACAGAAATTTGAAGAGCTCTGAACAGAGATTGTAAATGACAAAGAATTTGGCACTCACTATGTAACCACTTAAAAAGCTCCTTTTATCCTAAAGAGGTCATCTGTAATTGAGGTGAAGAAATCAGGTGAAGGGAAAGTATAATAATTTCATTTCTGAAAAGAAAGTATATATGTGTGTGGATGGAGAGAGGAAAGGAAAAATGAGAATTTTGCTAGCAACCCACTCCAGTACTCTTACCTGGAAACTCCCATGGACGGAGGAGCCTGGTAGGCTGCAGTCCATGAGGTCGCGAAGAGTCGGACATGACTGAGCAACTTCACTTTCACTTTTCACTTTCATGCATTGGAGAAGGAAATGGCAACCGACTCCAGTGTTCTTGCCTGGAGAATCCCAGGGACAGAGGAGCCTGGTGGGGTCGCACAGAGTCGGACATGACTGAAGTGACTTAGCAGCAGCAGTGATTCCCTTTAGGGAGTGGGGTTGGGGGTGGTACCTTGAGAATCAAGGAATAACTCACTTTGAAAGATTATTTCTTTAGTGGCTGAGATTTTTAAGTGAATCTATACCAATTTGCGATTAAAGAATAAAACAAAAATCTGTCTTGCAAGACAGCAAAATGGAAGCTCCAAAATGAATCTGCCAGGAAGACAAAGCATCTTCAGGAAGGGCAGGGCACCTGAGAGGTAGGAAGGAGCGAGAATTTGACTCTCACTTGTAAAGAGAGGATTTGTGTTCAGTTGTAATTTAACATTTTTTCTGCCTTCTGATGGAGGCCTGTGCTATTGAACTTAACAAATCCTGGAGCATATTCTGTGTAAGAGCCTCCTCTATGTATGTGTGGGGTTTCCTGCCCACCCACACATGGTCATTTAAATGCCCATGTGGCATTCAGTAGAGGCAGTTTTAGGAAACCAATCTTCAGGTCAAAGCATTAAAAAGGATTAAGCCTGGCGAAGTATTTTTTGCACAATAGGTTTTAACACTCTCAGGATTTACTACTGAAAGTTTTCCAACTGAGGCTCTTGCCCCATGTACCTTTGTGCAGAGAACACCTCTGATGGTCTCAGAGAGTATGTGGAACCAGGACTAGTTTTAGCCAAGACTGCAGAGCTAGTAGGGTCTGTATCTCTTAGAGTCCTTTCTGCATTCCTTGACTCACATTAGAGCTTCCCTCACTTTGCGATGCCCCATCTCCTTTCCCATCCTTCCTTATACCCACAGGAGCACTGCTGGGTGCTTCTTCCTTCTCTCGAAACCCTCCATGGATCTTAAAGGGAGCTGGAATCAGTCATTTACACTTTAGTATGAATGCTAACATATGGCCAGAGAAGCAGGAGGTCTTTATATCTTAAGTTTTACTCTTGACTGTGAAATGGAAGGTTGAATCCCAGGGAAAGGAATTTCCAGGCAACAGCTAGCAGGTGGAGGCAATATTTTTCAAGCAACCTTCCTGCTGCTACTAAGTCGCTTCAGTCGTATCCGACTCTGTGCGAACCCACGGAAGGCAGCCCACCAGGCTCCCCCATCCATGGGATTTTCCAGGCAAGAGTACTGGAGTGGGGTGCCAGTGCCTTCTCCAGAAAGCACACCACCTGACTGCTGCCTTGGTCTTGGGTCTTCCTGCCCAGAGGCTCAGTACAGGGCCTTCTCCAGTCCTGGGGGCCCCCTCTGCTCTCCGGAGGATACTTTTCATTGTTCTCCACATTGTTCATTTTTCTCCTTTCATTATTCTCTAAATGGTGCATGTCAGGTCTCTGGCTCAGACCACTCACCTTTTGTAGGAAAGAATCTGGACACCCAGGACCCAGCAGGGCCTGGGATTCACTGTTGAGAGCCCAGGAGAGGGAACTCTGAAGAGCACTGTGTGACCTTGGGACTTCCCTGGTGGTGCAGTGGTTAAGAACCCGCCTTGCAACGCAGGGGACGTGGGTTCGATCCCTGGTCAGAGAACTGAAATCCCACATGCCACAGAACCGCTAAGCTCGCATGCCAGAACTGGAGAGTCCATGTGCCATAGTGAAAGACCCCGCATGCTGCAACTAAGACCCAACACAGCCAAATTAATTAATTTAAAAAGCTGTGTGACCCTGAGCAAGCTAGTCATTCTCTCCCAGCTCAGTTTTCTTACCTGGAAGAAGGACAGAATGGCTTCTCTTTTCTTGTGTTGTGTTAAGGATGGATTGTGATCAAGAAGGCAAAGTGCTTGGCACAAGGCCTGGCAGGCCAGGAAATCTGAGTGCTTACTTGGTGGAACAAAGCTAGGCACAGGGGAGGAAGGAAAACCAAAAATCCCAAAGGTGGCAAGAACTTGGGTTCTCTGCCCCCAGGGTCAGAGAACTTGGCACAAGGACACCTATTGCTGTCAACTGCTTTGATCTGGGGCCTCCTATGGGTCGTGCAATGAGAGAGTATGCATGAGGGTTGGCTGGTGGCTCCCAAGCCCAGCACAAGATTGGAAATGATGGCTTGTAAGTAAGGAGAACTCAGGATTGCAGTCCCTCTGTTATGCAGCCTCACTCATATGAGGCACAGGCAAGACAGAAGCTAAAAGGATCATTAGCTGCTGAGCAGCTGGTACATGGCTGGTGCATGACGTCTATCATACACTTTACCTGAGCCTTTGTGCCTTCACTTTACACGTGGTTCTCACAAAATTCATTATCTGTTGTCAAGGCCACCGTGGATGAGAGGCAACAAACTAGGGGTGAGACAGGCACCGGAAGCACAGAGAGAAGTGACAGCCGGGAGTCTCCCAAGGAAGGAGACAGAAAACTAGAAAGACAGACATTAGAATTAACAAGGAGTCACAGCCATCAGGCTCTGGAAAAGTGTCTGCCTCCCTTTGATTTCTGAGTGCTGCGGTGTGTGATGGCTCAGAATTCAGAATTATGATGTCCAATTTCTTGACCCTGCAGAAGGATGTTCAGTTACAGTCAGTGCATGTGAAGCAGCCAGCGGTGTGTGTGACGTGAAGGACAATAGAACCTTGAGTCGGGGGATGTTCAAGTGTGCATGGGCTGTCCACAGATTTCATTATCATTTCATTCCCGTGATAATCCTGGGGGAAAGGCAGGCCTCATGCTATCGTCTCCCATTTGACAGAGGACGAGACGAAGTCCTAGGGTGGCTGAGAGATGGGCCTCGGCGCACGTGACTAGTGGGTACCAGAGCTGGGCTTCCCCCAGGACTCCTGATGTGCAGTCCAGTGTGGTTTCCACCACGTGGATGCTTTCAGACTGTGTTCCTGGGAACCCCAGGGTTCTGCCCAGAGGCAGAGGCAGAGGCACTGCGCCCTCTCCCCGCAGGGCTGTGTCTTCCCGCCTCTGATGCAATGAGGACTGCTCAGTATTTGTCCACAGGAGTCTTTAGATGAGGAAAAATTTAAGAAGATCCTGCTGCCTGGGGGAGAAAAAGAATGGAATAAAGAAAATCTGTGAAATGCTGCCCAAAATATTTGGGGAACATTTTTATCCAATTAAAATCAATAGAAAGTCATGGGGCTGTGTGCACAGAGGGGCGACCTGCTGCTCTGCAGAAATCTCAGCCAGCCAGAAGGGCTTTTCTGGGGATGTCCAGTCCCGCTGGAGGCAGGTTCCCTGAGGGCTGACCCAGGTGGGCTCAGCCGCTGACCTTAGATGGAGAGATCTCAGCCTACACTCTCCACGCCCCTCCTCCATCCCCTACACGTGCACACAGGGTCCCCAGGCCACCCAGGGCCATCACGGATCTTTGCAGTCCCTCTCATGGGCCACATGAGTTCCTCCTCCCCACCTCAAGGCAACACCTGGCAAACTCCTCAGTGACACTCAGCTGACCGAGCACCATCACTCCACATGGTGTCCTCTCTGCCCAACAAAGCCCGTCCTAAATTCTTTCACAGGGGCCACGCCTATTCTATTTCAACAACTTAGTACTTGTTGAGGAGAAGACAATGGCACCCCACTCCAGTACTCTTGCCTGGCAAATTCCATGGACAGAGGAGCCTGGTGGGCTGCAGTCCATGGGATCACTAAGAGTCAGACACGACTGAGCAACTTCACCTTCACGTTTCACTTTCATGCACTGGAGAAGGAAATGGCAGCCCGCTCCAGTGCTCTTGCCTGGAGAATCCCAGGGACGGGGGAGCCTGGTGGGCTGCCATCTATGGGGTCGCACAGAGTTGGACACGACTGAAGCGACTTAGCAGCAGCAGCAGTACTTGTTGAATGAATGACAGGTATCTTTCCGCGTGTTAACAGTGGCCTCACGTCCCCCAGAGTACCGCCGTGTCATGTCACTTATCTGAGGGTAAGACGATCGGGCCCCACAACAGGTCCCCAGGAGCGTTATCTGCAGAAAGAGGGCTTCTGTGACACCATACCAGTGGCCACTAAGTCACCTGGGAAGAGCTGGCCCAGCTCACTGTGTCACTCTGCACCCACAGCCACGCACCGAGAGGAGGAATGAGCGTGAGTGGCACCCAGATGTTAGTCATTCTGGTGCCACCACCGTGCCCACCGGCAGACACTTGCTGAATGCAGACAGTCTGGGCTGGGTATTTTAAGAGGGAAACTGTACGACTCCTCCTTCACCTGGCCCCTCTCAGAAATTGGTCTGAATTGTAAGTGCTTGATAAATAGCAGTGTTGACTATGACTGGAGCCGACGATCCAAGGGGAAAAACAGAACACAGACTAAGATCTTAGCAAAACAGACAAGGTAGCATCTAGCCAGCGTGGAGGGAGTGACACAGATGGCATCCTTTGTCGAAAACTTTCCTTTCCCCACCTCCCTTTCTGGCCCCATTTCCCCCTCTCAATTAGAAGTCATTTTGGAGCTGAAGGACTTCCCTAGTGACTCAACTGGTAAAGGATCCGCTTGCAATGCAGGAGACCTGGGCTTAATCCCTGGGTTGGGAAATGTATCAGAAGAAAACATATGGATGAAGAGATTTGGACTGAGAGCTGAGTGCCAAAGAATTGACATTTTTGAACTGTGGCGTTGGAGAAGACTCTTGAGAGTCCCTTGGACTGCAAGGAGATTCAACCAGTCCATCCTAAAGGAAATCAGTCCTGAATGTTCATTGGAAGAACTGATGCTGAAGCTGAAACTCCAATACTCTGGCCACCTGATGCGAAGAGCTGACTCATTTGAAAAGACCCTGATGCTGGGAAAGATTGAAGGCGGGAGGAGACAGGGACGACAGAGGATGAGACGGTTGGATGGCATCACAAACTCAACGGACATGAGTTTGAGTAAGCTCCAGAAATCAGCGATGGACAGGGAGGCCTGGCGTGCTGTAGTCCATGGGGTCACAAAGAGTCAGACACGACTGAGCAACTGAACTGAACTTAGAACTGAAGGGGTCAAAGAGGATGTCTTGAGGTGGGGGTAGGGTGTGAAGTGAGACCTATGAGTTGTTAAGATGTAAATAGGAAGGGAGGGAGGAGCCTTTCCAGGGGAGAAGAGAGACTGGGGGAGGGGGGAGCAGGAAGAACCGGAGCACGCTGACAGAGTATGAAGACAACGCAGAAGAAAAAGAGCCTTTAAGGTCTCTCTCACCACGGAGACTGACAGGGAAAGCTGAGGAGCTTCTGCAGTGCTCCTGCTGAGCCCCTGACACAGCCTGGTCAAGTGTGAACTCTGTCTTGCAGATGAGGAATCTGTAGCTCAGAGAGGTTAAGAAAGTTACTGCGAATCACCAGCAAGTACATCATTGGCCCGAGATTTGAACCCAGGCTCACATTCTCAACACAGATACCCAGCATTGGAGAGATCTTTGTCTGGAGGGGCAGTGCGGGCTGCAGTGGATAAGGAGTCAGGTCCTCCTGCTAAGAAAGCCCAAAGATACTTCAGTGCAAGAGTCAGGGCCCCAGCAGGGCAGAAACACCTAGGAGGATTTGTAAAGAATTTTACTTTTGCTATTTAAAACAACAAGGAAAAAAATCAAAGTCATCATCGTGGGAAGAAAATTAGACCCTTGTCGGACAGTGTATTGGACTTCCCTGGTGGCTCAGACGGTAAAGCCTCTGCCTGCAATGCGGGAGACCTGGGTTCAATCCCGGGTTGGCAAGATCCCCTGGAGAGGGAAATGGCAACCCACTCCAGTACTCTTGCCTGGAAAATTCCATGGATGGAGGAGCCTGGTAGGCTACAATCCATGGGATCACAGTCAGACACGACTGAGCAACTTCACTGGACACTGTATTAGTTTGCTAGGCCTGCTGCAATGAAGCATCATAAATTGGAACGACAGAAATCTAATATCTCACAGTTCTGGAGGCTGGAAGTCCAAGATCAAGGAGATTTGGTTTGGGTTCTCCTGGCACTGTAAAGGAGAATCTGTCCTCTGCCCCTCCTCTAGTTGCTGGCGATCTCTGGTATTCCTTGGCCTGTAGGAGCATCACCCCAACATCTGTCTTCATCTTCTCCCAGCATGCATGCATGTCCAGATTTCCCCTTTTTAGAAAGACTGGACGTATTGGATTAGTGAAAGTGTTAGTCTCTCAGTCATGTCTGACTCTGTGCAATCCCATAGACTATAGCCTGCCAGGCTCTGTCCATGGAATTCTCCATGAAAGAATGCTGGAGTGGGTTGCCATTACCTTCTCCAGGGGATCTTCCTGATCCAGGGATCAAACCCAGGTCTCTTGCGTTGCAGGCACATTCTTGACTGTCTGAGCCACCAGGGAAGAACTATATTCCTTTATTGGATAAGACCCACCTTAATGACGTCATCTTAACTAGTTACATCTGCAGTGACCCTATTTCCAAATAAGGTCACCTTTTGAGGTACTGGAGGTCGGTACTTCAAGATGCAAATCTTGGAGGACACAATTCACCCTACAACAGGCTTCCTTACATTTATAGTTTCCATAGATTTTATTCGAATTACCTACAGCAAAGGAGCACCAGGCTAGATCAGCCCTAGGGGCCTCTATAGCTCTCTTCCTGCCCTGGGGGACCCTCACGAGCAGAGCAGTGTGGTGAGAACAGACCATGAAGTCCTAACCTTGAGGTGAGACGAGGCTTGGATACTTGAATCAAGAGAATAGCATGAGACAGCGCTCCCTGGCGTTGAACCCCACTGTCCAACCCCAAAGGCTGCATGGGAACGTTGTGGGCTTCCCTGGGAGAGAAGCAAAAGTCATCCTGCAGAAACTGCAGGTCCAAGAGAACAGTGCATTGGGTTATCCTGTGGCTATCCTGCACTCACTGTATGTTGGGCTGTACCATGCAGGCCTGCGGGCCTTGTAGTTGCCTGGCCTCAAGACCAAAGAAAGAGCCCAGAGACAGCAACAGAGACCACGAATCTTACAAGGCAGAGGCAAAGGGTCCCGGAGCAACACAGCACCGTGTGAGGACCAGGGCGTGGGAGCCATCGTGACTACTCTGGGAAGAAGGAGGCTACCATTTATAGAAGGAAGTGACGTCAGGTGGGATCGTCAGTTACCGAGGGCAATTATTAAGCCTTACAATGAAGAGGACTGGATGGTCACGCGAGTGAAGCAGGGACTGGCTGAGCAGGGCATGCAGGAGAACAGGCATCTCAAGTGGCCTAGCCGTACACCTCGGGAAAAACTATGAGGTTCCAATCTGGGGTCTCTTCCGGGTCCAGGGACCCTCCTCCCCATTTGGCCAAGGGCCAGAGCAGCCAGCATCAGCTGCCGTGAGCTGTGTGTTGCCTATAACGCAGCCTGGGAAGTCAGGAGCAGGAACAGCCCCTTTTCCCAGTGTAACTTGTTTACATGGAGTGTAACCGAGAACATGTTTAATTGGGGTGATTATCCACATAGACACAGACAGTGACGGCAGCACTGGCTGGCCGCAGTGAGGCTGAGGTCCTGGGAACGTGTAGGCGGTCAGCCTGGCGTGGAGCCCCTGGCACATGCTTGGAAGAGAGGCATGGTGAGGAGGAGGAGAAGCAGGGTGTGGAAGGACCAACGAGAAACTCAAGAGTTCTGGTTCTGTATACAGACCAGTGGTTCTCAAAGGCCGGCCCCCAGACCAAGAGCGTCAGCATCACCTGGGAACTTAGACAAGTGCATCCCCTGGCCCTGCTGCAGACTCACTGACTCTGAAACTCTGAGGGTGGAGCCAGGGCTCTGAGTTTAACAAGCCCTCCGGGTGATTCTGATTCCTGCTTCAGTTTGAGAATTGCTGATGTAGAGCATCGCGAAGCTGTCCAAAACAAGATGGGACTCATTCACAGCCTCAGCACTTAACTAGCTGGGTCACCGTATCTTTATCCAAGCCTGACTTTGTGGGCTCAGACGCTTTAGTCCTGTCTGACTCTTTGCGACCCTATGGACTGTAGTCCCTGCCAGGCTTCTCTGTCCATGGGATTCCCCAGGCAAGTATACTCAGTGGATTACCCTGCCCTCCTCCAGGGGATCTTCCCGACCCAGGGATCAAACCCAGATCTCCTGTATCTTCTGCATTGCAGGTGGATTTTTTACCCCTGAGCCAGGGAAGCCCAAGCCGTACTTTACTTATCTATAAAATAGGAATAAAAACACCTCCCCTACGGGAGCAGCAAGTGGACCGCAGAGGTGGGAACTTCTCTGCTTTGTTCACTGCTCTGCCCCAGGACTCAGAGCTGGAACGTAACAGCTCAGTAGATGGTTGCTACGCTGCTGATGCAACAAGACTGGGGTGAGGTATTCGCTGAAGTTCTGCATGTCAAGTATTGATCCAGTGCTTGGCAGGCGTCTAGCAAGGGCTTCATGATCATGCGGGTTATAGACACAGATGATGGTGATGGTTAGGTGTTCCCTTCTGCAAAATGAGAGGCTTGGTTGGAATGACCTACATCATCCCTTTTAGACAGGAGTCAGAAGATCAGGTCCACAGCCTCTGAGGGTTCTAACTGTGCACCAAAATCTCTAAATGGGGAGGAGAAAGGAGGTTGGTAGGCTGTCATTTCATCCACAGAGGGGAACAGAAGGAAACAGGACAATGTTGGTCACCTCTGGGTCTTGGTCCCAACAAGTACAGAGAGTAACTCAGCCATCTAGAGAGTTCTCAAGGGCCCCTGAGTAGCTTGGAGGTTTCCAGATGAGTCTGGGTCCTAACTCCTCGACGTGAGGCCCGCTGTTGGCAGACAGCCCGCAGGTGCAGCGTTCGTGGGCCCCTGCCCAGTGAGCAGTTTCTCAGAGCTGCTGTGTGGGATGGGCTTGTCCGGGCCAATTAACTTAGTTACAGGAGCTCGCCCATATTCCTCTGTCACCCTGAAAAGTGCTAACCACAGCAAGACCACAACAAAGTGCTAAACCACACCAAGAGCGCCTTAAAGGACAATAATGCCCTTTTCCTCGGGAATCAAAATGACAGCTGATCATGGTTTCATTCTCCTGAAGGGCCTAGGTTACAGTACTGGGCCTTGCCCACAGACACTCCTGTGGGTGGCACATCTCAGATCAACAGGAAATAAATTGGGCAACAAGTTGGCAAGTTTCAGTGACACCTTCCACAGAGTGGCCGGTGGCCTCCAGGGTCAGACCATCCCAACAGCCCTAAATAGCAAAAGAATATAACCACAGATTCTAAATTAAGAGTAAAAGCAGAGACATTACTTTGCCGACTAAGGTCCGTCTAGTCAAGGCTATGGTTTTTCCTGTGGTCATGTATGGATGTGAGAGTTGGACTGTGAAGAAGGCTGAGTGCTGAAGAATTGATGCTTTTGAACTGTGGTGTTGGAGAAGACTCTTGAGAGTCCCTTGGACTGCAAGGAGATCCAACCAGTCCATTCTGAAGGAGATCAACCCTGGGATTTCTTTGGAAGGAATGATGCTAAAGCTGAAACTCCAGTACTTTGGCCACCTCATGCGAAGTGTTGACTCATTGGAAAAGACCCTGATGCTGGGAGGGATTGGGGGCAGGAGGAGAAGGGGACGACAGAGGATGAGATGGCTGGATGGCATCACTAACTCGATGGATGCGAGTCTGAGTGAACTCTGGGAGTTGGTGATGGACAGGGAGGCCTGGCGTGCTGTGATTCATGGGGTCGCAAAGAGTCAGACATGACTGAGCGACTGAACTGAACTGATGAACCCCTATGCCCATAAATGTTCATTTATTAAATACATATATTTATTAAATAGTAATATGAAGTGAATAAGTTCTTAGAAAAATATAATTTTATCAAAATTTGACTCAAAAAGAACACCTCAACAATGCAATCATTAAAGAAACTAAATCAGGAGTTAAAAAGCTCACAACGAAAACCTCAGGCCTTAAAGTTTATAGGCAAACTTTTAAATAACATAAGTTTTATCAAACTCTTACAGAGAATGTAAAAAGAGGAAATACCCTGCTACATTAACCTTGCTACCAAAGTCAGAAACAAATTAAAAGAGGAAAAAAGATCGCATGATCATTTCTACAGATACTAGAAACATTCTGAAAAATTCAGTATCTGTGAATGATAAAAACTCATACTAACTAGGAAGAAAAGGATTTCCTTCACTGAAAAATGGTTTCTACCAAACATCTCAACAATATTGTATTTAACAATGAAATGTTAAAAACCTTTTTAAAAGCTAGGAACATGCTAAGGTTGTCACTTACTGCTCATTATTGCACTCGTCCTGGCAAGCAAAATAAGGCAAAACTTATTCACTGATGGTTTGACTGTGTAAATAAGGCCTGAATCTACAGCCAAACTAATAGATTTAATAAAAAGACTTTAGTAGTGTTACTGAATATAAAGTCAATATATAAAATTCAACTTCATTTCTATACACTGGCTGAAAGCAGAAAACATAATCTTATAATATATCATTATATATAGCAATTATATAATTGCTATATTAATTATAGCATTATATATATAGCAATCAAACAATATGTGGTAACTTGGTGATTCAGTTTGTACCCGGAGTTAGAACAAACCTCACAGGTTAAGGGCATTCCCCCCACAGAACTACCTACACTTCAACCACAAACTCAAGGTTTCCCAGCCCACTTGCAAAAATAACCAACTAGCTACAAATTTGAGGACTCCCATACCCACTCGCTTGAACAATTCACAAAACTCGGGAAAGTCCTATACTTAAAATAGGAGTTTTTGAAGCTAATCCAATAAACTTCAGATATAGACCATAACCAGCCAAAAGACGAGGCCCGTAGGGCAAGGTCTGCTGCTGCTAAGTCGCTTCAGTCGTGTCTGACTCTGTGCGACCCCATAGACGGCAGCCCATGAGGCTCCCTGTCCCTGGGATTTTCCAGGCAAGAGCACTGGAGTGGGTTGCCATTTCCTTCTCCAATGCATTAAAGTGAAAAGTGAGAGTGAAGTCGCTCAATCGTGTCCGACTCCTAGCGACCCCATGGACTGCAGCCCACCAGGCTCCTCTGTCCATGGGATTTTCCAGGCAAGAGGACTGGAGTGGGGTGCCATTGCCTTCTCTGGGGCAAGGTCTAGGAGGGTCCCAAATGTGAAGCTTCTTGGTCAGCCTCTCAGCAAATCGATGTGTATCACCAACCAGGGACACTTACTTAACTTTCAGTGTCCAGGGCTTTACCTGTGGGTGTGTTTACACGGTGTGCAGCTACTTCTACATAGAGTTAAGTTAGTGCCAACATCTTGGTGCAGGAATAACTCCTAGGAATACCTCTGTGACTCACCAAATCAACTCATGCACAGCAGGGCCCACCCTATAGCTCATAGTACATGACAACGAGTAGAACATCATGGACAGCTGGGTTGATGAGCGTCAAGGATTAGAAGAATAGATGTTTAGTCACCATGTAAGAAAACTGGAAATGCCCCCAAATCTTACAGCTCATAAGCAAAAAGAATATCTAAGGTTTTTCCCAAATTTGACAATAATCTTCAAAATTTATATGACATTGCTGATAACTAGTTTTGAGGGTAAAAGAAACTTCTAGACTCTCTACCCAACTAAAGAATCGACTGTATTAGATGAAAGACTAAGTTATCTTTTCAATCATCTTTCAAACACTGAATTAGCTTTAGATTCTGCCTGTAAAAATATTACGAAACTGTCATAGACAAGATCAGAGATTATGAAATCCATTCATGTGTTTGCTACCTGCAGTTTGCAAGCAGCTAATTAGTAAAAATGTTATTTTTATGAAAGTTGTGATGTTTGTGCTATTTGCCAGCTTTTCAGAATTTTTAATTTGCTGAACTTTTCTGATTCAAAAATAAGTATTCACTTCCATACCCAATTTTGTGTTCATAATTCCTAAGAACCACCCCCAGAGCATGGATCCACCCTGCCCCCTTTCTGCTCCATTCTTCACTCAGTGACTGCCTCCTCCCCTCTCCCTCCCTCACCCAGCATTGACTTGTTGCTGGTTTAATGATTGTCTTTGCAGTTAAGCCAACAAACTCACTGTCTAGAATTGGGCTGTAAGCTCCTTGAGGATAGTCCCCTAACTTAGAGCATCACGCCCAGGGCCAGCACCACCAGAAACACTGAAGCAATGCTGTGAAAATATCTGTCTAATGGGACAGGTGTTCCCTGGCACAGGTGACCAGGGCAGCCTCTCAGCGTTGGGACACTTCTAAAGAAGGCCCATGCCGGGGACCTGCAGCTTTTGTAGGAAGAGAAGGGTTTCCGCGGAGAGGATGTGGCCCCTGATGGGTAACATGAGCCAGCTGGTTGCCTGGTCAGCAAGGAGAGAAGACCCTTCTCGAGGTCAGGGTTGGGCAGGGTCACTGAGCCTGCATTCAGACCCTGCCAGAAGCAATGGCGGAGAAGAGCTGGAGTCTGCGGTCTCTCCTCCACCCTGCCGCCTGTGCGTGCCCTGGGCAGCGGGCTGGCCTCAGTGCCTGCCCTCCCCACACCTCTAATGGCTTTTTAACAGGCAGCCCCCTTGCCTTGGCTCAGCAAGTCCAATGGCCCTGGCCCTCAGAGATAAGCGGGGGAGGAAGTGCATTTCCATCCACACAGAGCGCACTCAGCAGCGGCCACGGCGACCCTAGAAGACGGCAAGTGGGCCAGTGTGTTTCCTCTCCCAGGTAAACGCATTAACAAGGACCTTACCCTGGGACTTCCCACAGCGCATCCTGTGAACGACTGGTCCCTAAGATGCACCTAGAAAGAGAAGTGGTTATGTGGACAAAGAGAAGTGCCAAAGACTGCATCCCTAGCCCCTGAGATGGTAAAAAAAAAAAAAAAACTTCCTAGCCGCTGCCCACCTGTCCTAGGGTGTTTGTCCACACGCCTTACCTCCCCCTGTAGCCTCTCCGGGGTGTGGACCCATCTGGGGAAATACTGCCTTCACTACAAGCAGCAACTGCGGGGGAGACTCACCAGGACAGGCAGGGAGTCAAATTCAGCAGCTGTGGACTGTTTCTGGCTCCTTCCACCAACTTCTACCGGCAGCAACTTCCTTCTGACACACAGGCTTCCTTCCCCTGATCAGGGGCCTTCCTGCATCAGGAGCCCTGAACGACCACCACTTCCTCCCCCTGTCTCCTCCCCTTCTCAGGACCCGGGAGAGAAAGATTTCAAACACTTGCAGTCCAAGGCCTGACCCCTCCCACTGTCATCTGTGACACGAAGCCACCTGGATGCTCTCAAGTCTGCCTTCTAAGTTCCACCTGATCCTGGATGGAAACAAGCAAGACCACGAGGGTTCTCTTCCTTTTCTTAGCTGGTTGACTCCATCTTTGTTACCTTCAATAAAGGTGGTGGTTTGCACCCCAGAGCCTTCAGAGAAGGGGACTTGCCCAACGAAGTGCCTTTCATTCTTCTGAGGATGCTCTTCCCGCAAGCTGAACAAGGGGGATTTTAACCTTCCGTGAGGGGATGAGTGAGCAGAAATGAGGTTGGGGGAGAGGCTGGGAGCAGGAGAGGAACTTCGGAGACTGAACTGTCCTCTGGGGGACTTGGTGACCTTGGCACTGTGTCACCGACCTTCTGCCCCGGCTTCCCACCCACTCCCATCAGGAACAGTAACACCCACCTTGTGAGTATACCTGTGTGCTAAGCCGCTTCGGTCATCTCCGACTCTGTGCGACCTATGGACAGTAGCCCGCCAGGCTCCTCTGTCCATGGGGGTTTTCCAGGCAAGAATACTGGAGTAGGTTGCCATTTCCTCCTCTGGGGGATCTTCCTTGCCCAGGGATGAAACCGCGTCTTTCATGTCTCCTGCGTTGGCAGGCAAGGGCGCCTGCCAACTAGTGCCACCTGGGAAGCCCCCACATTACGAAACTGATAATCAAATGAAAGGACGCAACGCTCAGGTGGTACCTAGGACCTAGGACGTGGTCAGCTCGGCAAACATTATTGTCTGCATCACTCAGTAGTGCTTTGGGGGTGAATATTCTCTTTCTTTTTGAGAGTGAATGAGAAGGGATTGTACTAAAGCCCTGAATCTGACCTCTAGGCTGGCCCCAAGGGCCCAGCTCCCAGCATCAAGTTCACATTAAACAGAAATCCACAGCCGCACCTCCTATCTGAGGGACCCCTAGATTTCAGAGGGCTGGACTTGAACGTGGCAGATACCTTTGTCCTGCAATTCAAACATGGCCCACAAACTTCAAAATAGTCTCCCCTTGACCGGTGATCAGTGTCTGAAATTCCACCACTGGCGTATAGTGTCTGAAATTCCACCACTGGCGTATCAACTATTCCTTTGGCTTAGATTTTTATCCAATTCAGTCATTGCATTGAAAGTGAGCATCTACCCTAGAGAAAACAGCCTTCAGGGCCTCCCCTTCCATGGAGTTGTGATCTGGAGATAAAGAGGTCCAGGATCACAAAGGCTTACCAGCTAAGCCAAGCAGAGGGGAGGGACCTGCAAGAATTTCCCCAGAGAGAAAATGAAAATAATAAATACCTTCCAGGGTTGTCAGGAGGTCAGCTGAGTTAATGCTGCCAAACCCCCTTGTGCCTAATGGGGACTCAGCAAACATTCGTTCCCTTCTCCTCCTAACCTGTTGTCAGTGGTTTACACCTGGGGTTAGCGAGGACCTGAGAAGAGGGCTTGCTGGGTGAGAGTGTTTCTGTTTGGGGACAGGACGGGGGAGACAGAAAGGGAGGCCTTGGGGCCACTCCTTTCACGCTGATCTCTGTTCACTTGTCCCCTTGTCACAGAGGCCTTCCTAGACCACCCACCAAGTCCCTCACTGTATCTCCTCACCCTGCTTGATTCTTTATTCCTCACACTCCCTCAGCTGTCTTTCCTACCAAATGCGTGTCTACAAGGACTTTGTTTTGCTCCCTGCCAGGATGGAATCTCAGCATTGCCAGTTCAGACCTAATCTGGCCTTGGTCAAGCTATTTCCTTCTCTGTGCTGTCTTCATAGGGTCATTTTGATGATTAAATGCACTGATAATAAAGCAGCACTTGGCGCAGTGCCGAGCACATCCTAAGTTCTCAATAAATGGCAGATGTTATTATTGGTTATTTTCCAGTAAAATTTTCCTTCCTGTGGGTCAGCCGTCTGGAGAAGACTGCTGTGGCCACTCAGGAATTCATCTCATCTTGAGTAGAGCCAGAAATAGAAGCCTGAGCTAATTAGGGAACCATGAAAATACTGCTTACCTTTCCAAAGCCAATGAGCCAGGGATCCCTAGGATACTGGTTCTCAAATATGGCTGCACACTGGGGTCACCTGGAGAGTTTTAAAAATGACTGATGCCTGGGTGATGCCAGAGACTCTGATGTCATCAGCATGGTTGGTGGCCTAAGCATCAGGATTTGTCTTAAGTTGCCCAAATGCTTCTAATGTGTATCAGGTTTGAGAGCCGCTGCTCCAGACTGCTGCCAGATTTCCCCGTTGAAAGTCAGCAAGAGACAAGTGTCTAATTATGGCCTGCTGGTTAATGCATCTTCCTAAAAGGGGCCATTCGCTCACAGTCCAGCCCATTAAAAATTAATCACTTTGGCCCTGCAGGGTCCCCTCACTTAGAGATTGCTAGTGACTGCGGTGCAGATTTCTAAGATACTAGTGCCCCGCAGAGGAAATCCTGGAGGCCAGCAGCACAAGCAAATGGGGAAACTGAGGCTGGAGCAGCTGCACCAAGCTTTCGTCCACCCAGCCCAGCCCTGGTCCTGGCAAGGACAGCAGTATTAGAACTGGCAATCCAAACAAATGAAACATTTTGTCATGTCTTGCACTGTAACAGAACTCAGAGCTGATGATTAGGATCCCAGAGGGATAACATGCAAAGCTTTTATCTGTGACGCAAGCTCTAGTTGAGTGAGAAGACAACCACATTTTGAGAAAGTGGTTTTTAAAAGAAGCTCAGCTCCATTGCTCCCACCTTCCTGCTGTTTCAAGCAGGAAGAAGTACATTATGCTGAGTGAAAGAAGCCAGTCACAGACAGACAGATACTGTATAATCCCGCTTATATGAATAGGCACATTCAATAGTGCCAGAAAGAGTGCTGCTCAACGGGGGCTTTGGGGGCTGGAGTATGGAGAGCTGTTGTTTAATAGACATGACTCAGTTTTGCACATGGTGGTGATGTTGGGATAACAATATGAATGTACTTAATACTACTGAATTTTGTGCTTAAAAACAGTTAAAACAGTGAATTTTATGTGTATTTTACCACGCAAAAATAAGTCATTTTTAAAGCAATTCTGATTTTTTTTAGTGTAAAAGGAAGGGACCACATGGGGGCTGCAGGCCTATAGGAACTTAACTGGGCTTTTGGTTATTTCCATGGAAACCAGGGGAGAGATGAATTTCACTGGAGAGGATCCAGAGAAGAGAGTGGGGAGGGGGCAGCCCTGAGAAAGGAGGGCATCAGATCAGCACTTAAGGGGCATCCACTTTAGAGGTTAATGATGGCTTGGACGGTAAAGAACCTGCCTGAAATGCAGGAGACATGGGTTCAATCCCTGGGTTGGAAAGATCCCCTGCAGAAAGCAATGGCTTACCCACTCCAATATTTTTGCCTGAAGAATCCCATGGACAGAGGAGCCTGGCGGGCTACAGTCCATGGGGTCACAAAGAGTCAGACACGACTGAGCGACTAACGCTTTCACTTGAGAAGTTAATGTAAACTCAGGGCAGCTGATTTAACCACACTGTTCACCGTGTGTATTTCAGCTGCATAAACAGAATGTGCATGCATGCTCGGCCGCTCAGTGGTGTCCGACTCTTTGCTGTAGCCCACCAGGCTTCTCTGCCCATGGAATTTTCCAGGCAAGAACGCTGGAGTGGGCTGCCACTTCCTTCTCCAGGGGATCGTCCAGATCCAGAGGTGGAACCCACGTCTCCTGCATTAGCAGGCAGATTCTTTACCACTGGGCCACCAGGGAAGCTGTAAACAGAACATACCCGGTGACTTACCAATGATTGTGTTGTACGCTGGGCTTGTAAGACTGTGCGTTCCTTCCCTCAGCTTGAGAGAGTCCCTGCTGCATATCTTAATGGAAATGAGTTTAACAGAGTGAGTTTGGAGTCAGCAAGAAGAAAGGCGATTCCGCTGTGGTGTTCTTTCTGTTTTAAAGGCCTCTAACATGCCTGATATGGATATTGGCACAAATAAGAATTATACCTTCGGAGGAAGGTGGCTGTGGAGAGGGAGGCTGTGTATTTCTGCTTAAACTGGGCCTCTGAGAAGGTGGTGTTTTTCTAAGTGATCTTCTAACCAGTGCTTGTAACATATAGAATTAACCCCTATTACAGGTCAGTCTGCTGCTCAGTTAGATAAATCTGCCAGGCCTGTGAACAAGGCATTAATCCCTTGGGCAGGGCAGGATATTAAAAATAATCCAGGGTTTTGCTGGTCCAAATGCGGTCCTCCAACCTGCAGCATCAGTACCACCTTGTTGGCCTGATGAAATGGAATCTGCACATGTTCAGCCCAGGTCCCCAAGAATTCAAGGGCAAGCCAGAGTCCGAGGATCTGCGGCCTGGAGGGTGCTGCTGGCTCATCTCCCATGAACTTGTCCATCCCTGTCTGCCTAGGAGCCCAGCCCCCACCCTGGGACATCCTGGTGGATTTGAGGGCTCTCTTTCTTCGAAAGGCAGTTCAGCCATCTATTCAGATCACAGGGACTACATCGTCCCAAACTGGCGTTGCATCCCAGCTGTGCTGCTTGCAGCTGGGCGACCATGGATAGGTTGCTTACCCTCTCTGTGCCTCCGATTCCTCCCTGTCAAATGACTGTCATAAGAGTCCCTAACTCATGGGGTTGTCGCAGGGATTAAAAGAGTTAATTCCTAGGAAGCATGAGAGCAGTTCGAGTATCTCAGTAAGCGTGAGCTATTATTATACTGCCTGGATTTCTGCCTCATGCCATGGCTCACGTCTGTCCCGAGAGCCTCAGAGAACAAGCTTAACTCTCCAGCCATATGACAGCCCTGTGTATGTCCCGGGGCACCTCTCATGCCCCCTGCAATGTTCCCGAGGCTCTAAGCGCCCTGTCTTTCCCATTCCTTGGGTGATTTGCCTTTGATTTCCCAGCACATCCGCCAGGAGCCCTTCTGAGAACTTGCGCCTCCACAAAATCACAGCATCTGTGCCACAGCGCTGCTGACCCCCTCAAGCTCAAAAGTTCTTACTTCTCTGTAGCCTGACAACTCTTTCCCTTGACCCAGTTTCTTCTAGATCAGACGGGATCCATGTGTGCATCCCTCCCCTCTTCCAGGGAAGCGTGGTGCCCAGGGGCCTTCCTGAACCTGTTAACCCCCAGCTACCCAGAGAGCACCCGATTTGCAAGTCTCTCCAGGCCTCCTGCAGCCACTGCCAGGGCTCCACGAACGGCCCTCCCTCTAGTGGGGTCTGCAGGAGCCCTACCACAGGCACAGGCCTCCCCAGGACCTTCGACAGAAATCCCCGTCCTACCCACCTCCCCGCCCTCCCCAACCCCACCCCCAGGTCTGCCCTGACCCAGAAGTGCCTGCACCCCCTCTGTTCCCATCCCTTCTTCCCCAGGGCTCCTTTTGCTCCAGAGCCTGGCAGAAGGCACCGAAAGAGAGTTAGTCGCTTAGTCATGTCCAACTCTTTGCCACCCTATAAACGGTAGCCCGCCAGACTCCTCTCTCCATGAGATTTCCTAGGCAGAAATGCTGGAGTGGGTAGCCATTCCCTTCTCCAGGGCATCTTCCTGACCCAGGGATCGAACCCACATCTCCTGCATTGCAGGCAGATTCTTTACCTCTGTCCTATGGTTGCTAAAACACATCAGGGGCAGCCTTGCCTCTGCAAACATCTTTTACGTTCAGGGAAGGTTAGAAGGAAGCACCCTGCATCCACTTCAGCCCGATTCTGCAGATCGACAGGTGTTAATTACAGGGAATTCCAGAACAGCCTGCTCACTGACACATCAGAGTAAACTCCCCTCACTGTCTTCCCCAATGAGCACTCTGCTTTAGCCTTCCTCCGACACTCTTACCTTCTGGCTGGAGAATAACATTGGGCCATTCTCTCTTTATAACCCACCCACCCAGATGTGCACACCTGCAGTTGGGCTTGTCTCTCATTTTGAGACTCAGACTTAAACTCCTCACGAACTACTCTCTATACAACCACAGGGATGAGTCCAGATGCATTAGGCTAAGCAAAGGAATTTCAACTCAACAGGCCACACACTGTGACTCCATTTATATGCATTCTGTACAAGGCAAAACTAACGGGGTGGAAAAGAGTGGTTTCTAAGGAACTGGGGCTGGGAGGTGTCCCGAGCGGGCAGGAGGGAATTGTATGAGATAATAGAATTGTTATACATCTTGACTGTGACGGTGGTTACACGATTCTATACTTTGTCATAACTCATGAAACTATACACTAAAAAGTGAATTTTACTGTTTATAAATTATACATCAATAAACCTGGCTTTTAAAAAATTACACTTGCCAATCCTTTCTGGAACAAGGCAAAGCGTAAGCCAAAAGCCATCAACTTTTGTAAACTCTTCACCTACTGCTGAAAGTGGGAACTGGATCTGCCTGTAAAATCAGGTCTGTTAAAGAAAGGGATCAGCGGTTCCTCCAGTAGGTGCCCCATTTTGAAAAGGCTCAGACCATGGGAGACTTTGCTTACTCATTCATCCGTCCATCCACTCGACGGTGTTCACTGGACATTTCCTAGGAGGCAGACCTGGGACAGAAACGAGAAAGGCAGAAACGGCTGTGAAAGAAGATACACCTCTGCCCATGAAGGGGGAATCGTCCAATGGTCCCAGAGGTTGGATGGGTGAGGCAGGTGGGATGGGAACAGCAGAGAAGTAAAGTGCTCAGTCGTGTCCCACTCTTTGCCACCCCCAGGGACTGCAGTCCCCCAGACTCCCCCTGTCCACGGGATTTTCCAAGCAAGAATACTGGAGTGGGTTGCCACTTCCTCCTCCAGGGGATATTCCCTACCCAGAAATCAAACCCACATCCGGTGAACTGCAGGCAGTCTTTTTACCACTGAGCCACCAGGGAAGCCCCAGAGAAGTAAAGAAACAGTAACAAAACAGGGATGGTGGAGCTCCTGGGAGGGGCACTCAGCTTCCCCCAGGGAGCCGGGGAGCTTCTGAGAGGAAGCAGGCCTGAGCGAGCTAGCCAGGAAGGACAGCGGGTGTGGAGACACCCATCCCTGGATGGCACACACGCAAAGGCCCAAAGGTCAGAGAAAGGGGGCGCGTTTTAAAAATTGCAAGGAGCTCATTTGGGAGCCTCTCGAGGCTGGGGAATGGGGGTGCTCTAGCCCTTTCTTCCTTTCTTCCGCCAGTTTGAGGTCCCGCTCTGAAGAAACATGTGTCACCAAGGAGAGAAAACTGCCGCAACTGAGGGCTCTCGGGTTTTAAGCACAGTAAATCTTTGCTCGACAAGTGAAGAGATTTCAGATTAATTGGTTAAAAGCTCCTGGGGACTTGAGCTTCCTAACTTTTCCTCTGTTTTAACCTGGGTCTGTGATACTTTCTACTTCAGCAAAAAGGAAAATTAGATGCCAAATTGGAAATTACAATAGCAAATAGCAAAATGTTCCCTGGACTCCCTGACTGGAAACCCCTGGTGCTGTCTGACCTTGACCACCAAGAGAGACTGTTCCAGGTAATGCAAATAGACATTTGCAGATTTCACTGTCGCACATGCTTTCTGAATTACACAGAGAACAATTTCCACATGGCCTGGCTATATTTCCCTAAAGCACCTATGACGTCATTATTTCCCATAGGAAAGGCTTCCACCCCAGGCCACACACTGAGCAGTGGCTGAAATCAGCTAGAACATCCACCCCACACTCTGTAGAATTCCTAGAACCCTCTGGGCCAACCAAACCTGTGTCCAGTCTGCCTTTTAGGGCTGCTCCCCAAAGCCATTCACCCATACCCATGATGAAGCTGGCTTCGTCCATTCCCAGCAGCAGATTGGTGTCTGGCATTGTAGCAGAAATAATTTAATCATCAGCACCAAAGCAACTGGCTTGATTTCAATTTTCCAGCTATTTCTGAGATTCAGCCCACTGAATAAATGAAATTCCAGTTTCTCATCATTACTCTTGATGGTGATAATGAACTCACGTACGGCTCCTGTTTATCCATCTTCTTACTAGATGTGTTGTTACATCAAGATGGGCTAGGAAAGCGTTGCTCCTTAAATAGTGGCATCCTGGGTCTCATTTCACAGAACAGAACTCCAGGGCCTCCTAAGATTCCCCCACCAAACTCTTTGAGCCCCTCAAACCTGCCTGAACCCCTCTAAACAGGTGATCAACAGGAAGGATGGAGAGTGAAAGAGGTCTTTTCTCCCTGAGAAGGGACAAGAAGAAAGGTATGGGAGGGAGTGAGGCTCAGTCATGTCGGACTCTTTGCAATCCCATGGACCAGTCCATGGAATTCTCCAGGCCAGAATACTGGAGTGGGTAGCCTTTCCCTTCCCCAGGCAATCTTTCCAACCCAAGGATCGAACCCAGGTCTCCTGCACCACAGGCGATTCTTTACCAGCTGAGCCACCAGGGAAGCTCTGTGGGAGGGAGGGTGTCCACAAATGACTGACCATTGGAAGCTGGGGTTTTTGTCTTCCAGGGTTACCTGTCAGAAGGGCTGGTAACGAAGTGGTACCGCTCACCACGCCTACTCCTCTCCCCTAACAACTACACCAAAGCCATCGACATGTGGGCCGCCGGCTGCATCCTGGCTGAGATGCTCACGGGCAGGATGCTCTTTGCTGGTAAGGTGCTACCCAGGCCATCCTCCTGCCCCTCTGCTGCAGCTCAGTAAAAGGGGAGGGTGGAAAACACGCTAATCACAAAATCTGCTATCCTCCTCTTTGAGGTTGCCTCTGACTTTGACGGCACTACTTGGAGGCATCTTGTTATCAACTATTTCAGGCAAAATACTGGAGAGGCTAAAAAAATAAAGAAAAAAACTTCTTGAGCAGTAAACTTCCAAAATCAAGAAATCGTGTCTCTTCAAACACCTGGAGATTGACCCCTAAAAACACCCATCCTACCTTTTCAGCTCCTTTCTCCCCTCTCCCTGTCACTATGAGAGGTCGATCTGGAGTGCTCATTCAGAGAGGGGACCCCACCAGGCTACAAGAGTCCCTGAACTGACCCTACCTGAGTCCACTGCAGGGAGAGGCCAAGTGACTCCTTCAGAGCAGACGCTGATGCTTCGGCACTTTCTGGGTCAGCATTCACAGCATTCGCATGAGCTTAGTGCCACACAGGGCATGGTCAGGGGGACACAAGAGAGCCCTGCCCTTGGTCTCCAGCTTCTGGAAGACTGGGACCCCACGGGACTCAGTGATGGTGGGGGTCGCTCTGTGCAGCTGGGTGAGTCAGGAAGGAAGACCGGGCTTGGTTGGATTTAACCCAGTAGAGGTGAACGGCAAGGCCACTCATGCAAAAAGGGAAAACAAACAGAATAGGGTGGTCCAGACACCAGAGAGGGCAGCAAAGATTCATACCTGACCCATCTCAGCAGCATCAAAGCTCTGAAACAGCATCAGCGATGGCCTGGGTGTGGAAGAGGACTTGAGTTTCCGAGAACCAGAAGCCTGAAGCTTCTTATGGGTGAAGATGCTATTCATTCCCAGTATCTAGCATGATCACTGGCAGGGGTAGGACACTCCATAAATCTTTGTTGAATGAACGAATGAATGAGTGAATGAGTGCTTGAATGAGCCATTCCATCCTGTCCCACAGACCTGGCATTCCCTGTCTTCCTCCCTCTGCCTGGAGGAGCACCAGTCAGTGTGCTCATGACATGTCCCAAACTTAATTTGCTATTCTTGATTTTTTTGTTCCCCTCTTAATGGGAACCCAAAAGGTAAGACTCATTTTTAGCCTTAAAATCTCTTCCTCCCCCCAGCCTGGTAAAGGACATGCACAGAGGTGCATAGGAAGGAATGCTTGGAAAGCCTCGGGTTGGGCTGTTCCCATCATTTTAGCACGGGCTGACTCAGGCTGTATGAGGCTGGACCATTCCAGAGACACAGAATGCTAAGAGAATGGATGGGGCCCCAGAGATGGCAAGCAACTTGCCCACCATCACCCAGCAGTTAGCAGCAGAATGAACCCAGGTCCCCAGGCTCCCACTGTCCTAGGCTCCTAGGCGCTGGGGCTTCCACACCCACCAGCCCCGTGGGCGGCACGCGTAACCATCTGGCATTTGCCTCCCCAGGGGCTCACGAGCTGGAGCAGATGCAGCTCATCCTGGAGACCGTCCCCGTGATCCGGGAGGAGGACAAGGACGAGCTGCTCAAGGTGATGCCTTCCTTCGTCAACAGTACCTGGGAGGTGAAGCGGCCGCTGCGCAAGCTGCTCCCGGAAGTGAACAGCGAAGGTACCACCGCCTGACTGCCCGGCCGGCGTCTGGAGGCTGCGCTCTGTGCCCTGGCTTCACCCTGGGGCCCGGGGACAGGCCGTCTTTTCCGATAGGACCAGAGTCCCTAGACACAGAAGCGGCAGACCCCCTGGCAGCGGGTCTTTGCCTTCCCTGCTTCCAGACCGAGTTCAGCGGTCAGGCCACCCTCAAGGCAGTCACTGCTGGTCCTCCACACTCAACCCTGATTTTGCTTCCTTTTCCTTCTTTCTCACGTGCCTCCCTCCCCCTCCTCCACCTCCCTTTACTTTTTCCCCTCTGGAAGGCAGGGTATGGTTTCATCAGCTTCGAAGTCTAACCCAGGCTCAGCTCCCCGTTCCACCAGTGACTAGCTGTTTGGCGTTGGGCAAGCTTCTTAACTTCTCTGCATCTCAGTTTCCCTAACTGTAAAATGGGTATAATAATACATGACACATAGGGTCGTTGTGACGAGTACATAAAACAGAGTTTGTAGAGTCCTTGGCATAAGATAGTTTATCCATTATCTGAGATGTTAGAATATCACCAGTCTCATACCTGCTAGAGGCTTCCTTGTTGCTCTTCAGTTGCTAAGTTGTGTCTGACTCTTTGCCACCCGCTGGACTACAGTGTGCCAGGCTCCTCTGTTCTCCACTGTCCCCCAGGGTTTACTCAGATTCATGTCCAGTGAGTCAGTGATGCTATCTAACCATCTCATCCTCTGCTTGAAGAAATGCCTATATCAGATAGGATATAGGTTTGACCAATTGTAAGAGAAACCCAGATTCTCAACAACTTAAATAACATTTATTTCTTATTTAAGAAAAAAAAAGTTTATTTCTCTCATATAAGAATCTAAAGTAGACAGTCCAGGGCCACTGAGGTAGACCTGGTCTACAGTCATCCAGGGGTCCAAGCCCCTTCTGTCTTATATCTCTACCACCTTAGGGTGTTGCCCTTACTCCTTGGAGGAAGGTGGGGGAGGAGGGCAGCCCCTTGCCTTTAATGTCACGAGCCAGGATTTGGACACCTCACCTCCATTCATGTCATGGCCAGAGCGTAAGACACCTGGTCCCACCTCACTGCAGTGAGGCTGTGAAATGGAAACTTACCCACTGCCACTGTGTGTCCACGTCCATTACTATGAAAGGGGAGAACAGACGTGGGTACCAGCTACCGTCTCTGCCACACTCCTCCCCATCGAGAAACCAAGAACTTGGACTGACAGTGTCTCTGGCCATGATCCCCTGTCAATCAATAAACTGTCTCAGCTTCTCCGTCATCAAGGGAGAGACGCAATTTGATTCCCCACAAATTAAGTCTCAGCCCGTCCACATTTTCTTTGATTCTTGGGCCTCTGTAGAAATCCTGCCATGTGACAGGAGGTTCAGAATTCTCAGGAATTCTGGATCAGGGATGAGTCATCCATGTCTCTTCCCAAACCAACATACACACAGCAGCCCCTCTGAACATTGTGGGCCTGTCTCAGAGAAACCAGAGACATGATGGATGGTCTACCTGGGAAGACGGATGCCTGTCAGAGATGAGCAGATGAAGGAACACACCCTAAGGGGTCAGTGAGAGCTCTGGGGGGTTGGGGAGGGCATGAGAGCCACTGGGCACAGAGAGGGACAGAGAGCCGGCCCGGAGAGCTGGTGAGGGGCTGGGATCAGCAAGATCTGATTGTCTGAAGGGAAGCCTGAGGGGTGAGCGAGGCCAAGAGGCCACAAGGCTCTGAATGCCCAGGTGACATGTGTGGACTGGATCATGGAGCCAAGCAGAGGTTCACAAAAGCCGGGCCGGCTTCACCCTCCCAATGGACTGGGTTTACCCTCCCAGTGTGCCGGCTTCAGCCACAGTTCTCTCGTCCATCTCTGGGCTTGAAAAGTGACCCCAGTCAGCCTGGCCTCAGGGGAGTGAGGTACGGTTGAAACAAAACTTCAGTAGGGAAAGGGTATCATACTCCCCTGCTCCAAAGAGCCAGCTGCTGTCCCTTGGCTCACTGGGGGCTGTCCCTCTGAGGGCCTGCAGGCCTGGGAAGAGGCTGTCTCTCTAGCTTTCCCCTTCGGAGGCATGAAGGACACAGTCTGGGTGGACTGTGTCCCCCAAGCAGCCGCCACTGCACAGCTGCAGGACAAGGAAGCAAGCCCCAGACCGCACCCACAGGGTGTTCAGTCCTGAGCCCCGCTGACAAGAAGCAACTACACCTCAGGGGCAGAGCCAATGAGGAAGCCTCTACCCAAAACAGGGAGAGGAGCGCTCTGGGTGCAGCAGGGGTGAGGGGCCCTGCCCCCACCTCGCCTCTCAATCACCGGAGATGCCCCTCCCTAAGAATCCTTCCAGAAACCCTGGGGGCTCTGAGAAGCCCAGCTGGGAATCCAGTGGGGCCACATAAAGTCACATGATTGCACAGAAGCCTCATTATATCAGAAGCACCAAAAACCCCACAAAAACGTGTGGGAGATTGAACTTGCAGAAGAAAGAGCTGGGGAGTGAGGGTGGTGGTTATGAGTTAAGGGGAAGCTGGTGCTGTAGCCGATAGACCTGGAATCTCCGTGGCCTACCTGCTAGCCATGTATGCACCGATCAACTCAAGTCCAGACAGGGGGCCTCTGCCCAGGACACGGGCCTTCTGCCATCTTCAATCAGAGCTTCCAAGGCTCCCCCGGGCACCAACTTCCAGCTGAAGCCAGAGGCGGGAAAGACAGCAGACACACGTGCAGGAGGTTTTGAAGAAGATGGCCTTGATCTGCCAAACCTCCAGGGGCAACTTGTGCGAGAAAGAGCTCTGTCCCCCTGCCCTCCTCCACGGTGAACACTCTCACTCAGGCTTTCTACTGCTGAGTCCTACAAGAGGAGGGGCCTCCACCAGTTCCCCCCACAGCTGCACTCAACTCACGACACCTAACGGTGGGGGTGGAGATGCCCCCGCTTCCCCACTCCAGGTGGGACCACCTCTGAGGCGCCTCCCACGCTGTTTCTTGGAGGACCCAGTGGAACGGAGCCCCAGTGCCTTCAGCAGGAACTGCTCACTGGCACGTCCTTGGCTGGCTTCTGCCCAACCCCCAACCAGTGCTTCCTGGGGCCACTGCCACATAAAGTGCCTCCACCCCATTCCTTGTCTCTGCAGAAATCCAGCCAAAGGCACAGTTCTAGCCCTGACCTCCGGTAACCAACGGGACCTTATCTTACAAGTCACTGCAATCCCTCTGTATGCATTGTATGTTTGTGGGCACTCAATCGTGTCCGACTCTTTGTGACCCCATGGACTGTAACCCGCCAGGCTCCTCTTGTCCATGGGATTTTCCAGGCAGGAATATTGGAGTGGGTTGCCATTTCTTGCTCCAGGAGATTTTCCTGACCCAGGGATCAAGGCCACATCTTTTGCGTCCCCTGCATGGGCAGGCAGATTCTTTAAGCACTCCCGGGAAGATCATAACCCCTCTGAAAATGAAAGTCTCTGTCTTAGTCGTGCCCGACTCTCTGTGACCCCATGGACTATACAGACCATGGAATTCTCCAGATCAGAATACTGGAGTGGGTAGCCTATCCCTTCTCCAGGGGATCTTCCCAACCCAGGGATCAAACCGGGCTCTCCTGCACTGCAGGCGGATTCTTTACCAGCTCAGCTACCCGGGTAAGCCCTCTGGACCTCCGTTAATTCATTTGTGGAGTCAGAAAGCAGCATCTGCTCTGAATTTATCCCTAGACTGTGGTGAGGGTCATGAGAAAGGAAACAGGTAGGAAGCCCTTTCACAAATGGAAAAGTACAGACACGGGGGCATCCCCCAGGCTGAGGAGTCTCATTCTCACTGTGGCAAGGGCACCAGTGACCATCCCGTCCTGCTCTACTCCCCACAGCCATCGACTTTCTGGAGAAGATCCTGACCTTTAACCCCATGGATCGCCTGACCGCCGAGATGGGGCTGCAGCACCCCTACATGAGCCCGTACTCTTGCCCGGAGGACGAGGCCCACCTCACAGCACCCCTTCCGCATCGAGGATGAGATTGACGACATCCTGCTGATGGCCGCCAGCCAGAGCCAGCTCTCCAACTGGGACAGGTGCGGCTCCAGAGGCCCCGGCCCTGGAGGTTGGGGCCCACGACCCCATCCTCCCATTTCTACCTGCCTCTGATCCTCCGTGACTTCTCCTTCTGTCTCCCGAGTTCTAAAGTCCATGGGGCGCTTTCCCCAGCTCGGCTTTCCGCCCTTCTCTCCTTGTCCCTAGATGCTCGCTGTAGATGAACAGCCGCGTCTTAAACGCATGCAGAACTCTTCTCTAAGCTGGGCCAGGCCTCAGAATCCTTCTCAACACAGTGTGCTCAGAAGTCACTACCAATGAGTCACAGCTGGGGAGGAGATAACGTTTTTGTTTGACAAACTCCACATAAGCACACAATGATCTCTCAGGGCCCTTCCCATTCTGACGTTCTAGATCAGGCAGCTAAATGTTTAGGCATCACCACCTGCTAATTCTGGGAGGGGAGCGATGGTAGCTGCTCTGTTTAGAAACAACTCGGAGGGCTTAGCAGCTAGGACCCCGCGGGGGCTGGGGTGGGAGCCCTGCTGCTGTGAGAAAGTGACAGCTGGTTACAGGAGTGACAGATGAGCAGCGCCTCCTTTTCGGTCATTTGACAGATGATGGGTTTCAGATTAAGGAGGCTCCGAGGGAGGGTCAGGGCCACCTTGCTATTTTGGGACAGGCTGGTTGTTGTCGATGGCTGTTATCAAGTGTTGCCAGCAAATAGAGATTAACGAAGACCCTCTCCGCTGCTCCCATGCTAGGCCTGCCCTTGACTGTGGTCCCTGCAGCCCCGCCCCCTCCACTCCACAACGTCTAGGGCACAGCCCATTGCGTGGCAGGGTTCACCCATGCTCAGCACGGCTATGGCCTGAGGCTGGTGCCAGGAAAACTCTAGCAGGGTTTCTTCGGCCCCTGCCCATCAACTCTGACCACTTCTACACCTGGGGCTCCTCTGCCCTGACTTTTCCCATCACACCTGCATGACGAAGGCGGTGACAAACCCCTGCCCACAGGCCCTGCTGCTTTGGGCAAGCTGTTGACTTCTGAACACCCGTGACCTCACCTATGGAGCAGGTGATAATACTCCACGGGGTTGCTCTGCAGACTGCAGACAACTTATCGGGTTGGCCAAAAAGTTTGTTAGGGCTTTCCATACCATCGTGTGGACGAGCCTGAATGAATTTTTTGGCCAACCCAATACATTTGGCCCTTAGCAATGTAGCAGCCAAAAGCGGAAGACATCACATTGGGGTGTTATTAAATGCTATCACAGAGCTGCAGAAGAATGGGATGAATATGAGCTTTTCCTTTTTGAATTATGCCCAGTCCAGCCAGTGTAGAAACTGGCAAGACAGTTCAGTGAGTTATGCAGCTGGAGTACTCATGGTTCACTGAAGCTCTGAATCCTCAGGAATGCCATCTGCACACACTCATACTCTGTCCAGAGTCCCAGCCTAACCCTTACCAAAATACTGGTCCTGGTTTGAGGGAATTCTGAAACCTCAAACTAATAGAACTTTCTTTCTAATAGAACTAACAGAGTGTCCAAAAGAGACGCTCTTCACAAGTTCTTCCTCCTGAAATCTCTGCCGTTTCAAGGACCCTCATGGGAGAGGCAGTGTTCACCTTGAGGAGTGACTCCTGCCCTAATGGCATCAACAGGCAGAACTGGTACCTTCCTGTATTCACAAACCACAAGGCATGGACCGCAGCTGCCTGCCTGCCTGGTTACACAGCCAAACCAGCCTGCCCTTGGTTTTTCCTGTGTGAGCGCTCGGCCTCCTGTTCCAAGAGGCTTCCTCTGTGCTCCCTGCCTCCCTGTCCGCTAAATTCCACATAGAACACCTGACATGGGGAGGGCTCAGCCCAAGCTGATGGCCTGCCCGCCTGCCCTTCACTGGGTAGCTGCTCTCCAAGGCCCCAGGACAGTCAACAGAGGGCGGAATTCCAAAGATCCTTGGCCTTTCTTGAGGTTGCCTGTAATCTTTTGGTACACCCCAGCTGCTCACATCTGCACAAAGTCCTGCAGAGCCTCCAACCAGAACCACTAGGGCAGGGTTCTTAGCCCTGGTTGGAACTTAGAAACACCTGGAAAGCTCTGGCAAACACAAAGCTGCAAGGCCTTTCCCTAGAGATACTGAATCAGCATTGGAGGTGTAGGGCGGGCATGGAACTTTATTTTTAATCCCCCTCCCCGACACGCGCACACGCCGCACGCACGCACGCACACACACACACACACACACACACACACACACACACACACACGTGATTCTAATCTGAGCCAAGGCGGTGAAGCACTCATCAGAGCCCTGCTACTCAAAGCGTGGGCCGTGGACCAGCAGCATCACATCACCTGGGAGCCTGTTAGACATGCAGATTCTCAGACCCCACCTCATCTACTGGATCAAGATCTGCGTTCCAACAAGGTCCCCAGGTGATTTGTGTGGACATCACAGTTTGAGGAGCACGGCATAGGTGGATCCACTAGAAAATGCATTCCCAGGTGACAAGGATTTTGCTCCCTGCTGTGTCCAGTAATGCCCAGTACAGCACCTGGCGCAGAGGAGGTGCTCAAGAAATATTTGTAGGGTATTGAATGAATGGGCTTCCAAAGAGACCCCAGTGGTAAAGGGCCTGACAATGTAGGTTTGATCCCTGGGTCAGGAAGAGCCCCTGGAGGGCTCTTCCACTCCAGTATACCCACTCCAGTATTCTTGCCTGGAGAATCCCATGGACAGAGGAGCCTGGCGGGCTACAGTCCACAGGGTCACAAGCAGTGGGACACGACTGAACTGACTCAGCACGCACACACATTGAATGAATACTATACATACAGCCCATGGAATTCTCCAGGCCAGAATACTGGAGTGGGTAGCCTTTCCCTTCTCCAGGGGATCTTCCCAGCCCAGGGATCGCACCCAGGTCTCTCGCATTGCAGGCAGATTCTTTACCAGCAGAGCCACAAGGGAAGCCCAAGAATACTGGAGTGGAGAGCCTATCCCTTCTCCAGCGGATCTTCCTGACCCAGGAATCCAACTCTCCTGCAGGTGGATTCTTTACCAAATGAGCTCTGAGGGAAGCCCCTTGAAAACAAGAGGAAACAATCAGTCCCTCCACCTGCACTCTGGGGGCTCACTGTTACTGTTCCTTTGTCCCATGTCCCTCCCACCTTGGAGGTGGGGGACAGCAGGAGCTGGGGGACTGGGAAGGAATGGAAAGCCTGGCTGTTGGGGGGCAGACAGTGATGAGGAGGTGGCTCCCTCTGCAAAGCCATCCTGGCTGGTGGGGGCGGGGAAGGGGGGTGGTGTCCAATGGCCATCCCGTCTTACCCTGCAGGTACCCCGTGAGCCTGTCGTCGGACCTGGAGTGGCGGCCCGACCGGTGCCAGGACGCGAGCGAGGGGCAGCGCGACCCGCGCGCGGGGTCGGCGCCGCTGGTGGAGGACGTGCAGGTGGACCCGCGCAAGGACTCTCAGAGCAGCTCGGAGCGCTTCCTGGAGCAGTCGCACTCGTCCATGGAGCGCGCCTTCGAGGCCGACTACGGGCGCTCCTGCGACTACAAGGTGGGCTCGCCGTCCTACCTGGACAAGCTGCTGTGGCGCGACAGCAAGCCGCACCACTACTCGGAGCCCAAGCTCATCTTGGACCTGTCGCACTGGAAGCAGGCAGCCGGCGCGCCCCCTGCCGCCCGGGGTGGCCGCGGTGACCGCGGACCCGGGCCGCGCGACGACGAGCCGGCCAGCCTCTTCCTGGAGATCGCGCAGTGGGTCAAGAGCACGCAGGGCGGCCCCGAGCGCGGCGCCAGCCCACCCCCGACAGCCCAGAACGCCGCCTGTCCCCACCCGGCCGCCCGGCCCCCATCGACAGGGGGCGCCAGCCCGCAATTCGACCTGGACGTGTTCATCTCCCGCGCCCTGAAGCTCTGCACCAAGCCCGAGGACCTGCCGGACAATAAACTGGGCGACCTCAATGGCGCATGCATCTCCGAGCACCCCGGCGACCTCGTGCAGACCGAGGCCTTCTCCAAAGAAAGGTGGTGAGGGCGGAGGGGCGCTCCAGGCCGTTCCCCGGAAACCATCCGGGGAAAGCCGGCCCTAGCCGGAGGGGACCGCCCCCTGGCACCTCCACCAGCCCTTCCACCCCCTCTCTGCTGCCCTGGGGTTAGCGGAACAGCAAGGATCCGAGGAGCGAGAGGAATGTCCATTTCTTAAACTGCCTTAATAACTAGCCTTTAAACTCTGGGAGCGTGTTTGAACAGGAGCCTAGTTTTTTTGGGGGGGTGGGGGCAGGCAGGGTTAATCACTTTCCCAGCAAAGAAGAGGCCCTTGTGTTTTTATCAGTGGTGGTGCACAGGGCAGAAAAGTCTTAGCAGTCAACAGGCCCCACCTGGGTGGCTGCCTGGAGAGGAACCTGGCAGAGAGGGTTGGAGCTCTCTAGTCCAAGCAGCCTCAGCTGACAGATGAGAAACGGTGCGGTCCAGAGAAGCCAAGTGTCTTGCTAGTAGGATTGGGGCCTAGTCCGTGTCAGGGCAAGCCTTGAATCCCAGTCTCCTGGCCCCCAGGCCAGTGTCTATCCATCTGTCCACTAAACAATGTCTTCCTCTACTGGGGTCACTCTGGCCTTTTCTCCAGTAAACTTGGTTCAAGACATTTCTTCCCTGTCCATTACCAGCTTACCCATTCCGTGTGCTTTTATTCAGAGCCGTGTCCTGTGAATTCTGAAACTGGACATTGAGCCAGCTTCTTTCCCCTTGTCAACAAGCTTATTTTTTTCCCCCTGGCTCCTCAAGTACTGAATATTCCCATTTGCCTCACCCCGGTGTGATCTGAACTCTCGGCTTCAGATCAGACCAGTTTGGGATCTGTAGGTAAAATCACCCATCCTCCCAGGCCTGTGCACACACCTTTTCCAGAACTTTCTATGCATTTTCCTGACACACGCGCAGACACAGTGACACAGCTCTTGTTCCCCAGGGAATGCCATACACTGGTGAGTTTGAAGACAGCAATTCCAAGAATCCCTGCAGCCTGCCCCACACCCCTAGTATGCACAGCCCTGCTCCAAGCCTACCTTGGGAGCTTGTTTTCTCAGCCCAAATTCCCCCTTTGGAGGAAAGCAGTGAAGTGCCTGCAACAGAGCGGATGTGCTGGGAGAGAAGCTCTCACACAGGACCCATTGATCTTCATTAATTTTGCCCTTGGTTTGGTCATCCATTTAGCCCCAGCAAACAGCAGGCCCTGAAGAAATGTACTGGAGAGCAAGGGGCCTTGGGGACAAGGAATCCAGAAAGGCAGGAAGGTCTGAAAAGTGGGGTGCTGACATCAAGGGCCCTCAGGGGTCAGGTACTAGCATGGGGACCCCATGACAAAAGAAAGGACTCGAGACCACCATGTCCTCCCTAGCTTAGGCCAGGATGAACTTGGAGCATGCCAAACCAAAGGTACCGGAGAAGGCGATGGCACCCCACCTCCAGTACTCTTGCCTGGAAAACCCCATGGACGGAGGAGCCTGGTAGGCTGCAGTCCATGGCGTCATGAAGAGTCGGACACGATTGAGTGACTTCACCTTCACTTTTCACTTTCATGCATTAGAGAAGGAAATGGCAACCCACTCCAGTGTTCTTGCCTGGAGAATCCCAGGGACAGGGGAGCCTGGTGGGCTGCTGTTTATGGCATCACACAGAGTCGGACACAACTGAAGTAACTTAGCAAACCAGAGGTGCACGTGTTCACAGAGCCTCAGGGGACAGTGTGTAGCATGGCAGGCCCTCTGCAGAGGCATGGAGTCCCGTCCCGGCAAACGCTCTTCCATTTCCACCACCGGCGTTCAGCTCCCCCAGAGATGCCCATAGGAGCCAGTCTGTAAACAGAGGATCCCCCAGTGTTGATCATAGGCTGTGTTCACCCTCACCTCAACAGCACCTTAAATCTAATCAGCTAACTAGGATCTGTACATTGAAACCTGCAACAGATTAGAAACTTGTATTTAAAAACAATTAACCATACTGACTGATTTTTACCTGGGAAGTATGTAAATATGAAGTGTTGGGGTTTGTTTTTTTGTTTTTAAGAAAAGGAGACGTTCACCGCTCTCACGTGCCATTTGTCCTCAGAGGGCGGCTTTACTTTTTGGTAAAGGAACAAGCTGCTGATCTTGACAAGGAGTTCATATATAATTGTTATTACAGAGGAATTGCTATTACTCATGTTTTAAAAATATCTATTAAACATTATTAAACTTGATCGGGATGGGCCAAATAAAGTTTTATTGGAACATAGATTCATTTGTTCATCTACTTACTCTTATTCATTTGCACGTTATCCGATCCCATCTTTAACAGCAGTTGAATCATTGGAACATGGCTGGATTCTCCCTGTACCTGTGAAGGCAAGGTGTTTTGAGGGGTTGCAAACTGAAGGGGTGGAGAAGGCAATGGCAGCCCACTCCAGTGTTCTTGCCTGGAGAATCCCAGGGACGGGGAGCCTGGTGGCCTGCTGTCTATGGGGTCGCACAGAGTCGGACACGACTGAAGCGACTTAGCAGCAGCAGCAGCAGCAGCAAGTTGAAGGGGAGGTGAGGACAGAATCTACAAAGACTGGTAAAAGGGGAAGACATTCCACAATCGCCTGGGTCAGGCCCAGTGTCCACTTTGTCTGTTTCAAACCATCTCTTGGAGCCAACTCCAAATCTTCTGACCGAGGTTGCTTGGTGGTCCCACAGCTTCCTCCTAGCTTGGATCTCTATCAGTGAGGAAAGTCAGATGAAGCACTGGCTTAGTTTCTTCAAAAGCAAACTTAGAGACAAAGAGTCAAGTGCAAGTGATTAAGCGGCAGGAGAAATGACTTCAGGAGACACAGATAGGTAATAGGGAAGTGATGGGGAGGGGAGAGAAGCCAACAAGGGTGCATGCCACCACTGTGGGCAAAGCAGCTCAGTCCCGGTGGGGCGCTCGATTAGAGAGGGACATCCACCTCGCCACCCTGTGCATCCTTGGAGGATGACCACATCCTTGGACTGTTACTTCCCAGCACTTCTGGCCTGTCCCGCACTGCAGCAGAACCGGTTCCAGCGGCCAAAGAAAGGCCACAGACACAAGGACACAGGTGCTGGCAGGTGAAAGTTGGGTGACAAGTGCAGAAAGACAAGGACCAAGTAGATCTCGGTAAAGCACCAATATTCGCAGGTGTCAGCAGCCGGATTTAACACGAAAAGGGTTCACAATACCTGTTAGTGTTGGCAATACACTCCAGGTTTCTCAACCCCTCCTATCCCCTCTTGACTGCCTCCAAGAATTAAAACCGGTCAGCTGCAGGTAAAACTCCAGTACACAGAGGTGGAAGAGGCTGGAGGTACTAGGGTGACTGCTACCTAAGCTACCCATGGCTTTTCATTTCAATTTCCTAAACACTCCAAGCCCAGCATCTGGGTCCCCGCCACGAGTCCCACTAATCTAACTCTGGGATCAGCAATCCCTGTCACTGCTGAGAAGTTTCAGTGTCAGACCGATGGGGGTCCTTGTGTCAGGGCCTACTGGCAGGGCGTGTGGTGTCTGTGCAAGAGCTGTGCATAGGGCTATTTTGACCCTTGAGATGTGAATTTTGCTTTTACACTAAGAACTTCACGAAGATCATGAAAAACATTCAAAGTTCAAGTTCCTTAGTTGACGCTGATGTCTCTTTCTTGCTCTGCACGTTCTTGACTAACAGGTATGTTAACACTCTATGCATTGACATCTTTTAGCGCCCAGTGGCTAATTCCCACGGGAATGAAATACGGCAGGGTTCTGAGTACAATTGTGGTCAGGAAACAGAGCCCAGCCCGCCAGACTACTCAGGTGCATTCTCCTTGGTACAGTGCTTTGTCTGGGCAACTCAGCTATATTCCGGGTCATTCTATTTCACGAATAGCGATTGGCTTTGTTTTTACTCACAGCATTAGAGTGATTATCAGTCTCAAGGTCCTTGCTGTAGGATCAGATTGGCCCTCGGAGCACCTGCCCCACCCCAGTCCCTTCCATCAAGCTTAGTTGACAGGCTTGTCAAAAACAGGCTCTGCTGTGGGAGAGAACAAACGTGTGAATGACAAGTTTGTGTCTGAGAGCCAAACCACATATTCAACTATTGTTCCATCCTGTCTTCCAGAACTCTGGACCAAAGCAAGACTTAATATCTTCTCCACTTTAATTCATGGGCTCAGTACTAAGAGCTTTAAATGACTGAGAAATTCCTTTGCAGACACAAAGACACCACGAGCTGTGTGGAGATGCATCAAAATATGGTTGTGGGGGTCCCAGTGGCCATCAGAGTTCAGTCACTACCATCCTGGCTTCGTTCTCGGGAATCTTAAGATGGGGATTCCTTAGCAAGTGATTGATGGAAGAGATACCTGAAGATGACGGAGGGTATGGGACACAGAGGAGGGCTGGGGACGAGTACTCAGCAAGTGCACGGTCCAGGCGAGAAACCAGCTTCAGCTTGACCCCACGGAGAGCTAGCTCTGCAGCACAGACTGCACTATGGAGTTGGCCCACCTTAAGAGGAGAGGACAGCCTTTTGTGCCTCCAGGTCAGCCAGTCTTTGGTTGCTGTGGGAGTTGGTGGTGAGGGGCAGAACCTATTCACCAAAAGAAGTTCTAGGAGCAGCAGTGAGCCACTCAGCGGTCAAACCCACAGCCACGGGACAGTGGGCAGACTCTCTGCTGAAGCGGGTCTGGGCAGGGTCCCATCCACATCACAGAGCCCTGTGCTAGACGCTGGCGGGGATAAAGAGGCAGAAAGGGGGCCTGCCCAGCAGATTTTTATGGTTTGAGTGGATAAGTGGGGCAAACATAGACCCTCTGAGGTGCAAATAAGAGACCTTCCAAGTTCCCCACCTGATGGGCATGCCAAGGCTCAGGTCCAGCCCTTTTGTTATTAACTTTCTGCTGTTCACTTGTCTAAAAGCTACCTCTCCACCACCACCCCTTACCATGGAACTCTCAGCCAAGTGACTGTGTTGGGCGTCCCCAAGCCCACACACCCACCCCCGCCCCTCCAACACACATATCTTTTTGGCCTGTTTCTCTGGAGAGCCCTGACTAGTGAGCACACAGGGCTTGACAGGCACCATCCATTTTAATCCTCACCACAACTGAGAAGGCAGATGTCATCAAACCCATTTTACAAGTGTGGAGACCAAGGGACAGAGAAGTTAAGTAACTTACCCAAGGTCAGTGTAACAAAGGATTTCAGCCAGGAATAATTGAGCCAGACGGCCTGGGCTAGAATTCCAGCACTATCACTTACTCACTTTCATCTTTTCATTTTCATCACTTACTCAAGCTCATCTTTCTATGCCTCCATTTCCTCATCTGTAAAATGGGGATGATTATAATACCTGTCTCATAGAATCATTGCAAACATTAAAGATGTTAAAATATGTAAAGCACTTAGTGTTTGTACAATACAGCATTTGACATGTCAAAAGTGTTTTATGTGTTTGGTGAGTAAATTAAAAGAAACAAGATTATTAAATGGCAGATCCAAAATTTGTACCTAATAAATGATACTTTCAATTTTATTTATTCTCTGGGATTTTTATGTTGCTCTACATCAAACAGGTAGAAAATCTCCATTAAAAACAAAAATCAGCCGCAAAACCCCACCCTTTGAAGTATTTGCTTAGCCCACAACCTCCCTTCTCTGAGAAGTGTGCCCCCGCTCCCCCATTCACAGGAGAGGCCGCTCCGTTCAAGTTGGAGCTATGGTGACCTTCCACCCTCTCCCTTCCCACCCCCCCGTCCTGGTGACTGGACCAGGGTACACACCCCCGACCCAAACTGGACCAACCGTGTTCTCTCTCCTGGGAATGTAGATTTAAGATGCAGAGACATTTTGTCAGACTTGCTTGAACTGAGGACAAAGCAGCCTCAGGACTGTGAGATGACCAAGGTCGCTGTGAGTCTTTAACCACAGAAGGAGAGCAGAGCAGCGTTAACAGAGGAGGGGGAGAGACGGAACTGCCCTCGTGCTGGCGTCTGCCAGTCTCAGTCGCTCTTGGGGCCCTGACTGCCCTCCAGTCCCTGGGCCCCTTAGGTTAGCCCGTGGCCTGAGAATAACACCCCTTTATGAGCACTTCCCTTGAGAGGACTTACAGCTGAGAAGCCTTGACTCAGCTGCCTTCCTGTCCAAGCCCCGTGCTGAACCCTCACACCTGACCTGAATGTGGGGGAGCCTTGTCCCCCCAGTATGCATTCACGTTTTGGCACTGAAAGCTCATCACAGCAGCCTCCTCTGAGCAGTGCTTTGCTCAAAAGGAAAGAAACTCTATAGACTTGCAGGCGACAGGGCCTGGGAGGCATTTAGATAAAGCCTTCACCTTGGGCCAGAACTGGATGAACCCAGCGCAGGTGGCGTTCTGGTAAAGAACCCACCTGGAAGTGCAGGTGGCCATGAAAAATGCAGGTTTGATTCCTGGGTCGGGAAGATCCCCTGGAGGAGAGTATAGCAATGCATTCCATCGTTCTTGCCTGGAGAATCCCAAGGACAGAGGAGCCTAGGCTATGGCCCATAAGGTCTGTACACAGAGTTGAACATGCCTGAAGCAGCTTAGCACGCATGCTGAAAACCATGGGTGGGAGGGGAAGTTCTGGCAGGACCTCAGGGCTAATTTTATCTCCTCCAGACTTCTGCCTCAGGCTGCCCTGACCTGAGCAGGGCAGCGGCCAGTCAGTGGCAAGAGAAGCTCCCACCTGCAAGCTCCCCTCTCATGATTTCAGCCACCATCCAGGTTGTTAGCCACTGGCCGCAGGTGGCTACTGAACCCTTGAAATGTAGCTGGTTTGAATCGAGATGTGCTGTAAGTGCCAAATACATTCAGATTTCAAAGACTTAGTACCTCCCCCTGCGAAGAATGTAAAATATCTCATTCATAAATATTTATATTGATTACGTATTAAAGTCATAAAAGTTTTGTGTATGCGTGAATGCATGCTCAGTCGCTTCCGTCACGTCTGACTCTTTGTGACCCCATGGACTGTAGCCCACCAGTCTCCTCTGTCCATGGGATTCTCCAGGCAAAAATGCTGGAGTGGGTTGCCATGCCCTTCTCCAGGGGATCTTCCCAACCCAGGGATCAAGCCCGCATCTTCCGTATCTCCTGCATTGGCAGGCGGATTCTTTACCCACTGAGCCACCTGGGAAGTCCCTGTAACATTTTTGATGTTGTATTAATACAAAAGTTTTAAATTGCATAAGTGGCCCACATTTTACTTCTATTGAACAGCATTCTCTGACACTCTCATCGGGAACAAACTTCAAGAGATCAAGGACACTAAGATGTTGTTATAATTAAAGTTCCATCAAAATCTGTGAGCACGAGAGTTTATCCAGCCAACAAATGTCCTCTGACTATAAGAAGGAAAAGAGCCACAGCTGTTTTTCACCAAATGGATCTCATTAAATTAATTACCTTAGCACTGGATAGCTCATTCAAGGCCCTCCAGGAGTTTTCATAAAATCAGTAGTGTTAGGGCAGAAACAGATCGTCCACTGAATCTTACCCTAGTGATAAAGCTGTAGGTTCAGAGAGGCCAGCTGACCAGAGGAAGGGCATATAGCAAGAGGGAAGCTCCTGGCTCATAATCCATTGCTCTTCCTTCTATAGCATGGTACCTTATCTCGGGGCTTGAGGCATTCACTCTTGGCTATCCAACAGTCACTTCCAACACCCTTTCCTTTTGTCTCTGTCCTTAGAGGCAGAAAACTTTGCTTTTCCAACCTTCCTGAAAGCAATCCATGGCCATTTGACCCAGTTCTGGTCAATGAGATATAAAAGGGTATTTCTTGAGAACCTTCTCAACATATATGAGACAAAACCCTTTTACCTCTGCTTCCTGTTTTTTTGATTTTTGGATGCAATCCTGGAACTGCCACAGCCATCTTAAGATCACGAGGCAACAAACCCAAGGACTAAAGATCAAACAGACTGTGGAGGTGAAAAAGAGGAATAGAAAGAGCCCAAGTTCATAATGATGTCATTAGGTTACTGAACCAGCCCTAGAACTGCCTGCTTTCAGACTTTTTGTTAAGAAAACAGTATCCTTATGATTAAGCCAATTAGTTTTCAGTTACAAGACTTAGAATCTTCCAGTGGACGCTGAACGCATCCCAGTGAATAAAGCCTTATCTGAAGGTCCCTAATTCCTCCACTATCTTATTCTGCTTCATTCCTGCCGCTGTTGCAGTCTGGGCTGCTGTAGCTTGACAAACTCTTGGCTGATCCCAGCGGCATATTTCTGTTCAAGGTTATGCCTTTTATTGCAAAGAATCTGACTTTTCCTAGAACATATAGGCGAAAGTTTCAAACCACAGAGTTTGGGCTTTCTTGTAGATTGAGCCATATATTACCCTCACCCACTCCTGCCACCCTGGGAAACCTTCTTGCAGTATTTACTGTGTTCTTAACTTATAGTTCTCTAGTCATCCTGTCCCTCCAGCTCATTTCCTGAGATGTTTACTGGACACGTTAGCTGCTCTCAGAAATACCTGCAGTCCCCTCTTTGCCGGACCCCCTTCCTGGGGTTTCATATCTGCTCCTCTCTCCTTTGCACTATCACCTTTACTCTTCCTGGGAGAAAACAGACATCGATCCAGAGACGCGCCCATCTGCAAGCCCTCTTTCTGCATGATTTCCAGCCACTATCCAGTTCAGCAGACACTGGCCACACGTGGCTACTGAGCCCTTAAAATGTAGCTCATCCTAGCTGCCATGCGCTGTGAGTCAGGGGTCCCCAGCCTCCAGGATTTAATGCTTGATGATCTGAGCGGATGTAATAATAATAGAAATAAATGTAACGTGTTTGAATCATCCCGAAACCATCTCCCCCAGCCATCTGTGGAAAAATTGCCTTCCACAAAACTGGTCCCTGGTCCCAGAAAGGCTGGGGACTCTGCTGTAAGTGTCAAATACACACCAGATCTCCAAGACTTATGATTTCCTTCAAAAGAATGTAGACTATCTCATTCATAACTATTTCTATTAATTACATATTAAAAGTATAACATTTTGAAATCATACTAAATAAAATATATTAAACTAACTTTACCTGTCTCTTTTTACTTCTTTTAAAGTAGCTGGCTAATGCAAAAGTTTTCAATTATATACTTCTGTTGGACAGCACAGTTCTAGAATGCTATGAGCTGATTATGGCCTTAATTCTTTTACAATAATATTTCATTTCAGTGAGGTCTTCCTCTTTTCAAACTAAAAAAGTGACTCTCGTAGCAGAACTCCAAATACCATTCAGTCTGTGTGGGGCAGGTCTCTTTCAAATCAAATCAAATTATAAAAGCATTGGCCTCTTAAAGATTGTTGGCAAACCCACTTAAACTGCCCTAAACAAACAAACAAACAAAAATAGCATTCATCACCTGGCGTGCTGCAGTTCATGGGGTTGCAGAGTTGAACACGACTTAATGACTGAACAACAGCAAAAACAGGTACAATAGTGTTTCTCGAAATCTGAAGGCCGGAAGCAGAGTCAAGCCTCAGGAAGGCCTAGACAGAAGCCCTGAAGAGGCTGAGAGTCAGAGTTCTTCTCTCTTCACTTCCCTTTGCAAAAGTGTTATTATCTCATCTCTTGGCCCAACCACTTTCATTTCACTCAAAGCCCTGAATCTGAATGTCTTTCTGCTTCTTCTGAGTTTAGCAAAATCAATCACAGAAGTCACCAGAACAAAGCAGAGGATCAAGATGACCTGCTTACCAGATTACAGGTAATTTATTTTATCTCCAGTGGTGCCAGACGCTGCATTTTACATTTGGATCCCGTCACTCTGAGCTGTGATTTATTTATTAGACTTGACAATGAGCTGAGTCTGCCTTGTGCATGTAGAGGAAATTTCAGTCTGAATCAGAAAACAGAAGGCACTGTGCCAAGGATAGCCACTTGGCCCATCCACGTGCCAAGTAATGGGGGTGGGGGCGAACCTCCTTGCCATCAAGGAGCTTGCAAAATTAGGTCAAAAGGGGAGGGAACTCATTAAGATAGCTCTTTATTACAAAGATCTGCATATGTCGAATAATATAGAAACAAAAAGTCATCCCTTAAAACCCTAATGGGATCTGGTCAGACACAAAAGGTGGTCAAGGCTAGGCCTCTCACGTGCCAGATGTTCCCTGAATGGACTGAACAAGGCTCCACAGTGAAAAACCCCCTCACTGACCCTGCTACTCCAGTCTGTCCCAGAACCAACATCTCCCATCTCAGACCTTCCATTCTCCCATGCACCACGTTACCTGGAAGGAAAAACAGGTTGCACCAGCTAAATTCACCATTAGCTGGTGAAACACGTCTGCCAGCTAGATTGAGAGCAAAAGAGAAAGGGAGAGAGGTCTGAGCAGTTTGGGTGGGATGAGCAGAAAAGTCTGAGCCTCTGATAGAATGAAGGGTAGCAGAATATACCATGCCAAAATAAGCCACATTGGCCTCAAAATTATATTGAACTGAAGGCAATTAAGAAGCAGTAAGTGTAAGAAAGCTCTCCCTATCTGTCTTCCTTCTACCTACAGAGAAGATGTAAATTTCCCCTTTATTGGAGACAGACTCTTAACAGCCCAGAGAAGGCACCAGAGGATTCTACAAACAAACCTCACTCTATTTCCTCCCATTCGTTTACCTTCCTGCCACTTGCCACCCTTGGAAGCCTGAAACTGCTTACTCTGACTGTTATTTCTCTACAGACACATTATCATCTATTGAAGATGCTATATAAATCAGAGATCTGAGCCACCATTTTTTCCAGTTGATCCATTTATTTTAATCGGAGGAAAATTGCAGTATTGTGATGATTTTAGCCAGGCATCAGCATGAATCGGCCGTAGCTATATATGTGCTCCTCCCACATCCTGAGCCCTCGCCCCCACTCCCTCCCCACCCTCTCCCTCTGGGTTGTCCTAGAGCAGCGGCTTTAGGCACCTGGTTTCATGCACCACACTTGCGCTGGTCGTCTGTTTCACGTATGGTAATGTACATATTTCAATGCTATTCTCTCAAATCATCCCACCCTCACCTTCTCCCGCTGAGTTCAAAAGTCTGTTCTTTGCATCTGTGTCTCCTTTGCTGCCCTGCATGTAGGACCATCGGTATCATCTTTCTAAGTTTCACATATATGCGTTAACATACAGTATTTGTCTTTCTCTTTCTGACTTACTTCACTCTGTATAATAGGCTCCAGGTTCATCCACCTCATTAGAACTGACTCGAATGCATTCCTTTTTATAGCTGAGTAATATCCCATTGTGTATATGGGCCACAACTTCCTTATCCATTCACCTGCCGATGGGCATCTAGGCTTTGCTTTCATGTGCCAGTGATTGTAAGTAATAGTGCTGCAAAGAACAGTAGGGTGCGTGTGGCTCTTCAGTTCTGGTCTCCTCGGGCGCATGCCAGCAGTGGGGTTGCTGCGTCATATAGCAGTTCTGCTGCTGCTAAGTCACCCCAGTCGTGTCCGACTCTGTGCAACCCCACAGACGGCAGCCCACCAGGCTCCCCTGTCCCTGGGATTCTCCAGGCAAGAACATGGGAGTGGGTTGCCATTTCCTCTCCAATGCAGGAAAGTGAAAAGTGAGAGTGAAGTCGCTCAGTCGTGTCCAGTTCTCAGTGACCCCATGGACTGTAGCCCACCAGGCTCCTCCATCCATGGGACTTTCCAGGCCAGAGGACTGGAGTGGGGTGCCATTGCCTTCTCCTATGGCCGCTCTAGTCCCAGCTTTTAAGGAAACTCTGCCTAGTTCTCCATAGTTGAATCATCATTTTGAGTTACTCTTCATTTTGGGTTTCTCACCTGTGATGTGCACTGCATGTTAATAAACAGTTTTTCTCCTGTTAATCTTTTATTAGAGTCTCTTCTCTGGCTGGATCCTGCAGGACTCCCAGCCTTACTTGGCCCATCTCTTCTGTGCCCTGAAGAAGCCCCCTCAGCTGCCACATGAGGGCGACCTACCTCGTTGCCCCCTCAGCTCCAGGCTCTGAGAGGCCATATTTCCTGGGAGGCCCCTGGGACTCACGTCACCCAGGCAGTAGGTGCAGGGAAGCTGCGTGAAGCCCTCCTCAGGGTTCCTTCCCGCAGAAGCCAGAGCCTCTCATGATTCCATTCTTTCTTTTCCAGCCTCTTCCTGCTGCTTCAGGGCTCCCTTCGCTCGGACAGAGGGAGGGGAAAGCTCAGCCCCCTGAGGTTAACCGAGGCAAGGCCTCCCCACCCGCCTCTGACTGGGCCAGGCCCGTCTGCGCTCTGGGGCTCAGGCCAGCGTCCCTGTCGTGCAGGTGAGAAGTGGGTCACTTCTTGGGCTCTTCTCTTCTAGAAAAAGAAGAGGGAGGGGGACATCCTGCTAGGTTGTGGCACTGGGCTCTGTGAAGTCGCCATTCAAGTTTAGGACCCTGGGGTCGGCTTGTACGTGGGGCGGTCATCACCTCGCAGCCTGCCAGCTGATCCTAGCTGATCCCAGCTGATCCCAGCTGTTCCCACCTTCTTCAGGTTCCCCCCATGCCCCTCTGCCTGGAGGGGCAAGGCAGGAGCCGGGCCTCCAAGCCCAGAGCAGTTTGGAGCAGAATCTCACCGTTAACACCTCCAGCCGGGTGCGAGGAAAACCTCCTAGGAGCTCTGTGTAACTTTTGTTTTCCTTTCTCTTGTCATGCCCTCTGCGGAGGCTGCTGGCCCAGACCAATCGCCTCAGTGTCTCCCCCTCACTTACTCCGTCACCTGCTGCTGTCCAGCCTGAGGGAGACGTTTCTTTCACACAAACCAATGGGAGGACTGATTGGTCATCAATATGCATGACCTGGAATCTCAGGAATTGACCCCTTCCCTGGAAGTGTGATGCTTCGTTGTAACTGTCTGTTTACATGGCTCGAAGCTCTACAAAGTTTTAATGAGAAGCAAGCAATTGATAAGATGGAGACACGGCGACAAACTCTCATTTGCTGGAGGTTACGGTAAAGAATTCACCGCAATGCTGGATTGATCCCTGGGTTGGAAAGATGCCCTGGAGGAGGGCGTGGCAACCCACTCCGGTATTCTTGCCTGGAGATTTCCACGGACAAGAGAATCCAGGTGGGCTACAGTCCATGGGATCTCAAAGAGTCAGACATGACTGAGCCACTAACACTTTCACTTTGATTTTAACAGCTGTACTTCCAGTTCAAGGGTGCTGCGAAAAGTGATGAGTATGGATTGTTGTGTGTAAAGACTATGAAGCAAAATGTTGTCTATTATTATGGTTATTATATCAGCCCCCCTCTGTAAACCACCTCAGATGAAGGCTTAACATGCTCACTTTGGGGACTAGGGTAATGGGCAGCAGAAATTGTGCCTTCTAAGTTAAAATTCTCTGCAGTATTCCAGAGAAGCTGCATGGGGTTCCCATGGGAAGATGGGGGGAGCGGTCCCTGAAAGGATCCTCACTGCCAACCAAGGATCTGACCCTGGGTCCAGAGTCTAGGCTGCGGGCTGTCACTGTCCACATCATGAGCTGCACCTGTTGGAGAGGAAAGACTTTTCCTCTCTCCTCAGGTTGTTATGCTGGGGTCTGTGAGTTCAACTGATGAAAGACTGACCACAGAAAAAGGTTTATTTGTCCACATGTGGGGGCAAGAAAAGAAGTAACTGTGTTTCAGTTCAGTTCAGTTGCTCAGTCGTGTCTGACTCTTTGTGACCCCATGAATTGCAGCACGCCAGGCCTCCCTGTCCATCACCATCTCCCGGAGTTCACTCAGACTCACGTCCATGGAGTCAGTGGTGCCATCCAGCCATCTCATCCTCGGTCATCCCCTTCTCCTCCTGCCCCCAATCCCTCCCAGCATCAGAGTCTTTTCCAGTGAGTCAACTCTTCGCATGAGGTGGCCAAAGTACTGGAGTTTCAGCTTTAGCATCATTCCTTCCAAAGAAATCCCAGAGCTGATCTCCTTCAGAATGGACTGGTTGGATCTCCTTGCAGTCCAAGGGACTCTCAAACATCTTCTCCAACACCACAGTTCAAAAGCATCAGAATACAGTGGACTCTTGAATAGCGCAGATCTGAACTGTGAGGGTCCACTTATTCACAGATATTTTTTCAATAGGGAATACTACAATACCACTCGGCCCAGAGCTGGTTGAATCCTCAGATGCAGAGGAACCTCGGGTACTGGGAGGGGGGTGTCCAACAATAAATTATCCATAAATGACCCCTGAGTTGCTCTAGGGTCAAGCGCAGCTGAAGTCAGAGGATGTCTCTAGTAGGGGTAAGGGAGGGGGCGGAAAAGGCTTTCATGGGCTTTGAGGAAAAGGAAAAGTTTCTAGGAATGCAATCAAGAGATCACATCTGTGATAGTATTTGTCTATACAAGTGTGAGCTTGGAGGTCTCCACCGCAACACAAGTGTGAGTAAACTTTCCATGTCCTCCAAGGCCACAAAGCCCCCCTGGGGGAGGGATTTGGTGTGGATTTTACTCGTGTTCTCCCTTCCGCTGGGTAAATCTGCCCTTTAGAAGGAATTTATAGCAGGCCTTATTTCCCAGAATTTTTTGCTTCTAATCAGATGAGGAAAGCAGCCCCAGAGGGTTTCTTTCTCCATCTTTTGATTCTTCATTGCCTTCAGCTCAAAATAATCTTTATGCTGAAGCAGATATATTTGGAGGGCAGTGTGTTCTGATCGCCTCATGACTGAGAGGGAGCAGTCGTCAGCAACCACCCCAGGATGAAGCCACCGAGCGGAGCTGTCCCTCTGGGCTTGCACCAGGGACACCTTCTCCCTCCTCCCCAGAGCACCCTCCACCTGCCTGTCATCCCCTCCCTCGCCCATGGCTCCCAGCTCCCTTCCCTGGGTGTTGGGGGCGAGCGGGGAAAAACAAGAAATAATGACCATGATGAAAGGAACCACAGTCTCTACCTTTACTGCTGTTGTGTTCTGCACAGCCTGGGAGGAGTGGGGGAGCTGTCAGCTATGAAGGAATATTAAGTAATTTTAATCAGGGCTTTGAAATGCAAACCTCACACACTGAGCAGAGAGGTTAATAGTTTGACATAGGGGGAGGAGGTGGATTATTTTTAGATCTCTCAAGAAGCTAAGAACTTGCTGAAAAATACCCACAGAACCAGTGTCAAATATGAGGGGGTGGTGTGGGGGAGTTATGGAGAAGGTCCAGTTAAGAGTCAGTGAAGGGTCCAGTTAAGGGTCGGGGCCAGGGAGGGCCTCCCTGTGCTGATGCAGATGTGAGAACAGAAGTAGGGGAGCTGGCTGAGTCAGAGCCATGCTCTGGGCAACGTCTGTGAAACTGAACGGCCCAGGAAGGGAAGCAGGGCTTGGGCTGTGAGATTCGGGACTAGGCTACAAAGCCCAGGTTTAAACCTGGTGGGGCCAGTAGACAGAGGGCAGAGAATGGATTCATCTCCCGTGAAGCGGGCTGCAGGGAAGCAGAAATGTCAAGAAGGCTGGGGGCACATGTATGTATGGTAGCGAGAAGACCTTGGGGCCAGGAGAGAGGAGTGCTGGGTTCCTTGCCTGCCCACCTTGGGGTGTGAATCCTGTCCTGTGTTCACCGTACATGTGATGAGTCCAGAAGTACATCCTCTTACATAGTCCCGCACACATGCATAGTGGGGAGATGACTACTTCATCAGGCGGAGCTAAGGTAGACACACACCTGGATGGACGGCTCTAGGGCCACAAGCCGTTTGCTCTGCACAAGTGTCCATGGCAACAAGAGCCCCAGGCAGGGCAGGACAGGGTTAAACACAGCAGATGAAGCACCCCTGTTGTGCTCAGGGCGGAGCTGCAGGACGCACAAAACTCCCACCCTAAAGGACCTCCCAGCCAGGTGCAGGAAGTTGGAAACTGATCCACTGTGGCTGCTCCCAGGCTTCGAGCAGCTCCAGGCTCAGGTGCAGTCCCAAGCCAGCTCTTCACTTGCAGACTCTGGTGCCTTCCATCTGCCACTCCTGGGAGGCTGTACACCCCAAATTGGATCAAACGCCTGGTGATGGAATTACTAGGAAGGGCAAGGAGGACAGGGGGTGCTGGCCGGGGGAGGGAGAAGCATGGGCAGCAGGCAGGGAGGGGGAAATTGCTGCAAAAAGGCAGCCAGCAGCTGCTGCGAAGGCCTGGAGGACAGGCAAATGAGATCTGACCGGACCGTGCCAAGACAAAGGAACAGACAGAACCGGGCTCCTGTCCGGGGTCTGCTGACCACCTGCTCCAGGCAGGAGGGGCGGTGGGCAGCCCACAGAGAGTTAGCCAGAAGGAAGTGTCCCTTCCTTTCCCACCTCCCCAAATGCTTCTACTCAGCTGAATCGTGAATTTGCCAGCCTCATGGGTAGGGTCTACAGGACTATAGCATGGCAAGGACTCCAAAATAAACCCAAACACAGAAAGCAACCCCCGTTCCTAGGGTAGGGAAGGAAGTCCCACTATCAGAGACCCCTTCTCCTCTGGGGAGGAGGCTCCGAGATGTTTGTCATCTGTCAAAAGGCCGATTTAGCACCCTCAGAAGTTGGAACTCAACAGATTTCATACTATCAGTCACTGGTACCTCCCTGTTACGGAGTTTATCTGAAAGGAAATATTCCACATGGGTCTTGTCAGAAGGGCCCTGAAAAAGGAGATAAGATGCCCCCAAGAGTGGTGAAGAGAGAGCAAGGATGGGAATTTACCCCGAGATTAAAAGAGTGGGAGAAGGAAGGAGGCAACAAGAGGCAATGGAAAGAGACTCAGAGGAGAGGGAGGGCATGGGGCGCCAAGGAGAGAGAAAGACTCCTGCCGGAATAATGACGTCATATTTTCCACTTATCTCAACTGGCATCAGCCACCCAGGGGCTTGTTTTCATATGAATGAGAATGTTACTCAGCTTGGTCTTTGTGTATTTTTCCCCAAAAGCTATTTGTTTTAATCAGCATCTCTAACAGCCCTCTTTCCACAAGCCCCCTTGGTTCACAACCTGCCCTTCTGGAGGCTGAGAACAGACATCTGTCTGGATACACGCGGAACGCCTACACCAAGCAGGAAAACCAGAGGACACGAGAAAGAGGCAGGACGGAGTCTCTGCTGCCCTCGGAAGGTGACCCTGGCAAGAGGCATCCGCAGCAATCTCCTCTCACACCCAGGAGGTAGGTCTCTGCTTTTCTCTGCACGAGTTGCCCAGGAATGTCCTCTCTGCCTTCAAAAGCCTAACTCGCAGACCTGGCATGCATGTGTGTGCAGGTTAAGTTGCTCCAGTCATGTCTGACTCTGTGCGACCCCATGGACCATAAACTGCCAGGCTCCTCTGTCCATGGGATTCTCCAGGCAAGAATACTGGAGTGGGTTGCCATGCCCTCCTCTAGAGGATCTTCCCAACCCAGGGATCGAACCCAGATCTCTTACGGTTCCTGTACTGGTAGGCAGATTCTTTACCACTAGCGCCACCTGGGAAGCCCGGCAGAGCTGGCACCTGGAGCCAACTTCCATCATAATCAGGGAAGAAATGAAGTGAGAAGGAACTGGCTGAGTTGAGGAGAAAGAGATGCTGAATTTAGGAAGCCTCAGCGCTCTTGCAGCTGTTTGAATATGATCCTCGAGCCTCATTATTCCAACCAACCCAGACAATAAACGTGAAAGTGAAAGTCACTCAGTCGTTCTGACTCCTTGAGACCCCATGGACTATACATTCCATGGAATTCTCCAGGCCAGAATACCAGAGTGGGTAACCTTTCCCTCCTCCGGGGATCTTCCCAACCCAGAGAGCGAACCCAGGACTCCCACATTGCAGGCGGATTCTTTACCAGCTGAGCCACAAGGGAAGCCCAGAAATACTGGAGTGGGCAGTATCTTTCTGCAGCAGATCTTCCTGACCCAGGAGTCGAACCGGGGTCTCCTGCATTGCACGTGGATGCTTTACTAACTGAGCTAGGAGGGAAGCCAGACAATAAAAGCGGCAGACATCTGGAGGTGGAGATAACAGGTGATGAGCAAGTGTCCATCTGGAGCATCGCCTCAGCTCAGGTCAGACCTCTCCTCCCTCAGCACCTGTTTCCTGGCCTGCAAAACCAGGACATCATTAAATCACTTCACTTATTCCCTCGATTAATGAGCATAGAGTCAGGATCTACTGTATCCCAGAGATTGGGGCCAAGAGCTGAGAAAAAGAAATACTACAGCCCTTCAACTAAAAGCACCTATGCCTCCCTATTGAGCCATCTTCTGAGCTTGCAGAGGACCTTCACATCTGACCCCACACAGCCTGGGAGGGAGAAAACCTCCAGATGAAAATTCCAAGGATGGGGGGCTTCAGTGCTCTGTCCACAGCTCCATAACTGCTCATGGCTGGACTGGCTGTGGATTTGGGTCTCCAAGGTTGGAGGCCCACCCAGGTGGGCCAAAGGTTTGAGGGTAGCCTGTAATGGGGGGTCTTGGGGGGAAGGTGGGTGCTATAGGCTGGAGGTTTGTGCCCCCTCCAAATTTATGTTGAAATTTTAACCCCCAAGGTGATGGTATTAGGAGGTGGGGCCTTTGGGAGGTGATAGGTTCATGAGAGTGGAGCCATGAATGGTTCCAGTGCTCCTATAAGAGGGGTTTAAGAAAGCCCCCTTGCCCCTCCAGCCGTGTAGTTACAGTGACAAGATGGCCATCTGTGAGGAAGTGGGTTCTCACCAGACACTCAACCTGCAGCACCTAGACCTTGGACTTCCACCCTGTGTCCTTGGAGAACTGAGCTTCCATGCGTGAAATCCCACTCTCCTAAGATGACATCCCTGAGAGGCCACGTGGCGAGCTCTGGATGGCAGCGCCCGCCACGCCCATGCTTCAGAGAGACAGCTGGTAGGTGAGCCAAGAAGCCTTCTGACTTCCAGAGCCCAGCCACGGACGTCTCCCCAGGCACCGCAGAGCCAGGAGCCCTGTCCCCTGCGCCTGTCTGCATCGCCTCCCGCTTCCGTGACATCACGTGGCCATCGCTTTACATCCTGCAATGTCAACAGAGTTGTTCTGCAGCAATGAATCGATCCCAGCAAAACTGGGCCTGCGCTAAGGACACTGGCCACGCTGGTCTGGCCCCAGGTGCTGAGGATGACCCTCCAGGGCGAGGCGGGAGAAAGTGGCTTGAGCGCCAGTCACCCCAGCAGCAGGAGAGACCTGCAGGGAACTTGGGAGGCTCTGCGGCCAAGGAAGTGAGGCTACAGGGGAGGAGGGGCGGCTCAGGGGACCCTCCGAGTCCTGGCAGTGGTGGAATTAGCGCTCCCGTGGCAGGCAAGGCTTCTGATGGCGTCCTCTGGCCTGTCCACGGATCTTGCAAGCATGCTGCCCCCAGCATTAAATCCTTTTTTTTTTTTTTTGTAGATGAAAGCCAGAGCAGTGTCTGATACGTGCAACTGAATCTGCCTGGGACAGAGTCCACTCACCCTGCTTAGATTACCAATGAAACCTGATGCTGATCCATTTCAGAGACCGCATCCCAGCTTTTTCACGGATTCCCTGCACTCCCCTTTGCTTTGCCAAAAATGCTTTCTGTTGCCTGCAACCAGAAAACCCAAACAGAAAACAAAACTTAAGTTGCAAATTACGAGGATATGTTCTATTTAATCCCACGTTTGAAGAATTCACTTTTCAGATGAACAACAGTGTAGACAAGAATGATGATTTCCATAGGGTGGAAAAATGTAATTATGATTTTTTTAGTCATTAGGAGTGGCTCTTTTGTACAGAAAAGAACATTCAAGAGCTACTTCGGTATTTAAAGTTAATACTCAAATCATTCAAAGCCTTGGTTTTCTTCAAGTTTTTAAGTTCAATTTAGAAATAAGTTCTATTTATAAATCTCTCAAATATTCACAAATGATTTTAAGACTTTCATAATTTAATTGAATTCCTTTAAATATTTTTAGCTGTACTGATAAAGCCAGCACACTCAATTTTCTTTTTAAAGTAAGTCAGTGGCTGGCAAACCGAACAACTTTTCCAAGTACCTAAGAAATTCTTTCAAATCTAATAAACTTTATCAAGATGATGATTAAACTCTTCTACATATTCTATGCTGTTTAAAGACTAAAGCTCTCTTGGACATTTCAGCTTAAAATCTAGATGAATGATCAGTCCTCTAATAAGCCACATTCTCCAGATCCTTCGCTCTAGTCACTGCTGGGGCCCAGCTTTGCACAGACGAGGCCTGACAGCATCTCCACCTGCAGTCCCTTGCTTTTCACCCTTGTCTTGCTTCTCAGTTCCAAGGCCAAGTACCCCTTTTGAGCCACTATTCCTGAACACACACAGAGACCCGGAAGTGTAAGGGAGCTGAGGTCATGCGGGAGAATCCAGAAGCACTGGCTTCTTGCTATGGTCTCCCCTACTGTCCCTTGAGCAGACCATTCTCTGGTGTATTCCACACGGTTCCTCAGAGGTGCTTGAAGGATGGGGCCTCAGTGACCCACTGCAACGACCAACTCAGTTGAGAGCGAGTGAGTGGAAGTTGCTGTCATGTCTGACTCTTTGTGACCCCAAGGACTGTAGCCTGTCAGGCACCCCTGTCCCTGGGATTCTCCAGGCAAGAATACTGCAGCGGGTTGCATGCCCTCCTCCAGGGATCTGCCCTGATCCAGGGATCGAACCCAAATCTCCTGCGTTGCAGGCAGAGTCTTCACCATCGGATGCACCCTGTTCTACTGTGTTACTCCTATTCCCTGGCTTTCCTTATGAAAACAAATTACCTGCCCAAATCCCATCACAGCAGCTCTGCTTCCCGGGGTGAGGCAGTGGGTGGCATGGGGGAGGGGGTGTGGGCTAAGACAAATGCCGGTACATACAAATTATTGCCAGATTTCACACAATAGTGACACCACGGATTTGGTTTGCCTCATAATCTCTGTTGTCAATTCTAAGTCACTCCCACGTTAAAGGTTCCACTAACTGGGTGGCTTAAAACCATTGAAACTTATTCTCTCATAGTTCTGGAGGCTGGAAGTCTGAGATTAAGGTGATTTCAGGACTGTCCTCCCTGTGAGCCTCTGGGTAGAATCCGTCCTTACCTGTCCCAGCTTCCGACGGCAGGGGGCAATCCTTCAGCTTACAGCTTCATCGGGCAGGTCCACTCTGCCTCCGTTTTTATATGGCATTCTCTCCATGTTTCTTCACATTGTCTACCCTGTGTGTGTGTCTGAGTCCAATTCTCCCCCTTCTATAAGGATACCACTCACAGAATTAGGGGCCCACCCTAATGACCTTATCTTAACTTGGATAAAGCTGCAAAGACCCTTTCCCAAATAAGATCACATTCTTTATTTTTTACTATGCTTTGTCTTAGTTGTAGCACTCAGAATCTTTGCTGTGACAATGAGGGCTCTTACTGGCATTGCGGATCTTTTTCCCTGACCAAGGATCGAACCCAGAGCTCCCCTGTATTGAGCTCAAAGTCTTAACCAGAGGACCAGCAGGGAAATTCATAGAGCTTCAATTTATCTTTCAATTCAATTTATAACACCCACGGAGGGAACAATTAAGTATTCTAATCATCTAGAGGGTTTCCAAGCAAACTTTGAGGTTTCCCTTCAGCTGACCATTTTGCAAACTGACCAGAGATTGTGGCAGGAGGTAAGAACAGAAACTGTAGGTCTCCAGGATGTGAAGAAACTGAGTCATCTTCCATAGTCACCATGCCAGTGTGAGTCTGAAAGCCCATGCCTTCTGAATGGGATCATGGAAACAGAGATCATAACCTGCAAATCCTTTTATTCAGCTTCAGCTAGAAAATGGGAGAGGAAGCAGATCCCCAGGAATCAACCGTTGTTAAAGAATCCTGAGAAAATGGGAGATTGTTGATACAGCTGCTCTCTAGACATAAGTCCTGGGGTAGCTGTTAAATCTTATTAGGTAGAACAGGAAATAGTAGTGAATATTTACACACCTGTGAACAAATAACATAAGCTAATTCTGCTCACATTCTGTATCTTGTCATCAGAGTTGAAATTCTGTCTAGTTTGCTAGAAAGTGCAAAGATATTTGCTGTAATATTAAAAGTTTTATCCTTGTATTTCCAAGGATTTTGACTTATAATCTTAAGACTAATATGTTTGTTTTTTTTAAACTACATTTGAGAGGATGTTTACTCTAGAAAATGGTGTTTGTTCACTTGGAGGTGTAAGCTACACTTGTCAGAGGAGGTTGATCTTTCCCAACAATCTTGGTGACAAATTAATTCACTATGACAGCACTTGTCTGGCTCAGATGAACTCAACTCATAGAAAAGGACTGAACTATTTTTCTTATTATTGGACATCTAGCTGAAGGGACTTGTCTATGTGCAGTGTGCATTTATTAGTAGAGTGATGCTAAGGATGGCCTTAACCACAATCTGACAGGGCAACCCTCCCGGCTAAGTTGCTTGGATTCATCACACCTTTCCTCATTCTTGAGTTTGATCGATCGTGTTCCTAAGTCACTGGCAGCCGCTTGATGGGCTGTGACTATTTACTTTTTCTCTCATGAATTCTTGCCATAGTCTCCCTACAATCCACAAATCCATTTGAATGCAACAAAATGCCATTTGATTGAATTCTTCAGATCTCTCTGACTTTATCTAGCTTACTAGTCATAACCTCCAAGGTCATACAAATGACAGGAGGTCAACTTCTCAAAGAACAATCATCTGACGGGCACCCGCTTTCACAGTTGCATAAGGAATTTCCAGATGAAAAGTGAGTAAAAACTGAGAAGTCTGATCCTTACAATGAATAGTTGAAACCCCTTATAGAAAATGAGTGGATCTTTGGCAAACACTGTATTCATTCATTTGTTCAGTTGCTAAGTCCTGTCCTACTCTTTTGTGACCCCATGGACTGTAGCCCACCAGGCTCCTCTGCCCACGGGTTTTCCCAGGCAAGAATACTGAAGAGGGTTGCCATTTTCTTCTTCAGGGGATCTTCCTGACCCAGGGATCAAATCCGTGTTTCCTGCCTTGGCAGGTGGATTCTTCATTGCTGAGCCACCAGGGAAACCTTAAGTGTGTGTATATATACATATATAAACACATGTATACAATGGTCTATTACTCAGCCATAAAAATAATGAAATTCAGACATTTGCAACAACATCCATAGATCTAGAGGATATTATGCTTGGGAGAAAAGCCAGACAGAGAAAGGTAAATACCATATATTATCATTTATATGTGAAGGTGAAGTCGCTCAGTCATGTCCGACTCTTTGTGACCCCATGGTCTGTAACCTACTAAGCTTCTCTGTCCATGGGATTCTCCAGGCAAGAATACTGGAGTGGATTGCCATTTCCTTCTCCAGGGGATCTTCCCGACCCAGGGATCGAACCCAGGTCTCCTGCATTGGAGGCAGACGCTTTAACCTCTGAGCCACCGTAGACTCTGAAAAATGAAACAAATAAGTGAACACAACAAAACAGAAACAGACTCACAGATATTGAGAACAAACTAGTGGCTACCAGTGGGGAAGGGCAAGATAAAGGTAGAGTATTCACAAGTACAAACTACATCTATAAAATAAATAAGCTCCAAGAATATATTATACAACACAGGAAATTCAGCCAATGTTTTAGAATAACTTTAAATCTCGTATAATCTCTAAAAACATTGAATCACTATGTTCTACACTTGACACCAATATAATATTGCAAATTAACTACACTTCAATTAAAATAAAATTGAAAACAAAAAAGAATTCAGGAAAGATGACATGCAGTAGTAAAACTCTTCCGTGGCAAAACAGAAACAAAACAAAAAGTGCTCCACCCACGAAGCACGTGTCCCAAAGGCGGGAGGCATGTGCCCACAAGGCCACGCGCCCCAGGTCTTGCCTCTCTCTGTCGGTGCCTTGTCCTGCCCACGTGGCCCCTGAGGCATGCCATGCACTTCCGCCAGGACCTGTGAGTATGCACGCCTCTATTTCAGCTTCTCACGTGGTTTGTTGAACCGGGGATTCACCACCAGCACCCTGAGCTCTCCTTAACAACCGTTCGTTTCACAGTATCATAACAACACTAAACTTGGATGAACCTTAAAACACTAAACAAAAGAAGACAGATTCAAAAGACCATATATTGTACAACTGCATTTATAAGAAATACCCAGAAAGTAGATTAGCGGTTGCAAGGATTTGGGGTGAGGACGGGGAGGTGGGGTGAGAAGTAGAAGTGTTTAAAGGGTACAGGCTTTTCCTTTGGGGTGATAAGAAAGTTCTGGAACTGTAGAGTTGTGATGAATACGAGACAGTGAATACACTTCATATTCAATATGCCATTGAATTGTATAGTATAGTGAAGTCGCTCAGTCGTGTCCAACTCTTTGCAACCCTGTGGACTGTAGCCTACCAGGCTCCTCCGTCCATGGGATTCTCCAGGCAAGAATACTGGAGTGGGTTGCCATTTCCTTCTCCAGGGGATCTTCCCAACCCAGGGATCGAACCCAGGTCTCCCGCATTGGAGGCAGACGCTTTAACCTCTGAGCGGCTATTTAAATAGTGAGCTTTCTGTTATAGAAATATCATCACCAAAAAAAATTTTAAACGTGAAACAAAACAAAAACATATGGACAAGGAGCTGGCATGGAGCGAGGGGAATTAGCCAGTCCCAGGAAACAGGGGAGGTGCTTCTGTCGGGCAGCCCCTGGCCAAGGCGAGCCGCAGGGCAGGGCCATCTCAAAAGCCCAGAGGTGCACCTGCAGTCTTCAGGTAACAAGGTAGGCTAATCCTTACGCAGTTGCCAACCAAGCAAAAAAGGCTTCAACAAACTCTATTGAAGGGCTGGAAACGAAACTTTCTGGCTTTATGGTGAAGCATGGTAGGTACCTTCCCCTCCCACCTCCAACTGCAGCAGCAGAACAAAAGCCTTTCCAGCCCTGAGAGCTCCTGGTGTGCCCTGGAAATCCTGCACCACCCTTTTCCCTGGAGAATGACTCTGAGCGGAAGAAAGGCAGGGCGTTGGCGCCCTCCTCTGGTCACTGAGCGGCTTTGCTTTTCCTCCTCTGCTGGCTCAAGGGGACCGTAGTTTGCACTTGCTCCATTCCTCGAGGTGTTAGGGAAGCTGAGAAACCAGGGTCGTGAAGGCAGCACAACCTTTATCTATATAATTAAATTTACCATTTAAACCATTTTACATGAAAGGTTCAGTGGTGTGCTGTGCTTAGTCGCTCAGTCGTGTCTGACTCTTTGTGACCCCACGAACTGTAGCCCACCAGGCTCCTCTCTCTATGGGATTCTCCCCAGGCAAGAATACTGGAGTGGGTTGCCATGCCCTCCTCCAGGGGATCGTTCCAGCCTAGGAACTGAACCCGGATCTCCTGCATTGCAGGTGTATTCTTAAGTTTATTCACATTGTTGAGAAATATCATCACCATCCATCATCAGGATAGTTTCATTTTCCTAAACAGAAACTCCATATGCATTAAACACTAACTCTCCATTTCCCTCTCCCCCAGAGCCTGGCAACCCCTAGGAATGTGGCTATTCTAGGTACCTCAGTTTCAAATGAAATGGTTTTTTAGGTTTATATCTGGTAATATGTATATAATATATAACATGATATATTGGTCTAAAAGTAATTGCAGGTTTGCATTGTTGAACACTGCCATTTAATATTGGAATTCATTCTTAAATAAATGTGGTTATGTTACACATCATTTTAATGAGCATTTCTCGCTATGTTTTTTGCTAATGGCTTATTACTGTTTTTTATATTTATTTTAGACTACAGAAATTATATTGACAAAAGAAAATTCGAGCTACTTTTTAAATTTCAATTCAAAATGGCTCATACAGCAGTGGGGACAACTCCCAACATCAACAACCTGGCCCAGGAATTGCCAACAAACACACAGTGTAGTAGTAGCTGAATAAGCTTTCAAAGGAGATGAGAGCTTTGAAGATGAGGAGCGCAGGCCAGCCATCAGAAGTGGACAACAACCAGTTCAGAGCAATCATCGACGCTGACCCTCTTACAACTGCGCGAGAAGTTGCCATGGCACTCATCAACCATTCTACGGTCATTCAGCATTTGAAGCAAATTGGAAAGATGAAAACAAGCGGGTGCCTCATGAACTGACTGGAAATCAAAAAGATCATCGTTTTGAAGTGTCATCTTCTCTTATTCTATGCAACAACAATAAACCATCTCTTGTTTAGATTGTGACATGTGACAAAAAGTGGATTTTCTACAACAGCTGTGATGACCAGCTCCAGTTGGTGGACCAAGAAGAAGCTCCGAAGCACTTGCCAAAGCCACACTTACACAAAAGAAAGGTCATGGTCATGTCTGGGGGTCTGCTGCCCGTCTGATCCACTACAGCTTTCTGAATACTGGCAAAAGGGCTACATTTGAGAAGTATGCTCAGCAAACTGATGAGCTCCACCGAAAACTGCAATGCCTGCAGCCGGCATTAGTCAACAGAAAAGGCCCACTTCTTCTCCATGACAAAGCCTGACAGCATGTCGCACAACCAGTACTTCAAAAGTTGAACAAATTGGGCTATGAAGTTTTGCCTCATCCGTCACATTCACGTGACTTCTCACCAACTGTCTACCACTTCTTCGAGCATCTATCTAGACAAACTTTTGCAGGGAAAATGCTTCCACAAACAGCAGGAAGCAGAAAATGCTTTCCAAGAGTTCTCAAAGCATGGATTTTTACATTACAGGAATAAACACATCTATTTCTCATTGGCAAAAATGTGTCGATTGTAATGGTTCCTATTTTGATTAATAAAGATGTGTTTGAGTCTAGTTAAAAATGATTTAAAATTCACGATCTGAAACCACCATTACTTTTGTACCAACCTAATAGTATTTGTCCTTTGGCTTCTCACACTTTGCATAAGGTCTTCAATATTTTTTCTTTCTTCCTTTCTTTTTCCTTCCCCCCTTCCTTTCCTCTTTCTTTCTTTCTTTTCTGACACAAAGCATGTGGCATTCTTACTTCTCCAAACAGGGACTGAACCTACAACCCCTGCATTGAAAGTGCTGAGTCTTAACTAACCACTGGACCACCAGGGAAGTGCCTTCATCAATATTCTACCTTTGAAAGCAGCAGAGGACTTTTTAAAAAATTACTGATACCTGGGTCATAGCCCTACAAAGTCTGATGTCATAGGTCTGTGGTACAACTAGGCACCTAGGTCTTTAAGACCCTTCAGGTGATTTCAATGTTCAGCCAGGTGGAGCGCTATTCCCAAACCAGGCTGCACATCAGATTCACCCAAGGTGCTCCCAGCCTCGCATGTCCCACCTCTGACCAACTCGTTCAGAATGTTCAGGAACAGGCCATCTTAAGCAACACCCTGAGTGACTGCTCAACACCCAGGAAACCCTCTGACAGAGCCCACCCTGGCAGTGACGCTGGGAACCCATCAGGCAGACTGCCCCCAGCTGCAGCATTGACCTGCAGAGGGCGCTGTCCCCACCAGTTGCTGGAAACAACATAGGAAATACTATTAATACTTAAGAAGAGAAAGCTGAGTTTCAAAAAAAAAAATAGTGATAATGACCATCTCCACACTTAGCTATGATAGTCTAGATTCTAGCATAATCCTATTTAGGAGGGAGGTTACAAGGTAGACATGCACTTTCTTGTACTGTCCAAGTACGGGATGAGTGGTGAGGCTGTGGGAACCTTTGACAGATTCATGCAGCCCTGGGGCCTTACCCCTGCCCGGGCCCCACACAGCCCTGACAGCTAAGAGAGGCACGTGGATAAATGCACAGGAACAGGGCCCTTATGAAAAAGAATATGGAATTATTGATTATCCATTGCAGCAGAAAAAGAAAGTTAGGGCCAGGCCAAGAAGGGAGGTTCGCCTGGAGCTCCTGCCACCTGCCTCTGAGCAGGGTCCCCTCCCCCCTCCAGAAGTTCTCTGCCTGGACCCGTGGTCTAAGATAGCAGGCTTTGCGGCTGCAAAGGGTATTACACCCAGAGCTGAGGGCCCCTGGTGATGACTTTCAGAAGAGGAGGTGAGAAGGGGTCTCGCGAGGCTACAGAGAGAAGTGAGGAGGGCCTCACATCTGCCTCCACTCCATCCAGCTAGGCTGCCTCTGCCCGACATCATTGTTAGCTGTCACCCACTCAGAGCGCCTCTCTTCCCAGGAATATTCTATGCAACCAAGGCGAAGGCCTTAGCTCATTCCAGGCCAGCCACGCAGACAGAATCCTGCAGGCAGCACTTCCCAATGGGGTCCCAGGGAAAGATCAGCAGTTCTTAATACAGAAGGCTTCTCCAAAAAGTGCCAGGTCCTGGTTGGTCTCCAAGAGCCCTGAACTCTTAAGAATGTAATGATGGATGGGAGAAGGGATTTACCCAAAAGTTGGCTGTCAAATCCCAAGGGCCTCAGGGGAGAAAAAAAGAAAGAGAAAAATGCGAGCTCGGTTAGATTGGGCTATTTGCTACAGTGGATGGAGGTGGTTTTAAAGCAACCCCACTGAGTTTTCCAGGACTCTTTGAAATACAGGTTCTTCCATAAGTAGTGTATATTTGGGAAAATTTCTCTCTCTGCAGTTACCCAAATATATATTTTGTATACACCCCCACACACACACACACAATGCCCCACTGAGTTCTGGAAGCTATACCGTTAAAGGAATAGGCTTAGATTTGGTGAGAAATAGCAGCCTAATGACAGGAGAAGGGTGGACAGCAGCCCTAACGGACCACGCTTGCCTTCCCTGTAGATTTTGTGTGGTTAGTTCAGTTTGTGCTGTTAAATAGTCCTAGAGAGGGCAGGGCAGAGTGGGGTACTTGGAGATCTCCAGGGCAGACTGGGGCACTGGGATATCTCCAGGCAACCTTCAAACCTGCAGCAACAGTGAATAAACCAGCAGAAGAGGAGGAAGCCTAAACTGAGCATCAAGTGGCCACTCAGGGAGCTGACCCGGAAGTGAAAGTGCTGTGCTGGACCCTTGGGGGGCAGCTCTGTTCGCAACAGGGCAGGTGGAGGGGGTGGTGTTTTTCTTCTTTGTTCATGCAGCAAGCTGGATCTCAGTTACCCAGCCAGGAATCACAGGAATCAAACCTAACCCCAACCCCACCCCACCCCACCCCCGTGGCAGGGGAAGTCACAAGAATTAAATTTTGAGGCCAGAAATGACTTCTACCCCCTCACCCCGCACACCCAGCAGGCAAATCCCATCCCAGCCGGAAACTTCCAGTGAGCCCCTTGTTGTATTTTGTCCAACACCTCTTCATGCAAAACATCACACAGCACAGAAAATGCATTTATTCAGCCCAGGGGAGCCAGGGGAGGGTCAGAAAGAGAAGAAGGGAGGAGTGAGCGGGAAGAGAGACAAGGCGGCTGCCAGCTGGGTTTCCATTCTGAGTGGCTGTTTCATGCCCACCTGTGGGGGAAAACTCACTGGTGCCTTCACTGCCTGAGATCACCATTCACTGCTCTTACTAAGTGAGAGTGAAAGTGTTAGTTGCCAAGTCGTGTCCAACTCTTCACAACCCCATGGACTGTAGCCCTCCAGGCTCCTCTGTCCATGGGATTCTCCAGGCAAGAACACTGGAGTGGGTTGCCATTCCCTTCTCCATGGGATCTTCCCAGCCCAGGGATCAAATGTGAGTTGCCTGCGTTGCAGGCAGATTCTTTATCATCTGAGCTACCAGGAAAGCTTGAGCTACCAGGAGAGCTCTTATTAAAAAACACTGTAAGTGAAACAAGCCTGAGGTTCATTCCTCTTCTGTGGACTTAGGCCACTTGCCACATCGCAAGCTCCAACTCTGGGAATACTTAGAAGCACGCAGGGTAAGATTTGGACGCTTCCTTAGAAGAGATATAAACCCACATTCCCCCTCCATCACCTCCCCACGCTAGTCTGAGACGTGCCTTCCTGGGAGGCAGTTGGGAAGAGCTTTGCATCAATACAAGGGAAACCAGAAGTTACAGGCTTTGATCCCTCCGGTAGACTTCATTTATTGACGTGTAAGTTTAAATCATATTTAATAAAAAGCCTTGTGATGTCCAAAATGCTAGGCCAGCCATCAATTTTCTTGGGAGAAGTAGCGCAAGGAGGTTCATCCATAGTTAAGTCTAGAAATCAACACAGATCCAAGTAAGCAAATGATATTGCAGGTCTAAACCACTGCAATAAAGCAAATACTGTAATAAAGTCACATGATTTTTTTTTGGTTTCCCAGTGTGTATGGAAGTTATGTTTCCATTATACTGTAGTCCATCAAGTGTGCAATAGCCCTTGTCAAAAAGCAACGTACAACGTACATTGCTTAATTTAAAAATACTTTATTTCTAAAAAATGCTAAACATCATCTGAGCTTTGAGTGGGTCATAATCATATTGCTGGTGGAATTCTTGCCTTGATATTGATGACTGCTGACTGATCAAGGTGGTGGTTCCTTGGGGTGGCTATGGCAATTTCTTAAAACAAGACAATAGAGTTTGCCACACTAATTGCCTCTTCCATTCATGAATTATTTCTCTGTAGCACACAATGCTGCTTGAAAGCATTTTACCCACAGTAGAACTTCTTTAAAAGTGGACTCGATTCTCTCAAACTTTGCCACTTGCTGTATCAACTAAGTTTAGGGAGTAGTCTAAATCCTTGGCTTCCCTGATGGCTCAGCTGGTAAATAATACACCTGCAATGAGGAGACCCCAGTTTGATTCCTGGGTCAGGAAGATCCCCTGGAGAGGGGAACGGCTACCCACTCCAGTATTCTGGCCTGGAGAATTCCAGAGACTCTATAGTCCATGGGGTCACAAAGAGTCGGACACGTCGGAGCGACTTTCACTTTACTTTCACTAAATCCTTTGCTGCCGTTTCAGCAATCTTCACAGTATCTTCACCAGGAGTCACTCCCATCTCAAGAAACCTTTTTATTTGCCCATTTGTAACAGGCAACCTCTCCACCATTACAGTTTTATTATGAGGTTGCAGCAATTCCGTCACATCCTCAGGCTCCACTTCTAGTCCCAGCTCTCTCGCTATTTCCACCACCTCTGCCGTTACTTCCTCCCATTAATTATCTTACCCGGATTTTCTGGATAATTTGCTGTGGCTTCTACATCAGCACTTGAGGCTTCACCTTGTACTTTGACATAATGGAAATGGCTTCTTTCCTTAAATCTCATTGACCAACCTCTCCTAGCTTCAAGCTTTTCTTCTGCGGCTTTCTCTCCTCTCTCAGACTGCTTAGAATTGAGAGATAAGGGCCTTGCTCTGGGTTTGGCCTTGGATTAAAGGAATGTTGGGACTGGTTTGATCTTTCATCCAGGCCACTAGAACTTTCTCTATGTCAGCAGTAGGCTCTTTTACTTTGCTGTGATTTGTTTGTTCACTAATTGCTTGGCACTTTTGGCCTGTCTGAGCTTTTGACATGCGTGCATGTATGTGCGTGCTAAGTCACCTCAGTCGTGGCTGACTCTTTGCAACCCATAGACTGTAGCCCGCCAGGCTCCTCTGTCCATGGGGATTCTCCAGGCAAGAATACTGGAGTGGGGTGCCATGCCCTCCTCCAGGGGATCTTCCCAACCCCGGGATCGAACCTTCATCTCTTAGGTCTTCCACATTGGCAAGCGGGTTCTTTGCCACTAGTGCCCTTTGGGAGGCCCTGCTTTTGACATGCCTTCCTCATTAAAACAAAAGCTGGAAATGACTAGGGTTAAAACAAGATGGGCTCCTCTTCCTTTCACTTGAACACTGAGCAGCCACTGTAGGTTATTAACTGACCTAATTTCAATGTTGTTGCATCTCAGGGCACAGAGAGGCCCGACTGGAGGGAAAGATGAGGGGACAGCTGGATGGTGGAGCAGTCAGAACACACACAACATTTATGGATTAGGTCTGCTTTCTTACATGGGCATGTTTGTGGCCCCCGAAACAATTACAAAAGTAACATCGAAGATCACAGAGCACCTTAACAAATATAATCATGCCAAAGTCTGAATATTGCAAGGATTACCAAAATGTGACACAGGGACAAAACGTGAGCCGACACTTGATGGAAAAACGGCACCCCTAGCATGCTCGACGCAGGCTTGCTGCAAACCTTCGATCTGTAAAACATGCATTATGTGGGAAAGGCGATACAGTGAAGCTCAATAAACTGAGGACTGGCTGTAAACAGACTTACCGTGTATATTCCATTGTCAAGATAATATCCTTTCTTTGTTTACCGAGCATTAACAAGAAACAACACTTACAAATAAAACCAGTTAACCATCTAAACAAGTACACTGTGTTTAATACAGGAAATTGGATTTGTTCCCTTAAGTCATAAAATTCTGTTTAGGGAACTGAATTTGTTTGCTATGGTTGTAAAATGAGCTCACTAGTGAATTAATTTAATGCAGCATTCTGCACATGGTGTTGATTTTCCTGCTGGTCAGAAAATCTCCAATTCCTTGGATTGTTTTTCTCAGGCTTATAAGGGTCTAAAAAAATAAACTGCCACTCTAACAGCTCTAAATCCAAACAGATTGCAACTTTTATTTTTCCCTAACAGAGCCATGAAATTAGAAGACGCTTACTCCTTGGAAAAAAGTTATGACCAACCTAGATAGTATATTCAAAAGCAGAGACATTGCTTTGCTGACTAAGGTCCATCTAGTCAAGGCTATGGTTTTTCCTGTGGTCATGTATGGATGTGAGAGTTGGACTGTGAAGAAGGCTAAGTGCCGAAGAATTGATGCTTTTGAACTGTGGTGTTGGAGAAGACTCTTGAGAGTCCCTTGGACTGCAAGGAGATCCAACCAGTCCATTCTGAAGGAGATCAATCCTGGGATTTCTTTGGAAGGAATGATGCTAAAGCGGAAACTCTAGTACTTTGGCCACCTGATGCGAAGAGTTGACTCATTGGAAAAGACCCTGATGCTGGGAGGGATTGGGGGCAGGAGAAGAAGGGGACAACCGAGGATGAGATGGCTGGATGGCATCACGGACTCAATGGGCGTGATACTGAGTGAACTCTGGGAGATGATGAGCAGGGAGGCCTGGCGTGCTGCAATTCATGGGGTCACAAAGAGTTGGACATGACTGAGCGACTGAACTGAACAGAGTCATAACTGTTTTGGGTTAAACTTGATCCCAATATTTGAGGGATCTAAAAGAAAAGTGCCACGATTTCTGAACACGGCTCTTCCTATCATAGAGAAAATGTTTGGGTGTAATTAAATTGTACAAAATAGATCCACGTTGAACTTGTAAACAGAATCCTATTTCACAGAGTAACAGGGGGACCTGTTATCTGGCAAAGCATCTTGATGTAGAACCATGTACCACAGCTAATTTTACTGTTTTTGAGATTTTTGTATATTGACTGTTCCTTTTAAATAGAAGCCTGTGTTGATATTGTAGTTCATTCTTCCCACCACTTTCCCTTGGATAAATAGGCTACAATAATGAGTGATTACTATGTCAATAACACCTCATCTTGGAATAACAACTCGCAGTTTACACAGACTGCTTCATCGGATCATCAGAATATCTTGTGTGGTGAGTTTCTCCCCCATTTCACAGATGAAGGAACTGAGGCTTTGAGAGGTTATATGACTTGCTGAAGGTAGCCAGCCAGTAGGTGACAGGGTGTGAGTCTTCAGATGCCAAGTCCTGTGTCCTTCCAGCGCACACAATGTCACACTAGGGAGTCAGGCTTCTCCCCTTCTCCAGGGAGGCTGTATCAGCCGATGTAGCCGGTATGAGTGAGCCCGTGGAAAGCTTTAGATTTCTGTCCATGTATTTTGCTATGGCAGAGCCCTGTGTCTCTACTAGCAAGGATTAGCAAACAATTTTAACTCTCTGATCTACACTTCTGAAAAACATTTCTTCTTGAAGGGAGACATTCGGGCCATTTCCTGGTTAACATTTGCAAAGCGCTGCAGGAAACTCATTAGCTTGGAAGGAACACGATCACGGCAGTCGCATTTGGAAACAGAAGGTGAGGCGTTAATTATTAACATGATATCACCCCAAAGATTCACGCAGAATGATTAACGCTGCTGTTGGGAATGTTAGGACGGAATGAACAGAGCCCTTGAAGCCATTCCTGGAGCAAGAAAAGGCCTGGCTCCTGCTCTGAGTGTTCACAGCAAGGACCCAGCGGGAAAGAACAACTTGGTATTCTTATTCAGTTATGATTCTTCCTTATTAAAATGCATTAAACCATTCCAGTGCCTACAAGGTGACAGATTCAGGCTTTGTTGAGGCACCAGCATTTGCAAGTCTATAAACTCAGCCATCTTTGTTGGGCCAAGGCTCAAAGTTAGTCTTGGGTGCCTGATGAGGGGCAGGGTGCACAGCTGGCCCAGGGATTCCAATCATTCACTGGGGAGGATCAGGATCAGCCTCACATCCCCACGCTGCAGGCCGGAATGGACCTCGCTGAACACCTGGATGCCTTCAGGAAGAGAAGGAACAGTATCCGGAGAGTGGGTTGTGGGTGAGGAGCAAAATTAACTGGTGTTCGCAGGGCACCATCTATGAGCCAAGCACTATGTGACGTGCTCCCTGTTATCTAACTGAATCCTTGGAGAACAGCAACTCTGAGTTCTCATGTCCATTTTAGAGATCTGCACACTGAGGCGTGGTGCACTGACTTACAGGGTCACGCAGGTGAGTGGCCGAGCCAGATTCACACTCGTGGGGCCTAATTCCAGGCCCCATCCTCCCAATTGCTCCGCCTTCCCTTGGAAGAAGAAGGGCAGCTGGAATTGACCCAGAGAATGGTAGGTAGAAGCAAGGACATGGAGGATGAAACATTCAGGAGGTAGGAATTTAAGAAGTGCCAAGGGAAATTAGAGGTTGATGTCTAAGAAGAATCTTATGTGTCAGGCTTAGAGGTCTGTGCTTAACTTGGTAAATAATAGGAGCCTTTGAATACCAAACCATCTCTCCTCAGTAAATTGTATTTACTGGTGTATTGGCTTTATCTAGGACCCAAGTTTTTCTAAGAATATTTAACACATACATAAGTACAGAAAACACTTTACTAAGGTCAGACTGGAAGAATGTAAATTCTGTAATATGAATACACCGATAGTCGACCATAAGCAGTTTCACTTATCAACAGGTTATGTCATCGACAAGTTAAAACAAATGCCGCCAAAGAACAAAGGCAAACACATATTTACTGAGAGTGAACAATGGCCATCCCAGGCTTTTCAAAGCATATCACTTTATACACTGATAGGCATTTAATTTTTACCTTAGAAGACTACTTTGGTATGTGTTTTATGATTATAAAAGTAATACGGGCTTACTGCAGAAAACTTGGGAAACGCAGAAAACACCAATACGTGTCTGCCTGATTTATAGCACTACCTACTGGCTCTCCTACTCGGCTGCCATTTCTTTTAACAAAACACACTCTAGTGTTTTTCTAATGTGTGAAGCATTCTCTTAATTACTCTCCAGGATTCGGTTCACACTGATGACGAGTACCAACAACACTTATTAGGTCCTCACCTTCCTTCTTTGTCTTTTCTCTCCCTTCTCCTCTCCCTTTAAGAAAACCCCATCTCTAAGTGACCTAAAGCAGAGGCCAAGCTTCATGCACATCCTCACCCTGACCACTTAGCCTAGCAGTGCTTGAACTTGCCTTTTGCTCTCATTCATTCGACAGTCCTTTGTCTAGGGTTTAAAAGTAAGATATGTCAAATCATGGCCTTAGGCTGGCATTCAGGTTAACAAGCACCGCCTGGGGAAAGAACTTTAAATACATAAGCATAAAAGTAACCTGTAGATGGGTTATAAGGAGAGAAAGGATCACTTTCATTTGTCAAAACAGGCTCCTCCCGAGGGGGTGATAACTTCAGATGACTTTCAGACTCTTCCTCCCCGAAGTCAACATTCATCTTCTAATCATTTATTGAGCACCTATGAGGTCATACAGGAGATAAAAGGGTTTCCCCTATGGCTCAGTGGTAAAGAATCCACCTGCAATAACGGAGACACAGGAGTTGCAAGTTCAGTCCCTGGGTTGGGAAGACCCCCTGGAGGAGGGCATGGCACCCCACTCCAGTGTTCTTGCCTGGAGAATCCCATGGGCAGAGGAGCCTGGCGGGCTACAGTGCATGGGGTCACAAAGAGCCAGGCACGACTGAAGCACCTGAGCACAGTACCACGCGGGAGACACAGAAATATGCAAGGTAGGGCGTGGCCTTTAGCAGTTTCAGACCTACAGGTTAAAAGTTTTCAATGAGGTAAAACATGTTAAGTGGCCTAAGGTGGCTGGAATGCTCTGGGCATTCAGAGAGGGGAATTCTCCCCTGAGAGAGGGGATCAGGCATCTGACTCAGGTCTTGGAGTATGGACAAGAGACACACGTGAGACGTGCGTGGGTGTACGTGTGTGTGTGCCAGGGGGAGTGGGGGAGGGATCTGAAGCAGGAAGAACAGACGGAGCAAAGGCAGGGAGCACTAGAGACCAGGCAGTGTGTAGGGAAGAGAGGAGCCAAACTGAACGGAAGCAGAGGGAGGAACAGAAGAGGCTGGAAAGGAAGCGTGCGACCCCCTGGCTGTGAGCCCGGGATGGCAGAGTTTAGACTATTCCCACTAGCCTGGAACTACTTCGTCATTCACCAAATGTTTCCTTATCATGAGGTGAAGTGAGAGTCGCTAAGTCGTGTCTGACTCTTTGCGACCCCATGAACTCATCCATGGAATTCTCCAGGCTGGAATACTGGAGTGGGCAGCCTTTCCCTTCTCCAGGGGATCTTCCCAGCCCAGGGATCGAATTCAGGTCTCCTGCATTGCTGGCGGATTCTTTACCAGCTGAACCACAGGGGAAGCCTGTTTCCTTATCATAGACACCATCAGATAGAGACAGAAAAACAACTCATGGGCCCTTGCTCTCAGCATGGAATTCCATGATTTAACTTTCTAGAAGGATAGTTTAAACTCAAAGACAACTTATCTAGAGCAGAACAAAACCAGCCAAAATGCAACACTAGTGACAAGAATTTTTTTTTTTTTTTTGCTGAGTAACAAGCTGTCCCAAAAGTTAATCACTAAGAACAACACTCACTTGACTGCGTACTAAATTGATTCAGTCTTGTCCGACTCTACGCGACCCTATGGACTGTAGCCTGCCAGGCTCCTCTGCCCATGGGATTCTCCAGGCAAGAAGGCTGGTGTGGGTTGCCATGCCCTCCTCCAGGAGATCTTCCTGACCCAGGGGTCAAACTCATCTCACTTACATCTCCTGCATTGGTAGGTGGCTTTCTTACCACTACCACCACCCGGGAAACCGCACTCAGTTGACTCCTTACTCGTAAGTCTGCAGTTTGGGATGGTCTTGATGGACACAGCTTATCTCTTTTCCATGTGGTGTTAGCTGGGGTAGCTTGATCGACGGGGTCTGGCTAGAACGGCCAACTTGTGTCATACATCTGGGTCTCAGAACTCACCATGGGCTGGTGTGGCCTGCACCCTGAAGGCCTGTGAGCTTTGCAGTTGCCCAGCCTTGAGGCCAGAGACAGCAAAGAAAGAGCCGAGAGATGGCAATGGGACATTGATAGTTTCTTAGACAGGGGATCTTACACAAAGGCTCCTGGATCAACAACTCACTGTGTGCAGCAGAAGGCAGGTGGAACATGCCAGCAGCCTCCTCCTCCACTCTGGGAAGGAGGAGGCTACCATTTATAGGGAGGAATTGATGTCAGGTGGCCTCATCAGTTACCAGGGAATAATTAAGCCCTATAATTAAGAAGATTGTATAGTCATGTGAGTGAAGTGGGGACTGGCCAAGCAGGACATATCCAGAGAGCAAGAGAACAACCTTCTTGAGGAGCGGAGCCCCATGATAGGGGTCCTCAGCTCTCCTCCATGTGGCATCTCCGTGTAGTTACCTTGGTCTTCCTTCCAAAACAGAGACTTCAGCCATTCTTCTTCCTTCCTGGTAGTCTGGCTGTTGATGCGGCAGCTGGCTCCCCCAGACTGCAAGCCAGGAAGCTGCTGGGGCTCTCAAAGCATAGCTAGAACCTGCGCGTGGCCCTGCAAGCGTGCTGGTGGTTACAGCAGGTCCCAACGCCAGCCCCGATTCGAGGGCGGAGAGTCACCCAAGGACAGGAGGCCCGATTCACTGGAGGGCACCAAAGTAACAATATACCACAAATCTTAAAGGCATTCCACAGCATCTTCCACAACTTTAATCAACCGAGGGGCCTTAAGTGCACAGATGTTTGTGCTTCCGGGTGGGTGACCTGCCTGTCCCCTCCACCCCCACCTGTTTGAATGCAGTCATTTCTCACGCAGTCACTGATCACTGACTAGAACCGCAGTAGATTCTGGAACCAACCTTGCAGCTTAGTTTTGAACAGGCCACCATCTGAGAAGGAAGAGGGCTCAGCTCAGAATCATCTCACCAGCTCAGTCCCCAATCTGGATGACTCCCTAGAGCTCCTGCTGTCGAGTATCCCAGCATCAAGACAGGAAGAAAGAAAGCCCACTCGTGCCTGGTTCCAGCCACCCCTTCTGCCCCCTCCCACAGCCAGTCTCTCCCAGGACACATGGCAGCCCCTTGACTGTGTTATGCGGTCCTGTCTTTGGAGAGCTGGGACAGAAAACTGAGCCCCTGGTGCTGAGCCTGGCATTGCGATCCCTCTGCAGCATCTGTGGCCTTCTGTGTTTTCCAGTTTCAAGGCAGGACATAGTTGGTCCAGGTGTGACCCAAACACCAAGATCAGCAGTAAATACCAGGATTTCCAGGAGAAGACTGAGAAGTCATCTGGCTGGAGGGAAGGTGGGAGGGACTGTGAGATTTTCCTTCTTATAAGATTCATAAGACTTTTTGCTTTTTATAAGATTTATAGGATTTTTATAAGGGGGACTGTGAAATTAAACTCATTATAAGATTAATGTGACCCCACTTATAACTAGGATTGATCACCAAAAAACTGACATAGTAGCCAAGAGATGATGAATAAAAATGTATACTTAGTACACATAAAAGCAAAAGTTAACTGAGTCAAACAGACGAGCAGCAGTGGCGAGTTTTTTAATTAGTTTTATTTTTTTACATTTCTAACCATCCATCAGTTATTCCATAACAAGGCAGTGTGCTGACTAAATGTAGGCTCCCACAGTCAGGGTTTGAATTCTGCTTCAATTAATTACTGGGTTATCTTGGGCAAGTTAATTTCCCTGTGCCTTAGTTTTCTTGGGCTTCCCTGGTGGCTCAGATGGTAAAGAATCCACCTGCAGTGCAGGAGACCTGGGTTGGGTCCCCAGGTTGGGAAGATCTCCTAGAGAAGAGAACAGCTACCCACTCCAGTATTCTGGCGTGGAGTATTCCATGGACAGAGGAGCCTGGAGGGCTATAGTCCATGGGGTCACAAAGACAGTGACTTTCACTTTAGTTTTCTTACCTATGAAATGAGGGTACTAAAAGTACCTTTCTCACAGCTTGTTGTGAATATTAAATAATACTTGCAAAGTGCTTAGTACCCAGTGAACTATAAACATGCTCAATACACATTATTCATTATTAATATTCCACAGATTACCATTAGCTCGAGGTTTTTCAACACATGCTTCATCGATTTTTTTCTCTTTATTAACTCTTGTTTGGAATATCTTGGAGACACTGGCTGTTGACAATGATGAGCAGCTTAGAAACGGCCCTCCACACTAACTTCTTGGTACCTTGGCCAACTCTAAATAGGTCTGACCAGAAAAAGGTATTAATAGCAAATGGCAAAGGCTCAATAGCAGATTAAAAAAAAAAAAAACTTCAGGTAATATTCTCCTAAACCTTAAAAATTAAAAAGAAAGGTTGGCGATAGAGGTATCCTTAAGAAGAAAAATGCTGAGACATAAGCACCGAATCCACATATACTTTAAATGTTTTAAAGAAAGGACGCACCTTATTATCAAACTTGTGTGGAAGAAAACAAAGCATACGCTATTTAGAATTTACTTTCGTCGCAACTATACAATTCCACAGTCTTAAGTTTGCCATCAATTGCTCTCCCAACATCCCATTTTCTATCGCAATCACCAGAGGCAACAGAGCATCCGAAGGGTTACAAGAGGGGGACTATCAGCCCCCAGCCATGCGCTCACTGGACCCACCTCCCTGACGCTCTGTGTCTACAGGATTTTATTTGCATAGAAGAACTGCAGGAGCTCGGGATGGTAGTAGCTCTGAAAGAAATTGGCAAAGGGACACGTGAGGGAAGGATCCAGTAAACCTCCTCGACTAGAACGAGTAGACGGTCATCAAAGGCTGAGCTTGAGGATAAACAACTTTCAGGGTCTCAGAGGAGGAGGCAGCATCGTCACTGGCATTCACCCAGAGATCTAAGACAGGTGGTGCCAGTGGTAAAGAACCCGCCTGCCCCTGCAGGAGATGCAACGCAGGTTCCATCCCTGGGTCAGGACGATCCCCTGGAGGCGGGCATGGCAGCCCACTCCAGTGTTCTTGCCTGGAGGATCCCATGGACAGAGGAGCCTGGCGGGCTACAATCCATAGGGTCACAAGGGGTTGGACACAATTTAAGCGACCTAACACACACACACACACACAGATCTAAACAGGAACTGCCAATGCATTTTGTGTACAGTCCTCTGGGTGTTTTGCCATTTACATTGCGTTGTGGGTCAATTACAGTTGTTTTATGGGGGCAACTCCCTGGTGTGCCGACCACCTTCCGCCTTAACACCGGCATCGACTGCGCAGGGACTGGAAGAACGTCTCCTGCCCTCGTTCACTCACCAGCTGCCGGCAGAGTTTAGGAGTTCCTTTGATCCTCCTCATTCTGGAAGCTGTAGTCCTTGCTTTGTCTCAGATACGGAGAACAGGCTCGAAAAGTTGTTTTGCAGGCCTGAGAGAAATAATATCACCACCTTATGGTCACAAAAGTGAGAGAGTTTTATAATCCCAAGCAAGGAGGAGGAATGCACCGACCTGTGATCTGGGGACCACTGAGAATGTGAACATCACCTCCAGAAAGTTTGAAAATTTGAATCTTAAAGGATTTCTGCTTATGTTTTTTTTTTTTTTTCCCAAATTTTAAGCTTTTCATTTTGTATTGGGGCCTAACTGAAGAACAATGTTGTGACAGTTTCAAATGAACAGAGAAGGGACTCAGCCATGCACATACATGTATGTATTTTCCCCCAGATTCCTCCCATCCAGGATGGCACATAGCTATGAGAGGATTTATGCTTATGCAATGACCATGTCTATAACTTGGGCCTGCAGGGGAGGGCAAAGCTAGAGTTTACCACAACCCTTCCCGTCTCATCAAAAGTAGTGCTGGATTGCTATATTTAAATGGGTAACCAACAAGGACCTACTGCAGAGCACAGGGAACTCTGCTCCATGTTATGCGGCAGCCTGGATGGGAGGGAGTGTGGAGGAGAAGGGATACATGTATGTGTGTGGCTGAGTCCCTTTGCTGTTCACCTGAAACTATCACAACATTGTTAATCGGGATACCCTAACACAAAATAAAAAGTAAAAAACAAACTATTTTAAAAAGTCGTGCTAGATTCCTAAATTCAATCTCAATCTCTCTCTCTCCCTCTCCTTCCCTCATGCACTGCCTTAAAGAAGATCAGTGATTTAGTGGAACCCTTTGCTGGGCTTCCCTGATAGCTCAGGTGGTAAAGAATCCATCTGCAATGCGGGAGACCTGGGCTCAATCCCTGGGTTGGGAAGATCCCCTGGAGAAGGGATAGGCTACCCACTCCAGTTTTCTGGCCTGGAGAATTCCATGGACTGTGTAGTCTATGGGGTCCGACAAAAAGTCAGACACGATTGAGTGACTTTCACTTTCACTTGCTCCTATGGTTTTGAAACTCTCACCTGCTCTAAAGCAGCCCTGAGGTCCAGCCAATCCCATTAGGACACATTTTCTCCAAGAATGAAACAAAAATTTCGTGGCTCAGACAGTAAAGAATCAGCCTGCAATGCAGGAGACTCGGGTTCAATCCCTGGGTCAGGAAGACCCCCTGGAGAAGGGAAAGGCAACCCACTCCAATATTCTTCCCTGGAGAATCTCTTGGACAGAGGAGCCTGGCAGGCTACAGTCCATGGGGTCACAAAGAGTCCCACACAACTGAGCGATTAACACACTTCTCACTTTTCATTGGAAGCTAAGAAGCCAAATCTGAACCAGGTGGGAAATCTGAACCAGGTGCGGTGACAAAAGCTAGCTGGGTGTGAACAAATCTCCTCTGAGAGGAGCTGCTGCCCCAGAGAGTCAGCCAGCACCTCCCTGCCCCCTCCGCATCAACCTGACTGTATCTGGCATTGACAGCGGCCGGAACCAGGCAGGCAGGGCAGGCGCAGACGGAAAAGAACACCCCTGCTCAGAGAGGGATCAGGTAGCCATCAGAGAGGCACTTTCTCCCGGGACTCACACGGATGCTCCTCTGAGCATCCACGACGGAACTGACCACAGCAGAGGGCTTGGCATCCTGACTCAGCAGGGCTGCCTCCCTGCTCCCTCCACAAGCGGTGCCGTGGTTCCAGGCGGTTTCCCAGAGAGGCTCAGACTTACCTTGGCCACCTGGGGATTCCTGTCTTGTAAGTGGGTCAGGAGGGAGTCCTGAGTCTGCTTCACCTGACGGGTGAAGAACCTCCTCCACTTCCGTCCAGCGAGGGCAGCCAGTTGCCCAAACAAGACAAAGGCCGAGTATCTCAGGCTGTCGTTCTCCTGTGGGTCCCCGTGAACAGAACAACAAACCCCAGTCAGTACCACAAACAGCTGCATCATGGGACAGCGCGGACCTATGTCCTGCACGTTCCAGGTGAGCCCCGACCTCCCGTCTCAGCACTCGGTGGCTGGGCTGGGGGATGGAGAGGAGACCCCTTGAGTCTGCATAGGTTTAAACATCGTCAATCTCCAAACGTTAAATAATGAAGAAAAAGTCTGGGGAGCTGGAAGTAGCCACAGTGATGCCCGTGTCTGCTGGAGGAGCGCCTCCGTGCAGACTCAGGGGTCTCCTCTCCATCCAAGTATTATGGGCTTCCCTGGGCTCCCCTGGTGGCTCAGGGGTTAAAGCGTCTGCCTGGATGCAGGAGACCCGGGTTCGATCCCCTGGGTCAGGAAGATCCTCTGGAGAAGGAAACGGCACCCCACTCCAGTACTCTTGCCTGGAGAATCCCATGGAGGGAGGAGCCTGGTGGGCTACAGTCCATGGGGTTGAAAAGAGTCGGACAGGGCTGAGCGACTTCACTTTCACTTTATGGGCCTCCCTGGTGGCTCAGATGGTAAAGAATCTGCCTGCAATGCAGGAGACCCAGGTTTGATCAATTCAAAATAAACCAAAAGGGTTTATTAAAAAAAAAAAAAGTAAGTCTCCTTCCTACACTTCTCCACCTGCCACCAAAGTTCCCTCTCCACAAAGTCATATATTTTGTATGTAGCCCTTCAGAAAATTAAGAAGGAAAAACTAAAATATATATTATTAAATAGCCCTTTCCCGCATTTTTACACAAATGGACATGGACCATTCCACTGTTAGGCACCTTGGTTTTTCATCAGTCTCTCTGGGAGCTCTTTCCCACGTCAATCCAAACAGAGGTTTTTGGTGGGGCAGGGGTTGTGGGGGGGTTGCTGCATCATAATTCATTTGACCCACTCCCTGTTACCACTCCCAGCATGTCTGCCAGGCCATCTCTCTTTACTTTGGTCTGAATTCTCCCACATGCAGCAGAAATCATCGTTTCTTTCCTGACATCCTGACAGCTCTCCAGCTCTGGATATGATTGCCTGGTGTGTCCCTGACTGCAGGTCAGCAGCTTCAGGCCTTTCTCCATCTCCCCAGGGAGCTGTCTAGTCCAAGCATTTCCCTGCCCAGGTTGGGAGACAGCAGGTGTTTGCCCAGAATCACAGGATGAGGGAACAGAGAACCAGAGTGGTAACCCAGTCTCCTGACTCATGGTGAAGGAATTTTTATATCAGTGTTTCCTGATCCTCACCAGCTCCAGGTGCACCAGAGGGAACTGGACTGGGACGGGCCTCCTCACCTGCAACTGGGGGCCACAGACATTCAGCAGGACTGGACACCACTGGCCTCTTGTGAAACAATGTTTCGCACATGTGACACACACAGAAATTGCCTTAGTGTTTCATTCTCCATTGATCTCCCAGTGTGTGTGTGTGTGTGTGTAATTCAAGTCAGCTAGCGCTCACTGTGGAGAAGGAACTGGCACCCCACTCCAGTGTCCTGCCTGGAGAGTCCCAGGGACGGGGGAGCCTGGTGGGCTGCTGCTGTCTATGGGGTCGCACAGAGTCGGACATGACTGAAGCGACTTAGCAGCAGCAGCAGCAGCGCTCACTGAGTCCTGACTCCATCTGAAGCACTACCCTAATGCTATGAGATGCGCAGAGGTGGGTAAGGGGCTGTCTGCCCCCCACCCCCCGCCCGGGAGTCTGACAGCCATCTGAAGGGGACATAGCACAGGCAGGCAGGGAAGAATGCTCTGACAGAGTTACAAACTGTCAGAAAGAGCGCCCCACAAGTATCCCCAGGTTTCACTTTGACAAGGGCTCTCTGATCAAAAATCACAGTCCACCTGGCTTTAAAAATGATTGCATGAGAAAATGGGTTACCTCTTTACTCATTAAAGCCAGACCTGGGGCAAGTTCCTTGACCCCCGCGGCCTCAGTCACAAGATGGAGCTGATAAAAAGAGCTCATAGTCCATTAACCAAGAAACATGGGGCCAGAAACTTCTTGTAATTCCATTTTTCAACTCACATTCGGTGTCCTTAAGCGTTTGTTTTATGTATTACACAACATTGCCACGGGAGGGTCTGCAGCAGTACCCTCGAAGCAAATGCGCTTGGAAAGGGGACTGAGGAGTTTCCCCTGAGGCCCTCGAAGTCCTTGTCCTCCCCGGCTCCTCCCCGTCGAAGTCCTCGTCCTCCCCGGCCCCCCCCGGCTCCCTCCTCCTCCAAGTCCTCGTGCTCCCCAGTTACTCCTCCTCAAAGTCCTCGTCCTTCCCGGGTACTCCTCCTCGAAATCCACGTCCTCCCCGGCTCCTCCTCCTGCGCGCCCCCACCCCGGAGGATTCACTGTAATGGAGCCGTGAGCATATACACACCGATGACATTGATGCCCACGTGTGTTCACTGACATTCTTGAGACAAGATAAATTAGGATCGATGCCCCAATCCCCGGTCCTATGTAAAAATCCCTCCCTTCTTCTGTAAGAGTCCTTTCAGAGACTCTCATGCCTGGAATTATAGAACAAAGGTTTATGCTGTGCCCCCCACCCCCACCCCCTCAAGATCGCATGGCAAACAAGCCCTGGTGATTAAGATGGCACCTCCAGAGAGACGTAGAGACACCACCCTGGAGATAACCTGCTTACTACTCCAGGGAGGTGGAGCAGAGACCTCCCTCCCCACCCCAGAGAGCCCTGGTTCACATTGAGCACAGGCCTCTCCGTCTCCCTGAGCAGGAGGGGAGGCAAATGTCCCAGCAGCTACTCATAAGCTTCAAGCTCCATACTTTGCGGGTTTCTCTTCCTCCCGTGGGGTGCAGGCACCCGGCTCTCACAGAGTTACTCCTGAGGAATCAGGTGTGCCGAACTCATGCAAGATGCTCTGTGAGTAAATGCAAAGCCTGCTCCCTGCTCTACAGGTCTTGTGTGTGTGTGTGTGTGAACCACATATGGTAAGCTAACTGATCAGCTCTGTGTGTGTGTGTTAACTACAGTAAGCTAAGTGATCAGCTGTGTGTGTGTGTGTGTGTGTATGTGTGTGTGTGTGTGTGTGTGTATGTGTGTGTGTGTGAACCACGGTAAGCTAACTGATCAGCTGTGTGTGTGTGTGAACTATGTATGGTAAGCTAACTGATCAGCTGTGTGTGTGACTGTGTGTGTGTGTGTGAACTACAGTAAGCTAACTGATCAGCTGTGTGTGTGTGTGTGTAACTACGGTAAGCTAACTGATCAGCTGTGTATGTGTATGTGTAACTACAGTAAGCTAACTGATCAGCTGTGTGTGTGTGTGTGTGTGTGTGTGTGTGTGTAACTATGGTAAGCTAATTGATCAGCTCCCGAGCCCTCACATTCTGTGTCCATGTACTTTTGTTCAGCCTGCCTTGTCACCCAGCAGTTAAGAGGGCAGGCCCTGATTGTAAAGCAAGTATCCTCCAATTAAAAATCTATTTTAAAAATTAAAATAATAAAATAGATAAGCAACAAGGATATATTGTACCAAGAATTACAACCATTATCTTGTAACAACTTTTAATGGAGTACGAACTGTAAAAATACTGAATCACTATGCTGTGTACATGAAACTAGTATTGTAAATTGACTACACCTCAATAAAAACAGAATTCAATTAAAAAAAATTTTTTTAACAGAAAAAAAAAGTGCAGGCCCTGGGCAGAGGGCCTAGTTTCATACCCACTGACTCACTCCATGATCCCTGGGCAAGTTACCTAACCTTTCAAGGCCTTGGTTTCCTCCTCTATAAAGTGAAGATAACAGTGACTGCCTCGCCGGGCTATCGTGAAGGTGAGACGATCCACGCAAACTGCCTGGAAACATGCCTGCACACAGTAAGAGCTCACTAAACCTGGACTACGCTGATCATCACATTTGTAAGAAACCATTGAACACACGTGGGCATCATCATCATTAAGTGTGTCTATACGCAACGGGTCTATTACGATGAAGACTCCTTGAGGGGTGGTGATGGGATCCTGCATATCTTTATATATCTTCTGTAACCCCCCAGCACAGTACCAGTCTCTCAACAAGAAAGTTGAAAGTGAAATGTCTGATTCTTTGCCATCCCATGGACTATACAGTCCATGGAATTCTCCAGACCAGAATACTGGAGTGAGTAGCCCTTCCCTTCTCCAGGGGATCTTCCCAACCCAGGGATCAAACCCAGGTCTCCTGCATGGCAAGAGGATTCTTTACCAGCTGAGCCACAATTTCTTAATAACTAGCGAATAACAGAGGCCTTGTTTCCTGAGCAACGCGTCACCCAGGGCTCACATTTGACTTTAAGAACCTGGAATTTTCCCACGTCGTCTCACTTACGTCATCGAGCAGAGTCCGGGTCTGAAGGGTGATGTCTATGAAGAAGGAGCCAAGGGCTTTCCCCTGCATCTTGCCCAGGATGATGGTCAGGGTTTTCATGCTTTCATGGATGACTTCCAGAACTCACCGGGTCGTACAGGCCGTGCACCAGCAGGTCTAGGATAATCTTCTTATACTTTCTCACCTGTTAGCAAGGTTGGAAAGCATTAGCAGCACAGCAATCGCTCCGCACGGGTTGGAAAGCACCTCCACTTCTGATCATCCAATAACCTGGGGCTTGGACTAAGAGGTCATGGCTTTCTTCAGCACAGGATGCAATAACTCTTAGAAAAATAACAAACACTTTCGCTAATCTGACCCAAGAACCCAGCTCGGTCTTGGAAGAATGGAGAGAACAGTCTGGAGCCTGGCCTGTGCGTAGGTGAGGCTGGGGAGGGCATGTTAAGGAGAGTAGTGGGCTGGGTGACCTAGGGACCTGTGGCCTACTAGGGACTTTGACAGGGGATGAGACGAAATGGTCACTGAAGTGGACAGATGCTAAAGGAAGAAGTGGGGAAAACATCTTTTCATAAACAAACATAAATTCTTAGAAAAACTAAATTCACCGGAGGGTGATGTCCAGCTGTGTGTTAACCTTGCTGCAGTTCTGTATCCCAAGGCTGATGATACTGACCAGTGATGACCCTGAGCTGACCCCAACGGAGTCACATGAGCCTCTGTAAGTCTCCTGCCCTCGAGGGTGGAACGAACCAGTGACTTTGAGAGCTTCTGACCTCTCAAACGTCACGGTGGTGACGGATGTCGTTCCCACGGTTCCCTTAGATCCCGTGGCAGACAGGAGCGGGAGACGCTCTCCTGCTGACCGTGAAGAACTAAAGCTGCCGTGCTGTGTGAGGGTGGCCTCTGGGAGCCGGGGACGGCCGGTCGGCAAGGAAAGAGGGATGTTAGTTCTACAACCGGAAAGAACTGAATTCTTCCAACAGCTCCCAAAGCTTGGAAGATGACCCTGAGCTTCAGAAAGGAATGCAGTCTGGCTCACACCTTGAGGCAGCCTTGCGGGCCCCCGGGCAGAGGACCCAGCTGAACTGTACCTGGACTCCTGACCCAAGGAAACGGCGAGATATGAATGCCAGGCCATGGAAATCCGTTACACAGCAGTGGACTCCCAGACCTGGGACTCCAGGCCACGAGGGCGGGCCGAGAGCCCCCTGCCCTTCCTACCTTGTCCGGGGTCTCACAGGCCATGGTTCCTAGGCCTCTCATCACCATATGACGCTTTTTAACACTGGGGTCCCGGGCTGTCTCTGCCAAGATGAAAAACACATTCTTCAGAGGTTCCTGCTTCTGGAGCCTCAGATTCCAAGAAACCTAGGTGGTGGGTCAAAAATACATTGATTTGGGAGTGTTCAGAGTGACACTGTACCCATCACCAACCCTAATCCCTTCCTGTAAGAAAAACCTGTTTTGCTGCTCGATTTTACTCCTTCTTTCTCCACCTAAAGACACCTGGCTTTTGCTGGGAATATATTGTTTAATCTACATATTGGAGAAAAGAATGGAGGAAGAGAAAAAGGGGTGGAGAAAAATGACACAGAGCTTATGTTGAGGTAGGTTTGGGGGATTACAGAGACGGGTGCCTGGCCAGCTGTGGATGTGACAGCTGAGACAACGGGGCTTTAGGAGAATTCATGCGATCTGAGAAGCCCAGTCTCTTTAACAGGACAGGGGAAGCTGTGTTCCCCAAGTCCAAAGAAAGGTTTCCTTGACCCTCTTCCTCCCACAGCTCTTCCTTGTTTTTCTGCTTTACCTTGTAGCTAAACCTTGAAAAACGTGTCTATACTCGCTTTCTCCAGCTGCTCCATCCTCTCTTGAACCTTCTCTCCAACAGGCTGATGGCACCCACACCCCTCCCCCACTCTCTGTCCCCAGTATGACTAAATCCCAGGGTCAATTCCCAGTGTTCATTTCACTCAACCTCTCAAGAGCCTTTGACACAATTAGCAAAGCACATCGACAAGCATTTCAGGACACCTGAAAGGTGTCCTACCCTAGAACGTGAGCATCTGAGCAATGAAGATTAGGAAGAGAAATGCATAAATCATGCATATTGGGAAGCACTATGTGGCTGACGCAGAAATGTGGACTTCAAGGTCTAAACTCTAACTGTAGGGCAAGAGACGGGATATTAGAGCTTTGAGCCCTGACGCCAAGAAGGGCGTGTTGTCCTGGACATCACAGAATGTGGCAACATGTTGGAGTCAGAACCAAGACAATGCAAGATTCAGGCAAGACCCAGTAGAAGGTGTGGGATGGGGCTGGAGACGAGACCCACAGCCCTATTTGGTGTTTGTGTGATTACCAAGACTCATCAGTATTTCTGAATATTCATTGCAGTTCATTCTATATTATTATCAGTAAGTTCACAGCAAGCTAAATTCTTCCCAACTCATCTTCTTCTTATCCTATAAACATTTCATTCATGTTAAGAGCTGCCATTAAACTTTTTTCCAGAAGAGGTACCTCAGTAGAAGGAATAGAAGGAACCCACAAGCACACGTATCACAAAGTGGCTGCTGAGACAGGCCATTTGTTCATAATAATTTATCTCAGACCTTGGAAAAGAAAGACATCACTGATGTGCTTTTCTTCTTGGGCTGGGTGGTGGGGCTGGAAGGGGGCTGGCCCAGCATTCTTCTTGGTGTTTGGTCCATGGAACTAAAAAAGAACAAATCATCATATGAGCCACAGACACTCAAAGCCCTGTGCCAGGGTAGGGCTATAAGGAAGCAGTATCCTTGAGGTTTGTCCTGGGGAAGCTGTCACCAAGGAGATGGACTAGTCACATCAGAAGATAAAGAGCAACACCAGCATCACAAATCATCAAGGAAATACAGATCAAAACCACAATGAGATACCACCTCTGGGAGTGCACCCTCGGTCAAAGCCTGCAGTGGGTTAGGGCTTATTCCTTGAAGAACCAGGTGGTAAGCCAAGCTCTTTGTTCTTCTTTGTTTATATACAGCTTGCAATTTTACCACATGCATATATTATTAAAATATATCAGGTTGGCCAAAACCCCGAACTTTTTGGCCAACCCAATACGTTATAAATAAATACAGCTTGCAAAGTGATTCTGATCTGCAACATGGTTTGAGACCCACTGATGTAAACCAGTGCTTCTCAGACATGAGTTATCAGAGGAACTTGTTAAAATGCAGATTCAGACTCAGTGGGTCTAGGGTGGGGTTTCCTGCCTTTCTTATAAGCTCCCAGGTAACATCAAGGCCGCCTATCCCGAGTACTGCGCTTTGAGGGCAAAGGTGCAAAGCTGGAAGCCACAGGAGATAAGACTGTGCGTTGGAAGTGCTGGTAGAGACGCCCCACTGCGCGTGAGAGAGCTTCAAAGGAGAGGCTGAAGCACGCTGCACACGTCGAGACTCCAGTGCGATTCCATGTAGTAAGTTATGCAGGAGAGGCAATAATAACAATTAAAACAGGAAAGTGGTAGAAGATAAGGCAACAGGAAGTAGTTAAAGGCCAGCCATGAAGGACTGACTAGACAGTTTAGTTTTAATTGTAATATTAAATTAAATTTGATTAGCTTAATTATGTAATTGAATTTAATTTGTATATGAGTGAACCATTGATTTTTTTAGATGAAATCCATGTAACATGCAATTAACTATTTTAATAACATTGTGCAACCACCACCTTTATCTGGTCCTAACCTAAAATGCTTTCATCAAAGAAAATCCCATACCCATTGAGAAATTACCATTCTGCCCTCCCCCACCAGTCCCTGGCAACTATTAATTGGATTACTGTCTCTACGAATTTACCTATTCTGGATATTTAATATAAATGGAATCAAACAATATTAGGGCCTTTTGGGTCTGGCTTCTTTCTCTTGGCATGATGTTTTTGAGGTTTATCCACATTGTTGCACAGACTCGTACTTTATTCCTGTTCATATCTAGGTAATATTTCATGGTATGGATAGGCCACGTTTGCTTAGCCATTCATCTTTTGATGGACAGTGGGTTGTCTTCACCTTCTGGGTGCTTCGAATAGCGCTTCTATGAACAATGGCATACAAGTGTTTGAATGTTTGCTTTTAATTCTTTGGGTATATACCTAGGAGTGGAATTGCTGAATCATTATGGGCTTCCCTCATAGCTCAATCGATAAAGAATCTACCAGCAATGTGAGAGACCCGGCTTTGATTCCTGGGTCTGGGAGATCCCCTGGAGAAGGAAATGGCAACCTACTCCAGTATTCTTGCCTGGAGAATCCCATGGGCAGTAGAGTCTGGCAGGCTACAGTCCATGGGGGTCACAGGAGTCAGACACGACTTAGCAACTAAACCATCACCGCAGTGATTCTATGTTTAACTTTTTGAGGAACTGCCAAACTGTTTTCCACAACTGCTGTAATATGCAAGAGTTCCAATCTTCCCACATCACCAAAAGCTTAGTTTCCAGTTTTTAAAAATTAGTATTACATTCATCCTAGTGGGTGTGAAGTAGTTTGCCCTTTTGGGTTTGATTAGCACTTTTTAAATGACTACTGGTACCTTTTAGTATGTTTATTTGTGGTTTATGTACCTTTTATATAGCCTTATATTTGTATAGCCTTACAAATAGCTGTGAAAAGAAAAGAAAAGGAGAAAAGGAAAGATATAAGCATCTGAATGCAGAGTTACAAAGAATAGCAAGAAGAGATAAGAAAGCCTTCTTCAGCGATCAATGCAAAGAAATAGAGGAAAACAACAGAATGGGAAAGACTAGAGATCTCTTCAAGAAAATTAGAGATACCAAGGGAACATTTCATGTAAAGATGGGCTCGATAAAGGACAGAAATTGTCTGGACCTAACAGAAGCAGAAGATATTAGGAAGAGATGGCAAAAATACACAGAAGAGCTGTACAAAAAGATCTTCATGACCCAGATAATCACGATGGTGTGATCACTCATCTAGAGCCAGACATCTTGGAATGTGAAGTCAAGTGGGCCTTAGAAAGCATCACTACAAACAAAGCTAGTGGAGGTGATGAAATTCCAGTGGAGATGTTTCAAATCCTGAAATATGATGCTGTGAAAGTGCTGCACTCAATATGCCAGCAAATTTGGAAAACTCAGCAGTGGCCATAGGACTGGAAAAGGTCAGTTTTCATGCCAGTCCCAAAGAAAGGCAATGCCAAAGAATGCTCAAACTACTGCACAATTGCACTCATCTCACATGCTAGTAAAGTAATGCTCAAAATTCTCCAAGCCAGGCTTCAGCAATATGTGAACCGTGAACCCCTTGATGTTCAAGCTGGTTTTAGAAAAGGCAGAGGAACCAGAGATCAAATTGCCAACATACGCTGGATCATGGAAAAAGCAAGAGAGTTCTAGAAAAACATCTATTTCTGCTTTATTGATTATTTCAAAGCTTTTGACTGTATGGATCACAATGAACTGTGGAAAATTCTGAGAGAGGTGGGAATACCAGACCACCTGGCCTGACTCTTGAGAAATCTGTATGCAGGTCAGGAAGCAAGTTAGAACTGGACATGGAAAAACAGACTGGTTCCAAATAGGAAAAGGAGTATGTCAAGACTGTATATTGTCACCCTGCTTATTTAACTTATATGCAGAGTACATCATGAGAAACGCTGGACTGGAAGAAACACAAGCCGGAAGAAATATCAATAACCTCAGATATGCAGATGACACCACCCTTATGGCAGAAAGTGAAGAGGAACTAAAGAGCCTCTTGATGAAAGTGGAAGAGGAGAGTGGAAAAGTTGGCTTAAAGCTCAACATGCAGAAAACGAAGATCATGGCATCTGGTCACATCACTTCATGGGAAATAGATGGGGAAACAGTGGAAACAGTGTCAGACTTTATTTTGGGGGGCTCCAAAATCACTGCAGATGGTGACTGCAGCCATAAAATTAAAAGACGCTTACTCCTTGGAAGAAAAGTTATGATCAACCTAGATAGCATATTCAAAAGCAGAGACATCACTTTGCTGACTAAGGTCTGTCTAGTCAAGGCTATGGTTTTTCCTGTGGTCATGTATGGATGTGAGAGTCGAACTATGAAGAAGGCTGAGTGCCGAACAATTGATGCTTTTGAACTGTGGTGTTGGAGAAGACTCTTGAGAGTCCCTTGGACTGCATGGAGATCCAACCAATCCATTCTGAAGGAGATCAGCCCTGGGATTTCTTTGGAAGGAATGATGCTGAAGCTGAAACTCCAGTACTTTGGCCACCTCATGCGAAGAGTTGTCAGTCAGTCAGTCAGTTCAGTCGCTCAGTCGTGTCCGACTTTTTGCGACCCCATGAATGGCAGCACACCAGGCCTCCCTGTCCATCACCATCTCTCGGAGTTCACTCAGACTCACGTCCATCGAGTCCGTGATGCCATCCAGCCATCTCATCCTCTGTCATCCCCTTCTCCTCCTGCCCCCAATCCCTCCCAGCATCAGAATCTTTTCCAATGAGTCAACTCTTCACATGAGGTGGCCAAAGTACTGAAGTTTCAGCTTTAGCATCATTCCTTCCAAAGAAATCCCAGGGTTGATCTCCTTCAGAATGGACTGGTTGGATCTCCTTGTAGTCCAAGGGACTCTCAAGAGTCTTCTCACTGGAAAAAGACTCTATGCTGGGAGGGATTGGGGGCAGGAGAAGGGGACGACAGAGGATGAGATGGCTGGATGGCATCACGGACTCGATGGACGTGAATCTGAGTGAACTCCGGGAGTTGGCGATGGACAGGGAGGCCTGGCAGTGCTGCGATTCATGGGGTCGCAAAGAGTCGGACATGACTGAGCGACTGAACTGAACTGATACCTTTTTCAGGGCCATGTCTATTTAAATCCCCTGCCTGTTTTTTTAATTGAGCTGGTCTCTCTTTTGTTTTCCAGTTGCAGAGTTCTTTACATATTCTGGATGTGTGTGTGTGTTTAGTGGCTCAGTTGTGTTTGACTCTTTGTGACCCTGTGGACTGTAACCTGCCAGGCGCCTCTGTCCATGGGGATTCTCCAGGCAAGCATACTGGAGTGGGTTGCCATGTCCACCTCCAGGGGATCTTTGCAACCCAGGGATCAAACCCGGGTCTCCCACATTGCAGGCAGATTCTTTACCATCTGAGCCACAGGGGAGCCCTGTACTCTGGATACTAGACCCCTATCAAGGGCTTCCCAGATGGCGCTAGTGGTAAGGAACATGCCTGCCAAAGTAGGAGACCTAAGAAATGTGGGTTCGATCCCTGGGTGGGGAAGATCCTCTAGTGGAGGGCATGGCAACCCCCTCCAGTACTCTTGCCTGGAGAATTCCATGGACGGAAAATCCCATGGATGGAGAAGCCTGGTGGCTACAGTCCCTGGGGTCATAGCATCACACACGACTGAAGCGACTTAGCACAGCACAGAGCCTTATTGGACATTTGATTCACAAATACTTTTTCCCACTCGGTACATTGTCTTTTTATTTTCTTGACAATGCTTTTTATGCACAATAGTTTTTAGTTTTAACAAAGTCTATCCATTTTTGTTGTTTTTATTGTTGTTCAGGCTTTCAGTGTTATATCTAAGAAAGTGAAGTCGCTCAGTCATGTCTGACTCTTTGCGACACCATGGACTGTAGCCCTACCAGGCTCTGAGGAGCCTCTCAGTCCATGGAATTTTCCAGGCAAGAGTACTGGAGTGGGTTGCCATTTCCTTCTCCAAGGGATCTTCCCAACCCAGGGATTGAACCCGGGTCTCCTGCACTGCAGGCAGATGCTTTACTGTCTGAGCCACCAGGGAAACCCTGGGTATATCTAAGAATTCACTATAAATCCAGTCACAAATATTTACCCCTATGTTTTCTAAGATTTTTATGGTTTTAACTCTTAGGCTGTTCATCCATTTTGAGTCAATTTTTGTGTATAGTGTGCAGTAGGGTTTCAGCTTCACCAAAACCATTAACATTTGTTTTGGTTTTTAAAAAAATTTTTAGTAGAAGAAATGAAAGGTATGTAGCTATAGTGGTTCTCAACCCTACTCATGTTGGAATCACCTAAGGAACTTTGAAACATTTAACACCCTGTCTACAGCCCAGACCAAGTCTACCATCATCTCTGGAGGTGGGCCTGGGAATCAGTATTTTTAAAAACTCAACAAGTAATTCCAATTTGCAGTTACCAATCCTCTTGTTTTGCCTTGGTGATATTGTGATTAATAAGAAGAAACATATATTTGGTTTGGCCCCATTCCTGGCACAGAGGTCCTAAAGCCCTTGGAATTCCCTAAGTGATTGGAACCATAAAAGCAACTTCTCTTATGCTAATGAGGTGGCCCTAAATCATCTGAAGATGGGGGCTTGTTGTCAGGGGAACCAGTCCAGTGATCAGAGGGCTGGAATTTTCAATGTCACCTCTTCTTCTCTTGTGAGGAGAGAAGGGCTAGAGATTGAGTTCAGTAACCAGGGGTGAATGATTTGATCAACCGTGAGTAGGTAGAGAGGCCTCCACAAAACCCCAAAAGGATGGAGAGCTTCCAAATCGGTGACCACAGGGAGCTTTAGGGTGGGTCGTGTACTTGGAGAAGCAGGGAAGCTCCTTGCCCTTTCTCCATCTTGCCCTGTGCATCTCTTCCATCCGGCTGTTTCTTAGTTATATCCTTTTATAATAAACCCATGATTCAGGAAGTAAAATGTTCCTCTGAGTTTTATGAGCTGCTCTAGCAAATTAATCGAGCCCAAGGAGTGGGCTGTGGGAACCTTCAGTCTACAGCTGGCTGGTCACAAGCACTGGTGACAACCTGGACTTGGGGTTGGCCTCTAAAGTATGGGCCCTGAGCCCTTACCTGTGGGATCTGATGCTGTCTCCAAGTAGATAGTGTCTGAGTTGAACTGAACTGAACTAAATGGAAGTCAATTGTGGGGCACCCAGTCAGTGCTCACCAAGGAACTGGAGAATAGACTGATGGTGTGTAAAAAAAAACACACTGGGGTTTGGCCCTGATGGGTTTCCTGGGACATGGGACTTTCAGAGCTAAGAGCCAAAAGTCCTGGGCAAGCCAAGACATGTTGGCCCTGCTAATTTTGCTGGAGTTTCGAATTTATTTAATGCAGGTGACTGCTAGAACCCAGTCCTGTTAAACAGCCATGCTTCGGAACATTTGTCTCTGTGACCTGGAGTACACAGGGATTTGGCTTCTCCATCATCTTTGCCCCCTACCCCAACCCAAGCTGGTTTCAGTAATGCTCTCTTAGTCAGAAGACACTCAGGAGACCCATGAAAACACCTCTTCACCCTGTAACCCCTGTCTCTGTTGCTTCTTCATCCCTGGACAGCATACCTCCCCTCACCACTGCAATGAGGGACCCCCAAACCCCCCAGAACACTGCACTCCCACTAACTGCAACATGGCATGTGGGATCTTAGTTCCCCAGCCAGGGATCAAACCCACACCCCTTGCATTGAAAGAGTGGGCCTTAACCACTGGACCAGCAGGGAAGTCCCCTAGCAAGATGGGTTTTGTTGCTTGAATAAAGGTGTCCCATTCACTTCGCACTGAGCCAGTGGTTCTCACACCCAAGTGCACATCCGAATCACCTGGAGAATCTGTTAAAACACAGATTCCCAGAGCCCATCCCCAGGGTTCCTGATGCTGTGCGCCTGAAGCAGCACCCATCAGTCTGCTTTTGTAACAAGCTCTCAGTGATGCTGGGATGTTCCCAGTCCAGGCACCACCACACTTTGAGATCCAGGGCCTTTTAAAAAAGAAACCACAGTATTACTATGTCATCCCCTTCAAGAATGAAGGGATTTAAAAATTTACACTGAGGCAAAAAAAAAAAAAAAGCATGCTTGATTGTTCCTTTCTGGGGAATTTCTGGACACAACCCTTTGTATCAAAGGAACCTGAATGCTCTGGATGGGAGCTGATGGGCGCTGAGCCGTGGGTATGCAGAGCTTGGAAGAAGAAAGTTCCCTCGATGGTCACTCCCCAAGGAGGACACAGGCCTCAGTAATAAACAGCTGGTGTCCCTGTGCTGCGGCATAAGAAAATCATGCCTGAAGCTTCTCCCCATCACGCCTGAAGGAAGGAAAGCCAACCCGCTTCCCTGGCCTTCATTCTGGCCTCTCTTGCAGGATTAGCACAGCACAGCTGAGGGCTTTAGCCACCCAAGCCGCTTCTCCAGGCCTCAGAAGGGAAAGGCCTCACCGCTTTAAAAATTTTATTTATGTATTTATTTCTGGCTACACTGGGTCTTTGTTGTTGCAGGCAGGTTTTCTCCAGTTGCAGCGAGCAGGGCCTACTCTCCAGTTGCGGCTCGAGGGCCCTAGGTGCATGGGCTTCAGTAGTTTTGATTCCCGGGCTTTAGAGCACAGCGCACAAGCTCAATAGTTGTGGCACACAGGTTTAGTTGCTCCATGGTATGTGGGATCCTCCCGGGCCAAGGATTGAACCCGTTTCTCCTGCACTGGAAGGCAGACTCTTAGCCACTGGACCACCAGGGGAGTCCCAGCCTTGTCATTTCTTAAGAGTCACATCTAATAGAACTTAAGGCCATGGAAGGCTCTCAAGCAGAGCAAAGTACGAGAGGTTGAGCACCCTGCTTGGGGGATTCAGTTGTGTTTAGAAAAACACAGGGCCCCGCAGTAGCTCACCAACGCCCACCTCCCCAGCACAAGAGAAAAACTATGATCTCGTTTAGTCTTGAGGTATTAGGGCTCATCTCCATCTTTGGGGCGGGGAAAGCAAAGCATGTCTCACTGTGTTGGCTGGGCCTCCTATGTCGGAATGCCCCCAGAGTGCTTGTTAGAAGTGCCAGGCCCGCTCCATAATTACAGGATCCGAGTCCCAGGGAGGCGGAGGGCCTGATGGCATTTACAGGATGCCTGGTGACGGTCCACACAGCTGGCACAGAAGAACCTCTGGAATATTCAGGAGGAAATTAACCAACTCCAGAAGTGGAAAACTCCACTCACCTAAGGCTGGACATTGAATTTCTCTTTCAAAATAAAATTTAAATCAGGCCAAGCTGTACAGGCTATGATTTGGGCACACTCTTCAATATTATTCTTAAATTAAAGGTTTGCTTTAAAAAATACAACAAATCTAAAAATTACTTTGAGGCTGCTGGGCCCTTCACCTGAGTTTTGTCTTCCAAGCTTGTGGCCTCTCAAAGGCTTGCCTCCACCCACCTGTCTTGCTGCCTGCCTCCCTCCTCCTCTCCAAAAATTAAGTCCTTTCAACCCAAACCAATCAAACAAAAGGATCATCTCCACCTGCTGCAAGACAGGATCTCCAAAAGGAATGTTATAAACAAACTGTGAAGAAACAGAGTGTGTGGGTTTGAAGACTTAGGTGTTCATAACTCCACCCATAAGCACACTGGCCCCCAAACAGCTTTCTTCGCTACGAGCTGGGCTCTTCTGCTGGGTGACTTGACGCCTGGTCTAGCATGACTGAGTCCACTCAGCCCGGAGGACACCTGGACGCCTTGAGCCTAAGGCCAGGCTCTGCTTGGAGTTTTGTTCACCCCTGTGCACGTTCTTCAACGAATTCTTCCCCCTCTGGAAAGTCCTTCCCTCTGTGCTGATGAGCTGCCCCCGATGGGGACAGTTTCACCATCACAGCGACCCTGAAGCTTGTCTTCATGGCGCCGTTTTGTTCTTACCTGGTTTTCCTGAACAGACATGGATTTGGGGTGACTTAGATGAGTTTTGCCCTTTAGGCTGACTCCCAAATGCCTTTGCAAATTTAATTCCTTCTGACTGAAAATGTTACGTTTATAATCAATAATCTTTTAACTCAGTAAAACTAAAAGCTATATTATGAAGACCAAAATTCTTATCTGTTAAATGAGGGAAAGAACCTTTTAGGTTTGCAACAATCCTTCCAACGCTGAAGTTATTAATGATAACAATAATATTAGTAGCTACCACTACTGGACACTTGTGTATGCCACCAGGCACTATAGTTAGCACTTTGTATACACTGCAGGCGAGGCTGTTTAGCTGACCTCTACTGAACCAACTGCTAGGTTAGCCACATTCTGCAGGCCCTCTGTGAACAGTGCCTACCAGTGCTTGCGGCTCATCGTACTCACTGTTAATTTCTGCTGCGTTAGTCCTCATATGCTTACCAAGAATCAGTTTATAACAGCTGTACTTGTTACTGTAACTATTATAGAAACTGGTGAAATATGAGAAAGGGAGTTGTTTCTGTGAAAGTAAAATTGAATGTTTTGGGAGGTTTCAACAATGGGGAAGCGGCTAAAAAAAAAAATGCTGTCCAATTAAGATTTGTGTGGGTGGACAGAAGTTTGAAAACAGTGCTAATAATCTGGAGTGATTTACTGGAATTGGGATGTTCGTGCAGAAAGTGGTTTTACCTGAGTCTTCCCAGATGTCTTTAAGTTCTCACTACACTGAAAGAAACCCAACCTAGACCTCACAGACGCAGTGTTATGCGTGTGACTTATGCAAAAAAGCTCAAAAACACTCCCTGGAGGATTCTATGTTCAAAGAAAAGGCCATGGCCCCATGTTAAAAACTGAGAAATTCTACCTTTTAAGGTAAAATATTTGATGTCATGTTTTATATCAATAATTCACTCCTTCAACCATAAGCTCTCTAAAAATCCTTTCCCAATCTCTCAAATAAGAAGCCTTTGTTTGATTCCATTTAACCTTTACAATAATCTTGACAGATGGGTTTACTTATGACCACTTTAGAGGAGAAGCTGAGGTTTAGAGTAACATAAACAACCTGTGTCTATGTGTGCAGGCTTAGTCGGTCGCTTTGGTCGTGTCGGACTCTGCAACCCTATGGACTATAGCCCGCCAGGCTCCTCTGTTCATGGGATTCTCCAGGAAAGGTTACTGGAACGGGTTGTATTTCCTCCTCCAGAGGACCTTCCCCACCCAAGGATCGAACCCGCGTCTCCAGCACCTCCTGCATGGCGGGTGGGTTCTTGACCACCGAGCCACCGGGGAAGACCATAAACAACTCAAAGTAAGATACCTCCTAGCAGAGAGGAGTTTAAGGTGCCAAAACTACACTTCCCATAACTGTGTTCTAAGCCTGCATCCAGCTCCTAGACGATGTCCCGAGTGCTGGTCAGGTAAGGACACACCACAGGGACACTTGAGTTTGAAGCATCAATATCTTTTCAACCCCACCCCCATCTAAAGCTCTTAATACAATGATCTTAATATAATCATCTATAGTCTATTGGTCATAGATAGATTGGCATAGTTTGTGAAAAGAAAAGAGAAAAGTCTTCATCAAATCGCCTACTACCGTTTTAGGGAATATCAACTGTCTGATACCGTGACCCAAGTGACATTCCAGAAAGGTCTGGGGATGCAAGCAGACGGTGGCCTTCTCCAGCCGCAGCCCAGGTTGTCCCAGCCCGCAGCCGGCCCTTACCTGCGGTCACGTGGCGATGCGGCAGGTGCGGCCGGAGCCCGGGTCACCGCGCAGAGCTGCTGTTCCCGGGGTAGCCGCCAGATGGGATGACTCGGCTCAAATTTCCCAGCCCTGAATTCCTAACATAGAAGAGAGGAAATGACAAGCAGGGTCTGTTCAGGATAACGGGTCAGCGCAGAGTGCTGGGAAGTGAGCCTCGTATGAGGAAAACCAAAACAAATCAAAGTTTAGATGGGATTGAAGTGAGGGGAGGGACCAACCTCTGATAACCACAACGTTGTCCTAGGTGGACACAAGCCTCCTTGTACCCTTCCCTTCCCCAGACTGTGATGAGGTGTTTTCCCACCTCTCTGTGCTGTGTTCGCCCCTTATTCGCTCGTCACTCCGAGTCCCCCCGCAGTTTCTAAAGAAAGGACTGCAATTCTGAGGCTCCTTCGCCTGCGCGGAGAGGGCCCTTCCCAGCCGCGATCCCGAGGGCGGTCACTAGATGGCGGCATCGCTCAGTGGACCGGTTCCAGGGAGCCCCCGCTCACGGCCGCCGCTGCGGCGCTTCCCTCCCTTAATCCAGTTGGAGCAGTTTTGAATCTCAGGACGGGACGCTGTGTTCCCTGCCAAGCGGCCTCATTGTGCTGATTGCTGCACCACCAGCCGGAGCGTTGACCGTTGATGCCCCTTCCTGCCCAGCAAACAGGTCCTGAAAGGACTGATTTGAACTTTCAGTAATGTAAATGCTTTATTGGGAAAACCAAGCCAAACAAAAAAGCCTGTGTATAAAAAGTACTCGCGCAGTTAAAGAGCCTCCCTTCCAGCATTCTTTCTTCCCTGGATTCTCCACCCAAGTGCATAAATCTATTTGTTGATAGTTATTTACTGTCTAGGTGTGTGTTGGGTAACTTGGGCAATGTGTGAGAAAAAGGAAAGAGTTCTGTTTCTTTAAGGTCTAGGAGCTTATGGTTATGCTAATAGGTAATGTTTATTGAATATTTCTGAGTGCCAAACATTAGGGTAGATAGTGTGTAGACTATCTTGTTTTGATTCTTAGGTTAGTACTCTTAATTATGATCCTCATTTTCATAATGGGGAAATTGAGGCACAGAGATGACCTTGCTCAAGGTCACATGGTTAATTAGTGGCAGAGTTATAATTCAACCACAGGTGGGCTCATGTCAGAGCTTAGACAGCCACGATAACTGGGCAGTGGGCAAGTTTGGGAGATCTAACTGGGAGACAGTTGGACAAATATAAACTGAAGTATATCAGAGTGGAAGTCTGGAAGACAAAGCAGAGGGAGAGAAAACGGATGCCTTGAAAAATAAGAATGAGGCTAAAATAAAACCCTCTTTGGGCATACACGGGCACCCAGGTGACCTCTGAAAATGCAGTTCCATCAGGGAAAAGAAGCTAGACTACAGAGCTGAGGAACTATGTGGAGAGAGAGAATGAAGGAATTTTACTGCAAAAGGAAGACAATAAAGAGACTAGAGGAGACAGCAAGGTCAAGAAAGGCACTCCAGTGTTGCTGTGTGATTTTAAAATAGAATACAGCTTGGAAGTGTTTCAAAACAGTTGCAAAGGAGACCTAAAAGGTAGGTGGTGCAAGCAGTGAATGGTAAGAGAGGAGCCGCTGAAGGGAGGGATCAAGGGGACAGGCGAGAGAGTTAGCTTTCGGGGGGGGAGAGGACCCCTCTGATCCCCACTCCTCATTTTATCTGAAACTGGGAGACAATCACAGAGATGCAGATATATGAACGTGAAAATGAGAAGAATGAGCAAGTTCAGTTCATCCAAATCACCCCTCTCTCTTCTCAGGAAGACCTGAGTTGGATTATCTGCCAAGAGTGGGAATAAGATTGGGGAGGTCATATCCTTGCACTTAACTAATCTATGCAGTGCTTAGGATGACCAAAAAGCAGATAAAATTAAACCCAGCCACCGAAGCAGCTGAAGAAATAAAATCTATGCTGCAAGTGTCAGGATTCTCTGCCAAGTCTCATGGGTGACTCAGGACTGAAATATACCTGCCCCACCCCCACCCCCATGGACAGAAATACAACAGATAGACTATTAATAACCCCTCAGGTCTAAAGTTTCTTTGTATTCAGGTGTTGAGACATCTGGCAGAGAACGAATGTGTTCCTCATTTGCCAAACGGGAAAACAAAAGGGCAGACAAGTTTCCCTGTTTGGCTTCAAGTCACAGAGAAAATCTGGACACAACCAGAATTGGTCCTCAGCAGCCTTGCTGATCCATATTCTGCTCTGTTCAACACTTCCCACAAAAACCATGATGGACACAGCTAACGACCCCAGAGAGTCCCAGACACAGCACAAACCTGGGAAGCATCCAGACCAGGACACTATGCCCCAGGAACAAAGGTTCACCTAACATGGCCTGGGGACACAGCACAGCTCTTCTGGGAATGAGAAGCTGCTTTGATAATTCAATTGCAACAGATTGATGTACTTATGACACAATATCCTTCACATACTGTAATTATTTCATTTTACTGTTTAACAACTCTATGTTCACTCTCTCAATTAATATTTCCTTATTGTCGGAAGTTCAGGGGCTGATGCCTCTGGAAAAATCAAAGAGGGTAATTATTGAGTCTGCTGTTACTGATGAAAACGACAACAGGTAGAACTAAATTAGTCAGCAATTCACTGCCGACTTAGACTTGGCACATGAGGACAAATGCCTGGCAGCGATCAACATGGTTTCCTCTTTAGGGTCAGGATGTTCATAAGACCCTCCTTCTGTACTTGTGTGTGGTCTCAGCAGGAAACTTGCCTAAAAGGGATGGCAAGTTTTGAATTTCTTCCCTCGCATCTTCTTACAAGAAATACCTCCAGGTGAGGCCAAACTCCCCCTTGATTTTCACTTCTAAAAAGAAATCTAGTCAGCTGCCCGCTCAGCCACAAATTAGGAATGCCAGTTCCTCATTCATTCTCTCCTTGTTCTTCAGTTGCTTATGGAGCTCCTAGTTTCAACAAGGCAGAGCGCTCCCAGGTGGCACTGCGCCCTCTGGAGACCGCAGAGGGCAGAGGGAAGACGGTGTCTTCTGTGGCTCTAGACGTTGAGGGCCCAGGAGAGGAGGTGACAAAGAGCAGTTCCTTCAGGCTAGCCTTTGTAAAGGAATGCACCTCAGCCCCTGGGCTTACAGGAAGCAGTTTAGCAGGGAGAGGCACAGAAGAAACGCTAAGGCGCTCCAGGGTGCAGGGTCCCAGCTGGAGGACCCTGGATGAGTCAGGGAACCTTGTGCTCCCCAGACTCTTCCACAAGACACCCCCATCCCCACCCCGCACCAGTGGAAGCCCAGGGCTGCCACCACCAGCAGGAACCCCTTGGGAAACTCTTCTCAACCATCACCCTCCACCATTTGCCTCCCATTGGCTTCCCCTGTGGCTCAGCTGGTAAAGAATCCGCCCACAATGTGGGAGACCTGGGTTTGATTTTGATCCCTGGGTTGGGAGGATCCCCTGGAGAAGGGAAAGGCTACTCACTCCAGTATACTGGCCTGGAGAATTCCATGGACTATGGAGTCCATGGGGTCACAAAGTGTTGGACACAACTGAGCGATTTTCACTTTTCACTTTCTCCTACATATCTGGTTTATTTTAATATAAAAGCAACAGTCTTTTCATCTCAAATCTTTGAATACAATAGACAGCACAAGGAGAAGCACCGGGTTTATCCCTCTTCAAATACCCTCAGGCACAGGGAGCCCACCTGGAAGTCTCTCCAGTTTGACCAACTATGAACAAGGAGCTGCTCTCAGCCCTGTCTTTGTCCAGCCCGCCACCTGGCTGCCCTGCGATCTGTTTTCCTGACTATATCACTTGACAGTCATTGTCAATACTAAAAGCAAGAATATGTGCCAACTTTTCTGTTAAGCAGCCTGAGATGATCTCAGGCAACAGTTTGCTACCCAACCCAAAAAACCCACAAAGTCATGCAAATCGAGAGGTTCAAATCTTCATGTTCACTGAAAAGCTGGCAAGTCTCTGAAAGATGTCACTTTGCAGAAGCAATGTGTGCCCCTCCGTCCTCCCAGTGGCTGAACGCCCAGGCCGAGGGGGCTAACACAGGGTTGGTGGACCCTAAAGAGTGCTGCGTGTTTGCCGCAAACGCTTTAACGTGCAGAGAGCGATCCTGAACTAATCTGATGTCACTTCTCACTGGGCATTGAGCTCATCCAGGTGAGCAAAGCCCCAGGGTGTGCCTCTGGGTTTACAGAACTCATGATTGGATTAACTCCCACAGACTCCTGCCACTGTTCAGTGAGCCTTACTGAGAAAGGGCAGGTGGCTGCACAGTGGCCAAGGATGCCCCAGAAGAAACTGAAGAAGCAAAACCTGATGGTGCAGGAATAAATTCAGCATAAAGTAAGTGCAAATAAAAGTGAAAAAATTAAGTTCAAGTTTTTGTTTATTTGTTTGTTTATGACCCCATGGACAGACTCCTGTGTCTATGCATGGGATTTCCCAGGCAAGAATCCTGGAGCGGGTTGACATTTCCTTCTTTAGGGGATCTTCCAGACCCAGTGATTGAACCTGAGTCTTCTGCATTAGCAGGCTGATTCTTCTTTTTTCTTTTTAAGAAGACCAAGTTTAAACATCTTTCCTATGAGACATTAATTACCCACACCATCACCAGTACCCCCACAGCATCACCAAAACCCCTACTACTTGCAAAAACAATCATAAAAATATGTAAACATTTCCCAGCCCAACTGGTTCAATCTATAGCAATCAGTGAACTGTGTTGAGCAACAGTGATGAATAGAATCGGTTGAATCCAGAAAATATTCCGTGCTGTCTTACCTGAGCTGGGTGATGAGGCCTCCTCCTCGGAACTCATCTTGGTGAAAGACGAAGTGATTACTCCCAGGAACATCGCAGTCCTTTAAACAAGCTCGGGGCTGGCTGTCAGTTGCGTTTTTGTCCTTGAAGATGAAACATAGGGCAGATTGGCATTTTATCACGGGTGGGAAATGCATAATAAGGCCTTTTAGGCTATCTGTCCCTGATAGTTGCTAGAGATTCATTACAGCCCATGCTATTTTGCAAACTTTGAAAATTTTTGTGTTCGTTTCCTGTTTCTGCAAGGGCCCAGGGAGAGAGCCCCAGGAGCCTCACTGCGGCAGAGAATTGAAACAATAAATAGCGAGAGAGTCAGATCAAGCCCACCAGCAGGACCACAGGTCACATTCTCCCTGCTCTTCACATCCTCAGGCATTCTCATGCTCTTTGCCCTGTAGTCTCCCACAGTCCTAGGAAGGGGATCATTCTCAGGCCTCTTCGACAGCAGGGAGGCTGAGGGGCTGGCAAGACCCCAAGCTGGTTGGTGGGACTGGGCTTCCTCTCCTGCTCTGAGCAGCCACAGTTGTTGGAGGGCTCGGCCACTCACCCCTAGAGGCCGTTCCCACTCTCTGAGGTCTTCCCTTCTCTCACCTTGACCTTTCCCTCCTTGGTTTCTCCTCCCCTCCCACACCTCCCTTGTCCCTGTCTTCAGTTTGCTGTGGGCATTGCTTCACAGGCTCCTTCCTCCTCAACGACTTGGTTTTTGGGTTGTGTTTACTTTCCCTTCAATGTTGCCTTTACAGTGGAATCTGGTAGAATCCCCAGCTGACAAGTGTGTAGGCATTTGATGACAATGAGAAAGACCTCAGTCACAGTCTCACCATCAGAACCATACATCCACATTCAGAAGTGCTCTAGAATGTGGGCTGGATTAGAAACGCAGGCTATGGGACTTTCCCGGCAGCCCAGGGGTTAAGACTCTGCCTGCCACTGCAAGTTCAGTACTGGTGACACTGGTCGGGGAATGAAGATCCCACGTGTCATGGGATAGGGTCAAAAATTTTTAAAAAAGCAGAAAGAAAGAGATCTAGGCTATGACTGGGATGCTTGACCCTTCCTTGAGAGACTGGAGAAAATACAGTAGTAGAGCACTCTTCGTAATAGGCCACGACAGGTGTATTTCAGCAACTCCATCTTTGATCCCACAACACCGACCTCCCAACATAGCTCCATCCCAGTATTATTCCTGCACCTTTCCCGATATTGTTCATTTAATCCCTCCAGAAAAGAACAAAAGAAGTCTATGTGATCAACACACATCTGTTTAGGAATCAAGTCCGTAGGCTTTAGGTTCTAGAGCAGCTGTTTCTCTTTCCTGCTGGTCTCTGTTCCTTTGAGAAACGATACATTAGATGGTCCCCTGGAAGGAAGGGAAAAGCAGGTTACAAGCAAATCACCCAGTTTCACCCACTAGGATTTTTTTTTTTTTCTTGTAGCTCTTCAGTTTGGGAGAGGAAGTTGACAATATCGACTAAAAGTCCATGTGCCCCCCTTTTTTGGCTGGGCTGGGTCTTCATTGCTGCACTCGGGCCTTCTCTAGCTGTGGGGAGCGGGGGCTACTCCCAGTTAGGGGTCCGTGGGCTTTCCATTGCTGTGGTTTCTCTCGCTGCAGAGCACGGGCCCAGGGCACACAGGCTTCAGTAGTTGCAGTTCCCAGGCTCTAGAGTGCAGGCTCAGCTGTCACGGCCCACAGTCTCAGTTGCTCCGAGGCATGGGAGATTTTGCCCGGACCAAGGATCAAACCCGTGTCCCCTGCACTGGCAGGCAGATTCTGTACCACTGAGCCACCAGGAAAGCCCCCATGTGCCCTTTGATTTAGCAGTTCTGTTGATCGTTGTTCACCCAGGAAGAGATGACTTTTTGTAAATTAGAAAAAAAAAATTTCTCCCTCAAGTCGTTTTATGTTTATCTGCCAGAAAATTATAAGTATTTATAGTTGTGACATCCACCTGAAACGAACACAACATTGTAAATCAACTATATGCCAATAAAAAATTTTTAAATAAAATGAAAAATTAAAAAACTAAAGTTATGATGTCTACAAAGTGATTGGTGCCCATACAAAGGAATCGCTTTGTGTAGAGTATAAGCTATACAACTGTATACGCTAGCCCTGCCTGCGTGCATGCTGAGTGGCTTCAGTCGTGTCCGACTCTTTGTGATTCCATGGACTGTAGCCTTGTCAGGTTCCTCTGTCCATGGGGATTCTCCAGGCTTGAATACCGGAGTGGATTGCTATGCCCTCCTCCAGGGCATCTTCCTGATCCTGGGATCAAACCAGCGTCTCTTATGTCTCCTGCATCGCCAGGAAGCTTCTTTACCGCTAGCGCCACCTGGGAAGCCCACATTAACCCTGGTTACCTTATAAATACTTACGAAGAACAACATCAGGATATATGTTAAAAAGTGTTAATAGAAATTGGTGTTGTAATAATAAAAGGACTGTTGCGATATCCATTAGTAGGGAACAGTTTAAATAAAAATTTGGGGCACATTTATATAATGGAATTCTAGGGAACCTTACAGGGAAAAAAAAAGAGGATTTATCAGTTCAGTTCAGTTCAGTTGATCAGTCGTGTCTGACCCTTTGCAACCCCATGGACTGCAGCACACCAGGCCTTCCTGTCTATCACCAGCTCTCGGAGTTTACTCAAACTCATGTCCACTGAGTCGGTGATGTCATCCAACCATCTCATCCTCTGTCATCCCCTTCTCCTCCCACCCTCAATCTTTCCCAGCATCAGGGTCTTTTCCAATGAGTCAGTTCTATGCATGAGGTGGCCAAAGTATTGGAGTTTCAGCTTCAGTATCAGTCTTTCCAATGAATATTCAGGACTGATTTCCTTTAGAATGGACTGATTGGATCTCCTTGCAGTCCAAGGGACTCTCAAGACTCTTCTCCAACACCACAGTTCAAAAGCATCAATTCTTTCGTGCTCAGCTTTTGTTATAGTCCAACTTTCACATCCATATGTGACTACTGGCAAAACCATAGCCTTGACTAGACAGACCTTTGTTGGCAAACTAATGTCTCTGCTTTTTAACATGCTGTCTAAGGTGGTCATAACTTTTCTTCCAAGGAGTAAGCATCTTTTAATTTCATGGCTGCAGTCACCATCTGCAGTGATTTTGGAGCCCCCCAAAATAGAGTCTGTCACTGTTTCCATTGTTTCCCCATCTATTTGCCATGAAGTGGTGAGACTGGATGCCATAATCTTCGTTTTCTGAATGTTGAGCTTTAAGTCAACTTTTTCACTCTCCTCTTTCACCTTCATCAAGAGGCTCTTTAGTTCTTCTTCACTTTCTGCCATAAGAGTGGTGTCATCTGCATATTTGAGGTGATTGATACTTCTCCCAGCAATCTCGATTCCAGTTTGTGCTTCATTCAACCCAATGTTACTCATGATATACTCTATATATAAGTTAAATAAGCAGAGTGATAATATACAGCCTTGACATACTCCTTTCCCGATTTGGAACCAGTCTGTTGTTCCATGTCCAGTTCTAACTGACCTGCATACAGATTTCTCAAGAGGCAGGTCAGGTGGTCTGGTTTTCTCATCTCTTTAAGAATTTTCCACAGTTTGTGGTGATCCACACAGTCAAAGGCTTTGGCACAGTCAATAAAGCAGATATAGATGTTTTTCTGGAACTCTTTGCTTTTTCGTTGATCCAGTGGATGTTGGCAATTTGATCTCTGGTTCCTCTGCCTTTTCTAAAACCAACTTGAACATCTGGAAGTTCACAGTTCACGTACTATTGAAGTCCGGCTTGGAGAATTTTGAGCATTACTTTGCTAGCGTGTGAGATGAGCAATTGTGCAGTAGTTTGAGCATTCTTTGGCATTGCCTTTCTTCGGAATTGGAATGAAAACTGACCTTTTCAAGTCCTGGCCACTGTAGATCTAAATGTGCTGATATAAAGAAATGTTCAAGATATCAGTTCAGTTCAGTCCAGTCGCTCAGTCGCGTCTGACTTTGCCACCCCATGAATTGCAGCATGCCCCATGTCTGACTTTGCGACTCCATCACAAACTCCCAGAGTTCACTCAGACTCACGTCCATCGAGTCAGTGATGCCATCCAGCCATCTCATCCTCTGTCATCCCCTTCTCCTCCTGCCCCCAATCCCTCCCAGCATCAGAGTCTTTTCCAATGAGTCAACTCTTCACATGAGGTGGCCAACATACTGGAGTTTCAGCTTCAGCATCATTCCTTCCAAAGAAATCCCAGGGCTGATCTCCTTCAGAATGGACTGGTTGGATCTCCTTGTAGTCCAAGGGACTCTCAAGAGTCTTCTCCAACACCACAGTTCAAAAGCATCAATTCTTTGGTGCTCAGCTTTCTTTATAGTCCAACTCTGACATCCATACATGACCACTGCAAAAAACATAGCCTTGACTAGACGGATCTTTGTTGACAAAGCAATGTCTCTGCTTTTCAGTGTCTCTGCTGTTCAAGATATATTACTAAGTTAAAAAAAAAAGCAAGGTTCAGAGAAGAATATATTATAACTCAATGTTGTAAAATTTTTTAAAGAAATCTGATATAGCCCTTTTTTTCTTCCAAGACACTCAAGGAATCATTAACCAGAGTCTCTTTGGAGGAGAGTAATTGGGGGAAGAAGGAAGCTTTCAGTTCAAATGTATACCTTTATGTGTAGTTTGAATTTTTCTTACCAAATGTATTTATTGCTTTCAATTTAAAAAAAAACCAACAGGGGTAGTCAGAATAGAAAGTTACAGGTCTTTTAAATTTTTTATTTATTTTAAAAATGTTTGTTTATTTATTGGCTACACTGGATCTGAGTTGCATACATGGGATCCTCAGCTGCAGCCTGTGATTCCTAACTCCTGACCAGGGATGCAACTGGCGCCCCAGCTTTGGGCGCTGGAGTCTTAGTCACTGGAGCACCAGGGAAGTCCTTACAGATCCTTTTTAATTCTTGCACTTTTGAGCATAAAAATATCTAAGAAACATTTTTTAATTGCTGTGCACATCCTCCCATAGAATACATTTAAAAAATAAACTATGAGTTTTTTTAGTTTGTAAATATTGTTGTTAAATTATTTTTAGTAAAAGAAGTGCAACTTATAAATATTTACGGTAACTTGAGAAATACATAGTAAAAAGAGAACAAAGCCCAGTACAAAGATTTAGCTAATATGCAAACTCCTGGTCCATCTAAATTTGGCATATTCAATCTACTTAACTGATTTGCTTCACCTGGTAAATTTTTTTGATAAAATTCAGCATTCCACCCCGGTTATCTTTGCAAGGGCATAGATGTATCACTCCGCCTCCAATGATTTGTGTTGTCTCTTGTAGCAGTGGGGCTGAGGAGTGGGAATGGGTAGGAAGCTGGTGGAGGAAAGGGAAGACAGAATCCTTTGCACCCCTTAGGGCATTTTCACCTCTCACTTCGTGCCTCTGAAAACAGAGACTAAACTCATGTATCTGTTTGACCACAAATACATTTAATCATAGAACAAGAGCATCATTAATCTCACTGTATTAATTCAGTTTTTGTTGGGTGTAAATTCAGCATTCTTGAGTTGCCTGTCATTTAAAACCGAGGGACCTGGTAGAAAGCCGATAACTGTATGTCATTTCACTTTATAGTACAAAGTGGGCGTAGAAGAATCAGATGAGCTGTCTTTCTCCCTTTGATCTCTGGAGAAAAGAGAATTCTAATTGTTCCTCTCTATTTGTTCCTGAATTTAAACTTCATTAGAATGAAAAAAAAAAAACCTGAATTCATTATTACAAATTTTGTGCTAAGAGTTCACTCTCCCCAAATGAATATTTATTTAGGTTTGGATACATAATTCCAAAAAGAAAAAGAGAGAGAAGGAAAACAATGATTGTTCTTGGATGAGCAGAAGTGACATTGAATGTCATTAAGTAACATAGCAACCCCAACTCTAACAATGAAGGGACATTTCTTTTTTTTTTTTTTAAGAAAGAACTATTTGTATTTCTTTTAAAAGTCTCTCAGGATGTAGGAGGAGAGCACACTGAATGCAATAACTTTTACAGAACATTTTTCTTTTCTTTTTTTTAGAACATTTTTCTACTTTGGAGTTTTGTATCGTGAATCACGCATTTGTTCCGGTGTTAAGGGTATCAGACCTCAATTTCGATTACAAGTTACACACGTTCTACACTTCGGAAAGTAAGTTTTAAATACTGAACTCCAGGGCAAGGTCTTCCCTCAACCCGTTAATGTAACAAATCCTCTTTCTACTTTGCTGAATTTCTGTTTGGAGACATTATTTATTTGCTGACCACATTTGCCCTGCGTGTCCCCCGCCTGTGTCACTGAACAAATATTTGTTCATTCAATCAACATTTATTGAGAGTCTCCTCCGTGCCAGGCCGCCTGCTCAACATGAGGGTTTAGGGAAGATGAAGATAAATACATAAATAAAAAGACATGATCCCCACCCCTAAGAGGTCACAGGCTGGCAGCCTCTGGGCTCTTCCATCCAACGTCCATGTGGATGTTTTTTCCTGTGCGTTTTGGGCCAGGACTGAAGTAAGGCCAACTTACACAGTAGGACAAAATTCTAGGAGCCGCTCACTCCCAGGGGTGAGTGAAGGCAGATGGCATCCCCTGGCTGCCTGACCTCCCAGCTTGGCCTTTTCCTCCTGTCTGCTGCCCTTCTCTCAGTTCACTGACACACTCATGCTTATCTCAGTCACTCCCCCAAGCGTCTACACTCGGTGTCTGTTTGTCATGCCCAGGTTACCCTCCCGGTAACTATCCTTTGTTTAACCCCTTCTTCCAGGCCTTGTTTAATCCCCACCTTGAACATCCTTCTCAGGCCCAAGAGCCTGGTCAGTTTCTCCCCACACACTTGCATTCCTGCAATGGCCTTTATCACCAGCCAACTTTTAAAAACATAATTTTAAATTTTTTGGAGACACTGCCTTGGGAGAGACCCCTGGTCTTCTCCTTACTTCTTGTTGTTCAGTTGCTCAGTTGTGTCTGACTCTCTGTGCCCCCGTGGACTGCAGCACGCCACGCTTGCCTGTCCTTCACCATCTCCTGGAGTTTGCTCACATTCATGTCCATTGGGTCGATATTGCTATCTAACCATCTCATGTTCTGCCACCCCTTCTCTTTCTGCCTTCAGTCTTTCCCAGCTTCAGTCTTGTTGTAAGTAATAAGTCTTACATTTTCCCTGAAAAAAATTATTTTTAATTGAAGTATAGGGTTTTGTTTGTTTGGGGTTTTTTTTTTTTTTGCCTTTTGGCCATGCCACAGCTTGTGAGATCTGAGTTCTATACTATATATATGGGCTTTCCAGGGAGTGCTCGTGGCAAAGAACCCAAACTGCCAGTGCAGGAGACAGAAGACAGGAGACAGGTTCAATCCCTGGGTCGGGAAGATCCCTTGGAGGAGGGCATGGCAACCCACTCCAGTATTCTTGCCTGGAGAATCCCATGGACGGAAAAGCCTGGTGGGCTACAGTCCACAGGGTCGCAGAGAGTCGGACATGACAATATATATAGTATATGTATAATATCTATATATAAAGAGAATCTGAAAAAGAATATCCTTTTTCAGATTTTTTTTCATTATAGGTTATTACAAGACTAACAACAGCCTATTTGTATCCAAATTATTACCTAGGAAACTCTCTCCGCAACCTGGGGTCAGGTGCCCGTGGAAAGCAAGGCTTGTGTTCCAGTCTTTGCAGACCTCACTCTGAACCTTCGGGACCCAGCGCACTGCTTTCCATGGGTGTGAGTCTTAATCCACTCAGGCTGCTATGACAGATACCACTGACCGGGTGGCTTAACAACAGACACCTGTGCTTCTCACGGTTCTCACAGTTCACAGGAGGCAGTGAAGCCCAAGGTGCCAGCAGCGGCAGGGGCTGGTGAGGGCTGGCCTCCTGGATGGCGGACGGCTGGCTGTCTTCTTGCTGTGTTTTCATGCAGAAGCAAGTTCTCTCCCAGCTCTCCTTCATAAGGGCACCAACCCCTTTCCTGAGGGCTCTGTTCTCTTGACCCAGTCACCTCGCAAAGGCCACACCTCCAAATACCATCACAGTGGGAACTAAGTTTCAACATAAGGATTTAGCTGCTGCTAAGTCGCTTCAGTCGTGTCCGACTCTGTGTGACTCCGTAGATGGCAGCCCACCAGGCTCCCCCGTCCCTGGGATTCTCCAGGCAAGAACACTGGAGTGGGTTGCCATTTCCTTCTCCAATGCATGAAAGTGAAAAGTCAAAGTGAAGTCACTCAGTCGTGTCAGACCCTCAGCGACTCCATGGACTGCAGCCTTCCAGGCTCCTCTGTCCATGGGATTTTCCAGGCAAGAGTACTGGAGTGGGGTACCATTGCCTTCTCCTAAGGATTTAGGGAGAAGCCCAAATAGTCAGTCCTGTAGACCAGAGTTTTAGCAAATAACTCCTTTATTTATCTGATTCTTTACAATCTTCAGCACATTTTTAGGGTTTCTTTTGCTTTAACAAAAGCAAACATTGATCTAAGGCATTCCCAGCACTTGAATTTAATTCTACAGAAGCAAGAAAGGAATTGTAAGAAGTTAGCTTGCTAGAAAAGAAAAAAATATGCTTTTTTTTTCCTAGCAGCTAATTAAATGCAACAACAGATTAAGTAAATGAACATTTTGTTCAGCACTAATTTCCTCTGTGTGGCAGGGAGGGAGTAAATTGATTAGGACAAAATAGGCTTTCTATTTATGGTGTAAGAGATGGCTACTGGGTGAAGGTCTAGGAGCTACTACTGAATGGGTTCTAATAAAGAATCACCCTGGTGACCCTCTTCAAATTGGGCAACAATCGCAAGATCTTCTCTTTCCTGGTGATGATAATGTGTTGTGGAAGAGAATTGGATGCAGCCAATTTTGTAAGCAGCATTTTTATGTATTGCTAAGGCACATCACTCCCTCACTGTAGGAAACACCACACACATGTACAGATGGTCACCTAAGCACATGAGCTAGAGTGCTTCTCAAGATGGTGCCCTTCATGTGCTATGTTTAAAGTGGATAGCGGAACGCAGACCTGCTATACAGCAGAGGGAACTCCGTTGGATGTTATACGGCAGCCTGAATGGGAGGTGAGTTTGGGGAATAACGGATACATGCGTATGTACGGCTAAATGCCTTTGCTGTCGCATTATTAATCAGCTGTACTCCTATATAAAATAAAAAGTTTTAAAAAAGAGATGATGTCTTGGAGGAGTTAGTGGGCTGGGGCCCTAGGCATAGATTTTACTAATGGCATTCGCTCTATCCAGTGGCATTTGCTCTATCACAATTATTTCGCTATTGATCCCACCTGAGCTTTTGTGAAATCCATCCTGAATCTGCCCAATCACTGGCCTCAAGAGTGGTCCTTCCCTCTTCTTGCTGTTGCCGTACACCAAGGGCCTGCTGGAGGAGACGTTTGTCTTCATGTGGTGACTATATAATGCAGTTTAATTTTTGCTAATATAGTTTAGGCCAGCAAATTCAGAATACTGAATGGGAACGCCTATCTTTCTTAGAAGATCTTAGCTAAAGCTCTCTGTGATCTGTTTCCTCCTTCCTCCCTCCCCATCCAGGCATCAATCCTCTTCCACCTTAAAGACGTAAAACTCAAAAGAAGCACCACTTGCTGAATGTAGAACAGAACAGGATGTCTCTAATCCACGATGACTTTACAACTGACATCGATATAGATTTTGTCAACCAGGAGTGGTTCCAAATGTGGAAGCCCCAGGGCACATTCAGGACACTGCTCTGAAACGTGGGAACATTATAGCCAGATGGTAAATAAAGGGAGACTCAGACGCCTCCGTATATGTGTTTCTGAAATCAAGGAGATTTTTAAATTAATTAATTGGAAATTTTAAAGGAAATAGGAATGAAGAATTGTTGCTTTTTATCTGCTTGAAAATTTTGACTTTAGGGCTTCCAAAAGTATGGAGGGTCCTCAAAAAATTAAAACTATAACTACCAAACATATCTATGAAGCGGAAGCAGACTCACAGATAAAGAGAACAGACTTGTGATTGACAAGGGGGAAGTGGGACGGGAAGGGAAGGATTGGGAGTTTGGGATTAGTAGGTGCAAACTATTATATACAGGATGGATAAACAACGAGGTCCTACTATAGAGCACAGAGAACTATATTCAATACCGTGTGATAAACCATCATGGAAAAGAATAGAAAAGGGAGATATATATATATATATATATATATATATATATAATTGAATCATTTTGCTCTATAGCAAAAATTAACACAACATTGTAAATCAGCTATACTTGATAAGTTTTTTTTAAATAAAATCATTTTCCCTGGGTAAGTTAACTGTCTGTATTTTTCCTATTAATACTATTCAAACCAGTTTGAACCAGTATCATTTAATCTTTCTAGAAACACTGACAAAGCTCTTATTTTGTGTCTCATTCTGGGAATATAAAAATGGAGAAGAAACCATGTCTTTGGTCTACAAGCAGTTTATAATGTAGAAGAGACAGATTTATATGCCAATAACATATAAGAAATTGGGTGTCATATGTCTGCCAGAGAATTATAAGGGTGGAGGACAGAAAGGCCAGAGTCATCAGTTCCTGATGAAATAGAGTCAGAATTTAAGAATCTGAGTCATTAACCTCAGAGACCTTTTTCAGAACTAGCATTTTCTGAATTAATTGTATCTTCAAGGACTCCTCAGATGTGTCTTCCCTTAATTAACAATGGCATATGTCAAAACTCCTTTTTTTTGTTTTTGGTTGTATCGTGTCTTAGTTGAAGCACACAGGATTTTTTAGTTGAAGCATAAGAGATCTTGTTCTCTAACCAGGGATCAAACCTGCGCCCCCTGGACTAATCCAGCACTCTTAGCCACAGGATCACCAGGAAGTCCCTGTCATAAGCTCTTTAATAAAGTCCTATTAGCTGGGGAAACTCTTTGTGTTTTCAGTGATGACAGATTCATTTGTCATTGCCTATCTTGACGATCTCTGGATTATAGAAAGATAGCCAAAGGGAAAATTTGAATTTCCAGTTTCCTTCAAGGTCAATAGGAAATCACCCACTTTTTCCCTCCGGTCATTTGGCTCTCCTGACGTACAACAGTACACAGCATTAGGCAGTGAGCAGGCATCTACTCGTGATCTCCAGCTTCTGAATTTGTTCCCTCAGTAAATATGGATGAAATTTAAAATTCAGTGACTTCTTATTTCAACTAGTGTTTTTAACCTGCAGATTGTGACTCATTAACAGGTCATGAAATCAGTTCAGTGGGTCTTAATCAGCTTTTATAAAAATAAGTAGGATAGAAGAAAGCAAAATGGAAAATATCAAGATGCATTTCATTAAGTAAGATAAAAATTGGTGAAACTTTTTATTCCCACTTTTGTGTGTGTGGGCCACAACATAAAATGTATTTCTTACTGTGTCACAGGGAGAAAATTAAGCCACTAGACTCTAACTGAGACTCTAATCCTCATAAAGGCACTTATAACCATCTAGCAAATATTTGTTGAATCGACCTGATTTGTACGTGTGTTTGTGGATTTACTCAACAAACACTAAGTCTGTATGTGTATATGACATTGACCATTGCAGTCCTTCATTTAAATTTTGTGAAAATGAAGGATGAGAGCAGGCTTCCAAAGATTAATCAGCTTCAGTAAATGCTCTTTTTTTTTTTTTAAAGAATAAATCATTCCATGTACCAGGACTGCTTGACAACCTTTAATCTGATTGGTATAAAATAGACCCTAAAGTCTCTAAACCATGTCCAGAACAGATCCTACAAAGCAGGAACCCCTGAGAAAGAAATAAAGTAAAGTGTCTCAGTCGTGTCCAGCTCTTTGTTACCCCAAGGACTGTTGCCTACCAGGTTCCTCCGTCCATGGAACTTTCCAGGCAAGAGTACTAGAGTGGGTTGCCATTTCCTTCTCCAGGGGATATTCCTGACCCTGGGATCGAACCCGGGTCTCCTCGTTGCAGGAAGACACTTTACCATTTGAGCCACCAGGGAAGCCCCTGGGTCATAAGCAAACAGAGCTTTCAGATCCTAATCTGTCCTGTGCTAGCCCCAAGTGCTGCCTAACAGCCAATCCGAGCCGCTCAGCACACGCGCCCAGCCCCTAGCGAGGATGCTGTCTCAGGTACCTGTCCCTGGTGTTCTCTTTCATGCTGTGATGCTGAGCGCTGATTTTTTCTGGCTGTGATGACTGCCCACCCCCACCGGCACTGCCACCCTAGGCGTCATTCTTCCTGGGAGCCACCACCTCCCTGTCCCTTGGTGGGCGAGGCCAGCACTATCCAGGACTCCCAGTGCCCACGACGGTCACAGGCTGTACCCAGCTTGCAGATCTGGGCCAAGCCTGCAGGGGCCTGCACCATCCCATCTGCCCTTTTGTGCTTCCATCTCCCTGCTGTGTGGGCTAGATCATCCTACCAATTCTTCAGTTCTCTGCCTGCTGGTCCCAGGGGAGTGGGGTAGGGTGCTGGGAGGAGACTGGGGGAGGAGAGTTGTGGCAGGGGTATCTGGGGATGAATGCAGTCAGTAAGACTCAGCCTCTGACCTGCTTGTAGCCCAGTGGGGGCATCGGATGGTGATGGTCCACAGATAATCTGAGCAACTTGGGGAGGTGGCGGGGGGGGATTGCAGAGGCCCCCTTGCCATCCCTACAGCAAAACAGAGTGCCCTTCAGCAGGACCTGTGCCCTTCAGCAAGACCAGAGCTCTGAGTTTTCACAGCTGCTGCCACAGCCCATGTTCCAGCGCTTCCTGGAGCAGTGGCTTATCACGTCCCCTGTTCCCACCTCTGAAGGTCAGGCATGTTTCTCCCATCTAAGCGCCAAAGGCTTCTTTTGTGGGGAGCATAGACGTGGCTCCACTGAGACAGAACACCAGAGCCTATTACCCGGACAGAATGTGCAAAAGAGTCCATTTTTGTGCCCTCTGTTTTCCCTGGTGGCTCAGTGGTAAAGAATCTGCCTGCAATGTAGGAGACGGGTTCGATCCCTAGGTAGGGAAGATCTCCCAGAGAAGAGGATGGCTATCCATTCCAGTATTTGTGCCAGGAGAATTCCATGGACAGAGGAGCCTGGGAGGCTACCGCCCACGGGTCGCAAAGAGTTGGACACGGCTGAGCAACTAATAGTTTCACTTTTACCAAATTCAAACATCACAGCAACCTTGTCTGTGCCTGAGAACAATGCAGAGTCCCAGCTTTCCAATGTAGACAGCTAATGAATGGAGCGACATAAAAATGAATGCTGAAACTCCCTTAAGGGGCTCCTCCTCAGAAACTGAAGAGAAATTCTTGATCACTCCTGTGTGATCTGGAAGATCAAATACATTCCAGAATCTTCTAGTTTAAAAAAGCAAGCAACCAGCAAGGAGTTTTTAATCTGCCATTTGTCTGTTTTTTGGCACTGCAGCAAAATGGCTAAATCTAGATCTGAGGTCAAATCCCAACTTTGCCATTTAACATCACTTAACCCTCTAAGCCTCAGTTTCTCTCTATATAAAATAGGGATAATTCCACAACCTACCATATTAGGTTGTTATGAGGATAGATTAAAAGAGCATATCTTAAGCACCAAATATAGTATCTGGCACAAAGGTAAACAGAGCAGGACCCCGTGGTCCTTGGCCCCCAGGTCCTCTGCCTGCCCTTCACAGTCTGTGAAAAATTTTAGCCAATAAATAAGTTTAATCAAGGAAGTGAGAACATGCAGAAACAAAGGAAAGTAGTTAAAGGAGATCAAATAACAATAGTTTAGTCATTAAGCAGAGTCAAAGACCTTGAGCTCCTTCTCAAGGGCTATAGATAATATTCCGAGCCATATCCTGTGAGCTGTCTGATAGATACCGTAACCAGCACCGGGAGAAGGGAAACTATGCGATGGCCGATTGCAGATGACATAAGCTGCCATGGTTCTGAGAACTGGCCTCAAGAAACAGAAGCAAACTGACCCTGAACTGAAGATTAACTGTGTGTAAAACAATCAAGACGACGCTGGTCAGACAGCTGATGACCAGTTTCAAGATGACTGTCAGAGCTGACTAAGCTGTTTCGCTTGTAGACCTCTCCGTCTGTCTACAAACGCTATCGCCCACTGATCATCAGCTGTGGGGAGTCAGCCTTTGGACAGGGTGGCTTTCCCTGTTTGCCAGCATCCAAAATAAAGCAAACTTTCCTTTCCACTACCTTGTCCCACTCTTGGCTTTTGAACGGCTGCGCAGCTAGACCACACTTCCAATTACAATAGAGAACAATAGATGTGCACTGTTGTCGTTACAATTATCAGCAATTATGAGAACTGGTGGAAGAGCAGGATAAGGTAATTCAGACTAAGACAAATGATAGAGAGTTTATGGACACGGGTCCTTACTTCAAAGTAGAAATTAAGTTTGCTGTATTTCAGTGTATCCTACTTGTTTGCTTGTACACATGCCAAAACCAAAAGACCCAGCACATCATACAGTGGAAAGAACATGGACTTCAGAGGCGGACTGCGCTCACATCCCTGTCTTTTACTTCCTGAGACATTTGGGCAAATTATCCAACCTCTCTGAGCCTCAGTGTATGTGCGTGCATAGTCGCTCAGTCATGTCCAACTCTTCGCGATGCCATGGACTATATAGCCTTCCAGGCTCCTCTTTCCATCAGATTTTTTCAGGCAAGAACACTGGAGCGGGTTGCCATTTCCTCCTCCAGGGGATCTTCCTGACCCAGGGATTGAACCCGTGCCTCCTGCCTCTCCTGCATTGCAGGCGGATTGTTTTACTGCTGAGTCTTCAGGGAAGCCCCGAGCATCAGTGCATTCATCTACAAAATGGAGTCATAATAAACTTGTAGGATTGTGCTGAGGATTTTAAAAACCTCTCTCCTCCTTCTCTCACAGGCTGACACTCTCTCCCATGCGCACAAACAATTCTTACCCTATAGGAGCCCTTATCACGTTGTACCATATTATCTCCCTCACCATAGTGTAAACATCTTGATTGGAGTGAGCCTGTTTTGTTTGCCTTTAATCTCTGGTATTTAGTGAGGTTCCTGGACATAGCTGGTGCCCAGCAAAATTTGCTAGCTTACTGAATGAATCACTGAAAATGGCAGAAAAATACAGTTGATAGGAAAATGAAATTCATTTACTCCCCATATTCCAGAACAAGCTTAGTAGCTCTTTCGTAGCGAATTGTGTTGTATGCTGAGATGCTCTCACTGTAGTAGGTGTAATCTGATTCGTGCTTCATCTAAATCTTCACGGTAAGTGGTACTACCACGCCTCCCACCATATTCCCATTGTCCTCTGGGTTCTGTGTTATCTGACCTTGCTTCTAAACTTTCTGCTGAATGGAAATCTTTTCTTAAATTATCATTACACAAATAACACAGTCACAAAAAATCATAAGTCTGGAAAAGTTAAACTGAAAATAAAACTGAAACACTCCAAATTCTACCAACAAATTATTATTAATATTTTAGGTATAAGCTTCTAAGATTTTTTTATACAACGTTATTGAATTACAACTCATTACATTGCGTATTAGCATTAGTTTGTATTACTAATTGTATTATTGTATTAGTTTGCTAGGACAAGATATCAGTTAGGGTTCTCCCGTGAAACAGTAAAGGGTGTGTATGTGTGTGTGAGAGAGAGACAGAAAGAGAGAGATTTGTTGATTAATTTTAAGGAATTGCCTCACACGATTGTGGAGGTACAAGTCCAAAATTGACAGGGCAGGCCGGCAGCTGGAAGCCTGGGGAAAACTCCAGCCCAAACGCAGCCTTCTGGCAGAACTCCGTGCTCAGGAAGGTCAGTCTTTTCTTCCATTAATGCTTTGATTGACTGGATGAGACTCACCCACATTAGGGAGGGTAAATAGCTTTACTCAAAGTCCACCATCCAAATATTCATCTCATTCAAAAACACTTTGACATAAAGGTCCAAAATAATGTTTGACCAAATATATGGGTACTGGCTGTCCTGCCAAGTTGACACTTAGAAGTAAACTTTACAGGCAGCCATGACAAACTATCACAACTTGGGTGGCTTAAAGAATAGGAACTACTTTCTCACAAATCTGGAGGGTACAAGTCTAAGATTAAGGTGTTAGCAGGGTTGATTTTTTTTTCTGAGGCCGCTCTCCTTGGCTTGCAGATGACTGTCTTCTCCTTGGATCTCCATGTGGTCTTTCCTCTGTGTGTCTGTGTCTTAATTTCCTCTTCTTAAATAGACACCAGTCATATTGGACTAGGCTTCATCCTAGTGACCTCTTTTTAAATGAGCTGCTTCTTTAAAGACCCTCTCTCCAAATATAGTCACATTGTGAAGGGCTGAGGGTTAAGATATCAACAAACGGATTCAACAAATTCAGTAATTTAGCCTGTAATGGTACCATTTTGAAACTGGGCAGGACCCCGTGGGGCCCTCCTGGTACAAAAAGACTTTTTGTGTCCCCTGTTTCTCATTGGCAAAGAAAAGGCTTCAGACTCCTAGACCTTCCCTGAGTACCAAAAGGCAGATTCAAACAGTTGTTAACCAGGAAACTGAGGGGACGCGAAACAAAGGAAGAGAAAGAAACAATAGTGCAGCAGCAAAGCAGAGTCCTTCTGAACTGTGGTTGGAGAAGACTCTTGAGAGTCCCCTGGACTGCAAGGAGATCCAACCAGTCCATCCTAAGGGAACTCAACCCTGAACATTCACTGCAAGGGCTGATGATGAAGTTGAAGCTGCAATATTTTGGCCACCTGATGCAAACAGCCAACTCATTGGAAGAGACTCTGCTGCCGGGAAAGATGGAAGGCAGGAGGAAAAGGGGATGACAGAGGGTGAGATGGTTGGATGGCATCCCTGACTCAGTGGACATGAGTTTGAGCAAGCTCCATGAGATGGTGAAGGACAGGGAAGCCTGGTGTGCTGCAGTCCATGAGGTTAAAAGAGTCAGACATGGGGAGGGAGGAGGGAGGGGGTTCAGGATTGGGAGCACGTGTGCACCCGTGGCGGATTCGTATTAATGTATGGCAAAACCAGTACGGTGTTGTGGAGTAATTAGCCTCCAGTTGAAATGCTGCTGCTACTGCTGCTGCTAAGTCGCTTCAGTCGTGTCTGACTCTGTGCGACCCCTTAGATGGCAGCCCACCAGGCTCCGCCATCCCTGGGATTCTCCAGGCAAGAACACTAAATTTAAATTTTTTAAAAACTATGAAAAATAAATACATAAATATAAGAGTCAGACACGGCTGAGCAACTGAACAACAGCAAAGCAGAGTCCTAGTTCCTCCTCAAGCAACACACAGTATATCTCCAAGTTCTTCCACAGGAACTGAGGCCCCACCCTTAGTTGGTGGAGGATGGTAACCACATGCTGAGACCTCAGACTGGATGGAAACAGAGGGCTGATGGCTGAGATTCCTAAAACCCCACTCTGTTATGTCAGGACCAACCAATCAGAAAAATTCACACTCCCTGCAGCCCTCCCTGAATATTTTGCCTGTGAAACTCTTCATGGAAACCATCAGGGTGTCTGAGCTTTCTGAGCATGAGCCACCCATTCTCCATCCTTAGCCCTGCGATAAACCTTTCTCTTCTCCAAACTCCAACAATTTTGGTTTGCCCGGCCTCAAGGTGCATCTGACACATGACTTTGCATTCAGCAGCAATTCAGTTCACTCACTGAAACTGTATAATTTAATTTTTTTTTAAACATATTCACAGAGTTGTACAGCTGAACTCTGGTCCACTCACTTGCTGCACAGCAAAGTCAATGAGCTGACACTGGATCGTCGTGAAGGAGAGTACAGCGTTTATTTGTAGGGCACCAAAAGCCCAGACACCCTGAGATAGATTTCAGGGAGGGTTTTTTTTTTAAATTATTTATTAATTAATTTATTTATTTGGCTGCACCAGGTCTTAGTTGCAGCATGTGGAATCTAGTTCCCTGAGCAGGGACTGAACCTAGGCCCCCTGCAGTGGGAGCTCAGAGTATTAATCACTGGAATGCCAGGGAGAAGGGGATGACAGAGGGTGATATGCTTGGGGGTTTTTAAAGGCAGCATTCGGAGTGAAGGTTGCAGCTCATGGACTTCCTTCTGATGGGTTGGTAGTGAGGTAATGGGGTGATATTTGGGGAATGATAACCATCATTCCGCATTCTTCAAGAAAAAGAAGATAACCTTTTTCTTCCAGTTGGTCTGGGGTCTACATGCTTCTGGTCAGTAAATAGTCACCATCCTCCACTTGGGTGGGTGGGGGGGTCTTAGTTTCTGCAGAATAGCTCAGGGATATTCTGCAGGGAATAGGGAAGCCGCTCAGTCGTGTCCGACTCTGTGCGACCCTGTGGACTGCAGCCCACCAGGCTCCTCCATCCATGGGATTCTCCAGGCAAGAACACTGGAGTGAGTTGCCATTTCCTTCTCCAGGGGATCTTCCCGACTCAGGGATTGAACCCAGGTCTCCCGCACTGCAGGCAGATGCTTTAACCTCTGAGCCGCCAGGGAAGTCATATTGCTATGTATACCCCTCAAGGTGGAACTAGGACTCTATTTCATTGCCGAACGATTGTCATTGCTTTTTTTTTTTTTTTTGCTCAACTGCTTTTCTTTGGTTCTGTGTTCCCTTCACTTTCCTAATTAGTAACAGACGTGCCCACTCTTTGGAACTCAGGGAGGTACTGGGAAACTAAAACCTTTTTCCTACAAACGAGAAACAGAGGGATCTTTCTATCTGGGAAGGCTCCACAGGGTCCTGTTTGGTTTCACAACCATCACTGTAATCAAATATAGAACAGTTTTATCACCCCTGAAAGAATTCCCATACCCATTAATAATTACTCCCCATTCACCACCCCCAGTAGAGAAAGGATCTAAAGCTCTATTCATAATTAAGGAAATGGAGGCCTGGAGATTAGTCCAAGGCTAGAATCTAGCTGAGAAAAACCACAGGGCTTCCTCCCAGGGAGGAATTTGAGATACTGATACACAGCCACCTGTTCAGTCATACTCATTTTTCTAAGTGCCAAAGTAAGAACTAATATTCCCAAGAATTTTTCCATCTGTCAGTAAACCCCATGGCTATCCCAGCTGTATGACTGTGGAGCTAGATATCTGCTTCTTGTATTCGTGTTCATCAGGGTGTTACAGTCGTTTGCTTAAGCATCTTGTTTATCCCCTCTTAGAAGCAGGTACAAAGTGCCCTTCTCAGAGAGTAAAGAGCCATCCAAGTCTGAAGCATGAGCTACCCACACACCTAAGGTTTAGTTCATAACATGGATATTAGCAAGAAAACATGATATTAATTGTTCAGAAGTGTTGCCACACATCCCCACTTGGAAAAGGCAGCCACTTAGTTCTCTTCACATTCTTTAGAAAGGAAAATGGGAAATGCCACAATAAATTATGTCATGGGTTACACAGTTTTTGGTTGAAAAACAAAATACAAGAAAGGGGATTTCCCCTATAATTATGTGCATCCCTAAAATGCTAGTTTCTTTAGACTTTTGTCAGTTTTCCTTACCAAAATGACTTCAAGTGCTGCTCTTAGCAGCTCCTCAAACTTCTAGCCCCATAGGCTTCAAGCATTATCTTCAAAGACGTGCAGTCTAAAGATTCCCACCTAGTACACTACTGTTTTATAAAACAAATAAGAACAAATAAGTAAAATTATTCTGGGGTGATGGGGTCTTTAAAAAGAAAGCATGGTAGGAGACAAGTTTATATACTCTGTCCACAGTACTCTGTCCACAGTGGGTGGGGTAGGTACTAGATGGCAAAATAGCATAATAAACCCCGAATCAGCCCTGGTTTGATGGCCAAACTAGGCTAGGGCCAAATTCCTATCAGTGAGCTAGGCTTATAGACACTTGCTTGGACTTTGCTTTGCAGTGTAAAGATATTTCAGTCCTAAAATCTGATCTCTGGCCCAATAACACTTTTTTTTTTTATGACCATGTGGCAAGCAAGAGTTTAGTTCCCCTACCAGGGATTGAACCTCTCCACATTGGAAGCTTGGGGTCCCAACCACTGGACTACCAGGGAAATCCTGTCAATTTTGAATCAAAAGTCAGAGCATGGTCAAAGTTGCAGATATACTCCTATTTCAATTCATGCCGCTTCTAGCATAACAAGCCAGTCCACATCCAAATTTCCAGCTCTTCAGGTCCAAGAATAGAACTGGAAATGTGCACCATCCTCAATGCAGAAAAAGACTGGGATCTACAAAGGTATACAAACTCTGCCCAGTCATATACCTCTCCCTCAGCCAAAACAAAGACAGAGCTTGTCAATTTTTGAGATGTAATCAAAAAGGATAATCCAGAACTTACATGCAGATTACGTGTTTGCTTCTCTGTAATGTAATTATCTATTAGTAATAAAATAAGCTACCATTAGCAGCATTACTTGACTTTCATATGAACTCATTGAACCACAGGACCCTGAATGTACAGACAGATCCAGGTCAACAAGGAGAAGTACTAGGTCGCAGAGTTTCTTCCCCTCAACTTAGGGAAAATGTTTCTTTCCCAATACCCTAGCTTTGTTGTAATGCCATTACCCACTTCTTAATCACTTAAACTTCCAAAAGAAGTACCTTTGACCCTCTTCTCTTTCTTTTGTGGCCCTAATCCCTCTAGTCATCAATTTTCAAGCCTCACATCCTCCCTTCTTCGGTCCTCAGCCAGGGCAGGTCCTCAGTAACTGCATGCTGCTCACGTCTTGCCCTAAGCTCCTCCCCATCTCATCTGCTTGCTACATCCATCCCAGAACCCCTGTAATGCCATCTTCATGGAGTCATTCCTCAGCACAAACACATACAGTGGTGGCCCCCTGGCACCTCAAACTTCAGCCTGTAATCCCCTACCAGGTTTTTAAAGTCCTTCACAAACAAGATTCCTCCGCTAGACTTGCCGCTTCTGGATGGCAAGGCTGCTCTTAATGATCCCCCATTGTAACACAGAGTAGGCAGGGTAAATTCAGCCAAATGAACCACCAACAAACCTTGAGTAGGTCATATCACCCATTTGACTATAATTACTGGGACAGAGAGTTAATGAGTATTGTGGATGTTTTGCGTTTATACAGGTGAGAAAGCACAGGAAGGGCATTTTGACAGGTCAGTACTTTGCCTGGTCTTGTAAGCACTTGCAATCTTTCTCTTGAGTGCAGAACAATAAAACACAACTATTTCATGAGTACTTTTAAATGGTAGTATAGGCTCAGAAGAATTGATGTCAAATATTTCTTAAAGTTGACTGCAATGTGGTGATTTATAGGAATAATGTATGTTTGGTCTTCATCCACAGCTCCCCAAACCCTTGGAATTTCCTGAGCAATAGGAGCAATGGGATATTTGGTCTCTTGTCTTCTGCTCCTGAAAATACTTCAGGAAAGTTGACATTTAGGTCCCACTCAAGCATGGGACTGGTTGCCAGGAAAAGTGACCATGTGTTTAGAGGGTTGGAACTTTCAGTACCACCCCCATCTCCACTCCACGTTTCTCATTTCTGTGGAACATGGAGGGGTCAGAGATTGAATCAGTTGCCTTTAGTCAATGATTTAGTCAATCATGGTAATGTAATGAAGTCTCCTTAAAACCCCAAAAGTACAGCTTCTTGATTGCTTTTGGGGGAGCTTTCATGTTGGGGAACCAGAAAACTTCTGTGTCCCCTGAGCCAGACACTAAACCTTCCATCACAGAAGCTCCTTTGTTCAGGACTTCTCCTTTTGTATTTCTTCATCTGGCTGTTGATTCATGCCCTTTAATATCCTTTTATAATAAACTGGCACTCTAGCAAGTGAAATGTTTCTCTGAGTTTTGTGAACCATTCTGGCAAATTAATGGAACTCCAGGAGGGGGTTGCGGGAACCTCTGATGTATGGCCAGTAAGAAGCATAGGTAACAACCTGGACTTGCTCCTGCCCCTGAAGTAGGGGGCAAGCTCGTGGGAATGAGCCCTTAACCTGGTGGAAACATATTCTATCTCCAGGTAAGACAGTGTCAGAACTGAGTTGAATTGCAGGACACCCTGCTGCCATCCACGACTTGCTTGTTGGTGTGGGGGAAGCCTCCAAGGATTCTGGATGGAACTGGGTCCAGAAACCCTTTTCATTTACTGTACAGAATTTGAGGCTGTGGTGAATACACTGTCTGACCAAAGAACACTGTTTTATTTGATCATATACCCTTTGACACAAATCAGATATACTATAAATAGCACCACTTGAAAATATAAAAATAAAAGAACACATCACTGGGGAGGTCACTTAACATTTCTAGGCCTCAGATTCCTTATCTGTAAAATGAGTTTGTACAAACCAGATGACCTCTGTGTTCCCTTCAATTTTGATGTTATTTTATTTCATATGCTAGAGAACCATCTTCTGCTCCATAAATTAGTAAGTTAATTAGTTTGAGCATTTAGTTTTAAGAGCACACAGGCCAGTAAACTCCTCTATCTCCATTGTATCTCTATGGAATATTCAGAGGGTTGGAAACTATTTATTTTGATAAGGAAGGAGGTATTTTTTATTTTGAGCACCACCACGCTGCCAATCATTAGCATCATATAATTTTAAGAAGACATTTTAAGCCAAAAATTTAGTCTCTGGATAAAAGATAAACCTTATGTTTAAAACATTTACATTATTTTTGAAAACTCATTGCAACCTCCTTATTTGTCTCATTTCACCACAGACAAAGGAAAACTTAGTTGCAGACCGATATCTGTTATCATCCTGACATCATTTCTTTTCCTCTGTGTGACCTAGAATGTATTAAATCCAGCTTCCCCATCTGCACATAAGGGTACAAATCAATCCACCATTTCATCATCCATAAATATAAAATATAAAATTTTGGCATTGGAAGATGTATTAAATAGAAGAACCAAAAGCCATATTCCACGCCAATGTTTATAGCTGCACTATTTACAATAGCCAAGGTACGGAAGCAACCCAAACACTTATCAACAGATGAATGGATAAAGATGTGGTATTACGCTGGTGCAAAAGTAAATATGGTTTTGAACCTGAATTTAAAATCATTATAACCAGGCTCAAACACACTTTATTAATCAAAATAGGAACCATTACAATCAACACATTTTTGCCAACAAGAAATAAGTTTGTTTATTCCTGTAGCAAAAATCCATGCTTCAGGATCCAGTGAACTCCTGGAAAGTATTTTCTGTGTGGGAAATGTGGAAGCACTTTCCCTGAAAAAAGTTGTCGAAGATGCTTGAAGAAGTGGTGGTCAGTTAGCAAGAGGTCAGGTAAACATGGCAGATAAGGCAAGTCTTGTAGCCAAATTTGTTCAGTTTTTGAAACATTGATTTGCAACGTGCAGTTGAGAATTGTCAAGGAGAAGAACTGGGCCCTTTCTGTTGACCAATGCTGGCTGCAGACCTGCAGGTTTTGGTGAAGCACATCCATTTTCTGAGTATACTTCTCAGGCGTAATGGTCTCGCTGGGATTCAGAAAGCTGTAGTGGATCAGGCCCACAGCAGACCATCACACAGTGCCCATGACTGTTTTTGGCGTAAGCTTGGCTTTGGAAAGTGCTTTGGTGCTTCTTCTTGGTCCAACCACTGAGCTGGTGGCTACTGGTTATCATATAAAATCTGCTTTTTGTTGCACATAACAATCCAGTCCAGAAATGGTCTGTTGCTATTGCATAGAATAAGAGAGGATGAGACCTCAAAATGACAATTCTTTTGATCTGTGGCCAGCTCATGCAGCATCTGTTTATGGAGCTTTTTCACCTTTCCAATTTGCTTCAAATGCTAGAAGACCATAGGACAGTCGATGTTGAGTTCTTCAGCAACTTCTGGTGTAGTTGTGAGAGGACCACCTTCATTGATTGTTTCCAGTTGGTCATTGTCAGCTTCCAATGGCTGGACACTGCACTCCTCATCTTCAAGGCTTTCGTCTCCTTTGCCAGACTTCTTGAACCACCACTGCACTGTATATTTCTTAGCAGTTCCTGGGTCAAATGCATAGTTGATGTTGTAATTTGTCTCCCCTGCTTTATGACCCATTTTGAACTTGAAAAAATATTGCTCAAATTTTCTTTTTGTCTAACATCATTTCCATAGTCTAATATATATATGTAAGAAGTAGCAAGTAATAATTCATTAGCAAAAAAACATAAAGCAAAAAATGTGCATTAAAATGATGTATAACATAATCACATTTATTTAAGAATGTATTCCAATATCAAATGGCAAATTTCAACAATGCAAAACTGAAATTATTTTTGCACCAACCTAACATGTATACAATGGAATATCACTCAGCCATAAAAAAATGAAACAGCACCTTTGCAGAAACATGGATAAATCTGAGACTATTAAGCTTAGTGAAATAAAATACTGCATGATATCACTTACATGTGGAATCTAAAAAAATAATACAAACAATTATATATGCAAAATAGGCTCACAGATGTAGGAAAAAATTAGTGGTTACTAAAGGGAAGAGAGGAACAGGTAAATTAGGAGTATGGGATTAAGTGATATAAACTACTGTATATAGATAGATAAGCAACAAGAATACAGAACAGGGAATTACAGCCACTATCTTGTGATACACATTTTTTTTTTTTTAGCTGTAATGAGTAGATTACTGCCTCACAAAGTCTATAATTGGGGTCCTGTTACAGTGGCCTCTGGAAACTCATTTCTTTCTAACCTGCAGCTGATATAGAAAAAGGAGGATGCATTCTGCCCACCAGCATAAGCGGAGACAGTGGAGACCATGCTCCAGCCGCAGTGGCCACCGGCAGACTGGACACCTGCATATGAGGAAGGGATGGGGTTCCAGGAGGAGCTGAGAGGTGCATTACGTGTTCAGATGTGAAAGGCATCAAACCACCCCTCCAGCTACAAAAGCACCTTTGAAAAACATGACATTATCTTTTAGAGTAAAAAAAAAAATGTTATTCAGTCACTCAGTCATGTCCATCTCTTCATGACACTATGGACTGTAGACAGCCAGGCTCCTCTGTCCATGGGATTTCCCAAGCAAGAATACTGGGGTGGGTTGCCATTTCCTTCTCCGTTGTGATAGGTTTAAAGAGAGTAAACTTCTTTTACAGAGTAAACTCTGTAAAAATACCGAATCACTGTTCTCACACCTGAAACTAATATGATGTTATAAGTCAACAATGTTTCAATTAAAAAAAAAAACAAGAAGTAAGGTTAATTGGGCCCATCCACAGTTATCTAAATGGACAGTTGGCAACTGGGCTGTTCTTGGATTCCCAAAGTGAGAATGGAACCATAACAATGGACAACACTGAAAAACGCTTATTTACCATCAACTTCCCTTTTACAAAGCCCACATCTGCTTTCTGCACTCTGAAAAGAGACTGACAAACATAAACATGGTTAAGTGTATGCATTCGATATAACACAGATAGAAGGCCCCATCTGTACACTTTTCAGTTCAGTTCAGTCCAGTCACCCAGTCATGTCCAGCTCTTTGCAACCCCATGGACTGCAGCACGCCAGGCCTCCCTGTCCATCACCAACTCCCGGAGCTTGCTCAAACTCATGTCCTTTAAGTCGGTGATGCCATCCAGCCATCTCATCCTCTGTCGTCCCCTTCTCCTCCTGCCCTCAATCTCTCCCAGCATCAGGGTCTTTTTCAAATGAGTCAGCTCTTCACATCAGGTGGCCAGAGTATTGGAGTTTCAGCTTCAGCATCAGTCCTTCCAATGAATATTCATTTCTGATTTCCTTTAGGATGGACTGGTTGGGTCTCCTTGCTGTCCAAGGGACTCAAGATTTCTTCTCCAACACCACAGTTTAAAAGCATCAATTCTTCGGCGCTCAGCTTTCTTTACAGTCCAACTCTCACACCCATATATGACTATTGGAAAAACCATAGCTTTAATTAGATGGATCTTTGTCGGCAAAGTAATATCTCTGCTTTTTAATATGCTGTCTAGGATGGTCACAGCTTTTCTTCCAAGGAGCAAGTGTCTTTTAATTTCATGGCTGCAGTCACCATTCGCAGTGATTTTGGAGCCCAAGAAAATAAAGTCTCTTACTGTTTGCATTGTTTCCCCATCTATTTGCCATGAAGTGACGGGACCGGATGCCATGATCTTCTTATTTTGAATATTGAGTTTTAAGCCAGCTTTTTCACTCTCCTCTTTCACTTTCATCAAGAGGCTCTTTAGTTCCTCTTCACTTTCTGCCATAAGGGTGGCGTTATCTGTGTATCTGAGGTTATTGACATTTCTCCCAGCAGTCTTGATTCCAGCTTGTGCTTCATCCTGCCTGGCATTTCACATGATGTACTCTGCATATGAGTTAAATAAGCAGGGTGACAATATATAGCCTTTACCTACTCCTTTCTCGATTTGGAACCAGTCTGTTGTTCCATGACCAGTTCTAACTGTTGCTTCTAGACTGGCATACAGAATTCTCAGGAGGCAGGTAAGGTGGTCTGGGATCCCCATCTCTTGAATTTTCCATAGTTTGTTGTGATCTACACAGTACATATTTCACTTGTCTCTAATTTTCAAGGCTTAATTCAAATGTCTTCCCCCTCCAGGAAGTCTTCCCCACCCCTTCCAGCCAGAAGCAACATGCCCTTTTTGAACTTCCTCAGTCTTATCTCATACTATTTTATCTCACTTTTCAATTTCTTCCAACTTTCTTTTAGTATTATAGTGCTGTGCTATGCAAGTTGCTTAGTCATGTCCAATTCTGTGTGACCCCATAGATGGCAGCCCACCAGGCTCCTCTGTCCATGGGATTTTCTGGGCAAGAATACTGGAGTGGGTTGCCGTGCCCTCCTCCAGGGGACCTTCCCCATCCAGGGATCGAAACTGCATCTCTTAAGTCTCCTGCATTAGCAGGCAGGTTCTTTACCACTAGCGCTACCTGAATATAATAGTAAAAGATGTAAAAAATCTTACTTGCTCTAGTCAGTTGTAAAGTCCTTGGTGTTGAGAATAAAGTCTTTGGACATCATGTGTGCTGCTGCTGCTGCTAAGTCGCTTCAGTCGTGTCTGACTCTGTGCGACTCCATGGATGGCAGCCCACCAGGCTCCGGGCAAGAACATGGAGTGGGCTGCCATTTCCTTCTCCAATGCATGAAAGTGAAAAGTGAAAGTGAAGTTGCTCAGTCATGTCCGACTCTTAGTAGTTAGGCACATTTAGCAGAAGATCCTGCAGGATGGATTCTCAGTAACCTCAGGGAAGAATGAAGCAAGGGAAGAAGAAACAGACAAACAAACAAACAAAAAACGAACAAACAAATCTTTAAGTTAAAGGCGAGGACTTTCTACCTGGAAAAGTCCTCAAAGGGAGTATTCAAGAGAAACTGAAGAAGCAGAAAAGGAAAGAGAGCTGGGTTAAAAGCCAACAGATAAGTGAAAGGGATTATGTCTAAACAAACAAGGGGCAGAGAAAGTGGGAGAGAGGGATGCAGCTGGGAACATTTTCTTTATGGAAGATACTTTGTTTCATGACCTTCTCTTCTCTCTCCTCCTGCTTTTCGAGTCCACTTGATCAATGTGTTGACCTGCTACCAGAAAGAAGTTAGAGTTAGGCATGTATACGGGATAACTGCAGACAGGCTTGCACTCTGAGAAGCCAAGTTAATTCCTTCCCTAGAATGTAAGGACTGCTCCTCTGAGAGCAATCAACTGACTGACTCAGGAATTCTTCTCCACTGCCTATGAGCAGATTCATTCCTACAAGGAAATCACTGGAACATCTTGTTCAGCCAAATCACTTCTTCTTCAACAAAGTCCAAGCCAGTTCTCACAATGCCAGGCTGTCCCTTGCTCACCCGGGACATTGTCTGGATAAATCATCTTAGTCTGGGTCAGCAGGGGGGGGGGCAGAACCTTCTGTCTTAGATAGAGGCTAATCATCCACATGCCTCTGTGTGATCATCCTTGCGAACTCAGAGCTGTATTCATTTGACACTAGCTCCGTTTCAACCACTGAGCCCATCAGTTCAGGTCTGGTCTTAGAGCCAGCACCTCAGCCTCCAGTGTCCAGAGCAGAACACTTTGCCTTTTCACACATCCTTTGCTTTTCTTCCTGATTCCTCAAGCCTTGATTTAACATCACTCTCCTAGGTCAGGAAGCCTTCAGATCTATCTACTAACCAGCCCTAAAGCTCTTTCTCTCTTGGGCCTAACCAGATGCCAGGATCTCCACCCATCTCTGCTGTAAACTCCAGGGATGAAGCCAGAGTTCCCCTCCTTATGCAAAAGTTGCCACTGAAGCCAAAATTAAGTAAAAAAGGGAAAAAGAAAAAAATCACACCTACCATGTAGCACTGGGAGCTATGCTCAGTATCATGTAATCTACAGTGGGAGAGAGTCTGAGAAGGAACATATATATCAGCTCAGTTCAGTTCAGTCGCTCAGTCATGTCTGACTCTTTGCGACCCCATGAATTGTAGCACACAAGGCCTCCCTGTTCATCACCATCTCTCGGAGTTCATTCAGACTCATGTCCATCGAGTCCGTGATGCCATCCAGCCATCTCATCCTCTGTCGTCCCCTTCTCCTGCCCCCAATCCCTCCCAGCATCAGAGTCTTTTCCAATGAGTCAACTCTTTGCCTGAGATGGCCAAAGTACTGGAGTTTCAGCTTCAGCATCATTCCTTCCAAAGAAATCCTAGGGTTGATCTCCTTCAGAATGGACTGGTAGGATCTCCTTGCAGTCCAAGGGACTCTCAAGAGTCTTCTCCAACACCACAGGTCAAAAGCATCAATTATTCGGCGCTCAGCCTTCTTCACAGTCCACCTCTCACATCCTACATGACCACAGGAAAAATCATAGCCTTGACTAGATGGACCTTAGTCAGCAAAGTAATGTCTCTGCTTTTGAATATACTATCTAGGTTGGTCATAACTTTTCTTCCAAGGAGTAAGCGTCTTCTAATTTTATGGCTGCAGTCACCATCTGCAGTGATTTTGGAGCCCCCAAAATAAAGTCTGACACTGTTTCCACTGTTTCCCCATCTATTTCCCATGAAGTGATGGGACCGGATGCAATTGATGTTCATTTTCTGAATGTTTAGCTTTAAGCCAACTTTTTCACTCTCCTCTTTCACCTTCATCAAGAGGCCCTTTAGCTCCTCTTCACTTTGCCATAAGGGTGGTGTCATCTGCATATCTAAGGTTATTGATATTTCTCCCGGCAATCTTGATATATACCTACATATTTACCTGTCTATATATCTGAATCACTTTACTGTATACTTGAAATGAACACATTATAAATCAACTCAGTTCAGTCACTCAGTCATATCCAACTCTTTGCAAACCCATGGACCGCAGCACGCCAGGCTTCCCTGTCCATCACCAACTCCTGGAGCATGCTCAGACTCATGTCCATTGAGTCAGTGAAGTCATCCAACCATCTCATCCTCTGTTATCCCCTTCTCCTCCCACCTTCAATCTTTCCCAGCATCAGGGTCTTTTCTAAGGAGTCAGTTCTTCACATCAGGTGGCCAAAGTATTGGAGCTTCAGCTTCAGCATCAATTCTACCTCAATAAAAATTTAAAAAAAAAAAAAAAAAGATAATGACTATTCACACCATACAAAACAAAACAAAGCTTAGTCAGTTTTCCTAGGAAGAGTTTTACAGCCACTCCCTGCACAGGAACACTAGCTATCTATAAATAAACAGTGCATAGTTTACAGTGTTCAAAAGTCACAGCCTTAGGGAGCTCCCAGGCTCTGTTTCCTGAGGCAAAGCTCGCCACCCAGCCCCTTCCTCTGGCTGGATCTTCACCCCAGAAGTGGACAGGGCTCACAGAGTAGCTGAGCTGTCCTCTACCAGGAAGTGGTTTGCATTTCTAAGACTCTCCTGTTCCCTGTCTCTGACCAAAGAGTGATCACTTTCCACTTTCTTAGGTCTATTTTTTTAGCTAACTAGTTTTAAAATTTAGAATAATTCTTCCATCTCTGACAAAACTGCAAGCTCTATCCTCTATCCCTTCCTTTCCATTCCATCCCCATTGTCCTGGTTTAAGTTCTCTTAATATTAATAGGTTGTCTAGTCTAGCTCATCCCTCTGCCCTCCTAACTGATCACTTGATTTCTGATATTATCCCAGAATGATACTTCTGAAGCACATTTTCATTATGTGACTACTTTCACTCCATCCAGGTATGACATCTCCTAAAATTTTCAGCAACTCTATTGCCTGCAGAACAAGGACAAGATTATTGAGCAAGGCTTCTACATTTGAGTCCCAACTAGGAGAAGGCAATGGCGACCCACTCCAGTACTCTTCCCTGGAAAATCCCATGGACAGAGGAGCCTGGTGGGCTGCAGTCCATGGGGACTCAAAGAGTCGGACACGACTGAGTGACTTCACTTTCACTTTTCACTTTCATGCATTGGAGAAGGAAATGGCAACCCACTCCAGTGTTCTTGCCTGGAGAATCCCAGGGACTGGGGAGCCTGGTGGGCTGCCACCTATGGGTCGCACAGAGTCGGACACGACTGAAGCGACTTAGCAGGAGCAGCAGCAGCAGCAGCTGCCACTCTTACATTCTCATAGTCTACATTCTGGCTATTGGAACAAGATCTAAGATTTCAAATCTATCTCTCTGTCTGGAATACATTTTTACTTATCAAAGTCCTAGCAATCATTTACACAAAAACCCTGCACACGGGTGTTCTATAGAAACTTTATTCATAACCAGGGAATCTTGGTTTGGGCCTTGACTAGGGAGGTCCTTTCTCTCCTACCAGTGGGGTGGTGAAATATTACTGGCTTTTAATCTGTTTTCCAGATATAAGGAAACCTCTTCCTTCAAACTGATTATGACACAGCAACTTGGTAAATTGTAACTTTGTGGGTAAAATTGAGATATTTATCTTTTCTGTGTACTGGATCCCTCCAGAAATTGGAAACTTAGGTTCCCAGCAGCTTTAAGGTGAATAAGAAAGATCACCGCCTGACAGCTGCAGGAATCTCAAGAGATTTGGGGGAACCTGAAAAGAGATGAATTCACCCAAATCTATAGAACCTGGAGGCAAAGCCCTTGGCGTGGCTTTTTGAGAGGACTTTTAAAAGTTCATTCTGAGCAAACAAATTAATCTTAATTTGGCTATATTTGGCAAAAAAATGAAGGTAATTTTAGAGAGAAAAAGATTATGTTTCAAAGGATATTAAATTCTAGTTTTCTTAGTTGGGGTCCATATCTAAGACTCACCTCCCAGCTAATTTTTTGTTATGTTACACAATTGTAAAGTTTAATTGAATTATTAAAAGATAATTTGTTTCTGAAGCTTATCACAATGATCTATCTTTGGATAAAAATCAGATGCCCCACAACCTGCAACTAGGAGATTATGCACACTGGAAAGGGCATAATTTGAAGAAATGTCTCCATCCTAGCTAAAAGGACCCTTACTGGGAGAAGGAAATGGCAACAACTCCACTGTTTTTGCCTGGAGAAACCTGTGGACAGAGAATCCTGGCAGGCTACAGTCTATAGTGTCGCAAAAGAGTCGGTTACAACTTAGCTACTCAAAACAACTGGGTACTCTTCACTAGCTTATTATGAATTCCAGTTAGAAAGGGCCACTGCCCTGGACCGGTCTATAGAAAGGACTGCTGACCTGAAATGACACCCATATCAGTGGAAGAAGACAGAAGTGGTAGGGAGTTGAACCCGAAACCTACCGTACCAGGCCTGTAAGACCCACCAACTCAATTGAACTGTTTCTCAAATGTTTGTCTCCCTGTAACATTAAGTGGTATTGCTGCTAAGTCACTTCAGTCGTGTCCGACTCTGGGCGATCACATAGACAGCAGCCCACCAGGCTCCTCCATCCATAGGATTTTCCAGGCAAGAGTACTGGAGTGGGTTGCCACTGCCTTCTCCAGTGCATGAAAGTGAAAGGTGAAAGTGAAGACGCTCAGTCCCGTCCGACTCTTAGCAACCCCAGGGACCGCAGCCCACCAGGCTCCGCCGCTCATGGGATTTTCCAGGCAAGAGTACTGGAGTGGGGTGCCATTCCCTTCTCCTTTAAGTGGTATTGCTTTACTTCTAATTTACTGTTGCCCCCAGTGTTTAGGAAAAGAAAATTCTCTAGTCACAAAGTAGTACTACTCATGACATGAATCGCTGTTTGCTTTAAGTCTACTGTTAAAAGCCCATGTAAAATGTTTGTATTATAATCAGATACAGTTGATAACATGCATCAGTTCAGTTCAGTCGCTCAGTCGTGTCTGACTTTGCGACCCCATGAATCGCAGCATGCCAGGCCTCCCCGTCCATCACTAGCTCCCGGAGTTCACGCAGACTCATGCCCATCGAGTCAGAGGTGCACATAGCCTATAGCATACCTCTGAGCTTCTTCACAATGTCTGATTAGTTTTCCCTAAAGTGGTTAACTACACAAATGTGTGTGTGTGTGTGTAACACACACACAAAGAAGGCCTACCTAGCACCGAGGGACATGATGGATACGGGACAGGAAGTAGTCACCCTGGGGTCAAGGGATAAATATTGAAAGATTTGCAAACAAAAGGGGAAATGATAGAAGAAAATACTCCCATTCTGAAGAATAGGGAAGTCCTTCTAATTTAACTTGAACTTAATAATGGCCAGAGCAGCCTGTGTGGTGCCCACTGATCGTGCTTTGTACATCTGCTTTGGCTCTTGAGGAAGGGAATGCATTTGAAAGTCAAGATGGAGTGGCTATGATTCAAGCATCCAAAGCCGGGCTGCGTGGCCACTGGGGCAAGATTATGGACACACTGTATTGCTGAGGATTTGAATTTTCTGAACGCTGCTGGACCTGGGCACCCTACCAGTTGCTTTCAAGCAGTGTCCCCTGGCAGCTGGCAGCTGAAATGAAACCTTATGGTCTCAAGGTCTCCTCGTGTAATTATTAAATTTTTTGCTTTAGATTTGATTTCAGCATAAAAATAAGACATATGTGTAATGGTCATAGCTCCTGTATGTGTATAATACCACTTCAGAAGTTAAAAGCTAGTTTAGATAAAATTAGGCAACTGACTACCTGGCTACAACAAAATTTCCCCAGAAACACCAGGGCCAGATGGAATTGCGGGCTTATTTTCCTGAGTTCCTCAGGGAATGAGATCTGTTTTCCTAAGATTTATTGAAGTTTGGGTTGTCACTCTTCCTCCTACTTTTAACTGGGTCTACTGCACCAAAATGATTGGTCAAGGTACTCAGATCTTAACTACACATTCTCCCTGCTTGGTGTGTACAATAAACACGGTACTTTCCTTCACCACAGTGTGGTGTCAGTCAGTTGGCTTTGCTGCACCATGGAGGCAAGTGGACGCAAGTTCAATTTGGCAACAAAACTAACTCTGCATAATATCATAATCCTGGATATATGTTATCCATTTGCACAAACCCATAGAATGTACAACCACCAAGAGTGAACCTTAATGTAAAACTATGGACTTTAGGTGATAATGATGTACTGACTTTGGTTCATCAGTTGCAACAAATGGACCACTCTGGGGTGGGGGGGATGTTGATCTTGTGTGTGCTGTGCAATGTATGGGGTCAGAGCATATGGAAACATTGTACCCTCCTCTCTGCTTTGCTGTGAACTTGAAAAGTGAAAGTGAAAGTGAAGTCACTCAGTCGTGTCCGACTCTGTGACCCTGTGGACTGTAGCCTACCAAGCTCCTCTGTCCATGGGATTCTCCAGGCAAGAATACTGGAGTGGGTTGTCATTTCCTTCTCCAGGGGATCTTCCTGACCCAGGGATTGAACCTGGGTTTCTCGCATTGAAGGCAGACACTTTAACCTCAATAAACAAAGTCTATTAAAAAATAAACCTGAGCAACCCTTCAAGGCTCAGAAACAATGACACTACTTCCCAAGCCTTCCTTGATGTCCACTACCTGAAAAGCTTTCTCCCTGCTCTGTGCTCACTGCACTTGCACACACCTTCTCCAGAGTACTCACCTGTTATTTGTGTTACAGTAACATGTTTGTTAATGGAAGTCTGCATCTAGTAAGACTCATCTCTTAGATAGTTCTTTGCTGTTATGTGGTATTAAGGTAAAATTTAATTGAATTCTTAAGGAACACCCTAAGTTTGTTTCTGAAGCTCATCTCAGTAATCTATCTTTGGATGAAGATTGAGTGCCTCATGACCTGCAACCAGGACTAGAAAAAGACATAATTTAAGAGACTGTCTCCAACCTGGATGGAAGGACTTTTTATCAGGAGAAACTACACTACACCAGGATGAGAAGACGACGACATCAGAGCTTCCCCAAGATGCTGGACCTGACTCGTATGATGATTTATGTTTTCTTGACTTCTTAGACCTTTGCATATAAATCAAATGCTTTTCTATCATAGGCCTGATCCTATGCTAGTTTTAGAAATCAATTCAATTTCTAAATTTTGTGGTTTGTGGCCAATTACCTGTGTCTAGTTCTGGGTTACCTTGGTAAATTTCTCTACTACAAGACTCTTACTGGTTGGCCCTAAGAAAATTTACTTTAAAAAAATTATAGTCATATTACTAGATGAGATCCCCACACTGGGCCAATTAATAATGCCTGCTCTGACTCTGGCCATAAATTTGAGCTTTTTTCTATTACTCAAGCTCAATCAGAGCAACAGGAAAAGTTTCAGCAAAGAAGGAAAAAACAATTATGGGATGGATTTATATAGATAACACAAGGATATGGTAATTTAGGTTTAAAGTCTCCTCTGTGTTGGAAACAATTAAATCATACTAAGGATAATCAGTCTAGTAACACTAGAAAACTGGGCTATGTGCCTTATAGACAGTGGTGCCAATATATAATTTCCCTGGAAGATAAAGATTCTACAGAGTAGGCTAAGTCAGATGACCTGAGATATACTGGGTTACATCTACATCTAATGGGCTTCCCTGGTGGCTCAGAGGTTAAAGCGTCTGCAGGAATACAGGAGACTCGGGTTCAATCCCTGTTGGGAAGATCCCCTGGAGAAGGAAACGGCAACCCACTCCAGTACTCTTGCCTAGAGAATCCCCTGGAGGGAGGATCCTGGTAGGCTACAGTCCATGGGGTCTCAAAGAGTCGGACATGACTGGGCGACTTCACTTTCACTTTCAACATATTCTCCAAGCCAGGCTTCAGCAATACGGGAACCATGAACTTCCAGATGTTCAAGCTGGTTTTAGAAAAGGCAGAGGAACCAGATAGCAAATTGCCAACATCCACTGGATCATCAAAAAACAAGAAAGTTCCAAAAAACATCTATTTCTGCTTTATTGACTATGCCAAAGCCTTTAACTGTGGATCACAACCAGTCCATTCTGAAGGAGATCAACCCTGGGATTTCTTTGGAAGGAATGATGCTGAAGCTGAAACTCCAGTACGTTGGCCACCTCATGAGAAGAGTTGACTCATTGGAAAAGACCCTGATGCTGGGAGGGATTGGGAGCAGGAGGAGAAGGGAACGACAGAAGATGAGATGGCTGGATGGCATCACCAACTCGATGGACGTGAGTCTGAGTGAACTTCGGGAGTTGGTGATGGACAGGGAGGCCTGGTGTGCTGCAATTAATGGGGTCGCAAAGAGTCGGACACAACTGAGAGACTGAACTGAACCGAACATGTTCACATCCTATTTCCTTTTCCAAACCACAAACTCTAAAGGCCCAAGAAAGTACTATTGATTTTTAAAAATTTTATTTGACTGCTCTAAGTCCCAGTTTCAGCAGGTGCAATCCTCGTTGCCTTATGCACGATCCTTAGTTGAGGATCAGGATCCAGGTTCCAGACCAGGGATCTAACTGGGACCCCCTGCATTGGGAGCACCGAGTCCCAACTACCGGACCACAGGGAAGTCCCTGGTTTTCATGTTTTTCAATGTCTAACACATTTCCTTATATAAATTTCCTTAAACACTATTTGTTAAGTCCTTTAATACACCAATGTTGAGTTTTGTCAGCAACTTTGTGTGTCAATAAATAGCTTTCAGTTCAACCTACAAACACTGGGACTTTTGCCAGAAATTATGTTAATCATTTCTCATATAATCTATACAAAGATAAACTTAAATAATAATAAATCCAAGTACATGCCTGAGAACGGTATGCTTATCTGGCATTTTACATAAGAACTGGTCTTCAGTATTCCCTGAGTCAGAGGAGGCAAGGAAACCAGACAGATGAGGAACAAATTCAAGGTCCCAGCAAATGAGGGATGAGATTAGATTTAGAATTTTGCAAGGTTGAAGGAAAGGTTCTTGCTGAGCTCCCTGGTATGCCAGCTGACGAAGGCGCTAACTGATAAACAAGGTGATTTGACCAGCATCTTGCACATACCACTAAAGAAAGGAATCTAGCAGGCAGACGACTGTCCCAGCACTGCTGTACGATCTGGGTGAGTTCTGGCCCGGCATTCAGAGGAGCTGGGTGTTAGCTGGTCCTCACCACTGAAGGGGCTTCAGGGAACACATATACTCACCTGTCTGAGTCTCACCGCATCTCCAGAGAATGATGGTAGCAGACTGAGCATTAGATCGCTCTAATGCTGCAATCTGGAGCAATCCCTTCACTTGATCAGATATTCTGAGTGAGGGACTTTGTTGCATCGGTGAGAAGTATGAAGGGAGACTAAAACTAACACAGTTGAAAAAAATTAACAAACTGGGGAACACAATAGGGAAGAAACAAAATGAGCTGCACTCATGGAGAGTCTGGAGAGCTGGGCTATAAAATCTGACCTTGATACAGGAAAGGGAAGAAGGCAGAAAATACTGGACTTCAGACTTTTACAAAACCTCCCTTATCTCATCTGATCTTCACAGTAAGTACCCTAAGAGTTGTGTGAGATAAAGGAATGGTGAGCAGGTTCATCTACAGGTGAATAAAATATTTCAGGACACCCCCCTCCAATAATAAAGTCCTTGAACAAATCTTGACAAGCCCCCTTCTGTACCTTTAGGCTCCTGTAATTTGTACTGGCTTGTTGCTGGTGCTGGCTTTACTCTGTAACTGCCTGGATTCCAGAAAGATGAAGAATCTAAAAATAACAAATAAAATATTTTCTAGACTTATGACTTGAAGTTGATTGCTTCTTCCCACCACCCTGACATGGGGACATAACGTGACAAAAGTGTTATTTTTGAAAGATAAATTAGACAACCATTAGTGAGACAGAAGAGCTCTGGAAGAGAAGGGAGACAGAAATGTGACCAGGTAGGAGTTGTGGCAATTCCTGAAGGCTAGAGAAGGCAATATAAAGAGAAGGAATTGGGTCTTGGTGATAACTGATTATAGGAGATGAAGGAAAAATATTCAGAGTCCACTGTTATCTATTGAGCATTGATTATATTTCTTGTTTTACAGTTGGGTACGTACTTTCACATGCCCATTTAATTTGCTCTTCAGAATGACCCTGAAGAAATGTTTTATAAGAGATATTGAGGAAATCACCATGGTCCATGGCTAGGAAATGATAGAATTTGAATCTAGATGTCTTAACTCCAAGCTCCATGTTCTTTTCAACACATTACGGATCTATGGGACTTCCCTGGTGGTCCAGTGGTCAGGCGTCTGCCTGCCAGTGCGGGAGGACACGGGCTCTATCCCTGATCCCAGAAGATCCCACATGCCTTATGGCAACTAGGTCCATGTGCCACAATTCAGTTCTGTTCAGTCGCTTAGTCATGTCCAACTCTACGACCCCATGAATCGCAGCACGCCAGGCCTCCCTGTCCATCACCAACTTCCGGAGTTCACTCAGACTCATGTCCATCAAGTCAGTGATGCCATCCAGCCATCTCATCCTCTGTCGTCCCCTTCTCCTCCTGCCCCCAATCCCTCCCAGCATCAGAGTCTTTTCCAGTGAGTCACTCTTTGCATGAGGTGGCCAAAGTACTAGAGTTTCAGCTTTAGTATCATTCCTTCCAAAGAAATCCCAGCGCTGATCTCCTTCAGAATGGATTGGCTGGATCTCAACTACTGAGCAATCTGGAGGCCACATGCCACAACTGCTGAGCCTGTGTGCTGTGACCACTGAAACCCAGGCAGCCTAGAGCCCATTCTCAGTAACATTTGAAGCCCACGCATTGCAACTAGAGAAACATTCACATGCACAGAAGCAAAGACCCAGTGCAGCCAAAAATAAAAACAACTTTTTATAAAAAGACATTATAGATCTAGAGAAGCGGGATTTACAGAAACGGCATAGCTGGAGGAACAGCTCACAGAAGGGACACATGCTGGGTTTGATTCTGGATCCATGAATGTGAGCACTGGTAGAACATCCTGGAGATGTTCAGTGCTGACCTGGCTCACAGTCTTGCTTTCCATCCCCACTCACTTAAATGCAGCTCCTCCCCAGACCCCAGGCCCCCAATGCACCTCTTTGTCAGGTCACCCTGGATTCTGCCTTTTCAAGCAATTGCTCCACCCAGTTACCCTAGCTGCTGCCCATGACTGCTAAGCCTCCCAGGTCTGCAGTTTTCTCATTCCCATTCAGTTCAGTTCAGTTGCTCAGTTGTGTCCAACTCTTTGCGAACCCATGGACTGCAGCATGCCAGGCTTCTCTGTCCATTACCAAAACTGAGAGCTTGCTCAAACTTATGTCCACTGAGTCAGTGATTCCATCCAACCATCTCATGCTCTGTCGTCCCCTTCTCCTCCTGTCTTCAATCTTTCCCAGCATCAGGGTCTTTTCCAAAGAGTCGGTCCGTCGCATTAGTTGGCCAAAGTATTGGAGTTTCAGCTTCAACATTAGTCCTTCCAGTGAACACTCAGGACTGATCTCTTTTAGGATGGATCTCTTTGCAGTCCAAGGGACTCTCAAGAGTCCTCTCCAACACCACAGTTCAAAAGCATCAATTCTTCAGTGCTCAGCTTTCTCTGTAGTCCAACTCTCACATCCATACATGACTACTGGAAAAACCATAGCTTTGACTAGATGGACCTTTGTCACCAAAGTAATGTCCTGTTACATATGCTTTGACTTTCTGGAAACATTGGTCCCTTGATCTTTCTAATTTATTTTTCTTTTACTTTTCTTGGTGCCTCCATCTCTTCAAATGGCCCCAGACTCCTTCGCTGATCATTTAGATCCTGCTTTTACCAGCACCTTTTATTCCCTTGCACCCTCTTCCTCTGTAGCATCTCAAACAACACTTCAAGCCTGGCTCAGTGTTACAATCTGCTTTCCTGCTTTCTTAATTACTAGAGGAAAATGTCTCAGTCTTGCAGAGAACACTTTCAAATCCTCCAGCTTCAGCTGGACCCTCAGCAACTACCTCAGTCCTATCCCTGCCTGGTTTCCTTGTCAACTGTTGCTGTTATTTACTCACTAAGTTGTTTCAAACTCTTCTGTGACCCATTGGACTGTAGCCCTGCCAGGCTCCTCTGTCCATGGGATTTCCCAGGCAAGAATAACTGGAGTGGGTTGCGATTTCCTTCTCCAGGGCATCTTCCTGACCCAGAGATTGAACCCAAGTCTCCTGCATTGGCAGGTGAATTTTTCACCACTGGGTCTCCGAGGAAGCCCCCTTTCTCTCTTGCTTCCTCTGTTACAGAGAAGACCTTAAGAGCGCTGTGCACGCTCTCCCTGTCACCCTCCCACCCAGAAATGTCTCAACACCCACTCCCTTCCTTACAGAGAATGGACTGTCCCTTCTGCCCAAGGCCAGGCCCTAGGCTCCTCTGCTCCCTCACAAGCTCCATGCCGCCTCTCTTCCCCTGCCGGCTCCTTTCTCTCAGCTTCTAAACATGCTCCAGCGTCTCCTCCTGGACTTCCCCTGCCCTCACCGCCCCCTTAGCTGTTGCCCAACTTCTCTGCTGCTCACCCAGACTGCTCACCTCACGCTGGCCCTCAACCCGCTATAGCCTGACTTTCACCTCCAACCAGCTCATAAAACAACGTTCTGAATTGAAAGAGTTTTTATCTTCCTGGACCTCTCTGCTCTATTCTGTGTGTATGTGTGTGTGTGGCAAAACACTCATAAAATGTACTGTCTTACCGTCTTTTCGTGTGTAGTTCAGTAGTGTTAAGTACATGTACAGTACTGTGCAAGTATTGTGCAACCATCTTGTAAAAACTGAAACTCTGTAACCATGAAACAACTTCCCATTCCCCGCAGCCTCTGGCAACCACTATTCCACTTTATTTCTTTAAATGTGACAACTCTAGAGAACGTATATAAGTGTCTGTGTGTGTGTGTGTGACTTATTTCACTTAGCATAATATTCTCAGAGTTCATCCATGCTATAGGATGTGTCAGAATTTCCTTTCTATTTAAGGCTGAATACCATTTCATTGTGGGTTTCCCTGGTAGCTCAGACGGTAAAGAATCTGCCTGCAGTCACAGGAGACCTGGGTTAAATCCTGGGGTTGGGAAGATCTGGAGGAGGGCATGGCAACCCACTCCAACATTCTTGCCTGGAGAAGCCCATGGACAGAGGAGCCTAGTGGGCTACAGTCCATGGGGTCGCTAAGACTTGGACACGACTGAGCAACTAAGCACAGCACACCACACGATTTCATTGTATGGAGAGCCCATGTTTTCTTGATCCATTCATCTGTTGATGGACATTTCGGTTGCTTCCACCTTAGACTACTGTTTGCTGCAAATACAGGTATAAAATTCTCTCTCTGAGGCCCTGCTTCTATTCTTTCGGATGCCCAGAGAAGCGGGGTTGCTAGATCAGATCATCTGCTCCATGTTTAAAGCCCGTCCTTTCCTCCTTCCTGAAGCTCTCTGCTACACTGTTTGTGTGAGACACCGTCCTTGTTCTCACATCCAGTTCTTTGTACCCTTCTTTCTCCATTTCCTTTCTGGCTCTCCCCTCTGCCTGCTCTCAGGGTCTGCACCCATCGGGGTCCATTCAGAAAACCAGAAACTGCCTTTCAAAGAGAGGGTCTTTGATGCAGAAAGTCGGTTAAAGAGTCAATGGAAAGTTGAGAGGATGTGAAAGGCGAGGTCAAGGTAGCCACCCCCCCAAAAGCCACAGGAAGCCACTCCCACTCCCAGAACTGGGGAACAAAGGAGGAGATGAGGTGAACCTGCATCATTGTTGGGGCTCAGGGTGGGCCTCCCAAAATTTTCCACATGGCATATTATTTTGAATTAAAGTTACTTAAGAAACAGGCTATGGGGATGTCCCTGGCGTTTCAGCGGTTAAGATCCATGCTTCCACCGCTTGGGGGTTCTATCCCTGTTCAGGGTACTACAATCCTGCCTGCTCCAAGGTGAGGCCAAAACAAGAAAGGACCAGCCTATAAGGAAAAGACACGCAGGTGCTCTTCCCTAAAAGCAGGAAATGAATCTCCCCTGTGAAATGTGCCCTTCTTGCACCTAGAAGAAGGACACCCTCATTGTCAGAGTTGGGAATTCAGGCAGACAGGTCTGTATACACAAACCCTGTTCCTTCTTTAATGTACTACCCCAAGCCCAAACTCTGTTTAGGTTCTTCACTAATTACATACCCAAAGTCTAGGTTTCTTTGTCCTGTCAGTTCTTCACAAATTTATCATTTAAAAAGTGCTTTGACCATGTCTGTAAGACCTCCATGTATAAATTGAAACTGTTTTTTTTCCCCTCCTGTTAAACTGTGTTATATCCATTTTAATTATTGGGCCAACCAAAAGTGCACAAGAAGGGTAAGGGGGAAATGTCTGCTTCCTCACATCCCCAAGGGGCGACTAGAAGTTCTCAGAAGGCCCCTTCCATGCAGTGCAGCTGGTACCTGGACCCTCACCCGGGGTGCTCAGTGCTGATACTTGAGTGATAATGGTAAAAATTAGAAGCAGGAAGAAACTCCATTCTGCCCCTTTCATGCCTCCCTGTCTCCCCTTAGTGCTCTCACTGGCAGAAGCCAGCAGGAATCCAGCTGGTAAGGGAGGCGGAGGCGGGGGCCGGGCGGGAACCGGAAGTCCCAGCTGCAGCCTCAGCAAGCAGAGTCTAGGCGGATGTGGAGCTGGAGACATTGCACAAACGCTGAGCCTGGGCTTCTAGCCTGGGCCCACCATTCTCACTAAACACACTTGAGGGAGGCTTTTCAGTATTCTAGGAGTAAACTCTTACGTGCTGCCATGCCAAGCTAAGTTGCTTCGGTCGTATCTGACTCTTTGCAACCCTATGAACCTGTAGCCTGCCAGGCTCCTCTGTCCATAGGATTCTCCAGGCAAGAATACTGGAGTCGGTTGCCATGCCCTCCTCCAGGGGCTCTTCCTGACCCAGGGATCAAAAACGCATCTCTGAAGTCTCCTGCATTGACAGCAGGGTTCTTTACCACTAGCGCCTCCTGTGAAGCCACAGTAAACTCCTATGGTGACCCCAAACTTGTATCTTTCTATTGAACTTCAGACGTGTTTTTTTTTCTTCTGTTGCCTGCTAGAAATCTCCAGTGTGGTGGCTCACAAATTGAACAGGCTACAAACTGGACTTGTCATCTTTCCTCCTCAGCCTGCTTCTAACCCTGTGTTCTTTGTCTCTACCAGACCCTACCTAAGCCCCTTAGCTCATCCAGAAGCCTGCAGGCTCCTCCTCTCAACAGCTTCTTTGCCTCTCAGATATCTCTTCAGATCCTCCCTCCCTTCTGCTCCATCTCTGCTCCATGGTCCCAGTTTAGGCGCCCATTCGGTTCCCCCTGGAGGATTCCATAACCTCCTCAATGTTCTGTTTCTTCTCGGCCTGCTTAAACTCACACTGCTGCCTAAGTGGGCCATTCAAAACCCATGTCTCTCCCTTCCTTTAATAAACTCTTCAGTGGCTCCCACTGTCCTTCCCTCCTCTGGCCCTGCCTCCTCCCCAGCATCATCTCTTGCCCCCCCACCCCTCCTGTGTCCTGCTCTGGCAATTCTGAACTGCCCGAGCTATGCTGTTTCTTGGGCTTCCCAGGTGGTGCTAGTGGTAAAGAAATGCATGCATCCTATTTCTCATCTTTTGTTTCCTCTGCCTGGAAAACCTTTCCTCCTCCATGGCCCCTTGGAGCTAATGCTGCTGCTGCTGCTGCTAAGTTGCTTCATTTATATCCAACTCTGTGTGACTCCATAGATGGCAGCCCACCAGGCTCCTCCATCCCTGGGATTCTCCAGGCAAGAATACTGGAGTGGGTTGCCATTTCCTTCTCCAATGCATGCATGCATGCTAAGTCACTTCAGTCGTGTCCAACTCTGTGCAACCCCATGGACAGCAGCCCACCAGGCTCCCCTGTCCACAGGACTCTCCAGGCAAGAATACTGGAGTGGATTGCCCTTTCCTTCTCCAGGAGCTAATGCTACTCATTTAAAAGTCAGGGCAAACAAACAAACTCAGGGCAGATGTCTCCCCCTGAAACCTTTCCCCATCACTCAGATAGAAGATGCTGGAGTTGTGAGGCATGACAAGTGGCGAGGCAGGTGGAGAGGTATCCCCACGCTCTAGTCACTCGTCCCCAGGCTGCTCCACCCCCACTGTCAGAGCCAGAGCCACCACTGGACTCCCTGGGGGCCCAGTCCTGCTGAGGTAGGAGATGGACAGGCCTGAGGCTGAATAGCTGCTGATGCTTCAAGATGGGACACCAGCAGGAGCACTGGCCCTGATGGGGTGCATTCTTGTGGATTTCCCCACCTGACACATGTGCAGAGAAGCCCTCAGTCTAGGGAAGTTCCTAAAGGAGGGGAAGATGCCAACTGGAAGCCTTCTTGGCTGACAGATGCATGCTCACACCAGGGCCAAACCTGGAGATGACTGGCTAGAAAAAAATCCAGAAAACTGTCCCTTTATAAGCAACCTAAGCCACCTTTATTGCATGTAACTCACTCCAGGCTCACTTCTGTGCTCTTCCACACGTAGCTTGGTTATTTTCCACATATATTTTGCTTCTTCCACACGTACTTTGCTTCTAATAAATGCTTTTATCATTTTCATAATTTTAGTCTCTTTGCTGAATTCTTTCTTCAAAGAGGACAAGAGCTTGGGCTCCTGTCCACATCCCACTCTGCCCACTCTCTAGCATCCCAGCTCTTCCAGGTCTTGTTCCTCTACCTTCTTGTCAAAGCAGATTCTCCTGTGAGATTTTCTATGTACACCTCTCCCTTACCTACAACATTCAACCTCCAAACTCTAGAGTTTCTCCCTCTAACACATGTCTCAAATCTGAACCATTCTCTTAGAACAATCTGCTGCTGCTGCTAAGTCACTTCAGTCGTGTCCGACTCTGTGCGACCCCACAGACAGAAGCCCACCAGGCTCCCCTGTCCCCGGGATTCTCCAGGCAAGAACACTGGAATGGGTTGCCATCTCCTTCTCCAATGCATGAAAGTGAAAAGTGAAAGGGAAGTCACTCAGTCGTGTCCAACTCCCAGCGACCCCATGGACTGCAGCCCACCAGGCTCCTCCATCCATGGGATACTCCAGGCAAGAGGACTGGAGTGGGGTGCCATTGCCTTGAAGACTGTTAATAGCCTCTCTCCTCACTGGCTCCTGCCTCCCTCAGTCTCTTACTGTCTCTGTAGTCAAAATGACCTTTTGGAGTGGAAATCTGATCTTGTCAACCCGCTGCTTAAAAACAGTTGGTTGGTGGATCTTTGTTTTTAAATAGTAATTTGTCTTTAAAAATTTAAAGGCTAAATTATTGAACTTCAAAGTCCTGCAGATCATCTTGGGCTTGTCCTTCTCATCTCATCATCTTGGTATCAACCAAACAGTCCTCCTTCAAAGTCTCCTTCTGCTGGGTCATCAGACACCCTGAATACTCTTTCTTCACTTTGCCCATTTTCTACTCCACTTCAGGCCTCAGCATAAATGTTTATTTCCCCAGGAAAGCCTTCCCTGATTCTCTTTCATTTGGCGGGGTGGTGGGGGTGGGGGAACACTGTGTGGCATGAGGGAGCTTAGTGTCCCAACCAGCGGCAGAACCTGTGCCCCCTGCATTGGGAGCATGGAGTCAACGAACTTACGCAATGATGTGTGTCAATTATACCTTGAGTTGGACTGTGAAGAAGGCTGAGCGCCCGAAGAATTGATGCTTTTGAACTGTGTTGTTGGAGAAGACTCTTGAGAGTCCCTTGGACTCCAAGGAGATCCAACCAGTCCATTCTGAAGGAGATCAGCCCTGGGATTTCTTTGGAAGAAATGATGCTGAAGCTGGACCATTAGGGAAGTCCCTTCATGGATTTCTAAGCCAGTTTACTCCCCATTTAAACACTCTCTGGGACTTTGTGCTTCTCTCTTTGGATAAAATCTCTCAATTATAAAATTGTATGACTTGTTTAAGGTCTGTTTCTCCCACTTAGTAGCTGGCAAGCTCCACAGAGGCAAGGACTAGGCTTGTCTTGCAGTCTTAGTGCCTGACTTGATAACCAGCACATAGTAGGTCCTTGCTATGGTTTGTTTCTTGCTATGGTTTGTTGAATGAATGTCAATTAATGTTTGAATTAAAATTAGTGTTTTCCTTTAATTTAATCTCTATATGAGAGGATGGATGTTCATTAAACTTATTGTGCTAATCGTTTCATGATGTATGTAAGTCCAGTCCTTGGGCTGAACACCTTGAACTTACGTAATGCTGTGTGTCAATTATATCTTGAGTTGGACTGTGAAAAAGGCTGAGGGCTGAAGAATTGATGCTTTTGAACTGTGGTGTTGGGGAAGACTCTTGAGAGTCCCTTGGGCTGCAAGGAGATCCAACCAGTCCATTCTGAAAGAGATCAGCCCTGGAATTTCTTTGGAAGGAATGATGCTGAAGCTGAAACTCCAGTACGTTAGCCACCTCATGTGAAGAGTTGACTCATTGGAAAAGACTCTGATGCTGGGAGGGATTGGGGGCAGGAGGAGAAGGGGATGACAGAGGATGAGATGGCTGGATGGCATCACTAACTCAATGGACACAAGTCTGAGTGAACTCCAGGAGTTGGTGGTGGACAGGGAGGCCTGGTGTGCTGCAATTCATGGGGTCACAAAGAGTCGGACACAACTGAGTGACTGAACTGAACACTGGAATAAAAAATAATATGACACAATTAGATGAAATTAATGTTTCCTCATGCTCATCCCAAATGGGTTAGGTGTGTCCTCTCTGTGTCCCCATTATACATGGTTCTTGTTCAGTTGCTCAGTCATCTCCGACTCTTTGTGACCCCATGGACTACAGCACACCAGGCTTCCTTGTCCTTCCCTGTCTCCCTTAGCTTGCTCAAACTCATGTCCATTGAGTCGGTGATGCCATCCAACCATCTCAGTCTTTCCCAGCAACAGGATTTTTTCTAGTCCGTGGGATTACAGAGAGTCAGATGTGACTTAGCAACTGAACACGCATGCAGGCACTCAAGAAAAATGTTTGCTGAATGAATGGAGCCTCTCAAGGGGAAAAGAACGGTTTAAAAGTGGAAATTCATTGTAGGACCCAGATTTGTGCATCATCTCCATGGGTTACATTTAAGATTGAACTTTGGGGTCAACCTTCATTGAGGGGCAGGAGAGAGAGGAGATAGCAAAGGCAAGGCCAAAGATCCAGAGGATTATTGTGCCGGGGACATTAAAAAAAAAAAAAAAAATTTCAAGAAGGAAGGACAAGTCCACTGAGTCATATTCTGCTGAAAGAATAAGGAAGTTGAGAACTAAAAAAAGGGGGGGAGTTGAATTCCTCTAAAAGAGGAAGTTCTGCACAGTTTTTAAAAACATTGTGGAAATGGAAGCCAGATTTATGTAAAAGAAGGGAATGGTTTCCCAGGAGAGAGCAGAGACGTGGGCTGTTTCTTGAAAGGGCTTGGCAGCGTGGAGGCGAGTCCAGCTCCCTATTTGGATAAAGTAGAAGGAGCTCCAGAATACTCCTTCTCGATTTTCCTCCTCACTTCTCCTTTCTGTCCTTAGAAATACAGAATAGGTTGAATTCATGACAGAGTTCAGTTTCCCATTTCTCGCTGTTAGCCTATTGTTTATTGAATTCTGTTTTCACTGCTGGCATAAAATAACATTCTCTTCCTTCCCCAAACTTGCATAAGGACTCTGGTGACTTTTCAGGTCTATTCAGAAATTGTGAATGAAATCTAAAAACATAAAGTCTTTTTTTTTTTCCACAAAAGGTGTTAACATACATTTTTCTACCAAGAAAAAAAAATTGAAAATGCTTTTTAAAAATATCTTCACGGACTCTCTAAAAATATATTCTAGAGCAATTTTACTCCAAGAGTAAGAATGTGGAGAATAAATTACTTTCTTAACATGTCTAACAGTATGTGCCTCTGGCAACAGGGAGAGACGTGAACAAATGCCTCTTAAGAAGGATCAGAAGATGACTAACAGGAGTTTTCTAAATTACACACCTAGGAGGCTGGGAAATCTAGCCAAGTTTCAACCTGAGAGCAACCTCTGCAAGGCTAGCCCGGTAAATCTGCCTTTGAGTCATAAGGCTGAATCACCAGAGGGAGGGAAATCCCAGGCAACACTGTCCCAAGCAGCGCTCAACAGGCGAAAATGGAAGGCAATTTACTGAAAGTCACGAAAGAGATTTTGACAGAGAATGTCTCAACATAACTGTGAAACTGGAGCTCTGTGAAAGAAATTGCTACAGGAGACTATTTTCCAGTAACCAGAGTTGAACTCATAAATTGCCAACAGGTGGAACAAGGTTCTTAGCTGAACTCAGACAAAAACAGCCTTACTGGGAGTATGTGAACTCGGACTGAGAAAAGTTTATTCATTTTCAGTAAACTCTACCTGAAATTTAGCATTCTCTTCAATTATGGATGTAGGTAACAAACCACTAGGATTATAGAAACCATGAATTTTTGTACCACCTTCCAGCTATTGCAGTTACTATGCAACATGATTTACACTCATCATTACTAGTTATTCAGCCTATTAGATTTTTATTTAATGCATTATAAAGTAGCATATGTATCATTATGCCAGAAATTTGAGGTTTAAAAATATTTTGTAGCTTTATTTCATTATAATTAGATCTTCATTGACTCCATGTATTTCATTTTATGCATTAAAAAAAAAAAATTCAGAGGAGTCTGTAAACGTCACCAGACTCTCAATGCTGACCATCACACACATCACACCCTGGTCTAGTACTTTATGAATAAAGCTTATGGTTCATCATTTCTAGTTTCAGGCACAAAGATATGAACAAGAACCATTTGGTGCCTTAATAAGTTAGAATCCAGATATAATTTTTGCAAGTTTGTGTTGTTTAGGACTAATCATTTACTTCATGTTGTTCTGTGCAACTTAATTTTGGTTCAAGTGTAATAAAGGAAAGATGTTCTACCTCCCATTGGATGCCCACTAAAGTAGAATGCTCCCAATTAATTGCTGGAGCTGGTGTAGACCCTGACGTGAACCATCAGAATGGAATCAAATCTCCAGAGAGGTCCTGGGGTCCCCCAGACATTCCTAAGGCAATGAATGGCTATGGAAAGAACACCTGGACTTCCCAGGCCAGGAGCGCAGCTTGATGCTGGTGGTGATTCATTCTGGGAAGCATTTCAGAATGCCATTAAGTCTAAGGTCAAAGAGCACTGGAGAAGAGGCAACTAGGTTTTCTTTGTGGTTAGACCACATCTTGTTGATGTAAAAAAGGTGAAATATCCAGCTTAACAATGTCAGAGCTGTTTTAGGTTTCTGATATTCCATGTACCAAGCACTCACCATTTATTGCTCAGGAGGAAAACATATTGGATAATCAAACTCTCTTTATGAATTCAGGTTCTGTAGTTACCCTCTTGGCCAGAGAAATCTTCAACCCTTTATGGAAATATGTCCCTGTACTGCCCCCAAGAGATAGAACCGCAGAGCTAGCTTTTCATCCCATGTAGTCAGAGAAACATGAAGCCTGCCTGGTCTATTAAGGACCTGCATACAGAATTATACTCAAGATACCAGGAACACTATTTGGATAATCAAGGCAAACATTCCTAAGATTTTGTTCCTAGACATCACTCAGAGACTTTGCATGTGTTCTATTCCGTGCAAACATTCCACCTGGTGCCTAGCTCATAATTACACATCTAGAGAATTAACAAAAAATTGCACTGCTCACGATTTAAGCATTACAAATCCTCACGATGAGAAGGAAAGACTAATTGTGTTTTCCTGGCTCAGGAAATATTTGAAGGTATATAAAGTAACACTGGCTTATTATTCTATACTTAGAAATCACAGAAAAGCTATGATAAACCTGGGCTTCCCAGGTGGCACTAGAGTGAAGAACTCACCTGCCAATGAAGATGTAAGAGTTGCCCATTTGATCCCAGGTGGGGTAGATCCCCTGGAGGAGGGCCTGCCAACCCACTCCAGTATACTTTGCCTGGAGAATTTCATGTTCAGAGGAGCCTTGCAGGCTACAGTCTATAGGGTGGCAAAGAGTTGATGTGTCTGAAGCAACTTAGCTCACATACATTCATGACAAACTTAGTGTATTGAGAAGCAGAGACATCTCTTTGCCAACAAAGATCCATATAGTTAAAGATATGGTTTTTCCAGTAGTCATGTATGGATGTGAAAGGTGGACCGTAAAGAAAACTGAGCACCAAAGAATTGATTTTTTTTTGAATTGTGGTACTGGAGAAGAATCTCGAGAGTCCCTCATATTGCAAGGAGATCAGATCAGTCAATCCTAAAGGAAATCAACCCTGAATATTCATTTGGAAGGTCTGATGCTGGAGCTGAAGTTCCAATGCTTTGGTCACCTGAAGCCAAGAGCCAGCTCATCGGAAAAGACCTTGATGATGGGAAAGATTGAAAGCAAAAGAACGGGCTGGCAGAGGATGAGACAGTTAGATAGCATCACTGACTCAATGCATATGCATTTGAGCAAACTCCAGGAGATAGTGAAGGACAGAGGAGCTAGAATTTTACAGTCCATAAGATTACTAAGAACCCCCATTCACAGCAACATGAGTTCACAGAATCTAGGACTTCAGGAGTCTTCTGTGCTTCTCAAGTGCCAATGTGTGTGGAGCCACCCGAACCTGTTCTAACAAGCTCCCAGGTGATACCAAAGTTGCTATTCCTGGAGTCCTCCCTTAAGGGTTTATAGACAATGATGGTCCCAGGACGAGGATTTAGAATAAATCCAAGCAAGCCAGTTTAGGAAGATCTTAGGGGCAGCCTTAGCAAGACCGAATCACTTTGGATCACTCAGAGGGTATTTTCACAATGACAATGACAGTAGTAAATTTTTGCCTTACTCTTTCCAGGTTTCTTGAAAGTCCTAGAGAAAAATCTATTGTGATGCAATATCATCCATAAGCATTAAAATGCTACTTTTCCTTGGGGGTAAAGGTTCTTCTATTATTAATAAGCCTATGATATTAACCTCTCTGTTCTTCACAAAGATTTCCAGAACTTTTCTTAAAATATTTTGGTAATAAAGACACTGCTTATTATGGTATTAGCTGACTCTTTCAGACAGTCTGCAAAGTTAGATTTAATTATATAAGGAGTTGTTAGCACTTTTTGGAGGTAATTATCATCATTAGCATGTCATTGTATTTTGGGAATAACAAAAACATTATTCTTAATGATAGTATTTACCTTCACCAAATGTTTTTATGTCTCACTCCCAGACTAGGCTAACAGGTTTGTTGCTACAGTGTCTAGCACAAATATCTCTTGTGTTATACTGTTTACTTTCTCTTGTATTTTTAAACAGTTTGCATTTTTAATAACCCTGATTTATTGAAAGATACCTCCCAGTGCCACAGTCAGTATTCATTATTAATACTTCCTAGTCTAAGGCAGATAGAGTTGTGTAAATCTAAATATAGTGATTAGGACAGTCTGTTTTTACTACAGATAATGTGCCAACCTAAAACCAATGATGCTGCTCACATATATTCTCATCACAAAGAGACTGACCTTCCATAATTCTCTGGAACCTCAATAATATGGATTTCCCTTATGGAGACATGGGCTTCCCTGGTGGCTCAGACAGTAAAGAATCTGCCTGCAATGAGGGAGACCCAAGCTCGATCCCTGGGTTGGGAAAGTCCTCTGGAGAAGGAAATGGCAACCCACTCCAGTATTCTTGCCTGGAGAATTCCATGGACAGAGGAGCCCGAGGGGCTACAGTCCATGGGGTCGCAAAGAGTCAGACACAACTGAGCGACTAACACGAACGCTATGGAAACACACCGTGGTGCTAGGATGCTGCTCCAGAGAATGCCCTGGCAGTCCAGAGTTAGGACTCGGTGCTGTCAGCGAGGGGCCTGGGTTCATCCCTCCCCGGTTGGGGAATAAGCTGCTTGGCGTGGCCTAAAAATAAGTAAGTAAATCAAGCTGCTCTATTTCCATGGCATGTTTTTCCAAGCATTTTTCATGGATTTGGAGAAAGTGGGCAAATGTGTATCCATCTCGACATAACTGGCTGCACAACTCCTTAAACTCTGCCTAAGGAAGAGTTTTACAGGAAAGTCATGTAGCTAGGTGTACACCAGCAGCCTGGCCCTTTATAGCTCCTCCCGCTTCACAGGTGAACCAGCCAAACCAAAGGCAAACCCAGAGATCCCAGCCTCTATTCACAACAGTGCAGGACTCACACAGACTAATCCCCCACCCACGTCCTTCTCTATTTGCTCAGTGACGTAGCCCAATAACCTGTTTCCTCCTCCTTGTTTGCTGTTGATTTGCGCCTTGGCACCTTGTTTTACCTGATCATCTGCTTTGTAATTTATCCTTCCATAAAAAGCTTGTGCCTTCTTTTCAGGCTCAGCATCTCTTCTATTTTCTGCATGACTACTTTTTTTTTGGCTACTCTACAAATCTTGTGAGATCTCATTTCCCCTACCAGGGACTGAACCCAGGCCAAGGAAGTAAAAGCATGGAATCTTAACTGCTAGGCCCCCAGGGAACTTCCCCTCGTGGCTATTTTGACAACCCTACGAGGTCTGGTGAGTCACATTCTGGGCATCCAAGAATGGTCCCTTCCTTTTTCTTAGCCCGTCCAGTGGAGGACAAGGAAGAAGCCTCGAAGAAAGGTATTAGATCCACAATAGTTTCCACGGGGAATGTCTGCTCCAAAAGAAACAGCAATGCATAATGCAAATAGTTTATTTTATGATCCCCTGGAGAAGGGAATAGCTACCCACTCCAGTATTCTTGCCTGGAAAATTCCACGGACAGATGGATACAGTCTATTGGGGTCACAAAGAGTCAGGCAGAACTGAACGACTAACACTTTCACTTTCATTTTTTCGAACATGTATTGTTGGAGTGGATATAAAATTCATGCAGTAAGGTGTATAAGTTATGTCATTCAAATCTGACAAATGTTTATACGTGTATACATTTGTGTAGCTCCTGTCCAGACTGTGATAAAGAGTGTTCCCTTGTGTCTCTTTTAAGCCAACCTCCCCCGCCTTAAACCTGTTTTACTGACTTCTATCACCAAAAATTTCTCCTTAAGGAATTCCCTGGAAGTCCAGTGGTTAGGACTCCACACTGTTCCCGCTGTAGGCCCGGGTCTAATTCCCAGCAGGGGAACTAAGATCCCATAAGCTGCATGGTGTGGCCAAGAAGATTTTTAAAAATTCTTCTTAAAAGCTAATTTCTTATAACTCATTCACTCAGTCATTTCTGTGCTCATTGCACAAAGTAAAGTGTCATGATTACGATTGTGTCTCACCCACATTAAGTCTAGCTTTTTAAGTATCATAATAAGTAGTATTAAAGTAAAAACTTATTTGCTTAACCCCAGCAAAATCAAAATTAAGAACTACACACAGCCTTTCCCTAACTTCTTGTTCCATAAGGACTGCACCTTGGGATGATACGGAAGGGTGAAGTGCTTGGAGCCAGCTGTGTTTCAGAATCTAGAAACCTTGGGATTTGGGAAAACATTCCAAGGAGCGTACACTGTATGTTTTATATTGTCCTCAGTGGGAGCTGAGGTAGTGCCATAAAAATATTCATATTACTGAAGAGAAATATATGAATACTTATATCATGTTGGGAAAACAAATACTATAGACAGATGTGACAATTTATTTGTCACTAAATAAATTCTGACACCACCAAAGTGACAGAATCTCCCCAGATGGGAAAAAAACATTTTGGGTTCTACAATTATGGATAAGAGTTAGTGAACTTGTATGTAATATATTAAAAAAACTTCTCTGCTTAAATCAAGATTCGCTCTTATGTTGCATCATCCACCAAGCCTTCTAGGTAACATACGTTGAAGAAATAATTACTTCTGGGAGTATCTCTCTGTTTGCCAGATGAGATGCTACTGGATTCATGAATAAAGCCGATTAGATCTTCTAATTTACTCAGTTAAATTTTGTGTGTGTGTTTTTTTTTAGCAGATTGGAGACAGTGAGGGGCTCCAAAGTGAATTTCCAAAGACCTTTGGAGACAAGCAAGGAGAAACATATGAACGGCACCCAAGAACTCCGAGTTCACTGTCTTTTTCACCGTTCATGAGAGTTGTTGAATGAAAATGTATTTCCTAGTATAGAGGAAGCCGGTCAGCAGTGGGGGCGAGAGGCTTTGTGCAGGGTGCAATGGTCACCCTCAGAAGCTTCTCACACTAGCAGCCTATCTCTCCCATCAAACTAAGTCAGCCCTGCATGCATGACCTCTGCCTGATGACATGGACACATGCAAGAGATCTCATGCTTGAAGATGCCTCCTCCAGAGCTATATTGGGCTGCCCTAGTAGCTCAGACAGTAAAGCATCTGCCTGCAATGCAGGAGACCCAGGTTCAATCCTTGGTTCAGGAAGATACCCTGGAGAAGGAAATGGCAACCCACTCCTGTCTTCTTGCCTGGAGAATTCCATAAACAGAGGAGCCTGGCAGGCTACAGTCCATGGGGTCGCAAAGAGTTGGACACAACTAAGTGACTAACACACACACACACAACTATATTACACAATTCCATCTAATCTGATTTAGGTGATACGATGGTAATGTTGATGAAAATAATCAATAAACAATCTATGAGAATAAAAAGAATTTCATCTGAGCCAAGCTGAAGACTATAGCCCAGAGATAGATTTGAGAAGCACTTAAGTTGTGTTCTGCCAGACTACAAAATGGGGGAGGCTTATGAAAGGCAAAGCCTACAAAACTGACAAGTTGTTTGTCAACAATTAGGATTGGAGCTGGCAAAAATTTAGTTTGCTTATTCAGTGAGGATTGGTTGGGGTTCAAAATGGTGACACAGTTATGGGGGAGGCGTTGAGACCATAAAGTTGCAGCTGCTAGCAGCCACTGTTTTGAGAAAGGCTGGTGGTGTCCTTGAGTCTGATTACAGTTCCGAAAACTCAGGTTCTCAGTAACGCAGGAAGTGTCTGAAACCACATCCACAATGGCCATCAGACTTTGTTTTGAATGCCTGAGCCACATTTTGAGTTTTCAAATGCATTGTTTTCTTTCATGGTTATAGCATATGTGCAATGCACATTTAATAGGCCACAAAAGAGGCTGTTCTAGGTAGCATAAGGTTTAAATTAAATCACGTTTAAGACAAAATGCCTTTCTCATACCTCGGTGTGAACATTTCTTCCATCAGTAACAAAAAGGAAATATTATTTAGAAGCTTTTCATTGTGTTTAGATCAATGTAGAAGCATGTCAGTTTAAATTTATTATAAAAGTCTTCAGAAAGGAAGTCAAATTATAATTGACATTGCAGAAACAAAGACTGCTGGGATTTTATATTTTGGAAAACATAGAGAAGCAGGAAAAGAATTTTAAAAATGTTCATTTTGAGTTAACATCTCAACATTTCAATTTATGAGGTCGTAAATGCAATTAATGAATAAAAGAAGTGATCACTTCTTTTGAACTACTACAATGCTTTGAGCTCATTCTTTACATATTGCCTTTAAATTTTTTTTATAAGGAAATGTTCAATTATACACAAAAGTAGAGGATATAGTATAATAAGGCCCCTTAAAGACAGGACTCAATGGTGACATTTTGCTAATCTTGTTTCAACTATCACCATTTTTCTCCCTAGAACAATGTAAAGGAAATTCATGACATCATGATTATGTCATTTCATCTGTAAATACATACCTAACAACTAACTTCTCTTTGAACTCACCCATGTGAAAAAATGTTTTATCTCCATATTATAAGGTAGACTCCTTGAAGACAAGCAGTGTATCTTTTTCATTCCTGTTTCCCAATTAGCTCATCTCAGAAGAAACTTTTTCAATTTATTTAATTCATTCATTTTTGGCGGCACCGGGTCTTCAGTGCTCCTCTCGGGCTTTCTCTAGCGGCAGCGAGCAGGGCCTGCTCTCTAGGGGCAGTGTGCAGGCTTCTCACTGCAGAGGCGTCTCTTGTCGCAGAGCACTGGCTCTCGAGCCTGCAGGCTTCAGTAGTTGTGAGGCGCAGGTCCAGTTGCCTTGAGGCATGTGGGATCTTCCTGGACCAGGGGTTGAACACATGTCCCCTCAACTGGCAGGTGGATTCCCAACTACTGGACCAACAGGAAGTCCTCACCAGAAACTTTGATATACACACAAAATCAACTACACTCTGAGGATTGCCATGAACACAAGGCCTCAGACAGTGGTTCTTAAACTTGAGTATGTATTCAAATCAACAGAAGGACCTGGCAAAACACAGATTGCTGGTCTCCAACCATGGAGTTTCAGCTTCAGCTTGGGTCTAGGGTGGGGCTTGACTATCTGCATGTCTAACAAGTTCCCAGGTGATGATATGACCATCCAGAACCATGCTTTGAGAACTCTTTCATTAGACAAAGACGACGTCAATAGTCTAAACCTGCCCACTAATTATTCAAACATTAATCATATGTGAGGACTTAGGAGGAATACAGGGAGAAATGATTTTTATAAACCCCCACTTTCATGAAGCTTATATTGGATAAGAAGTACTTTAAAAAGAAAAACATGCACGAGAACTATTAAGAAACACAGGAGCTGAAGTCTCACATCAGAAGATTCTTATGTAATTGGTACAGTGACAGCAAGGCATTTTTTGTTTTTAAGCTCAAAGGTAATTCCAATGTGTATTTACATACTATTACACCAGGGCTTGGGCTTCTCTGGTGACTCAGTAGTTTAAAAAAAAACAAACAAAAACAACCCCACCTACAATGCAGGAGATGCAGGTTTGATCCCTGGTTGGGAAGATCCCCAGGAGGAGGGCATGGCAACCCAGAACTCTTGCCTGAAGAATCCCATGGGCAGAGGATCCTGGCGAGCTGTGGTCCAAAGGGTCATAAAGAGTTGGACACGACTGAAGAGACTGAACACGCATGCACGTAGTACGCACGCACACCAGGACTCACTGAAGAGATCAGAGTTTGAGTTATAAAAGAGATTTTAATAGTTTAAGTGGGGAGAGCCTTCCTATTTTCCAGGCTGGGGGTGGGGGTGCCATTACTTCCAGATGCTCTTTCTGGTCTTTCCAAGACAGTGAACTGCACATAAAAATACTCAAAAGTATTCAGAGTGTACACAGCATAATTTGTTTCTCTCTTCTACTTATTAGTGGTACCTTTGGGCAAGTCAACCTGTAACTCGTTTTGCAAAATGGGGATAATGATTATACCTACATCATAGTGTTAAGACAATTAAGTCATTTTAATATACACACAGGGAGACTCAGAGCCATGCTTAGCAGATAATAAGTGTTGAGTGAATAATTATTTATTGAGCTTCATCTACATGACTGGCAGAGAGCCTGAGTGAGAATGCTTCACTTATATCTGTATTTTTTAACTTTACAAAGCCCTTGCTTATTTTTCATCACATTTCCTCCTTTCAAGGGCCTTTGATACAGGAAGGGGGAGTTTAATTTGGTCCACTTGACAGGAGAAAGATATTTAGTGATTTTTCAAGAGTGTGAAAGATAGAATCATATATTCACACCTCCCAACGAGTACTCTTTCTTTTGCTATAAATAAGCAAACAAAAACAAACAAAAAAATTGAACTGAGGAATTTGTTCAACTCCTTTGCAGATATACCTTCCTATATACACATACATGTTCACAGGGATTGTGACCATCTTCTATCATTCCCAGATGATCTATAAGTGGGATGTCTAATCTATCGATAAATCTATATTCCACTTGGAGTTGTAGTTCTCATTCAGCTGTATTTCCAGTCAAGGACTGTCAGCTCCTAACTCCATTTTCTGAAGAGAATTCTACATTTCAGAGAGGTCCTTTCATTCTCTCAAGGAAATTCAGAAAGTAGAAAACGTAAAACAAGTTTGAGTAAGAAAGTCCTCTTCTGCAACACACCCATGCATACCGAAAGTTAATATAGCAACTAACATGTTCCTTTCATGTCACATGTACTTGGAGATAGGTTACATAATGAAAGCATAGGAAAAAGACAGATGTAATTGGAAAACATGAGTAATCATTAACATGAGTAATCATTAACAGAGACATAAAATCTAAAACCTTCCAAACTTTCTCTGATGGTTTCTATTAACAAGGACCACTCCAAAAGACACAAACCCTGTAATACAGTGGTTGTTATTCTGCAACCAGTGGGGAATTTTCTGTATAACTGCAAACAAATATGTGGAAACTCATTCCAACACTTTAAACAGAACAATCCTCTTAAGCTTTGAAAAACACTGTGCTCTTTTGAATTTACCTTTTAGCCTCTATCCAACATTCTTGCTTGAATTGAGCTATTTCATCTGTAAGTGATGCTATTTTGATACAGTAACAGTTAAAGTGAGACACTAAGATGTCTCAGTTCAAAGTTAAAAGGCTAAGTGCGATCACATACCACATCCCTAGGTCTCCAGAAATAATTTAAGCATACAAACAAATTTCAAGCATAGAATTATTTTTGAATGAATTTAAAGGGCCAGTATCTAATACAGTAGGTTAGTGGCACACAAAATCAAAGCAGTAATATTATCATTATTAATACAGTAATAAAATTTTAATATTAATACAATAGTATTAATACAGTAGTAAAATAGCAACTTTAGATCTGGCATCCTTAATTTTACAAAATGGGAATTATGAGCTATCCTAAAGAAACAAGTGTAAAATTAAAATAATATGACAAGATTTCTGTGCATTTTAACAGTAACTGTTAGATGTCATTGTTAGTCCAAACAACAGAAAATCTTATTTGAGGTGATTTATTCAAGCAGAGGTTTATTTCACAGAATAAGAAATATGGAATAAGAATCAAGGTGGAATGTGGCTCAGTAATACTATTGGGGATCCAGGTGCTTTGATCCCGCCAATATACTTATAGGCCTTCATTTTCTTGCTTTTCATCCTGTGGGCCAATAATGGGTGCCAGGACTTCAAACATTTCTGGTAAGAAGTGGGATGTGAAACAAAAGGTACATGCCAATTGAGTCTTTCTTAAAAGCCTTTCCTTCTTTTAAAAGCCTTTTCCAAAGTTCCATCTAACAGCTTCCATATATGTGGAAGACTCCAATAGGGTCCTCTTGGATGAGCACTGTCCAGCTGAAACATAACGTAAACCACAGACTGGAGTTGTACATGCAATTTTAAATTTTATGATAGCCATGTTAAAGAAGTGAAAAGAAAGAGATGAAATTAATTTAAATAATAAATTTCACTTAACCCAAAACATCCAAGATATTATTTTGACATGTGATCAATATTTTTAAAATTGAGATATTTCACTTTTTTTTTTTTTGGCACTGTTCTGGAACTCAGTGTTTATCTTAATTTAGAGTTGCCATATTTCAAATGCTCAACAGCCATATATCACTGAACTGGGAGGAAGCCTCAAACCATTCCCCAAAGTGACTAAGGAGAAGTGAACTGGGATGGACCAGCAAAACAGCACTGTCTGCCTCTTTGACACTAACAGATATTTCATTTACTAAGGAATGAGCTGATCTCAATTTAACCAAAAGAAATTCCATCCATGATAAGCTCTCTGCAACCCTTAAAGCTAGGACAGACGGTCTTTCAAAGACAAAATAATTTTACCTCTACTAATGAAGCATTTATAATGACATGTAATTTTTACATTTTCTGTTTTCAGCTTGAAGCATCTTGACAGTTTCTGGCAAGCAGGGTTATCTGAGGTCATGCTTCTTTTTAAAATACTTTTGTTTTTTCCTTTCGGCTGTGCTGGGTCTTCCTCGCCTGGGCAGGCTTTCTCTAGTTGCGGAGCGGGAGCTGCTCTGTTGCAGTGCACAGGCTACTCATTGTGGTAGCGCCTCTTGAGGAACACAGGCCCTAAGCACTGGGGCTTTAGTGATTAACTGCAGCAAGCAGGCTGAGTAGTTGTGGTTCGCAGGCGGGAACAGGCTCAGTAGCTGTGGCACACGGGCTTAGTTGCTCCAAGGCATGTGAGATCTTTCCAGAGCAGGGACAGAACCCGTGTCCCCAGCACTGGCAGGTGGGTTCTTACCCACTGCACCAGCCAGGGAAGTCCCATGTTTTTTCTAGTCTCTCTGTTCCAGCGGTGGTTACTATAGCAGCCATAGTTATCATTTATCCTTTAACTACTAGGAAATGGCAACGCACTCCAATATTCTTGTCTGGTGCATCCCATGGACAGCCAACCCTGGCGGGCTATAGTCCAGGGGTTGCAGAGTCAGACATGACTGAGTCGCTAAGCACACACTGCTTTTCCAACATGCCCCACCCTTGGATGCTCAGATAGGCACGGCTGCTCCAAATTTTACAGAATCGCCAGAGTTTAGGAGGCGAGAATCCACTTTTCTCTACCTCTGCTCAATCTTCTCTATTCTACATTTCCATCACTCATGTTCTCATTCTATCTGCCTTGCCTCTTCTTCACCCTTTACATCTTTAAAATTTGTATTACTACACTTTAAAATCATGCAAACTCCATTACAGTAAAGCTTTTTCGGTGGCCACATTTTCTGAAATAAGGATGAAGAACTATCCTCCAAAATCACAACCATGGGTGAATTATACATATATTAAGGTAGGGTCGCGCTACTTTCACCATGTCCATTTAGGGTGCCAGTGCTTTTTTCTGAGAGAATATTAGAATATCTACTTATGGGGATGGTGATGACAGTAAATTCCCTGCGGGTCAAAAGTTGTGTCAGCCCATGGTTGATTCATGAGAAAGTATGGCAAAACCCACTACAATATTGTAAAGTGATTAGCCTCCAATTACAATAAATTAATTAATTTACAAAAAAAAAGTTGTGTCAGTAACCATGGAGAGCAGCAAAGAATTTGGCGGAAGAGCAACTCGAAGGCAGACAAAAATTGCTCAAAAACATAAAGTTGTTCCTCAAGGGCAGAGGCTTCACATTTCCCAGGCCCGTTTTCTCCCGCGTCTCCATCCTCCTGGCTGGCATCCTGCCCTTTGAATCTCTGCTTTCCTCTCCCTGCCTCCACAGGCAGTCCCGGAGCGGCCCACACGCCCAGCCTCCGTCGCTTCCCGCGTTCGGGTCCTGGTACCGCCGCCAGTCCCACCCCGCCCCATCCCCAGCCCCCCCCCCCCCCATCCCCACGCCCACCCCGCCCCATCCCCGGCCTCGCCCGCGCCTGCGCAGAGCCTCTTCTCGCGCGAAGGCGCGGCCATCTGCCCCCACCCCAGCGCCCGTCGCCGGGATGGGAGGGTCTGCGGCTAGCTAGCCCCAGCTCTTTCCGTGGGGCGGCAGCTGTCCTCTGCGTGTCCGGACTCCTCCCACCCTACACGCCTGCGGGCTCACTCCTGGCGTTCGGGCCCATAAGGGCACCCGCCAGGCCCCCAAACAGTTACCTCAGGCTACCGGGCAGAGGAAGGTCCTTGGAGGCTGGGACGCGGGCGCGCCGGCGGCGAAGCCCCTCCCCTTAGGGCTGGCTTCCTGCCTCCGCATTGGCCCGCGCGCCCGTCAGTCTCACCCCCTTCATGGGGCCGCGGCAGCGGCTCTCCCCGGTCCGTCTCCTCGCCGCGCGGGTGTACTGGCTGCCTCGGCTCCGAGTCCAGCAGGGCCGGCTGGTCGGAGCCTGAGCTGGCGCCGGCTCTCTCCGGGAAGCCTCGGGAAGGGGGAGGGCCGCACCCGGCCCGAGCTGAGCAGCGTCTGGGTGGCCTGCGGGGCCGCGGCCTCTCCGCCGGCAGCACCACCTGTCGCGGGGCGAGAAGCGGGGTAAGGGCTTCGCGCGGCCGCGGGCCCCCGGGGCCGGGAGTTCCGGGATGCGAGCGGGCGCCGGCCTCCTCACCCCGGCGGGCGGAGCCGCGCGTTCGGCCCGCGAGGACCCGCTGGGCGGATGGGAGGGCGGGGTGGAGGGGAAGGAGCTCGCCGAGCCCGGGCTGAGAGCTCGGGGAGCGGCGCCACCCTCTCTGACCGTGGGCACCTCTTCCCTTGCGCACGGTTTAGGAACGCGACTTAACCGAGCGAGATTCGCTGGTCCAGGGCGCCCCCTTCCCCGGAGAAAGGCCCGGTGGCCGTAGCGCGAGCATCTTTTCCACCTTTTATTCCTGCTCCCCTTAAAGACTGATTTTGTGGCTCGGTATCCCTTTGTCAAATAGTTCTCATTTTCTGCAGGGATGGATTCATGGCAGGAGTTAGACACTGTGTGTGTGTGTTTGGATCGTTTCCTCGCTTTAAAGGAAGTTTGTCGCAGGCTAGAAAGTTCCTAGATTGGAACGATTCTGGCCATGTGAAATGACATCTGTGGATTAGCATTGGCAGGTGTTTCTTTGGCGCAGGTGGTATTCCATTTTTGCTTGTGTGATGTTACACAGTGAGGTCCTGGATTTGACTTTCTTGGTTCCGAAGATAATTCTAGAAAATTTCCTTTGCCATTTGGTGAGAAGAAGCTTAATCCAAACAACGAATCTCGACAGAAGTGCTTCCTTACAGAACACATTCTCTCATATCTCTTTATCTTCTTAATGTTTATGGCAATCACTTCAAAACAAAACAGTTGATAGCACCGTAATTTTAGCGTGCAATCGATAATGGAAGCACGTATTAATGTGGAACCCCACTCCAGTACTCTTGCCTGGAAAATCCCATGGACGGAGGAGCCTGGTATGCTGCGGTACATGGGGGTAGCTAAGAGTCAGACACGACTGAGCGGCTTCACTTTCACTTTTCACTTAAATGTATTGGAGAAGCAAATGGCAACCCACTCCAGTGTTCTTGCCTGGAGAATCCCAAGGACGGGGAGCCTGGTGGGCTTCTGTCTATGGAGTCGCACAGAGTCTGACACACCTGAAGCGACTTAGCAGCAGCAGAGACTGGAGTGCTGTTTCCTGCAAGAATTATCTCAAAATAATGCCCTGAGGTTGTTATTCTTTAGTATCTCCGGTTAAAGGAAGGGAAGCTGGTGGCTCAGTGGTAAGGAAGCTACCTGCCGATGCAAGACCGCAGGAGACACAGGTGCCATCTCTGGGTCCAGAAAATTCCCTGGAAGAGGAAATGGTAACCCACTCCAGTATTCCTTCTTGGAGAATCCCATGGACAGAGGAGCCTGATGGACTCCTGTCCATGGGGTTACAAAGAGTCAGACGAGACTGAACATGCATGCATTACAAAGGAAGATTAGGAAGGTTAAGTAACTTGCCCAAGATCACAGGTTTTAAGTGGCAAAGCCTGGATTCAAACTCAGGCAGTCTAACTTAATAGCTTCAGCCTCCTCTTAACCTTGTATGCTCCTTAAACATTGTTCATGTTGTAAAGCTAATTGCAGTGTTGTGCTCCTAAGTTTTGATCTTTAGTTGCCAAACTTTCTGGATATTAAATAAACAGTTGTTTCCTTACCCCTCTTCATATACACACACACTGTAGTAGTTACACAAATGCTAGGTAAATATATATTGTGTAACTACTAAAACAGTTAAGTTACATGTTATATTACATGGTTTGCAAAAATAAAGGGAAAAAAATTTAGCAATTTTCTTCTAGTAGTGGACCTTTAAATAGTTAACTTTGAGCACTGCTTATGGGAGCAATAAAGACTTGAAAGTTAAGCATAGAGGGAAGAAATGCTGATATATCTTTACCATATGTTAGAGAAAATGTTGGGCTATGCTTTTGTAGAAGTCTTGCATTTTCTTGAGAATTAAAACTTCTTCCTCAATGGTAGTGGTTTAGTTGATAAGTTGTGTTTGACTCTTGCAACCCTATGGATTGTAGCCTGCCAGGCTCCTTGGTCCTTGGTATTTCCCAAGCAAGAATACTGGAGTGGGTTGCCGTTTCCTTCTCCAAGACATCTTCCCAACCCAGGGATTGAATATGGGTATCCTACATTGCAGGTGTATTCTCTACCACCTGAGCCACCAAGGAAGCCCAATAGATATTCTTGTTCAGTGCTGCTGCTGCTGCTGCTGCTACTGCTAAGTCGCTTCAGTCGTGTCCGACTCTGTGCGACCCCATGGACTGCAGCCTACCAGGCTCCTCCGCCCATGGGATTTTCCAGGCAAGAGTATTGGAGTGGGTTGCCATTGCCTTCTCCGATTCTTGCTCAATAGTTACTCCTAAAAAGAATTGCTTACAGGTTTCACTCTTATAAGGTGTTTATGTATGTTTCTGTCTTTCAATATATTTGTTATGAAAACACTTTAAAATTCATAAAGGAAATACCCATTTACCACCTGAGAATATCTTTTGTAAATTAACTCTTACTATGAAGCTGTTTGTGCATAAATTGTATTTAATTTCATATAAAAAGCTATTTTAAACTGCATTACATTTTATATTAAACTAAAATTATAATCTGTTTTGGTGAATTTCAGGCCAACTCAACAACCATATTTTAAAATATTGCTGTTGCTAAGTCACTTCAGTCATGTTCAACTCTGTGTGACCCCATAGACAGCAGCCCACCAGGCTCCTCCATCCCTGGGATTCTCCAGGCAAGAACACTGGAGTGGGTTGCCATTTCCTTCTCCAATGCATGAAAGTGAAAAGTGAAAGACAAGTCACTCAGTCGTGTCTGACTCTTAGCGACCCATGGACCGCAGCCTACCAGGCTCCTCTGTCCATGGGATTTTCCAGGCAAGAGTACTGGAGTGGGGTGCCTCCTTAGTTTATTACTACTACTAACAATACTTAAATAAATAACAGAGAGCACTTAGAGGGCACTGTGATAAGCATCTTACATGGATTATGTAATTTTAATCTTAAAATGGGCCTACTTAATAGGTCCTGTTGTTTATCATCCCTATTTGACTGATAACTGCTACTCGAGATTGAGACTTAACTGTGACCTAGTCAGGATCATGGAGCTAGTAGTGTCTCGGGCAAAGCTAGAATTTAAGTCCTGTTTTTTGATCGTAGAGTTTACTTTCGACCACTCTGCCAGATTACCTGGATGTGGATCTTGCTGAATAAACCAAGTGAAAGTAGTCAAGCTCTTTGTGATGATGATAAAGCTCTAAGGGGTTGATGCTACCGCTGCTGTTTAGTCGATTAGTCATAGCTGACTCTTCGCAACACCATGGACTGTAGCCTGCCAGGCTCCTCTGTTCATGGAATTCTCCAGGCAAGAATACTGGAGTGGGTTGCCATTCCCTTCTCCAGGGGATCTTCCTGACTCAGGGATCGAACTTGAGTCTCCTGCACTGCAGTCAGATTCTTTACAGTCTGAGCCACCTGGCAAGCCTTCAGGACTTCATACTATATTTAAATTTCATCATAACTGCACACAGCTGCTTAATAGGTTCCCTTCCCTTCCCTATTTTGTTGATGAGAAAAGTGAGACCTTCAGGTTAGGGGTTCCCAGACTTTTGGACTTCATCAGCAAGTTAAAAAAAAAAAAAAAGACGTGTGTGTGTAGGTGGGCAATTGGGATCAGGTGTAAGATCCCCAACTTTTAATTCCGTCGATGTTACGGACCTTTTTAGAACTACTACAATCTACCATCCCCATCCTTTAAAAAAAGTTTTTTCTTTTTAACCACCAAAAGGAAGGAAGATAATTACAATGTGAAAACAGACAATAAATTTAGTGTCATGAAAAACTATATTGTCCTAGTTTTTCTCATTTGGTTATAGGTCAGTGAAAAATGTGTTCCATACTGATGCCAATTCAGAGACCATTTGGGAATGCTTGGGTGACACAGTGATTCCAGATTGGTAATTAGCTGAGTGCAGATTCAGACTGACTGCCGAGTCTATGCTCACTGCACCTGGTCATGAGGAGAGAGAGTGTGCCCAATTATGTCCACCTCTTTGCGGCCGCATGGGCTGTACCCGCCCAGCCTCCTCTGTCCATGAAATTTTCCCGGCAAGAATACTGGAGCGGGTTGCCATTTCCTACTTAAGGGGATCTTCCTGACCCGGGTCTCCAGCCTTTTAAGCGAATTTTTGGCCACTGCACTGTGACTTCTCTCCAACTGAGGTCTACATTTCATTTAACTTCTGCTTTCTGCCCCGAGCTGGGGAGCTGGGGAGAGGAATCTTTAGCAGTCAGTGACTTCGCAGTTTCAGTCCCAGTTGGGTTTAGAAAGACCACCCAGAGTGTGAACTCACTGCCCACCCCTCACCCGCCCCCTGCAGGCAAGGTGGATAACACACCAGAGGAAGAAACCACAGGCATACCTCAACTTCCAGGAAACTCCCTGGAAGCAGCTTGATTTTTCATGTTTATTCAAAATGGGAAGCCCCACCTTCTTTTGTTTCCTGTTTTTACTTAATTCATTTTTACAGTTCTTTCATCCTATCTTGTAATATGAGGAATTCCTCTTTTTATCTTGTTGCCTCCAGCTGGTATTAAGCCTACTGTCTGTCTCTCTGTCTCCTTAGTTCTTGTTTCTATTTTTGGCAGAAATGGGATTTTCTCCTTAAATTGTTTTTTGACTGATGCCTACTTGTTTTAAAGACATTATTAAAGTCACTTTTATTTTTTTTTTTACTATCACTTAGTAATAAAGTAATAATTTGAGTGCTGTGACACCATTCTATAAGTCTTTATACTTTCTGCATCTGTTCTCTCATTTGATCATTACAGTTATCTATGAGGTAGATTTGACAGGTAGTCTTTATTTTACTGAATAAGTTCAGTATTTGATGGAAGCGAATTTATAGCCAGGAACTGCAGATAGACGACTTTTTGTTGGAATGTTGATCTTCAGTCCTGAAAGGGAAACTGCTGTTTCTTCCTGCTCCCAGGCGCAGCTCTTTTGGCCACCAAGTGTGTTTTTTCCCTACACCCAGTTCTCCCCTTCTAGGCAGACACTGCCTGGGTGTGCTTCAGCTGAATTCTAACACTCTCTATCTGGACATAGCTTCCGAGCCCACAAGTTAAGGACTCACTTCAGAAAGACGTCACTCACTTCAGATGCCAATCAAAAGTCCCAGGTTTTGACCCATACTTCTGTCCTGGGCTTCCCACACCCCCTCCTCAGGTTAGATAGTTTGCTTTCCTGGCTCACAGAACTCAGAGAGACACTTATTGGCAATTACTGGTGTATTATAAAGGGATACATCACAGGAACAGATGGATGGAAAAGATACATAGGTCTGGGGATTGCGGCTGGATTCAGGAGGGCATGGTGCTGCTTTGTCCTCTGGGCTTGTCAACCCCCAACACCTAGATGTGTTCATCAACCTGAATGCTCATCACCTATCCTTGTTCAAAAGTCTTTATGGATCTTCATCTCTTTTGGTCCCACCCCTTTTCCCTAGGGACCTGGAGTGGTACTGCAAAGTTTCCACTCTAATAATTACTTGATCTTTCTGGTCATCAGGTCTGTTCTGAGGTTATGCAGTGGGCTCATCCTAAGTGAGTTCAGTAGCATAAACTCAGGTATGGTCAAAAGGGTCTCCCTATGAAGAGCAAAAGATACTTCTGTCACTCAAAATTTCAGTGGCTTTTAGGAGCTCTGGGCCAAGAACTGGGGACCAAGACCAGATATATTTTATTATACTTGCGGTATGACAAAATGTTGCTTTTTTTTCGTATAGTCTTTGATTTTAAATTAAAAAGTTTTTCAAACTCTATTTTAGATTTGCCTACGTCACCACTAGACTACAATACTAATCCAGTCTTTTGGTACCAAAGTTTAATTGTGATAAATAATGCTTTTTCTCCTGGAAGACCCATTGAAACATGATAAGCACTACAGTTTCAATTTCTGTCTTTTCAAAATTTATTTTGAAATAATTTGAAAGACTTGGTTGTATACATTATATTTCATTATACTTCATTAATTCTACACTGTGTATTTTTAGAACAGGAATACCTCTAATGTGGTTATCGAACTCAGAAAGTTTTAAATTATACAATACTTATAAAGTTATAGTAGATTTTCCAGTTATGCCAGTTATCGCCAGTCATGTCTTTGATAGCATTTTTGGGGATCAGATTTTGCATTTAGGTGTCTTGTCTTTTTAGTCTTCTTTGAATTGCAGTTGTTACTTAGTGTTTTTCATGACATGAACACATTTGAAGAAACCTCGTCAGTTATTTTATGATATGTCTCTCGTGATTTTTAAAATTACCACTATTGAAATATATTTGACATAAAACACTGAAAATTTAAGAGGTACAACATATTAATCTGATACATTTATATATTGTAATTATTGCCATTGTACTGATAATTAGCACCTCTGCATGTTACATAATTATAATTTCTTTTCGGTGATTGGAATAATTAAGCTCTAGTCTCCTTGCAAAGTTTGACTGTAATACAGTATTGTTGCCTGTGTTCACCAGGCATTAGATCTCTAGGACTTCTCTCTTACGGCTCTTGTTGGAAGAGTCCGACGTTTGTACCTTTAAACATCTATCCTGTCCCTTACCCTCATTCCCATCTCTCATGATTCTTGATCATTTAGATTGCTTGTTTCTGCAGCCATGTTTAGATACCACATTTATATAAAATATCCAGAATAGGCGAACTCAATACAGAAGGCAGATTGGTGGTTGCAGGCACTGGGGTAGTGGGGAACACCGCTTAATGGGTGTGGTGTTTCCTTCTGGGATGATAAAAATGTTTAGGAACTAGATAGAGGTGGTTGTGCAACATTATGGATTTTCTAAATCCCTCTGAATTGTTCATTTGATGTGATGTGAATTTCTGCTCCATAAAAGTTAAAATCCTAATGTAGATGATTTTGCTGCACCCCCATAAACAGCCTGGATTTCTCCACAAGTAGAAATTCCATTAAAAGCTGTTGCATGGAGGTTTCCCTGGTGGCTCAGTGATAAAGAATCTATCTGCCAATGCAAGAGACACAGGTTTGATCCCTGGTCTGGGAAGATCCCACATGCCGCAGGGCAGCTCAGCCCATATGCCACAACTATTGAGCCTGTGCTGTAGAGCCCAGGAGCCAAAAGTACTGAAGCCTGAACCCTCTAGAGCCTGTGCTTTGCAACAGGAGAAACTGCCGCAGAGAGAAAGAAGCCTGTGCACTGCACCTGGAGGGTAGCCCCTGCCCACCGTAACCAGAGAAAAGCCTGCGCAGCAGTGAAGAGCAGCACAGCCAAAGAAGTAAAATCATGTTAAAAAGCTGTTGTATGATAATTAAGATGTTTTGTGATGATTAAAGACATGAGCATTGTAAATTGGTTTTTAGTGGAAGAATTGATACACAGAAGAATCTATTATATATTCTCATCAGTAAATATTTAAGATTTAATGTATTATGTAGTTTTCCATTTTGAAAAAATTCCCATAATGTTTGTGATGAATGTGAAAGGACAAAAACATGTTTTCTAGCCAATTTGCATCATTTTAAAATAGTAATAGGTTTTCTAAAAACAAAAAACATTTTAGTACATTGATTGTAAATATTGACTTTATTAGTACCTTAAAATTTGAAGTCTAGATTAAGAATTGGATAGTTTCTCTTCCTCTGAATGTATGTATTCCAGGCTCTTTTTTATTATTTACTTTTCTACTTTCAACCTAAACTCTCTCACACCTGTTTACATTGAACTTCAGTTCAGCTCAGTCACTCAGTCGTGTCTGACTCTTTTTGACCCCATGAATCACAGCACGCCAGGCCTCCCTGTCCATCACCAACTCCCCGACCTCACCCAAACTCATGTCTGTCGAGTCAGTGATGCCATCCAGCCATCTCATCCTCCGTCATCCCCTTCTTCTGCCCTCAATCTTTCCCAGCATCAGGGTTTTTTCCAATGAGTCAACTCTTCACAAACGTGGCCAAAGTATTGGAGTTTCAGCTTTAGCAACATTCCTTCCAATGAACACCCAGGACTGATCTCATTTAGAATGGACTTGTTGGATCTCCTTGCAGTCCAAGGGACTCTCAAGAGTCTTCTCCAACACCACAGTTCAAAAGCACCAATTCTTCAGATTTCTTCACAGTCCAACTCTCACATCCATACATGACCACTGCAAAAACCATAGCCTTGACTAGACAGACCTTTGTTGGAAAAGTAATATCTCTGCTTCTGAATATGTGTCTAGGTTGGTCATAACTTTCCTTCCAAGGAGTAAGTGTCTTTTAATTTCATGGCTGCAATCACCATCTGCAGTGATTTTGGAGCCCAAGAAAATAAAGTCTGACACTGTTTCCACTGTTTCCCCGTCTATTTCCCATGAAGTGATGGGACCGGATGCTGTGATCTTAATTTTCTAAATGTTGAGCTTTAAGCCAACTTTTTCACTCTCCTCTTTCACTTTCATCAAGAGGCTTTTTAGCTTCTCTTCACTTTCTGCCATAAGGGTAGTGTTATCTGCATATCTGAGGTGATTTCTTCTGCAGTCTTGATTCCAGCTTGTGCTTCTTCCAGCCCAGTGTTTCTCATGATGTACTCTGCATAGAAGTTAAATAAGCAAGGTGACAATATACAGTCTTGACGTACTCCTTTCCCTATTTGGAACCAGTCTGTTGTTCCATGTCCAGTTCTAACTGTTGCTTCCTGACCTCCATTATAGGTTTTTCAGGAGGCAGGTCAGGTGGTCTGATATTCCCATCTCTTTAAAAATTTTCCACAGTTTATTGTGATCCACACAGTTAAAGGCTTTGGCATAGTCAATAAAGCAGAAATAGGTGTTTTTCTGGAACTCTCTTGCTTTTTCCATGATCCAGTGGATGTTGGCAATTTGATCTCTGGTTCCTCTGCCTTTTCTAAAACCAGCTTGAACATCAGGAAGTTCACAGTTCATGTATTGCTGAAGCCTGGCTTGGAGAATTTTGAGTATTACTTTACTAGCATGTGATATGAGTGCAATTGTGTGGTAGTTTGAGCATTCTTTGGCATTGTCTTTCTTTGGGATTGGAATGAAAACTGACCTTTTCCAGTCCTGTGGCCACTGCTGAGTTTTCCAAATTTGCTGGCATATTGAGTGCAGCACTTTCATAGCATCACCTTTCAGGATTTGAAACAGCTCAACTGGAATTCCATCACCTCCACTAGCTTTGTTCATAGTGATGCTTTCTAAGGCCCACTTGACTTCACATTCCAGGATATCTGGCTGTAGGTGAGTGATCACACCATCGTGATTATCTGGGTCGTGAAGATCTTTTTGTACAGTTCTTCTGTGTATTCTTGCCACCTCTTCTTAATATCTTCTGCTTCTGTTAGGTCCAGACAATTTCTGTCCTTTATTGAGCCCATCTTTGCATGAAATGTTCCCTTGGTATCTCTCATTTTCTTGAAGAGATCTCTAGTCTTTCCCCTTCTGTTGTTTTCCTCTATTTCTTTGCATTGATCACTGAAAAAGGCTTTCTTATCTCTCTTTGCTGTTCTTTGGAATTCTGCATTCAGATGCTTATATCTTTCATTTTCTCCTTTGCTTTTCGCTTCTCTTCTTTTCACAGCTATTTATAAGGCCTCCTCAGACAGCCATTTTGCTTTTTTGCATTTCTTTTCCATGGGGATGGTCTTGATCCCTGAACTTAGTTCCATGTAAACATTCGCTGTTTAGATGTTTCATACCCTGTCACACTTATGTGATTTACAGAAAGGGTAAATATTTGGCTCACTGTAGTAGGTAATATGTCATCGAAGGACTTCAACTCTTGGCAGAAAAAATAAATCTTTGCCTTCACACTGTTGCTTACTCTTTTATAATCCCTTCTATCTATAGAAACATAAATGTATTTTGAAAAACTTTTTCATTTGTGGAAAGTGAAGCTTTCTAAATCTGCTTTTGAAAACTTGTCCCTGATATACCTACAGTTGTATAATAGGTTTCTCATTATCTTTATTTGCTTTGTTTTTCCCAGGTAAGAAGAAAGATGCTGTCCAGGTTTAAAATAGTTGCCACTCCTTGTACTCTGGCATGCCGCCATTTGCATACAAAAGAGAAAGGCAAGCCACTTATGCTGAACCCAAGAACCAACAAGGTTAGTAACACTATGATATGTTTTCTCTCTTCCTGGTAAAAGTTTGATTATAGACAGATATAGTATGAAAGATTTGTATTGTGTGGCTTTATACTGAAACTATTCAGAAGTGGGTTGGATTTTTTTTTTTTTTTCCTGCATGAACTTTTCTCTTTTCAGGGTTGCTTTATACCTTCCAAGTTTCACCCTCTCAATTTCTACCATCCAGAAAGAGTTGACTTTATTTCTTAGTTCTAGCTTAAAAAAAAATCCAAGAATAACAGATTGGTCAAGACTTTTGGCCAGATGTAGTATATTTTGATTGACTTTATTTAGTCATTTTATTGCTTTTATAAATAAATGAATAAATGTTCTATAATTTCCTAACCCCGATGGATCATTCATTCTCACTGCACTTGGAGGGAAAGAAATAGAAGAGGCCTTTTCTTTTCCTCTTACTGTGCTTACCTGCACGATGAAGAGTTTAGTTAAGGGATTTTTATCAATATCGGGTCTGAAGGAAGATAACTCAGGATCAGCTAAATGGGGTGCACTTCTACTGTGTAAATCAGGAGGGCATTGCTGTGTCCACACGCAGAAGACAGGTTTGGTAAAACAAGTGACGATGGAAGACAAAAGAGTAGAAGGGCATGTGAGAGGAAGGTGGTTTCTACATTCAGGGCATCTGTTTTAGACTGTATCACGTTCACTTAGTAACACCAGGCCAGCAAATTTAAGAATTTTATCAACTTTTATCATAAATGCTCAATACGTAAAATTATTTCTTTAATAATCATTTTGATTTCTCCTGCGCATTATACATAAAATGGTTCTGAGTGTCCCTTAAATCTAGGGACAGATTTAAGGTAGGAGATAGGCAGTAAAACCTTGTGTGGCCAACTCATTTATCTTTATCAATAGGATAAGCATTGTAAAAGGAACTACATAGTTCATTTAAAACTACATAAAAACTCAGGGGTTTTAACCCCTTTACATTTCCCAGTCTTAGATAAAATCTTATAAGGAGGAACATGACACACAAAGAATTTAGTGATTTGACTTTTTTTTTTCATTCTAAAGTTTCAACAATTTTATAAGTTCTTTTTCAGAGAACCAACTTTTGGTTTAATTTTTAATTTTTCAGTTATTTCTTCTGTTTTCTATTTATTTTCACTCTTATGTTTATTATCTCCTTCCTTTTTGCTTCAGGTGTAGTTTGTTCTCTTCTCCCGCCACCCAGTTTCTTAAAGTGAAAGATTAAATAATTGATTTGAGATCATTCTGCTTCTCCGCTACATCTACAGCTACAAATTTCCCTCTTAAAATTATTTTCACTGTATCCTGTAAGGTTTGGTGTGTGTGTTTTAATTCATCTTACTTCAGTTCAGTTCAGTTGCTCAGTTGTGTCCGACTCTCTTTGACCCCATGCATCGCAGCACGCCAGGCCTCCCTGTCCATCACCAACTCTCGGAGTTCACTCAGACTCGTGTCCATCGAGTCAGTGATGCCAACCAGACATTTCATCCTCTGTCGTCCCCTTCTCCTCCTGCCCCCAATCCTTCCCAGCATCAGAGTTTTTTCCAGTGAGTCAACTTTTTGCATGAGGTGGCCAAAGTACTAGAGTTTCAGCTTTAGCATCATTCCTTCCGAAGAAATCCCAGGGCTGATCTCCTTCAGAATGGATTGGTTGGATCTCCTTGCAGTCCAGGTATATTCTAACTTGCCTGTGCTTTCTTCTCTCCCCAGTTGGGTTTTTTAGGAGTGTGTTAAGATTCCCCAAATATCCGTTTATTTTTAATTTCTAATCTTGTTACATTGTTATTAGAGATCATACTTTGGAAGACTTAAAGCCTTTTAAATTTATTAAGACTTGTTGTATGGCCTGACGAAGGGTCTGTCCTGGAGAACATTCCTTGTATAGATGAAAAGAATGTGTATCCTACTTCTGATGATGGAGCATCTGCTTTGTCTAGTTGGTTTATGATGCTCTTCAAGTCTTCCTTTTCCTTGTTGTTTTTCTGTCTACTTGTCTCCTCCATTATTGAAACTGAGATATTGACATTTTCAGCTTGTTGGATTATCTTTCTCCCTGATTCTGTCAGTTTTGCGTCATGTATTTTGGCCCTCTTTTGTTGTCTAACAAAGTATGTTTATATACTTAATGGAGTGTATCTTTTTAACTGGAGTGACCCTTTCAGCAAAAGGTCCTCCTCTAGTAATGTTTGTTTCAAAGTCTATCTTCTCTGTTACCAAGGTACCTCTTCCAGCTCTGCTTTGGTTACTGTTGGCATCCTGAATCTTTTTCCATTCTTTTACTTTACACCTATTTGTATCTTTGAATCAGCATGTGTCTCTTGTAGTCAGCATGTAATTGGATCATGTTGTTTTATCAGTTCTGCCAGTCCTGTTAATTTTAGAATTTCATCCATCTACACTAATATAATGTCTAGTAGGGTATGATTTATGTCTGCTATTTTGCTATTTGTTTTAAAAGTCTTATGTGGTTTCTGTTCCTCTTTGTCTTCTGTTGTTCCCTTCACTTGTATTAAATATTTTCCATTATACTATTTAAATTCCCTTGTCTTTTACTGCCTGTTTCTGAGGTATTTTCTCAGTTGTTTGCTCTGGGGACTACAGTATCGTCTTTATCACAGTCTAGTTCAGTTTGATACTAGTTTAATTAAATAGTTCACCAGAATTTTGCTTCTGTAGAGGTCTGTCTCCTTTTGTGCTGCTTTTTCGTACAAATTATATTTTATACATTGCATGAGCGTCAACACAGATTTATAGTTATTATCTTATGTAATTGTCTTTTAAATTAAGAGGAAGAAACCTACAAAAATATATTTATACTGTTTTTTATATTATGTAGTCATCTTATCCATGTTCTTTATTTCTTTGCATGGATTTGAGTTACTATCTAGTTTTTAGGCCTGAAGGATTCCCTTCAGTATTTCTTGAGAGACAGGTCTGTTAACAATGGATTTTCTGTTTTTATTTATCTGGGAATGTCTTAATTTCTTCATTTTTGAAAGATAGTTTTGTAGAATTGGGAAGTTCTTGGTTGACAGTTGATTTTTCCTTCAGCGCTGCCTCTGGCTTCCATGGTTTCTGATAAGAAATTAGCTGTTATTCTTTTTGAGAATCCCCTGTATGTGATGAGTCACTTCTCTTCGCTTTCAGATTTCTCCTTTTGTCTTTGGCTTTTGACAGTTTGAATAGGATGTGTCTGGAGTAGAGCTCTTTGTGTTCTCCTTGATTAAAGCTATTGGGCTTCTTGAATGTGTGGATTAATGCTTCTCATAAAATTTGGGAAGTTTCTGGCCATTAGTTTTTCAAGTATTCTTTATCCTTTTCTCTCCTCACCTCTGGTACTCCTGTTATGTATATGTTGGCACTCTTGATGGTGTCTTTCAGGTCTGTTCATATTTATTCCTTATTTTTCCTTTCTCAGACTGAATTATCTCAGTTGACCCATGTTTAATGATTTTTTTTTCTTCCACCGCTCAAATCTGCTTGTTGAACCTCTTTAATGAAATTTTTATTTCAGTTGTATATCAATTTGAGAATTTGCTTGTTTTTTAATAGCTTTTCTGCTTATCAATATTCTCTGGTTAGTGGGATGTTATTCTTATATTTCCCATAGTTTGTTAAACAGTGGTTTTTTTAGGTTTTTTTGATATATTTAGAGTAACTTTTTTCTTTTTTTATTAGTTGAAGTATAATTGATTTATAGTGTTTCAGGCATATAGCAAAGTAATTCATGTTTTGCATACATATATACACTTTTTCAAACTCTTTTTCCTTATAGTTCCCTGTGCTGTACAGTATGTCTTTGTTGTTTATCTACTTTATATATAGTAGTGTGTTAATGCCAACTTATCCCTCCCCTAGAACAACTAATTAAAAATCTTTACCTAGTAAGTACAGTATTTGGACTTCCTCGGGGCAATTTCAATTAACTGCCCTTTCTTCTTATATACAAGTCAGACTTCGTGTGTTTTTTGTTTGTTTGCCTTTATGATTTTTTTGTGGAAATAGTCATTCCTCCCAGGGTGTGTAGTGTTGCTGTTGTCTATTTAGTATCATTTCTGAATTCTTTCTTCTTGTTATATTTGCCTACTGAAATCTCTGCTTTGTTAACTTAGTAATCAGCGAATGATTAAGCAGAAACTAAATACCTGGAACCATTCTTTGCCAAGGAGCTCTGTGTATCTGTGGGGGTGTGCCTTTAATTTTCTTTCTTGCATTCTCAGTTGTGTCTGACCCTCTGCGACCCCATGGACTGTAGCCTTCCAGGCTTCTCTGTCTGTGGGACTTTATTAAGGCAAGGAGAGCGTACCCCAAGGAGACTCCTCCAGGGGATTTTCCCGACCCAGGGATGAAACCAGTGTCTCTTGCATCTCTTGCATTGGCAGACAGATTCTTCACCACTTGAGCCACCTGGGAAGCCCGGGCGTGCCTTTACTCAGCTAAGCAGTTTACAGGGCTTCCCAGGTGGCGCTGGTGGTGAAGAACTCACCTGCCAATGCCGGAGACAAGCAGGCTCGATCTCTGGATTGGGAGGATCCCCTGGAGGAGGGCATGGCAACCCAGTCCAAAATTCTAGCCTGGAGAATCCCATGGACAGAGGAGCCTGCCTGGCTACAGTCCGTGGAGGTCACAAAGAGTTGGATACCACTGAGGTGACTTAGCACAGCACAGAAGCAGTTTACAACTATGTGTCAGACTTTACTTCCCGTTTACACAGAGCCTCAAGGCTAGCCAGAGGTCTCTCAAGTCTTTCCTGGACATGCTTACAGCTACGCATATGACCCTCTAAGTTCTTAAGAATATGTCTCAGCCTTTCAAAGTTCCCCTGAACTTTTCAGTTTTCCTTTTCAGTTTTTTGGTTAACCTATTGTTTGCCCCAGATGTTATCTACTGCCTTGGGGAGATGATGTGTTAAATAATTACCTCTGATTGTTTACAGCAAACTGTTCTGGGGACCGGGGGAGAAGGCTGTTCCCACTGCCTGAGCAAGTCAGGTCAAATAAAGACAGCCTTTATTTGGTTAGGGTCTTCAGGTCAAACAATGACAGTTACCTGGATACTGGGCTTTAGAAGAATCTCCGACCCTTCCTGCCTTTCTATAGTGACAGCCAAGCTCTAATTTTCAAAGTGACTGCTTCACAGTGTTTGGTTATTCAGGGTTACTGTGGAACTGGGGAAGGGAGAATAGGAAGAAGGAAAGTTAAAATGCCATGAAGCTTTCTGTTCTTGCTGAAATTCAGCAGTTTTTCTTGAATAAATGCTCTCCGATTGCTGAAACCTTTGGTTAATTTCCAGACTTCTAAACTTTTGGCCAGGGTTCTTGTTGCTTTTAAAGAGGAAAATATTTTTTAGAAGTCACAGACATCTCTTCGATAACAAAAAATTTAACCCATAGCTGAATACCAGAAATTGAAAAAGAGTTTATTACATAGGTTAATTTTTCTTAAGTATCATTTCTTCTTCCCTCCTCCCTCTGTTCAACCTCATTCCTGTCTAGTCATGGTAGCCTCTTAGTTTGGTTTGTATTCTTTCAAACTGCCTGTTGCTTTTCATTTTTACTGTGTGTGTGCATCTGTATATAATATATAGTTTATGGGGATTTTCTAAACATAATAATAGGGAGTTTATTTTGATTTTCAAGTTAACTTTTTTCCTAACTGTGTATCTGGCAGGTCTTTCCACTATACACTTAAAGGTATATGTTTAGCTGTATGGAAGTGTCATAGGTTTATAATTCTTCCATAATTGATGGACTTTTAGTTTGTAATAGATAATAGGACTAGAAACAGTGCTACAGCTAATCTCTTCGTATGTACCTCTTTGTTTATAAATATTTCTCTAGAATAACGAGGTAGAAGTAGAATTGCTATATGTGCATTCAAGATAAGGAAGCAATCTAAGTGTCCATCAACAGATGAATGGATAAAGAAGATACACACACACACACACACACACACACACACGCAATGTAATAGCACACAGCCATTAGAAAAGAATGAAATTCTGCCATTTGCAACAGTATGGATTGACCTAGAGTATTATGCTTAGTGAAGTAAGTCAGACAAAGACAAATACTGTATGATATCACTTATATGTGAATCTAAAAATAAAACAAGTAAATGGATATAAAAAAACAGAAACAGACTCACAGATATTGAGGGCAAATTAGTGGTTACAGTAAGGAGAGGCAAAGGAGAGGCACAAAGTAGGGATAGAGAATTAAGAGATATAGCTACTTTGTATAAAATAAATAATCTATAAGGATATATTGTACAGCACAGGAAATATAGTCATTGTTTTATAATAATTTTAAATGGAGTTTAAAGAAATTGAATCACTATGTTGTATACCGGAAACTAACATATTGTAAGTCAGTTATACTTCAGTTAAAAAAATAAAATATGTGCATTAAAAAAATTCTAAGAATACTTTAAAATTGGCTTTCAAAAGCCTAGAGCAATTTATATTCCTAGCAGTGGTATGAGAGTAATTCTTTTACTATATTCTCACTAGTACTAGATATGATCAGTCTTAAAAATTTTGAAAGTCAGGGCCAAAATGTTATCTGTCTGATCTTTTTATGCTTAAATTACATTTGGTAGGTTACATTACATTTGCTACCCCTTTAATTAATCATTTTTAATTCTTTTATTTTTTCCTTTTTAGGGGATGGCATTCACATTACAGGAAAGACAAATGCTTGGTCTTCAAGGACTTCTACCTCCCAAAATAGAGACACAAGATATTCAAGCCTTACGGTTCCATAGAAACGTGAAAAGTTGAATGGCCCTTTGGAAAAGTGAGAGTTGATGTTTAGTTTTTTTTAATTGATGTTTTGATCAAAAAAATTGAGAGTACTATTATGATGGCATGAGAAATAAGTCTCATAATGAAACTTGTATTTTAGTTGGTTCATTTTATAATGATTATATTTCCTTCACTTCAGTGAATAATTCATTTATTTTCACTGTAGTAAAACTCAGCAGGAATCAGATTTTTATAGTTAAAATCACAGAGCTTTAAGGTTTGAATTGAATGGTAGAAGCAGAGACACCCATTCTGCTCAGCTTTTATTGATCACCTACTTTGTGTGCTGTTGCTGGCCACTGAGGATATAAAGTGAGTAATAGATACGGTGGCTATATAATATATCATCCAATCCAGGACACTTTGGGGAGTAAAAAGAGGTAAATGAAACGGTCCCAGGCAGACTGGAATGTATGGCCGCCCTGGTAACTCACAGCCTGCCTTCTGGGAGCTCATCCATAGAGAGTTACGCGGTGACTGTCATTGTAGCTATACTGCAGTGTGCAGGGTGGCGAGGAAGAGGGACGTGCAGAGTGCATTCTGAAAGCATGAAGAGGATGCCTTCTGCAGCCTGGGGAAAGCACTTCCTGGAGGAAGTGATGCTTTAGTTGAATTTGAAACAGTATGTTACAAGGAGCAGGCAAAATGAGAAAGAAGGGCAGGGTATTTTGTGTAAAGGGATCAGTCTGACTATAGGACTAAAATATTCATTTGGTTTGTAAAGTATAGGGATTATTGGATATTGGTGACAAGTGAGACTGGGTCCTTTGACATTATGGGGCATAATGTCAAATGAGTGAGTGAGAGAGTGATGAGTGAGAGACTACACACATATACATACATACACACATGTGTGTGCTGTGCTTAGTCACTCAGTCATGTCCAATTCTTTGTGTGACCCCATGGACTGTAGCCCATCAGGCTCCTCTGTTCATAGGATTATCTAGGCAAGAATCCTGGAGTGGGTAGCCATTCCTTCTTCAGAGGAATCTTCCCAACCCCAGTCTCCTACATTGCTGGAATCTTTACCTTCTGGCGCATATACGTACATACGTACATATGTACGTGTGTGTGTATAGTCTCTTACTCATCACAAAGGGGAAAGAAAGTCAAAAAGTGGTGTGAGGGTCACAGAGGGAGTAGGGTGTTATGGGACCTGAAAATCGGAAAATCTAAAATGTATATATGTGTGGTGGGGGATGGGAATGACCGAAAAGGCCACAGAGAGTGCACCACCTCAGCTGCATTTGGAGAGCATGAGTGAAGAGGACTCTGCCTGGGTAAAGGGTGTTCCAGGCAGCAGGTGCGTCGCCGTGTGCTGCAGTGCCAAGGTGAGAGTTCTGGTGCGTTTGAGAAATTGAAGCAAGTTCAGTACAAACAAAGACGAGGCTGGAAAGTAGTCAGGGAAGTCTACTTAACTATTTTAAGAGCTTAAGGCTAATAAACTGGTGTTTGAAAGCCATTCAAGGAGAAGAGAACTGATCAGAGGTATGTTTTTAAGAGAAATAGATTGGAGCAGGGGAACAAAGTTTTGTGTATAGAGACTTGTTAGAAAGGGACGAAACAACTGTATGAAAGGTATTTAGCAGATAGTCTTTGTAGGACCTGTGGATTTATTAGGTTGGGGTGGGGGAAGGTGGGAGAGGAAGAATTCAGGAATGACTCCAGATGGATTCCCATTTGACCAGATGGTAGCAGGAGGAGGAACAAATGAGGGGAAAAAGTGAGTCTATTTTATATTTAATTCAAGGTGATAACTGATTTTTCAGCCCAACATCTCCCTGTTTTCTAAACTTTATTCTTTAAAAGCTGTTATTTATAGGTTTATATGACTTAACCATTTCCTCCTTCATGCTACTTCTGTGCACTGTAATAGAGTTAAAATGCTTCTAAGTTTCCTGGATTATAAACTCCATGAGAACAGGGGCACTTCTTACATCTCTGGAGTTTACAATCGTGCCTGGCACATATTTAGTATTTAGTGAATATTTGAATGAATGCCACTTTATTTTGTTTTCTTGTTTACATGTCAATCATCTTGAAGATTAGCTCCTTAAGGGTGAGGTGGTGGTTTAGTCGCTCAGTCGTGGCCGACTCTGCGATCCCTTAGACTGTAGCCCACCAGGCTCCTCTGTCCCTGGGATTCTCCAGGCAGGAATACTGGAGTGGGTTTCCATATCCTTCTCAAGGGGAATCTTCCCAACCCAGGGATTGAATCCAGGTCTCCTGCATTGCAGTCAGATTCTTCACTGGCTGAATTACAAGGGAAGCCCCTAAGGGTAGGGGCCTCATGGTAATTTTTGCATTTCCAGTGCCTGGTTCAGAGCCTGACTGACAGTAAGGGCTCAATAAATGTTAGCAGTTGCTTCTGATTCTTTTCATCATCATCATCTACCATTTAAGTGCAATTTTATTTTTTAGTCCTGGGTATTACATAAGGATATATAGGGTTTTGTTTTCCAGGGGAGGGGATTCTCAATTGTACATGTTTAGATTTCATTTCAAAGGCTAAAATCTTTAATGCTGTCTGATGTAGACATTATTTACTGTGCTCAATTTCAGATACATCTATATAATGGGAATACAAGAAAGAAATGAGAAATTGTTCTACAGAATACTGCAAGATGATATTGAAACTCTAATGCCAATTGTATATACACCAACAGTTGGTCTTGCCTGCTCCCAGTATGGGCACATCTTTAGAAGACCTAAGTAAGGCTTATTTTTAAAATATTTTTGCAAATTACTATTATATAGGAAAAAAATCACAGCACCAATTACATTTCTATTTTTTGTATTGCAGTCTTATCCAAACACAGTTCCCTTCCTCACAAAAACTTAATTTGGACAGAAAGGGATTCATAAAAATCTAATGTGTCATATTCTTTATTTTGTTGAAATAGCACCATTCATTCCAAATCTTCTTTAAGTTTTGACTGAATTGTGCATTTTTGAACTGAAAAAAAGTATTCTCCATTTTGGTAGCATATTCTGCAGAATAATCATAAAACTTTTTGACAGTGTGGCTAAGAGTAAATCTCATTTTCTATCAGCTTTATTTCTATTGCTTGTTCATTTTATGATCTTACACAAATTTTAATTTCACATAGTTCAAGTACCTCCAGATATTTTAAGTGGAAATGATGCTGGGGTGAGCATTGGCTCAAGCCTTTGAGTAAGTTACTTTATCCCTTTGAATCCATTTGTCATAAAATAAGGATTCCAGTACCTTTCAAAGAGCTGCTGAGAAGGTCAGATGAGGAAACTGATGTGATGTTCTTTATAAACTTATAAGTGTTGTATAAGTGCTATTTTACTTAATTTGAGTTTTCTTGTCTTATTCCTCTAATCTGTAGTCATTTCCCACCATCCTTATATCTTACCAGTGTCCTGCTTGCATACTGATAGACGTGTAGAAATCCAAACACCGCGTGACAGCGTTTGTCCTCAGTGCCCTCTCATCTAGTCTAGTGGCTCTCAGACTTTAACATGCATATGGAAACATCTGTGGGACTTTCTTACAGTGTTGATCCTTGCCAACTTTTCCTTTCCTTCCTATTCCCAAGATTCTGATGAAACAGAGAAAGGTCTGGAGGTCGGGATTGTAATGAGCACTGTCGGTGATGGTGTTGCAGGTATTCCCCGTAAGATACTTTTGAGAACACTGTCTGTTTTGTGCTATCAGTTAATGTGTCTAGACATTTCTGTGATATGGCCCAGCTGTTCAGCTCTTTTATAGTTTCATTTTCACTTAGAATAGTAGTATTTCTCAGTTCAGACTAAAAGATAAAGGGAAAACAAAAGGATCCTGATGCCCTGCTCCCCTCCACCATACACACAGGTTCTGATTCCTTTAGTGTAGAGTTTGGCCCAGGTACTGCTGTTTCATTAAAGTTCCTTTGTTGTGCACCAGAATTAAGAACTCACATGAAACATAAAGAGCTTTTAGATGAGGGCAGATACTGTGTATCATTTATGCAGTGACAGTGGGTTGTTGTTTTTTTTTTGTTTTGTTTTTACATAGGAGATGGTTGGTAAGTCTTGGTTGGTTAACTCCAGGCCAGTTAAATCAGAATCTTTGGGGTAGAACCCTGGCATTTTTAAAAAGCTCATCAGATTATTCTACTGTACTAGGCAGCTATGGTTGAGAAACTGTTTAAACTGCTTTGAGCTAGGATAGTAATGCCAGAGTTAAGATGTCATTGAGAAGAATGGATAAACAAGGTCCTACTGTATCACCAAGGAAACTATGTTTAGTATTCTATGATAAGCCATAATGAAAAAGAATATCAAAAAGAGTGTGTGTGTGTGTGTATATATATATATATAAAACTGAATCACTGATGTACAGCAGAAATTAACACAACATTGTGAATCAGCTATACTTCAGTAAAACAAAAAAATTTTTAAAAGATGTCAATGAGAAAGTTAAATATAAAAACCCATTGGCCCTCATCTCTACTTGCCCTGTTGTCCAGAACCTATGTTTCTTTCTCTCTGTTCTTTCCCTTCTCTCATCCTTTTTTGAAACCAGGATTAATTAACTCAGTTGGATAACAATGTACTGTATTTAGAATAACTTTTTTCCTAATGTTTCAAGGATTTATTTTTTTATTATACTGTAGTTTTCTTCTCTCCCTTCCTGCTTCTTCAGATTTCAAACTTCCAGTGACTTTTAACAGTAGTTTACTTAGTGGTTTCATGTTCTGTTGCATTGATGGGATGTCTTTATATTGATTTTTGGAGGTATTTTATGGAGGTATTTTATATTGAGTTTATTTGAGCAGGCGATATGGATACATTTCTTCTTGGGTAAAATGATTGCATCATTTAATAAGAATCTTTGTTGCAGCTACTGTGTGAACAATGCAGTTACAGCTTCAAGTAGCTGAAAATATTTGAAAATAAACCAGTGTCACTTAGCTAAATCTGCTTGGAAACTACACTGTGGCTTGATGTTTTTATTAAAATATCTAAATATTCCAATTATGAACAAAAACTTAGAGAAAAAAACCAAAAACTGTCATGAAATGCAAAGGTGTTTTTGTTCTGTTGCAGGGGATTATTTATTTCAATCTCAGACAGAGGTCATGTTAGATCAATTGTGGATAACTGGCCAGAAAATCATGTTAAGGTACTAATAGCACAACCTTCCTTTCACAATGTTTTTTCTTTCTATGTAAGTTACCTCTCAATTTCCAAGAACAGTTTTTTTTCATTGTTGCTCTGTTTTACTTTATACTTACATACATGCAGATTTAGTGCTCTGAGAAAATCATGATGGTCTTTACAAAAGGGGTTGGTATAGTTTGCCGTGGGAAAGCAATTGGAGTGAGTAAGGTGAGCCTGCTCGCTTCAGTACCCCTGGTACCTCCTGCCTTCAGTTAATATTGTTCTAGGTAAAGAAAATACATTAAAATGCCCTAAAAACTTCTATTCTGGTGGGTGATGAGGAGGATTCATTGTGTCTTCTTATAAATCCAAGGTAGATTTAGATCCTTAATCAATCTGGCTATCTTTCACAAAACAAAAACTAAGGACTTATTTAAGATCTTTTGGTAGGCTTTCGTGTTTATTATAGGCAGTAATCTTGCTTGCCTTTGTTGCGTGTCTTCACTAAAATAATCTTTGAATTATCGTTTGTTCAAAGAGCCTAGAAAAATTTGGTCAGATCATTAAGTTCATAGTATCATCTTAAAACTTTGTAGGTATATTTTTTATTTTAGATTTTTTTCACCATTGCTGAGGTTTTTCTTGTTTGGCTTCAGTTGTTGTTTGGAGTAGCATGTGATTTCTAAACTCTAAATGGCAACCCACTCCAGTATTATTGCCTGGAGAATCCCATGGACAGAGAAGCCTGGTGGGCTACAGTCCATAGGGTCGCAAAGAGTCAGACACGACTGAGCGGCTTCACTTACTTATTTTTCTCTTAGGATTAATCCTTATCAGAAGTTTGTTCCTCCCTCCCCTGTTTAGTCATTGTGAACATATTAAGTTGATCCTCTAGTCAGGGGTCTTCCCTGGTGACTCAGACAATAAAGAATCTGCCTGTAATGCAGGAGGTCCAGGTTCTTTCCCTGGAGAAGGACATGGCAAACCACTCCAGATTCCTGCTTGGAGAATTCCAAAGACAGAGGAGCCTGGTGGGCTATAGTCCATGGGGTCGCAAAGAGTCGGACACGACTGAGCGACTAACACTTAACACTTTCTAGTCAGAAGCATTCTACTCCTAAACCAAAGACAGGGAAATCAAATCTAGTTAATTCTCCTTTTACATCTAGAAATCCTAGAATTTTAAGTATTCTTGGGTGGTTTATTTTGAAAGTTAGTTAAGAAACAATTTTATTTTTTAAAGTGAGAGTGAAAATATGTGAAGAAAATCTTTTTTTAATTTCTTTTTTATTTTAATAGCTTTTCTGTGATATGCACAGACAATGCAATTCACCAGCTGAAAACGTAAATTCAGTAATTTGTAGTATATTTGGAATTGTGCAGCCGTCAAGACTTTCATCACAGCTCCTCATCCCCACCCGCCAGAAAAGCCCTGTACCCATTAGTGGTCATTCCCTTCCCCCAGCCCTAGACAATCACTAATGTACTTTCTTTCTCTGTAGATTTACGTATTCATGTGAATGGAATAATAGAATACGTGCTATTTTGTGATGAAGAGAGTCTTTTTAAAAATGCTTTTGTTTAGTGCTCCATTTTGGGCAACTTTTAATTGTTTTTTTGTGTGTGATTAAGGCTGTCGTGGTGACTGATGGAGAGAGAATTCTAGGTCTTGGAGATCTGGGTGTCTACGGAATGGGAATTCCAGTAGGAAAACTTTGTTTGTATACAGCTTGTGCGGGAATACGACCTGATAGATGTCTGCCTGTGTGTATTGACGTAGGAACTGATAATCCCGTGAGTAAAATTATTTTCCCTCTCGGATCCTTGTCCCACAGCTTTATTGCATCCCTCTTTTACAGATAAGAAGAGAAAATTCTGTGATTAGATGTTAGCCTTTGTCTTAAACTTCTTTTAATATCTATATGAATACAATAGATTAATACTATTAAAAGTTTTTTTGAAGAGCAATATAGTTTTTATAATAATTTTTTTATACTTTACAGTTTCTGTTTTACAGAATATGTTTACATTGATTATGTCACAAAAAGCTTTCACATTTATGTTTTTTCTGTTATATAGGCCCTCTTAAAGGATCCATTTTATATGGGTTTATATCAGAAAAGAGATCGATCACAGCGTTATGATGACCTAATTGATGAGTTTATGAAGGCCATTACTGACAGGTATTTTTTCTAAAGTTTGAGTATATGAAAGAATCTTAAAAAAAAAAAGAACTACTGTTTTGTTTTCCTTTATCTCTTGCGAAGATAGAGGAGGTTAAACGTTTGAGAACTTTGGTTCTTTCCTGCCCAGCTCGATGTGCTGATACGCGGTAATGGTCTCTGCTCTGCTTTCCTCGGTTATCTGGCATCCTGAGCACACTGAAATCTTGAAGTCTGCACTCACTGCTCCTAAGTAGTACCTTCACTGTGCAGTTCCTTCAACCCTTAGCATCCAGGCTCACTTCACCATTCCAGTGAAATTCTTGTGCAGCTTTCATATTTTAAATTTTGGTCTTCTCTCTCCTCCTGTATGCAGCATCTGACCAGGTTTTCCACCGCTACATCCTTGAAATTCTCTCTTCTCTTGAACTAAAAGACTCTCTTGACTTAGTCTTTTTACAACTCTATTTGTTTCCTTTGTCATCTGCACTGATTTTTGTCTTGTTCTCTTCTGTTCAATGCGGGTGAGTATATAGTTCTCTTCTCTTTTGAGCCATGTAGCCTGTGACCTTCATGCTTGTGACTCTCAGCCCGTGAAGCCTATCTTTGCAGTCCCACCTCCTCTGAGGCTTGCACTTCCAGTAGCTGGGATCCTCCCTCCAGACGTTTTGTTGCTGTCTCCTTCCCTTTCTAAATTGCCTGAAAGTGAAGTTGCTCAGTCATGTCAACTCTTTGCAACCCCATGGACTGTAGTCTACCAGGCTCCTCTGTCCATGAGCTTTTCCAGGCAAGGGTACCGGAGTGGATTGCCATTTCCTTCTCCAGGGAATCTTCCCTACTCAGGGATCAAGCCCAGGTCTCCAGCACTGCAGACAGACGCTTTACCTGTTGCCTAGCTTTAATAAATCTAGCCTCTGTTAATGGTAGTAGCATCCACCCTCATCACCAAACCATTGATCTTGGTCTAATCTTTGACTCTTCCTTCTCTTCTGTCAATCCCATATAGTGTCATTCAGTCCTCATATCTGGTTGGTACTAACCCGTACAAGCCTCAGAAATACATCTTTTCTTTTCCATTGCCACAGCCTCTTTGCAGATCCTCATGTCTCTTTTGGACTCTTCAGAATCTTCCTCCAGCTTCTCTCCTTTCCGTTTCCCCTCCACCTTACCACCAGATTAGTCTTTTTAAAGCATACTGTTTGTTATGTCATTCTTTGCTTAATTTCCTATTGCTCAAGGGTAGAGTCCAAACTTTTTATGATCTAGTCCTGTGCCACCTTTTTTTTTTTCCTGGCTGCCCCTGGTGGCATACAGGATCTTAGTTCCCCGACCAGGGTTCAGACCTGTCCCGCTTGCAGTGGAAGCATGAAATCTTAAACACTGGACTGCCCGGGAAGCTTCCTTGCCGTACCTTTTAGATTACTGGTACATGGACGATCCTAAAAATTAACTCCTTTTCAGAGTCAAAGTTGTTGCCATATCTAAAACTAAACTTTTTATCATTCCAGACATTGCCACCTCTTCCCCTTCCCCTTTTTAGTCATCCAGGCTGCCTTGGCATTTCAATAGCTTTTCCCTCTTCCCAGGTGTGGTCCTCATCATCAAGTTCTGTTTATTCATTCTGAGGTCTCATAACTACCCCTTTCACTTCCTGTGGCTTCTGCTTCACTTCTTGTCTTCATGCCTCAGTACCTTCCTGATTATTTTCCCTTCTTTCTCATCTCTCCATGCATTTGATATGTGCTACGCCTCACTGTCAGCTTTATCCTTCCTCCAGGGAGTCTTAGATGAATTTTTCCCTTCTCAAGCCTTCAGTGATTCTACATCAGACACAGAAAAAAGTCCCCTTCCCCAGTTTTGCTTTCAGAATTCTCCCTTATCTGGCTCCAACCTCCCTTAACCAACTTCTCCCTTATACCTTCATATAAACCCTGAAATATGTAGCCAGATTTGAAAATTTAGGGACAGCAAAATAGACATTGTATTTCTTCCTACCACTTTACTTTCTGTTGTTCTTTTGGGACCCAAATAAAGTTCCACCTCCTTTCATGCCTCCTCATACTTCACCTCACCAAGATGACTGATATCTTTTTTGAAAGCCAGTGAACTCATACAGCAGTTTTTTTTTTAACTGCTTATTTAATATATACTTTACTGTGTTGCTGTTTAACTGTGAATTAATGAAAATTCACATATCAAATACATACTTTTGAAACTCAGAGACAGAAATCTCTTCCTTTTTAGGAAGTTATTTGTGCATATATGTGCTGGGCACCCTCCTGAAAGTGAAAAGTGAAAGTAACTCAGTCATATCCAACTCTTTGCAACTGTATGGACTACGCAGTCTTTCTTTGGCACTTGGAAATAGTTTGTACAGATTAGTATCCCTTTGGTCCATCATGGTGCTACATTTGTTTTAACCATCCCATAAATTTTTCTGAATGAATAATAGATTTTTCTATATGTTGAGTCGTCTTCCATACACTCTAAAAATTGTTAGTGTGGCCTTAAGTGAACTAACTTAGTATATTTTTTTAAAATGTTTAAAAGTGGCATTCCATCACAACCGTAACGGGCTTTGGTGCTTTTAGATATGGACAGAACACACTTATTCAGTTTGAAGACTTTGGAAATCATAATGCATTCAGGTTCTTGAGAAAATACCGAGAGAAATACTGTACCTTCAATGATGACATTCAAGGTAAAGCAAAAAAAAAAAAAAGCAAAACAGGTTTTTTATTCCTCCTTAAAACCTTTTTGTAGTGTGCCGTTTCTCACTGCACCGTGCTTTACTTTTCTCGCAGGGACGGCTGCAGTTGCTCTGGCCGGTCTGCTTGCAGCACAGAGAGTCATTGGGAAGCCGGTCTCAGATCACAGAATCTTATTTCTTGGAGCAGGAGAGGTAAGTTTCTGTGAGCTTTCAAGATTGAAAACCAGCACTCTGCTTTAGACTGGAAAATGGGGCATAATGAACTTCTAATTTTGTTGAGATAGAGGGCATAAATTCAAGATCTCTGTTGTGAAATAGGTAATTTAAAATCTTTGGAAAGAATATCACAAAGAATCAAGTTTTGTGTGTTTCATCAGGGAAGAATAGATCCGGTATTTCTCATACCATGTAATTCTCATATATAAAGTAATTTATAATATCACATCACACTCTAATCTTTGTTTTTGAAATTTTTGTTTTGTCGGACAGGCTGCTCTTGGAATTGCAAATCTGATAGTTATGGCTATGGTTGAAAATGGCCTCTCAGAAGAAGAGGCACGAAAGAAAATTTGGATGGTTGACAAGTTTGGTTTATTATTTAAGGTAAGGTATTCTAAAACTTGGAGAAGCAAAAGTATGTTGTTATAGTGATATTTTTAGAGTTTTCTTTTCATATTCAAATCATAATGTCTATGTTGGCACCAGAGGCATTCTTTCTTGCTTTGTTTTCTGACTCCTGACTCTTCTAAACCTAATGGCTTTTAATGGAAAGTCAGAAGTTCCTAATTAAATTGTTAGCAGGACATCTGATAATTTGAACAGAAATCCTTTAACTCTTTGGAGATCTCTTGTAGCAATCTAATAGAAATCTATGGACCTTTTCCCTAGAAAAGGCATGTATTCCTAAGGTGAAATGATGGATAATAGGTTTATCCCAGGTCAGCTTGGTATCCTTTGTTCCTGCCCACCTTCCTATCATTGATCGCCATTTCTAGTAGCTTAAGAAATGCCTTGTATCTTATACTGTGTAACACATCAAAGAATAGGTAAACTGTTTCATAGTTGAGCTTATGCAGTATACAATGCTGTTATATTTTTGTGGTGTTTATTGATATATATAAACTACTTGTCATTTACATCTTTGGGGCAAGCTTTTATCATTTACTTTGCTCTAGTTCCTGAAATCTTATCTTAATTAGTAACAGTATTCTGTTAGTACAAAAATGAAATAAAAAATTGAAATAAATATGAATGAAAAATCTTGAATGTTTAAATTTTAAATAATTTTTTAAGTATTTAAAAAATGTACCACACATTGTGATTAACTTATTTAACCTTTTTTTTTTCAATCTCATTTGATCTTATCAAAAATTGTTTGAAATTTTACAAATGAGGGAAGACGTTTGAAAAGGTCAGGTCCTTTTTCCAAGCTTGTAAGTCATGGAGGTGGGATTCCACCCAAGTAGCCTGACTGTGAATCCTATGTTGTTAGTCATTCAACTGTGCCTCCTCCCAGAGCTATAACTGCCATATTTACTTGTATGACAGATAAAAGGATTATTGAGACCTTGTACCTGGAAGACCATTGGAGAGTGTATATATTTTTGCTAGTACACATGAGTTTGGTGCTTCTGTTTGTGATGTTTGTTTTCATAAATGTTTTGATTCTTTATCGTGTTTGCAGTAATCAAGTCTAGGATGAATGTATGTGCATCTGCAAGTTCAGGGTATGTTTTTCCTTTAGCATGAGATTTAGGCTTTGTATCTCTTCTTGTGACCCAAAACACTGCCCTCTTTTTTGAGACTTTGAGAGTTTCCGACTGAAGCCCGTATGGAAGAGATGTGGTCTTCTTGGGAGCAAGGATGTGAAGCCACTGTTCTGAGAACTTGGATCTATTGAGGCTGTATTTCAGTCTTTAAGTTAATTCTCCAGCCAAGTGATGATGGAGTTTTGCTTTTCTGGGCCCCTGCTGGTCCTCTCCTAGGGCTTGTCTGGAACTCTGATGTAAAAAATCACCTTTGCTGGGGAGGTCTTCTCTTTGCCGAAATAAGGATATGGATTTGTCATCCTGGTTGGTTTTTGCATTCAACATGTTTTTGTTGCTTTAAACTATTGAGAAATTCATCACTGTTCTAACGTGTCAGTGGTACATCTCCCACACTTTTGACAGTACTAAGGAGTTTATTTTTAATGGTTTTTGACCTGGGATTTGGTGAGGAAACCATATTACTTCATTCAGCTATCTTAAACCAGAATTCCCTTTTCCTCTTGTTTCTGAACTCTTGGTAGTATAAGTCCATAATGTCTATCTGAAATTCTGAAATCCCTGAGTTTTTCCTGAAATTCATTTGGTAATAAATCTGACAGACCTGAAATTACATACTAACTTTAGTAGCAAGACCAACGATGATATTTCTGATTTTCACCTTTTGTACTTAATGTGACTATTCATAACTTCCATTCAGTTGTGGAGTGCCCATTGAGAGGGTGTTTGTGATAAATTACACACTCTGGTATTCTTGCCTGGAGAATCCATGGACAGAGAAGCTTGGTGGGCTACAGTCCATGGGATCGCAGAGTTAGACACGACTGAGCAACTAGCACTTGTAATATATTATCATAAGACATTTCTGAAATATGTAATTCTAAGCTCTAAAATGCAGCTAGCCCACGTAAGGAATTCTATGCCTTTGTGCCCTGTTGGATTTAGGAAGACTTCACAGAGTAAATGAGTTTTTGAAAGGGATTAGAAATCTTTGATTATAATGGAATTTGATGCATGTTTTTTATTTGGGTTTTGGGGGCAACATGAAGAAAGAATTGGAAGATAATGAGTTGAAGAGAAATGTAAATGAAAATGAAACATTATTCCTGTAGTAATAATATGTGACTTATAATGATGTCTTTTCAACTAATCCTCATTAAACATTTAGTAAAAAATGTATTTTATCTAAAAATTCAGGGACGGAAAGCTAAAGTAGAAAGTCATCAGGAACCATTTGCTCACTCAGCTCCAGAGAGCCTACCTGATACTTTTGAAGAGGCAGTAAATATACTTAAGCCTTCCGCTATAATTGGTGAGTAAAGTTGTTGCCAAGTCATTCTGTTAGTTACCTGTACAATACCAGGCCTAACTTGCATGCAGGATGACTAAAAGTGAAATGACGTATTTTCCTTAACTTTCAGCATGTATGTGTCTGTGATAGCTTTGTTTTTTAAACTGATCTTTATTGGAGTATAGTTGCTTTACAGTGTTGCAGTGATTCTGCTGTATAGCAAAGTGAATCAGCTATATGTATGCCTATATTCCCCCTCTTTCTGGATTTCCTTCCCATTTAGGTCACTATAGATATGATAGCTTTTTATTTTAACTGAAGTATACTTGGTGTGCAATATCATATAAGTGATAACTGTACAGTATAGTGATTCATACATTTTAAAGGTTATACTCCATTCATAGTTATTAAAAATGTTAGTTGTGTTCCCTGTGTTATATGTGCTAGCTTTTAGGTACAGTGTATACAGTTCTGTTAACAGATGTTGCTTGTACTTTTAACTTCTAGAAGCTGTGTGATTGCTCATGCTTTGCTTTTAGAGTTGGTATGACTGGTGGGCTCAAAACCTGAAAAAGACCAAGGTTATTTGACAGACTGTACCAAGAAAATCCTATGCAGAGTCAAAGATTTTCATTGACAACAAAGCTGAAAGCTTTTGGTATGTTTTAAGAGTCAGGCATTTAATAGCTGTCATCAGACTGTAACATGGCATTAACAGAAAATGTAGAGTCTTTAAAAGAGGGACTATTTTATTTCCTATACAGCTATAAGATTTGAATGTATCATTTTTCTTGTATTTTACCAATTTCTTGGAGAAGCCCTATGGAATTTTAAGTAGTAAACTATTTTAAGTCACGAACAGATTTTATGGTTAGGAAAAGGATATCTGTATTAGGTTCTTTACTGATTGAAACTCACAGTTTTTTAGATTTAGTTTTAGATTTAGTTTTAAGATTGTGAGTGCATTTCTCTCAGAACTCAATTTTTGTTGTTGTTTAGTCACTAAGTCATGTCTGATTCTTTTGTGACCCCTATAAGTCTATAGCTCGCCAGGCTCCTCTGTCTATAGCATTTCCCAGGCAAGAATACTGGGGTGAGTTGACTCAATATAGAAACCTAAGAATCTGTCCATTGACTCGGCCCTTGGAGGATGAAGGAAATAAGAAAATAATGTTTCATTCTTGTAGAACTCATGGATTCCTAAAATATGTCCACATACCTCATGTGACCACATGGGAAAACAGAGTATACATTCCTTTTTACATGAGAAAAACAAGCACAGAGTTGTTAAGCAACTTGTGCAAGATTTTGTGAGTATTTCATATAGCCAGGAGTGACAGAGGAAGCACTAAACTCTGACCACCAGTATTTCTCTTTATTACATGTCAGTTTATGAAATGGAATTTAAAATGTCTTTGACTGTTGAATGTAAGTCTTTTCATTGGATGAACTGCGTAAGCGTTCAGCTGAGACATTCCTTGTCGCCCCCGTTCCCACTCTGGGCTGAGTGTTCTTCTTTCAGCTCTGCCTCTGTTCACTGCGCCCTGAGCACCTGGGACCGGTTTTCTGTTTACTCTGTTGTTTTCTCTCTCAACTTGTAAGCTGCCTTCGTTATGCTCACTTTTATATCCCAGTGACCTACATACAGTGTCTGAGACATTGTCAGAGCTTACTAAAAGTTCATTAAACTGATCTCTATCAAGAAAGTGGATGACTATAGTCAAAAAGATCTTTTTTCCCTTCTACACTCCTATTATTTTGTAATGAGTACCACAGAGTTTAACAAGTTAACATTTAGAGATTCAAGTTTTTCATTTAAAAAGAATTTTAATTGTGGTCAAATACATATAACTTAAAATTTGCCATCATATCCATTTAAAAGTATACAGTGAGGTAGTGTTAAATGTATTCACATTGTACAGCCAGTTTGTGGAACTCTTCCCCTTTTAAAACTGAAGCTCTGTACTTATTAAACAACAATTACGTGATGGAGGTAGTCTTTTTTTTTTCCCCCCCCTGTTGCACCATGTAACATGCAGAATCTTTTTTTTTTTTTTCCTGTTGCACCATATAACATGCAGAATCTTAGTTCCCTGACCAGGGATCAAACCTGTGCCCCCTGCATTGGGAGCATAGAATCCTAACCACCGGACTGTCAGGGAATTCCCTGGAGGTTGTCTTATATTCTTTTTTTTTTTTGCTCACAATTTACTATGTCTGGGGTAGATAATAAATATTTAAGTAGAAATTTTAGTGTTTTTATTGTTTCTCTTTTCAGATGTAAGATTGGAATATCTGAGTAATGCAAAATCTTATCTTTGTAATGGGAATTTACCTGTGCTTTTGTTATGTTAAAGCTATTGTAGAAATGCTATTGATGGGAATGCTATATTTTACTTGTAATGAAGTTGTTCCCCACCACCCCCCTCCTTTATTTATGATAGGAGTTGCAGGAGCTGGCCGACTTTTCACTCCTGGTGTAATCAAAGCAATGGCTGAAATCAATGAAAGGCCTATAATATTTGCATTAAGTAATCCTACGGCACAGGCAGAGTGCACAGCTGAAGAAGCATACACACTTACAGAGGTATTAATAACAATATGAAATGGTTATGTCTGTTATTTTCCCCTCTATTAAGGAGAGTTTAAATTTTAGTTCTTTTGAATTCTTTGCCACTGCCACTGGTTTATATTCCATTACAAGTATCAGCTTATATGCCATTGGGACAGTTGGATTTTTCCCCTCCTGTTCCATAGAGATATAGTTGTAATCTCCACAGTGTAATCCCTTTCCGTATTGTTCTCTTAAGTGACCTTTAAGAGTCTCTAGGAAGTGGGGTTTTTTCTTTTTAATTTGGTTACAATATTGAGTTAGTTTCAAGTATACAACAAAGTGATTTGGGTTTGTTTGTTTCAGTTTTTTGTATTCTTTTCCATTATAGGTTTTTACAAGATATCAAATGTTGTTCCCTTTGCTATACAGTAAATCCTTACTGTTCAGGAAGTGATTTTTAAAACCTTGCTTAACAGTGATATATAGCAGTAATTATTGAGTCATGCTCTTAAGAATAATTCATATGTCTTAATTTTTAGTGTTCTGTCTCTATGAAAAGTTGTTTTATTATGGAAAATTTGAAGTATATACAAAAGTAGAAAGAATGATATAATTTAAATCCCATGTACCAGTGTTTTTGTTATTTAGTTGCTAAGTCATATCTAAATCATTTGTGACCCCATGGACTGTAGACAGCCAGGCTCCTCTGTCCATGGGATTTTCCAGGCAAGAATACTAGAACGGGTTCCCTTCTCCAGGGATCTTCCCGACCTAGGGATTGAACGTCTCCTGCATTGTAGGTGGATTCTTTAGCAGTGAACCACTGGGGAATCCCATTATGTACGAATATTCTGCTTCAGAAGTGGTCAGCTTGTTGCCAGTCTTGTTTCTTTGACATCCTACTCACCTTAGATTAGGAAGCCAGCCTTAGGTGTATCATTTTATTATTAATATTATAGTATATCTTTCAAAAGTTAAGAATTCTTAAAAAATAATCACAGTATCATTATCATACCTAAAATTTATTGTTTTAAAATTTTGATTATTTCTTTATTTTTGGTTGTGTTGGGTCTTCATTGCAGCTCATGGGCTTTCTCTGGTTGCGGCAAATGGGGGCTACTTGCGATGTGCGGGCTTCTCATTGCTGTGGCCTTATGTGGAGCACAGGCAGGTGCATGGACTATCACACTTCACAGTTTTAACAATTTTTGAATGTTTATTTGATGGTTTTGTATAGCTCTTGGTTCTCTACTAAAATTTTGTTTTGTCATTTAATTTCTTGAATATATGAATTGTAATTAAAGTATCTGATAGTAACAGATATCTCGCTCTCTATCAATCCATTTCTATTATGTGTTTTGTTTTCTTCTTGGTTATCCAATTCTTGTCTTCGTAAGCCGACTTTTGCTTTTCACTTCCTTGTTGAGTGCTAGGTAGTGCAAATAAAGAATTGTAGCAATAATTTGAGGCTCGAGATGAAGTTAGCTTCCTTCACAGGGACTTTACCTATCCTTCTAGAGATTGTTTGTCTGGGGTGGTGGTGGTTGGTGGTTTAGTCACTAAGTCATGTCCGGTTCTTTGTGACCCCCTGGCTGTTGCCTACCAGGCTCCTCTGTCCATGGGATTCTCCAGGCAAAAGTACTGGAGTGTAGCCATTTCCTTCTCCAAGAGATCTTCCTGACCCAGGGACTGAACATGTTTCTCCTGTGTCTCCTGCTTGGCAGGCAGATACTTTACCACCAAGTCACCTGGGAAGCCTTCTTTTCTGGGGTAACTCCCCGTAGTTCATCAGGATGTAGTCCATGAGAGGCCTCATCTGTTTTCACAGTTAACCTTTTCTCTAGCGTATAAGTCAAAAACCCTGGAGTGTTTATTTGTACCCCACCCCTAGTGGTCTCTAAACTACTTTTTTCTATCATCATGGGACTCGTGACACTTTTGCTGTTCAGGCTCTCAGCCACAGATTTTCCTTTTGAAATCACTCACTTGAAGGAGGAGAGCTTCAAATGCTGAGTTCAAATGTCTTGTTCTCTTTTTTTGAATTTTGACCATCTCTACCTCCAAGCTCTCCCTATCTAGGTAGGACTCCTACTTCCTTGAAACATTTGTTTTATATATTTTATAGAGTTTTTCTCACTGTTACCAAAGGGAGAATTAGTGTGAAGCAACCTAGAAGACTATTCCCAAAGTAGAACTCTGTCTCAGAACTTTCTGAACTTCATATTCATGCTCTTGATATATTTAGCATTATTTTTCTCATTGTTATAAATTTTATTTTGACACATATATTCTTTCAGAATTCCTTCTGAGTCTACATTGCCATTTTAGTTCAGTTCATTGGCTCAGTTGTGTCTGACTCTTTGCTACCCCATGGACTGCAGCATGCCAGGCTTCCCTGTCCATCACCAATTCCCCCGGAGTTTACCCAAACTTATGTCCATCAAGTCAGTGATGTCATCCAACCATCTTATCCTCTTATCGTCTCCTTCTCCTCCTGCCTTCAATCTTTCCCAGGATCAGGGTCTTTTCCAATGAGTCAGCTCTTTGCATCAGGTGGCCGAAGTATTGGAGTTTCAGCTTTAGCATCAATCTTTCCAGTGACTATTCAGGACTGATTTCCTTTAGGATGGACTGGTTTGATCTCCTTGCAATCCAAGGGACTCTCAAGAGTCTTCTCCAACACCACAATTCAAAAGAATCAGTTCTTTGGCGCTCAGCTTTCTTTATAGTACAACTCTCACATCCATATATGACTACTGGAAAAACCGTAGCTTTGACTAGACGGACCTTTGTTGGCAAAGTAATGTCTCTGCTTTTTCTAGATTGGTCATAACTTTTCTTCCAAGGAGCAAGCGTCTTTTAATTTCATGGCTGCAGTCACCATCTGCAGTGATTTTGGAGCCCCCAAAATGAAGCCTGTCACTGTTTCCATTGTTCCTCCATCTATTTGCCATGAAGTGATGGGACCAGATGCCATGATCTTTGTTTTTTGAATGTTGAGTTTTAAGCCAGCTTTTTACTCTCCTGTTTCACTTTAATCAAAACTAAAGGTTATCATCCCCCAAAATATCAATTAGTCTTATACAATGCCTATTTGATATGTATACTACATGTATTATGGGCCTTGGCATTTCCAAAATATAAAAAATGTTTTGGGCGATAGTAGTATATCGGTAGAAGACTGTTCAAACATTTAAGAATTTTATTTTTTAAGATGTATGCTGAATGAGTGACAACTCCCCAAGGAGACTGGTTTGATACAGTCTATTCCGTTAGTTCTCAGTTGCAAATTTTTACATAATTTTTTCCTTAGTGTTACATAAAATAATGATATAAATATATATATTCGTAGTTACTGTTTAAATTTTTAGTGTCCTTTTGTTTTTGGTGGAGGGATGTTTTGGTGTTACTCTAACTCCCTCTACTGATAATGAGAAAAATTCTTAAAAAAGTTTTTCATATTTTATTGGTCAGTTGATCCTAGAACAAAGAACTTCTACTGAACATGGACTTCAGAATGAGAATTCTGTTAATAAGTTTTTGCCACTATAGGTTGATTATGAAAGAAGAATTTTAAAAGATGGCCTGGAGAAGATGAACTGCCGTTGAATCTTGCCATTCTAGAGAAGATGCCTAAGATCTTTCTAAATCTCCAAATATACTGATGCCATGAGGACATAACATTTTTCCCATGAAGAGCTATACTGTATAGCCCACTTTATAAATCTATTAAAATTAATGGTGGCACAAAGATAACCTATATTATACACATTATGGTAACACACATGGCATTAGCCATGAACTAACACTTAATCTGGCTTCCCTGTGGCTCAGCTGGTAAAGGATCCACCTGCATTGTGAGAGACCTGGGTTCAGTCACTGGGTTAGGAAGATGAACTGAAGAAGGGGAAAGCTACCCAATCACTGGGTTAGGAAGATGAACTGAAGAAGGGGAAAGCTACCCACTCCAGTATTCTGGCCTGGAGAATTCCATAGACTGTATAGTCCATGGGGTCACAAAGAGTTGGACACAACAGAGTGACTTTCACTTTCACAACCTAAATCTTCAAAGAAAAAAATTTTTGTCACAAATAAAGCTATGCTTAGAACAGGTAGAGAATGGGAATAGCTATAGCTGTCTGGATTTGTAGGTCCAAGACAGTCACCTGGGCCCACCACTGGCACAGTTGACTTGTTTCTATACCTAAACCTGAGATCATTTTGAAACTGCAAGTATGTCTTGTAAAAGTAATCATTACTATACATAGTACGTCTTCAGATTGTCCAAAGGGTCAGATTCTTGAGTACTAAATCCACTAGGATCTACTGCCTTTCAGAGGACACTCACTCTGCGTATAATACACATGCTTGCATGTGCTCGTGCTCAGTCATGTCTGACTCTTGGCAACCCCATGGACTGTAGCCCACTAGGCCCCTCTGTCCATGGAATTTCCCAGGCAAGAATATTGGAATGGGATGCCATTCCCTCCTCCAGGTAAATCATCCCAACCCAGGGATTCAACCCATGTCTCTTGCACCTCTTGCATCAGCAGGTGGATTCTTTACCACTGCGCCACCTGGGAAGCCCAGTACACATCTTTTGATGTAGGGAGAAGCAGACAAAGCATTATCTAAGCACTTAATGTATTATGGACTTCCCTGGTGGCTCAGTCGGTAAAGCATCTGCCTACAATGCGGGAGACCCAGGGTCGATCCCTGAATCGGGAAGATTCCTTGGAGAAGAAAATGGCAACCCACTCCAGTATTCTTGCCTGGAAAATCCCATGGACAGAGGTGCCTGGTAGGATATAGTCCATGGGGTCACAAAGAGTCAGACATGACTGAGCGACTTCACTTTCACTTATAATGTATTACATGACATTCCAGAGCACAATACTAAAATTGATGTATTCAACAATTTTGGAGACTTCCTTTTCTTTAGAAGACAACACGCCATATTTTTTTTGGAGTGACTGATTATACCATATGCCTTTTTATAAACTGGGGGCATTGTAGCTTAATAAAAAAATCATGTGTTTTAGAGTTATGAAAATCTGGGTTCAAGTTTAATGGCTACAGTTGTGATGCATGACTTTTTACAAAGTATTTGGAAATATTTAAGCCTTAGCTTTCTGAGATTTTTTTTTAAAATATGTATTAGTGAAATGAGATGTTAACACATATAAAGCACCTTTATATGTGTTAACAAACCTCATTCTAATAAGAATTTTAATAAAAGGATTGTGTTGTAAATTGTGCCTTTTGCAGCTAATATGTTGGTCTGCTACAGAGTTTAATTTTGTTTTCATTCACCTCGATTTTCTAGTCTACATAAAGTGACAAAATTGAGGTTATATCATTTCTCAACAGGGAAGGTGTTTGTTTGCCAGTGGCAGTCCATTTGAGCCAGTGAAACTCAGTGATGGGCAAGTCTTTACACCAGGCCAAGGAAACAATGTATATATTTTTCCAGGTAAGTGCCATCATTGTGTTAGAGTAATCATTTATTACAGTAAAATTCTTCTTGAAATTCTTTAGAAATTAATATTTGAAAAACAACAGTATTTATGGGATTTTGCTATAACTGTACAGGAAAAGTCAAGGAATTCAGCAAATCCGTTGTGCTCTATTTCCCCTAAAAATTTATTTAATCATACTGTTCATTAAATTTGTTTTTATTGTAGAAATAAAATAGTACATGGTTCATAAAAATGCAAAAGGAACATAATATTAAAAAATTAATTAACCCTCTTTATCTCCCCTTGATACCTCTTTGTCATACTTACAAGCTATAACCACTGTGGTTACCTTTGAGTCTTTGTGATGGTTACCATCATGACTGGCACACGTGTCTCCCCTTATCTTGATTCTTCCAACTCTAGACTGATACGTGTGAACTTCCAACTATGACATCTAAGTAACAGTCCACACATACCTCCTATTACCTTCCTTTCTCTCTCAATTTCAGTTACTGCTTTTAGTTTTCCTAGTCATCAGCTTTATCTCTACATAATGAACTTAAAAGAGCTTTTGTAAGCAATTTAAGATAGTTTTTATTAGCTTGCCACAGTGAAAAATGAAAAAAAAAATCTGGTATTTAGCTTCCTTATCTCTCTCTTTTATATATATAAATAATTATACATAAATAATATATATTTATATATAAAAATAATATATATATTTATATATATATATAATATATATATAAAACAGTAGATGTCCTAGTAGCCACTTTTATTTATTTATTCCTTGGAGAAAATTTTATTTTTTTAATTTTACTTTACAATACTGTATTGGTTTTGCCATACATTGACATGAATCCACCACGAGTGTACATGAATTCCCAATCCTGAACTACCCTCCCACCTCCCTCACCATATAATCTCTCTGGGTCATACTAGTGCACCAGCCCCAAGCATCCTGTATCCTGTATCGAACCTGGGACTGGCCATTCGTTTCTTACATGATAGTATACATGTTTCAATGCCATTCTCCCAAATCATCCCACCCTCTCCCTCTCCCACAGAGTCTGTTCTGTACATCTGTGTCTCTTTTGCTATCTCACATACAGGGTTACCATTACCATCTTTCTAAATTCCATATATATGTGTTAGTATACTGTATTGGTGTTTTTCTGTCTGGATTACTTCACTCTGTATAATCGGCTCCAGTTTCATCCACCTTATTAAAACAGATTCAAATGTATTCTTTTTAATGGCTGAGTAATACTCCATGTGTATATGTACCACAGCTTTCTTATCCATTCATCTGCTGATGGACATCTTTTATCTCTTATATCATCTCTCAAATTCTTGAAATTTACACTGTATTTTGTTGTTTTCCATGTTTTGTCTTTGGATTGATTCTGAAATTAATTGATTATATGTTATTCATGTCTAAACAAGAGTGTGGTTTGATAAATACAGTAGAACATGCAGTTCTATATCACAAAAGTTTTGACATTCAAAGTCTTTTAAGCATCAAGTGTAATGAATCCTTTAATTTCTTGCTTGCTTTCTTCATTTCCCTCTAATCCTTCCCCTTAGTAAATCATTTCTGTGGTGGTTCTCTTGCCCATGTACACCATTCCTTTCTATTCCTTTGCTGATATTAGCCCGAGCTATTTAGATTCCACTTGGTTTTCTTTTAAATTCCTTTGTTGTTGTTGTTCAGTTGCTAAGTTGTGTCCTACCTACTCTTTTGTGATCCCATGGACTGTAGCCCACCAGGCTCCTCTGTCCATGGAATTTCCCAGATGAGAATACTGGAGTGGATTGCCATTTCCTTCCCTATGGAATACATCTTTGAATAAGTTTTTGTTTTTAATAAAGCATGGATGAAAACTGAGTTTCTACATATATGAAATGTCTTTATTTTTTTCTATCGGTTGGTTAGGTAAAGATTTGCAGATTCAAAGTCTTCTTTTTAGTTGTGCCATGTGGCTAGCTGGGTCTCAGTTTACTTCCCTGACCAGGGATCGAACCCAGGGCCCCAGTGGTGAGAGCACTGTCTACTAACCACTGGACTGCCAGGAAATTCCCTCAAAGTCATTTTATCAGACCTTTGAAAGATTTCTCCATTCACTTTTAGTGGCCAGTGTTGCTGATAGAAAATCTGGTGTTGATGAGATTCTCATTCCATTATACATACTGGTTTTGTGTCCCTGAAAATGTTTCAGTGTTCTCTTTATCTTTAGGATTTCTGAAAGATTAGTAAAATGCATTCAGGTTTGGGCTTTATTTCCATTTATCATGCATGTCTGCAAGTAGGCCAATTCACTATATCTTCTTTTCCAAAGGATTTTTTCCCCCTGTTTTTATTTTCCCTCATTAATTTCCTTCCATTGTTTGTTTTTTCCTTATGGAACTTGGGTTAGACAGCCATGGTCAGATCTCTCTGTTGTCCTTGACTTGTAAATTTTATTCATATTTTCGCATCTTGTCTTTTTTTTTTTGTAATATGGGGGATTTCTGTGGTGTTCATTCATTCATCTGTATCTATTTTGTTTTTTAACACTTCTAGTATATGTTTTGTTTCAACAGTCTTCTTTCTTTTTACTATGGAAAATTTCAAGCATATACAAAAATAGAGGGAAGAATGAAGTCTCATGTTACCTTCTCCCACCTTTTGGCAGTTATCAACTGGTAGCTATATTCCCACGCATTTCCACCTTCACTGGGTTATTTTAAAGCAAATCAGAGACATCATATAATTTCATTAATAAGTACTTGGGTATGTGTCACTAAAAAGTGAAAACATTTTTTTACTTAAACATAACCATAGTACTGGTATCACATTAAAGAAAATAAACGGTATTTGCTTAATATCATATCAACTCAGTAGGGTCAAATATTTTTTTATTCCAGTAACCTTTTATTCATAGAATAACTCTTTAATGGCCACTTTTCCTTTTAAAGCTAGCAATGTCCTTTCAGATCTCTTCCTAGAGTTAGTAAGATTCTTTTAAGTATTTCTTCCTTTGTGTTGTTTTATTTTCCGGCAATTTCTGGTGATCCTTCGTTTATTTGTGTTAATGAAAGAATCACGCAGAGTAAAATAGTGGCTTGGCATGAATTTCCTTTGTACTTGTGTCTTTCTCTTTGTGGGCCTCTCCCTGAGGAACTACAGCTAGTTGTAAGATTTTATGACAGGTAGAGCTATAGCATGTAAAGGCTGGCATCAAGGCAGCATGTTATTATAACTCTTGTTAAAATAAAGATTTGGGACCTGCGAATATCCTGGTGCTCTTTCCTCCTTTTCACCCATGTAAGTTGTGGTTGTCTTAGAGTTCCACTCTGCGTGTCCCTTGAGAGAGAGCATCTGTAACAGAAATTCTCTTTCTAGAACTTGATAATGTTCAAAATCAGTCTGTCCCATCCAACATTATATCTCTAGCATGAAGCCTTAAAAGCATGAATACATTTCTTTTGACTTACCAAAGCCATTTTTAATATTGCATTTGACCAACAGAGCGCATGACAGTTGATTACTACAACAGTTCCCCGTCCTAACTTAACAAACCCGTTATTAGGACTATAAATATAGACATGAAAATGACTTGGTAGCAGGAGTTAAAATGGATTTAAAAACAAGATTGGCCAAAAGAATGTTCATGAAGTAAGTAAAAACTTAAGGCTCTGTTGGAATTGTGTGCTCTAGTAGTTATAATGGGATGAACAAAAGAAATAAAACCTGAAAAGGGACTGAGGTTTCCTAATGAGGAAAAAGTGGCTGAGAGGTAAAGCTGTGCTTCTCAGCGAGCGAGGTCAAGAGTTGGAGTCTGGCGTCTGTGGAAGGTGGGCTGCTAGTGAACCATCTCCTTCTCTGGGCTGAAACCCTAAAGGACTGTACTTTGGAGTGTGGGGATGGGTTACCCTTGAAGTTACCTGTAAAACCTCAAGCGTTTGTTTTGGCCTGCCAGTGCCCAGAAGTGCTCAGCAGAGACAGACAGAAATCTTCTCTGGTACAAGGCAACAGTATCCTGCTCCTCAAGCTGCTCTTACAAATAAATCTTCACATTCAACCCCAGTTAAGAAATAAAAAGAAATGAGGCACATGGAGAGACAAGACAAACATAAGCCAAAAGCCAACAATAAATAACCCTCTGGAACTCTACATATCAGACAAGTGCTCTGAAACAAATAATGTTTGAGATAAAAGCATTCAGCCAAGTAACACTAAATTCTAGGATTGAAAAATATAATAAGTTAACTCAGTTAATGAGGCTAATAGAGATTAGACCAAAGAAAATTAATAAACTGGAAGATAGACCAGAAGAAACAATCAAGAGACCAAAAAGATATATTAATATATTAATTATATTAATTAACATATTAATTGAGGTACATTTAATTGAGGTCCAGAGGAAGCTGAGAGTAAGAATGAAGAGGCAATATTCACAGGCTTCTTGGCTGAGAATTTCTTAGACCTGACAAAGGACATCAGTACACAATATTCAGGAAGCTTGGTGAAATCCACATCGAGGGATATCATCATGAGGCTCCAGAAAATGACAACAAAGAGAAGACTGTGCATGCAGCCAGAACAAAAGGTTTCCTTCAAAGGAACAGCTGTTAGACCAACAACTGACTCCTCACCAGCAGCAAGATGCCAGAAGGCAGTGGAGTGATCTGTGTAAGTGGCTTTTACAAAATACTTGTTAAGCTCAACTCATTACACAGTATAAAGATCTCTTAAGAATGAAAACAATGAAGAATTTTTAGAAGGAAAAAAAAAGATTTCACCATCTATCTGCAGACATGTAAAAATGTAGAATAAATTCTAAAGAGTATTCCTTAGACAAAGGAAATATAATTCCAACTAGAAGTGCAGAGATTTAGGAAAGAATAAAGAGTAAAACTGATTATTTGAGTTAAACAAAAGGAATGTCATATATATAGGGGAAAGCAATAATGATATATGGGATTTTGAAAAATACATAGACAAAATACACAATAATAAGAGCTTATTGGTTACATAGAGTTAAAACTGTTAAGGAGATACTTCCATTGCCTGGCAGGAGGGTAAATTAAAAATTAGCATGAAACTTTAAATCAGGATGTATGTTACAAATTTGAGGATAACCACTAGAAAGCTAGGAGAAACTTTCAAGCTATGATAAGAGAATATGAGGGGAGAAAGTGAAATGATTTTTCTTTCTAATTTCAAAGGCAAGAAAGAGGAAAGGGAACATGAAACAGACAATACAATATAAGAAGACAACAGATCTTGCCCCAAGAAATTTCAAAGAGAGAAAAGAAAAAAGGAGGGAAGGAAATGATCAAAGACTGTTAACATTTCCCCAGATTCAGATTTCCAGATGGGGAGGGCCCACCTACAACATGCCAGATATGGTGGGTGAGAGTAACATACCTCAAGGCACATCACTGTGAAAGTACAAAACATTAGATACAAAAGAAAAAAAAAAGATCCTGCGTAATTCCAGAGATGCAAAAAAAAAAAAAAAAAAGATCACAGGAAAAGGATCCGGAATCAAATTGTCGCCAGACTTGTCAACAGCAGTGCTGGAAGCTGGAAAGTATTGAAATAATGTGTCACAATTCTGAAGGAAAATTACTTCCAAACTAGAATTCTAAACCCAGACAAACTATCAAATAAGTGGAAGGTAGTAAAACGTGCATGCACATGTGTGTTGAGGGACTAGTGGGGGCTCTTCAGAAATGGAAGATTTTAAAAAATGTATCTCCCATGTACTGTTCTTTAGAAAAACTGGAGAGTATAGCCTACAAAAAGAGGAACAAAAATACTAGGAAGGAGTGAGATTTAGGAAATGGACTCAACTTAGAAGCAAAGGGAATCTGTATGAAGATGAAGAGTTTCCAGGAATAGCTGAGCAACGAGGCCAGATTGGAGCTTCAGCAGACTTTTTCTGGGGGTGAAACGAGAGAAATGTGAGGTTGTTGAAATTGCTAGATGATGGAAGACAACTAAATGAATGAGCATCTCAGCATAAAATAATTTTAAGTACTCAAAAATCAAAGGAAAAGCGAAAAGACAGTAACTTCAGGGAAAATAAAGTTATGCAGAAGAGGAAAAGTTAAGATACAGTGTTAATACGTGGCCCGACTGTTAATAGCACTTACGTAGAAAGTCATAATATAAACACTGAATATTGATTCAACCAAAATTATGCTCTAACTCTATTGGGAAGAAGGCTGGAAATGTGCCAGAAAGCTAAATATTTCTTTGCCACAGGAACAAAATCCGTGATCTCCAAAACTGAAAGTCAATCAGAACAAATAGAGGCAAGCTATGTGAGAGAGAAATGTCATTAGGTTAGTGAGAAAGCAATTGCGGTTTCGGACCATGGATTTTAAGTCATTTTAACTAGGTTCATCATGACCTCCCTGATGGCTCAGCAGTAAATTATCCTCCTGCAATTCAGCAGACACTGGTTCAAGCCCTGGGTCAGGAAGATCCCCTGGAGAAGGAAATGGCAACCCACTCCAGTGTTCTTGCCTAGAGAATCCTATGGATAGTAGAGCCTGGTGGGTCACAAGGAACCGGACACGACTGAGCACACATGCACATAACTAGGCTCAAATACATATTTATTAATCAAAATAGAAACCACTACAATGAACACATTTTTTGCCAATGAGAAGTTTGTTTATTCTTGTAGCATAAAAATCCGTGCTTTCAGATTTGACAAACTCTCAGAAAGCATTTTCTGCCTCCTGCTGATTATAAAAGCTGGTTTTCTCTGCAAAAAGTTGTTGAGATGCTTCAAGAAGTGGTAATCAGTTGAGAAGAGGTCAGGAGAATACGGTGGATGAGGCAAAACTTTATAGCACAATTCATTCAATTTTCAAAGCGTTGTCTGTATGACGTGCAGTTGGGCATTGTGGAGAAAAATTGGGCCCTTTCTGTTGACCAAGGTTGGTTGCAGACGTTGCAGTTTTTGGTGCATCTCATTGATTTGCTGAGCATACTTTTCAGATGTAATAGTTTCACCAGGATTTAGAACCCTATAGTAGCAGCAGCAGCAGCAACAGTGTATCATAGGGGCAGCAGACCACCAAACACTGACCATAACCTTTTTTGGTGTAAGTTTGACTTTGGGAAATGCTTTGGAGCTTCTTTTCTATCCAAGCACAGAGCTGGTCATCGCCTGTTGTATCAGTTCAGTTGCTCAGTTGTGTCCAACTCTTTGTGACCCCATGAATCGCAGCACGTCAGGCCTCCCTGTCCATCACCATCTCCCAGAGTTCACTCAAACTCATGTCCATTGAGTAGGTGAGGCCATCCAACCATCTCATCTCTGTCATCCCCTTCTCCTCCTGCCCTCAATCTTTCCCAGCAGCAGGGTCTTTTCCAATGAGTCAGCTTTTCACATCAGATGGCCAAAATATTGGAGTTTTTCAGCTTCAACATCAGTCTTTCCAATGAATACCTAGGGCTGATCTCCTTTAGGATGGACTGGTTGGACCTCCTTGCAGTCCAAGGGACTCTCTCAAGAGTCTTCTCCAGCACCACAGTTCAAAAGCATCAATTCTTTGGCTCTCAGCTTTCTTCACAGTCCAACTCACATCCATACATGACTACTGGAAAAACCATAGCCTTGACTAGACGGGCCTTTGTTGGCAAAGTAATGTCTCTGCTTTTAATATGCTATCTAGATTGGTCATGATTTTTCTTCCAAGGAGTAAGCATCTTTTAGTTTCATGGCTGCAGTCACCATCTGCAGTGATTTTGGAGCCCCAAAAATAAAGTCAGCCACTGTTTCCACCGTTTCCCCATCTATTTCCCATGAAGTGATGGGACCAGATGCCATGATCTTAGTTTTCTGAATGTTGAGCTTTAAGCCAACTTTTTGTCTCTCTTCTTTAACTTTCATCAAGAGACTCTTTAGTTCTTCACTTTCTGCCATAAAATCCACTTTTTGTGACACGTCACAATCCAATCAAGAAATGGTTTGTTGTTGTTGCGTAGAATAAGAGAAAGTGACACTGCCAAATGACTGTTTTTTTTTTCATTTTTAGTCAGCTCAGGAGGAACCCATTTACTAAGCTTTTTCATCTTTCCAATTTGCTTCAAATGCTAAACAACCATAGAATGGTCCGTGTTGAGTTCTTCTGCAACTTCTCATGTAGTTGTGAGAGGATCACCTTCGATGATTGCTTTCAGTTGGTTGTTGCCAACTTCCGGTGGCTGGCCACTGTGCTTCTCATTTTCAAGGCTCTTGTCTCCTTTGCAGAATTTCTTGAACTGCCACTGCACTGTACATTCGTTAGCAGTTCCTGGGCCAAATGTATTGTTGATGTTGTGAGTTGTCTTCACTGCTTTACAGCCCATTTTGAACTCGAATAAAAAAAAACACGTGAATTTTCTTTTTGTATAACATCATTTCTGTAGTTTGAAAAAAATATAAAATAAACAACAAGTAATAAGTCATTAGCAAAAAAGGCAAAAATGTACATTAAAACAATATATAACATGACCACATTTATTTAAGAATGTATTCCAATATCAAATGGCAAAATTCAACAAGGCAAAACTTCAGTTACTTTTATACCAAATGAATAAAATAATCAGCTAAGAGAATTAAAAATAGTCACCTCTGTAGAGCAAGAAATAGAGAATTAGAGATGGACTGGGAATTAATGTTTTTGTAACAACTGTTGATGAATTATATACATTTGTAAATTTGGTAAATGTGAAAACTAAATTGCAAAAAGCCATTTGATATTTCTAAAATTATTTTTTTCTAGTAAATGAGAATTTTAATAGTTAAAGATCATTTGATTTTAGTGCTCAGATTTCTGTTTTCTCTTGGCTGATTTGTTTTTTCAGAGAGGTTGTTTGGGGGAGGGATGCCTTACCATTAATTTGGTTTAAATCTAGGAATTTATTTCACTCTTTTTATAATTTGAAGTGACCTTACTAAAAAAACTATTTTAAATGTATTCCAGGTGTGGCTTTAGCTGTTATTCTCTGTAACACCCGGCATATTAGTGACCATGTGTTCCTGGAAGCTGCAAAGGTAGGTGTTTTAAATATTGTTTGGTTATTTTATAAAGGATGAACTATAAAAATGAACGGATCTTAAAAACAGAGAATGAGTTAAATTTGCGTTATAAATGAAAAGGAAATGATTCATCCGTTGTTTTTTTGATATACCTTCTTCTACATAAAATTAATTTACCATGATTTTTCTAGTGTTTAATTGCAAGCTGTGAATCGTTTCATATATACTCTACCTGTATTATACATATCTGAAGGTTACATAATTGTGACAGCACAGATAAAATGTCTTTAAATATGATAAAAAGTCTTTAAATAAATCTAAATATTTACTGTTTAGTGGAAAGCAACTTTAATTTCTGCAGTGGATTAAGTGTATTCCTGCTAGAAACGAGAATAACAGAGAATTAGTCTCTGTTCCCCCAACCCTTTTCCCATTTCATTAGTCCTTATTACTCTCTTATTTAAGCAAACAGAAATGAAATTCTTTTCTCTCTCTTCAGGCTCTGACAAGTCAGTTGACAGATAAAGAGCTGGCTCAGGGAGACTTTACCCACCACTTTCTAATATTCAGGAAGTTTCTATTAACATTGCAATTAAAGTAAGTAATAATTTATACCTCTTCACAGAAATTTTAGTGGTGGTTTTACACAACTCTCACAGGTTTGAGAAAAATTGGGAACATTTAGAGAGTGCAAACAAGAGATTTTAGGTTGCTCATATTCTTACTATTAGAATGTAACTCTCCTTTGATGCCTTCTAGTCTTTTTTTTTCTTCCCACAAACATATAAAATACACACATGTGTCGTCACCTGTGCCTGTTTTTAAAACTGATTCCTCACTGCATTTTTTCCACTTAATATATTGTAAGTATAGTATGTAAATCAATAATAATGCCTAGGAGCACTATTTGTGGAATTCTCTTTGTTGTTAGATCATAATTTGTTTAACCATTTCTCGGTTTGGGGGACATTTAAGCATCTTCTGTTTCATTAGAAATAATATTATAGTGAATATCCTTAGATAATATTTTAGTGAATATCCTCAGATAATATTACAGTGAACATCCTCAGATAATATTATAGTGAACATCCTTAGATAATATTACAATGAACATCCTTAAATAAGTCTTTATATGCATTTGTGATCATTTTTTCTTAAGGTAAATTTCTCTTCATAAGAACAAAAGGATTGACATGTTAAGGCTTCTGATAAACATTGCAAATGATTTTTCAGAAAAAAGTATTGATTTATACTGCCCTGTTAGGTAGGAATGTATTCTGCCAATACTTAGAATTATTTTTTTAATTGCACATGTTATTTTCATTTAAAGCATTTACTTTATTAAATTGAAGAATATTTTTGTTTTTATTGAACAGTAGTATTCCTTCTGTATTTGTCTTCTACTTCCTCACAGTAGGCTCTTTAAACAGTAAGGGTAATGATTCTTCTGTTTTCTGTGCTGTAGGTATTTTCCCCTTTGTCATTTATTTTAACTTACTGCCATTTTTCACACTTTTTTAATGGAATGATCTGTTTATTTTATGGATTGTTTTCTTACCTCCTGTGGATGTTGATGCTTTCTCCCTCTCCAAAGTCATAAATGTCTACCTGTATTTTCTAATAACATAAAACTTTTTAATCCCTCTGAGATTTTAGTGTATGGTATGAGACAGAGAAACATTCTTTCCTGAAAAGTTAACCAGTTGTCTCAGCACCAGCTGACTGGGAATGCTACTCTTGTTAACATAAAAACAAACATTGGTTCCTTTACTAGGAGTCTGTGGCGACCATATGCCTATTATTAGGCACTGTTTTTGTTTAATGTTTGCTATTTGATACTACACATTATACATATGAAACCATCGTTATGGTTTTTTCAGGATTTTCTTTCTATTCTGACCTTTTTATTCTTTTGGATGAATTTTTGAGTCAGTTTTTTTAATTCAAAACCCTTCAAACTGATACTGTGTCATATTTATAAATTGGTGAAATTGAGTCTGTATGTATTGACTCTTCCCTACTCAATATCTCTCTCTCCATTTACTAAGGTTTTTCTCATGTTTCCTATTACTTTCATAGATATTCAAAATTTTTGTTTCCCTTTCCATATATATTTCCTCACTGGTCATTTCTAATATACAGGGAAGGTATTTAGTTGATAACAGCGTTCTTTGTTGAACTAAGTTAATTCTTTTGGAATTGTTGAGTTGTGAATTATCTGTAAATGAGTGTTTTTTAATTTATATAACTCACTTTTTCCCTATTTCACTAAGTTACTTGGTATGTAAGAGCAGTTTTAAACAATTGAGTTGATAAGGGCACACATCCTTGTATTTTAGTAAGGATTGAAATAAGTACTTTTAAAATCTTTTTGAAGAAGTAGGCTTATGTTCCTACTATTTACTAAGATTTTCTTTTTTATTTTTGGCTGCTCTGCATGGCTTGCGGGATCTCAGCACTCCAACCAGGGAGTGAACCCAGGCCTCAGTTCCACTAGGCCACCGGGAAACTCCCAAGATTTTGATAAATATCAGGATTAGATGTAGAATTTGTCAACTGCACTTTCAACTTAAATGCTGATAATCATTTTACCCCTTTGAGTATTAATGTTATTGTTGCATTATATTAATACTCATAAAGTAAGCAAAGATTGGAAATTGATAAAGAATGATACGCCTAGGAAATAATCAATTCAGTTGACCTGGAGTCTAGAATATAGATAGGAAAAAGGCATTAGGTAAGATTTGAAATTAAGACTGGCTGTACAGATACACAAATGCCAGATTTAGGACTCTGAATACTATTGTAAAAAACTGAAGAACTTAGAGCCCAGCATTTAGATGAATAGAGTTCAACTTTAGAATGTTATAGGTGGGACAGATTTTGGAAGATACCAGTCAATTAGATTACTAGTGTGTCCACATGAAAGGTAATAAATAAGGAAAAAGAAGATCTGTGCTTGGGGGTGGCATGGGAACAGAGGCCCCAGGACTGTGTCTCTTCCCCCTCTTACTCTTTCTGTGTCCTAAGGTTTTCCTTTTTAGGAGCCAAAGGATCAGGAGAGTAGACAGTGCTTTGTATCTGTCCCCCAACACTACCCACAGCCACTGGGCAGCTCCACATAGCCACTGGCCACCTGCTGGATATCTGTGCAACCAAGGAGGGCTCGATCTCAGGCCCTGCCCCTAGTCTTTTCTGTGGACACAGATGTGTTTCCTACAATAGACTAGACAATACAGGTGACCCTTGAACAATTCAAAAGTTAGCTCCTGACTCTCTGCGCAGCTGAAAATCTGCATATTACCTTACTGTTGGTCCTCAGGGTCTGAGGTTCTGCATCCACAAATTCAACCAACTGGGAATCACGTGGTATATATTTAGTGAAAGAAATTCACATATAAGTGGACCTGTGCAGTACAAACTCTTGTTGTTTGAGGGTCAACTGAATTTGACACATTTTCCATCACGAAATATCATGAGAGTGAGCTCCTAAGACCAAGGATTACCTTTAATAACCATCATTTTTCCTTAAATATTCGTTTTAGAAAACTGAAAGAACTAATAGTAATCATCATTTAGAATGAAAATTAGAGGAGACATAATTGTTTGAAAAAAAATTTTTCTATCATTTATCACTGCATTTTTAAAAATTAGACCATAACTTGAGAACTTAACTATATGATAGACACTGTGCTACCCTGTGAGGAAGCTTTTTCATTCTGCCTCATTTTACAACATAACCAAGACTCAGAGGGTTTATCTTCACCACCAGTCATGGTGTGTGGCTTGCTACAAAGATCAGAAATTCATTCAAGCCAGTTTAGGTGGGAAGTACCTAACCCAAAATTTTAGGGTGGTCTGTGGTCTAGTCTCAGAATGCTCTGGGCTTGAAACATGTTTCTCACTTTAAATACCTTGGGCAAGTTACTTAAATTCCTCAGACTTTGTTGTTCTCATGTATAAAGAGAATAATAATAATAGTACTTATAGGGTTCTTGTGAGGGTTAAATGAGATACCCATATAAAGCACATAAAAACATGCCTGACACTCAGTGATGGTGGTGCTGAGTTATTACCATGTACAGGTTCCAGCCCTTACTTTACTTGACCTTATAGTTCTAGTGTCCAACACCTGGTTTGTAATAATTTCTGTGTCCTTTCATCAAAATTATAGAGCAGAAACACCTGGCTCACTTGGGTTAGAGTTTCACACTAGCCTCGTCAGCTGTGATCGGGAAGTTGAGTCTCCTACACACGTCCCAGCGAGGCTGTGGGAAAGGACACAGGCAGGCAGGCTGCCCAAGCAGGTCTGCTGGACCCGCACAGGGTAAAGCAGGAAGTTACTGCAGCGTCAAGGAACAGTTGATGTTTCAGGGCAAGGGGAACTTTCAAGTCACTTTGAAACATATCAGACTTATGGTGAGCGTGCAGATGTTTTTAATCTAATAGTTTCTGAATGCTTTAAAGTGAGTCCAAGTAATGTTATTTTTTCTTTTGAAAAAAAAAAAAAAAACACACACACACCATCCTTCCAAATTCATTACTTTGTGTTTTAATAATACCTTTTCTTTTAATGGTTAATACTGAGAGCCGTGCAGTAAACTTATTATTTTTCAGGTTACAGAATACCTGTACGCTAATAAAATGGCTTTCCGATACCCAGAACCTGGAGGACAAGGCCAAATACATTAGAGAAAGAATATGGCGAAGCGAGTACGATTCCCTGCTGCCCGATGTGTATGAGTGGCCGGAGGCTGCGGCGCACCCTCCCCGATAACAGAATAGAAGCACGCCACTGACACTTGCCATGCGTCAGGGAGCTCCTTTTTCAGACAGAAAGAGATAGTGTTCTTAACGTCATGCTTTTTTCTGCTATTTTTGCCCATGAACCTGCGCTTCTGCGCCAGGGCGGATGAGTTGCCTGCTCTGTTAACGCCCACCTGCACCCTGCAGTCAAATGACCATAATGCTTTTGTTCTCGTTTGTAGCTCCTGTCATATCAGCGATATTAAAAATGTTCTCGTGAATGTCTTCACTTGCGCTCTTGTTCACTCTTAGCAAAATATTTGCAAGTTACTACTACAGCTAAAAATCTCTCGTCCAGTTCTTCTAGGGCTACTAAAATAGAAATTTACTTCTGTGGATATGAGTACAGAATTTTGAGAAGAAGCCAAATTTAAAATATCCTTTTATATCTGCTTTATTTGACCTTCATCCTCTGAAATGCTTTTCCAGTAGACAGATACAGAAAAATCTACCCTATTATTTATTTTCTGGGACTAAACTGAAGCTTAATTATAAAGTGAAACAGGAACTATTGCTGCCTTTAGACAAATTAGTCATTGTTTTCAACAGTGTGTGAAAGTCACAGTATAATTTTGTAAAATAAAGGTAATATCTTAAATTTAATTGCTTTAATTATGCTATTTTTATTGCATAACTAGAAATTTAGGTTAGCTTATTATGAAAAACACATTTTCATTTTCTCCTGGATGATTCTAAAGAACGGGGTATAGGTAGACCTCATAAATTATGATTTTTACATGTGATTTTTAACAAATTGACCATGTGTTTCCCATCTAAATGAGTCACATTTAGACTCATCTACGTGAATCTATACCCTTATTCCAGTAGTGATGGTCTTTATTGAGATAATTTTGGAATGTTCCTATGATACATTCCTTTAAATATCATTAGTACTAATAACTAACTCCTTCTCTACTGAAGATGGATTTAATTTTTTGAAATCGTCCCAGTAACATGGGTAATAACTACTTAGTGAAAAATCGATTTTCTTATGTGGCTTACACATTGGAGAGTTCTAAAAGAAAATCCCAAACATTTTGAGAAGTAGTCTTGCTATATATAACCCTAACATAGTTGCTTTGGGGCAATAAACAAAACTTTAAAATGCCCATTCTACAAGATAAACTATAAAAATTATTCATAGCTGCATATCAATGTGCACATTATTTGAAGTTTCCCTCCATAGTCCTTGATACAGTAGATGTGATATTCTGGAGCGTGATAAAGGGCTTCATTTTTATGTTCCTGTTTCCTTTTACAAAACTAATAGGTAGAGACTAATAGATTCATAGTAATTTTGAATATAATTCAGTGTTTTAAGAATGCTCAAAATGGCATTGCCATTTGGAGTATGGAAAAATGCAGTTGGTTAAATATACTTAACAGATGAGTAAAATCAGAGGTATGCTTTATCTGTTTGGTAAAATAAACAATCAGATCACTGTTTGTTTTCCTCAGTTAAAGATGAAAGGCTTACGGTTTTCATGTTAACCTTTGTCAAAATCATCCACAAAAATACTCTCTGTGAAATCTTGATTTTAGTTTAACATTACAAGTAAAATAATTACAAACCTGTTTTTTCACTCAGTTCTTCTTGCAGACAGGAAAATGCAAAATTAAAGTAATTTTACTCAGATGTTTGCTTATTCACATGTGTCTAATATAGTATACATGGAAATATTTTAAGGAAAAACAATGCTAAATGGCATATAGCCTGCTTATTTAAATAAGACAGAATAAAAGCTGCCTACTCTCATTATGTGTTATTTACCAACCAGAATTTCAACACGTAACAATTTTTGGATGTAAATTTAAATGTTTTATTATTTAAGCTAAGAATACAGGCAGGAGCCGTCATAATGGTGGTAGGGGGAGGGGTGGTATCATGGCAACAAATTGGAAAAGAAACAACATTTGAACCTAATAGCAATGGACAATTATTTTCGTTCTTTTGAAGAAATTCTGTAGATCAGGCTATCAAATTATTTAGTAGGGAAAAGTGGGAATGCATGTTTTTCTAATCTGGAACGACCTGTACTGTGAAACAAATTGGATAGTGAGGGTAAAGGTTTATTGACTATAATGGGAAAAGTGTCAAAGATTTTAGTTAAGATTTTTAAGGGATGGATTCTTAACCAGGAGTGGCCACCAAATTACTGTAAAGTTTTAGAATGCAGATGCCTTTGGCCCCTCCTCTAAGGGCCCTACACCACCAGCACCAGGAGCTGGGTGGTTGTGGGGAGCTAACTGACCCTCCTGCTGACATGGCGGGCCTGAGATGGGGCCTGAGATTCTGCACTTCGGATAATCTCCGAGGGGTGCCCATGCTGCTGTGGAGGATGTGTGTGTGACACTGCTCCTGAGGCCTGAGTGTAGTGTGTGTTTAAGTGCTCAGATAGCATAGGCCCCCTCTCGAAAAGAAAACTGAAATCCTGTTCTTAGACCAAATTTATTTCATCTGCTTTTGTTATGTATGACCTATATAGGATGTTCATAAAAACAAAAATAAAAAACTTTCAAACAGCTTCTTCTGAAAATATGTAATTAGAACATTATTCAGTTCTTAATTAGATTAATATACTTTGTTAAGTAAAACCTAGCAACTAGTTTTTCACTTATAAAAGATTATCAAGTAGATATTTGTTCTCTTATTATTATTTGTCTTATGATATAACTTACCCTATCTTTTGTCTTTTCTTTCTCTAAATTATCAGCCTCTGGAGTAATAAGATTCCACATTTTCTTTTGCAAAGGAGTTGCTAATGAATTAAGACCAAAGCATAATAGTTACTGAGGGGCATGGAGCATTATTTACTCTCAGGTTACTGAAAAAGCCCAAGAGGGATGGCAAGGTAGTGGGAAAACTCTTGCCTTAGGAAAGACACTTCATCTAGATGCTGCTGTTGCTATTCCCAAGCCCATTCAGTATCCCTCAAAAATAACCTCTTCAAGCTCGCAACAGCTCCAGGGTTCTGTTAAATTCACCGAATCAGAATCAGCTGTGCTGAGCATACAGAATACTGGAGAACATTAATGTAAAGCTCAAAGCTCTCTACTGGGATTCCACTTAAAGGGACCATCCTAACGAAGTAGCACCAATACCATATTTCCAGCCAAGATAGGTACACGTGGATTGCTGACTTTATAGAAAATGGCTGCTGCTGCTGCTGCTAAGTCGCGTCAGTCGTGTCTGACTCTGTGAGACCCCATAGACGGCAGCCCACCAGGCTCCTCCGTCCCTAGGATTCTCCAGGCGAGAACACTGGAGTGGGTTGCCATTTCCTTCTCCAATGCATGAAAGTGAAAAGTGAAAGTGAAGTCGCTCAGTCGTGTCCTACTCCCAGTGATCCCATGGACTGCAGCCCACCAGGCTCCTCCATCCATGGGACTTTCCAAGGCAAGAGTACTGGAGTAGAGATACTCCTTGTCTACTTCAGCTCTCAACCGGTTTATGACTAGCATTTCAGTGTTCATCCAGATTTTAAAAAGATCAGTCCTCCACGGACAAGCTAAATAAAGCAACACATAATATTTAAAATGATCAAGACAGTTTTACTACAGAAACCTTACCCCTCATCTGAAATCAAGATGTTTTAATAGAAATGGAGAAAAAGCTCAGTGCTTTGTTCTGAATTTTATAAATTCAACTGGGCCTAATTAGGACAGGATTCTTATTGCATAATTCCCTTAATCCTTGCCAGGAGTTACTCAGATAAACCAGTGATTAGATTTTAAAACAATCATTGTTTTCCTTACATGGATACGGAAGACAGTGCCTCTCAAGGAGAAAAAGGTCTGGAAATGTGTGCATAGTTCAGTGACATAAAATACACAAATTTAAGTCACATGACTTGGATGCTTTGCATCTTTCTGTAACAGCTTTTTGCCAGTAAACTGACTCTTTGATATGGCTATTTAATCAACCCTGTTTTTCCCAAATAAAGATGTATTTGCTACTTTATGGGAAATTACCTGTACAATCAGCACACTTTTAAAAAGTTTTAAGACGAAGCAGAAATTAATGGGTATTTATTCCCCCGTTTTCAGTATGTCCTTTTATGTTCTGGGAAAACTGTTCTCCTTGTTCCTAATTTTAAGTGTTGTTCTAGCAAATCGTTGATTCCTACATAGTCACTGAATTATCACCAACACATCAGGCATGTTCAGTTAGCAAATGATGATAAACTAAATTTTATGGATAACACCTAGTCTGCTGGGCATTGTTCTAAGCGTCTTACATGAGGCAGCATACTTAATCCTCATGACCACCTTCTGTCAGTAGCCTCTTTCTCAGAGAAGGACACAGATGCACAGAGAGATTAAAAGATTTGTCCACGTTCTCTGCTGGTAAGAGGCAGAGCTATGCCTCACCTCAGCCCTTAGTGGGGAAGAGGGGCCTCTGTGACAGGTGATTTTATCTGGATCTTAAATACCTTACTTTTAAGAATTCTTATTTCAAGTGAAAAATTTTCACCTATTCTCGTAAGATTAGTCTTAGGTCCTTTTTAATGTGTTTTACTGGTTCATGTGATTTTTTTTGGTCCCATTTATAATTCAAATACAGTATAAACCTATTTAATCCATTAGTCTTAAGCATTTTAAGTACTGAATGTAAACAATAGATCTGGTTTTGAATTTGATAAATTACACCAAAACTTCCAGCTCACTAACATCTTTTGATTTGGTAATCTTCAAAAATTACCACAAAAGGGCTTCCTTTGCGGCTCAGCTGTTAAAGAATCTGCCCTGTATGCAGGAGACCTGGGTTTGATCCCTGGGTTGGGAAGATCCCCTGGAGAAGGGAATAGCTACCCACTCCAGTATTCTGGCCGGGAGAATTCCATGGACTGTATAGCTCATGAGGTTGCAAAGAGTCGGGCATAACCAAGTGACTCATTTTCACTCACATTTTCAGCTGCCAAGCTTCAAAAAACCACCAACCGCTACCAGTTTCAGTAGCACTTAAACACTTTGTATCTTGTTTTAATTTTCTTTTTTAAATTATAGTTGCTTAACAATGCTGTGTTGATTTCTGCTGTATCTTGACATCTGCCAATGTCAACATGAATTGGGAGTTGTAAGATGTATTTTTAATGATATCTATTATATGCATGTCTATAACTTCTTCCATTAAAATGTCATAATGGAAAATATTGACAGTAGCATCAAATGTATACGGAATAAGGAATTTAGGAATTTCTGAAGCCTATTTTAGTTACATATTTGACACAATAACATTTCTGCCTAATGTTTTATTAAACTTTGCCTAATCACATTTAAAACTAACTGAAATTAAAACTTTTTGCAATTGATATTGTATTTCCTTTGGTAACATGTGAAGCATTCATTATTGATTTGAAGGGAGTTGCACGTAGCAGAAGTCATTGCTTACCCTTTCTCACCTTTGTATTTGGAATAAGCAGTGTTGTGGTAATAGCCTATGGAAAGACCAGTTTAAGGGGAAAGCCTTGTGTAGAGTGTATTATACCAGAGACATATTCCAGACGCTTCCAAGAGTCAGTCTAAAAACTTCCTAATGGTATGGACTATTTTTTCTCATTTGTGATATATAAGTTCTACTGAGATGTGTGTATTTTCTTTTTTAATGGAAGTATATAGTTCATTACAATGTTGTGTTAGCTTCAGGTATACAACACAATGATTCAGTTTTATATATATATATATATATATATATATATTCTTTTCAGATTCTTTTCCCTTAGAGGTTATGACAAGATATTGAATATAGTTCCCTGTGCCATACATTAGGTCCTTGTTGGTTATCTATTTTACATATAGTAGTGTGTGTATGTTAATCTAAAACTCTTGAGATGTGTGTATTTTCTTAATAAAATTTTTGCTATGTATCAAAAATGTGTTATGAACTTGTTTTTAAAGGCAGTTGTAAGGTATTATCGGAGAAGGCAATGGCATCCCACTCCAGTACTCTTGCCTGGAAACTCCCATGGACGGAGGAGCCTGGTAGGCTGCAGTCCATGGGGTCGCTGAGTCAGACACGACTGAGCGACTTCACTTTCACTTTTTACTTTCATGCATTGGAGAAGGAAATGGCAACCTACTCCAGTGTTCTTGCCTGGAGAATCCCAGGGATGGCGGAGCCCAATGGGCTGCCGTCTGTGGGGTTGCACAGAGTCGAACATGACTGAAGCGACTTAGCAGCAGCAGTAAGGTATTGGTATTATCTTAAAACACGCACACTTGGTATTAAACGCACTCCAAAATACTTGCTCCCCTGAGGATATGCTGTTAGACTGAAGTTCACTGTAGACCTAGTGATTGTGCTCATCTTTTCATTTCCTTCTTTTTGTTTCCTTACCCTCTTTCTCTCCTTATTTTGTTTAATCAGAGGAGTGGAGGAATGATTTCTCATCTCTTGCCCCAGCACATACACCTTCCCAGACCTTAGTGTTAGAATACTAAAGCAGAAAAACTATGTTGATTCAGTGATTAAGGGAGAAGATGGCATTAGAGCTCATACTTACTGAGTGCTTCTTCAAGCCAGGTGCTGCCCTAAGTACCCGATAACTTTTTACTCATTCAAGCATCACAACAACCTTCTGAAGTGTTGATATTTCCCCCATTTTACAGATGTAGGATCTGAGGGGGTCACATAGCTACTAAAATGCAGAGCCATGATTCAGAGCTCTTGTGACATGTTTGTGACAGAAACTCCAATCCCATTTCGACTCTCCTCCTCCTCTTAAGCACAGCCTGCCCTGCACAACAGGGCAACAGAACATCACGGTCCTGCTCTCACTGAGTCAGAATCACTAACTTCAAGACAGCCTCAATGCTCCTGGCATATCCCAGTCCGGTAACTCCAGTACCTTCCCTGTTGTAAGATCCCTGATGTTCTCCTACATCCTAGCTCTCAAGACAGACTTGGTTCAATCTCACAGAGAAATGGGATGATGAGAAGGTGTTCCCAAGCTCCCTTTCCCCTCATCTCTCCAGGAACCTTGAGAAAGTGAAAAGCAGCAGCTCCCTACTTCCAGGAGCTGACCTGATACTAGGAACTCAGGGCTGAGCTCTCCTGTTGAATGGGATACACTCACACTGACACCCAGAGTTACCCCTGTGAGCTGTCCTCGCAGCAGTGAGTGATGGATATCTCACAGGAAATTGACAAGGTGACCGACCACAATAGATTAAGACAAAAACAAGGTCACTCCAATATCACATCTTGTTCAGTCACTCAGTTGTGTACAACTCTTTGTGACCCCGTGAACTGTAACATGTCAAGCCTTCCTGTCCATCAGTAACTCCCAGAGTTACCCAAACTCATGTCCATTGAGTCAGCAATGCCACCCAACCATCTCATTCTCTGTTGCCCCCTTCTCCTCTTGCCCTCAGTCTCTCTCAGCATCAGGGTCTTCTCCAATGCGTCGGTTCTTCACATCAGGTGGCCAAAGTATTGGAGGTTCAGCTTCAGCACCAGTCCTTCCAATGAATATTCAGGGTTGATTTCCTTTAGGATGGCCTGATTTAATGTCCTTGTAGTCCAAGGGACTCTCAAGAGTGTTCTCCAACACAGTTCAAAAGCATCAATTCTTCGGCGCTCAGCCTTCCTTATGGTCTAACTCTCACAACCATACATGACTATTGGGAAAATCATAGCATTGACAATACGGACTTTTGTTGGCAAAATGATGTCTCTGCTTTTTAATACACTGTCTAGGTTTGTCATAGCTTGTCTTCCAAGGAGCAAGCGTCTTTTACCTTTGTGGCTGCAGTCACCATCTGTGTTGATTTTGAAGCCCAAGAAAATGAAATCTGACACCATGTAGACAATCATGTCTACACGTGGGCAAAACCTGAGTATCATCCAAACCACAGAAATGACCTCTCTCTGCACCCAGAGTGATCCTTTTGTTAAAAACTAATAAACAGGGGCGTCTCTGGTGGTCCAGGGGTTAAGACTTCAAGCTCCCAATTCAGGAGGCCTGGGTCTGAGCCCTGGTCTGGGAACTAGACCCCGCATGCCACAACTAAGACCTGGCACAGCTAAATAAATAAGAAAGAAATATATATTTTTTAAAACACATTTATCACATTTTAGAATTTGTTGTTCAGTCACTGAGTCATATCCAACTCTTTGTGACCCCATAGACTGCAGCATGCCAGGCTCCTGTGTCCTCTACTATCTTTGCTCAAATTCAGGTCCACTGAGTTGGTGATACTATCTAACCATCTCATCCTCTCCCACCCTCTTCTCCTTTTGTCTTCAGTCTTTCCCAGCATCAGGGTCTTTTCCAATGAGTCAGCTCTTTGCATCAGGTGGCTGTAGTATTGGAGCTTTCAGCTTCAGTATCAGTCCTCCAATGAATATTCAGGGTTGATTTCCTTTCGGATGGAGTGGTTTGATGTCCTTGCAGTCCAAGGGACTCTCAAGAGTCTTCTCCAGCACCACAATTCGAAAGCATCAATTCTTCAGTGTGCAGCCTTCTCTATGGTCCAACACTTTCTCAACAGCCATTCTTCACCTTTCAGAACAGCTATCATCAAAAAAATCTCAAACAACAAATGTTAGCAACAGTGTAGAGAAAAAGGAACCCTCCTACACTCTTGTTGGGAATGTAAATTAGTGCAGCCACGTGGAAAACACTAAGAAATGTTGTGAAAAAACAGAGTTTTCTCAAAAACTAAAGAATCAATTCCACTCCTGGTATTGATCCAAAGAAAAGCAAAAATGTTAATTAAAAGATACATGTGTTCCTTCAATTAAAAAATTTAAAAAGACACATGTATTTGTGTTCACAGTAGTATTGCGAAATCTCCATATTGCTTTCCACAGTGGCTGCATCAATTTACAATTGCCAAGATACGTAAGCAACCTACATGTCCATCAATAGATGAACATACAGAGAAGACGCGGTATATATATGATGGAATATTTGTTGTCGTTTAGTGTCTGACTCTTGTGACCCCATGGACTGCAACCTGCCAGGCTCTTATGTCCATAGGATTTCCTAGGTAAGTATACTGGAATGGGTTGTGATTTCCTTCTCCAAGAGATCTTCCTGACCCCAGGTTCGAACCCGCATCTCCTGTATTGGCCAGCGGATTCTTTACCACTGAGCTACCAGGGGAAGTGCCACTCAACCATAAAAAGAGATGAAATTTTGTGTTTGCAACATGGATAGACTTGGAGGGCATCATGGTAAGTGAAAATATCAGAAAAGACAAGTAATGTATGATATCACACGTTGAATGTAAAAAACTAGTGAATATGACAAAGAAGAAACAACTCACATATATAGAAAACTATTAGTTACTATTAGAGAGAGGAGATGGAGAAGGAGTGAGATAGGGTTAACAGATTAAGATAATTATGTATAAAATAAGTTACAAAGATATATTGTATAACAGAGGGAAAAAAGCCACTATTTTATAATAACTAAATGGTTAATTAAAGGCTAGGTTACATTTGGAGGGGCAGGGTTCTAGGTGAAACAAACTGGACATAATTATTGAAGATGAATGATGATTCTATATAGAAGTTCATTAAACATTTTCTCAATTTTGGTGTATGTTAAAAATTTCCCATAAGGTTTTTAAAAGGAACATAAAGTACTGTCTAGAATTCTCTAAAGCTATAATAACCTCTGAGAAAAGGGGTTGTAAGTAATCTTGATTTGGGTGGGCATAAGGGATGGTAGGTTTAAGCCAGGAACCTCTAGAATGGGCAGATCTATTGGGGGTACCACTACAGGGAGCCCCTAGCTGAGTTGTGGTCAAGACCTAGTTGTAGAATGTGTCTTCCTGAACACTTCTCAGCCAGGCAAGTGTCAGAATAAATAACGTTCAAGGTCTGGTTTTTAAAATTTTGCTAAACCAGTCCCCACTTGAACAAATCTACCTTATTTCCTTATTTTTTCATTTCCAGGAAATTAACCCAAGTCTCAACGTTCCCACAAGACCCAGCTCAAGTCAACCACCCCCTGCTTTTTTTTTTTTTTAAAAAACAAGGCAGTGGGGTCTTAGTTACCTGACCAGGGATTGACCACCCCACCCCCAGCAATGAAAGTGCAGAGCCTTAATCACTGGACTACCAGGGAATTCTCTAACCCTTCCTTAATTTAATGATCTGTTTTTGTCACTCTCTTTGGTTTCTCCTTTGCTCCCTCATTTTGTTAGTGACTTTCTGCTACTTCTTTTTCCAACCTTGGTGTATGCTCCTAAAACCAAGAACCATGACATATATTAAAAATTCATTATCAAAGTCGGATTCTCTCTCCATAAAGGTGGAGCTTAAGTAACACTTGCATAAATAAAAGCTTTTCTGCTGAGTCCCTTCAGTCGTGTCCGACTCTGTGCGACCCAATGGACGGCAGCCCACCAGGCTCCGCCATCCCTGGGATTCTCCAGGCAAGAACACTGGAGTGGGTTGCCATTTTCTTCTCCAGTGCATGAAAGTGAAAGGTGAAAGTGAAGTCGCTCAGTCGTGTCTGACGTTACACCACCCCATGAACTGCAGCCTACCAGGCTCCTCTGTCCACGGGATTTTCCAGGCAAGAGTACTGGAGTGGGGTGCCATTGCCTTCTCCGAAATGCCTTCTCTTGAAAGCTTTGAAGAGGCCCAAAAGTAAATGATTCCACTCTCCAGGTAGTGTTAAAAACCCTCCATCCACAGCACTTCTAACCCTGTTATGAAGCTGCTGGATACTTTGACCACCTCCAGCATGTAAGCAGAAATCAGTACATCTGACACTACACAAGAGTGTGAAGCTTTGAAAGCTGAGTTTGACCTGAATCAGTTTTTCCACCTGGGCCATGTGCAGTTTCGGCCGGGGCTCCTCATCCCACGTGTCCAAGAGGCGATGCTGTGGCTGTGCGCTCCGCTCAGCAAGTGAAAACACTGGCGACCCTGCTGCGGGCACAGCACCCGCAGCTGCGGATTTTTCAGGAGACATTCCGCGGTATCCCGGGAAGTGCAAAGTGGAATCGAAAGAAGACTTGGGATCTAGAGTAAGTTCTACTATGCACTCTGATTCCAAGGCACCGCACGCTTCAGTTTTTAGTGCTTCAGATAGATTCATCCCCATAGAATCACAGACTTAACGCAGATAAGCCAAAGCAAAGCAGCTGGGAGAACACTCTTGTTTGAAAACGTTCAGTTCAGTTCAGTCGCTCAGTCGTGTCCGACTGAACACGCCATGTACTGCAGCACGCCAGGCCTCCCTGTCCATCACCGACTCCCGGGGTTTACTCCAACTCATGTCCATTGAGTCAGTGATGCCATCCAACCATCTCATCCTCTGTCGTCACGTTCTCCTCCCACCTTAAGACTGTCCCAGCATCAGGGTCTTTCTAAATGAGTCAGCTCTTCGTATCAGGTGGCCAAAGTATTGGAGTTTCAGCTTCAACATCAGTCCTTTCAATGAACACTCAGGACTGATCTCCTTTAGGATGGACTGGTTGGATCTCCTTGCTATCCAAGGGACTTTCAAAAGTCTTCTCCAACACCACAGTTCAAAAGCATCAACGTTACACAGCAAAAACAACAACAAAAAAAGCGATACAGTAGGGACTTCTCTGGCTGTCCACGTGGTTAAGACCTTGGGCTTCAAGGGCAGGGGTGAGGGTCTGATCGCTGGTTGCAGAACTAAGATCCTACATGCCCCCAAGCCGTGGCCAAAAAGTAAAAATAAAAAAGCAACCCACACAGCGGGCATTTTTCGCTTCAGGCGCTCTGGTCCTCCCGGGATACCGCAGCCGTCTTAGGGGCCGTCCTCCTCGCCGCGGAACAGAGCGGCGGACCTGCAGCCCAGCCTCACGCCGGGGTCGCGCTCCGCGGAGAACCACCGAGCGCGGACCTCCGGCGCCTCCTAGAGCGGTGGGTCGCGGGCTCGGCCGGCGGCGCACTTCCGCCCGCGCGCGTCGCCGCCCCGCGGACGGTCGGGCCTCGCCGCGGGCCTCGGGGAGTGGGTGAGTGGGGCAGGGCGCGCCCGAGGTGGGGGGCGGGCCGGGGTCTGCGCCGTCGAGGCCTCCCCCGCGCCCGCCAAACCGGTCGAGCGCTCGGGCGACCCGCGGAGTCGCGGGCTGGGCCGGAAGCCAAGGACCCGAGCCGGGGAGCTGGGACGCGCCTTGTCCACCCACCGCCCCCTCGTCGCGCCTGCTTACCCCGACCTGCGGGCTGAGGACACCCTGCCCCGCGCCTCTGCCGCCTCCCACCCTCCTTTTGCTCGATAGGCGTGGAGGAGGTGCTGGGGCCGGCCGGCTGTCGGAGACCCGGCCTCTGGCCACGGCTGGCTGGGCCTTGGCCTCGGAAAGGCCACTCTCTGCAGAGGGCCTCGGCCCTTTCATCTCAGAAATGCAGGATGACAGGACCTGCCTTGCCTGCACCGCTTGGGTGGACTGCAGACTTGGCACCGCCTCTGCCTGAAAAACTCCTTCGGAGCCCTACAGTGTTTAGAATTTTCCGGGAGCTTCCCCAGTGCTGAGAACCCCAGAACCACCGGGCGATTGTAGTCTGCAGCCAGGACTGAGAACCACTAACCCAGAGTGTTAAGTGGGCTATTGAGCTCGACTGTGTGTTGTGTTCTCGCTAGGAATGTGTACTATGAAAAAGCAAACGGCTGAGTTTTGTTTTGTTTTGTTTTGCTGTCCAAGAAGACAAGACTCCAAACCTGGTTTGCTTACTTATTTCCTAGTGGTGCATAACGTGCGCCAGTGATTAAATTTCTGGTTACTTCCCGACCTAGTGGAAGAGTTTTGGTTATTTGGCTTGCTTTTTAAGCTTTTTATTATGGAAACTTTCAAATCTATACAAAAACAGAATCGTGTACAGAATGTACCAACTCATGTACTAATCGCTAATGGATCTAGTTTCATCTGGCACCCTCACCTCCACTGGATTATTTTAAAGCAAATCAAAATGTACCATTTCATCCATTAAATACTGGCTTATGTTTATACAACACAGTAACTCCTTGACCCTGACACCATTATCAGCCTCAAAAGAATCTCCTGCTACTATCTGGTGAAGTTTGCATTTCCCCTGATCTCTCATTCCCCTCCCCGCCCCCATCATCTGATTGTCCAAATCAGGATTCAAACAAGTTATACATGTTACATTTGTTTGATGGCTCATATCTCTTTGTCTCCTCTCTCTTGATTATTATTTTTCCTAGTATTTAGGTTGTTGAAGAAGTCATTTGTCCTGTAATGTTTCTTACGTACTGAATTTTGCTTTTTCCTTCCCTGTGGTGTGCTCTAATAAACTGGTGTTTAGAAGACAGCCTTTTCCAGATACAGGTTATATTTTTTTGGCAAGAAAACCTCCTCGGTTACTGTGTACGTCATATTACATCACATCAGGGGTTGGATTAGGTCTTGTCTCTGTGGTGTTAAGATTGATCGCTGGCTCTTTTCCATACAAATCGTATTGCAGGGTGACTGATTGATCAGGGAATTACAGGATACTAATAACTACGGAAGGAATGAGAGACTATCCCCTTTTGACAACCCCCTAATGAAATAATGGCTCCTGGAAAGGATCGTTAATGGTTGCTAACATCAGATAAAGAGAGACAGCCAGACAGCGTGTGCTCCCTGGTAGAACTTCCCAATATCACTTGTTACATATGCTTAGATGATGGATGGGGGATAAAGAGGAAACAGGATTCACCATGAGTCGATAATTGTTGAAGCTCAGTGTGACAGTACATTATACTAATCTCTCTCCTTTTGTGTGTGTTTGAAATTTTGCATAACAAAAGTTTTTGGTGTTTTTTTTTTTTTAAATTGTGGACTAGTGAGTTCAGGTCAGCCTGATCCATCCATTATAGTTCTCCACTAGCCTTTCACTAACTGGTTCTCAAAACTGACTGCATATTAGGATCACAGGGGAAGAGTTTTTCTTATTCAGTTCTGAAACACGTGTCTCGTGGAATTTCCTGTTGATAGTTCTGGGATGGAGCCCAATGGTTGATATGTTTTAAAAGATCTCCGGGTGATTAGTACTGCACGATTCTGTACCACTGGCTTAGACCTACTATCAGTTACACATGCAAAGTGTTTCTATTCTATTATACCTTCTGCATTTATTACCTTAAATTTTTGACTTTCTGTATTCTCTTTACTCTTCTGGCTCTTGCAAACTGCAGTCCAATCCGAAAGCCTTTGCAAATTAAACTATAGAGTTATCAGAGGAAGTCCTGATCTTGGAAGTAAAAATGTGGAGTAAGGCATGGAAAGGTCACTAGCAATAACCTGAAGACTCGTGTGGGGTGGAGAGATGTACCACCCACCTGCTGTGTGAGTTGCGGGGCAGGGGCGGGGAGCTGACTGTAACCCCAGTGGAAAGGGAGATGAGGTGACATAGTCAGAAAAGCATGTTTAGCTTTATGACACTTTTTTTTAAGTCATAAAGTAAATTAAATGCAAAATAGAGTCAAATAGGTAAATAAAACTGCTGCTTATTGCAACCAAAAACAATTCAAGGATTTTTAAAAGAGTTAATCTCCACTACCATCATTTTAATCACCCCCGGGATAACCACTGTAGCAGTGCGGTGTGTATCTTTCCTCACCAGACTATCTCTGTCTTGCATAACATAGATGTTTGGGCATTGTTATAAAAATGAGATTATGCCATAGCCATCTGTAACTTTTCTCATTGTCATCCCTTCAATGCAGGAGTCACAGACCTGGCTGAATAGATGGTTCATGATACGAATGTACAATAAAATACTCAGTTGTTTCCATATTGATATTTATCTATCTATCTATATATTCAGATAGTTTCCAAATTTTAGCCACCTTAAAAGTTTCACAGTAAATATCATCATACATAGATCCTTTATTTCTGTAAGGTAGATTCCCAATAATGGGCTTGCTGGATTAAAGTACGTTGCTCATTATTGTTGGTAATATGTATTGCCAGATTACTCTCCCAAAACATAATAGCAGTTCATGCTTCTACCACTAGTAAAATGTAGGTACCCATTTTTCCTTGTCTGAGTTAGCACTGGATAGCATTAATATTTGCCAGCCGATGTGTGGCAAATGATGGCTCTTTTTCTTTGCATTTCCTCTCACTACTGGAGGACCGAGAATTCTCATGCTTATTGGCCCTTTGGATTTCTTTTGTGAATTTCCAGTGTATATTTATTGTTTTAGTTTTCTATTCTGTACTTTTCTTTTTTTAATGCATTTGCTTGAAACATTTCTTAGGGGCATTAACCCATTATCAAACAGTACAGTTTTTTCCAAAATTTTTTTTTTTTTGGCGGGGGGAGGTCCTTTGACATTAAGAGCCTTTTGATATATGAAAATTTTTATGTAGCAAAAATGTCTTTTAAAAGCTTTGTGTTTCATGTCTTGCCAGTAAAGGATTTTCATCCCCAAATTTGTATACATATTCTCCTAATTTTTTCAAACACTTTTTTGGACCTGAAAGGTCCAAATTTAAATGTGAAACATTTAAATTTCTAAATCATGTGGAATGTATTTTTATATATGATGCAAGATAAGAATCTTGCTTGACTTTTTCTGCGAAAATAACCAATTATGTCAGTGTCATTCATTTTAAAAAGCCACCCTTTTTACATTTCTGTTATATATTGATTTCTGTGTGTACCTGGGTTTATTTCCAGACTATCCCTTCTCTTACTTACAACTTTATGTTTGTGGCCAATGATATTTCTTTCCATTGTGTGTGATTAGGGTCATGTTACTACCTAGACAAGTAAATCACTACTCACTGCTTTGTATACTTTTCTTGCCCATTCTCAGACGTACTTTTTTTCTTTCATGTGGTCTTTGGGTTATGTTTGTTCCAAGACGAATCACACTGGAAATCTGATAGAATTTGTGTTAAATATACATGCATTAATTATGGAAAGATAGGTGTTTCTGTGATAGTAATGTGTTTCTTGGAATGTGAAGTCAAGTGGGCCTTAGAAAGCATCACTACGAACAAAGCTAGTGGAGGTGATGGAATTCCAGTAGAGCTGTTTCAAATCCTGAAAGATGATGCTGTGAAAGTGCTGCACTCAATATGCCAGCAAATTTGGAAAACTCAGCAGTGGCCACAGGACTGGAAAAGGTCCGTTTTCATTCCAATTCCAAAGAAAGGCAATGCCAAAGAATGCTCAAACTACCACACAATTGCACTCATCTCACATGCTAGTAAACTAATGCTCAAAATTCTCCAAGCCAGGCTTCAGCAATATGTGAACCATGAACTTCCTGATGTTCAAGCTGGTTTTAGAAAAGGCAGAGGAACCAGAGATCAAATTGCCAATATCTGCTGGATCATGGAAAAAGCAAGAGAGTTCCAGAAAAACATCGATTTCTGCTTTATTGACTATGCCAAAGCCTTTGACTGTGTGGATCACAATAAACTGTGGAAAATTCTGAAAGAGATGGGAATATCGGACCACCTGGCCTGCCTCTTGAGAAACCTGTATGCAGGTCAGGAAGCAACAGTTAGAACTGGACATGGAATAACAGACTGGTTCCAAATAGGAAAAGGAGTACTTCAAGGCTGTATACTGTCACCCTGCTTATTTAACTTCTATGCAGAGTACATCATGAGAAACGCTGGGCTGGAAGAAACACAAGCTGGAATCAAGATTGCCAGGAGAAATATCAATAACCTCAGATATGCAGATGACACCACCCTTATGGCAGAAAGTGAAGAGGAACTAAAAAGCCTCTTGATGAAGGTGAAAGAGGAGAGTGAAAAAGCTGGCTTAAAGCTCAACATTCAGAAAACATATATCATGGCATCTGGTCCCATCACTTCATGGGAAATAGATGGGGAAACAGTGGAAACAGTGTCAGACTTTATTTTGGGGGGCTCCAAAATCACTGCAGATGGTGACTGCAGCCATGAAATTAGAAGATGCTTACTCCTTGGAAGAAAAGTTATGACCAACCTAGATAGCATATTCAAAAGCAGAGACATTACTTTGCCGACTAAGGTCCGTCTAGTCAAGGCTATGGTTTTTCCTGTGGTCATGTATGGATGTGAGAGTTGGACTGTGAAGAAGGCTGAGCACCGAAGAATTGATGCTTTTGAACTGTGGTGTTGGAGAAGACTCTTGAGAGTCCCTTGGATTGCAAGGAGGTCAACCCTGGGATTTCTTTGGAAGGAATGATGCTAAAGTTGAAACTTCAGTACTTTGGCCACCTCATGCGAAGAGTTGACTCATTGGAAAAGACTCTGATGCTGGGAGGGATTGGGGGCAGGAGGAGAAGGGGACGACCGAGGATGAGATGGCTGGATGGCATCACGGACTCGATGGACGTGAGTCTGAGTGAACTCCGAGAGATGGTGATGAACAGGGAGGCCTGGTGTGCTGCAATTCATGGGGTCACAAAGAAGTGGACACGACTGAGCGACTGAACTGAACTAAACTGAACTGAATGTGTTTCTCTCTTTGAGTCTTTCAGGGCCTGTTCCTTTCTTGTTAACTTTATTTCTGGCTATAAGACTTTTTTTTTTCCTCTTGTGACTGAGGATTTTTTTCATTTTTGCAAGGACTGAGAAAAGTTTTTGATAGGTTTCTTTCCCCCTGTAGATATACATTTATCCAGCTCTCTGTCAAGTTTTCCTGTTTTAGTATTTTTCTTAAACTTACATGTTTGTTTCTTCCTTGCCATCCATGTGAATAATCTGTAATTGGTTATATATAACTTTGGCAAATAGATGGGGAAACAGTGGAAGCTGACCTTACTTTTGGGGGCTCCAAAATCACTGCAGATGGTGATTGCAGCCATGAAATTAAAAGATGCTTACTCCTTGGAAGGAAAGTTATGACCAAACTAGACAGCATATTAAAAAGCAGAGACATTACTTTGCCAACAAAGGTCCGTCTATTCAAGGCTATCGTTTTCTTATTTGTCATGTATGGATGTGAGAGTTGGACTCTAAAGAAAGCCAAAGAATTGATGCTTTTGAACTATGGTGTTGGAGAAGACTCTTGAGAGTCCCTTGGACTGCAAAGAGATCAAACCAGTCCATCCTAAAGGAGATCAGTCCTGAGTGTTCATTGGAAGGGCTGATGTTGAAGCTGAAACTCCAGTTCTTTGGCCACCTGATGTGAAGAACTGACTCACTTGAAAAGACCCTGATGCCGGGAAAGATTGAAGGCAGGAGGAGAGGGTGACGACAGAGGATAAGATGGTTGGATGGCATCACCGACTCAATGGACATGAGTTTGAGTAACCTCCGGGGAGTTGATGATGGACAGGGAAGCCTGGCGTGCTGCAGTCCACAGGGCTGTGAAGAGTCGGACACAGCTGAGCGACTGAACCGAACTGAGCTGAAGTTTGAGTTTGTTTCACTTGATGCGTATCTCCTGTCACAGAGCTGTATCAGAGGGGCTCCCCTGGTGGCCCAGCAGTTAGGAATCTGCCTCGTAGTGCCTGGGGCACTGCAGTGAGGGGCCTGCACACCAAATGCGGGGTGGCCCCACTTGCTGCAGATAGAGAAAGCCTGAGTGCAGCCGTGAAGACCTACTGCAGCCGAAAAGTCAGTAAATAAATCTTTTCAAAAAGGAACTGTGTCAGAGATAGACATGCCCAAAAATAGTGAAAGGAAAGAGATCAGGAGTTGGCAGAAATCTACACACTCAACAGGTTGTTGCTGATCACCTGTGAGAGCAGAAGCCTGAGCGCTAACCCTTCGTGGAGCCTCTTGTCAGGGGAGTGAGACCCTCCCTCAGCGTTGCTGTCTGTGACTCGCATTACTGTCGAGCGTTGCAGCGCTTTGTTGGGGTTTCTGATGGTTCAGAGAAAGGGCTGCTCACCATGAGCTGCTCACCATGAGCTGCTCACCAGAGAGATTGCTTGGTGAGCATATTAAGTTCCCTCTCTTGCCCAGAACCTCGCTAGAGTTGTTTAGTGTTTATTAGAAGGATTTTCAAAAAAAATTAATCAGCAGGAAGTACAGAGTCCTTATATACCCACTCCCCACCAACGCCCCCACCATCAGTTTCCCCTAATGTTGACATCTTACGTTAGTGTGGTACAACGGAGATGAGCCAGTATGACACACAGTTTACATTAGGGCTCATTCAGGTTTTGTGTTGTATATACTATGGGTTTTGACCAATGTATGATGACGTGTGTGTGTCTTTACTGTATCATACAGAATAGTTTTACTGCCCTGAAAAACCCTATCCCTCCCTCCCTTCCCCCGCAAACCACTGTCTTTTTACTATCCCCATAGTTTTGCCTTTTCCAGAATGTCGTGTGGTTGGAATTCAGCTACAGTTTGGTTCATATATATACACACACACATATATATATAATTTTGTGTTTATTTTTGCTTGCGCTGGTTCTTCGTTGCTGCACAGGCTTTTCTGTAGTTGAAGCTAGCAGGCTGTTGCTGTGCCAACCTTCTCATTCTGATGGCTTCTCTTTTTCCATCCCCGGGCTCTGGAACACAGGCTCAGTAGCTATGGCACACAAGCTTAGCTGCTCCACAGCACGTGGGATCTTCCCAGACCAGGGACTGACCCTGTGTCTCCTGCACTGGCAAGTGGATTCTTTACTACCGAACCACCAGGGAGGGCTTCCCAGGTGCCTCAGATGGTAAAGAATCCGCCTCAGTGCAGGAGACCTGGGTTCTCTCCCTGGGTCAGAAAGATCCCCTGGAGAAGGGCATAGTAACATACTCCAGTATTCTTGCCTGGAAATTCCATGGACAGAGGAGCCTAGCGGGCTACAGTCTATGGGGTCACAAAGAGTTGGACACAGCTGAGTGACTAATACTTTCAGTTTCCTCCGGGAAGCCCTCAACTGTAGTTTTTAATTAACTGAGTTTGGCTTTTTTTTTTTTTTTTTGATTTATTTTTATTTGCGTGAGCAGTCATACAAGGTTTGGTAATTTGTAGCTTTAACTGATTAAGAGTTACTAAAATCTTTCTTTAGATTTCTGTGGAAAACTATTAGAGAACAGGAATGCACACTGTTTTCAATATATAGAAGTCAGATAACTATGAAACTCACAGGAACCTGTTTTCGGTGATTTTGAGCAGTGATGTGTGATCATCCCTAAGTGATCTTCTCGTTGCAGGGTGGAAGATGTCTATGGATGTGACATTTCTGGGGACAGGTGCAGCATACCCATCCCCGACCCGGGCGCTTCTGCGCTGGTCCTGCGGTGTGAAGGCGAGTGCTGGCTCTTTGACTGTGGGGAGGGAACCCAGACGCAGCTTATGAAGAGCCAACTTAAAGCAGGTGAGTGTGGGTTCTACTTTCTAAGTAGGGCTGTCTCTTGCTCGTCTTCCTTTTCTTGGCTTTCCTTGGGCCTTCTACTCAGAAGCAACCCAAGCATTTGTACCTCATTTCAGTGCTGGAGACTGAAAGCATTCGGGCATCTGGCCACACCCAGAGGCCTAGATGAACTAGCTGAATGACTACCCAACTTACTTCTTCCTTCTCCTTCCCTCCCTTCAGTCCTTCACTTTTCATTCTTCCTGTAAATTGAAGAGCAAGGATACATACAGGCTTAGGACATGGAGGATGGAGTGGGGTACGTCGGACACATTAAAAAGACACTGCTCAAGCACGGGAACGTACTTACTTCCCCGAGGAGATGGGTGTATCAGGAGAGGGCAGTAGGTGTTCCGAGAAGTGAGCTGTTTGTTTCTGCTTGGGGTCATCAGCGAAGACGTCTGAGAGGGGGGTGATCTGTGAGTTGTTGAAGGAGGAGGAAGGGCTCCCTGGGCTGGGAGAAGAAGAGCATTCTGTCCAAAAGGAACAGAGCGAGCCTCACCCCAGGCCCACCAAAGGGTCCAGTGTTCACAGAGACTTGGCCCCGAGTCGGGTAGACCAGGATTCCAGTCCCTGTGTCTCTGCTTATCAGCAATTAGAAGATCAGCAAGCTCAAGGTTTTCTTTTCTCATCTTTAAAATGGGGTTTTAACCCCCATCAGTGCTTTTCTGATGGCTCAGCTGGTAAGGAATCCGCCTGCAATGCAGGAGACCCTAGTTCAGTTCCTGGGTTGGGAAGATCCGTTGGAGAAGAGATAGGCTACCCACTCCAGTATTCTTGGGCTTCCCTTCTGGCTCAGCTGGTAAAGAATCTGCCTGCAGTGCAGGAGACCTGAGTTTGATCCCTGGGTTAGGAAGATCCCCTGGAGAAGGGAAAGGCTGCCCATTCCAGTATTCTGGCCTAGAGAATTCCATGGACTGTATAGTCCATGGGATGTTAGAATTGTCTATAATAATCCCTTCTCTGTGTGGTTGTCTCCTTCTCATCAGTTAAATCTCAACCCAAATGTTGTCTCCTCAAAGGCTTTCCCCAAACCTCTTGGGTTAAGTAATTTCTCCCTTACCCCAGGCATTCTACTGCTTTTTGCTGTTTCTACTGACCCTTTAGCATCATCAGTGTCTAAATTGTGTCATTCAGGTAGTTGTTTCTGTGTTCACTGTGTGTCTCCCTGTACGAGGCTCCGTGAGCCTGTGCACACCTAGCAGATGCCTAGGAATAGCTGTTAATGCATGAGTAAGATGTTCAGCACTTAGTACAGGGCCTCTCACTTGTTAGATCTTGATAACTGGCAGTTATTGAAATTATTCCTACGGCTCATCACAGTACCTGGCATTTAATGGCTAAAAGAAAAATAGCTGTAGCATCCAAGGATCCCTTGGTCTAGTAGTGGAAGCTGACGTGCAGACAGTCATGGTGTTATGTGATAAGTAAGAATAAAGAGGTGTTCTCTAGCTACTTTTGAAGGACAAAGGAGGAGGACACTAGCTGTATCTCTGTTCAGAGAAAGTGACTCCGAGATGGTAACAGTCGAGAGAGGATATGAGAGTGAACAGAAGTTTCTCTGGGAGGAGAAGCAGGGGTGGACATTCAGGGAACAGATGACAGAGAGAGCAGGAAGTAAGAGAGTTTCCAGAGACATGATGTGTCTGGGGAATCCTAAGCCATCCAGCACTTTGTGAGTGTTTGACTGGAGAGATGAGAGACAGGAATGCTTAAAGTGAGGGCCGGCTATGAAGACTTCTGTGGTATTCTAAGGTATCTGGACCTTATTATTTAGTCTGTTGTCAACAAGGAATCATTAAATACCTTTTAAAACCAAGAAATGACATGGTCTGATTTGTGTTTTAGGACAGTTTTCCAATAACAAATGTATTGGGAGAGAGAGTGGCATCGGGAGAGAGTGGCATCGGGAGAGAGTGGCATCGGGAGAGTGGCATCAGGCCCAAGGCAGTTGCATTCACCTGGTGAGAGAAAGAAGATGAAGATGCTGGAGCAGAAAGTAGGAATAAGCATGAATTTGAGAGACTCAAAAGATCTGTGTAGAGCCAGCAGGAGACATGACTGAGTGAACGTCTTAGGTGTGAAGAAGTACAGAATTACTCCAAGTTATAGATGGTGATGTCCCAGACCTAGACAGAGAGTTAGCATGTCAGGGAGAGAACTGTTGGAGGAAGGAACCAGGCATATCCCTTGGGACAGGTGTACACAGTTCAGCTCTAGTTATATACTGTCTTATGTTGAAACCCTGTGGTCAGAGCAGTGCTATGCTTTACTTCCCTGGGATCACACAAGGGTTCCTTTCTCGAGACCTGGCAGGGTAGGCACACCCCAGAGTGGTGGCTGAAATATTTAGAGAGTAGGGGTTGAGGTGGCAGGGTGATTAAAATAGAAACAAGTGGCTGTTGTATTAAGAGGTTTGGGTGTAGGGATAAGTCTCCAGTTTTTACTCAGCACCTGTGTCAGTTACCTAATGCTGCATGACGGATTAAAAATTCAGTGGGTTACTTGAATGTATTATCTCATCGTTTCTGTGGGTCAGGGACTTCAGGCCAGGCTTAGCTGGATTCTCTCTCTCAGGGTCTCTGTAGGCTGCAACCCAGGTCTTGGCCAGTGCGGGGGTCTCTTCAGAGACTCCAGTAAAGGCAGAATGGATTTCAGAGCTCACTCAGGTTGTTGACAGAATCCTTGTAGGTGTTGAATGAAGCCTGCCTGTAGCAACTCAAGGCCTGCTGTAGGTCCTGATCATGATGGTTTCTGCTGCAGGCTAGCTCACTTCCTTTTACTGCCTGGAAGGGAGAAAGAGACTTAAGAGCAAGTCTGCCAGCAAGATGGACTCTTAGAACATAATCGCATTGCATCCTTGTGCCATGTCTCACTGGTTAGAAGCAAGTGCCCAGTCCCACCCACACTCAAGGGGAAGGAATTATGGAGGGATGTGGACAGCTGAAGGCAGGGGCCATACCACCTTAACTATTTGCCGTAATACCTTTCTCTCATGTTTTGTATTTTACAGTTACTTTTCAACAGATCACAAAGCTCAAGCTTTTTAAAATAAAAGTTTGGCCAAAAATAATGATACTAAAGTACAATCTAAAGGGAACCTTTAGCTTACTAAATTTTTATTGATTTAAAAAAGAATTCCTAGCCTCAGGGAGGAGATGATATGGTAATCCCTGAACATCAGCTAAGTCACTCTAGCACTTCTAAAGCCCCAATCTCAACCTGGAATCCTCAATACATCTTGGTTTCTCTCAGTAACCAAATATGGACCCATCACTGTTGGAGTCTTTGAAACCCTTTTAGCTTATAGTACCTCCTGGGGTAATAATATTTTATGGGTTTCATAAGGAAGTACTTTCTGTCTAAATATACTTCTTTCAACTTTCCATGGTCCTGATATCCAAGCATCTGATTAAAAGTGTGGGTTTGTCATATCTATTTTTTTTTCATAATTTTAAAGGTGAGCTTAAGCTTTTTTTCCTCCTCAGAAATAATTACAAAAAAGTGTTATACAAGTATAATTTTAAAATGATTATAATAAGTATACATGCTCATTGTAAAAGTTTAAACAAAGCAGGAAAATATAAATAAGACAATCCCAAATCTCTCTCTGGTCAGTGAATTTCCTATGTATATAGTTATGGCAATGGTGCAGGTATATTTGTGTGTGTGTTTGTATATAATTTTGCATAAATGCTATCAAACTATATTTGATATGGCTTTTTTTTCCCAACTGAATAGTATGGATCAATAATGTAGACATTTTCCTACAGCAGTAGATATCAGTGCACCGTTCCTTTGGGTGTAGAGGATGCTCAGTCTTCTACTCCCAGATGGATAGCATTTTCCTGGTAATTTTCGTGTTCTTAAGTGAAAGGGAACACATGCATTTTTCTTTTTCATTTGATAGCTTCCTCTTACCTTTGATAATTGTGGTTGCCATTCCTTCTCCCACTGAAACCAAGTTTCTTAAAAATGAAATGCTTGTCTTCCATGAAACCGTGATAACTGTGGAAAGTTATTTTTCTTACCTAACATGTCTCACTTGCTTTGAGTTCACTGATCGTTTGGTATTCAGCTTTGGCTGTGCTTTGCAGTAAATAGGGAGAGGCCCGGAAAGTCTGACTTGGCAGTTTTGAGGTCAGTGTGAGACCAGGACTCAACAACTGATGTAGTTCTTTTGTCTGCTGATTCTTTAGGTCCCACTTGGGACGGTTGGGGGCTGTTGGCAGCCCAGACAGCAGAAAGGGAGAAATGAAAGGGTTCCAGAAGTCCAAAAACAGCGAAAACAAAGACTAAATCAAGACAACAGGAAGGAGCATGTTGGGGAAGCTTCTAGTGTGCCTCCTGGGGGTTCTCAAGGTTCAAGATCAGGCCCTACCTGGCCTATTGTTCTCTGCTACAGTACCTGGCTTGACATAGAAACACTGAGAAGACTCACTTGGAGCACACTGTTATCTGGATGACACAGGACAGATCCCATCACAATAAACTATTCCCGTTCTTTTATGGTATCAAGTGTTTGAAATAGATGGGCCATGAGCTTGGACTGGAAGCAGCTGTTACATTAAAAATATGTTAATTATGATTGTTACTTTCAAAAGGCTTTGTGGTGCGTCTCTGAAACCGTTGATGTGGCGTCCTGCCTCGTACCAGGAGTAAATTCAATTTGTTGTTCAGTCGCTCAGTTGTGTCTGGACTTTTTGAGACCCCATGGATTGTAAGCCCGGCGGGTGTTTCAGTCCATGGGATTCTCCAGGCAAGAATACCAGAGTGGGTTGCCATGCCCTCCCCCAGGGGATATTCCCGACCTAGGAATCAAACCTGGATCTCCTATTTTTGGCAGGCAGATTTTTTTACCACTGAGCCACCAGGAAAACCCATGCAGTTTACCACTGGCTCAATCAAGTTGCCCCCTAAGTCAGTATGCACTGAAGAGCTGCTGTATTAGTTCAGACCAAAAGAAAGGGTTGGACCCACGTGCCTTTATGTCACACCATGGGGGTTTACCCTCGGATACTCACTCCAGCTTCTGTTGCCTGCCTCCTCCTCCTTGGTCCTTCACCTCACTCCCCTTTCTCCCTACCTCCTTCTCCCCCTCCCTGTCCTCCCCTCCCTCGTCCCCCTTGCTTTTTCCTCCTTCTCCTTCTGTCTCATCCAGGCAAGCAGGCTCTGGCTTGGTTAGTTAGTCCTTGGCCAGTGTGGAGTCCTTAAAAGGCAATTTTGGTTTCAGGCACTGGTCCAGTCCGTTGGAGCCAAAGGAACGTTTGTTAGCACGCTGGGAGTACATACTTGCTGTTCTCAGAGGGAGCAGCAGGGGGCAGTGTAACTACCAGATACTTTCACACTTGAGGTCTAGCTGAGTACTTAAGTGAATCATTTTGGTACACATTTTCCTTTTCTCTTTTTCCAGTAAGAGGATGTATAGGAAAATATTCTTAAAACTGTAACACTGTATAATCTGAAGATGTTTTATGGGCTTTCCTGGTGGCTCAGAGGTTAAAGCGTCTGCCTTCAATTGGGTTCGATCCCTGGGTTGGGAAGATCCCCTGGAGAAGGAAATGGCAACCCACCTCCAGTATTCTTGCCTGGAGACTCCCATGGACGGAGGAGCCTGGTGGGCTACAGTCCACTGGGTCTCAAAGAGTCGGACACGACTGAGTGATTTCACTTTCACTTTATGAAAAAGTTATATCTTATTAAAACCTTCCAGTGAAATAATACTTGTCTTTCTTGTTTCTGGAATCATGTAGAAAAATACATGCATGTTTCAAGTAGCTTTGTGTGGGTCTTATTTCTGAAAAATTCAAAAATTTTTTTCTCTGCTTCAATCAAAAGGGAGAATTACCAAGATCTTCATCACGCATCTTCATGGAGACCATTTCTTTGGCCTTCCTGGCCTCCTCTGCACAATCAGCCTGCAGAGTGGGTCCATGGTCACCAAACAGCCCATCGAAATCTATGGCCCTGCAGGGCTTCGGGACTTTATCTGGCGAACCATGGACCTCTCTCACACGGAGCTGGTCTTCCCTTACGTGGTCCATGAGCTCGTGCCTACAGCAGATCAGTGTCCTACGGAAGAACTGAAACAATCTGTGCAGGTGAATAAAACAGACAGCCCTCCCCAAGAGGGAGAAGGACGAACCATCCTGTTAGACTCAGAAGAAAACTCGTACCTCCTGGTTGATGATGAACAGTTTGTTGTGAAAGCGTTTCGCCTCTTTCATCGGATACCCTCCTTTGGATTTTCCGTCGTGGAGAAGAAACGCCCAGGTAAACTCAACGCACAGAAACTGAAGGACCTGGGTGAGTGAGTGTTTGTCTTCTCCTTTCTCCTCAGTTGAGTTGTTGTGAGCTGAAGCAGTTAGAAGTGTCATAGAAACCTTCCTTTCTTGCTTCCCAGTCCTAATGCTTACATTTTTCTCCACTTCCTTCCTTTTCCTGAAGTTTGTTTATTAAGGGAAATCTTTAGGGCCAGAAGACGCTATTCAGAGCAGAAAGGAAGTATGTATTTGAAGTCTGTCTTCAGCTCTCTAGAGGCACATTCTTGATCTGTCTTGTCTTCAGGTTTTACTATCGTGGTTGGCGGGGTGATGGTGGATGTCTCAGGTCTAGGCTTTCGTTTTCTCACGTCATCTTTTTCAAGTATGTGTGAGTGGCATCTTTGGTCAGATACTTTTCACCGTAGTTTTAACCATGCAGCTGCAACCAGCTGCTTTCTGAGTTTTCCTTCTTTATTGACTTGGCCTAGTCAGTCAACTTTGATTAAGTTATTAATAATTTGGTGTTTGGAACACTGCCTCAACCAGTTTTTTTTATTTATTTATTTTTTTTGACTGTGCTGGGTCTTAGTTGTAGCACGTGGGGTCTAGTTTCCTAGGGAACGAACCCAGGCCTCCCGCACTGGGAGCATGGAGTCTTGGCCACTGAACCACCAGGGAAGCCCCTCAACCAGCCTTAGATATCTGGGTTCATCAGATTTGGAAGCGAGCATTCAAAGCTTGGCTTGGGGCCCACCCAAGGCCTCGTACCTTGTCCATGCTAGCCGTCACATGCCCAGGTCCTTCAGCACGTCTCCCAAAGCAGCGCCAGGCACATCATCCCTCTGGTGTCACCACCTTCCTTGCCACGCCGACCACGGAACCTGTGAACAGCATGGCAGTGGGTTTTCACGTCTTCTTTTTCTCTATTTGCACAATCTCTTCTTTCTTCCCCAACTAAAACAGAGCACTAAGTAACGAGGAAAACTGCCTTAGACCAAAGATTTTTTAATATCTACAAACCTGTAAAAATGCCAGCATGTTGTGAAACTGTAAACGTGATCCATGTGGGAATTAGTGAATACACTCTGTTTGTATGTATTGCCCAGAGTGATCATCAGGTGGTATTCTCGATTAATATGAGATTTAAGCCCAGTTTGGTAAGCATGGAACTGCCTCTGTTTAAAACGAAGATTGATTATGTGTAACTACCTGAAATTCTCCTTGATGTTGTGACCCAAACAGTCCCCTCTAACAATTTTTTTATTACGTTGATCAGTTTGTCAGTAACTTGTCATTTAAATGGGCTCTTTAATTTTACCTGAAGATGAGCTTATTAAATACAGCACTCAAAAACTGTTATTCCCATGCACAGCAGAGGATCACAGCTGTTACTTTGACTATAATAAGGTTTTAGGGGACTTAAGAGCTTAAACTTATCTGAAATGTGTGCCTGGAAATGTTTTAAGTACTTGGACATTGCTAATATCAATAGCCAACAATGAACTTTTAAAAAATGTATAAATATCCCAGTTTCCCACAAGTAATAAAATATTTATAACAATTATGAAAAGAATTGGATGCCTTTTCCATTTGCTATTTGCAGTGCTGTTGAAACAGACGCTCTTCAACAAGTCATAAATTCCATTCCCGTGATGTGATGGTATCTGCCTCTGTCTTTCAGGGTGTTCCACCAGGTCCTGCCTATGGGAAGCTGAAAAACGGAATTTCTGTTGTTCTGGAAAATGGAGTTACAATTTCTCCCCAAGATGTCTTAAAGAAGCCTATTGTTGGAAGAAAAATCTGTATTTTGGGTGACTGTTCTGGGGTTGTGGATGACGGAGGAGTAAAGCTGTGCTTTGAAGCAGACCTGTTGATCCACGAAGCGACCCTGGATGACACCCAGATGGACAAAGCAAAGGAGCACGGCCACAGCACGCCACAGATGGCGGCAACGTTTGCAAAGCTGTGCCAAGCAAAGAGGCTGGTTCTGACTCACTTCAGTCAGAGGTACAAACCAGTTGCCTTGGCCAGAGAAGGAGAAGCAGATGGGATTGTAGAACTTAAAAAGCAAGCTGAATCAGTGTTAGACCTCCAAGAAGTGACTCTCGCAGAAGATTTCATGGTGATCAGCATTCCGATCAAGAAATGAAACCAGTATTCCTGAATGCATTCTGATGTGTCTGTAAATATGTTATTGAACCAACAGTCACATTTGGTTTCTTTTTGTTGTGGTGGTGGTGGTGGTCATCGTCGTTTTGGTCTAAAATTATTTGAGTCCTCATAATCCTGGAAAGGATGGGGCTGCATTGCTGAACTAACTCAGCTTTGAGAGGGAGCAAGCTTTTTGGTAATAAATCGCTTTAAAAAGAATGAAACCAGCATCCTTCTTAAAGTCCACGTTTGACAAAATGAGAGGCTCTTCAGGTAGACATGGTCTGTGGTTGCTGCCTCAGAGATTAGCCAATGCATCATGCAGTCCTGGGCTTAGCCTCTATCTAGCTTTATTGCTGTTGGCAAAGTATGCAGGACTTGGCCCTCCTGGCTAAAAATGGTATTTTGGCAGTTTGTGTTGAATCTGTTCGTGTTATTAACAAAAGAGAAATGTAATGAGATATTGGATATGCAGAATTGAAGCTGGCATGTTAAATCTTGAATTCTTTGCTAGAAGACTGAAGGCAGGGTCAGGGTAGGTGTTTAGCCTTCAATTAATATTTTATTAAACTTTCCAGTTTGCTCTAAACCCAGGGTACTTGGAGGTGATACTGCTCCCTCAGATGGAATTTTGAAGTTGTGGGATGTTTCTTGTCAAAACTAGGAGGGGTTACTACCAGCAGTTAGTCAGTACAGGGCAGGATGCTAGATCGTAGAGAATTTTGGTCAGTCCTAAACAATGAAGAATTATCTCATCTCACAATGCATATTGCAGGTCTGTTGAAATACACATCAAGTTAAAACTTAACACTCCTACTGTGAACATACTTTATAAAAAATTCAATGACATAGGAGTTCAGGTGTTTTGGGGACATGAACCACCGGTCTCCCCTGCATGGCCCTGCAATAAACCTTTCTGCTCAAAAGAAAAAAAAAGAAATAGTGATATAATGAGCTGAACTACGAGGTAAGTCAAATTCTGCAACAAATCCTAAAAAGCTAGCTAAGTGAATATATTGGAATGTCACATCAAACATTATTTGTCAGAAAGGAGCTATGGGCTGGAGCTTGTAGAATCTGGAGGTTAAAAAATAACTATCTGTCCAACTTGGGCTTAATATATGTGTTCTGATAAATAATTATTTGAGCACCATTTTAGTAAAATGTTCTTTCTAGAATAGCTTTTCCTGCTGAGTTGCCTTCCACCTTCCTTCTGTCTGTCATGGGGTATGTCTGACTCATTTGCCCATAGTATCTCTCAAAATGCATTACATGGAAAGGTAGTCACAAGTAATGATTCAGTCAAAACAGTTCCCTAATCAGACTGGTTTGGGAAACTGTGGGTCCCTCTGGCAGAGCTGTAATGCCCACCAATGTATTACAACAGCATTGCTTCAGTGATCACCAGCCAGGCTGTGATGCCAGAAAAACCTGATTTCAGAGTCCCATTCTGCACCTCATGACGGTCCTTGTGTGCTCTGAAGCAGAGTCCTGCTGATTTTTAGCTTGCTCATATTTAAAAGGGAGAAAAACAATAGTAAGACCTACCTCTAGGAGTGCTGTAAATATTAAATAAAGACAGTTTATAAAAGGAGAATAGGACGTTGCTTCAAGGCACAAAGACCTAAAGTACAGAGGCTTGTCAACTGAACCCCTTTCTAAAGTCATAGTTCACCGGATACTATCTGTTAACATCTTAAGAGCCTAGAGAGTTTATAGTCTACTTCTTCAGAAATACTGTCATGGTGTATAGTATACATTGATTCCTCTGGTCCTGGGGCTTTTCTAGTAAAAACTGACTACCAGAGGGGTCTGGAACCCCTGAAGTAGTGATGGTCTCATTACTCAAGATCTCAGTCATTCTGAAGCAGCCTCCAGAATGGGCTGACTCAGCCCTACTTTAGGCTCCTGGCCTGCCGGAGCACCAAAGCGGGCCAGAACTAACGCATATCTTGATTTCTGAACTCAGACCAGCATTTATTAACCTACTGTGTGCCGAATGGGCTTCCTGATTGCTCACCAGTGAAGAATCTGCCGCAGGAGTTACGAATTCAGTCCTTGGGGTTGGGAAGATCCCCTGGAGGAGGGCATGGCAGCCCACTCCAGTATTCTTGCCTGGAGAATCCCATGGACAGAGGAGCCTGGCGGGCCACAGTCCACAGAGCCGCAAAGAGCTGGGCACGACTGAAGCGATTTAGCACACATGCACCCAACGTGTGCCCAAACCTGTACAAGAGAGAATGACTAGTACTAGTACCTCTGATGCCTGCAGGTCTGGGGTGTAAAGATAGTAGTTTGGTCACCTCTACATTCTTGGAAATACCCACCCATGCTATGCCCTCAGAAATGTATGTTGAATGAAACAGATCACAAAATTTGAGACCTAAAGTTTAGAAGCCTAGCCCATTTTACTGCTGGGTTTGTCCAAAACTGTAACTGCCTGACTGGTGGTCTTCCGTTTACTGTGTTGGGAGTAAATGAATACAAGACAGAATTTCACGCCGCTGTCTCAGTGGTAGAGACCAACAGGTAAACTCAAAGTGAATATGCAGTTCTTTCAGATCTTTCTGATCTTACAGCCTGTCACTCAGTTTTGCTGTTCCTGAGCATTATTAGATAGCTGACTTGAGCTGTGCCGTTAGAATCAGGCTCTATTAATATATGTGGGCTAAGCCCTCAGAGAACACAGGAATGTGGAACAAATTGATGTGTTGGATTAAGTGTGGGGTATCCGTTCATGGTGAGAATTCTTTCTTGGACCCTCTTCTGGCCTAGAATTTGTTCTTAATAGTAGGACACATTCTAAGAATTTGTGGAGCTAGAATTCAGTGATTTTTTTTTTTCCTGTTAGGCCGGGCCATGCAGCTTGAGGGATCTTAGTTCCCCACTCAGGGATTGAGCCAGAACCATGGCACTGAAAATGCCAAGTCCTAACCACTGGCCTGCCAGAGAGTTCCCAAGAGTGAACCTTAAGTTGGACTTCCCAGAGCCTATAATTTGTTCATGGTTATATGACTCTCAAGGGGGTTAGAATATGTGTTGTGCCCCAAACTTATTTGATCACTGAATCCTCTTTTGCCAAGGAGCATCTTATAACATGGAGAGATGGTGTTCCTTAATACTATTGAAAGTATTAATAGTCACGAACTATGTCCATCACCGACTCAATGGACATGAGTTTGAGCAGGCTCTGGGAGTTGGTGATGGGGTCACAAAGAGTTGGACACAACTGAGCAACTGAACTGAATACTGTTGAAAAGCATTTTATTTTTTACCTGAAACTTTATTGAGGGGGTAAATTCTATATCTACACCAAATATAGTATTTTCTTTGTCTTGAGCCAACTTTCCAATTGTCAGAAATTCATACTCCTGGTTATTTAGATTAAAAAATAGGCACTTTTCTGTTTCTCAAAAGGTATTTAGACTTGCCCAAATAGACCCCAGATCATCTCTGTTTTCAAATACTCATGCTTCATTAGTATACTTTTAATAAACTTTTAAATATAAAAGCAGCATATGTCCAGTGATTTTTTTTTTTAATATTCAAGAAAATAAGATGACTACTCATAATTCTGCTGGGGGCTTCCCAGGTGGTACAGTTGGCAGGAGATGCAAGAGATTTGGGTTCGATCCCTGGATCAGGAAGATCCCCTGGAGAAGGAAATGGCAACACATTCCAGTATTCTTGCCTGGAGAATCCCATGGACAGAGGAGCCTGGTGGGCTACAGTCCATGGGGTGGCAAAGAGTCAGACAGGACGGAAGCGACTGAGCATGATCCCTTTCATAGCTCCACCAGTCCAGAGAGCTACTGCTCTGGTCCAGTGAGTGATCCTGAAACTGAAATGTGAGTCAGCGTCACTCAAGGCGGCACACAGGCGGACAGTGTGCACAGGTAGACACAGATCCGTGCGCTCTAATTCCAAAGACTAATTCAGTATGTCCGGGGGTAGAGCCCAAGAATCTGCATTTTTAATAAACCCCCTAGGTGATTCTAAAGTATGTGAGTGGTAGGCCACATGCAGAGAAAAAGCTGTAGCTAGGCACTTAGAAAAACTGAGGTGTACGTAAATATATTTTATGTATTTAAACATGCTTATAGATGTATGTATATTACACACACACGTATTTTTACATGTAGGTTGACCTCAACTGTTTTTCTCATTTAACATGAGCATTTTCGCACAGCATTAACTGTTCTTTGAGAGCATGAATTTAATGATTTTAGATTATCCCATTCTATAGATGGAATATATGTTTTCATACTTTTGAGGCATTTGAGGTTGTTTTCCATTGTTATAAATAATACTGTCATGAATATTCTGAGGCATAAATCTTTGTTTCTCTGAGTATTTCCTTAGCATTGATTTCTCTGGAGGTCAAAACATCTAACCTATTTTTCTGGACTCTGGTCAAGAATCTCTCACTTGTTTTCTAGCTCACACCATGCAGCTGCAGGAGCGAGGCTTCTTTTGCTGCTCCACTGATAGATGATATTGAATATCTTAGATTAATAACCTTTCTGACACTTCTCTTCCCAGACATCTGTCTTATAAAAATTATTTTTGCCTGCTAGTGAAAACAATTTTATTATGTCTTGCAATTAACACATATAATTCACCTGTAATTTCCTTGAATATTCTTATGTTACCTTAAAAATGCAATTCTTGCTTAAAAGGTAAAAATCCTTACTGCTTCAAATATGCTCAAGATAGATGTACAGTGAAGGTACTTTTGTCTTCACAAAGTTATATATTATGGTGAAATATATTGATCCTGTCCTCACTGATTGATGGATTTTTAGGTACTGAATGAGTCAGAATATTGGTGGTTTTTTTTTTTTTTTTTTACATGGGAAAAATAAAAGGGAATGCTGTGATGCTCACTCTTTGGCAGGACAAGGATAGAATTTGAGGGGTCTGTGGTGAGATGTGAGGTAAGATTGAGAAATTCTTTTAAACAATGTTTAAAAACTAAAAATAAATAGTACATTAACTACACTATGTTTTTAAAGGGGGTGGGGTGCAAGATGATAGTGAATACCAGATGAAAGGTTGAGAATGGAAGAAGGGATCCTTAGCAAGGGGTATGGGAGCAACAGTGACGAGGACTGTCTTATACAAGCCTACTGGCACTTGGGGCTTCCCTGGTGGCTCAGACGGTAAAGAATCTGCCTGCAATGCTGGAGACCTGGGTTCGATCCCTGAGTCCTCAAGATCCCCTGGAGAAGGGAACGGCTACCCACTCCAGTATTCTTGCCTGGAAAATCCCATGGACAGAGGAGCTTGGTGGGCTGCAGTCCATGAGATTGCAAAGAATTGGACACGACTGAGCAACTAACATATGCGGTATTTTGAACTATTTGTGTGTGTGTGTATATGTTCATTTAGTTTAAAAATTACATTAAAATACCTACACAGCAATGAAATGCTGCTCCAAATAAGTATGTCAGTTGGGGTTTCCTTATGGGTGCTCTAGGCAGTTAACAGTTCCTTTCAAGACTTTTAAACATTCCAGTCCATTCCCCATACTGCAAAGAGGTTTCTTCAAAATGCAAACTTGAACCTAGTACCCAGATCTGAATGACCTTGCCCTACCCCCCTTTCCAAGCTAATCTTATTCTGCTTATTTTTGCAGCCCCAGCCATGTGGGCCCTTTAGTCCTTTGTCAGAGGTTTCTGTTGTTGCCCAGTCTTGGCACAGACTGTTCCCTGGGCCTGGAATGCTTTCTCCTCTCTCCAGGTTAACCCTTCCTGAGCCTTCTGCTCACAGCTCTGCAGCCTTATCCTCCTGGAAGCCTTCCCAGACTTCCCCACTAGGTAGCGTGTGACTGCACCCCACATTCCTGTTGCTTGTCACTTTGTATTCTCATTTTGTTCCTGTAGCCAACTGATGTTTCTCTTTCCCTCCAGCACTGTAAGCTTCACAAGAGCAAAGCTGTGTCTGCCTGTGCTTCCCTTTGGGCCCCAGCTCCTAGGTCAGTGCCTGGAATATATTAGGCACTCAATAAACAGTGGTGATTGGTTCCATTTTCCTTGCCTTCCTGTTATTCTATAAGATGCAATACCGTATTCTCCTAGGGATTTTTCCTGATTAATATTAAAAACAAAAAAGCAAAAATCCTTGAAGGGTGCCTATAACCTTCGTGATGGTGATTTAGTTGCTAAGTCATATCCAGTTCTTGAAACCCCATGGACTGTAGCCCATCAGGCCCTTTCGGTCCATGGGATTCTCTAGGCAAGAATCCTGGAGTGGGTTGCCATTTCCTTCTCCAGGGGATCCTCCCAACTCTGGGACAGAGCCTGTGTCTCCAAATGAGACAAATTTTTGTAAATACTAATTTTAAAGCTTTAGCTTGGTGTCTTAAGGAATGCAGGCAGATACCTAGAATCAGAAAGGGCTGGAAAAAGGAGTTTCTCTGTCTAAGAAAGTGGGATGTTGGCTTTCACTATGCCTAAGTGTTATAGCCATGTGTTCCAGAAAACAGACTCACTCAGAAGGACAATGCAGATAGTGGAGTGCAGTTTACTATACCGGCGGGCCCAAGGCAGAGTCTCCTCTTAGCCAAGGACCCGGACCAGTTTTTGTGAAAACCTTGTAGAAGTGTACGTGCCCAAACCCACCTTTCCAAATTCCCTGAAACTAGTATGAACAAAGGAAAAGAAAGATACAATCAAAGTTAAGCCCTGATTCATATGCCTTAAGCCTAGGTAGTTAATAGTGGACAATTAGCAATAGGCCTGTGGTCCTACCCCAATAAGCATGATTCTGTTCGGTTACAGAGATAATCAGGGTTTTCTTTTAGGCGATGGGAGAGTCTAGGTACGAGCCCTGGGACTCTTCCCTTCTGGGGGCCTGGCTTTCCAGTTGGTGTGTCGTTTCCATAGATACTGGGATAGAGCTCGAAGTCCACAGGCCGGCCCCAGATGGAGTCCTGCTTTCAAGATGTTTCCTCCTTCATAAGAAAGTCAGGAAATAAAGAATGAGAGAAGAAGGCCAAGCAAGCCTGTGCAGGAGTCTGGAGCCCCGTGCTGCTGCTGCTGCTGCTAAGTCGCTTCAGTCGTGTCCGACTCTGTGCGACCCCATAGGTGGCAGCCCACCAGGCTCCCTGTCCCTGGGATTCTCCAGGCAAGAACACTGGAGTGGGTTGACATTTCCTTCTCCAATGCAGGGTAGGGAAAAGGTGGTGTCTTATGTTCAATCTTACAGTGGCTGTGTGGATTGGAAAGTAAGTCCCTCTATTTCCCTCAGATTTTCTTTTGAAGGCTGCTGGACACAGGATTTCGGGATCTCTCCTCAACCCTTGACACCACCAAACAAGAAGAGGTTCTGAACTCCATCACTGGGTTGACCTGGGTAGAAAATGGACAGCAGGAGCAAAAGAATGAGACAGCCCCCAAACTGATACGGTTCAGAGCTATGGAGTCAGGTGGCCACAAGGACCTGTCTCCCAGGAAGTTTCAGGAGTCTGTAAGGAGGGCACTGACCCTATGTCACCCACCAAATGGGGAGCTAATAAGGATAGAGGAACTCTAGGTGACGTCTGGACACAGATATTTATGTGCCCTTGACATATTTTTTAAGGATTAAAAAGCTGTCATTCAGGATAAGGAAGTTGAAGGGGGTGCCTAAGTTTATCCAAAGTAACAAATATTTCCACTCCAAAATAAAGCTAGCTGAGAATCACTGTCGCTCTGATGTTAGCATGCTAATTATACTCAGCAGACATGGCAGGTACAAAGATTAAATTCGCCCATGAAAAGTAAAAGGGGAAAGGCGAAGGATCAAGTTTCCCTGCGATATAAACCGCCCTGTAACTGACAAAGCCGTGCAGGCAGACTCAGGTAGGGCGAAGGCACACTGAGTTCAGCGCCACAGAATAAACCACGGCTATTTTGTCTAGCTCATTGTTGTGGCTGCCAGATAGGCTTGTCTGAATGACGCCGTATCTCCATCTCAAACATCCCGGACTGGAGCTGACCTTGTAGACGTACTCCATGTCTGGGGCAGTGACCCAAATGCTGCTCCTGACTGGCTTACAAAGGGGCTTGTATGGAACACATCATCAGACATCTACACATCACACACATCTACACACAGCAAGTAGACACGGCAGCGTCACTGATTCCCTTCCTCACATGTCTGCACTGAGAGGCCGTATAGCCTACTGCGCTAATCTTCAAACACGCCCTATCTGTGCCCCGGAACAGCTGCAAAGACTTTTCTAAGGATATACAGGCATGCATTCATATGAAATGTTTCCTAAAATCAATCTCCCTGAGAACTAGCATAGGCAGAGTGTCTTACTGGTTCCATCACACCATGCTCCAGGATACCAAACAAGGGGATAACTGAAATACTGGTATTGGGGTGAAACACGGATGATTAGGTAATAAATTCTTTTCAAGTTGGATAGTTTCCAATATGTTACTTTGACAAAATTGAAGGAGGATCTAACCAAGTTCAGATCAAAGAGTACTCCGTCCAATAATAGATTTTAATTGCTTTCTTGAGATATAATTCACGTATCATACAATTCAATGAGCTTCCACACATTCATGGAGTCGGGCAGCTATCACCACTATCAATTTTAGAACACTTACTTTATCCCCAGAAGAAACTATGCTGACTTCCCCGGTGGTCCCTTGGTTAAGACTCCGAGCTCCGAATGCAGGGGGCACAGGTTCCATCCCTGGTTGGAGAACTAAGATCCTGAATGCCATGTGTGCTGTGCCAGCCAAAAAAAAGGGGAAAAGAAACTCTGTACCCTTTGGCAGTCACTCTCATCCCAGACCCCAGGGTCTGAAGCTGCTTTCTACTCACTAATGTTTTCTGTCTCTGTTAAAGAAAGGGAAAGTGCAATTGTTCGTCGCTCAGCAGTGTCTGAATCTTTGTGATCCCATGGACAATAGCCTGCCAGGCTCCTCTGCCCATGGAGTTCTCCAGGCAAGAATACTGGAGTGGATAGTCATCCCCTTCTTCAGGGACTCTTCCTGACCCAGGGACTGAACCGGGGTCTCCCACGTTGCAGGTAGATTCTTTACTTTCTGAGCCACCAGGGAATTTGTCTATTCTGTACTTTTCATACAAATTGAATCATATAGTATGTGGTCCTTTGTGACTGGCTTTTTTCACTTAATGTTCTCAAGATGTTTCCATGTTGTAACTTAGATCACTAGTTCGTCCTTTTATGGCCAAATAATATGTTATTGTATGGACATACCAAATTCTATTTATCCATCAGTCAATCCAATAATAGATTATAAAAGTATTTGTTTACAATATGCCTTAAAAGAATGCAAAAGGAGACATTGCTACAGATCTTTTAATAAGTCAAAAGAAGATAATATAAATTAATTTTTTAAAAAATTTTACTTTATTTTACTTTACAATACTGTATTGGTTTTGCCATACATCAACATGAACCTGCCACGGGTGTACATGAGTTCCCAGTCCTGAACTCTCCTCCCACCTCCCTCCCCCAACTTTAATTTTAAATAAAATTACTAAAACAACTTTCTTAAAAACACAGCTTTCTATGACTGACTGACACAAGAAAAAAGTATAGGACTATTCATGTTTTCTATTTATTAAGGAAATTGAATTTGTAATTAAACCCTCCTTACCAAAACAACAAACAAAACTCCAGGCCGAGATGGTTTCACTAGTGAATCAGTCTAAACAATTAAAGAAGAAATATACAAAACAGAGGGACCACTTCCCAACTCATTTTATAGGATCAGCATAACCTTGATGCCAAAACTTAAGGACAGGAAAATCACAGGCTAATTTCTCTCACAAAAACCTCCCAAAAACAGCTAGTTGAATCCAGTGACCTAGAGAAAGAATAAAACATTTTGACAAAGGGAATTTCGTTTAACACTTCAAAATCAATGTTATTCACTATGTTAACAAAATAAATGGGGAAAGTGATAAAATAATCTACATAGGTGCAAAATTTTCTGATTACTCACGTGTTAATATAATAAGGACACTTAGTATATGAAGAACAGGAGGGGACTTCTCTGGTGGGCCAGAGCTTAAAAATCTACACGCAATGCAAGTTTGAGTCCCGCTCTGGGACGATTCCATCTGCCTCAGGGCAACTAAGCCAGTGTGCTGCATTTACTGAGCCCACGAGCTGCAACTCCTGAGCCTGCATGCCTCGGGCCTGTGCCCTGCAAAGAGAGAAGCCGCCAGAATGAGACGCCCGGGCCCTGCACCTGGAGAGTAGCCCCTCTCCCTGCAACTAGAGAAAGCCTGAGTGCAGCAGCAAAGACTCCATGCAACCAAAAATAAACAATACTTTTAAAAAGAAAATCAATTTTATTTCTATGTTTCAGCAATAAACAGATTGAAATTTTTTAACGTAACACCATTTGCAGGAACACTGAAACCATCAAAAAGCTAGGAATAAATCTAATGAGAGGTGTGTGAAACTCCTCCATTGAAAACTACAAAACATTGATATTTATTAAAGAAGACTCAAATACACAGAATGGCATACCATCTTAATGGATTTGGAAGATTCAGTATTGGAAAGATATCATTTATTCCTAAATTAACTATAATAATTCCAGTCGAAAACTCCACAGCATTTTATGTGGATATATATATGATGGAATTGATAAGTTATTTCTGAAGTCTATATGGACATGCAGAGGACCAAAAATAGCCAGAATAATCTTGAAAGAAGAAAGAAAATTTAAGACTTAACACTAGCAGATATCAAGATTTATTTGTGAAATCGCAATCATTAAGACAATGTGATATTGCTTTAAGGAGGACAAATCAACCAAAGGAGTATTAATAGTATAAAGCCCAGCAAAAAAACTCCTCACATATACGGTCATTTTACTCATGACAAATATGGAATTCCTATCCAATGGGGAGAGGATTGTCTTCTCAATAAATGGAGAGTCAATCAGATATCCGTAATGAAAAATAGTTACCTTTGATGCCTCCCTTAAACCACTCTACACAAAAATCAATTACAGATAGATTTTATATATAAATGTGAAGATGGCATAGAATAGCTCCTTGACCCAGGAAAAGCAAAGATTTCTTAAACAGAATACAAGCACTAACAATAAAGGAAAAGATTGTTAAACTGGACCTTAAAATTAGGAACTTCTAATTATAAACAGTACTATCAAAAAGTGAAAAGGCAAGCCATGGAGTGATAGAATATATTTACTGATACCTATAGCTGATAAGGACTTCCCTGGTGGCTCAGATGGTAAAGCCGTCTGTCTACAATGCGGAAGACCTGGGTTCGATCCCTGGGCCAGGAAGATTCCCTGGAGAAGGAAATGGCAACCCACTCCAGTACTCTTGCCTAGAAAATCCCATGGACGGAGGAGCCTGGTGCAGCACTGTCCATGGGGTCACAAAGAGTCGGACACGACTGAGCGACATCAATTTCACATTCATAGCTGATAAAGGATTTAGATCTAGGATTTAATAGAGGTTATATATTGCTACATAGCAAATTATCCCCAAGCATTGTTATTTAGTATCTCACAGTTTGGTAGGTCAGGAATCTGAGTGCAGCTCAGCTGCGTGCGCCTGATTCTAGATCGCTCATGGGGTCGTAGTCAAGCTGCCAGTTAGAGTTGCGAATTCATCTAAAGACAGCTGACGGGGTCCATAGTTCCTACACGAGGAAGCTTGTCAGCAGACCTTTGTCCCCTGCCTCGTGGGCCTCCCGCACGGGCTGCCTCATGACAGAGCAGCTGGTTCCCTACAGGGCAAGCAACCTAAGAGAAAGTAAGCACTCAACACAGAAGCGTGGTCTTTTTACAATTCAGCCTTGAAGATGATATACTATTACTTCTTCCATATTCTATTCAGTAGAAGCAAATCAGTTAAGTCCACACCCAAGGGAAAGGCATTACAACAGGGCAAAAATAACAGGAGGCAGGGGGAACCATCTTAGAGGCTGCCTATCCCAACAATACATTATGAAACTCTTCAAAGTCTTGTCTTAGATGGAGGTTATATGGATATGTTTCTGGTGTGAAAATAGCCGAGCTCTTCAGTTTGACTTGGGCATTTTTCTGTATGTAGGTTATACATTAATGAAAACTTGACCTAAGAACATTTCTGAATTATATGTCAACTATCTCCAATAAAGGTGGTAAAAAAGAGAGCATTTTTGTTGAAAAACTCAGGCAGAATTTTAAAGACTCTTATGCTCTGGCTATGCAGTCTAGCTCCAAACTTAGGCTAGAATGTATTTTGCAAATAGAATTAAAGTCCCAAGTCAGTGGATTGTAAAGTACATATAAAACTTTTTGTTACAGAAAAATATGATAGTGCAATCAATAAAAGTATGAAAAAAGGAAAGAATACTATCAATAAAGGGAAGTAGAATGGAAAACGAGGGAGAAAAGGAAGAATGAAATATTTCACAGGGAGGACCACTACTGGTATAGAAGACTGGAATACAAACTCTGAAATCAGACTGTAGTGTGGGCTTGGATAAATTATTTCATCTGTCTTTGGTCCTCGTTTCTTCATCTGCGAATCTGAAATAGTAATAGGATTATCATGAATAAACTGTTATTAAGATGAAATGATTTAACATAGATAAACAATTAGAACTCAAAGGGTTACATATAAGTTATTACAGTGAAACCTCCAATCTGAGCCCGGGGTGTTCCCTTATCATTCACTTCAGTCTTAATTCCCAAAGAGTTTGGAAATTGCCCTCCGAGTGCTTCACCAGCCCAATGGGCAGCAAGGAAGCGCTGACAACCCCCTGGTTTGGGAAGGCTGGGGCCAGGGCGCGTTGCTTTGGACCTGTTTCTGCCACGAGCCGTATGTGCTAGTGAGTACCTGAAACGCAACTAGTCCAAAATGACTAGACCATTTTGTCTGAAAATATTCCCTGGATTTCAGACAAAATGAGAAAAGAATGTAAAATATTTCAATCATTTTGATTATGTGTTGAAATGATATTTTGGATGTATTAGGTTAAATATAAATAAAGCACACTATTAAAGTCAATTTCACCTGTTTCTTTCCACTGTTTCATATGTAGGGGCTTCCCTCATAGCTCAATCAGTAAAGAATCTGCCTACAAAGCAGGAGACCACCTGCAGCACAGGAGATCTGGGGTCGGGAAGTTCCCCTGGAGAAGGAAATGACAACCCACTCCAGTATTCTTGCCTGGGAAATCCCATAGACAGAGGAGCCTGGTGGGCCAAAATCCATGGGGCTGCAAAGAGTCAGATATGACTTAGCAACTAAGCCACAGCCACAATAAGCAATTTCAAATGACACATGTGGTGCTCATTGGCTCTCAACTGGAAAGTGCTTCTTCCCACGGTCTGCCTCAAGGTCACCAGTCAGAGTGATCCTTTAGAAAGACAGTTCAGGTCACATCACTACTCTGCTTAACAATTCCCCAATAATACTGCATCTCACTTAAGAGTGAATGTCAAAATCTCAGCCAAGGTCGACTAGGTCCTTAGTGACCAGCTTTACCCATTGCCACCTCCAATCCTCTGGTGTCAGGTGGGACTCAGGTTTTGCCGAACCTGAAGCTTCCACCATAAGTGTGTTCAAGGGAAGGTCAAGAGGGACTTGGGTCTTCAATAAGGAAAAGAATACAAACTACAAATATAAAACTAAGTACAGAATTGTGAGCTAATTTAGAGTGAGAGAATAAATCTCAACAGTAAGCCCCTCTCCTTTGATATTCCTTTAGACGATTTATCAGACACATGTACACAGAAATGCTTCCAGATTGCAGCCTGGCTCACCACCCCACCTAAAACTCCCCGCAACTCCAAAATCCCCACAGGAGCAGAGGTCCAGGCAAGCGTTATTGGCCTCATGGTAAAGGCCACTCTGCTCCAATCTCATCTTCTCATATCCGCCACTCTCTCTGCCTCCTTGCTGTTCCTCACACCAAGCGTGTGTCCACCTTAGGGCTCCTCAACTTAATGTTTCCTGAGTCTGAAACGTGCCATCACCAACTGCCCTCAGAGCTTGCCCTCTCATATCCGTCAGGTCTCTGCTCAGACGTCATCTCATCCGAGCAGCCTGGCCCCACGCTGCTCTCCTCACTTCCTCTTCTCATCACCCTGCTTTGTCTCCAAAATACTATCACCAACTGACATAGCATGTATTTGCGTGTTTATTTGTTATCAGTCTCTCTCCTTTAGAAAGGAAAATCCAAGAGAACAGAAACTGTTTCTGATAGGTATACCGAGCACCAAGAAGAGAGCCTGGTCCTTGATAGACACTCAGAAAATTTTGCTGAATGAATGAACATATATAAATTGAATGACAGGGAAGCCCTATCATTTTTCAACATGAAATCATTTCTTCAAGGCAATAATTGACTCTGCACTCCCAACCCATACCCTCAATCATCACTGGTGGTGGCAGTGGTTTAGTCACTAAGTCATGTCTTGCCTCTTGTGAACCCATGGATTGTATCCTGCCAAGCTCCTCTGTCCATGGGATTTCCCAAGCAAGAATACTGGAGTGGGTTTCCATTTCCTTCTCCAGGGGATCCTCCCGACCCAGGAATGGAACCCAGGTCTCCTGCACTGCAGGCAGATTCTTTATTGTCTGAGCCTCCAGGAAAGCCCCTCAATCATCATTACTTAGGACCTACTAGGTATATGGTAGCTTTTGTTTTTTTGTCTACCTGGCATGCTTCCTACTCACATCCTCCTCCTCCAGTGCTACATTCAGCGTCTACTTGGTAGCCTACTCCCCAGCACCCAAGGCTAAGCACACACCCTGTGTCTGGACAATGGGAGTGCTCCAGAATGATTGGTCTGGGATGAGTTCGTGACCTGAGCTCAGCCAATCGGAGTCTTCCTCGAGATTGCGCTTACTGGAGCTGAGGGAGAGGAAGTAAAGGAGCCCAGACTGTTGTGTCTCTTAGTTCTGCTAGAAGGCTGTGAAGTCAGAGCCTTGGATGCTGTATTTTCTCCCCAGGCAAAGAAGAGATGAATTGAAAGGAAGTGAGCTCCGGCAGCATGGAGTCCTGGGTGATCCTCTGCTTCCTGCAGCTCTCGCTTTCCTCTTCCACCCACAAGCTCCCCAGCATCCTTCCAACACATTTCTTTCTGCTTTAAAAAATGCCAGTTGGGCTCTGTCACTCACAATTAAACCTCCTCAATAACACAGTGCATCAGGCACTGGGCTGCTGGCTGAGGATGCAACCATGATTTGGACACTACACTTGTCCTCAAGAGGCTTACAGCCTCCAGAGAGGGACAAGGAGGGAAAACAACTTGCAAAGAAGTACAAACATCATGGGATTGGAATTCACCAGAATTCAAGGCTTGGACATATCTTTCATGACCTTGGTCAGATCCTTAAGTTCTTATGATGATTTTATGTTCAAAGCAATCTAGGTATCTAAGATAATAAAGCCCATTATCAAATCAATAAATACCACCCGAGCTCCTACTATATGCAAGCTCAGCATTAAGTGCTGCAATACAGGCTTGGAAAGCACTCTAAGAGGGTTAGGGAGGAGCACTTGCAAAAACAATAAAGCAATGTTCAGGAAGAAGGGGATATATGTATACCTATGGCTGGTTCATGTTGATGTATGGCAGAAACCAGCACAATACTGGAAAGTAATTACCCTTCAGTTAAAAATAAATTAATTTTAAAAAAAAGAATATATAGTAAATATGAAGTGAAGTCATAGGATGTTTTATTCCTTCCTATCTGTGTGTCTGTAAAAAGACCAGTTTAGCATGGTGGCTAAGAGTATAATCTTTAGAAACTTCACTCTGTCTCTTGCATGCAACCCTGGGCAAAGACACTTTGTTTCTCTGAGATTCAGTGTCCTCCTCTGTAAAGTGGATAATATAACAGTATCTATCTCATAGGCTGTTAGGAAGTTTAAATGGGTTAACATGAGTAAAACACTAAGAATAGTACCTGGCATATACTAAGTCCTCAAAAAATGTTAGCAAACAATAATACATGTAAACAATATAGATTATATTGTTATAATCTATATATATATAATCTATTATATATAATATAATATATATTATATTATAATATATATTATATTTACATCTGCTTTCTCCTGAAAAGTAGAAGCCCCAGCGTTCTTTGTGCTCAACTAACATATAGAGCCCACTTAAGATTCTTCCACCGCTTTGGCTCAGCAATATTAATTTATTAGCAGATGCAGGCATTGTCTTGCTTGTTGGTTTCTCCATCTGCTTGAAATTTATTACTAAATAAAAACAGTTGTGGGGTGGAGGAGATTTTAGACATCTCTGGTCCAAATCCACTGGGCTTTTGTTTTGTTCGAAAACTGTAATCTAGAGAGAATTTAGAAGCATCTGCTGAAGACTGTTTTTAGGCATATTTTGCAGAAATCTGTAGCATCTACTTATATTGTTATGTGCAACCATACTTGGAATCTTCAACCATTTACATATGGTAATATCCTAACTGATGTTCCAAATGTGATGGTACTCTATGAGCTTGCATGTAGTTCCTAACTCTTTATAAGCCATGTATGTTAAATCAAGCTGATTTATGAGAAGCTATACATTTTTTCACTCTGAGAACAGTCACAATTCCACAATCCCAGGTTTGAATACAGATGTCCAGGAGTAGGGTCCCGAGATTAAGCTTTACATTTGTTTGGTGCATAACAATATTTTATGTCCATATTATACCTTGTTTAATGGTTACAGTCAGTGAGGTAGGCAATAGGGGAGTATCATTTTATAGCTGAAGAAATTCGAACCACGAGGTGTTAGCTGCCTCAGTGTATTACTTAGCAATTCACTTTCTCACTCTTAGAAGTAGAATAGTCACAATGCTACAATCCCAGGCTTACCAAGTGGTGACAAGGGCACAGCCAAGACTGTGTTGTTTTCTAATCACCAGCCAGTGCCCTTGTCTACTCTGCTGGCAGAGGGAAAAGTTAGGAATTCTTCCACCAAGTTTTACAGCCAACTGTACAAAGGACCTGGAAGTACTTGCCAAGAGTGGTCTGTGTGTGAGCCTTTAGTAAATCCTGGGCTTCCTCTGGTTAGCCTCAATAGGTCCCAGCCCCTTGACAACAAGGATTTATCCCAGGCAAATGTTGCAGATAACTGATTTTGTTGGTTTGTTTGTTTTGTTTTGAAAGATTTATTTTTAATGTGGACCATTTTTAAAGTCTTTACTGAATTTGTTACCATAATGCTTCTATTACACATTTTGGGTTTTTTTAGCCATGAAGCACATGGGATCCTAGCTCCCTGAAAGTGAAAGTGAAAGTCTCTCATTGTGTCTGACTCTCTGCTACCGCATGGACTATACAGTCCATGGAATTCTCCTGACCAGAATACTGGAGAGGGTAGCTGTTCCCTTCTTCAGGGGATTTTCCCAACCCAGGGATCGAATCCAGGTCTCCCACATTGCAAGTGGATTGTTTACCAGCTGAGCCATCAGGGAAGCCCCCTAGCTCCCTGACCAGGGATCAAACCCACATCTCCTGCACTGAAAGCAGTCTTAACCATTGGACCACCAGGGAAGTCCCAACAGTATTTAACTGCATCTGCTATAACTGAGGAACTCTGAACTGAAAGATCAAAAACAATCATCAAAGAAATAACTTGAATCATGGTGGAGAATCTTCTAGTCAAGTACTCAACCTCTCTGCTCCTCACTTTAAGCTAAAGCAGCCCATAAACCCCCACATAATGTAGCAGCAGAAGATATTTTTGGAATCAGAACTTTTGAACAGAAGCAATCATAGTTGTGCAGAGTCTGTTTTCATTAGAAGACAGAGCTACCACAGTAGGATTTTTGTCACTAAATAGATGGGAGGCCTCATGGCAGAAAGTGAAGAGGAGCTAAAGAGCCTCTCGATGAAAGTGAAAGAGGAGAGCGAAAAAGTTGGCTTAAAGCTCAACATTCAGAAAACGAAGATCATGGCATCTGGTCCCATCACTCCATGGGAAATAGATGGGGAAACAGTGGAAACAGTGTCAGACTTTATTTTGGGGGCTCCAAAATTACTGCAGATGGTGACTGCAGCCACGAAATTAAAAGACGCTTACTCCTTGGAAGGAAAGTTATGGCCAACCTAGATAGTATATTCAAAAACAGAGACATTACTCTGCCGACTAAGGTCCGTCTAGTCAAGGCTATGGTTTTTCCTGTGGTCATATATGGATGTGAGAGTTGGACTGTAAAGAAGGCTGAGTGCCGAAGAATTGATACTTTTGAACTGTGGTGTTGGAGAAGACTCTTGAGAGTCCCTTGGACTACAACGAGAAAAAAACCAGTCCATTCTGGAAGGAGATCAACCCTGGGATTTCTTTGGAAGGAATGATGCTAAAGCTGAAACTCCAGTACTTTGGCCACCTCATGCGAAGAGTTGACTCACTGGAAAAGACTCTGATGCTGGGAGAGATTGGGGGCAGGAAAAGGGGACAACAGAGGATGAGATGGTTGGATGGCATCACTGACTCAATGGACGCGAGTCTGAGTGAACTCCGGGAGTTGTGATGAACAGGGAGGCCTGGCGTGCTGCGATTCATGGGGTCGCAGAGTCGGACATGACTGAGTGACTGAACTGAACTCTACTGAACTGAAGATGGGAGGCAGCAGGGTTAGAAGGAGAAAGAGGGACTTCTTGGTGGTCCAGCAGTTAAGAATCTGCCTTGCAATGCAGTGGATGGGATTCGGGTTTTATCCCTGGTTGGGGAACTAAGATTCCACATGCCTAGGAGTAACTAAGCCCATGAGTCACAACCAGAGAGTGTGTGCACTGCAATGAAAGATCTCATGATGCAATGAAGATCCTGCGTGCTGCAACTAACACTCAGTGCCGCTAAACAAATTAATTAATTTTTTTAAAAAGAAATATGTATGGCAAAACCAATACAATATTGTAAAGTAAAATAAAGTAAAAATAAAATATAAATAAACATGCTTTGGTAGTTCAAAAAAAAAATGAAAAGAAATAGAAAAAGAAGTAGCCTGAACCTACAGTTGATGGGGTCTGACCCTATGAGGTTTATGATGTAAAGGAGTTAGCAAGAGTGGCAGAGACAGAATGACTGAAGTCTCCATGCAATTACTATGTGAATTTTGACCAGATGAGTGTAAACTGGCATAGACCAGTGCAGAGCATTTGATGTCAGATGTGGAAATGGGTGAAGAGTAAGCCAGACAACGTAAAGGATCTATTACATACAATAGCCCCTTTTAAGATAAATGTTCCTACTCCCAAATTTCCAATAATATTCTTCTACATTTCCTTCTGGTGTTATAATATTGCTTTTCAAAGTTAGGACTTTAATCTCCTTGAGGTTTTTTTTTAATACCTATGTTGTGAGATGGAAGTTGATTTTTCTCCTTATAGTGAGGCAACTCTCCCAACTGTGCACTGAAAAATTCACTGAGTTCCCCAAGGAGTGATGTCTCAGTCCCCTGTGTTATCAAGGTTTTGCTTCTGACCTCCTTTGGTTCACTGCTCTACTTGCTGTTTTGCGTCAGCGCTGTCCTGATGATTCTAGCTTTGCAGTATATCCCGTTATTTGGAAGGGCACATATCCCTTCTGCCATTCTTTTGAGAAGTGTCTTTATTGATAGATGTGCTTTTCCCACATATAGTTTAGAATCAGATTCTCTTCAACTAGGATTTTGATGCAATTACATTTAATTTGTAGGTTAATTATTGTGAGAATTACTATTTTTACAATGTTAAGCCCTTCTACCAACGAACATAAAATACGCTCTCGATTATTCAGGTTTTCTTTTATGCATTTTAATAGGCTTTTACATTTTTAATCCAGATATAGTCTTCCTTCAGTATTCACGGGAGACTGATTTTAGAAGCCCCTCAGATAGCAAAACTGCAGCTACTCAAGTGTCTTGTATCAAATGATGTACTATTTGCATATAACCTAAGTGCATCCTCCTGTATACTTTTACTTCTTTCTAAATTACTTATAATATCTAATACCATGCCAAAGTTATGTAAATATTGCCAGCATGTGGCAAATTCGAGTTTTGTATTTTGGATCTTTCCCAAGTATTTTTGATCCAGAGTTGGTTGAATCAGAGGATGTGGAACCCACATTTCATGTGCATTCAACATTTCTTTCTTTTTTTTTTTTTTGGTTCTATTAGTTTATTGCTACCAACCCATCTCCCTCCACCCTCTTGCATGCATGCTCAGACGTGTAACCCCATGGACAGCAGGCCACCAGGGACCTCTGTCCATGGACTTTTTCAGGCAAGGATATTGGAGTGGGTTGCCATTTCCTTCTCCAGGTCAACGTATGTTAAATTTCAGCATATGCTATAGTTTCATGGCTATTAAATGTAGTATCTTATTTACTGGGTTTTGAAGGTGTACAGAAATACTATTGATTTTTGTATATTACCTTGCTATCTAGCAACCTTCCTGAGCTTTGGTGGTGGTTTAGCTACTAAGTCGTGTCCGACTCTTGCGACCCCATGGACTGTAGCCGACCAGGTTCCACTGTCCATAGGATTTTCCAGGCAAGAATACTGGGGTGAGTTCCCATATCCTTCTCCAGGGGATCTTCCTGACCCAGAGACTGAACCAGGGTCTCCTGCACTTCAGGCATATTCTTTACTGATTTGAGCTATGAGTGAAAGTGAACTTTATTTAGACCTAATAATTTGTTAATTCTCTTGGGTTTTCCAGATAAATGGAAGTGACATTTAAATAACAGAAACAACGTCTCCCTTTTCCTGCAGTTCTTAGTCTCTCTCTTTCCCATGGCAATATATTGGTAGTTCTCTATTATAAACCAGAGAAGGCAATGGCACCCCACTCCAGTACTCTTGCCTGGAAAATCCCATGGACGGAGGAGTCTGGTGGGCTGCAGTCCATGGGGTTGCTAGGAGTTGAACATGACTGAGCGACTTCACTTTCACTTTTCACTTTCATGCATTGGAGAAGGAAATGGTGACCCACTCCAGTGATCTTGCCTGGAGAATCCCAGGGATGGGGGAGCCTGGTGGGTTGCTGTCTATGGGGTCACACAGCAGCAGCAGCTATGATAAATGGCTTTGGTGGTTTTTCTTTTCTGAATTAAAATTTTCTTTCTGAATTAAAAGAGATCAGTCTAAGGGCTCACCGTGTATAGTCTCTGACTTCTAGATCCTCTTTTAAAGAGCTGCTTGATTAGGTCAGACTCACATAGGATAGTCGCTCTTGATTTATTTAAAGTCAACTGATTAGGAACTTTAATTACATCTCCCAAATCCTTTCCTATCCTATCCCTTAGCTATAATAAAACCTAATCACAAGAATTGCATCTCATCAAAGTCACAGGTCCTGCCCATGCTTAAGAGAAAGCAATTAGACAAAGTCTTGTCCCATTGGGAATCATCTTAGAATTCTGCCTACCACATACTTTCAGTTCAAATTCAGGACTACCTGACTTCTTCCAGCTTCCACCATTATCTTTTTCTGCATGTCAGAATCTCAGTTCTCAGTAACACCCATACACTTATTTCCTTTATCTTGCAATACACACTAACAGTCTCAGAATGATAATAAAACCAAAACTCCACCACCACTGTGATTCCAAAAAAAATTTTAAGGACTTACTTGGTGGTCCAGTGGTTAAAGCTGTGCTTCCAATAAAGCGGGAGTGTGTTCCATCCCTGGTTGGGGAACTAAGATCCCACATGCCCTGTGGTATGGCCAATAAGTTAATAAGATAAAATAAGTGAAATTACTTAGAAATGTTTAAGACTTTATATGTGTGTGTGTGTTTGTGTGTGTGTGCACGCACACACACGTGTTACCATTCTTTCATCCTTTGGGTATATCCCACCAGGCATGTAGAGTCCAATTATTTGTTTTAAAGTCACTTGGAATAGAAGCTCCCTGTGAGTAATCAACTTGATGAACAGTTAGGTTTTATTTGTTTCAATTTGTTTTCACTTTTTAGGGACTGCCTTTTAATATAAATTGAATTTTATTGTGTTAAATGTTTACATAGTTCTATAATAAAATCTGCAGAACAGATATATTTAGAGAATTCTAGCTTCTCTATTATTGGCTCTTCCTCATAGGCAGTTTTTAAGTATTTTTTTATGATTTAATCTCTTATTATTTTTTAATATAAGCAAATATGTATATATGTTTGCATCTGATGGAGGGAATCACATTATGATTTCACAATTTTTAATGGTTATTTTTCTATTCAAACTTGTTTCTCCTTGTGTCATTAAGTATTTCATGTTTTTCCAGCTTCGATTCCTTTCATTTAGATTTTCCAATTTATTAGCATGCAGTAGTTCATAATCTTTCTAAAACTATTTTGACTGTAAATTATTTCCTCATTAATTTTTGCAGTATTTACTTGTATATCTTTCTACTTTTTCTTGGTCTTATTACAGAATCATCTAGTCTTGTCAACAAATTGTCTTTTACTGTTATTCATATTTATTGCTTTTCTTCCCTCTCACCCACCATTGTCAAATATCATTGATTTTTTTCTCTTAGCTTTTGCATTGAACACTTAGCTCTTTGGTTTCAATATATCTTGTTTGTCAAATAAATGTGTGTGGTGCTATAAATCCCTTTTAAGTACTATCTTACACACACTTTGACACTTGGTGTTTTCATTGTATTTTGCAGTTTCCTTTATTACAATTTCTCTATTGTAGTATGTAATAGTATTTTTACATTTGAAGATTTTTACGAATTTTAAGCTACCCTTTTGTTATTGATTTCTAAATTTATTGCATTATGGTCAGAGAGCATGGCCTACATGATGTTAATTCTCTGGAATTTATTGAAGAGCATGACCAGTACATGACTGATCTTTGTGACTATTCCTTATATTCCTTGGAAAGAACATGTATCCTTTATTTGTTGAGTATGAAGCTCTCTATTAGAGTGAACTGACTAATTGAGTTATTAAAATACATTTTATCTTCAATTTTAAATATAAACAATTCAGTCTATCAGCTTCTAAGTACATACACACAGTTCCCAACTTATGATGGTTCAACTTGAGACTATTCAGCTATATGGTGATGGGAAAGTGATACACTTTCAGTAGAAACTGTCCTTTGAATCTTGATCTTTGATCTTTTCCTGGGCTATCAGTATTCAGTACAGTGATCTCTCCTGATGCTGGACCATGGCCGTGAGTCACAGTTCCTAGTCAGTCAGAAGATCACCAGGGTGCACAACTGATGTATTTACAACCATGCTGTACCCAAACAACTGCTTTGCTTTTCACTTTCAGTACAGAATTCAATTTCCAAGGTGGCCCTTGTGGTAAAGAACCCGTCTGCCAATGCAGGAGACATAAGAGACGTGGGTTCAATCCCTGGGTTGGGAAGATCCCCTGGAGGAGGGCATGGCAACCCACTCCAGCACTCTTCCCTGGAGAACCCCACGGACAGAGGAGCCTGGTGGGCTACAGTCCATGGGGTCACACAGAGTCGGACACAACTGAAGCGACTTAGCATACCGCACGCAGTGTTTAATAAATTACGTGAAATAGTCAACACTTTATTATAAAATAGGCTTTGTGTTAGATGATCTTACCCAACTGTTGGCTAATGTAAGTATTCTGAGCATGTTTAAGGTAGGCTACGCTAAGCCATGATTAGTAGATTAAGTGTATTAAGTGTTTTCAGTGTTTTAATGTTTCAATGTTTTCAAGATAAAACTCCTTCGTAAGTCAAAGAAGATCTCTACATTAAGTGTCCAATTATGCTTGTTGATTCTATGAGTTCTTGCTTTATATTTTTTGAGGTGATATTGCTGGGTGCATATAGTTTGTAATCTTTATAGCTTCTCAGTCTTGTACTGCTTATGAAGTCCTCTTTGTCCCTTATGAAGGTTTCTACTTTAATGCCTATTTTGAGTGATATTAAATGGTTTCTTTTGATTCATATTTATCCTGTATTTCTTTTTCCATCTCTTAATATTCCAATAATGATTCACTGGGCACTCTCTTTGGCAGTGTCATATAATAGCATGACAAACATCAGGATGCCCCTGAGTCCAAGCTCAGCTCCTCAAGTTGCCACAGGTAGCCTCAGCTGTCTCTGGTCCTGTACTGTACCCTGCTCATTTTCTCATCATTTTTCTCCCCACAATGGTCTTGTTCATTATTAGATTCCTGTGTTGCAGCACTGTACCTGATATTTAGTAGGCACTCAGTAAATATTTGTTCAGTATGAATGCCCTCAAGGAAAGTACAGCCTTGTTAGGGAAATAAGACCCCTTTAAGGATAATTGATGGAGCACTTACTCTCTGTGAAATCTTTCCCACACATACCACCTCTCTGATCTCATCGCCAACCTTCCCCCTCCCTCTGACTGTGTTCCATCTGCACTGATCCTACTGTTGCTGCGTTTACCAAGCTCATCACAGCTTCAGGATCTTTATACCTGCTCTCCCCTGACTTTTCACAGCTCACTCCTTCACATTTCAGGTCTGTTTGGATGGCATATCTTCAGACAACCTTCCCCTAATCGTCCTGTTTAAAATACTACCCTCTCTCCCAATCTAGTCATTCTCTGTAGTTGTTTTTTTCAAGTAACAGTTATCACTGTACAATATTACATTATTTGTTTGGCTACATGCTTACTATCTCTAGAATGTAAGCTCTTTAAAGACATCTAGAGCAGTGCCTGGCAAAGAGTAGACACTCACTGAATTTTTGTTGAGAGAATTTTCAGTTAATTCTCAAGGAAAAAGCTTTAAAGAAGTGTGAGGGTACCTATTTTATGGATGAAGTAAATAAAGCTGCTGTTGCTGCTAAGTCGCTTCCAGTCGTGTCCGACTCTGTGCAGCCCCATGGACTGCAGCCCACCAGGCTCCTCTGTCCATGGGATTTTCCAGGCAAGAGTACTGGAGAGGGTTGCCATTGCCTTCTCTGAAAATAAAGCTGAGAAGTTTCAGTAATTTGCCTAAGAACACAGCGATGGAGCAGGATGTGAAAATAGGTCCTTTTGACTCCATAGACCATCCATAATCCCCACCACCACGTTCAGTTCAGTTTTCAGTTCAGTTGCTCAGTCGTGTCTGACTCTTTGCGACCCCATGAATTGCAGCACACCAGGCCTCCCTGTCCATCACCAACTCCCAGAGTTCACTCAGATTCACGTCCATCCAGTCAGTGATGCCATCCAGCCATCTCATCCTCTGTTGTCCCCTTCTCCTCCTGCCCCCAATCCCTCCCAGCATCAGAGTCTTTTCCAGTGAGTCAACTTTTCGCATGAGGTGGCCAAAGTACTGGAGTTTCAGCTTTAGCATCATTCCTTCCAAAGAAATTCCAGGGCTGATCTCCTTCAGAATGGATGGATTGGATCTCCTTGCAGTCCAAGGGACTCTCAAGAGTCTTCTCCAACACCACAGTTCAAAAGCATCAATTCTTCGGCGCTCAGCTTTCTTCACAGTCCAACTCTCACATCCATGCATGACCACAGGAAAAACCATAGCCTTGACTAGATGGACCTTAGTCAGCAAAGTAATGTCTCTGCTTTTGAATATGCTATCTAGGTAGGACATAACTTTTCTTCCAAGGAGTAAGCATCTTTTAATTTCATGGCTGCAGTCACCATCTGCAGTGATTTTGGAGCCCAAAAATAAAGTCTGACACTGTTTCCACTGTTTCCTCATCTATTTCCCATGAAGTGATGGGACCGGATACCATGATCTTCATTTTCTGAATGTTGAGCTTTAAGCCAACTTTTTCACTCTCCTCTTTCACTTTCATCAAGAGGTTGTTTAGTTCCTCTTCACTTTCTGCCATAAGGGTGGTGTCATCTGCATATCTGAGGTTATTGATATTTCTCCTGGCAATCTTGATTCCAGCTTGTGTTTTTTCCAGTCCAGCGTTTCTCATGATGTACTCTGCATAGAAGTTAAATAAGCAGGGTGACTATAGACAGCCTTGACGTACTCCTTTTCTAACTGAAACCAGTCTGTTATTCCATGTCCAGTTCTAACTGTTGCTTCTTGACCCGCGTACAGGTTTCTCAAGAGTCAGGCCAGGTGGTCTGGTATTCCCATCTCTTTCAGAATTTTCCACAGTTTATTGTGATCCACACAGTCAAAGGCTTTGGCATAGTCAATAAAGCAGAATAGATGTTTTTCTGGAACTCTCTTGTTTTTTCCATGATCCAGCGGATGTTGGCAATTTGATCTCTGGTTCCTCTGCCTTTCTAGAACCAGCTTGAACATCAGGGAGTTCACGGTTCACGTATTGCTGAAGCCAGGCTTGGAGAATACTGTCTCCTAATGAAGGAGATGCAAACACACAAAACTGTAGGGAATCAAGTGCGAGCTGGGGGCTTGTGGTTTTTCCAGTGAAATCAGCTGGGATGGAGTCACTGCTTGGCAGAAGGCTGGGCGCTTTGTATGACTGAGAGTTGGAAAGGTAGGGACAGGAGTGAGGGCAAATCCCTGGCTCAGTCCATGATTGCCCACCGTAGCCTCTTTCTTGGCTGAAGAATCGGTTCTGATTTGCTCCCTGGGGGAGCAGGGAGGGTAGAGGGTAAGCTGTAGGGGAGAAGGGCATGAGCCTGCCTTCTGGGGTCTTTGGGTCAAACACTTCAACAAAGAACCCTCACTAAGGAGCCCTGTGTACTGCAGTTAGGAGGGCGGTACAAATGCGAATTCTAAGGAGTGCAGCCTCGGGTTAAGTTTAGACCAGGTCGAAACTCCCCTTTGACAAGGATTATCTGTGTTGGGGAGAGCGGTTGTTGGAGGGGGGGCATCCAGGCTGGAGGGGGCCAGAGCTATTGTTTATTCATTTATAATTTTTGGCTGCGCTGGGTCCTTGTTGCTCCATGTGAGCTTTCTCTAGTGGTGGCGAGCGGGGCTACTCTCTGGTTGCGGGGCATGGCCTTCTCATTGCAGCAGCTTCTCTTGTGGCGGGCTCCAGCTGTAAGGGCTTCAGCAGCTCTGGTGCACCAGTTCAGTAGTCGCGGCCCATGGGCTTAGTCATCCTGCAGCATATGGAATATTTCCAGCTCAGGGATCCAACCTGTGTCCCCTGCGTTGGGATGCAGATTCTTAACCATGGGGCCACCAGGGAAGTCCCAGGGTGTCTTATTTAGAGAAGATAGAGGTTATTGTTGAACTGGGTAGGAGCTGACCTGATAATCAGCCTTCCCCAGAAAGGATGAGGGCAAGGAAACAGCTTCGACCACAAGTGGCATCCAGGGCCTTCTCATTTCCAGCATTAGAGGAGGCTTGCTTGGCCTGGGAGAGGGCTGTGGACCCCGGATGTCTTAGGAGTGGACCATGGCTCCTGCCACGCTTCCTCACGGGGGTCACCTTGCAGGCAAGGCTCCAGCCAGTTCTGGGTAACCAAGGCAAGGAGAGAGCAGAGGGCAGGAAGTGTGTAGGGACAGTTCAAAGGCAGCAGCTGGGGGCAGCTTATCAGCTGTTTCTGGGAAGTGAAAGTCAGCCAGGCAAAGGAAAAGAGAAGAAGCAAAAGCAGAGAGGCATCAGCCACCACCGGAAGAAAGGGAAAGAAAACTCTCAGTGGGCTCAAAGTGTTCTGGGAGCCTCAGAGAGTGAGGGTCCTGCTGGCCACTTCTCTCTCTTTTTAGTTTTAGTTGTCTATTGGCTACCCTGGGTCTTTGCTGCTGGGTGCGGGCTTTTCTCTAGCTGCAGCGAGCATGAGCCGCGCTTCAGCTGCGGTCCGCAGGCTCCTCTTTGCGGTGGCTGTTCTCGTTGCAGCGCACAGGTTCCAGGGTGCAGCAGGCTCTAGAGCACTTGTGTGTCTGGGCTCGGGTGCCCCACAGCAAGCAGAGTCTTCCTGGACCAGGGATCAGACCTGTGTCCCTTGCATTGTCAGGTGGATTCCCAAACACTGGACCGCCAGGGAGGTCCCTGGCCAAAGGTTTTCTTGGAAGAATGGGACGGAAAGGCTGAGTCTTGGAACCAGGTATCCTTATCCTTTTCAGGGCTCCTTCCTGAGAGGTAGATGTGAGGTGTATGCTGCTCAAATGCTCACAGCATCCTTTTTCTTCAAATTGTTGTTTAGTTGATCAGTTGAGTCTGATACTTTGTGACCCCATGGACTGTAGCCCGACAGACTCCTCTGTCCATGGTATTTCCCAGGCAAGAACACTGGAGTGGGTTGCCATTTCCTCCTCCAGAGGATCTTTTCAACCCAGGGATCGAACCCGCATTATGGCTCCTAAATTGGCAGGCGGATTCTTTACCACTGAGCCACTAGGGAAGATCCTGCTTCAAATGCCTCTTCCCTAAAGGGTGGCACTTGATTATCCTCAAACCTCTAAAAAGGTAGTAACTGTAATTTTGGTCCTAGGTAAGGTCAATTGTTTCCCTCAAGGTTGTCTCCTAAGAAAAATGCTTTAAAAATAACAAAAGATGTTGGCGATGTTACTGTAAGATACCTTCCCCCTCAGGGCTGAAAGCTGTAAGTCCTTCGTACAAACACTCATTATAAAATTCTTATGTCACTAAAATGATGCCACAGCACAAATGCCAACTGTTTTTTAAATGTTTTGGCTTTGCTTTTGATAAAATCATCATTTACAGGGCTCCTTGCCTGCAAGTCCTTTTAGAACTAACACCCAAAGAAGATGTCCTTTTCAATATAGGGGACTGGAATGCTAAAGTAGGAAGTCAAGAAACACCTGGATTAACAGGCAAATTTGGCCTTGGAATGTGGAATGAAGCAGGGCAAAGACTAATAGAGTTTTGCCAAGAAAATGCACTGGTCATAGCAAACACCCTCTTCCAACAACACAAGAGAAGACTCTACACATGGACATCACCAGATGGTCAACACCGAAATCAGATTGATTATATTCTCTGCAGCCAAAGATGAAGAAGCTCTATACAGTCAGTAAAAACAAGACCAGGAGCTGACTGTGGCTCAGACCATGAACTCCTTATTACCAAATTCAGACTGAAATTGAAGAAAGTAGGGAAAACCACTAGACCATTCAGGTATGATCTAAATCAAATCCCTTATGATTATACAGTGGAAGTGAGAAATAGATTTAAGGGCCTAGATCTGATAGATACAGTGCCTGATGAACTATGGAATGAGGTTCGTGACATTGTACAGGAGACAGGGATCAAGACCATCCCGACGGAGAAGAAATGCAAAAAAGCAAAATGGCTGTCTGAGGAGGCCTTACAAACAGCTGTGAAAGAAGAGAAGCAAAAAGCAAAGGAGAAAAAGGAAAGATATAGGCATCTGAATGCAGAGTTCCAAAGAATAGCAAGAAGATATAAGAAAGCCTTCTTCAGTGATCAATGCAAAGAAACAGAGGAAAAGAACAGAATGGGAAAGACTAGAGATCTCTTCAAGAAAATTAGAGATACCAAGGGAACATTTCATGCAAAGATGGGCTTGATAAAGGACAGAAATTGTCTGGACCTAACAGAAGCAGAAGATATTAAGAAGAGGTGGCAAGAATACACGGAAGAACTGTACAAAAGATCTTCACGACCCAGATAATCATGATGATGTGATCATTCATCTAGAGCCAGACATCTTGGAAAGTGAAGTCAAGTGGGCCTTAGAAAGAATCACTACGAACAAAGCTAGTGGAGGTGATGGAATTCCAGTTGAGCTGTTTCAAATCCTGAAAGATGATGCTGTGAAAGTGCTGCACTCAATATGCCAGCAAATTTGGAAAACTCAGCAGTGGCCACAGGACTGGAAAAGGTCAGTTTTCATTCCAATTCCAAAGAAAGGCAATGCCAAAGAATGCTCAAACTACCGCACAATTGCACTCATCTCACATGCTAGTAAAGTAATGCTCAAAATTCTCCAAGCCAGGCTTCAGCAATACGTGAACCATGAACTCCCTGATGTTCAAGCTGGTTTTAGAAAAGGCAGAGGAACCAGAGATCAAATTGCCAACATCTGCTGGATCATGGAAGAAGCAAGATAATTCCAGAAAAACATCGATTTCTGCTCTATTGACTATGCCAAAGCCTTTGACTGTGTGGATCACAATAAACTGTGGAAAATTCTGAAAGAGATGGGACTACCAGACCACCTGGCCTAACTCTTGAGAAATCTGTATGCAGGTCAGGAAGCAACAGTTAAAACTGGACATGGAACAACAGACTGGTTCCAAATAGGGAAAGGAGTACGTCAAGGCTGTCTATAGTCACCCTGCTTATTTAACTTCTATGCAGAGTACATCATGAGAAACACTGGACTGAAAAAAATATAAGCTGGAATCAAGATTGCCGGGAGAAATATCAATAACCTCAGATATGCAGATGACACAACTCTTATGGCAGAAAGTGAAGAGGAGCTAAAAAGCCTCTTGATGAAAGTGAAAGAGGAAAGCGAAAAAGTTGGCTTAAAGCTCAACATTCAGAAAATGAAGATCATGGCATCCGGTCCCATCACTTCATGGGAAATAGATGGGGAAACAGTGGAAACGGAGTCAGACTTTATTTTTTTGGGCTCCAAAATCACTGCAGACAGTGACTGCAGCCATGAAATTTAAAGATGCTTACTCCTTGGAAGGAAAGTTATGTCCTACCTAGATAACATATTCAAAAGCAGAGACATTACTTTGCTGACTAAGGTCCATCTAGTCAAGGCTATGGTTTTTCCTGTGGTCATGCATGGATGTGAGAGTTGGACTGTGAAGAAGGCTGAGTGCCGAAGAATTGATGCTTTTGAACTGTGGTGTTGGAGAAGACTCTTGAGAGTCCTTTGGACTGCAAGGAGATCCAACCAATCCATTCTAAAGGAGATCAGCCCTGCGATTTCTTTGTAAGGAATGATGCTAAAGCTGAAACTCCAGTACTTTGGCCACCTCATGCGAAAAGTTGACTCACTGGAAAAGACTCTGATGCTGGGAGGGATTGGGGGCAGGAGAAGAAGGGGACAACAGAAGATGAGATGGCTGGATGGTATCACGGACTTGATGGATTCGAGTCTGAGGGAACTCTGGGAGATGGTGTTGGACAGGGAGGTCTGGCGTGCTGCAATTCATGTGGTCGCAAAGAGTCGGACACGACTGAGTGACTGAACTGAACTGCCTGCAAAGTTCTCTCTTGTGCCTGTGATGCTAAGTGAGACTGTTAGGTGACAAGTTCACTTGTTGGCTAAAAACTGTCTAGATTTAAGGCTGATTTGGAGTCTCCTAGGACAAGGAAAGACTGGATAAATTATAACTCTTTCAGTTAATGTTAAGCACCATTCAGTTATTTACTTTAAAGTATGGTGCCCCAGTAGGCTTGCTCTGTGTCTTTACTGAATGACAGAATGCTTGAAAAATGAAAGCTTTTCGTTGAAAAACATTTAAAGTACATAGAATCACAACTGTGGACCGTCTCTGAAACGTTCCTTTCTATTCCTCCTCTTCCCCATAAATTTTGCATTTTAGGCCCTAGAGTTCTGGGTCCTAGAGTCTAGGGCCTCGCCTGTGGAACTCTGATTCCAGGACCAGCAGTATCTGCCTCACCTGGAAACTTGTTAGAAACATAGACACTTCATCTCCACCTTGGATCCACTGAAGATTCTGCATGGTAACAAGACCTCTGAGTGATTTGCGTGCATGTTCAAAGTTGGAGAAACACTGCTCTAAGGCACCTGTGCTCCCTCCTTCCTGAGGCATCAGGTCAGGAGGCCCTGCTGGGGCCTGGCTTCAGCAAACGGCTATCAGGGTCACTGGGCAGGTCCACAAAGCACAGTGTGTAGAGGGCTGGAGGCTACAGAGGGTTCAAATCCCAGTGGTACTGCTGAAGGAACTTTATCACGTGGGCAAGTAGCTTAAAAAATTTTAATCTTACAGAAAACGTGCAAGAATAGTACAAAGAACTTCCATATAGCCTTTATCCCTAATTCACTGATTATTAACATTTTAAAGAATCTGCCTGCCAGTTCAGGAGATGTGACTTCAATCCCTGGGTTGGGAAGGTCCCCTGGAGAAGGCAATGGCAACCCACACCAGTATTCTTGCCTGGAGAATCCCATGGACAAAGGAGCCTGACAAGCTATAGTCCACGGGGTTACAAAAGAGTAGGACACAGCTTAGCAACTGAACAACGGCAGCACAATATACCACTACTCAGCAAGAGAAAAGAGCTAGGTACTGGTACATAGGATAATATTTTGGATCTCAAAAACAACATGCTGAGTGAAAGAACCTCGCTACTAAAAACCACATACTGTAAGATTTTATTTATGTGAAATTCTAGAAAAACTGAAACCTTACCAACAGGAGGCATGTCAGTGGTTACCTGTGGTCTGGAGTACGGAGGTGAGGACTGACTGCAGAGGGGTAGAAGGGAACATTCTGGAGTGATGGGAGTGTTCTAAAACTGGGTCATCATGGTAATCGCACGATGTATACATTTACCTAAATTTACTCTCTACTTAAAAAGGTTAATGTAGATTATAGTCTAATGCAGATTATACCTCAATAAAACTGTAAACAAAACCCAAACGTATCCGTCTTCCACTGGAGTTCAACTCATGAGCGTGTCTTCCTTCACAGCCTGGCTCCAAACCTATCTTCCCAGTCTTAGCTCCCACCTCTCCCCTCCACGCATTCACTCAACAAACATTCGAACATTCCACAAATGGCCCAGCGTTAGACATTCTGCAGAGGGCCAGAAAAGAGAACCTCTGTCCTCAGGGAACTCACAGTCCAGTCTAGGAGCAGAAAGAAAGGGTGCCCAACACGGACAAACACCAGGGATCCTAGAGGATCACCGAGTCTTAAAGGAGACAAAGAAGAAGATACATTCTAGTCACTCTGAATTTCAAGTTTCAATTTAACCTTTTGAACAGAGACTATGAATTCACACTCTATTCACATTCCCCTCCCCAACCCATCCCCATGCTCCACTCTGGGATTCTGTCAGCTTCTGTTCACAGCTGCTCTTGTGGCTCTTGATGGATCTGGCTCTTACAGCCATTTACTAACGAAAGGAAAGAGAGAGAGGGAAGGATGGAGGAAGGAAGGGAACGGAGCCTCGGCTCCATCCGTCTACTCTCTTCCTCACTGAGCCTGGCTTTGGCCACCTAGAAAGCTAAAAGAGGGCTTCCCTGGTGGCTCAGTGTAAAGAATTTGCCTGCAATGCAGGAGACACAGGTTCAATTACTGGGCTGGGAAGAGACTCCAAAGAAGGAAATGGCAACGTGCTCTAATATTCTTACCTGGAAAATCCCCAAGGACAGAGGAGCCTGGTGGGCTGCAGCCCAGGGGTCACAAAAGAGTCAGACTTGACTTAGTGACTAAACAAAACAAAGCTAAAAGAACAAATCAGGTGAAAAGTCAAATGCACATCAGTCATACTTTAAGTCAAAAGAGATGACAGGGTTTACTATACTGCTTTTAGGAATGTGGGAATCACTTACAGTATTCAGGTTAATCAATGTCAAGTGATTTTGCAAAAGCAACTTGGATAACTGTAAAAATAAAACACTGGGTTAACTCTAAAATCTCTGTGTACTCACTCATGCCTGGAGCTGTGAGCTGTTCACTGCTAGGCCATTTCCAGAGGAATACTGTATTATCCTATTCCTTCCTAGGTGGGCAGTGAGAGGTGAGAGCTCTCTGTCTTCACTTCTGGGATGAAAAGGTTAAAGCTCTGGATTCTCCTTACCATGTCGTTGTTCAGATGTTAAGTTGTGTCTGACTCTTTGGTACCCTGTGGACTGCAGTAGGCCAGGGTTCCCTGTCTTTCACCATCTCTTGGAGTTTGCTAAAACTCCTGTCCATTGAGACGGTTGAGACGGTGATGCCAACCAGCCACCTTGTCCTCTGTTGCCCCCTTCTCCTCCTGCCTTCAATCCTTCCCACTGTCAGAGTCTTTGGGGAAGTTCCATTTCAGAGGAGGTGGAGCCATCAAAAAGACAAAAGAGGAAGAAAGCTTTCAAGCCTTTGCCTGCCCAGGACAGGATGGATCTGGGAAATGAGACGTTTCATTCAGGGAGGTTTCAGGAAAGGTGGCAGCTTAGCTCCTCTGGGGCTGTGGTCTTCAAAATTTCTTACTTACCTCCTAAAAGAAATTTGACAAATTATGTTTCTTCTTGTATTTTTAAAGGTCATATGTAAAATGTTTGATCTTAAGTAATTTCTGGCATATTATAGGTATTGCCATTTAAAAAATAAGATTGTTACATCATTCTTTAAATGTATCCAAGGGAACCTAAATACCATGATGCAACTAGCGTCCATTTAAAAAAACATGAACAAGCAATTCTTTAAGAGAAATTTAACACAATTCTTTTTCTCCTTATCTTGTATTTCTATTCCACTTGCCTCTGAACGTTTTAATGTGATATTTTAGGCTGCAAAGTCTTTTATTGATCAGCCTATTGTATTTCCTTATAGAAAATTGAAAAAAGCTCTGAGTCCCAAATGTTTAAAACGTTTATCTTGATCGATCGTGTTACCAATACAATTTTGTTATTTTGGGTTCAGTTTTGAATATCTAATTTATCTAAATTACATATCACGAATTTTGATCAACTGTTAAAATCACAGCAGAAAGGAACCCAACTTTGTAAAGCAATTATACTCCAATTAAAAAAAAAAACTGTTAAAGTGTAAAATATTTTTGCTGGAATAAAATAGGGTTCAGAGTCAACTCTATTTTCTAGTTTACACTTGTAAGGATAGAAGCATGAAACATTTTGTTCATTCATTCAACAAATTTTTCTTGAGTGCCTCCTACATGGCAATAGGAACTCTAGGCACTTGGGATAAACTAGTAAACACTACAGACAAATCTCTGCTCTTGTGGAGCCTACATTCTAGGGAAATGACAGACAATAAGAAGTACACCTAACACATACGTAGACAGTGCAGTCTGTTAGAAGATAAGAGCTATGGGAAGACAGAACGGGGAAGGGGAACCTGGGGTTTAGACTGAGGGCTCAGAATAGGCTGTGATTTTAAAAAGGTCAGGGTGGGCTTCAGGGAGAAGATGGTATTTGACTAAAGTAGGTGAGGGAGTTAGCAGTGCAGATATCTGGGGATGTGGGTAGCAAGAAGAGGGAACAGTTAATGCAAAGGTCTTGCCTTGAGAGCTTGGCTGTTGTCTTCTGAGGTCAGGTAAGAGGTCCGTAAGGCCACAGCAGAGTCATCCAGGAGAGGAGGAACAGAAGATGAGATCAGAGAGGTAAGGATCAGAAGTGTGGCAGTGGTGCAGATCTCATAGGACCCTGTAGACTATTTTAAGGATATAGACTTTTAGGCTGAATGAAATGAGGAGCCACAGAAGGGATTTAAGCAGACGTATATTTTAGGAGGATCACTCTGGCTGTTATGCTGAGAACAGACTCTAAGGGGCAAGCATGAAAGCAGGGAGAGCTTTGAGAAGACTAACTCTAGCATTAGGTGATGGTGGAATGGATCAGGGACCAGTGGAGGTGGTAAGGGATACTTTGGCTCTGGACTAGACATGGGATGGATAAGAAAGAGGGAAGTCTAGCATGGCTCCAGGGCTTTTGGTCTGAGCAACTTCAAGGATGGACGTGTCATCAACAGAGATAGGGAAGTGGTTGGGCTGAAGAGATCTGAGGGAGAAGACGTGTAGCAGGCTGCTGGTATCATCATCTGGAGTTCAGATGAGGAGCTGGAGATAAATTGGGAGTTGTCATCCTATATGATGATATCATATATCTTACAGGGTACTGAAAGTCAGGAGACCTGATTAGATCACCAGTGAAATGTGAGTAGATAAAGAAAACAGAAGAAATCCAAGGAATGCGCCCTGGGCCATTACGAGGTCTGGGAGAAGAGACAGAATCAACAAAAAGAAAGAAGTCAGGGAATGAAGGTTCTGATGAAGTGATGAGGAGGAAAAGCAAGAGAGGGCAGTTTTTTTTGTTTTTTGTTTTTAAGGGTGAATGAAGTGGTTAGCTGTGTCAGCTGTTACAGACAGGTCAATTTAAGATGATAATTGAGAATAGATCATTGGACTTAGGCAATGTGAAGTTCACTGCTGACCTCAATAAGAACAGTTTTGATAAAGTGATAAGGATAAAAGCATGAATGGAGGGGGTTTAAGAGAGTGTGGGAGACCCTCTCGGCTCAAGACATAAAATACACACATATGTAATCTCATGTATGTTGCGGCTCAAGACATAAAATACACACATATGTAATCTCATGTATGTTGATGTTTCTATTACATATGTGTACAGTCATAACATACACATTATATTTTGCATGCTTTTGATCTTTATATTAATTGTACCATATGGTACATGTTCTGTTGCCCTAGAGTGGGAGAAGAACAAGAGACAGCACAGGAAACTCTTAGGAATTTTGTTGTTAAGGAAGCAGAAAAATGGGAAGGTTATCGCTAGTGGAAGTGAATCAAATAGAAAATTTTATAGGACTGGAGAAATAAGGGCTGTTTATAAGCTTATGGGAATCAGCCAGTAGAGACGGAAACACTGATAAAAGAGGAGCGGGGGACAATTGGTGGAGTCATGGTAATAATCTTGATTAAACAAGACAATATTGTGGTCTCCTGCCTTTAGGGAGGGGATTAGCTTTAGTTCGGAGCATGGAAAATTCACCTATGTAATGGAAGGGAGGGTGGAGTAGAGGTTACAGAGGCTACCATGTGGTTTATGGGTAGATGAGACAGCGAGATTCTATGGAAGTTTTTGTCTCATGGGTTCAACATTCTCAGTGGAATAGGAAGCAAGGTCACGAGTCAGTGAGGATGGGAGGGAAGCGGGGAACAGGTTGGAGGACACAGGAGGTCTGACATCTAGAAGAATGGAGGAGGGAAGGAGGATTCCTGGGCAGCAAGCACTAAGAGCCCACAAGCAGTTCACGGTGATGAAATCAAAGTGAAGCTGGTTAGTGACTGTGTTCTTCTTTAGCCACATTCAGACGCACAGGGCCGACATGAAACAGATGGAAAGTGGGCTTGAATCAGGGCTGTGGTTTTGCCCAGTAAGCACAATGAGGCGGGAGGAGGGGAGAGGGTTGAGAGTGTGTGCAAGAGAGTGACTGTGGGATGACTGGCCAGGAATTTAAGTTGGGTACGGATGGGACTGGCTCAGCCGGTAAAGAATCTGCCTGCAATGCAGGAGACCTGGGTTCGATCCCTGGGTTGAGAAGACCCCCTGGAGAAGGGAACGGCTCCCCACTCCACTATTCTGGCCTAGAGAATTCCATGGACTGTATAGTCCATGGGGTCGCAAAGAGTCGGTCATGACTGAGCGACTCATTTTTAAGGATGGGAGAGAGTGATAAGTGGGTTGCAGAACTGCTGGAGTTAGAGTACTACAGGGAAATATGGAAACAGGAGGCAGTGTTCAGAGTGAGGTGTTTGAAATTGTGATGATGAAGAAAGTTTCCAAGTTTGACGAGGCTCCCATGATTATGCCAAGGGAATGAGAGGCGCAGTGAGGGTAGGATAGATCCTCAGAGGAGAAGTCAAGGAACTGAGAGGTAAGGGAAGGCGGATGATCATCAGAGTATACATGCTACAGGATAACTGCCTGGGATTAGGACTGACATGGTGTTGGAGGGCCTGATGAGAACAAATGATGAGAAAATGCGGGGGAATGTGAGCAAGGATGAGGGACACTGGATGACAAGATTTAAAGCTGCAGGCGAATCGGGAGGAGAGAGGATGGTCTAGAAATACTGCACAAGGACAAGCTGGACGCTCACCTCACCTCCAAGCCCAGTCTAGGAGGCTCCCGGTTGAAAAAACAGGACCTACTACTCAGAGGGGAAGGGGAAACTGCCCCAGGGAAGTCAGGTTTCCCTTAAACCAGGACCTGAAAGGAATCCGAAGAAATTCTGAGGTTGAGCTTATAGGAACCGTCCCTTGCCCAAGTAAACAGACAGACTCTAATGTGGCCCCGCAGGATCTGGCCTCCAGGAATACATGCCCGGTGTGGTCTCCTTCCCTTGGATGGGGGTGGGACTGGTGATTTGCTTCCAATAGAGTAGGCAAAGGTGACAAGATGCATGTGTATAGATAACTACTAGAGACTGGAATGGAAGAAGTTTAGATTTAGCAATATTACTCAATTCTCTAAGTTCTTCCAAGTATACTGCCCAAGAATCACATGGTGATCTGTTATCAAGTCACGTAAAGTTTCCTTCAATTTTGTTGATAGTAAAGAACTGGAAGCCACCTGACTTGTATAACTTATAACCCACTTGTTCTGAGTCACTTTTCAGCAGGACACCAATTTCTGAACGTTCTTCTGAATTGTCCTAGAAGTTTTCTACATCTTGCATCTATGCGTCTGAGTAATGGGTGAGTTTTTACTTGGGTTTCTATGGTAGGAGTTGAACAGTTTTGAAAGGGGATGCTGTGTCTGCAAGTGCTTTCTTAAGCTGAGCAATTAAAAACAACAACAACAACAAAAAAACTCTGGTTGCATGCAGGATCTTAGTTCCCTCACCAGGAACTGAACCTGTGTCCTGGAGGCTTAACCACTCACTGGATGGCCAGGGAAGTCCCAAGCTGAGCAGTTTTAGACCATAGAACACATGCTGGTGAGGCATCTGCAAATGAACACCTTAAAACTGGTCTTGGAAAGTCTTCATAAAGCCCAGAGAACAACAGTTTGAACATAGTTTTGGAGGCTGTTGGGCAGAAAAAGAAAGAGCACAGGATGGGGTTAGGACCCTGGGAGTAAAACCTAGTTGGGGGAGAAGACAGATTCTGAGCGGAAAGACTTAAGAAATGACTTTTGAACCTTCCGACAGTAATCTTGGTGGGACGTTCAACAGAAATATTTCCTGGTTGGTGAGAAAAAAAATATATGTATATAGTATGTGTTTTCTGAAACTTTAAAAACATTGAGTAAATGCATTCATCTTGTAAAATTTTCAAATAACACAAAGTAAAAGAAAGTGAAATCGCTCAGTCTTGTCCAACTCTTTGTGACCACCATGGGGCGTAGCCCACCAAGCTCCTCGGTCCATGGGATTTTCCAGGCAAGAATACTTAGCGGGTTTGCCTTCTCCAGGGGATCTTCCCAACCCAGGGATTGAACCCAGGTCTCCCGCATTGCAGGCAGACGCTTTAACCTCTGAGTCGCCAGGGAAGCCCAAATGACACAAGTATGAGGTCAAAAGTGTAGTTTGCACCTTTCCTTTACCCAGCAGGTATTAACAGGTGTGCTGTAGGACCTCGAAAGTCCCTTCCAACTCCGAGGATCCGCCTAAACCTCTTCCAACAGGACCCATTCAGAAACTACAGTACCTGTTCAAGCTCTCAAATCTGTGGTTCCATGATCTGTCCTGCTCAACCTAAGAAGGTATCTCGTGCTCTGGATCCAGGGACCCGGGAATGGCGGAGAGGGAAGGTACGGTCACCCGTTTCTTTCCCAAATAACCCGCTACAGCTACGTTCTCCCCAAAGCAAACTGTTAAAAGTCTCATTTGTTTTTGCGGCCACGCAGGTCCACAAAAAAGAAAACCAACAACTAAAACAAAAAAACGAGGCCCGCCTGATCGTTGTTTATAAACTTACTAGACACCCACTAACACGCCAAGCTCTCTGGCGCTGTCTGGGTACTTTGTGGCAAAGGGACGCCCACGGAGCAGCCGCTCCCCCGATCTTTTGGGGGCAGCGCACTCCGCCCGGCCCGGGACCAGGCCGGGATTCGGGGCTCCCCGCCGCCGGCGCTGGCCCGCGGGCGCCTGCGCAGAGCGACCCTCCCGTCATTCCGGCGGGGGTTCGGGGCGGGGGCAGCGCGAGAAAGGAAAGCAGCGCGGGGAGAGGGGGAGGGTGGGGAGAAGAGGGCCAAACCCTGAAATTACCCGGATGTGGTCTCCGCGCGCGCATGCTCAGTGTGCTCCCGACAAGTTGGCAGCAACAACACGGCCCTGGTCGTCGTCGCCGCCGCCGCCGCTGCGGTAACGGGGCGGCTCGAGTGGCGGAGCCCGCGTTCGTAGCCGCCCGCTGTCCGCCGGAGGCCCCTTCCCGCCCTCCCCTCGGCTCCGCGGCTGCCCAAGGGGGCAGGAGCGGGTGAGGGGAGCCGGGCGCCCCGCGAGAGGGGCAACCCCTTGCCCCGGCCCTGCCGCGGGGCGGCCCGGGAGCTCGGAGGCGGCCCGGCCCGCGCGGGCAGCGGCGCGACGCCGAGGAGCGGGCGGCCTGGCCCGGACGCCTCGGGGCGGGGGGCGAGGAGCGCGCCGGCGCCCGCCGGGCGGAGGGTCGAGCCGCGGCGGGAGAGCGGAAGCCCCTCGCCGTCGCCCGGGCCCAGGTAACGCGCCCTGTCCCCCTCCCCTTCTCCCGGGCCGGGCCCGCGCGCCCCCGCCCGCGGCTTCCCCGCCCCGGGGCGGGCTCCGGGCGGCGGCGGGGAGCGCGCGCGGGAAGCCGGCGGGCCCGGCCCGGAGAACCGGCGCGGCCGCCTGCCGGGCCGGGCCGCGCCGCCTGGCGTCTCTCGGGCTCCGGAGTCGGTCCCGCGGCCCCGAGCTGCCCGCGGGGTCCGCGGCGGAGCCGAAGTGGGGCCCGCGCTGGGCGTGCTGCCGCGGCCGTCGCCACTCTTTGTTGTTCTGAGGTAGTTCCCCCCGTCCCTCACGGCCGAGCGTGTCGGCCCCGGCGGGAGCGGGCTGCCTTCGGTCTGAATGAAAGTTGTGAATGGTCTCTCTTCCTTTCTTTTCTCGAGCAGTTGTTTTTTTCTCTTTGTCCCTTATTTTCTCTTCCTGGTTGTGTCACTCCAGTTCGTGTTTCTGGCTTTGGTTTGTTGACTTTACTTTTTTGAGTACCCAGAGTGGTGGCGGTGTGCAGGAAACATCATTAACACCTAACTGACCAGCCCGCCTCCACCCCGCGCCCCCCGCCCCGCACTCGTAATGAAAAATAAGAGCCAACTTATTTTATTGCTCGACTGCAAATACTGAGCGTGAAATCGGTGTAGGCTCTGCAGGGCGGTGGCTCCATCTCAAGCCCGAAACTGCTCTTGTGATTTCTCAAGCTGAATTTGAGATTTTCGAAGAAGTGGGTGTGTTTCGTTAACTTGAAAGATTTTTTTTGAGGGGGAAGTGCAATATAAAGAGGTTAAAGAAAAAAAACTCTACTGAAAATTGATGATTATTAATATTTCCCCCTTGAAAACCGTTGTAGAATTTTTGAAAATAAGTATATTTGCCTGTTTCCAAATTGTTTATTTTGAATTTAGTTTCTTGATGCCTTTAGTTTTGGGGCTGTAGTTTAAGGTGAAGCTGCTAGTTTATTTAGAAATAGTAAATATAATGGGGAGTCATTTTAATTAGTCTGAATTGACTTTCTAAAAGCACATTGTCTTCGCTGATTTTAACAACCTTTGACTTTTGCAAGACTTAGCATCCTTTCAGTCTCAGGGTGTTTAAAAATTAGGTTCAGTACTTTTTTCTGGTAGAAACTATTTAGTCCTAATAGAAAATACAGAAATAAATACGTTTACGAACTTTACTAGATTTAGTCCATTGCATTTCAGTAATTTATATTGCAGTTTTCATACGTTGTCTTTGCTTAGACCAAGTTTACTTCAGCTTGGGGAGTGCTAGTGTGCAGCTTTTCTTTTTCTGCTAAAGGATTTATTTTCTCTTTTGGAGAGTTCAGATATGAGTAGTATTTGACATTTCAAGTTGTAAATGATTGATATCATTATCATCTTAAAGTATGATTTTTAAATTAATGTTTCTTCCTTAATGTTACGATTTTACTTTTTAAAATGGGTTTGTTACAGTGAAATACAATACAGGTAGGCCAGGCGTTTAAAATTTGAAGTCTGTTTAGGTCTGAGGGTGGTGATGAATTATGTAGGTTTAAGTTGTTGGAATTAAAACTAAAACCCTTTCTAGAGAAAATTGATGCAAGATTTTGTGAGTCTGTTAATAGAAGTGGCTTTTACTTTGCTTTCCAGGTTTTGGGGAGAACTTGCTTTAAAGAGGTATTGCATCTTAATTTTTTAAATTAAGTGCCTATGTAGAAACTTCTTTGTTTAGTAAGTTCCTTAGTTGTATATCTTAAGCTTAGAAAAAACTGCAAGTCGGTTTCAGATTCAATTAAAACCTGTGCTGAGAAAGTCACTGTGAAGTTTGTTGAAATTAGTTTTATACGCATCACTGACCGTTTTCGATGGCTTTGCTGTTCAAAGCAATTCTGCTTATACTGGGAAGCAGCAAGTCTTATTTGCTTATAAAAACCTGTGCTTCACTTTCTTAAGCTACATTTTAGTTGAACTGTTTCACCATTTGTGTGTGAATTTATTTTTCTGCATTCCCAAGTGTTATAATTTATGCTGTCCAGTGACACTCCAGCTCTCTGGCTTGGGAGGTTTTTTTTTCTGATTGAGCTGGTGTTACAGTAACATCATTAGACACTATTCTAATTGAGCTGTGAATTGCTGAAGCCTCTACTAGGGCAGTTAACCCTATAGGATCTGCCTCATTATATGTAAAATGCATATTTAGTCTCATCTAAAATTTTGTCCATTTTGGTGAGAACATACATTATTTTTCTTATGTGTAAAATAAACTTAGTTCTGTTGTGTCCCCCTCTAGCTTATGCTTCCTTTTTTTTCCCCCAGTTTTTTTTCATTCAGTGAACATGTTAGTCATTTCAGTGCTCTTTGTACATGTTTGGATTTCCTTTATTTTTGTACCCTACAAGATTGTGTAGTTAGGCAGAAATTTTTGTTTTGCTTTAGTGATGATTAAAAGGGACTATTATGTGTAAAACTAATCTGATGGAAATGGTTTCAATTGATTTTATTGTTTTCTATACGAGTTAGATAAACCTAACCCAGAATTTAATACCATTTTGTTAAATTATTAAATTTTGGATTTTTTGCTCCACAGTTGATGAAGATTTAATTGTTTTAAAAAGAGAAATTAAAAAAATCAAAAAGAAAAGAGAAATTCAAGCGGTTGACAAATATGTCTAGATATTATTCATTTGAGCAACTTTGAGTACTGTTAGCATAGATAATATGCCAAAACATATGCTTAGTAATGAGTCATATTTAGAATTTTTGGATTTTTCCCCCCTCATCCTAAAATGTGTAATTTTGGTGATAGGAAATGTGGCTAAATTCCAGCTTCTCAGGAACAAAGTATTTTAGGTTGTGTCACCTTGACACTATTACGTGGTGTACTTGGCATCCAGGAAAATTTGTTTTAACCGTGAGAGTGGATAAAAACTAGGGTAGCACTTACCTATGTAGAGCTGAGATGGTAGATCATTAGAATCTTGGAACTTAAGTTTTGATTATTTACTACTGCAAATTATATCATAGGTTAGATAGCTACTACATACTGTAAAGAGTCTGTTTTTACATCTTAATTTAAAGGTGATAATTCTAAATACCTTTAAAGTCTATATTTCATTTACATTTTAAGTGAGAATTGTTTGCCTTTTGGAAAACTTGTTATTGTGTGGGGGTCATCTTGTTGTTGTTGTTGTTGTTTTACTCTCAAGGTTTAAGGCAGTGATTCTCAACCTTGGTTGTGTTGTGAAATCTCTTGGGGAGTTGTGCAAAATACTGATGGCTGGATCGCACTTCCAGAAATCGTGACTCAGTTGGCTTGGGGTGTGGCCAGATCAAAGTTCCAAAATGGTTGAGCTATAGGGTCCTCTGACTTCTTTTTAAAATTTTTAAACTGTTTCACTCTGTCACTTTTACATTCTTTAATACAGTGATATACACAGTCACATGGTTCCTTGAAGGTATTACCGTATTTCTTTTGCTTCCAAGTCTGTCCCTCTGTCTCCTGTTTGAACCTTTCTTCATTTTTCAGTTCATTTGAGTTGTCTGGTATCAAGTTTGAGGAAGCTGTATTTCCCCTGCTGAGAAGTTGGTTTATCATTGTTATCCTAAATAGGAAGTTGATATTTTAACATATTCTAAAATGCTTACTTGGGTTCCTTTTAAAGACTAATGACTTGGGTTAGGTGCTGAACTTTGCATCGAAACTCCAGGTGGGAATTTGGTCTTCATAGGGGGTTGATCTGTTTGGAAACCATGGAATTTTGTTGGCAACAATTAACTGGTCACTTCATTGGTTCCTGAGAAGCGAGTTGCATAGATTTAGATTTTACTGTCAGACGTTAACTTACACACTATGAGATGGTTGTTCAACAAGCCCAGCTAGTGTGTTCTTCTTTTGAAAATGAATTACTTAGTTTTGGCTGCGCTGGGTCTTTGCTGCAGGGCCCAGGCCTTCTCCGGCTGTAGTACAAGGGCTTCTCGAGGCCGGGGCTCCTCTTGTGGCTGAGCTCAGGCTCTAGGCACAGGCTTCGATAGCAGTGGCGCCCATGTGGGATCCTCCTGCACTGCAAGGTGGATTCTTACTTAACCACTGGGCCATCGGGGAAGCCCCATTAGCAGTTCTTTAGAGATCGTCCAAGAGCGCATGATCAGTTTTCCATTTGTATTACCTGAAGTAGTTCACAAGTGCTGGTTTACCAGTAGTTAGTTGCATCTGGATGAGCTATTAAAAAAAATAAAACAATATTCTTTATCCCTTCTGTACGTCCCATCCCCCAAACACACGGATTCAGGATGAGAATAGAGTGGAGGAGGCATGGGAATCTCTATTGTTTAAAAGAAAAATAAAAAGAACCTCTTGATTTTAAAGCGTTTGGATATGTTAGTATATTTATTGCTTCATTTGTTTTGATACAGTATAAGCTTTATTTTGCAGTCCTTGATGCACTGGAGTAATTTACTTAAAATTCATCAAATCCCAATCTGTGTGTTTAGAATGCAAATCTTTTTTATGATGTTAAAAAAAAGGACTTTACTAAATATTTGTCTTTGGTATGAGTAAGGTATAATTTTTTTAATCTGAATGTAGATGAATATGTGTAATTCAGATCTTTTACATTTTTCAAAATGTATTTCTGAATGTAAGACTGGGTTAAGGTTATTTATCTGTGGTATTCACTAGTGAATTCTGGAGCATTTGATATCAGCAGGTGGCCAATCATTGTAATAATTGAATCATCTGATGAGAGGACAACTGAAAGTAGTGCTTAATGTGATGAGATAAAGAAGAATTACTGTTTAAAGTAACACTCCGTGCATCTATGTCATACAGATCTACCAAAACTGGTTGAAGGGAGAATTTTATTTGTACAGATGTTGAAATCAGGCGGCTGGCTAATAGTAAGAAAAATGGCACAATTTCTATGTAATTAGTCTTTTTAATAGTTTCATATATCTGTGACATTGCAGTTTGTTCCACTGTCTTTCTGGTAATTTGTAAAGTGAAGCATGTAGACTAGTACAGACTATATCAGTGCTTTGTGAAATTGATAGCACCTCAGACTCTGGGTGCTTTTAAAGTTAGGGCTCCACTCAGTATAGATTTAGTGGGGCTGGTGTGACCTGCGGGGGAATTCTGGTATAGCCCCTGTTTGAAAGAATAAGCTTGATGACTTGATAGTCTTCTTCGATTATGAGGTTTTATGAAATGTATTTTTCAGTTTCCAGTTATTAAAATCCACCCTACTTTATAATCTTTTAAAACAGTGTTTTCCAAAGTGTGATTGACAGACTCCTGGGGATCCCCATGTCCCTTCTAGGGGTACATGAAGCCAAAATCATTCTTAAAACAGACATTATGTGCACTGTTGCTGTGTTGGCATTTGCACTGAGAATGAGGAAGCAGTGGTGGGTAAACCGCCGGCACCTTAGTTTGAATCAAGGCAGTGGTACCAAACACATGTTAAGCATTTGAAAAAAAATGCAAATTTCACTTAAAAATTTCCTTGGTAAATCAGTAAAATATTTTAATTTTTAAAATCTCTACCCTGGAGTGCATGTCTTTTCAGTATGATTAAATAAATGTGTGGAGACTTCCCTGGTGGTCCAGTGGTTAAAAATCTGCCTTGCAGTGCAGGGGACACGGTTCAATCCCCTGGACAGGAAACTAAGATCCAACGTGCTGCGTGCTGTGCACAGAGCAAGTAAAACCCTCCTGCTGTGGCTGCTGAGACCGTGCACCAGGAGTCTGTTCACCGAGTCTGTTCACTGCAGCAGATCCTGCATGCTGCAACTAAGACCCGACACAGCCAAATAAGTGTTAAGTAAGCTAATAAATAAATTGGGTCAGTGATAAATAATCTGCCTTCCAGTGCAGGAGACTATAGAGTTTGATCCCTGGGTGGGAAATTTCCCCAGGAGAAAGAAATGCCAACCCACTCCAGTATTCTTGTTGGAGAAGTCCCACGGACACAGGAGCCTGGTGGGGCTACAGTCCATGGGGTCGCAAACAGTCAGACATAACTTAGCCATTAAACAGCAACAGTAAATAAATAAATATTAAAAAAATTGAGGTGTGCATAAAATTTTTCTGCTCATCTATGTACAGAGTTCATCTCTAGGAAAACCACTTGCCGCTTTTTAAATGGAACACCACTTTTATTTTAACTTAAAAGAATAATACACTGTCATTACTTAGACTTGGATATTTGGCAGACGTTTTCCTTGAAAGTGAGTGAAATGAGCCTGCCATTCAAGGATAATAACTGGTTGCTATCAGTGATAAGAATCTAGTCTTTCAAGTGAAAATTAGATTTCTGGAAAACGTGTACCTGTCACCGTGGGCTTACCAGTTTCCCCGTACTTAAAAAGATTTTTCTGATGAGATTGGTGGTGATATTTAGGAATGTGATTTTTAAAAAATATATTCTGTAAGAAATGTGTCAACCCTGGGAAGGTCTGTATAACTCATTGAACCAGTATTTTTCTAGATGACCAGTGCATGATGTTACAAATCATGTGTGGGTAGGAGAGCCATTCATAGTGTAATATGGACCAGTGGATTTTTGTGTAACAGAGCCAAGAAGTTCATTGATACAGTTTCAGATTCCACATTGCAACTAACTTTTAGGAATTGCCATTTGTTGCATTTTGTGTTGAATAAAAGATGAACAGCCATCATTATATAAAAGGGCCATTAAAATATTCCTGTCTTTTCCAATTACTTATCTATGTGAGGCGTATTTTCTTCATAAACATTAAACATCACAATGGATTGAATGCAGAAGCACTTATGAGAATCCAGCTGTCTTCTCTTAAGCTAGACATTAAAGAAATTTGCAAAAACAAAAATGATGTCATTCTGAATATTGACTTTTTTGTTTTAGAAAATACTTATTTTTCATAAAATTTATATTAATATGTAATGGGTTTATTAAGCTAATTGGATAGATTAAACATTTTAAATTTGTGATATGGTAAATATTAATAGATGTAACTCATGTAAACAAAGGTTGTTTGGAATTCTCAATAATTAAGCATGTAAGTAAGTGGACTGGAGACCAGTGTGGCAAGTGCTATTTTAAAGTAACTCGTTATCTTTGTTACTCTCAAAATTATTGTTTATTATTGTTGATATATGTGGTTTGTATTATATTACCCTTATCTCTGAGAATGTTATTAACTCAGCTTTAAAGAAAATTGAAGCATAGAGTTGATTTACAATATCGTGTTAGTTTCAAGTATACAACACAGTGATTCAGATACATATATGTTTTTTCAGGTCTTTTTCCTTATAAATTATCATAAAATATTGAGTATAGTTTTCTGTGCTATACAGTAGGTCCTCAATTAAGTCAATTTTTGTTCAGTTAATTTGGGAAATATGTTGCAGTCAAGTGAAAAGGGAATTTGTTGATTTGGTCTGGAATCAGAGCTGGGCTTAGAGTGCTGGATCTGGGGTCACAAGGAGCCAGTATCATCAGGATTCTGTCTTCAGGCTGTGCTTCCCTTTCTGTTAGTCTAAGTCTCAGGCAGGGTCCCAGGTGGTGCTAGTGGTAGGGAATCCACCAGCCAGTGCAGGAGACATAAGAAACGTGGGTTTGATCCCTGGATTGAGAAGATCCCTTGGAGTAGGAAATGGAAACCCGCTCCAGTATTCTTGCCTGGAGAATCCCAAGGACAGAGGAGCCTGGTGGGTTACATTCCGTGTGGTTTCAAAGATTCAGACACGGCTGCAGTGACGTAGCAGGCAGGCAGGCTCCAGACTGACTACTCCCGGTTTCAGGTTCAGGTCCAGCAAAGAAAGGCCTTTTTCTGTCTGTGGTTCCAACACAAGTCCTAGGGCTGTCGTTAGCCTGACTTGGGTCCTCTTCCATTTTTGAAACAGCTGATATGCCATGGAGGTGACTCTGGTTAGGCAGAAGTGGCATTATCCCACCTGCCCAGGTAGGTTCTCGTTGGGAAATCAGAGTACTGTTAGAAAAAGGAAAATATATGCTGGCAGACAAAAAACATGTCAACTAGAGGAGTTTGTTGATTCTTCTTTTAGCAACCTTTAATATATTCATTCAGAAAATTTTACAATAAGATTATTTATTATTAGATTATTTAGGAAATCTGTACACCAGTATGACATTTAAATCTAAGTCCAGAGAGTGAACAGCAAACATTTTAAAATTTGTTCCTTGTAGTTCATCTTAAAAGTTATCACAAAAAAATGTTTTTTGTTTCTTTGTATTAATCTTATCTTAAATCTTTATAATCATTGAAAAATTGTTAGTCACTCAGTTGTGTCCAACTCTGTGACCCGTGGACTGTAGCCTGCCAGGTTCCTCTGTCCATGGGATTTTTCCAGGCAAGAATACTGGAGTGGGTTGCCATGCCCTTTTCCAGGGGATCTTCCCAATGCAAGGATTGAACCTGGGTCTCCTGCATTGCAGGCAGATTCTTTACCTTCTGAGCCAATTAATACTGTGCATATAATTCCTTGTACTCTTGGAGGTTTTCCTCCAGCTGCCCTCATTTTGATGAGGCTCAGTCTAGGCTGTAACTTGTGCTTCAGGTAACTTGTGTCTTCAGGTAATTGAATTAAGCTTGCTCCACCCCTGGTGCACGCCTGCTTAGAATTCTTTCTAATGATACTTCACCAGGCTAAGCTGTTCTTTGTTTGTTTGTTTTTTTTTCCTTGTTAAACTTAAGTGGTTTCTCAAATATTCCCATACTTGATTCTTGACTAAGATATGTATAACTTCTAGAAAATATGCCTCTGTGTTTGTTTGACAAATGTAATTGTCCAAAAGTAAACAGACATCTGAGAAATTTAAAAATGGCAGCATTCATTAATTACAGTTCATGAATCTCCATGAGAGCCTCTCCAGGCAGCACTCAGCCTGTTTAATTTTACTGAGTATTTTAATTATAGTGGCTTTATACTTCATGGAGTTGCTTTTAGATCTGTGGTCAACTTCAGGTGGCACCTTATGTTTAACAGCAAGGCTAGGGACAAAACACAAAATAGGCAGATGTAAGAACAAACCTCTCCCATTTGCTGACTTCCTGCTTCCCATTAATTACCCCATTGTTGTTTTATTACAGTGACTCTATCTAACATCTCTGTATTAGAGACTTTCACATAGGTTTAACATCTTTAATGGGCTGTTAATACAGCATATTTAACGCTGATTTTGTTACTTAACCACTTTTAAATCTTTTATTCTTTTTTCATCTTTCAGTAAACCTATCTAGGAAATGGGCCATCTTTTGACTGTTTCTTCTTTTCACTCCTTGTAGGTAGTTGACTAAAAAATTCTCTGCCTAAAAGTGTCCTGCCTAGAAGTGTCCTGTTGGTTTCCATTGTCCATGCCCCTAGTCCGGGCACACTCATCACTGTCTCCTAAAGGTGTTCTTTTCCTCTTTGCAAGCTATCTTCTTGCTGTCACAAAGGTTTTCTTTCTAATGCAGATCCAGTGCTGTTTCTCCTCCCCCTACCCTTCCTACCATAAACCTGCTCAAGGGGAAACATCTACAGTCCTGTCCCTCTGCTTTTTCCTATGATTTTCCTTCAGCCTGGGAAATTCTTATTCCCGTGTGGTAGTACTCTTCCATCAGTATTCTCATGGCTCTTCTGGTGCCTGGTAATATGGTACTTCTCTTTATCTCCCTCCCCAACCTTGAAATTAGCCTTGGTCCTGGGCTTGTCAGCTTCGGCGCTATTGACATTTTGGGCTTGGTAAACTTCTGTTATGGGGCGCTGTACTGTGCATTGCACGATGTTTAGCAGTAGCCCTGGTCTTGACCCACTAGATACCCAGTAGTGCTCTCTCCACCGCCGCCACTGCCCCACATCCCCATTCCAGTTGTAGCAATCAAAAATGTCTCTAGACATTTCCAAATGTTCCTGGAAGGACAGAGTTGCTCTGGTTAAGAAGCACTGGCATGGCCATATGACTAGCCATCAAGTGTGAGCAGAAGCGGTAGTCAGCCTTTAAAAGCCAGATTATGAGTTATCCTATCCTTCCCCTGCTTATTTAACTTATATGAAGAGTATATCATGAGAAATGCTGGGCTGGATGAAGCACAAGCTGGAATCAAGATTGCTGGGAGAAATATCAAAAACCTCAGGTATGCAGGTGACACCACCCTTATGGCAGAAAGTGAAGAAGAACTAAAGAACCTCTTGATGAAAGTGAAAGAGGAGAGTGAAAAAGTTGGTTTAAAGCTCAACATTCAGAAAACTAAGATTATGGCATCTGGTCCCATCACTTCATGGGAAATAGATGGGGAAACAGTGACTGACTTTATGTTTCGGGGCTCCAAAATCACTGCAGATGGTGACTGCGGCCTTGAAATTAAAAGACGCTTTACTCCTTTTAAGAAAAGTTATGAACAACCTAGACAGCATATTAAAAAGCAGAGATATTATTTTGCCAACAAAGGTCCATATAGTCAAGGCTATGATTTTTCCCGTAGTCATGTATGGATGTGAGAGTTGGACTATAAAGAAAGCTGAGCACTGAAGAATTGATGCTTTTGAAGTGTTTTGTTGGACAAGACTCTTGAGAGTCCCTTGGACTGCAGGGAGATCCAACCAGTCCATCCTAAAGGAAATCAGTCCTGAATGTTCACTGGAAGGACTGATGCTGAAGCTGAAACTCCAATACTTTGGCCACCTGATGTGAAGAACTGACTCATTGGAAAAGATCCTGATGCTGGGAAAGATTGAAGGCAGGAGGAGAGGGGGACGACAGAGGATGAGATTGTTGGATGGCATCACCGACTCAATGGACATGAGTTTGGGTGAACTCCGGGAGTTGATGATGGACAGGGAGGCCTGGTGTGCTGCAGTCCATTGGGTTGCAAAGAGTTAGACATGACTGAGTGACTGAACTGAACTGAACTGAACTGAACTGAACTGATCTTTCCCCCTGTCATTTAAGGGCATATATAGAAATGGAGCTTTCTCAGCCTAATCCGTGAGAGATGACAAGGAGCAGTAATGAACATTGCTATTCTGGGCATATATTTGTGATTGATGTTTATGCAGAAAACAAAGCTTTGTTTTTAAGCTGCTGATTTGGGGAAGTTGGTTGTCACTGTGACAGATACTAGCCTTGCCTAACTGATAACATCATGCTAAGACTTAGCTAACTTGTGGGTTTTCCATGCTTTCCTATTTCCAGATCACTTTAATTTCTACCTCTTTTAGGCATCTGTTACTTAGTATAATGATATGTTTGGAATGTCTCAGTCAGTGGTTCTCAGTGGAGTAAATACTGTAACTCCAACACTTTGGTCACCTGATGCAAAGAGCTGACTCATTTTAAAAGACCCTGATGTTGAGAAAGATTGAGGGCAGGAGGAGAAGGGGACGACAGAAGATGACATGGTTGAATGGCATCACTGACTCAATGGACATGAGTTTGAGTAAACTCCGGGAGGTGATGAAGGACAGGGAAGCCTGGCGTGCTGCAGTCCATGGGGTCACAAAGAGTTGGACACTACTGAAGGACTGAACAACAACAACGGGTCTTTAAGAGACGTTGTGGAAGTTAGTGGGAGGAAGTTTGGTGCATGGGGAATGAGCATGACATCCTGCATGGGGGAGCCTGTAAAGAATCTTTTGCTTTCCACAGTGCTTTCAAATGCCCAGAATATTCATGTAGAAGGAAAACAGTTAGTCTAGACGCTAGCTCCATCTTAATATATATTCAGTTTTGGGGAATTAAGTTTCTTTGTTTTGTTTACTTTTTATTGGAGTATAGTTGATTTACAATGCCATGTTTCTGCTATAGAGCAAAGTGAGTTAGTTATACGTATATACACTCTCTTTTAAATTCTTTTCCCATATAGATCATTACAAAGTATTGAATAGAGTTCCCTGTGCTGAACAGTCAGTTCTTATCTATTTTATATAAATTAATGTATACATGTCAGTCCTGTTAATTCAGTTTCTTAACTGAAGTTGTTTGGAACTTTATCAGCAGTTAACATTTTGGAAAATCCATGTCACTGACTACAATGCCATCATGTCAAAACAACACACTTGTCTTGGAAGGTCTAAATTCATAGCTGTCATATTTATGGTGATTTACCGTATACGTCTTAGCATCTAACCTCTTGATTATACTTTCTAATTTTGTTGGTATGCTTGAGAATTTTTATTGAAATATATACTGCATTATATATTAATCTCTTCCCCCTTTTATATTAGGGTATTGTTTATTTCAAAAATTGTAAGTAGGTTAGAACTTTGTTTCAGGATAGCTAATGTGGTGATATAAATTGTTACAAAAATGGGATGTTCTCAGTAGAGCACCATTTTCTGACTACCTGTTACTTGTTTTTGTATCGCTAAGTGCTTTTTGTTCAGAGGGGATACAGTGTTTGTTGAATTGGCGAATGTCTGGTCCCAGGTTGCTTTGACATATACGCTGTTGCATTTGATTACCATAGCCAGTCTGTAAACTTGGCAAGGCAGATACTGTTTCCATTTTATAGACTAGAGAATTGAGAGAGATGTTAACTTACAGTCATGCTACTAGAACTTTGATTAAAGTCTATGCATTTGTTTATACCACTTAAATGCTCTTGTCTACTGTTGTTGAGGTCCTTTAATGGACCGGAACCTGGTGGTCCGGAGTCCCCAATAAGAAAGTAAAGGAGAGAAAGAGGCTGATATTCCTTGGTTTACACAGAAAGCCACTAAAGCCCCTGGCACGGAGGCCTCAGGCGCCCTCTTGATGGGGTGTTCACAGAGGCTTCAGGCGCCTTCTCGAGAGGGTCTTAGAAGCCTGGGCTGGAAAGTGAACTCAGAGGGCCTCTGTGCTCCAAAGAAATAGCCTGTGAGAGAGAAAGAAAGAGAAAGACAGAAACGGGGACCAGAGCTCTGATGGAGCAAAAATGTTTTAATCAACATGGTGTGGGCATATATACTGTCTTACAAGGTAGTTATTCTCAGCCAAAGATAAAGGTTAAAATTCCAGACTTACAAAACGTAGGCGATCAGTATTAAAGAGAGAGAGCTGTAACAATCATTTTTACCATATAGTTCAACAGAGGAAAGAGGGTACTTATCACCATATAGAAACACTAATGAAGGAAATGCCTGGATCCTCAGTCCTGGGAGAGGCTTGCCTCTCCTCTAATTACTGAGTATTCAGGAATTAATAAGGAACAGAGAATTCCTGACAGATCCAAAACAGCATACAGGAAGCCTCCTGTTAAATGCTTCCTGACATACTGTCATTCCATATCACTCTTTAAAAAATTGTAATCTAGAACTGTTTAATTTAGGAAAACATCTGTGTGCCCCTGCTGGTATTATTTTTTTACTAGGAGCTTTTACGTTATGTTTCAGACACTTGTGGTCAATAGGAATAGGAATATTTCTACTAGTTTTCAGAGAAATGTGCAATTAAAACGTTTTCTGAGATATTGTTAGGGCCAAAAATCGCTTACATTTTAGAGGTGGTTACATCTGATAGTGAGATTGTGATGAAATAGTTACACTCAGGGGCTTTGTTGTTGTTTTCCAGTATATCTGACGCTGCTGCCCCATTGACTGCGTCATACCAGGTTGATCACTTCTGTGTTGTTCACTATATCCCTGAATTTGCTCAGAACATGTCCATTGAGTCAGTGATGCCATTCAACCATCTCATCCTCTCTTCCCTTCTCCTCCTGCCCTCCATCTTCCCAGCATCAGGATCTTTTCCAGTGAGTCTGCTCTTCACATCAGGTGGCCAGATTGTTAGTGCTTCAGCTTTAGCATCTGTCCTTCCAGTCAATATTCAGGGTTGATTTCCTTTAGGATTGACTGGTTTGATCTCCTTGTAGTCCAAGGGACTCTCAAGTGTTTTCTCCAGCACCACAGTTCAAAAACATCAATTCTTGGCACTCAGCCTTCTTTATGGTCCAGCTCTCAGATCTGTACATGACTGCTGGAAAAACCATAGCTTTGACTATACAGACCTTTCTTGGCAAAGTGATGTCTCTACTTTTTAATCTGCTGTCTAGGTTTATCATAGCTTTTTTCCCCCAAGAAACAAGCATCTTTTAATTTAATGGCTGCAGTCACTGATTTTGGAGCCTGAGAAAATAAAATCTGTCACTGTTTCTACTTTCCCCTATTTATTTGCTATGAAGTGATGGGACCAGATGCTATGACCTTAGTTTTGAGTGTTGAATTTTTAGCCAGCTTTTTACTCCTCTTTCACTGTCATCAAGGGACTCTTTAGTTCCCCTTCCCCTCTTACCGTTAGAGTGGTATCATCTGCATATCTGATATTATATATATATATTACATATATACTATATATATATAATATATATCTGTTATTGATATTTCTCCCGCCAGTCTTGATTCCAACTTGTGCTTCATCCAGCCTGGCATTTTGCATGATGTACTCTGCATATAAGTTAAATAATCAGAGTGACATTGTATAGCCTTGATGTACTCCTTTCCCAATTTTGAACTGGTCTGTTGTTCCATGTCCAGTTCTAATTGTTGCTTCTTGACCTCCATTCAGGTTTCTCTGGAGACAGGTAAAGTGGTGTGTTATTCTCACCTCTTTAAGAATTTTTCTACAGTTTGTTGTGATCCATACAGTCAAAGACTTCAGCATAGTCAGTGAAGCAGTAGTAATGTTTCTCTGGAATTCCCTTGCTCTTTCTGTGATCCAACAGATGTTAGCAATTTGATCTCTGGTTCCTCTGTGTTTTATAAATCTAGCTTGTGCGTCTGTAAGTTCTTGGTTCATGTGCTGCTGAAACCTGGCTTAAAGGATTTGGAGCATTACCTTCATAGCATGTGAAATGAGTGCAATTGTGTGATAGTTAGAATGTTCTTTAGGATTGGAATGAACACGGACCTTTTCCAGTCCTGTGGCCAAGGCTGAGTTTTCCAGATTTGCTGACATATTGATTACGGCATTTTAGCAGCAGCATGTTTTAGGATTTGAAATAGCTCAGCTGCAATTTCATCACCTCTACTAGCTTTATTTGTAGTAATGCTTCCTAGGACCCACTTGATTTCACACTCCAGAACGTTTGACTCTAGGTGATCAACCACACCATCGTGGTTATCTGGGTCATTAAGATCTTTTTGTATAGTTTTTCTGTGTATTCTTGGTACTCTTCTTAATCTCTTCTGCTTCTGTTAGGTCTTTGCTGTTTCTGTCCTTTATTGTGCCCATCTTTGCATGAAATCTTCCCTTGGTGTCTCCAGTTTTCTTGAGATCTCTTGTCTTTCTCATTCTATTGTTTCCCTCTATTTCTTTGCATTGTTCACTTAAGACTTTCTGATCTTTCCTTGCTATTCTCCGAAACTCTGCAATCAGTTGGATATATCTTTCCATTTGTCCTCTACCTTTTACCTCTTGTCTCTTCTCAGCTGTAAAGCCTTGTCAGACAACCACTTTGCCTTCTTTCATTTCTTTTTCTTTGGGATGGTTTTGGTCACCGCCTCCTGTACAGTGTTACAAGCCTCCACCCATAGTTTTTTAGGCACTCTGTCTACTGGATCTAATCCCTTGAATCTCTTGGTCAACCTCCACTGTAATCATCAGGGATTTGATTTAGATCATACCTGAATGGCCTAGTGGCTTTCTCCACTTTTCAGTTTAAGTCTGAATTTTGCAATAAGGAGCTCATGATCTGAGCCATAGTCAGCTCCAGGTCTTGTTTTTTTTCTTACTGTGTAGAGCTTCTCCATCTTTGGCTGAAAAGAATATAATCAGTCTGATTTTGATATTGACCATCTGGTGATGTCCATGTGTAGAGTTTTCTCTTGTGTTGTTGGAAGAGGGTGTTTGCTATGACCAGTGTGTTCTCTTGGCAAAGCTCTGTTATCCTTTGCCCTGCTTCACTCTGTACTCCAAGGCCAAACTTGCCTGTTACTCCAGGTGTCTCTTGACTTCCTACTTTTGCATTCCAGTGATGAAAAGGACAACTTTTTTTTGGTGTTGGTTGTGGAATGTCTTGTAGGTTTCCATGGAACCTTTCGACTTCAGATTCTTTGGCATAAGTGATTGAGGCATAGACTTGGATTATTGTGATGTTGAATGATTTGCCTTGGAAATGAATTGAGATCATCCTGTTGTTTTTGAGATCGCACACAAGTATTGCATTTTGGTCTCTTGTTGACTGTGAGGGCTATTATACACCATTTCTTCTAAGGGATTCTTGCCCACAGTAGTAAATATGATGGTCATCTGAATTTAATTCATCCTTAATTACATTATAAGCTGGAACTAGTCTTTTGGATATAATGTCAGAATGAATTCAGCAACATAAATGTTTGCTTTCTTCCACATTTGTTGCAAGGTAATGATACCGAATAACAAAACTATCATCAACTTGTAAGCATTTGCCTAGTATATGAAAGGAACAGGGCATTGTACTGGGAATTTCTACGATGAGAAAGTACTGCCATTTTCTAAACTTTGGCATCAGGGTTTGAAGCAAATACATAATCAAATAACTACAAAATATTGTTGAGTTGTAATTGGGGTGTGGTTTTGAGAGTGGTGTCAAGTAACATAATAGGACACACAGTAAACATACCAGGGAAGTACTTCTTCAGGATTGTGGTGAGAGGAGACAGTGTGTTAGGGGAAACTCTTGGAGACATTGAGACATTTACACTGCACTTTGAAAGGTGGCTAGGAATTTACTGAGTAGATAAAGCAGGACTGGATATGGGACTGTTAGGCAAAAGAAATAGCCTGGACATGAATCTTAAAACACAGGCAGAACTGCATTCGTTTAATAAGAAGAAGCACTTATATGTCCTATGGGCATATAATGATTAGTAAGACAAGTATTACTCCCTGTCCCTGAGAGCTTTCAGTCTAGAAATTAAAATTGTTATGCAGTTGGCTTTCTGAGTTTTCAAACTGATGATTCACTTGGGACAGATTTGAGTTGAAGGTGTGTTTGGTTTGGCATTCACAGTAGTTTCTCTTTCTCATTCCTTCCTCCCCTTCCCTGCAAGTAAGTTGCCAATACTTATTTTTGACATACAAATGGGCTTTGAAAATGTGGCAACTCAAATGCTACTTCTGCTGGGAGTATCGGCTGCTCACTTTAGATGCACGTGCACTGGCTTGCCTTAGGACTTTTCATTACACCTGCCACATTTTATTCATTTATATAATTTGCCTGACTCCTGTATGCCTTTGTGTTGTGAGTCCTGGATGGGTAGTTTACTGCTGTTCCTGCCCTACTAAATTTTCTTGAACAAATTTTAATAAGAGAAAATACAGAAAAATGCATAATGTGTTGTAGGAAAATCTCTTTAAAACAGTTAAACATTTTGGTATTCAGAAGGTTCTCCTTTTCACTCAGCATTACGTGCTAGACACCTTTATATAGATTTTTCCACTTTGAGCTCTGTATATGCTCCTTTTAATCCAGGTTCGGAGAGAGAGAGTTTAAGTAACTTAATTTGTCCCACTATTTAGTGTGAGACTTGGGATTCTAATCCATATTTCTTAACTTCAGAACCCACCAGGCAGGTAATCTCTGGTTTTCTGAAAAGTACACCTTCAGCATGTATGTATTGAATGTGGGCAAGTGGCTCAGTATTCAGAGATACACGAAAAATGTGTTTCTGTTTGCCTGGGACAGGTGTTTATATAAAATAGATAATAATAGAAGGGAGCACGTGTTAAATATCAAATAATATAAATTTAAAGGAAGCCCAGAACTACATCAGTGTCTGATAGAATAGGAACTGGTAGATATGACCAGGGAAAAGAATCATGTAACTTTATGAGAGAATGTAGGGGAGGTCAGGGACAGGTAGGTCAGAGATGATTTACCAGGCTGTCCAGAGCTGGGTAATTGAGTGGTGTTCAAGCTGTACATGGAGAAGGAGATGGCAGCCCACTTCCGTATTCTTGCCTGGAAAATTGCATGGACAGAGGAACCTGGCAGGCTACAGTCCAGGGGATCGCACAGTCGGCCACGACCGAGCACATCAGCAAGCTGTGCAAGTAAAGGCTGTCAGAAGAGGAATCAATTTTGGCATACTGATGAGTTAGTTTTATTAATTTGGTAGTGGAGCATGAGTTTTTAAAATTCAAGTAAACAGCCAAAGAAAATAAAAAGTAAAACAAGCGTGGGACGCAGCAACATCAGCAAACGCGTGCAGAACAACCCTGCACGAGAACAGCCTCTGCTCCTGCTTCATCGCCTTTGTTCTTAGGCTGATGGCCTTTTCTTACTTCACGTGAGATTTTGAGGTTAGATAAGTTAGTTTGTGTTATAGATGTTGAATGGATTTTTAATGAATGTTTCCTATATTTTAATTTCTTTTGAAAGGAATTTACCTTGTTGCTTTTATGGGTAAAATCTTCTGAGGAATTCAGTGGTGTCTCTTTTTTAATAATAACTTTATTGATGTGTTAATTCACATACTATAAAAGTCTCCCTTTTAAGGTGTATGATTTGATGGTTTTCTCTATAGTGACAGAGTTATGCAGCCATCACTATCAATTTTAGAACATTTTCATTACCCTTAAGGACTGGTGGCTCAGTGGTAAAGAATCTGCCTGCATTGTAGGAGACACCGGAGATTTAGGTTCGATCCCTGAGCTGGAAAGATCTCCTGGAGAAGGACATGGTTACTCACTCCAGTATTCTTGCTGGAGAATTCCATGGACTGAGGAGCCTGGCACGCTATATAGTTCATGGAGTCGAAGAGAGTCAGACAGGGCTGAGCAACTGACGCAAAGGAAACTCCATACCTATTAGCAGTCATTCCTCACCTTCCCCCACCTAAACCTTTGGCAACCAGTAATCCAATATTTTTGGGGGAGGAGGGGCTTTGCCTGTTTTGGATGTTTCATATAAATGGGGTTATACAACAAGTGGCTTTCTGTGACTTTCACTTACCATGTTTTCCAGGTTCATCCATGTTGAAGCATGTACCAGTACTTCATTCTTATTTATGACTAGACAATATTACATTGTATATATTTATACATTCATCAGTTGATGGGCATTCAAGTTGTTTTGGCTATTAGGAATGATACTGCTATGAACATTTATGTACATATTTTTGTGTGGGCATAGGTTTTTGGTAATTTTGGATGGAATTGCTGAGGGTATGATCACTGGATTATATGGTAACTTTGTGTTTAACATTTTGAGGAATTGTCAGAGTCCTTTTCCAAGGTGGCTGTACCATTTTGCAATCTCATGGGCAGTGTATGAGGGTTCCATTTTCTCATGAATGTGTTTTGTCTATTCTTTAGATTTATCCACCTGGTGAATGTTAAGTGGTATCTCTTTGTAGTTTTGATGATTTGCAGTTCAGTAATGATTAATGATACTGAGTATCTTTCATGTCCTTATTGGCCATTCTTCTTTGGAGAAATGAGTATTAGAATCCTTTGCCCGTTTAAAAATTATTCATCTTTTTCTTGTTGTCAGTGGTCTCTTATAACAAAGATAGCTGTTGCTGATGGATAAACAGCATTTGGTGCCAGGCGATAGTGAATTTTTCATGTGTATTAGTGGTTGACTTTTAGCTTTAGTTAGTTGTTATAATGAAGAATGTTTTAAAGTGCTGCTCATCAGAAGTAATCCATTTTAAAAGTTCTGTTAAGATTTTACTTTAGGGTGACTAGTACAGTCAACAAGACTTGATTGAACATGCCTCTATAAGAATAAGGTCTAACTTTAATATTTTGGGAATGTCAAAAACAGCAACATTTTAATTAAATCATTTACAACTCTAAGCACCACATTTAATTCTGTGCATTGAGTCTTTGGCTTACCTGAAGCAATTTCATCTTTTCCAAAGTAATTGAATTGCTTTTTGAAATGTGTTCTGATATCTGTCTCTCTCTCTCTTTTTTTTTAGATTATCCTGAATACTACATGTCTAACAATTTTCCTCGCAACGTTAACTGTTGTTTTTCGCTGCCGCTGAGAGATCAAAATTGCTCCAGAAATTGGAGACATTTGATTTGAAAGAAATAACTTTAACAAATGGACAATATGTCTATTACAAATACACCAACAAGTAATGATGCCTGTCTGAGCATTGTACATAGTTTGATGTGCCATAGACAAGGTGGAGAGAGTGAAACATTTGCCAAAAGAGCAATTGAAAGTTTGGTTAAAAAGCTGAAGGAGAAAAAAGATGAATTGGATTCTTTAATAACAGCTATAACTACAAATGGAGCTCACCCTAGCAAGTGTGTTACCATACAGAGAACATTGGATGGAAGGCTTCAGGTTAGTCTTGTTCCAGGGTTTCTTCTGTACTCTGTAATAGCAGGTTTTTACAAATTCTTGCTTCCTCTTAAGTTACTATGGAAATTTCATGCTTGCTCTATCTCTTTAGAGACTGTAATACATCCTATAGTACAGATATTATCAATACAGGATCCTATACTTATACATTATATGGAAATAAATGGAAGGATGTATCGTCTTTCAATAGAGGTATAGCTTAAAAGTTTTTAAAAATGTTTTGACTAAAAAAATGTTCAGTATAGAAAATTTGGAAAATAAAAATCAGAAGAAAACCTACATCTTTAGCCCTTTGGTATTCATCCTTGTAGCCTTTTTTTCATTTTTGGTATTATATGTACAACTCAGTTTCCTTCCTTCCTTCCTTTCTTTTTTTAATAATTTAGAAATCTGGTATTGTATGTTTGGTACTTTTATGTGCAGAACAGTCCAGAAGAATTCAACAATTTTTCTAAAACTTACGGAGTTAACTTAAATTTACAAGTCTTTACCTTTTGTTTTCAGGGATCAGATTTTTCATGTAGAATTACATAATCTCGTGTTTGATATTTTTAAAGAAACATATAGAAAACATATTTTTAGGTTGAAAATTTTTTATTTCTCGATTTTAGGTATTGTTTCTTCATTAAACGCATACTTTTTTGTGTATTTTTAAAACCTGAGCCTAAGCCTTGAAATCGTACTTAAGTTTACTACTTTGTGACCTAGTCCAATTAAGTTATTTTGAGCTTTAGTTTTCTCGTTTAAGAAATAGGAATTTTAATACTGACTTTGTAGGATTGCAAGGATTAAATGAGAATGTATCAAGTGCCTTGTATAATGTGTGATGCATAATTGATGCTTATTAAATGGTTATTTACTTTTCTTAGGTGGCTGGTCGGAAGGGATTTCCTCACGTGATCTATGCCCGTCTCTGGAGGTGGCCTGACCTTCACAAAAATGAACTAAAACATGTTAAATATTGTCAGTATGCATTTGACTTAAAATGTGATAGTGTCTGTGTGAATCCATATCACTATGAACGAGTTGTATCACCTGGAATTGGTAAGTAGACTTTACTTTTATGCTTAGAAGCATAAAGGAAAAAGATATCAGTAGTGTTTTAACTTTTCTAAGTTAAATTGAAAATTTGGAGATAGCCCAGGATTTCAACTAATTTTAAAAATCAGACATTTTAAATGAAATATGTGTATTTAAATTTGAATTCTGAGAAAGCTTATATTTTGACTGCTAAAACTAAGTGTATATACTTGGTATTTTGCCTGCGTAGAACACTGTTCTTGAAAAATAAGATGGAAAGCACTTTAGCATTGTTAGATAGCATTTATACTACTATTCTTGAATTGAAATGGTTCATGGAAATTTTGAATCCCTGGCTTAAATTTATATTCTGTAATTTTAAATATGGTGGAAATTATTTTCATGATAATGATTAATATTTTATTTTTTTCCCCTTTAAAAATTTAAGATCTCTCAGGATTAACACTGCAGAGTAATGGTAGGTAATCCCTTTCTTTTAACTTTCTCTCTTCTTTATCCCATCTCCTTTATTTTTTATTTACCTAGAAGTAGTCTGTATGGGTGGGTACTGGTAAAATTTATAAGAAAAGTACTTACTGCTTTGAAAATGTACATTATGCAGAAGTGGGGGGCTTGCATCAGGATTAAAATTTTAAATTTATAATTAAAAACTGGATTTAGTAGGCTATTGACTCTTTGAATTTGAACTGCTATTTATGATTGCAAGTAGTCTAAAAAATGTGATGGGGAACATAAAACATACACAGAAAGAGTAACTTTTGAATTGGTAAAAACTGGCTATTTTAGAAGTAAATCTCACAGAACCAGTTTTAGTAGTTACAAATAACCTGTTTGATAATTTAGAATCACGTGTAACATAGTTTAAAAACACCCAAATTCTCAATTTTCTTTATTTCAGGAGAACTTATTTTTATGATTGATAATTTTGTGAATGACTTAAACTGTATACTATATTAATTTTTTTCAGTCTTGTTATATTTTGAGTAAATAATACAAGGCTACTTTAAAGTATATGGCAATCACAGATGTTCTAAGCCTATTTTTAAAAGGAGAAAGTTTTGAGATAGGAAAATGAAACAAACATGAGTGTGTTTTTTATTTTTTGTGTAGTATTTGAGAACAGAGATCTGTTAAAACTTTAGCTCTGTTTCTTGGAACATGTTAATGAGCTAAAATTTCTGTAAGAACTAGTTACTTTGAACAGAAACTGATAAAAAGCCACTGTCACCTTAGAAGGCTTCCCTGGTGGCTCAGATGGTAAAGAATCTGCCTGGAATGTGAGACCTGGGTTTGAACCCTGGGTCAGGAAGATCCCTTGGAGGAGGAAATGGCAAACCACTCCAGTGTTCTTGTCTGGAAAATGCCATGAACAGAGGAGCCTGGTGGGCTACAGTCTGGGGTCGCAAATAATCAGACAGCACTGAGCAATTAAACCAGTAGTATCACCTTAGAAAGGTGTGCCGTTGTTCTGAAGGGGAATCAGTGGTTCAGCAGCACTTTTGCTACAGAATCCTAGAAATGTGTCAGAAGTATCATCTGACCTTAAAATTTGGGAAGAGCATGAAAGGCTACTCCACTTCTCTTCCATGTCAATAATAATAAAGGAAGACTAGTGTCTTTTGGTGTTTGTTGAAGGTTAGTTGGTTTCTGAGAACAGTGGGTTAATAATGGAAGCTGTTGTGGTCTAAAAAGGGTAGCTTTAAGATTAATTGGGTAAAGCCCAGCTTATTCATCACCCAGACATTGGTATCATGTCACCTCTTTTTGAAAGTAAACACCCTTTAGATATTCACTATTCTCCATCTGCATTTTTGGAGAATGAAAGCTTTTAACTCAGTGGGTGTTAGTGGTGATAACTGTATTAGAATCCCCCTAGGGAGCGGTTGTGATGCAGTCTAATTCTGAAGACTCATTACACTGCTTCCTGTCCTAAACTATTGCTGTTATGAGTGCTTGTCATTGATGGACTTGTGTGGGTTGATTGCCCCTTTTCAGTTGCTCTAGCCCTGTATTCAGCCTTATGGATCCCTCTAGTGGTGGCTGTCTATATAAAAAAGGCTGGCCTCAGTGGCTTCTTTACTCAGAAAACGACAGGTGTTTCTCACGAGGTCCTTTTAGATTTGGACAAAGTATATAAGGCCAGGTAGCTAAAAGTTAAGCAAATGGAATAATTCCTTCACTTTTGAGCTGGGATCTTGGTGATAATTATTTCCAGCCTGTCTCATCTCTTTTATGAAACTTTCCATGACCACATCCACTTGTGTATTGATTTTAACAAATATTTAATGAGCATGTATTGCCTGGTACTGTATTAGGTTCCAGGGACGATAGAATAAATAAGGTCTGTTTTTTCCACTTGAGGAAGCACATAGCCTAATGGAGGAAAGAAAAGGTAAGACAGTGGCAGTACCGTCAGACAGGCTGCGCCCTGCTTGCTAGCAGTGTTAGAGAGCAGAGACCTAGGACGAGCGCAGTGTCCTTAGCACCGTCAGACAGGCTGCGCCCTGCTTGCTAGCAGTGTCAGAGAGCAGAGACCTAGGACGAGCGCAGTGTCCTTAGCACCGTCAGACAGGCTGCGCCCTGCTTGCTAGCAGTGTTGGAGAGCAGAGACCTAGGATGAGCGCAGTGTCCTTAGCACCGTCTGCGCCCTGCTTGCTAGCAGTGTTGGAGAGCAGAGACCTAGGACGAGCGCAGTGTCCTTAGCACCGTCTGCGCCCTGCTTGCTAGCAGTGTTGGAGAGCAGAGACCTAGGACGAGCGCAGTGTCCTTAGCACCGTCTGCGCCCTGCTTGCTAGCAGTGTTAGAGAGCAGAGACCTAGGATGAGCGCAGTGTCCTCAGTACCGTCAGACAGGCTGCGCCCTGCTTGCTAGCAGTGTTGGAGAGCAGAGACCTAGGACGAGCGCAGTGTCCTCAGTACCGTCAGACAGGCTGCGCCCTGCTTGCTAGCAGTGTCAGAGAGCAGAGACCTAGGACGAGCGCAGTGTCCTTAGTACCGTCTGCGCCCTGCTTGCTAGCAGTGTTGGAGAGCAGAGACCTAGGATGAGTGCAGTGTCCTTAGCTCTTCCGTCCGCTGTGAGTTCTCTCCTCCTCACAGAGCATTTTACAGTCTGTATACGTGAATGACTGCTCTAAAAATATGGTTAGATCATACTAGCTAACACTGCTAGGCACTTATCCTGTGTCAAAATGATCCACAAATACTGTGTCGTCATTGTCATAGTGCTCCTGCACGGTAGGTGGCACTATCCACATTTTATCAGATGCAAAGAAGCTGGTTCCTGGAGAGGTCAGGGACGTGCCCAAGATTAAGGCAGCTGGAAGGGGCTCACTGTTTAAACGTTTAAATACCTGAGTATCATAAAAGACTGTAAGCCCTGCTAAGGCAGTAAGCTTTCTTTTGTTTATTGATGTATCCCAAGTATTGGAACAGTACCTGGAACATAGGTGCTCAATAAATATTTTTTCAATGAATGAATTTGTTGACTGCTAGTCCATAAAGAGAAATACTTAGTAGTTTGATGTCTGTTTCCTGGACTTTAAAAATATATACTATATGTTTTTTTAATTTTATTTTTTTGAATAGGCAATACATGGTCCATAAAATCAAAATACTATAAAAAGGTATACAGTGAAAAGAAGTGCTCCCACCCCTGTCCCCATTCCCCCTACCTCAGGTAATCACTTTTATTAGTTTCTGGTGTTTCCTTCCAGGGTTTCTTTGCACAAAAATACATGTATTATTTCCCTCCTTTCTTACACAAACAGCATATTGTGCGCTGTTCTGGACCTTGCTCTTTCCCTTAGAGTATATGATTGTTTGAAACGTGAGTATGATTATAGTGTACAGCAGTGTTTTTTAACCAACTTTTTTGCTCTTGGAAAAATGTATTACAGACATCTGTCCTTGTTGATACCCAGTTTTACCTAAGAAACTTGTTTTAAATTACTTGATTAAAGAGACATGTAGACTGGTAGAAGTCCCGAACTTACACTTGGGAAGGTTTAGTCAATGTGTTAGGCAAGAAAAAGTTACGAGATAACTTTTTAAAAGCAGAATTCAGTTATTTTCAGATCTTTTTTTTTTTTTTGGCTGAGCTGTGTGGCTTGCAGGCTCTTAGTTCCCCAACCAGGAACTGAACCTGGGCTATGGCATTGAGAGCACCTAGTCCCATCCAGTGGACCATCAGAGAATTCCTGTAACTCAAGTGTTATGTTCAAGTGTTATGATTACACACTGAGCCAAAATGTCAGTTGGAAAGCAGAAGCAATGAATATCAAGTTAACCAGCTGTATCTTCAAATTAGTAACTTTCTCCTTAGGTACTAGCAATACCAATATCTTGATAAAAAGATTCCAGTCACTGTAAACAACAAAAGCCCTAAAGTTTCCAAAAATTAAATAGAGATATTAGGATCTTATGGAGAAAACTATAGGACTTTGTTGACAAGTGTAATTTTTAAAAAACTGAATAAATACAGTCATATCCACGTGGGTTTTTCTTTGCGTTTTTATAATTTGGCAAACATTAGTGATGAATGGTTAGAGCCACTCTTTTTTTTTTTTTTTAACTGACGTACAGTGATATGTTAAGCTCCTTTTGGTTGTCTTTTTGTTTTCATATAATTTTCTAAAGAGAAACCCTTTGGAGTGGAATTTATGGGTCTTAAAAATGTCAATGTCTTCATTATGATGCATGACAAAGTCCTTTAAGAGATTATATGTCGACATCTGAACCATAGATTATTCTTACCTCTTTGAAATGTTCTAATTTAATAAAAATAGCCATGTAATGAATTAGTATTTATGTGTAATAGATTTTTTCGAAGATTGACGTAGAGAAAGATAAGGAGCATTACATGCTGATTCTTAATGGAAAAGAGAATGGCTTTTTGTGGACTGTTGACTGCTCTGAGAACAGAACCTAGTGTTAAGAGTTCAGTAGATTGTAAAATTCTAGGGTAGTGTTAGTTCAGGTGCAGTAAAGGATTGCTTGCTAAAGATAAAAAGCAAACCCCAAAACTATTACCTAAAAAGAAGTGGGACGTTCTGGGCAGAGTCACTGATACTGTAAATGCAATTTCAATTTTCTTTTTTTCCTCACAGTAAAGCCAACTAACTATTCCTGGTTTGTTCAAGAAAAAGATGTTGTATCAAGTAGGGTCAGTTTACAGGGTTACATTAAGGTGTAACCGTGCAGGAGAAAGATGTTGTTTATTGAGTTTTTTCACACTACATATTTATCAAGCATCATTATTTGGATTGGGTTTCTAGAAGGAAATTTAAGTTTGACTTACCATTTGAGATTTTTCTGCTCATTCTTATTTTTTAGGGGACATTTAGTATACTTCACTTTAAAAGAATACATTACTTAATAATACTGGATCCTGGCATTGGATAGCTGTCAGATCCCACTCATATTTTTACACTGTGAAATTAGCAAAAAGATGAAAAAAATTAATTAGTCGATCTCCAATTTGGTTGTCTTAGTGAGGTAAACACTTTCTCCAGCCACTTGATTTTTGCCTATATTATATATTTAAGGTGATTATTACCTTTACATTATTAATTGGGAAGCTCAGAAATACCTTTTCAGGACCATAGCCGGAGGTTGTTGTAATTCAGTCACCTTCAGATTTCAAGGAGTTAATCAGATTGATCTGATGCCACTATCTCTAAATAAATAGCTTTCACTGATAAAGTATAATGCTTTTAAAGTAGTATGAGAAAATTCCGATTTACACTGTAGTTGATTTTAGGTGTTGTTATGTTACTTACAAGATTTTTTTTCCTGGGAATAAAAGCTTATAAGATTTTAAAATATGTTTGTTTTTCTGTGTAGCTCCACCAAGTATGTTGGTGAAGGATGAATATGTTCATGACTTTGAGGGACAGCCATCATTATCCACTGAAGGGCATTCAATTCAAACCATCCAGCATCCACCAAGTAATCGTGCGTCGACGGAGACATACAGCACCCCAGCTCTCTTAGCTCCATCTGAGTCTAATGCTACCAGCACCACCAATTTTCCCAACATTCCTGTGGCTTCCACAAGTGAGTTGCAGAGTCAGATATAGTCAGCAAGACGAATTTTCCTAACAATTGAATATTTATAGGTAGTCACTTGGAGGGGACCTCCAAGTAAGTGAATATTAAAAGTACTGTGGTTATCTTTCATGGGTTAACAAGCATCAGATAGGTTTTTGAGTTGTCCTGGAAAAAAAAGATATTTGTAATTAAAAAAAATTTAAATATATCTTAATAGAACATAAACCGTCTTATGTTGATGTGTGCTGCTGCTGTTGCTAAGTCACTTCAGTCGTGTCCAACTCTGTGTGACCCCATAGATGGCAGCCCACCAGGCTCCCTCATCCCTGGGATTCTCCAGGCAAGAACACTGGAGTGGGTTGCCATGTCCTTCTCCGATGCATGAAAGTGAAAAGTCAAAGTGAAGTCGCTCAGTCGTGTCTGACCCTCAGTGACCCCATGGACTGCAGCCTTCCAGGCTCCTCCATCCATGGGAATTTCCAGGCAAGAGTACTGGAGAGAGGTGCCATTGCCTTCTCCGATGTTGATGTATAGTCCCTTGGAATTTAAGTAATGCTTTAAATTAGTGGTCTGATTTGTACTTTATTACATGCAGAAGTCTATTGAGCTTTCACATAAATTTTAGAGACATGTTTAAGTAGAGAACAAATAGTTTTGAACCAAGATGTTTATAGAAATCTGTATTAATGGAATTGCAAACTTTCCTCTAATCAGTGTTTTTATTTTGCTTTATCCAGCAGATTACTTTATAATCGTCATCTCAGTCTCCAGTTGTACAAGCTTATTAGAAAAAGGACCTTGACAAATTTATTTGTAACATATTACCCTCAAGATAGATGTTAAGTGTTCTAGTCAGTTTTGAAATAAAGCTAAATTATATGTATCTTTTTTTTCCTAACAAGAAGTGTATTTTAAAAAGATTCTTTCCAGTTTAGAGGTACTACCTTCGCTGCCGTGTCGTGGAAGCAGAGGGCTATTAGGTTCAGCTTTTCTTGGGGCCTGGTCAAGGCAGTAATGACCTTATGTTGGACAGTGGAGTAGCCTTTAAAAAAAAAAAAAAGAAAATGGGGGTATAGTTGCTTTACACCACTGTGTCAGTTTCTGCTGTATAGCAGAATGAGTCAGCCACATGTCTGTCTGTCTGTTTTCTTGGATTTGCTTCCCATTGAAGGCACCACAGAGCACCGAGTAGAGGTGCCTGTGCTGCACAGTAGCTTCTCACTAGTTACCAGCTTCATGCATTGCAGTGCGCGTATGTCAGTCCCAGTCTCCCAGTGCGCCCCCACCCTGCATCGTTCCTTTTTTTTTTTTTAATTAATCACAGAACAGGGTCTTGGCATTTGTATTACTGTGTTATTTGTACGTCGGTGGTAAGGAGATTGTATCTGAGCCCACAACAGCAGTAAATTATTGATGCATCTGGACTGATACTTTGTATATTGATATCAAAGGAAGCATATTTATTTTAATATCAGATCAAGTTCAACATAGAAATTTGATCTTTGGAACAAATGGAGGATTTATTTCTACAGTTGAATTTCAGATAAAGTACACCAAATTTCCCCCGCTTTAATTTATTTTACCTACCTACACAAGATGACAGTCTTCATACAGTCAGCATATTCCAAATAGGTTGGACCATATAGGTTAAACACATACTTTAGAGCCTGAACCTTTAATCACTTGGTGCTTCTGTTATCTCTGTATTAACCAGTTTGGGAATATAGTTGATAAACGAGTGGGTAGGGAAGGAAAATAAAAGATGGTACGTTATAGCCACTTTAACATAGATTAATGCCACTTACCTCTGTTGATACTATCTGAGGATTGAATTGGCATGCCTTTGTTGATGACTGCTCATGCAACTTCATTTTAACCATTAATGTTCCCTGGGACCAAGTCCTAGTCAAGATCAGAAAAAGTGGTATGAATGAAATATGGATAATTTTGTCTTGGTGTTTTGGGGATGTATTTTCACAATGAGTAGTAATTAACTGTAAGTTTTAGAATTTGTTGCAGAATGTTTCCTTAGATCTTAAAAAATATATTGATAAAATTAGAAAAAGGAAATGACTAAAATAGAGAAATTGAAAGACTTCATGAGTTGTTTAATTTTATTTTATGTTCTTGGAATTGTGTAATGAAAGTATTCAGTATAGGTAACTGTAGTAGGCGTTATGTTCAATTGGAACCTGAATATCTTCAGGGATTCTTTCTACATTAAAATAGCTCAATTTCTCCTGTATAGTGACAATTTTTATAAGATAGCTAAGAGTATATAACATGTACAGTTGTTAAAAACAAGAGCAAATATGCAATTAACCTTTAAAGATAATCTGTAAAAATTTGAGGGGGATGAGTAGGAAGGGAGGTTGCTGAAAATATCATCTTTAAAAATAAATAGTTTAGGGAGTATTGGAATAGTCTGTTTAGCTTTTAATTATATAATCTTAGCCTTACAGAAATCAGATTTGTAGCAGGAAGAAAAGTTTTCTTTTTCTTGATACTTTGAGCTGTTCCTTTCATATTTGGGCAATGGTGTCATTTACTCCCTTCTATCTGATTGTACTCCCATATGGATGAGAAAAGATTAAGGTAATGCCAGTAACAGTAATTATGGAATTTTAGTGCTTTCCAAGTGAGATGCACAGTTGACTTAATACTTGCTTGAAAAAATTTAGCTTTTTCCACACAAAAGATAAATCCTTAAAAATGTAAGCAATTTCATAGAATGGTTTTGAATAGAATAGTTCTCCTGTTTTATTACATAACAGAGAGGGCAACTAATTTCTTGTAAATCCAGGAATATGATAGTGTTCTTAGAGGCAATTCTTGATATTTAAAAGTACATGAGAAAATTTCATAATAGACTGATTTTTTTTTTTTTTTGGTTTATTTATTAAAACTTGCAGATGCTGTGTTGACCGGACAGTGGAGCTTACTTTTTTCCTCTTAACTTTCTCACCTTACCCATTACATTCCATTTAAAATACTTGCCTTCTCTGCTTTTTTAGTGAACTTTAGCATTCTGCCATTACTAGTACCATTGCTGATAATAATGAACTTTCCAGTTTTCAACATTTCCTTGAGCCTGGACTTTTGGAATCCTAACAGAAAGATGCAAAAGCTAGATGGTGTGGCTGTGGGTGAGCTAATGTACGTCTGAAGGAGTTATTAAGATAGGCTAGACCTGTACTGGGGTTTTGCTGGCAGTTGGAGAATATTTGTGAAGAATGGGCCACTAAAATTAGCTAGATATTAGAATGATTTTGGACTTCTTCAAGTTAAGATGTGCCTTTATAGATGACTGCAGGGTTTTTATTTGGTAGGCCCTGGGTGAGTTCCACTGTTTGCTCATCTTTATAGTTGTGACTTTCAGGTGTAAAATCCTTCATTTACTGTATAAAGCTATAGGATTGCATCTATAAATGTACCATATTAATGTCTTCTTGTTCCTCTAGGTCAGCCCGCCAGTATACTGGCAGGCAGCCATAGTGAAGGATTGTTGCAGATAGCTTCAGGGCCTCAGCCAGGACAGCAGCAGAATGGATTTACTGGTCAGCCAGCTACTTATCATCATAGTATGTACTGCTTTTTAAAATCTTTTAAGTAGTTGAGAAAAAAATAGGCAGACTTTATAAAAGCAAATTAATCCATGTGGGCCTTAATTTTTAGACAGCACTACCACCTGGACTGGAAGTAGGACCGCACCATACACACCTAATTTGCCTCACCACCAAAACGGCCATCTTCAGCACCACCCGCCTATGCCGCCCCATCCCGGACATTACTGTAAGCTCTTGTTTTTGTTGTAAGGGCCTTTTCTTTTTGAAGTTTGTTTTCTTTCTGTTTTTTTTAAAAAATGTTTTTACATCTTTTGTTCATCTTACAGTTTAGTTTCATTCCATAATTAGTGCTCTTTAGTTTTTCATAGTTATGTTATCATACCTTTGTTTTAGAGGATTGATATTTACAAAATACTTTTATTTCTTCCTTGCTGATGTTTCATTAACACCACATTGATTGCCATTCATTTGTTTGTTTTGTATATGTTCTTAGATCTCATGTGTATCTGTATATCCATCCTAAGTGGACTGAAACTCCTTGAGAGTCACGAGCTCAAGGTTTCTCTCACTGTAGAGTGCAGCATACCGTAGACACATGTTGACAGATGTTGAATCTGTCGTTATTCTCTGCAGGCTTGACTGGGGTACCCTACTGGTAACCAACCGTAGCTTGTAGTTCAGGCAGAATAGGAACATTGTTCATTTGGCTTAATAAAATCAAAAGTATAAATCTTTCATATGTATTAAACCCTTTTCCTCCATTATGAGAGTAGTAGTGCCAAAGGAAACTTGGAAAATAACACAGAGGAGTAAATAAGAAAATAAAAATTACCCAGAATTCTACTACCCAGAGATATCTACTCCTAATATTTTGTCACATTTTTCTTTCCAGTCATATAATTGGTATATATGTTAATTTGGGGGAGGAGGCTATCGGATTGTGAATATGTTACTGTACCTTGCTTTTTATGGTTATGTTACTATGTTGCCCTGCTTTATGAGAGTGTAACTTTTACTGGCTGCGTGGCCAGCATAGTTGTTAAGGGTGCTGAGTGTGGATGCTTAACTACCTGTGTGACCATTGGCTAGTTGCTTAACCTCCCTAAGCCTTAAGGGTATTAACAGTAGTATATGTCTCAAGGACGCTGTAAGAAGTAAATGTATTAATTCATGTGATTCATTTAACACAATGTCTTAACACATAATGATCTCTCAGTTATTTCGAGTTTGTAAATATTCTTAATAAATCATAAACACTTATTTTAAAATGGATTTAACAGTTTGGATTATAATTATATCTTACAGTATGAAATATACTGTATTACATGTTACATGAATAATTTACTTAATTTGCATTGAAGTTTGCATATACTGAAACTATTTGTATGTATAGTTATTATAAATTAATAGTTGGCATATGGTATTAAAATGTTGGCTATTAAATGTCTACAAAAGCAATTCAAGAAAAAAGTGATTCAAGAGTATTCGCATACTATAATTTTAAACCAAGTTTTTAAGTTCTTAGACATTGTATAAACTTGATCTAAACAATTCCTAAGGTATAATAGTTATATTTAAAGGTTTATTAAAATTTTCAGCACTGGAAAACTTTTAATAAATAAAAATGGGATTTTTTTTTTTTTTTACTGTCTTTTCTTTAGGGCCACCAGTTCACAATGAGCTTGCATTCCAGCCTCCTATTTCTAATCATCCTGGTAAGTGTATTTCAAAATGAATTACCTACATTTAGTTGTTCTTTATGACAATGAAACATATATGCACAGAGATTTTAATATAACTGCAGAATAATTTAACTTTTCAGATAAGTACGATATTCATTATGGTATTTGTTAATTAACAGTTTATGAGTAACGGATATAATCACGCATAAACTGTCCATATTTGATTTTTTTAACTATCTGAAAGAAATGACAAGATTCGTGTTTTTGGCTAAAATACAAAGTACCAAAATTCTGGTTTTAAGACAAACATTTGATACATAAATTTGCAATGGAAGAAACCAGGTTTCAAAATAGAACAGCTGTAACACTTAAAAAGCCAGGGAGAATCTTAAGTAGATGCGGAACAGAAAAATAATTCACTGTATCTGTCTTAGGTTCAGGAATCTCTGGTTAACTAGAATTTAGAAACTGTTTGCATTAAATTGTGTTCAAAATAGTAGATTAAATATTCGGTAGATTTCAGCTTTAAACATAATAAAACAGAAAGTTTGGAAATAAAATACTGAAGGCTTCTTAACATAAACATAGGATTTTGATTTGTTTTTCTTCCTTCAGTCCTATTGTATCTGTTTTTCTTTGCTTAGAAAGATGCAGATACATACTTTCAATTCATCACCTTAGTTTTTCCCCAGTTAGAAAAGTTTTGTTTAATTATGAAGAATTCAACATATACAAAATGAGAGTATAGAAAATCCTCATTCCTCAGTTTTAGCTGTTATTAACTACTGGCCAGTCTTGTTTCTTTCATACCCTCACCTACTTTTCATACCCTTACCTGTTATTAGGCTAGAAATCCTATATAATCATTTGATACATAAATATTTCCATATTTATTTTCAGTGAAGATTTTTAAAAAATAGTAACCGTAAGATCAAATTAAAGGGTAACTCATAGTTCCTCAAATAGATCTACATTATTTTCTTAAATAGTGTTCAGTTACCTATTTTTTTGTTGGTTCTGACTTCTAGTTGTTAAAGCATTAAGGGTAGGCTCTTTATTCTTTAATTAGTCTCATATTTCAGTTTAGGAGATTTAAAGAATTTCTATGTCAAAAGGCCAAGTTGCTTTAGTGATCACATCAGAGTATGAGAACCATTTGTAGCTCACCAATAGTAGATGTGATACTTTCATTAACTTTTACTGATTTGAGAGGCAAGTGTTTGTTTTGATAAGGAGAAAAACACTGCTGGCAGAACAGAAGTATTTTTTAAACATATGTATTTACTAGTTGAGCAAACTCCAGGAGATGGTGGAGATCAGGGGAGCTTGGCGTGCTATAGTCCATGGGGTCACGAACAGTCAGACACAACTTAGCGACTGAACAACAGCAGTGATTTAGTAGTTACATATATACATTTTTAAACCATATATATTTACTGAATTATCCTTTTTAGTGGATTTCCAATCTTATTTGCACATTTTGTGATTTTAAATATTTTTTTGTGAATCAAGGGGTCTTGCCTTTCTATAAACATTTTAAATTAAGAAATGTAATAAACAGAGAAGTATGTAAAACCAGTATAGTATATAGTCTAGTGAATAATGTGGAAGCCAGCACCTGTGTAACCAGCGCCCAGACTGAAAATTAAAACATTGCAGCGCTACCAGAAATCTCCCTTCCCTACCTATTGCCTCAGTCAAAGGCTTTTCTCGCCTCCCATGGAGGTAACTGTTGTCTTGCTTTTTATGGATTTGTATTTCATTTACGATGAATGCATCCCTAGACAGTTCAGTTTAGTAATTTGGTTTTACCGCTTTTTGAAATTACATAAATGGAATCATTGTATCAGAATCTTACTTTGTGTTAATAAATATATTGTGAGAAGCCAGGAAAATCTAGAGGCTTAAGAATGAGAATTTTGCTGTTTTCAGGCGGCATCACTGAGAATCAGGCGTGGCCCCAGCAGCTTGTAGGGTCTCTGTGTTCCTAGGGCTTGGTGATAACCGCCTATCACCTAGGGAGGAAGGGTGATGAGGGCTCTGAACAGAGCCTGCCTTGGAGGAGTGGTGGTGTGGGGCCGGGAACGGTGGCATGGAGCTGGTTATTTGGGTTCAATTTTGGATTCATCAATTGCTTTGGGCTCTTGATGGATTTGCTTCATTTTTTTCTCATTGTAGAACTGATGTTGAGACTTAACATTTCCTGGTGATTAGGGAATAGCATTCATTAGTTACTAGGATGTACATCTGTAGTGTCCTGCACTGGCATTAAAGCTTCTGTTTTATGAGTAGAATGGGAAATGGCCAATTAGTATTGGTCTTTACCTTGGTGTAGAGGGTTTCAAACAGAACATCTGCTTGATGAGTTATGTGCTTTGACTTTGATGGCTAAGTTGAAGAATATTTTTGGAAAAAACTAATCTTTCATTTCTAACTTATTTTGATTGATGCTCTTTTCCTTTTTATGAAACTGAGATAATGCTCATTAAATATTAATTGCAAATGAAAGTGAAGAGTTTTCCTCAGTGTCTTGAGGTGGTTTTGGTCATCGATACATGGATACAGAACACTCAGTTCAGATTCAGGTTGTATTTTAGTACTCTGGAGCTACCATTTAAGAGAGTGATTTTATGTGTTCATAAAAGATTCTCACAGGACATCTCATTCAGATCTAAACAACAGAAAGAGTAATTCATAATGAGCCACTTAGGTTCTTTAACCAAATGATTAACTTTCTCTTGAATAACTTTTGTTTAAGAAATTAAAGATAATGCCTTGGAGACTTATAATTTCTATTATAATTGAACAACATTTTTTTGATAAAGCTGTGCTTTGTAATACATGTCCCCATTACAAAAGAATACTTAGCTGAGTTTTTAATATAGTGTTAAAGAAATTCATGTTGTTAAGTCAGTCTTTCACAACCTTTCCCCTGGTCAGTGATGAGCAGCCCGTAGACTTCATGAGACCAGTTCAACTCACTAATTTAAGGAACAAGAAACTAAAAATAGCTATGTCAGCAGACACTAACAGTCTCTCTCCCTTCCAGGTGAGTTGGGACATTAAGAATGCGCTTTTGGAGCTGAGTAAATTCTGTCTTGCTATTGCTGTTAGCTTTGAGAGGCTGCAGGCTCGTCACCTGTATGGCATTTGGTTCTTGGAGCAAAAGCGCACAGAGAGATCTAGAAAAGCTTAATGTGTGTTTCCTATTACCTTCCCCTGTTTTAAAAATAAGAATGTTCCCTCTTGGTTGTATAGTAGGTTTAGAGTGGACCAGAAGATGTTTTCCCGTGGTAGTTTATATCCCCACACCGCCAGATTCTCTGGATTGCCTTTTAGGTTACCTCTAGCACCCTCCCTCCTCACAGATAATCCTTTTCCTCTTGCTTTCCTGGACCTTAATAATCCTGTTAATTAGATGATTGTTTTTATCCCTGCTCTGTGGTACAACTCTGATGTCAGTTTCATTTGATCCTCACAACTGCCAAAATGCAGCTTTATTGTATGCTGTCATTGTTGTATTGAGCTCAGTTTTGTCCATCTCTTTGCGACCCCGAGGACCATAGCCCACCAGGCTCATGGGATTCTCCAGGCAAGAGTACTGGAGTGGGTTGCCATGCCCTTCTCCAGGGATCTTCCCAACCCAGGGATCAAACCCACGTCTCCTGCGCTGGCAGGCAGGTTCTTTACTGCTGAGCCACTGGGAAATGTATGGTGTGAAATATTAAGCAAACAAAAATCCCTTTGGTGACTTGGAAATAATAAAGTAAGGTTTAAGTGTAGTTGCAGATGTTGTAATTTATGATGATGAAAGTATATTTTTCTTATTTAAACATGAAGATAATACAACCTTCTTTTCCCCGCTCAGTTGGCTCTCATGGAAAAAATACTGCTTGCTATCGCACTTTACTTGAAATATTGTTCTTTAGTATGAACTAGGAAATGCATGTTCTTGGATCTCATTTTTTTAAGTATCATTGAAAACATTCATGACTTCAGGATATTATTTGTAACAAAATTTACTCTTTGAGCTGATTATTTAAAGATCTTTTTTAAGTGCTGTTACTGTTTTTTGCTGCCAGAACATTGGGTAATTTTTATGTTGTCTTAGACTACCTCTTTCCGAGAAGACAATGGCACCCCATTCCGGTACTGTTGCCTGGCAAATCCCATGGACAGAGGAGCCTGGTGGGCTGCAGTCCATGGGGTCGCTGAGGGTCGGACACGACTGAGTGACTTCACGTTCACTTTTCATTAAATCCCAGGGATGGGGGAGCCTGGTGGACTGCCATCTATGGGGTCGCACAGAGTCAGACATGACTGAAGCGACTTAGCAGCAGCAGCAGACTACCTCTTTAGTTTTAGTTTCAACCAGTAAATCTATCTGTTAATGTTTGATGAAGTTTCTTTGTCTATAGCATAATATAATGCCTTTAATAAATAGTTTTACTTATAAAGTAAATATTTACTATATATTTCAAAACTAGCTTTTTAAGAAGACACTTTAATATATTGCTAGTTTTCATGTTATTATAATAAAAACTATTTAAAGGCGTGTTTGTGACTAGTTGGTTCTGTATGGCAGAACATTTGCATTATTCAGATCTTGAATCACCCAATTTTCTTGTGTCTTTTTATTAATACTTCATTGGGAAGTACTTTTTCCTTGACAACATTTTGAAAAGCAATTACTTACAGACTTGATAAGAACTTTGTTTTTAATACATTTTAAGCATTTATCATATTTCATTTTAAGATCTTTTGGTAGGTTTAAAAATGCTTTTATTTTGTCATTCTGAGTATCTTTTCATATTGTTGAAAGTTTTATTGCTTCATATTCTAGTTCAGCCAAAGTTCATAAATGGCACAGTAATATGCAGGTAAATAATTGGTTTATCACAGAAAACTTTAATCCTCTCGTTAGTGGCACTGGTCTTTTCCCGCCTTGTGTCAGACTCCTTTCTCCTCTCTAGACTTTTGCATTTGCTTTCCTCTTGAGATTTACACTCGCAATCTCCACATAGATACATGGTCTTTCAGGTCTGACTTCTTCAGATAGGGTGTAGTTTGAAGGACCTTCCCACTCTTCTGTCCTGTACCCTTTTTAATTTTCTTCATAGTGTTTGTCATTACCTGAGTTATCTTGCTAATTTATTCACTTATTTGTCTGCTGCACCTCCATGAAAATAGGACAGTAGCTAACAATAGCTGCCTTGTTCACTGCGTGTATGTGATGTAGTACCTACAGCAGTTCTCGTGTACCCCACAAATACTTGTTATTTCAAAAGGAAAATCAAATAATTTCCATGTATGTGGGCTCTATGTAATAATTGTATTCTAACAAAAGTTAGAAATACTTGGTTAGCTATATTTACATAACCAAACCAGATAGTGGCTTTCTTTCCCCCAGTCATTTAAAATTATTTAAAATCATTTATTGTTGTTAAATGAATACACCACACACATTCTCAAAGGTAAGATTGTAGTAGTTATGAGTGGACTTCACCAAAAATACAGATGGGACAAATGATCTTTCATCCCAGAGACAGTTGAAAATTCCTGCCCTCAGAAGCTATGTAGTTGGAGTGTAATTAACTTTGACTCTCTAGCCTTGAATGTCTAACTTGGTTATGTCCTTTCTCTCATTTGTTGCTGCTGCTGCTAAGTCGCTTCAGTCGTGTCCGACTCTGTGTGACCCCATAGTGGCAGCCCACCACGCTCCCCCATCCCTGGGATTCTCTAGGCAAGAATATTGGAGTGGGTTGCCATTTCCTTCTCCAGTGCATGAAAGTGAAAAGTGAGAGTGAAGTTGCTCAGTTGTGTCCTCTGCAACCCCATGGACTACAGCCTACCAGGTTTCTCTGTCCATGGGATTTTCCAGGCAAGAGTACTGGAGTGGGGTGCCATTGGATCTATAAATATATACCATAGATTGATTTACTGAAGAACACTTCTCTGAAATAGGTATTAGAATCTGTGTGTTGTTTTCGTTTTTGTTTTTAAAGTTCAGACTACATAGAAAATATTATGTGGAGTCAGATGAAACATCATGGTAAAGATTTTATGATTCTAATTGTTTGCATTCTTTAAATTCCCTGTTGATTGGGTACTTTGAAGTAAGAACACAATTCCGGATTTTAAAAATGAAATTTTTTTAACTTTAAGAATGCTAGGTAATAATCTGAAAAATAGAAGAGCTGGCCGTGCTTACTTTGTAATGCATTGTCAATTCTTCTGGATGCTCTCCCCTTCCCTTAGCCTTTAAGAAAAGCTTTGTCATATGGAGTGAAAGTGAGAGCCTTGTACCTTTCTCACACGAGTGACTGTCTTCTCCCATTTGTCTCCTGTAGCTCCTGAGTATTGGTGTTCCATTGCTTACTTTGAGATGGATGTTCAAGTAGGAGAGACATTTAAGGTTCCTTCAAGCTGTCCTATTGTTACTGTTGATGGATATGTAGATCCTTCTGGAGGAGATCGCTTTGCTTGGGTCAACTCTCCAATGTCCATAGGACAGAAGCCATTGAGAGAGCAAGGTATTGCAGTATAGTTAGTTCATTTTAAAAACTGAACTTCTATTTGAAGCTATGTTTTTCAGTGTAAATTATGTTTTTGACTATAAAGGAATAAAGATCGTAAACATCTAGAACTTGTAAGCATTTCATTTTAAGTGTAGATGTTTGTTATTTGATAAAATGCAGTCTCTTTTTAAAAGTTCATGAAGTTTCTATGTTTTGAATAGTAACTGGACCCTATGGAACCCAGTTTGAAAACTAGTTTTTGTTTCCTCTGATTGTATAGTATTTCTACAAATTTACTGAAAGGAAATAACATAAAATGACATGTTTCTTCAAGTGTTATTTATAATGAAAGACTGATAAAAAAGAAAAATGATTAAGTAAATTTTAATAAACCTTTGTTTTTATACAGTCATTAAAATATAAAAAAATTTATATAATCAAATATAAATACTTATGAAATATTACAGGAAAACTTACACAATTTTACGTACTGTGTAATGTCAACTCTTTAAGGAAATATGTGTGTGTATAAACAGATAATCTTGACTCTATCACTATTTGTGTGCCTTTGGCAAATTATCTACTCTCCAAGCCAGTCTGTCTAGTAGAATTTTCTGTGACGAAAGAAGTGGTTTACCTGTGTTGTCCAGTATAGTAACTACTGGCCACACATAGCTATTGAGCATTTAAAATTTGGTTCATATGATTAACTGAATTGTAAAATTAATTTTAATTGAATGTGAAGGTTAAATGAGAATTTATATTAAATGTTTCTGATTTAATAATCATTATGTGAATGCTCATCATTATTATATGTGACTAGGATACTAAAAAAAAGAAACAGAAAAATGTTAACAGTGGCTATCTATCTTTTGGCTATGGTTTATAGCCAAAATATAATGTCCTTTATTCTTTAAAAATTCTCAGTATTGGGTGTCCTGTATAGTCTGAACTAAAATTTATTTTTAAGCCTATCAAAATGAAATGTGACTCGCTTTTTCTTCCCAAGGTTGCACATAGGCAAAGGTGTGCAGTTGGAATGTAAAGGTGAAGGTGATGTTTGGGTCAGGTGCCTTAGTGACCACGCAGTCTTTGTGCAGAGCTACTACTTAGACAGAGAAGCTGGGCGTGCACCTGGAGATGCTGTTCATAAGATCTACCCAAGTGCATATATAAAGGTGAGTTGTAGTTTTACCCAAACATTTTAGATATGGAAGGCTCTATTTGTTATTTAAGGAATTGAGATGGATGTGAGAGAAATGTAAAAATGTCTTATGTATTAAAGAAATTATGTTTGCATTAGCAAATTTGTTAAATGTTTTAGAGAAATACACAAGTTCTTGGAAATACTGAGTGAAACCTCCAAATTTGTATTCCTTTGATGTTTATGTAAAAATCAGCCTCTGAAAGTTCATCTTAGCCAATCTTCAGGATTTTATGGAAGAAAATTCTAAAAGTAAAAGCTTTTTGACTTAACTGAGAAATGAAAAATTCTTCAAAACTATGTTTTATAAAGGTTAGTTATTTTGTTCTTTGAATGAGTTTTATTTGCTATATCATTTTGCAAATTAAACCCGAGGTATTTTTCATTAATTGTTTCATGTTCAACCCATTTCAGTTTTAATTTATAACATACACTGTTTTTGAAAGAGAAAGATAATTGTAATTAGATAGCCTAAATATGTTTCTTTAAAGAAAACAAAACCATTTTCTTTTAATAAAGAAAACTTGATGTATTTATTTGACTGCGCTGGGTCTTTGTTGCTGCATGCTGGCTTTCTCTCACTGTGGGGAGTGGGGGCTACTCTCCAGTCGCAGTATGCAGGCTTCTCACTGTGGCGGCTTCTCTCGTTGCGGGCGCGGGCTCTGGATGGGCGGGCTTCAGTTGTTACAGCGCTCAGGCTCAGCAGGTCCGGCTCCCGGGACCTGAGCACTGGTTCAGGAGCTGTGGCACACAGGCTTTGTTGCCCCGTGGCATGTGGGATCTCCCTGGACCAGGGATCCAACCAGTGTTCCCAGCATTACATCGTGGATTCTTAACCCCTGGACCACTAGGGAAGTCCTATATTTCTAACTTAGATTTTTCACATTTTTTTAAAAGTCCTAAGTGTCTTTAAGGTTAGTTAAAAAGCAGTTGTAAGTTAGTGGATTAAACTCTCATTACTTAGTTCCTAGGAAATTGCTTAGCACACAAATAGAATTATCTTTATTCGCATTTTCTAATTTTTCCACAAAGAATTTTAGTTAGTTGTGCTTTGTTATTATTTTTAAGTGGTGCTGGATTTCCTCATATACTTTGTAATCTATTTAGTATTTGTTGGCAAGTTTTGTTTTTTCCTCCTTGTCATTGTTTCTCCCTGTAGGGCAGTTCTGCCTTAGTCTGGCACACACTGAGATACACATCTCAGAACCAACTCTTATATTTACAAGGTAGAGGAATTTTGTCCCTTGAGAAAACTGAGTTAAATCCCCAGGTATGCTCAGGGCCTAGATCCTGCTGAATAGATTTCTCTGTGCCATGGACAGGAATCTTGTTCCTGGATGCATTTCTGGATTAGCTGTCAGACTGTCTCACTAGCACTTGATTCGTGGCCAGGCAACCGGTGCAGCCCTCGCAGAGCCTGCCCGTTCCTCTCTCCATGCCGCTTCCTGTCCTGCACACCTTCTGCTGGCGCTGGCATCTTAAGCACCTTCTGTCTTTAGACCCTGCTGTTTACCCTACATCAGCTAATGGCTCCACAGGTTGTTGCTATGCTTTTTTGGCTAATATTATGAATGATGCAGCTGTGAATATTCATGAACAAGTTTTTAGGTAGATGCATGTTTCTATCCTCCTGAATGTATACCTAGGGGTGGAATTCCTGAATGAAAAGATAACGCTTACGTCTGTCTACTCGAGGGACTGCCAGACTCATTTTGTAAATGACAGTGCTGTTTTACCTTTCCACCAGCAGTGTACATGGAGGGCTTCGGTTTCTCTGTATACTCATCAGCACTTGTTATTATCTGTCTTTTTCATTTTAGCCGTCTATTGGATGCGAAGTGGTGTCTGCCTCGTTGTGGGTTTGATTTGCGTTTCCCCAGCTGCTGATAACATTGCACTTCTTTTTGGCCATTTGTGTATCTTCTTTGGAGGTCTGTTCCCATCTTTTCCCAGTTTTCTAATTGGGTTTTTCAGTCTTTTTATTATTGTTGTGAGAGTTCTTTGTATATTCTAGGTATCAGTCCTATGTCAGATACTTGATTTGCAGATATTTTTTTCCCATTCTTTGTCTCATCTTTCACTCTTGTCATAATGATTTGCAGCACAAAAGTTTTAACTTTTGTTGTAGTCTATTCTTTGGTTGCTTGTGTTTTTTGTGACATGTCTAAGAAACTGTTGTCTAACCCAAAGTTATGAAGATTTACATCTGTGTTTTCTTCTGAGCATTTTATAGTTTTAGGTCTTGCATTTCGGTCTGTGATCCATTCTGAGTACATTTTTGTGTGCGCCACTCTTGTTTTTTGTCATGAGAACCAGTTGTTTGAGTAACCATTTATTTAAAAGGTGGTTTTTTGTCCCCTTACTGAATTATCTTGACACTCTTTTTGAAAATTCAGTTGACCTTAAATGGTAAAAATTTATTTCTAGGTCATCAGTTTATTTCATTGATCTATATATCTGTCCTTGGGACAGCACTACCCTGTCTTGATTGCTGTAGCTTTGTAGGGAGTTTTGAAATTGGTGAGTGTTAGCCGTCCAGCTTTGTTATTTTTTAGGATTCTTTTGGTTATTGCTAGCCCCTTGGATTTCCATGTGAATTTTATGATTGGTTTGGAAGGTACTTATTTTTAATAGTTGTTTTTAGCCTTTTAATGTGTTTTGTACCTGGGTATCCATGTTAACTAGAAGTCTCTAGATTATTTGTACAATTAGAAGTCGTTGGACAGAGGGCTACAGTGTTGAATATATACTTTGTGCCAGACAGTAATGACGAACTTATCAGATATGAGGTAGTATTTAAAACATTTAGGCTTTAAAAATGTGGAATCTTGTATAATTTAATTTCTAGGATTGTCAAATAATGTACTATCTCTATTCTGGTACAAATGGTGCTTGAAAAGTTCCCCAAATATGAGACTTGTCATCACTTGATAAACCACTATATCATGGATAGATTTTAATAGAAAACTCAGACTTTTGCCTTGAACAATAAATAAATTATCTTCTGGTACAGTTTCTTGGAGTAAAAGAAATCCCAATTTTGTTTTATTAACTAAGATTTTAAAATAATTATTTTAAATTTACTGTTTATTAAGTACATTATTCTTTAGAAGAGTCTTATTAGCCAGAAGGAGATTCAAGTATATTCTAAATCTGGCCGTTGGTGTTTTCTTCACTTACTAATTTAGAGGGCACCAGTAACTAAAGGATCTGTATTTTCATGTTTTAGATTGTTACATAGACTTATTTACTAGAAGTGATGTTACTGGGGTGAGTGCATATATATGAACCTGTGTAAAGAGTGCCTTTACATGGGGGAATCCAGCCCAGGCCCAATCACACATATATACATACACACATTTTTTCTCTTTTCAGTTAGAATGAGGAAAACATAGGTTTGGAGAGCCATTCTTTCATTTTATAAACTTAAGAAGCTAGGACTAAATTGCATTTGTTTTTTTCTTCTGTGATACTGATTTTTTTTTCCCTACTTCTCTCATGACATAGCAGTCACCTTACATTTATGAAAATTTGATGTAATGAAATGGCATTTGATAAGCTTTAAATGGAGCAGATGTTTGAATTCTTTTTAAGTGTCATTGCTCTTTTGCTTTCAAAAGTAACATCTGTTCTGTTTGTGTTGCTTAAACATTGGACACTGAGGTTAAGAGCTTTACCGAGATACAGAGATAATTCACATACCATGTGATTCTCCCATTAGGAGTGTGCAGCACAGTGATTCTTAGTATATTCACAGAGCTACAACCATCGCCACAGTCAGTTTTAGAACATTTTCATTACCCTAGAAAGAAATCTTGCACCCTTTATGTGCTACCTCCCAACCTCCTGTACCCTCCAGCCCTAGCCAGCTACTAATCTACTTTTTCTCTCTATGGATTTGCCTACTCAGAACAGTTTTTGTAAATGGAATCATCCAATTTGGTCTTCTGTGACTTCTTTCACTAAGCCTAATGTTTTCAAGCTTAATTCATGTAACATGTATCTGCACTTCATTCTTTTTAGGGCTGAATAACATTCCAAACATTGCATTTTGTTTATTTGTTCATCAGTTGATGGACATCTGCGTTTTGGCTATATTATGAATAATACCACTGTGAACATTCATGTACAGATTTTTTTGTGAATGTACATCTTCATTTCTCTTACAAATACCAAGAGGTGGAATTTCTGGATCATAAAGTAACTATGTGTAACTTTTTAAGAGACTGCCAAACTGTTTTCCAAAGTGGCTGTACCATTTGATATTTCCAGCAGCAGTGTATGAAATTTCTGATTTCTTTACAGTTTCATGAATACACATTATTATCTATCTTTTCCATGTTAGCCTTCCTAAGGGCAAGTGATGTGGTATCTCATTTATGGTGGGTTTTGATTTGCATTCTCTGACACTGAGTCAGGTTTGTTGTTGCACACATATATATAAGGGCCAGGGGCCAGGCAGTGCTTCTAAATCACAGCTGGACTAGGTTGAAGGTTATTATGATCCACTTAAATTTATTCCCAGTCACTAGATATCATGACTCTTACATCCCCAGGTCAGATAACTTAGCAGGTCTTTAGTGCAATCTTCTGTTCAGATGCCCAGTATACCATCAACACAGTGACCTGTTTCTCTTCTTGGATTACTGTTTCTTGGTGTTGATATAAGCAATATACTATAATTGAGCCTTATGAAAAAGAATGACAAAATATGACTCCTGGTTGAAAGAGAATATCCTAAAGGTGTTGACAGTGATCTTTATAAGACACCTTTGTTAAGTAATGGGTTTGTAATAAACTTAGATGAGAGTTGGGAGATATGTTTAAACAGATGAAATCGGAGGTAAATTGTTGATGAACCCAGGGGTGGAGATCAGGAGTATCATTTGGATCTGAACCAAAAAATATTTAAAACCTTTGGGTACTTTGACTTGTCTTTATCAGTAGCTCAGATTCTGAAAGGAAGAAAGCCTTAATTTTATCATCCAGTATAACAGATGAAACCTGTTATGGTATGGACAGTGCACAGTGAGGAGGCAGCCCGGGTTTCAGTTTAGCAGTGTAGTCAACAGTTAAGTCTTTTGGTGTGAGTGCTGTAATTACGTACATAACCCGTGTGGAAAGGAGATGTGCTGAGGTGCTTAATGAATCATGTTTACTACATCTGAAGATAAGAGTCACAGTGTTTTAAAGTTTCATCTTTGTGGTTACCTGTGATATGTGCTCTTGGTGTTAGCGTAGATCTAAAGACCGTCATAATTACGATTGTTTATAACATATTGTAAAGACCTCATGTCTGAAGATCTCTTGGTTAATTTTTAATTACTCTTGGTGGAGGTGGGGTATGTTGAGAACATGTTTGAACCCAGAAAATTATAAGTAAGTTGTATTCCCTCCTCCCAGATGATATAAGATTATATATGGTCCATACTAGGTTAATGATGGTTAAAAAATTTTTTTTCAGTGGTTGTACTTAACCTAATTGTGGAGCTAATTGGCTTTTCAGATATTTGCATCCCTATTTTGTGCTGTGCTGGGCTGCGTAAGGCATTCTAAGAGGTCAGAGCACAGTGGAAAAGTTCAGAATCGAATGGACTCTTGAAAAGACAGCGGTTTTTATTCTGAGTGTTGTGGGATTTCTGATTTCCAGACCTTTGTCATGCTTCCTGTCCCTTTTAGGACTAGTAGCTTGGTTAGGTAATAAATATATCCATATTTGACAAACTTCGATCCAGAGACTGAGATAGTCTAAGTTTTGTCCATCGTTGATGCTAGAAGATAGGCACTGAGTAGAAAAATAAGTAAATAGGGATCTGGTTTGCTGTTTGGAGAGGATTCTTTTGTTTATTATTGTTGTATGCTGTTAGGTTCATGTAAAGACTGTGACTAAAGACAATCGGAATTTTTCAGGAATCTGAAAATTACTGGCTTGGGTTTCAAACCTGTACTTTATCTGATAAAGTTCTGTGTTAGGCATTCTTTGATTTCTTTTACTGTCAAAGATAATTATGCTCACTCATATTTGGGTTTTGTGCATACGTGGATTGTTTTGGAGTATACTCACATGCTTCAGAAATTTAAATGCTGTTTAAAATGTGCGTTGAGCAGTCTTGCTTCTACTCTGTCCTTGTCTTCCTTTCCTACAACTAACTTCTCAGGGTGACCACTCTACTTGTGTAACCCTCCAGTGCTTTAAAAAAGCGCCAGCCCTCGGTATGGTTGGTAAAGAGCACTGAAATTACTTACAAGCTCCTTAACTCTTCTTGCAAGGTTGGTGGCTACCTGGGAGGCCAAAAACAAAATAGAAAATGATAAATAACGTTTATTGAGAGCTTACAATATACGATGCCAAGTTTACAATAATATGAAAAAGCATTGCACACTTAGCATTCCCATTTTATAGATAAGAAAGTTGAGGCTTCAGAAAGGTTAAGAAAGTTAACCCATGTAAGTAGCAGATAATCAATGACAGGATTCAAAGCTAAGCAATTTTTTAAAAATCATGAGCATTTTTAAAATTAATGAGAAACTAGTTACTGGAATCCCATATATCCATCACTGAGATTCAGTAGTTGTTAAGATTTTACATTTACATGATCAGTTCTTCTTCCTTTGTTTCTAAAGTATTTAAATAAGACGTAAATATCCTGCTAGATTGCTTCTGTGCTTCTCTGAGATAGGCCCTTGTTTTGTGACATAGTGACAATGCCTTTTATTCAGTCCTCCAAATAGTTAGAATGATAAAGAAAAGAAGCTGACCATATGACCTAGGCCGTCAGTTCAACCTACAGAAAGCTCTTCATTTAGTTATGAAAGAGTGGGATGATTTCTTAACTTTGTTTTACACAGTGGTGTGGTTTTTCACAAAGGCAGGAATGGCTGACCCACACTGAACTCAGATAAAGGATACAGAGGCCTGTGGCAACCAAAACTGTCCTGATAGTGAGCTGTGCCTCTTTGGTGAGCTTTATTCAAGCCAGCTTTTCTAAGAACTTAACCATCTACATTAAAAAAAAAACACAATTTTTTAATGCTGAGAGAGAGCTAAATCAAGCTGTGAGTTTTAAATAGGTTGTGCATTGGTTTTTGATATATGGACTATTTCTGCTGGGCTCATGGCATGAAACTTACACTTATTATTTTTTTAAGGTCTTTGATTTGCGTCAGTGCCATCGTCAGATGCAGCAGCAGGCAGCCACGGCACAGGCTGCAGCAGCTGCCCAGGCAGCGGCCGTGGCAGGAAACATCCCGGGCCCAGGGTCAGTAGGTGGCATAGCCCCAGCCATCAGTAAGTATGCTTTTGATTTTTTTGTCTTTCAAGTGTAGTAGTTGGTGCTTTATCTTGATTGATTCAGTTAATTAGTTTAACCAGTAATAGAAAGTGAAGGTCTTTTTACTGGGATAATATTTTTTGAATTTGTACAAAAAAAAAAAAACACACCAAAAAAACCTGTTCATCTATAATAGTTGCCCTTTGTTTACTGCCCTGTGTTCATTCTTTTTGTATCAAAAAGGGACTGTGGGATGAAGACAGGGGGTTGTTATTGTTAAGTTGATCAGTCTCCCTATTTTTGTTGATGCTTTTAATTCTTGCCTCACCAGCCAGGGTGGGTTATAACCACTGATGTGCTTTGCTTTATTCTAGAAGGAAAGCATATTTCAGTTTCAGAATTAGACGTCTCTCCAACTTTTTTTTTTAAAGTGTACTAAGCATGGAGAGAAAACCAAGTGACAGTGGCGTTTGGATAACTTGTAGACTTTTTTTTAATTTTAGGGTAAAATTGAACTGTGTGCCAGGTTTCACACTGATGGGGAATTTTTACTGCAGAGTTAAACTCCTGACTATAGACTTTTATGATGGAAACACGTGGCACCCATCTTCCACGTCTGAAGGCATAACTAGTGATTCATTCAACCCCTGTTCTTAACCTCTTCAGTGTGGTAAGCAAATCACACTGGCTAAGAAAACTGCAGTGGCCCTGCAGGTTTCTCTACAGTACATGCAGATCCCTCCCAGTAGTTTCATTGTGATACTGATGAATGCAGATTGACTCTATGACTGTATGTTCTGACTGGAGAATTAGATGCAGAGTCTCCGTTGTGATTTATGCTCAGGAGTTTACAATTTCGAGGTAGATAAGGCATACTCATTTATAGAATTTGATTTTTAAAAAAATTTTGGGCATCTAAACCATTAATTTACTAGTTTTGATGTTACAAATATGCTTTTACTGAAGAATCCAGAGCTGTTACTAAATTTCTCCTTTTCATCTACTGCCCCCGCCTCCCCCAATTGAGTAATTACATACTGTCTCTGTTACATTGTGAAACTGAGAGACAGACATCATCTGGCTCATCCAAGAAGTCTTAGTGGAACCAGGACTATTTTCTGTCTCAATGTTAGTCATGTTTTACCCTGAACTAGACAGTTTAGACAGAGAGTAAAGTTCTTAGAACCAACATGTAGACATGCACTGCCTCTTAAAAACAAGTTATTTCTTATCCCTTCACCTCCACTTCTAAAGAGAAAAACAGATGGGGTGTTGGTGGATTGTGGTAGTTTATAGTGGATGGTAGCTAGAAGACCCATGTGGAATATACATTGTCTTAACCAAAAGTTTTCAGTCCCTGTTGACAAAGTATAGACCTATACTTACTTTTTGGCACTTTGGCAGAGAAGTCTTGTGCTGGGGAGAATGCAGTAAAGAAAGCTGGTCACCTTGTTAATGTAAGATTTAGGGGGATGGGAAGGGGTCAGCCTGTCCTGCTGACGTATTCCAAATTTTTCTGTTAGGTTTGTCAGCTGCTGCCGGAATCGGTGTGGATGACCTCCGTCGTTTATGCATACTCAGGATGAGTTTTGTGAAAGGCTGGGGACCTGATTACCCAAGACAGAGCATCAAGGAAACGCCTTGTTGGATTGAGATTCACTTACACCGGGCCCTCCAGCTCCTCGATGAAGTTCTTCACACCATGCCTATTGCCGACCCACAGCCTTTAGACTGAGGTCTTTTAACTTAACGTTGGGGCCCTTACATTATCAGGATGGTGGACTATAAGATGCAATCCTGTTTATAATCTGAAGATATATTTCACTTTTGTTCTGCTTTATCTTTTCATAAAGGGTTGGAAAATGTGTTTGCTGCCTTGCTCCTAGCAGACAGAAACTGGATTAAAACAATTTTCTTTTTCCTACTTAGAACTTTTCAGGCATGGCTCAGAGCTTGAAGATTGGGACAAATACATTCTTATTAAATCTTCACCAGTTACGTTTGAAGGAATCATTCCAATGCTGGAAAATTTAGCCCTTTGAAATGTTTTAGAGCCTTTTATATGCAGAACATCAATATGTGTGTTATTCTACAGAATAAATTTTAATATTGCTGATTTTAAAGGCAGAGAAGTTCTCAAAGTTAATTCACCTATGTTATCTTGTGTGTGAGTTGTTACTGTTGAACATACTTTACTCCGAAATATTGTGCCATGTGGGTGAGTTAATTTTACCAAGAGCAACTTTACTCTGTGTTTAAAAGATAGTAGTGTACTATAACCTTTTATCCAAAATATTTTTTTCAAGTTAAACTAGTGAAAATGATTTTAACTCAGATTGTCTTGCGACTCAATTTTTCTTTTGCCAAGGCAAAACACTAATCTGTGTATATTGAGAATTCCTTAAAATTACCAGACAAAGGAGTATCATTTAAAATTACATTTGTTATTTTTGTTGGATAACTATTTATCAATAAATATACTTTTGCCCTGTTAAACAGTAGACGTATTCTGTATTTCTAGGCACAGAGTTGGTTACTAAGGAGCCTAGAAGAGGAATTTCTTTCCTTCCTTAACATAGGGAAAGATTTTATATTTTTAAAACACTAAAAGCAGTGTCACTCCATCTAATATCTTACCGTTCTGCACAAGTGGCAATGCTAAGCTAAATAATGAGTATTTTGGAAACTGCTAAATTCTTTGTTAAGTACTGTGCAGAATAATAGAAACGTTACCATTCATTGATAGGTAGTTTGGATATTTTTGTACTTGATTTGATGTGTGACTTTTTTTTTTTTTCGTATACTGTTTAAATCATGTATGTTATGACAGTGTTTAAAATTCAGTTTTTGTATCTTGGGGCAAGACTGCAAACTTTTTTATACCTTTTGGTTATTCTAAGCCCTTTGCCATCAACGATCATATCAATTGGCAGTGACTTTGTATAGAAAGTTTAAGTAGAAAAGTTGCAAATGTATTGACTGTACCACAGACACACTATGTATGCTTTTTACTTAGCTAGTAGCATAAATAAAACTGAATCTCAACATGCAAAGTTGAATTCTAGGTTTGATTTTTAACTTTTTTTTCTTTTGCACTTTTGAGTCCAACCTTAGTGGTGAGATGCCTTCTAGGAAATGACAGGCAACAGCTAGTGCTATTGGGCAGCTTTGGTTTTCTTCTCCCACTCTGCTAGGACTCCCCATGGACATTACGTATCAAGTGTAGGGTTGGTTTTTTTTTTTTCACTTTTGTTTTACTGTAGCAAAGCTAGGCCTGATTGTAAGATAAATAGGTTGTCTGCAGGATAAATAGTGTGAAATAAAATCAAAGATCATCTTTCAGATGTTCTTGCTTTTTTCATGGAGGGCCTTTCTTAGTGTCATATTATTTCAGGTGTGTTACAAGTTTGAGACATGAGAAATATTTAACGCATGATAGTCATCCTTATATCAGCTTAAATGAACAAGTCTTCTACTTCCTTGCTTAGGTCTTCTTAATAATACCATCCTAGAAACCACTGAGTTTGCTTATTTCTGTGATTTAAACATATCTTGATCCAAGCTACATGTCTTTTGCTTTTTAAAATAACATTTCTACCAACTCATTTATACTCTTGAGTTCTTACAAACACTTCTGTTAAAGACTTAGTTCTAACCTGTAAAAATGTGGTGATTCTAAGCTTTATTGGCAGATTTTCTAAAAAGGTATCTTCATTCTCTAGGAATTTTTGACTTTAGGTCTGTTTTACTGTGAATGAAGAGTTAGGAGCAAGAGGAGAGAGTTTTAGAGTAACAGATTTTAAAAACTGAGTTTATTTGATTAGAACTACAAGCATGCTATGATATACATTGCCTCCTTTTCTACTTTAAAGAAAGTTTGCGGGTTTAATCATCTGGGGGAAGTATTGTGGAAAATATTTGCTAAGTAGTCTGTCTTTGAGGCCAGGCCACCTACCTTGGTTGCTTTTTGCAAAGAGCCATAAAAATCCTACAAGTATATAGAACTACTTCTAGTTATTAATTGCTTTATATTTATGCCTAGGTCCAGTCACATGCTTTTAAGAAAACATTTAGTATATTATAATCAGTTATTTCTGAGGGTCTTAGTTGTTGAACAGTATTTACATTTCTTAGAGGTAGTCATCTTTGATGAGTAAGACTAAAAGAACCACTACATTTAAGATTTTATGGCTGTTTTAAGAGTAGAATAGTTTCCACATTTCTTGGAATCTGATTGTTATGAGGATAGGGTTCTGGGTGGGTTTTCTCTAGCTAGTTCATATCTCAAAAATGCTCAGAATGTTGGATTTCAGTGAGAACTGAGTGAGCGTTGAACCCAGTATGTACCTTTATAATCCAGTATGAGGCCCCTTCCACTTTTGCCTAGTGCCTTTCAGTGCATTATCAAAGGAAATCCTTAAATCCAAAATGGTGTTGTTGCCTTTATTTTCCAGGGGGTAGGTCCTTTTGTGGGATATAGTCTTATCTCATTTTTTATAGTATACTACCCCTGTTATACAAAGATAATGATAGTAAATCACTGCCATATAACCTTGTTTTTCTAGAAGCATGGCTCATTTGTATTGACCTAACCACTAAATAGGTTGCCTATCCCATTCCTCTTGTAAACATTGTAGGTTTACAATTTAGGTGACCTGGCTTAAGGAGAACCATACTCAAAATATCCAGATAAACTGAACACGTATTGTATTGCATTTCAAAGTCAAAAATCTGCTTTCGTGAGGAAAGGTGTAGTGTAAAGAAGGGGTATTTGTGATAGAACATTTGACGGCGGAATAAAATGTCCTGTCTTCCAGATGATAAATACCTTATTTTAAAAGCTTAATTGCAGTTGTCTTCTTGACCATGCCCACCTAATGAAGGGAAATTTTGCATTTTTCCCATGATGCTCCTTAAGTATCTGTGGAGGTTAAAGAATGTATGGTGAAGTATTTCTATTCTTGATTTGGTGTAACTAGTTAATAGTTACTAGCGATTATACAAAATCAGATTAGTTCTGAACCTTTCTGAGAGCCTTTTGGAAGGAAGAGTGTTATTCTGAGTAAGGCAGAATCCTTTTTGTTGATATTTTCTAAAGGTTGTTCGCACCATCACTGAGTCATTTTACTGGCATTGTATTTAATGACAGCAGATTGGGAAAATGGAGTGTTTAAGTTACCGGGGTAAATGAGTATATGAAAGTAATTAACTGTAAAGTCAGTTAACAACTCCTGTGGATGGGCTTGGCTAAGACTTGCAGATGGAAGAAATGCCTTTTTCCTTCCTAAAGGCAGGACCCTTCTTGTTCCAGATAGCTATCTGTAAAATAATTGCCTAAACCCTCCTTTGCACGATGATAGAAAATGGGATATGAGAACCTTGTATGCAACCTTTCCATTTTTTTCCTTGGACAACCAGATCATTTCTTTTCTCCTAAGATATGTTAGGAAGGATAAACAAGCTAGTGACCTTATTCATAGCACCCTCAGCCCAGCCTCGTCCTAAGCACTTGCCCCAGTGTTGCTAGAGTGTTTACCTTACTCTTCTGCTATCACCACAGAATGGAAATTTTTGCATAATCCAAATTTACCTTATTTAAGCAGTGAAACTTTTTTTTACTGTGCTTATTTTCTGGGGTGGAGTTATTTCATATGTATATCAGAGAACATATTGAATACAGTGTTTCTCTTGTGCCTCCTGGCTTGTAGACTGGAGGGGCTGCTCAGACATGTGGGACAGTTTTACCTTCACTAAATGGTCACAGGCTGCTGTGGTTTGGAATGTTTGGTTTTGTTATACACAGACACCCCCCCACCCCCAAGCCCCATTAATGACAGCAGTCACTTCCTGTGTGTTGTCAGAATCCCTCCTCTTTCTTCCTTCTCCTCTTTCTGATTGATTTTCCTGACTGCTTAGGCAAGAAAACCGGATAACCATACTTACTAGAACTTTCTTTAAAGCACGGGCAAACTGGGACAGGACCCAAGAAACTTTCCTGTAAAGTATTGAAAAGGACTTTAGGGCTTTGGCATTTGATATCAGTTTGACTACTGAGTGTGTTTCCTGATCCTTGCTGAGTTTCAGGTAGTTGAGAATAGAGAGAAGTGAGTCATATTCAAATTTTTTTTCTCCTTGAAAGGTTTTGTTGCTTCCACTTGAGTGCTGCTCAAAACAAAAACTGGGGTTACAAGTGTTGGTTGGTTACGAAATGAGTATCAATAGTCAAAGGCAGCATCACTGCCTAGAGGACACCAGCAAAAAAGAAAAAAAAAAACAGCAAAAACGAAAGCTTGGAAAATGAGAGGGTTATTTTTGTTTTGTTTTGGTGTCCCTTTTGGGCCGTCCTTCTTGCAGATATTTTTGACCTTTAGGTGCCTTTATGAGAATTGAGGGTCTGATAACCTGCCCCAAGGAGTAGCTAAGGTGATTGCTGATGTTTTCAGGGATTTTAACATCAGCCTTGAATGAGTGAATGAATCTTTTTTCTTCCCCTTTCATCATTTTTTTTTTTTAATGTAGGAAGAACTAAGGAGAAAACTGGTGAAGACAATCATTTCTCTCTACTAATGTGGATAATTTTCAGTTTATCCCAGATGCTTTCTCAAATAGGTCTCAGAACCAGTGTTCTTGCTCAGCCTGAAACTGGTGGCTCTGGGCTGGGGCCAGAAGCTGCACCCTCTAGTTTGCGCTCTGCCACTGAAACTTGATGTATATGACCTTGGGCAAGTCATTTCCCTTCTTTGGGCCTCAGTTGCCTCATCTGTAAAATGAGGGAGTTGGACTAGATGAGTTCTTCCAGCTCTGAAGTTTAAGTGACCTTGCCTACCTTGCAGCAGTTTGGGAGTTCTTCCTTCCTTTGGTCTGCTGTTTGAGGGGCTTTTTACTTATTTCCACATTATTCAAATGAGACTAGGCTTGATACTTTATTACTGTTCTGTGGACAAGAAGTTACATAATATGTCCTTAAGACTTAAATTCAACCAAAGGCCTAGCACCACCTTGGGGGCTGCAATAAATACTTTAAAAAAAAAAAGGGGAGAAAAGCCTTCATTTTATTTTCCCATCATCTGTTTTCATGGTCTGTTAAGGCTTCTTTTGAGTCATGCTATTTTTACCTTTTGGGTATGTGTGTGACACCATCATCTTAAGTGCTGTGTGCTGATAAAATTTTTTTAAACTATAATGAGTGGAAAACTTACTGTAAATGCCTAGTGATATTAGAGGTCATTGCTTTGGGTCTTTGGTTTCTTAAGTCTTCTCAAAATAGGGAAATTCCCTTGAACTGTTTCAGTTAAAATGATTTATATGACTCAAGAAAACAATACCAGTGGATGATTATTCACTTTATTTTTGGCTCTTGTTAGGTCCATTTTGATCAGAAAACTTGGCTGGAGCATTCCTTTCAGAGTTCTCTTCCAGCCCATCCTTGGATCAGTATAATTAATGGACTTGGCTTTTTCAAGGATCAAGCCTTCTTTGGGGGTGGGTCGAGGGTAGGGGATTGGGGAGTCCTGGTAGAGGCCAGCTCAGTGGTAGCTGGAAAGGAAGGGATGAAACCAGCTGCTGTTGCTATGGCTGCTTGTCATTGATAGAAGGACTCAGGGCTTGGATTGGTTAAAAGGCTGAACGCGGATTCAACAAACTTCTTCCAAGTATTGGGTTCTGGCCAGTGCCTTGGACGTGTGATTTAAGGGAAAAGTGTGAACGCTTATAGATGATGAAAACCTGGTGGGCTGCAGAACCATTTGGAAGAAGTGACTAGGGGTTGGGGACAGATTTGGTGGCAGTATCTGCCAGCTCTCTCCTCTCCTGAAGTCAGAGGAGCCATGCCATAAACTCAAGAGACGAGCCACACTTAGCTTCTGCTTTGGGGAAAACTGGTCAGCTAAGGGCTCTGTTAGGTCCTTGGTGGCTTCCTGTATGCTTTTGCCTGGTTGAAGTCTGTGGCTAAAAAACAGTTGAACCTTTCCTGAGAACTCTGTAACAAAGTATGTTTTTGATTAAAAGAGAAAGCCAATTAAATCATTATGTGCTCATTCTTTTTCTTAAGCTTGTGAGTGTTTTAGATCTAAAAATAATTTCTAATCACTGAGTGAATTCTCAGACTTGAGGATAACATTTTCCTTTATTGCTTTGTGACCATTGAAATAGAAACTGAAGCATCACAAATAAGACCATGGGAGAAGAAGCCCCATCCTTATTTCTAAAAGGAGAGAGTGAAGTGGTGGTGGTTGAAGAGGTGGCTGCTAGGGAATTAGAACCAAGATGTTTAAAGTGAAAGTGGAAGTCGCTCAGCCGTGTCTGACTCTTTGTGACCCCATGGGCTATAGTGCATGGAATTCTCCAGGCCAGAATACTGGAGTGGATAGCCTTTCCCTTCTTCAGGGGATCTTCCCAACTCACAGATCAAACCCAGGTCTCCTGCATCACAGGTGGATTTACCAGCTGAGCTGGTAAAGGAGGTGAAGCCCAAGATGCTTAAAGGAGAGACAGAAATTGGGAATCCTATCATTGCCTATCTAAAGGCAAGGAAAGCTGTTCCCTTCTAGGTGCCTCCTCTATGAAATGAAGGGTCCGTGTGGGGCAGGGGGTGGTCAGGCAAGGTGATTCTTTGGCAATGACTTGTTAAAAAAAAAAAAAAAGTATGACCAAATCAGGATTTTCTTTCTGATCTTGCTGATGTAAGTTCTAGAGATGTTTATCAGGATGAGAGATTTGTCCTCACCTGACCTAAAGTTTACAGTATTTTAAGCCAGAACTTGAAGAGGGTTGTCAGTTGGCATTCTCTTGAGGGCAAGAAAAACATTTCTTTGTGGAACACTTCAGGAGAAAGGGCAGTTTAATGTATTCATCTCTTTCTGCCCTGGGTGACCCTTGACTCTGTGTGCTTTATTCCATCTCCTGCCTTACCATGGCTCCCCCAAAATGACAACCTGAAAAGTCCCAGCTCCTCTCAAACCCTTCTCACTCCATCCTCTGTGATAAATTGTAGCCTCAGCCCTTTCTGTTCGAAATGAACAGTTCTTTTTGTTCTGGCTCTGCTGTGGGGATGGCTTTTTGATGTGGTCCTTCTGGGCCATTGTTTGGGCTCAGACAGATGGACAGAACGGGTTCAGGGAATTTTCATCAGCAGATCTACCCTAAAAGAATGGCAAAGGAGTTTCTTTAAAAGGAAATTAGAAAAGAAATTTAAAATACAGTAAGCAAAAATACATACAGTAAGGAAAAATGTGTAAATCTTATCTTGAGTTTTCTAAGTTATGTTTGATAGTTGAAGCAAAATTGTACCACTACCTAAGGTGATTCTAAATATATACAGAGTAAGTTTTTAAAACTGCTGAAAAAAGCGAAACAAAGAGATGAACTCAGAGTACTATAGATAAATCAAGATGGAACTCTTAAAGTATGTTCAAGTAACTCACAATGAGGTGGGTGGTGGTGGTGGGAAGGTCAGGTGGAATGAAACAAAAACAGAACAAGGAGAAATATTTTTTTAAAATCAGACTGAAGCTCTAACATATTAATAAATGGTCTAAATATACCAATTAAAAGGCAGATATTAGTAGTATGTATTAAGAAACATGACCAAACTATGTACTATCTACAAGAAACTTCAAATATAATAATATCTGAAATCTGAAAGAAAGGTTATAGGAAAGTACATATTAGGTAAACAAAGAAAAGCAGACATGGCTATGTTAATATCAGATAAAGGATATATCAGAGCAAAGAAAAATACCAGCAATAGGGACATTATATAATGATAAAAAGTTTGATTCATCAAGACAGTTAATCCTAAATGTGAGGAAGATATGAGAAGCAAATTTTAAAGAATTGAATGGAGAAATATAGCCACTACCATAGTTGGGGACTTCAACACAGCTTTTTAAACAATTGCTAGAACAACCAAACATAGAATCATCGAGGATATAGAAGTGAACATCACTATCGACCAATATTATTTACAGAACAAATCATCCAACAACATAGTATCCAAATATACTATTTTGCTTTTTTAATGCAGACATCCTGGATAGGCTCAAAGCCCAACAAAAATTAAATCATGAATGTTCTCCAACCACGAGGGACTCAAACTGGAAATCAATAGTAGAAAGATAACAGGAAAATCTCCAAGCACTTATAAACTAAACAAAATATTTCTAAACCATGAGATTAAGAGGAAATCCTGAGGGAAATTAAAAATAATGCACTGAGCTGAACAAAACAGTGGTTGTCTGAGGTGGCCTTACAAATAGCTGAGAAAAGAGAAGTGAAAGGCAAAGGAGAAAGGGAAAAATATACCCAACTGAGTGCAGAGTTCCAGAGAATAGCAAGGAGAAATAGGAAAGCCTTCTTAAGTGAACGATGCATAGAAATAGAGGGAAAACAATAAAATGGGTAAGACTATAGATCGCTTCAAGAAAATTGGGAGAGACCAAGGAAACATTTCATGCAAAGATGAGCACAATAAAGGACAGAAGCAGCAAAGACCTAACAGAAGCAGAAGAGATTACAAAGAGGTGGCAAGGATACACAGAACTGTACAAAAAGATCTGAATGACCCAGGTAGCCATGATGGTGTGGTCACTCACCTAGAGTGTCTAGCCAGACATGCTGGAGTGTGAAGTCAAGAGGGCCTTAGGCAGCATTATTATGAACAGAGTTAGTGGAGGTGATGAAATTCCAGCTGAGCTATTTCAAATGCAAAAGATGATACTATTAAAGTGCTGCTCTCAATATGCCAGCAAATTTGGAAAACTCAGCAGTGGTCACAGGACTGGAAAAGGTCAGTTTTCATGCCAATCCCAAAGAAAGGCAATGCCAAAGAATGCTCAAAGTACCGTACAATTGTGCTCATTTCACATGTCAACAAGGTAATGCTCAAAATCCTTTAAGCTAGGCTTGAGAAATTCCAGATGTCCAAGCTGGATTTAGAAAAGGTAGAGAAACCAGAGATTAAATTCCCGACATCCACTGGATCATAAAGGAAGCAAGGGAATTCCAAAAACCCATCTACTTTGTTGACTATGAAAGTCTGACTGTGTGGATCACAACAAATTATGGAAAATTCTTAAAAGAGATGGGAATACCAGACCACCTTACTTGTCTCCTGAGAAACCTGTATGCAGGTCAAGAAATAATAGAACCAAACATGAAACAACAGACTAGTTCAAAAGGGAAAGGAGTATGTAAAAGCTGTATTGTCACCCTGCTTATTTACCTTCTATGCAGAGTATATTATGCAAAATGCCAGGCTGGATGAATCACAAGCTGGAATCAAGATTGCTGGAAGAAATACCAACCTCAGATTTGCAGATGATACCACTCTAATGTCAGAAAGCAAAGAACTAAAGAACCTCTTGATGAGGGTGAAAGAGGAGAGTGAAAAAACTGGCTTAAAACTCAACATTCAAAAAACTAAGATCGTGGCATATGGTCCCATCACTTCATGGCAATTAGAAGGGGAAAAAGTAGAAGCAGTGACAGATTTTATTTTCTTCGGCTCCAAAATCACTGTGGATGGTGACTGCAGCCATGAAGTTAAAAGATGCTTGCTCTTTGGAAGAAAAGCTATTACAAACCCAGACAATGTACTAAGAGACATCACTTTGCTAACAAAGGTCTATGTGGTCCAAACTATGATTTCTCCAGTGGCCATGTATGGATGTGAGAGTGGGACTATAAAGAAAGCTCAGTGCTGAAGAATTGATACTTTGAACTATGATGTTGGAGAAGACCCTTGAGAGTCCTTTGGACAGCAAGGAGATGAAACCAGGCAATCCTAAAGGAAATCAGTCCTGAATATTCATTGGAAGGACTGATGCTGAAACTCCAATACTTTGGCCACCTGATGCAAAGAACCGACTCATTGGAAAAGACCTTGATGCTGGGAAAGACTGAGGGCAGGAGGAGAGGGGGACAACAGAGGATAGTATGGTTAGATGGCATCACCAACTCGATGGACATGAGTTTGAGCAAACTGTGGGAGATGGTGAAGGACAGGGAAACCTGGTGTGCTGCAGCCCATGGGGTTGCAAAGAGTTGGACATGACTTAGTGACTCACCAGCAACACTGAAGTGAATGAGAAATGAAACTAGAGTGCTTCTATCTGTAGGATTCAGCTAAAGCAGTACTGAAGGGGAAATTTATAGCACTAAATACAAACAGAGAAGAAGAGGAAAAAAGTCTTCAATACTCTAAAGCTTCCACATCCAACACCTGGAAAAACTCAAAGCAAGCAGAGGAAGAAAATACAGTTGGAGCAGGAATCAATAAAATGGAAAGCGAAGCCAACAGAGAAAAATCAATGAAACAAAAGCTGATTCTTTGGAAAAGTCAGTAAAATCAGCAAACCTCTAGCAAGACTGACAGAAAAAGAAAAGACGCAAATACCAGTATGAGGAATTGTTCAATCCCTCACTCTTTCAACCCCATGGACTGCAGCACGCCAGGCTTCCCTGTCCTTCACCATCTCCTGGGGTTTACTCAAACTCATGTCCATTGAGTTGGTGATGCCATCCAACCATCTCGTCCTGTCTTCCTCTTCTCCTGCTGTCAATCTTTCCCAGCATCAAGGTCTTTTCCAGTGAGTTGGCTCTTCGCATCAGGTGGCCAAGGTATTAGAGCCTCAGCATCAGTCCTTCCAATGAATATTCAGGTTGATTTCCTTTAGGATTGATTGGTTTGATCTCCTTGCTGTCCAAGGGAGTCTCAAGAGTCTTCTCCAACACTGCAGTTTGAAAGCTCTTTTTTAGGGAATAAAATGGGATATTACTGCAGCCACTATAGACATCAAAAGGATAGCAAGTGAATACTACAAACAACTTTACACTTGTAAGTCTGACAACTTAGATGAAACTGACCAATTTGCTGAAGTCACAAATTATTAGAACTCACCCAATATGAGATAGGTTATTTGACAGCTATTAAGGAAATAAGATTAATTTTAAAATCCCTGAAAAGAAATCTCTAATCCCCAGAGTTTCACTGAAGATTCTACTACAGAAGAATTAATACCAATTACACAATCTTATCCAGAATATAGAAGAGAACACTTTCTAATTCATCTTATGAAGCAAGTGTTATCCCGATACAAAACTAAAGACAATACCAAAAGAAAATAATAGACCAATAAACAACTGAGCGACTTCACTTTCACTTCTCACTTTCATGCATTGGAGAAGGAACTGGCAACCCACTCCAGTGTTCTTGCCTGGAGAATCCCAAGGATGGGGGAGCCTGGTGGGCTGCCATCCATAGGGTCACAGAGTCGGACATGACTGAAGCGACTTAGCAGCAGCAGCAGCAGCAACCCTCATGAATAGATATGCAATAATCCTTAACAAAATATTAGCAAATAGAATTCAGAAATACACAAAAAAAATTATACATAACCAAGTAGAGTTTTTTCTAGGAATTCCAGACTGGTTCAATATTTGAAAGTCAATTACTCTGACTACCACATTATCAGACTAAAGAATAAAAAAATCTCATCATTCTAGCAATTGATGCAGACAAAGCATGTGACAAAAATCTATACCCATTCACAATAAACTCAGAAAATAAGCATAGAGGGGAAATTCCTCAGTGTAATAAAGCACAACTACAGAAAACCTACAGCTAACAATATTTAATGGTGAAAAAATGAATGCTTTCCATCTTAGATCAGGAACAAGTCAAGGATGTGTACTCTCACTACTCTTATTCAACACAGTGGCTGAAAGGTTTTGCCAGTGTAATAAAGCAAGGAAAGGAAATAAAAGGCATACAGATTGGAAAAGTGCAAGTCACTCAGTCGTGTCCAACTCTTTGTGACCCCATGGACTAGTCCATGAAATGTGGAGTGGGTAGCCTTTCCCTTCTCCAGGGGATCTTCCCAACCCAGGGACTGAACCTAGGTCTCCTGCATTGCAGGCAGTTTCTTTACCACCGGAGCCACAAGAGAAGCTCAAGCATACTGGAGTGGGTAGCCTACCCCTTTTCCAGCAGATCTTCCCGACCCAGGAATCGAACGGGGGTCTCCGGCGTTGCAGACGGATTCTGTGCCAACTGAGCTATCAGGGAAGTCCTACAGACTGGAAAGGAAGGAGTAAAACAGTCCCCATATGTAAATGACATGATTGTCTATGCAGAGATTCCCAGGGGATGTAGTTAAAAACTCAGAACTATTGAGTCCAGTGAGGTCACTGAATATAAGACTTCCATACAAAAGTCAACTGTAGTTTTATCATAAACAATCAACATGCTGACACTGGATTTAAAATACAATACTATTTATAATCACTTGAAAAAGAAACATATAATCTAACAAAACATGCAAAGGACTTGTATGCTGAAAACCACAAATGCTGATGAAATAAATTGCAGAACATCTAAATATTAATAAATGGAAAAACATGCTGTGTGTTCATGGATTGGAACACTGTACATAGTAAACATGTCAATTCTCCCTAGACTGGTACATGTTTAATACACATCCTGTCAAAATCCAAGCAAGATTGTTTTTGTATATATAGATAAGATTATTCTAAAATGTACATGGAAAGGCAAACAGAAATGAGACAGTTTTGACAAAGAAGTAGGAAGAGTTAGTTTACTCAAATCAAGATAATATAAATATAGCATATATGTGTGTGTGTATGGAGAGAAACAGAGAGACAGAGGGTGTGTGTATGTGTGTGTGTGTATAGAGAGAGAGTGTGTGTGTGTGTGTGTATATATATAGAGTGTGTGTGTGTGTATATATATATAGAGAGAGAGAGTGTGTGTGTGTGTGTGTGTGTGTATGGAGAGAAACAGAGAGAGGGTGTGTGTGTATGTGTGTGTGTATATATATAGAGTGTGTGTGTGTGTGTGTGTTTAGAGAGAGAGTGTGTGTGTGTGTATAGAGAGAGTGTGTGTGTGTATAGAGAGTGTGTGTGTGTGTATAGAGTGTGTGTGTGTGTATATATATAGAGAGAGTGTGTGTGTGTGTGTATAGAGAGTGTGTATATATATATAGAGTGTGTGTGTGTATAGAGACTGTGTGTGTGTGTGTGTGTGTGTATGGAGAGAAACAGAGGGTGTGTGTGTATGTGTGTGTGTATAGAGAGGTGTGTGTGTGTGTGTGTGTAGAGAGAGAGAGTGTGTGTGTGTATATAGAGAGAGAGTGTGTGTGTGTATAGAGTGTGTGTGTATAGAGTGTGTGTGTGTATATATAGAGAGAGTGTATGTGTGTGTATATATATAGAGAGAGAGATAGAGAGAGAGTGTGTGTGTATAGAGAGAGAGTGTGTGTGTGTGTGTGTGTGTGTGTATAGAGAGAGTGTGTCTGTGTGTATCTGTGTGTGTGTATAGAGAGAGAGAGTGTGTGTGTGTGTGCATAGAGAGACAGTGTGTGTGTGTGTATATATATATGAGTGTGTGTGTGTGTGTGTGTGTGTAGAGAGAGAGAGTTTGTGTGTGTGTATATAGAGTGTGTGTGTGTGTGTGTATATATATATATAGAGAGAGTGTGTGTGTGTGTGTATATATATATATAGAGAGAGTGTGTGTGTGTGTGTGTGTATAGAGAGACTGTGTGTGTGTGTGTATATATATAGAGTGTGTGTGTGTGTATATATATATATATAGAGAGAGAGTGTGTGTGTGTATATATATAGTGTGTGTGTGTGTGTGTATGAGTGTGTGTGTGTGTGTATAGAGAGAGTGTGTGTGTGTATATATATATAGAGAGAGTGTGTGTGTGTATAGAGTGTGTGTGTGTATATATCTATAGAGAGTGTGTGTGTATATATATATAGAGAGAGTGTGTGTGTATAGAGAGAGAGTGTGTGTGTGTGTGTATATATATATATATATAGTGTGTGTGTGTGTGTATATATATATATATAGAGTGTGAGTGTGTGTGTGTGTGTGTGTGTGTATAGAGAGGAAAACAGAGAGAGGGCTTTCCTGGTGGCTCAGATGGTAAAGAATCTGCCTGCAATACAGGAGCCCTAGGTTCATCTCTGGGCCGGGAAGATCCCCTGTAGAAGGAAATGGCTGCCCACTGTAGTAGCGTTGCCTGAAGAATTCCATGGACAGAGGAACCTGTCAGGCTACAGTCTATGGGTCACAAAGAGTCGGACATGGTTACTGAAATCGAGACTGTGGTATTGGAGGACAGACACACAAATCAATATGATGGATGGGGATTTCTAGGTGGCACTAGCGGTAAAGAACCTGCCTGTCAATGCAGGTAATGTAAGAGACACGAGTTCAGTCCCTAGGTCGGAAAGATCCCTGGAGGAGGGCATGGCAACCCTCTGCAGGCAAGTGTTCTTGCCTGGAGAATCGTATGGACAGAGGAGCCTGGTGGGCTGCAGTCCATAGGGTCGCACAGAGTTGGACATGACTGAAGTAACATAGTACGCATGCAAAGAACCCAGAAATAGATGCCCAGAAATATGCACAGCTGACTTTTGATGAAGGTTCAAAAGCCATTCAAAGGAGAAATGATAGTTTTTTCACCACGTGATGATGGAGAAGTTTGATACACACAGACAAGGAAAGAAACTTTGACCTAAGTTTTACCCTTTACACAAACTAAGATGAACCATAGACTTACATGTGGAACCTTAAATTATAAAACTTTAAGGGGAAAAAAATTTAGGATTTAAGATGAAGCAAGAAGTTCTTAAATCCTAAAGTTTTTTTTTTTTTTTCCTAAAAGAAGTTCTTAGACCTAGCACCAAAATCAAGATCCATAAGTGGAAAATTTGATACATTTGATTTTGTCAAAATTAAAAATATTTGCTCTGTGAAAGACCCCGTTAAGAGAATGAAATGACAATATATAGAATAAAGAAGTCTCAAAACAGTAAAGCAAAACAACCCACAAATAATCCCATTAGAAAATGGGCATAAGACATGAAGAGACATTTCACGAAAGAATGCCATTAAAGGTGGCATTTAAGTATTAATACATGAAAACATACTCAGTATCACTAGATCTAAATTAAAACCACAATGAGATATCGTTATATACCTGTAATGGGTAAAATAAGAAAAACAATGACATCATATGCTAGGGGAACGCAGAGAATGGGCACACATACATTGCTGGTTGGGATGTAAAATGTTACAACTGGCTCTGAAAAACACTTGGGCAGTTTCTTAAACAAACAAAAAATATGCAACGATCACAGAGCTCACCAACTGCAGTCCTGGGGATTTATCTCAGAGAACTGAAAACCTATGTCCACATACAAAACCTGTCATACCTGAATATTTATAGCAGCTTTATTTGTAATAGATGAAAACTGGAAACAACCCAGATGTCCTTCAACAGACGAATAGGTTAAATAAACTGGGATATAGCTACATCACGGAATTCTGTGTGTGCATGCTAAGTCGCTTCAGTTGTGTCCAACCCTGTGTGACCTTACGGACTGTAGCCTGCTAGGCTCCTCTATCCATGGGATTTTCTAGGCGTGAATACTGGAGTGTGTTGCCGTGTCCTCCTCCAGGGGTCTTTCCGCCCCAGGGATTAAACCCACATCTCTTACATCTCCTGGAGTGGCAGGCAGGTTCTTTACTGCTGGCGCCACCTGGGAACCCCCAACTCAGCCATAAAAGGGAGCGAGCAGTTGATAACATGCATTTCTGGCTGAATCTCCAGAGCATGCTGCTGAGCGAAAAAGACAATTCCCCCAAGCTACAAATTATTCCAGTTATAGAACATTCCTGAAATGACAAAATTACAGAAATGGAGAGCAGAGGAGTGGTTGTCAGAGGCCAAGGTGGGAGGTTAATGTGTAGTAAGTCAAAGGTTACAGGGATCCCTGTCGTGATGGAAATGTGTACCTTGACTGTACAGTGGACCTTGAACAACCTGGGGCGAGGGGTGACGACCCTTGAGCGGTGGAAGATTTGGGTATCACATTATGGTGCCCCTGGGTTCCACATCTGCGGGTTCAATCGACTGCATATAAGGGACCAGCACAGGTCAACCTGTGTTGCTCAACGGTCAGCTGTATTAATGTGGCCATCTTGGTGTGGAATTGCTGTATCGTTTAGCAAGATGTACTGTTGGGGAATCTCTCCAAGAGTCAAGAGCACACTGTCCAGTGCCTGCGACTCGTGTGTGTTCCCGAGAACACACACCTTGGGACTTTGCAGACATCCCGTATGCTACAGTGCGTGTGTGCTAAGTTGCTTCAGTCATGTCTGACTCTTTGCAACCCGATGGACTGTCCCACGCTCCTCTGTCCATGGGACTTGGCAGGCAAGAATACTGGGGTGGGTTGCCACTTCCTTCTCCCGGGGTTTGAAGCCACATCTCCTGCAGTGGCGGGTGGATCCTTTACCACTAGCACTGCGTGGGAAGCCCTATTTACTATAGTGCTTGCCTGTAAAACTTTTAACCAAATTAAACCCACTGAAAATGAATGACCATAATACACAAGACGTGTGGATTATAATGAGAAAATGAACACCCACAAACTCACTCCCCTCCTTCAGAACTAGCACACTTGTGGCAGAAACAACCTTTTACATGTCTCATGTGGGTTTGAATGCCCAGGGCTGCTGGGACCCTGGGGAAACCTTTCTTCGTTGAGACAACCCCTCGGAACGGCCGTGGCACTCAGCTGCCACCCTAGGCAGCAGGGGTCACAGAAACGCGGGGTGAGGGGGGCCCGGGCACCTGTGGGCTCCGCTGTCCCCGCTGGGGTTCCGGAGGACACAGCTCGGGGAAGCCCACGTGGGCTGCGAGGGCCCTTCAGCGCTCCCGTCTGGTAGAGGAGACTCATCCTGCGAGCCTCGGTCTCCAGGTCCTCACAGCTTACGTTGGGTTCCGCACACGAAATCTCTTGTTTTAGATGCTCAATCCGATATACCGATGGGAGGACTGGAAACCAGCCGCGTCCCTCTCTGCTCTGTGCCGCTTACACTGGAGGCTGATCTCTAGGAGCTAGGACTTGCTTCCGTTGGGCTGTTCTCCCCAAATGATGTCATCAGCAGGTTCTCCAGGACACCCCAGAACTACTCAGGAGTGAGCCTGAAGAAGGGCTCTTGAAGTCAGCCCCAGCTCGTCACCATCTGGCTCTGAAGAGAAAGGGGTGCTCTCATCCATCCCTCCAGACCGGAAATAATCCTGGGGAACAGAGCGTTCCGGAACCCGCAGGTCTCATAGCCCCGAGGCCCTGGGGCAGGGCACCCCTCACTTCCCACATTATGATGGCTCTTCCATGCCGTCATCCATGCCCTTCTCAATCCCTGAGCAATCGCCCTGGCTCTGAGCTTCTAGCTTCTTCTACTCAATTTAACTTTGTGTAAAACTGTCTGTTTTACTATCTTTGTTCCCTCTTGTTTCAGGAAGACTGTAAACGTCTAGAGTGTGAATTTCTTAAGGACCTGGTTTATCTAGTAAGCAAAGAAACCAACTCTGGCTGAGTATAAAATGAATGTATTAAAAGGATCTGGCTTAGTAAGTAGAATCCTAGCTAGAGAAGGCTTCCCTGGTGGCTCAAGTCTGTAAAGAATCTGCCTGCAATGTGGGAGACCTGGATGCCTGGCTTGGGAAGATCCCCTGGAGCACAGAATGGCAATCCCCTGCGGTATTCTTGCCAGGGAAGTCCCATGGGCAGAGGAACCTGGCGGACTACAGTCCATGGGGGTCGCACAATTGGGCACGACAGAAGGGACTTAGCACTAGAGCAGGAGATGTGAGCTTGGAGCCCACAGAGCCAGGCACTGCCCAAGTCACATGGTGGAACCGGCCTGCTGGGTCCTGAAAGGGCGGCGAGCTTTGCCTGCACTGTACACACTGGCCCCTAACGTCGTCGCTGCCCCTGTATCCTGGAGCGATCTGCCCCTGCCATAGCCCCCTCGCCAGCATGGATCGTGCACCATTCCCATGTCTACTGTGGGTAGCCCACCAAGTCTGCATCGAGATCACATGATTGGAGAGGCTAGATCACTGTGTCCACGTCTTGGCTGCAGGAGAAGCTGGGAGAGCGAGTATTTGTCAGGTTCTGATTCGACAGTGGGAGGTGGGCTCTGCCTGGCAGGTGGGAGCTCTCCAAGCCTAGATAGAGCGCTTAGAGGCTAAGACAGGGACCCTACCTTGAACTGCTTTGAGTGCTTAGAATGGTACCTGTCATATGTAGTCAGTAGGTTGCTCCCAACTTGTGATCAGGGCAGGACTCAACTAAACCCTTGCCCAGGAATGAGTCACAAAGTAATAGAGGGCGTGTGGCATTTGTCACTATTTGTGGTTTTTTACTTAATTACCAGCCCACCTGGAGGCACTTAAATATTAAGCCTAGTATTTTGGCACAATGTTAAGATCATCTTAGTTTTTCACTATTATGCATCTGCTGTATGAACATTGATGTACAAGTTTTTGAATGGATATCTGTTTTATTTCTCTTGAGTGAACACCTCAGAGTGAAATTGATTGCTTGTATATACATAATTTTTTTTTGTTGCCTTTTTGTACCGTAAAAAAGAAAAACAAACCAAAAAAACACACCAGAAAACCCTGATGGGAAAAGTCAACTTATTGGAAAAAACCCTGATGTGGGGAAGGATCGAAGGCAAAGGAGAAAAGGGCGGCAGAGGATGAGATGGTTGCATGGCATCGCTGACTCAGTGGAAATGAATTTGAGCAAACTCCGGGAGATGGAGGACAGGGAAGCCTGGCGTGCTGCAGTCCATGGAGACGCAAAGAGTCGGACACGACTTAGAGGCTGAACCACCACAACAACAATATACATGGTTTTAGAAAGTACCAAACTCTTTTTTCAAAGTGATTGCATCATTTTACTTTCCTACCAGAAAAGTATGAACATTCCAGTTGCTTCACATCCTTGCCAACATTTGGCATTGTGAGTCTTTTTCATTTTACCCATGCTAGTGAGTATGGTGGTATCTCATTGTGGTTTTAGTTTGCATTTCTTTGATGACTAATGATGTTGAGCATCTTTTCATGTGCTTATTGGCCATTTATATATATATATATATATATATATATATACATACATACACATACATATTGGGGTTTTTTTGGCGAGTCTGTTTAAATCTTCAGATTGTTTGCCTTCGGACTGAACTATAAGTTTTAAAAATACATTCTACAGAAAGATCTAGATCAGATATATGTATGGTGACTATTTTCTCTCAACCTTTTTGTGTTCCTTTTTCCAAAGAGAGTGTATTTTTAAAATGACTTTACCTGTTTATTTATTTTTGGCTGTTCCTGTCTTTGTTGCTGTATCTGGCTTTTTCTCTAGTTGCAGCAAGCAGGGCTTACTCTCTAGTTGCCACGTTCGGGCTTCTCGTGATGGCTTTTCTTGTTGCAGAGCATGGGTTCTAGGGCACACGGGCTTCAGTAGTTTTGGCTCAGGATCTAGAGCACGGGCTCAATAGCTGTGGCACGAGGGGTTTGTTGATCCATGGCATGTGGGATCTTCCGGGATCAGGGACTGATCTGGTGTCTCCTGCATGAGCAGGTGGATCCTTTACCACTGAGCTACCAGGGAAGCCCACCGTGTCCTTACTAGTATCTTTCAAAGAGCATTTAAAATTCTGATTAAGTCAAATGTGTCAAGTTTTTCATTTATTATTTATGCTCTTTGTGTCATAAGAATTCTTTGCCTACTTTATCAGGAAGGTTTTCTTCTGCATTTTCTTACAGAAGTTTCATAGTTGCAGTTTTCACATTAAGGTGTAGGATCCATTTCAAATTGATTTTTATGTGTGCTGTGAGGTAAGGGTCAAGGTTTTTTCCTATAAGAATATCCAATTGTCCAAGTGCCATTTATTGAAAAGTCTTTCTGTTCCACCCATTAAATTATTTTGGCGTCTTTGTAAAAAATTAATTGACTTTTACAATAGAGAAACCTGACAAACTTTACCTCAGCCATATGATCAAAGTTCACATAAATATTGATAAAAATCATGTACCCTTGATATAATGTGATGAAAATGGGACTTTACACCTTTGATCTTCCCAGTCTCATTAAGAGAAAAACATAAAAAAATTTCAGTTGAGGGACATTCTACAAAATACCAGTACTCTGCAAAACTGTGAAGGTCACCAAAACCAAGACAAGTCTGTAAAAGTTACAGCCAAGAGGAGCCTAAAGGATACATCACAAATAAATAGAATGTGGGATCCTGGGTGGGAGCCTGGGTGTGCTCCTGGGACAGAAAAGGGACATTGGGTAAAAACCAAGGAGATTTGAATAGGACTTCCCTGATGGCTCAGCTGGTGAAGAATCCACCTGCAATGCGGGAGACCTGAGTTCGGTTGGGAAGATCCCCTGGAGGAAATGAAGGGCTACCCACTCCAGTATTCTGGCCTGGAGAATTCCAGGGACTGTATAGTCCATGGGGTTGCAAAGAGTGGGACACGACTGAGTGATTTCAATTTCCCTGGTAGCCTAGTGGTTGGCAGTCCATCTTGCAATGCAGGGGACTCTGGTTCAGTCCTTGGTCCTGGAAGATCCCAGTGTCTTGGAGCAACTGAGCCCGTGGGCCACAACTACCCAACGTGCGCTAGAGTCCATGCCCGCAACAAGAGAAGCCACTGCAACAAGAAGCCTGTGCACCGCAACCAGAGTAGCCCCGCTCGCCGCAACTAGAATGAGCCTGTGTGAGGAGCGAAGACCCAGCACAGCCAAAATAAACAGATAACTTTTAAAAAGGAAATCTGAATAAAGTATGGGCTTTAGTTAATAATAACATATCAGTATCATTAATCGCAACAGATGTACCATTCTAATATAAGATGCTAATAATAAAGGAGAGGGGGACAACAGAGGGTGAGGTGGTTGGATGGCATCACCGACGTGATGGACGTGAGTTTGAGCAAGCTCCGGGAGTTGGTGGTGGACAGGGAGGCCTGGCGTGCTGCAGTCCCTGGGGTCACAAAGAGTCAGGCACGACTGAGCAACTGAACTGAACTGAATAATAAAGCAAACTGGGGTGGAGTACATGGGAGCTCTTTGAGCTAACTTCACAAACCTTTCATAAATTTAAACAAAAATTTTACCACATGCTTTCTTTTCACTTTATAATTTTTCTTTTACATTTATTGGAAGAATCTTAGACTTATTTACACAAAGTTTTTTTTTTTGGTATTGTATTTCACATTAATACCTGAAATACATATTTTCCATGAAATACATATTTTAAATATAAATAAGTTGGTTCAGGTGTCTGCTAAAATTTCTGAATGTTCAGAATCTCTTTGGAATCTCTTCTGACCCTAATGGCCCGTGACTATCAATACATATACTGTGTCCTCTACACACCATCAAGAGTCTTGGATGCAGCGTTTCTTAAAAGACCACCTCACTACTGCCTCAGGGAGTTTCTTCTAAGTTGTTGACACCCATTCTGCAGTTTTTGAAGCTGTCACTTAATCTTATGAGATGTTTAACAGAAAGTTTTCAGACAATGGACACTTTCTTGTTTCTTCACCCAACAGTCCTTTAATGATTTAACTGAGAGAGATCTCACGTTACTCAGGCAGTATAGGCACTGGGCCAGTAGAACTATACATGCCATTGATTGTAAGGTGGCTTCTCATTTTCAGAGATATTGAAAGGTGATAAAATGTGGGTCTCAGAAACAATAGAAAATATATGTCGGTATTCTGAAAGTTCCTGTTTTCATCTACTGATATATACACATCTTTTATGTTAGTCTGTATGCTGCTGCTGCTAAGTCGCTTCAGTTGTGTCCGACTCTGTGCGACCCCATTGATGGTAGACCACCAGGCTCCCCTATCCCTGGGATTCTCCAGGCAAGAACACTGTAGTGGGTTGCCAGTTCCTTCTCCAATTCATGAAAGTGAAAAGTGAAACTGAAGTCGCTAGCGACCCCATGAACTGCAGCCTACCAGGCTCCTCCATCCATGGGATTTTCCAGGCAAGAGTACTGGAGTGGGGTGCCATTGCCTTCTCCGGTTAGTCTGTATAGATCTGCCTTATTTTAACCTAATAACTGCAGTATTCCACCATGTGGATGTCCCACAATTTATCTCACCACTGTTCTATTATTGGATATTTGACTTTTCTGGATATTATGAAAATACTACAATAAATATCATTCACAGGCCTTTTAAAATATTTCTTTAGGATAGACATTTAGAGTAAAATTGTTGGATTAAAGAATTTGCTGATTTAAATTTTTAAATTGTCCCCAGAAGGCCTTATCATTTTGTAGTCCCAACAAATGAGCATTAGCGTATCTGTAGTCCCTCACCCTTGCTCACTTTGGATATTATCAACTTAGAAATCGTGCCAGTCACACTGGGTCAAGAGTGAGGTCTTACTGTTATTTAATTTTGGCTTTTCCTGATAACTAGTAAGTTTAGAAGCTTTTCATATGTTGTTTGACTTATTTACTTCCTTGGTGAACTGTAATTTTTAAAATTTATCAGTTTAGCTTTTATATATTCTGGACCTAGATATTTATCCTTTGTTGCAGGCATGCTCAGTCACTCAGTCGTGTCCAGCTCTTCGCGACCTCATGGAGAGTAGCCCACCAGGCTCCTCTGTCCGTGTGACTGTCCAGGCGAGAATCCTGGAGCGGGTCGCCATTTCCTCCTCCAGGAGATCTTCCCAACCCAGGGATCGGATCTCTGTCTCCTGCATCTCCTGCACTGGCCGGCAGATTCTTTACCACAGAGCCAGCTGGGAAGCCCTACTGTGTCTGTTATGCATGTATAAACGATTTCTTTCAGCCTGATTCTTGCTTTCAGTTGCGTTATTGGTCCCAGTGTCTACATGAAGGTTTGAACTGATGCAGTTAAAATGTTCAGATATTTCCTTTACAGCTTCTGTGATTTATGTTTTGCATAGGAAAGCCTTCCTTACTCAAAGATTATAAAAATATTCTTCTACAGTTTTGTAACACTGTAGTATTTTACAGATTGTATGGTTGTTAAATTCTTTATTTTAGTCATTTAATCCAGTTCTAATTTATATGTGATCTATGGTTGAAGGATCTAACTTAATTTTTCCAAATGGATACCTTAGTGGTCCAACACCATTAATTAAACATTATTTATTCACTAACTTGGTTCAATGGCTACCACATCAGTGCATCCAACATCATTAATTAAACATTATTTATTCACTAATTTAGTTCTTAATATGCCTCTTTTATCACGAACAAAAGATTTCATATTTAGTTCTGGGTCCATCGTATTGCACGATTGGATTAATCTACCCCAATCCCTGAGCCCAGTGCCAGGCAATTTTGATTCTTCTGGTTTTAAAATGTACTTTAAATACCTCATAGGGCAAAATTTCTCCTGATTGCTTTTCTTTTTTTAAGTTGTGAGGAGAAAGTGCCTCCAGCCACTAGCACTCCCTACCTGCAGCGGAGTCAAGAAGCTCTGCCCTGGGAGGGGCCCAGGGGTCAGATCAGTTTTCCACTGCAGTGCGACAGATGACCTCAAACAGAACAAAGGACACGGCACCTTTTATTGGCTCATGGTTCCCATGGGTCCAGCACATTTTAGGAGAAGGCAATGGCACCCCACTCCAGTACTCTTGCCTGGCAAATCCCATGGATGGAGGAGCCTGGTGGGCTGCAGTCCATGGGGTCGCTAGAAGTCGGACATGACTGAGCGACTTCACTTTCATTTTTCACTTTCATGCATTGGAGAAGGAAATGGCAACCCACTCCAGTGTTCTTGCCTGGAGAGTCCCAGGGACAGGGGAGCCTGGTGGGCTGCCGTCTCTGGGGTCGCACAGAGTCAGGCATGACAGAAGCGACTTAGCAGCAGCAGCAGCACATTTTAGCTGGCCCTCTGCTCAGGGTCTCGAGGCTGAGACCAGGGCCTCACCAGCTGCATCCACATCTGCAGGTTCCAAGAGGGAACGAGCGGCTTCCCAGCTTCCAAACAGCTAGCTCCCTTGTGGCTGTAGGACTGAGGTTCCGCCTGTCTTGCTAGCGGTTGGTGTGGACGGCTCTCGGCATCCAGAGGCTGCTCTCAGCTCACTGCCACGGGGCCCCTCTGGTCTTGAGTCAAATCCCCTCACACTTTGAGAGCTCTCGGACTTCCCGTTGTGTGACCAGCGGAGGAAGACTCTGTGTTTAAAGGACTCATGTGATGAGGGCTGCCCCCACCTGGATAACTTCCTGTTTTAAGGTCAGCTGTGCCATAGAACACAGCCTCATCACAGGAGTGCCAGCGGCATGTCGCGGCCCCGAGGTATTCAGTGCAGGAATTTCCTGGGGTGTGGGGACTCTTGGGGGCCACCTTAGAACGCTGCTTACCACACCACTAAAGGGCAAGTCGCTCAGTCACGTCCAGCTCTTCACAAACCCATGCACTATACAGTCCATGGAATTCTCCAGGCTGGAATACTGGAGTGGGTAGCCTTTCTCCCCTCCAGGGGATCTTCCTAACCCAGGGATCGAACCCATGTCTCCCACATTGCAGGCAGTTTCTTTACCAGCTGAGCCACAAGGGAAGCCCAAAAGGGACACAAAGAGAGACCTTTTATATTGGGTAGGAGGTTGTATTTGAGCACTGGTCTGTGCTGGACACAGGGGTGTGTGTGTGTGTAATGGACCTCCAGAGAAGTCCAGGTATAGGTTCTACAAGGATCTCATGGTCTGATAGAATCTTAGCAGCTGAAAGAAACTTGGGGCACATGACCCAGGGAAGTCTACTCTTTTCCAAGTAAAACAACAACTTCAGTTATTCCTTGTATGGAATAGTCTCTAGACGCCTCTCCATGACTGCTTAGTAGGAGTAGGGGGAGTGAAGGAAAGACATAAATTTGCTTCAAAGCAGTGCCTTAACTGAAGGCCAACCAGGGCCTCCAGCCCTCTGAGGAGGAGCTGGAAGGTCAAGAAAGCTTCCTGGAGGAGGTAGCCTTTGAACTTGGCTTTTAGGTCTAGGGGAAGGGGACTTCCCTGATGGTCCACTGGCTAAGACTTTGTTTTCCAGTGCAAGGTGCCCTGGTTCAATCCCTGGTCAGGGAATTAGATCCAAGCTGCCACAACGGAAAAAAGATTCTGCATGCTACAATTAAGACCTGGTGCAGCCAAATAAATAAATAAGAATACATGTTAAATAAAAGAGAGACCAGGGGAATGTCAACAGAAAAGCTGAATATGGGAAGGGAATTCTGGGAAGGACGGCAAAGCCATGGATGTGGAAGCCCGAGAGGCATTTCTGGGAAGGGCAGGCAGCCATGTGCAGGGAGCTCCATCAAAGGGGGCTGGGGCCGGACTGCGTTGAGTCTTAAGGACCAGCAGAGGCCTCCGGACTTCAGTGAGTGCCCGAAGTCAGCCTGACCTATTTTGACATCAGAATGCTTCTTGCCATGGCTGGGGAGAGAGAAGCTACATTCTAAGTTAATATTCCATTTTAACACCTAACATGAAAGGGAAACAGGCATTTGAGCCTGGAGTGAACACAGTCACTGTGCTCAGTCATGTCTGACTCTTTCGTGACCCCATGGACTGTAGCCCACCAGGCTCCTCTGTCCATGGGATTCTCCAGGCAAGAATACTGGAGTGGGTTGCCATGCCCTCCTCCAGGGGATCTTCCCCAACCCAGGGATCGAACCTCTCCCACATTGCAGGCAGATTCTTTACCGTCTGAGCCACCAGGGAAGCCCCCAACAAAGTCACACTTGACCACAAAAGCATCACAAGTGGACTAGTAAAAAGGGAAAGGAATCACAGGTGAAGCAAGTGCCTCTCCGCAGTGTGCAGGGCGGCACCACCTCACAGACACTGGTGGCCTTTCACTGGCTGTGGCAAGCCTCATCCCAAGAGCTTCAGTTTCCCTGGAAAATCAGACCACAAGAAAATCGCCCTTAACAGTTGTTTGGTGTTGTGTTCTGTCTTCCTTAAAGATATGCTGAAGTTCTAATCCCTTTACCTGTAGACGTGACCTAATTTGGAAATGGGGCGTTTGAGGTGGGGTGGGGGTGGTGCTCTGCAGAGACCAGCCAAGGGTCGCCCAGACTGCCCCTCCACCACTAGAAGCTGGAAGAGGTGGGGAAGGACCCTCCATCTTGGCAGGTGGGAGCATGGCTGTGCCCACACCTTGATTTTAAACTTCCAGTCCTCAGAGCCACGAGAGAAGTTTCTGCTGTTTTAAGCCACTTGGTTTGTGGCACTTTGTTACAGCAGGTCCAGGAAATTAAGGCAACATTCATTTCTTGATTCTTGAAACAGATAACAAGTGTCCACTCATAGGGCCTGTGCTGGGGGGCCTCACAACTCTCGGATGGGTGAGATGGGGGCAGCACAGGACGAGTGGATTCTCCAGGGAGGAGTCAGCTGGAGGCCAGTCCGGGACAGGTAGCAGTGTCCCTACGGGGGCCCTCTGAGAATCGAGGACTCAGTCTAGAGGACAAAGGCTGAGAGGCAAACTCTTAACGAGAGCACATCTGCTCATCTTCCTGTTCAGGGTTAGGGCTGGGGACGGGGCGGGCTGCTGATCGCTGCCTGGGGTCCTGGAGGCGCCTTTCCTTGGTACGTGGAGGACCCGCAAAAGAGGAGCACTCAGACAGGAGTGGAGGAAGTGCCAATCTCCCGCCGAGGGTAACACTCTCGCAGCGGTACCCGGTACTCGGTGCACTTGTGGCTGGCGGACACCTGCAGGCCGGGAGATGGTGCCTCGAGGGTCTTTGGCATCATGAGACCAGCGGTTACTCGCCATCGCGCTTTGGCAACTTCTTTAACTTAAGCTTCAGTCTCTTTATCGGTAAAACACTGACAAGCATAGTGAGTGTCTTAGGTTTGAGGTGAGGATACGTTGAGAAAACGTATCTGAAGTACTTAACAGAGCGCCCGTTGCCAGGAAGGTGTTGCTGGCGCTTAGCCATCACCATCACCATCACCGTCGCCATCACCATCACCATCGCCAAAACCTGTGTCTGGGGGCTGCCCCTCATCATTGAAATTGCGCGGCTCTATCAACGTGTCAGCGGGAGGTGGGCTGTTGGGGGTCGTCATTCGGCCCCGGGGCTCCCGTCCTCCCCCGCGCATGCCCTGACATTTCGGGGGTGTCCCGGGGTGACCCTGCTCCGGCCTCAGCGGGGTTCACAGTCCGGGGAGGCAGAATTTCGGGCCCGCGGAAGCCAGGCGACGACGTGGGGCCGAGGACACTGCGGTCCCCCGGGAGGCTCTCCATCAGTCCCGCGCCGCGTGCCCAGAACGGCCACCAGGAGCCGCGCGCACCAGGAGGCCGGCAGGTGGCCGGGGACGGGCGTCCCGGGGGAGGACTGGCGACCCGGGGAGGTCCGGCGACCCGGTGCGGTGAGTCCTGGCCCGCGGGCCGTCCGGACCGGGCCCGGGAGGGGCGCGCGTCCGCGGGGGAGGCGGGGCCGAGGCGGGCGGGAGCCGCGGGGGCCCGGGGCCCGGGGCCGGGAGGCCGCCTCCTTCGGTCACCGCCAGGGGCCGCCAGCGCCCCGCGCGGGGCCGGCTCTTCCCGGCTCCTCCCGGGCGGAACGCGGGGTCCCAGTCCCGAGCCGCTCGCCCGGTACGCGAGCCCGACGACGGAGCGGGGAACCGGACTAACCCCGGCGCGCCCGGCCCTCGGTTTCGGGTATCAGGAATCCTTAATTCGGTGGCGCAGGGACTCCGGGAGCCAGCGTGGGAGCCAGCGTGGGATGGCTTTCGTTTTCCTCCGCCAGAGCCTCGGTCTTTCTGGGCTTGCTTGGACCATGCCCTGGTTCGCTGGGAAGCTGCGGTCTGAGCGCGCAGGGCACGGGCCACCTTGGAGGCCGGAGCCCCTTCCTTCCCCGGTCCCTTCCCGAATGGAGCCCACCCCCCACCATCCCCCATGGTGATGGCTTGCAGGACTCTCGGACATCGGAAGGAAAGTTGGTACTCATCGGCACCCCCAAAACGCTTCCGTTACTGAAAGGTTAGGGACCCCCCAAGCCCAGGGAGCCAAAGAGGAGATTCTAGGGCCAGGCCCCAGAGGCACGAACATAACAGGGACAGTAAATAATAGTTATAGCTAATGACACTGAGTCAGCACTTACTATGTGCCAGGCAAAAGTTCTGAGCTCCTTACCTGCGGTTAGTCACTCGTTTCATCCTGACAAGCATTTTCCCCAGGGAATATCATCCCTGGTTTACAGAAGGGGAAAATGATGCCCAGAATCTTCAGTCTCTCTGGGTCTCAGTTTCCTGAAACTTCAACACTTGTGAAAGAAAGTGGCTCACCAGGTTAGTCATCAATTATTTTTACTGAAATAGCAGCCAATTCATGGTAAGTGGCAAAGAGTAGAGGTGAGACCAGGAGAATGTGTTTTCTGGGTGTGCCGCTGGGGGACAATGGGGCTAGAAGAACTGCTGAAGGACCTAGAGGAGAAACGGCTTGGAAATGAGCCACCCCTAATTTTTCTCTTAAGGCGACTCCTTGGTGCAAAGGTGGGCAAGGCCGCTACCTTGACAAGGTTTCTTGGAGGTCGGCCCTAGAAGAGATGTTGATGGAAGTAGCCAGTTCTGCCCCGAGTGTGAGAGCCTCCCGGTGTGGGCAAAGGGCAGGCTGACATGAAGCTGGAGGGATGGTCACTGAGTCACCGTGCTGACTGATGGCTCATTGAGAGGCAGCAGCTATGGACAACCAGCTCAGGGCTGAATGGAGGACTGTGCCCCTTATTTTGTGGTGTGTGAACCAGGTGGCAGATGCCATGTCCCTGCAGAGGTGGAGCTGGAGGGGGTGGTAAGCAGTGGCTGGAAGCTCTGTAGCCGTCCCAGAGCTGCTAACGCCGTCAGAAGCCCTAAAGGCTGGGTCTCAATTTTGCCCCGCTTTGAACCTAGAAATTCTTCCTGGTGCTGAGACAAGGCTTGCCTCCCAGAAACTGCCCGCAGACCCAGAGCCCTGCTTCCCAAGAGAGGGCATCTAATGCCCCCGGAGGGATGAGCTCGTCGGATGCCTTCTAGGGTGCGGCTGGGGGACCCCGGGACAGCCGGAGAGGGGTGCTGGGCCTGTTTCAGAGCTGCCTCTGTAGTTACAGCTCAAACCCTCCCCAGCTCCCGCCTTGGGTGTGGCCGTGGGAGCACTGTTACAGGAGTCCTCACACCCCTTTCAAAGAGCTGTTGGATCCACTTGTCGAAAAAAGATTGAGGGCAGAAGGAGAAGAGGGTATCAGAGGGTGAGATGGCTGGATGGCATCACAGAAGCAATGGACATGAACTTGGGCAAACTTCAGGAGATGGTGAGGGGCAGGGAGGGCTGGCATGCTGCAGTCCAGGGGCTCGCAAAGAGCTGGACACAGCTGGACGGCTAAACGACAACACCCCCTGCCCTTGAGACTGACGTGCCCCTGTGGTAGGATGAAGGGACATTCAGGGCTGTTACTACAGAAGAGCCGGCCCCTGATATGATTGCCAGCTCCAGGGCACAGGGGTCCCGCCCCATGCTGCTGCCCTAATGGTTGGGGAATCTCTACTCAGACCACCTGGTATGGGTCTCACCCACCACGTGTTGACTTCAGCTTCTGCCCAAAGAAGCTGCCTTGTTTGGGGCCGGTTCCCACCCTCGAAACTAGTCATCAACCGTGCAGCGTCCAGCACTGGGTGGTATTTGAAAATGTTTATTTAGTAACCTAGTCGAAAGAGCGTGAGCTTTGAAGTCAGATGTGATTGTAAATCTCACTGTTTATCAGCTAGAGTATCAGAGCAATTTTCCTCATCTATAAATAGTGGCGGTGGTGATTGGGGGGAATGAAAACTGTCTAATGGAACGCTGAGAAGATGAAATGAACACCTGTGGTGGGATTTTGCAAACAAGAGACGGGGGGCAATCCAGGTGTCCGAGTCTTCAGGGGTGGTGTCTCCCGCAGGATTTTGGATTCTGCCCTCTAACAGCCCCCTCCCCCTGCCCCATTGCTGCAGGCCTCCGCCTGACCTGGTTCCAGAACAAAGGCCCTCAGCTGTATGGGATTTACACAGGGGGCCACGTGGGAGGCAATTTAGAGAGAAAAGATTTTAAAGTAATGGCAGCTCATATAGCTGATGGAAATCTAAAAAAAGTCAGACAGTTAAGTCTGGGGAGGAAAAGACTAGGAAGAACTGAAGAAAGAGACTGAGAGATCAAGTCAGACACAGGAGAGTTTCCTGTGAATCGAAGCATCAGAGGAGGGGGTCAAGGCGCTCAGCAGTGGCCATCAGCAAGAGCTCTGCAGCCAGACTGCTTGGATCTCATCCCAGCTTTTTTTTTTAATATGTATTTTGATGTGGACCATTTTTTTAAGGTGAAGTCTTTTAACCACTGGACCACCAGTGCGTGTGTGCTAAGTCACTTCCATCCTGTCTGACTCTGCGACCCTATGGACTGTAGCTCCCACCAAGCTACAGTCACGAATAGCATAGTAGGTTGCTGTGCCCGCCTCTCGGGGATTTTCCCCATGCGGGGATAGAACCTGCATCTCTTATGTCTCCAGCATTGGCACGTGGGTTCTTTAACACTGGCGCCACCTGGAAGCCCTGGACCACCAGGGAAGTCCTAAATTTTATGCATGTTTTGCCACTATTTTAGTTTTTTTAAAGCTCCTCTGTCGATGGGATTTCCCAGGCAAGAATACTGGAGTGGGTTGCTATTTCCTCCTCCAGAACATCTTCCAGGTATTGAACCCGTGTCTCCTGAGTCTCTTGCATTGCAGGCAGATTCTTTACCTCTTGAGCCATCAGGGGAACCCAGGTCTCATCCCAGCTCTTGATCTTTCAAGCTTGGCCTCTGAGCGTCTGTGCCTCAGTTTCTTCATCTGTAGAGTGGGGATGGTCATACCCCTCAGAGAGCTGTTACAAGGATGAAATGAAGTCATGTGTGTGAATCACCGAGCAGTGCCTGACTTGTGCTGAGGGCTCTGTGAGAGCTAGCTAGTGTTATTTTTCCTTTGGAATGAAAACTTAGAGAATTAGGGGAACGTGAACAGAGCGGCCACAGAGACTCCGAGCCTAACCATCTCTTCTACAGGTGAGCAATCTGAGCCCAGAGAGCTGCTCTCCCCACGGCCCCTGTGTGGATGCTCCAGCCTAATGCCCACCACCACTCCTTTGCTGAACCGCCAGGTTCGCCTCCAAGCACTCTGGGGGACTGGGTCTTGCTGAAACAGTGCACCTGGGCAGGGTCACCGTGGCCTGCCGTGAATCAGTCACGCTGCTGCTGCTGGACACCCTGTCCGTGGGATTCTCCAGGTGAGAACACTGGAGTGGGTTGCCATTTCACCCTCCAGGGGGTCTTCCTGATCCAGTCTTCAAATCCAAGAGTCTCTTAGATCTCCTGCATTGGCAGGTGGGTCCTTTACCACCAGTGCCAGCTGGGAAGACTTGGGATGGATACTCCAACTCAAAATAGGTCAAGAAAAAAAAGAAAAGAGACGATTCCTCCTGTGCCAAGGAGTCTGAGGTAACTTTCAGGCACAGGTGGAGCCAGGTGTAACGAGATCCCATCGGGCCGCTGTCTCTCCTTTGTGTTTCTGTAGGGGGCTTCCTCCTCAGGGGGCTCTCCGCGTGGGAGGCATGGGGGTCCGCCTGCAACTGTAAGCTCACATTGTCCTTGCATTTAAAAGGTCGGCTTTGTTTTTGCTTTCTGACTTCACTCTGTATGACAGACCCTAGGCCCATCCGTGTCTAATCACGCGTATATGTGGAGTCCAGAAGAATGGTGCAGATGGAGTTATCTGCAGGAACAGAGATGCAGCTGTAGACAACAGACCCATGGACGTGGCGGAGGGTGGGACGGGTTGGGATATTAGGACTGAACATACACACTCCTGTGTATGAAATAGCTAGCTAGTGGGAACCTGTCATGAAGTCCAGTAAGCTCAGCTCGATGCTCTGCTGTGACCTAGAGGGCTGGAGAGGGCCGTATGCGTGGAAGGGAAGGGGATGTGTATAACAGAGCTGATTCACTTCATTGTACAACAGAAGCTAACACGACGTTGTAGAGCAGTTATACTCCAAAAAGAAAAATACAATATGTAGGATTTATTATTAGATGTGGGGAGGCAACAGATCCTGACACAATCACTGTTGAAAAGATACATTGTTTCTCACAGCTCCCGAGAGGAGCTTACTGCACCGTAACAGGACCGTGCGGGGAAGAATCTCGGTGGGTCAGGAAGACACCTTTGTGGTGTCTTCCCTGTTTGTAGCCGGAAAACAAAACATGAGAACAGGACCTTGTATTCTGCCGTTTGTGGGAAGGAATGGGGTGAGCAGGCTAAGCCAGGACTGGCTAGTTTGAATAACTTCAGAGGGGCTGCCCCAGGATGTCTGACACCTATCCTTGGGATGATTAGAAGAGGGACAATAAGGCCTCTGAGTGTAAGAGCCAGTGAAGGAGGTGGGGTGGGCTCTGGTTAATTTGCATATGAAAGGCACACTGGTTTACCATCTCTTGCAACTGGCTAGCCCTGGGAGAGGCAGTCATGGCAGGGTCAGCAAGGCCTCAGATGTCAAAGCATCAGAAATATGAAAAGTTAAGGAAAAAAAAACTCTAATGAGTACAGCTGACCGCTAGCCCCCCCCAAAGGACTTGCTTCTCTCAACATCACTGACTGACATCTGGGAGGGTTTCTGATTGGCCCACTTTGTGATGCGCTTAGACCCACAGCATGGGAAGGACATGGAAAACCTGGGTTTCTCATCCTTTGTTGATGGGAATACAAAATAGTACAGAAGCTCTGAAAATGGTTTGGCAGTTTCTCAAAAAAACTAAGCACTTAAGCTTCCCAGGTGGGTTCAATGGTAAAGAATCTGCCTGGGAATGCAGGAGATGTAAGACCCGCGGGTTCAATCCCTAGTTTGGGAAGATCCCCTGGAGAAGGAAATGGCAGCCCATTCTAGAATTCTTGCCTGGAGAATCCCATGGACAGAAGAGCCTGGCAGGCTCCATGGGGTCACAAAGAGCTGGACACGACTGAGCATGCGTGTAAGCAAGCCCTTAGCCTATGACCCAGCAAAGGGACATTTATCCTAGAGAAATGAAAGTGTATGCCCACACACAAACCTGTACACGAATATTTGCAACAGTTTATTTGGAATAGTCCCCAGAAACCAGTCTCAAATATACACTGTTCAATTTATACAACATTCTTGGATGAGAAAATTAGGGAGATAGAGAAGAGGTTGCTGGTTGCCTGGGGTTGGGGATGAAGGTGGGTGAGAGTGGTACCACGAGGGAAACCTCTGTGATGCTGGAGCGGTTATCTTGATGGGGTGATGGTGATGGGAACCTGTCCACATGGTGAATGGAATCCCACTACACACATGTCTCAATGTCAGTTTCCTGGCATTGATCTATTTGATCTTCTGTAGCTATGTATTTGATCTACTATAGCTATAGAACAGACTTTATTTTCTTGGGCTCCAAAATCACTGCAGATGGTGACTGCAGCCATGAAATTTAAAGATGTTTGTTCACTGGAAGAAAAGCTATAACCAATCTAGACAACATATTAAAAAGCCAAGACATTATCTTTGCTGACAAATGTCCATTTAGTCAAAGCTATGACTTTTCCAGTGGTCACATATGGATGTGAGAGTTGGACTGGGAAGAAAGCTGAGCGCCGAAGAATTGATAATTTTGAACTGTGGTGTTGGAGAAGACTCTAGAGAGTCCCTTGGACTACCAGTCCATCCTAAAGGAAATCAGTCCTGAATATTCATTGGAAGGACTGATGCTGAAGCTGAAACTCCAATACTTTGGCCACCTGATGCAAAGAACTGACTCCTTGGAAAAGACCCTGATGCTGGGAGAGATTGAAGGCAGGAGGAGCAAGGAATGACAGAGGATGAGATGATTGGATGTCATCACTGACTTGATGGACATGAATTTTAGCAAGCTCTGGGAGTTGGTGATGGACAGAGAAGCCTGGTGTGCTGCAGTCCGTGGGGTCACAAAGAGTTGGATACGACCGAGCGACTGAACTAAAGTGAACTGACTGATAGCTAGGTATGGATATGTATAGGGTTTCCCAGGTGGCGCTTGTGGTAAAGAACCTACCTGCCAACGCAGGAGACATAAGAGATGCAGGTTCGATCCCTGGGTTGGGGAGATCCACTGGAGAAGGAAATGGCAACCCACTCCAGTATTCTTGCCTGGAGAATCCCATGGACAGAGAAGCCTGGTGGGCTATGGTCCATAGGGTGGCAAAGAGTCAGAAAGGACTGAAGCGACTTAGCACATAGTTACATAAGACACCACCACTGGGGGAACTGGGTGAAGTGTAACTGGCACCTCTCTGTCTTGTTTTTCCAGCTTCCTGTGAGTTTGTAATTATTTCAAAATAAAGAGTAAACAGGTCTTAAAGAGCTCTTAGCTTTGAGAGGACAAAAACAGTCTTTGTGGCGCCTCCGGTGTTAAGTCAATGGACAGTCGTCGTTGCCTTGAGGGGGGAGGCATGGGTCCTGGCTGTGTTTTCCTGCCTGTGTCCTGGGAGAAGAAAGTCTCCGTTTTGCTCTCCCATCAGCATTACATGCTGTCGCTTTGTCGTTTCTGACTCTCTGTGATTGCGTGGACTATAGCCCGCCAGACTCCTCTGTCCATGGGATTCTGCAGGCAAGAATATTGGAGAGGGTTGCCATGCCCTCTGCCAAGGGATCCTCCTGGCTTGGGGCTCGAACCTACGTCTTTTATGTCTCCTGCATTGGCAGATGGGTTCTTCGCCACTAGCTCTAACGCTGCAGCCATAACTGTGCTGGGTGATGAACTCTAGAGCTAATCAACCTGGTGAACTTTAGAAATAGAGAAACAGACACCGTGGGTCTTTAGAAGCAAGAATGGTGATGGAATTTTTTTTTTTTAATAAAAATAAATTTTTGCCACAGCACTAGGTGTGTGAGCTCTTAGTTCCCCAACCAGGGATCAAACCCAAGCCCCCTTCCAGTGGAAGCCTGAGTCTTAACCACTGAACTGCCAAGGAAGTCCCAAGGTGATGGAATTTTCTGTGTCCAACTCAAATGAATCCTGCCTGGCAACCTGGGAAACACTGATGATGGACAGTGAGATAATGAGGAGACACATTTCTGTGTCCTGTGGTTGTGTCTTTTATGTAAGTCATAAAAGCATGTGGATAACAGCAGGAAGGAGACAGGCACAGATGATAAATGCATCTGTGCTTTGATGGCAGTAGAATTAAGGGCAGATGTTCTTCATCTGCTTTTAAACTCCGAAGGTGTTTGTGGTGGTATTCACTTTAAATTTCATTTTATTTTCTAAACATACGATTTGAGATATATTCCTTGCACCTTGCCCCCTAGTAGCCACTTTGCTTTGCTTCTAGTGTCTCCTTCCGGAGAAGGCAACCCACTCCAGTACTCTTGCCTGGAGAATCCCATGGACAGGGGAGCCTGGTAGGCTGCAGTCCATGGGGTTGCACGCACAGAGTCGGACATGACTGAAGCGACTTAGCAGCAGGAACAGCAGCAGTGTCTCTTTGCATGTTTTCCTGGGGTCAATCCAAGCAAGCCTGAGGAAGATTCTTATTATTCTATGCTCTACTGTAGAAATGGAGCTAAATGAATTGTTTCTGCTCCGTGTTTTTTTTTTTTCACTTAGCAGTCTTTTCTGAATCCCTGCATGATACCTTTTTCAAAGCAAACAAGGGGAACAACCAAACAAGCACAGAAGTGCCAATGCTGTGGCTGCTGACCCAACCAGCAGACTCGGATCGGGCCCTTCGGGGCTGCTTCCACTCCCCATCTTTCTCCCCTTCCTTTCCTAGGGAAACGAAGGACTCCCATTCTCTGCCATTTACCTGGAGGCGCTGGGCCCCAGTCCACCGAGCTGGGCAGGTATCTGTGGCCATGCTGGTTCATGAGGTTTGGGGGAGATGTGATTGGGTTTCTGCCAGCTGCCAGGGCCTCTCTGCTGTGGCCTCATCATTACTGTCTTGCCCCCATCCCCCCAAATTTCGAACCACAAGAATGGCCTTAATTACAACTAGTGCCCCCGGCAGCCTGCCCCCTCCTGCCTGTGCCCATGGTAAACAGACGATCCCAATCCGTCGGTCTCCTGGGACAGGTAAGGGCTTCCAAGCCCTTTGGTGGGGGAAGCTGAGAGGCACCCCTGGCTGCCCTGTTCCGGTCAGGGTGCCGACCCCACCAGTGCAGGCCTTGTTTGAATCTAGGTTCTGAGCACTGGGGGAGTCTGGGCGTGGCTGGCCCCACACCCTGGGAGGCAGGCGTGGGCTCCAGGACGCCGACGGCAGGATGCCATCAGGGATGGAGGGAGGGCAGCCTGATGCCAGGAATGATGTTAGTCGCTCAATCATGTCCGACTCTCTGTGACCCCCGCGGATTGTAGCCCTCCTGGCTCCTCTATGGGGATTCTCCAGGCAAGAACACGGCTGCCCCAAAGCAGCAGAAATGCCAGCAGGGACAGCCTCTCTGTTGTTTCCCGACCTCAGCACCGCTGCGTCTTTCTCTTCCCTGTGCCAGGATCTGGCTCTGGGGAGGAGCCCTGGAGAGGCTGACTGTACAGAATTTGCCCCTGAGGTGCATTATCTGTCCTCAGGACAGGAGGCACCTGCAGCCTGGGGCTGACAGACCCGGATCACTTGGCCTTGGAATGCTGGCGAGCTGGAAAGAAGCCCCTCAGGGGCTGGGCTCTGCAGCAGCTCCTTGTGTTCAGCGGATGGTTCCTCCGTTTCCTCCTGGAAAGTGAGTGAAACAGCCGCCTTTCCTTTTGTCCTGGGGCACAGCAGAAGTAGATCAGATCAGACAACAAACTCATGTATTCCCGCTGAGGAGGGAGGTGATGCAAATGGAGGCAACAGCCCGTAAAAATATTTCCCCCTCTGAACCATGATGCCATCTTGACCTGGCTTTTATTTTTCCTCTGTGGCTCAGATGGTAAAGAATCCACCTGCAAAGCAGGAGACCTGGGTTCAATCCCTGGGTCAGGGGAGATTTCCTGAAGGAAGGCATGGCAACCCACTCTGGTATTCTTGTCTGGAGAATCCTATGGACAGAGGAGCCTGGAGGTCTATAGTCCATGAGGTCTCAAAGAGTCGGACATGACTGAGTGGCTAAGCACAGCACTTTCATCTTGCGTGCATGCTAAGTCATTTCAGTCGTGTGAGGCTCTGTGTGATCCCATGGATGGGAGCCCATCAGGCTCCTCTGTCCATGGGATTCTCCAGGCAAGAATACTGCCATGGGTTGCCACTCCCTTTCCAGGGAATCTTCCCAACCCAGGGATCGAACCCGTAGTTCCCTAGGTCTCCTGCGTTGGCAGGTGGCTCCTTCACCAGTAGTGCCCCTGGGAAGCCCCACTTGCCTCTTAGCTCTGTCCTAAGGAAAGTAGAGGCCACAGTGATTACAGCTGGGCCTCCGGGGGCACGAGGACCACGGGGAACGGAGCGTGTGACCCACACTCAAAGGGGCCGTGGCTTTGGGGCTGGCAGGCAGTTGCTAAGCAGGACCACGAGCCCAGAGTCACCAGATCTAAGTTTTTAGGTGACGTTGGAACCCACATTCCTGTTGCTGTTTCCTAAAGTTGGAACGTTGGCAAATGATTTAAAAAATAATCAAACATCGCAGGCTAATCAAAACAGGTCAGAGGGCCATATTTAGGCCTCAGGCCGCCAGTTCATCAACCTCAAACCCAGACCTCTTCAGGCTCTGCGTGTCTGCAGGCAGGAACCCAGCCATCTCCCCCGGCAGTGGGCAAAGTCCGAGGCCTAGTGCTCCCCACTCTGAGCTATGAGACACTGAAATACTGCCTTTTATTTATTTATTACTATTTAAAAAAATTTATTTACTTTTGTTGAAGTATCGCTGCTGGTGTACATTATATAAGCTGCTGCTGCTGCTGCTAAGTCGCTTGAGTCGTGTCCGACTTTGTGCGATTCCATAGACGGCAGCCCACCAGGCTCCCCCTGTCCCTGGGATTCTCCAGGCAAGAACACTGGAGTGGGTTGCCATTTCCTTCTCCAATGCATGAAAGTGAAAAGTGAAAGGGAAGTCGCTCAGTCATGTCCGACTTCTAGCGACCCCATGGACTGCAGCCTACTAGGCTCCTCTGTCCATGGGGATTTTCCAGGCAAGAGTACTGGAGTGGGGGTGCCATGGCCTTCTCCGATTATATAAGCTGCAGGTGTACAGTACAGTAGGGTCTTCACAGTGATTCACACTTTTTAAAGGCTGTGCTCCTCTTATAGTTACTGTAAAGCACTGGCAATATTCCCTGTGCTGTGCAGCACATCCCCCGTAGCTTATGTCACACCTGACAGTTCTGCTCGATCCCTGACCACTGCCTTACCCCTCCCCACTCCCACTCCCTGTGGGTTAGCATTAGTTCTCTGTATCTGTGAGTCTGCCTCTCTTTTGGGTTATATTCGTTATATTCCCAATTTGTTGTATTTTTAGATTCCACATATAAATGACATCATCCAGGGTTTGTGTTTCTCAGCCTGACTTATTAAGTACTCCATACTGAGGCGTCTGTGCTAAGTCACTTCAGTTGTGTCCAACTCTTTGCAACCCCAGAGACTATAGCCCGCCGGGCTCCTCTGTCCATGGGATTTTTCAGGCAAGAATACTGGAGTGGGTTGCCATCACTTTCTCCAGGGGATATTCCCGACTTACGGATTGAGCCGGAGTCTCCTGTGTCCCCTGCGTGGCAGGCAGACTCTTCCTCGCTGAGCCATCAGGGAAAGCCCTTTGAGGCACACGTGTTTAAAGGATTTTCTGGAAGGCTGGTGCCTGTTTTTCCCACGGTTTCACAGGAGCCGCTTGAAATGGTGGATGTGCTCTGCAGTGACACTTGGTGACCTCGAGCCAGGCTTGTCACTTCCCTCTAGGCCCCAGTCTCACCATCTGTAAAATGAAGGACAGACTGTCACCTAGAGACTTATCCAGATCAAACCTCTGTTTGCTTTAGGACCAATTTTTTTTGGTGGGGCTGGGGAGGAGAAGGAGTTTTCTTTCATAACACGAAATTAAAATGCAACAAATCTCACTCATGGTTTTAGCCGAGTCCTTGAGGCTGCTACGTCCAACAGAAATATAAAGTGAACCATGGATATAATTTAACATTTTCTAATAGTATCACTGACTCAATGGACTTGAATTTGAGTAAACTCCTGAAGTTGGTGATGGACAGGGAAGCCTGGCGTGCTGTAGCCCATGGGGTCACAAAGAGTCAGACACGACTGAGCGACTGAACTGAACTGAATAACCACATTAAAAAATGAAAAGAAAGAGTTGAAATCAATCTTAATAATACATTTTACTTAATGCAATATAAAAATGTTATCAGTTCAACATGTAATTAATATAGAAAATAAGATTTTTGTCATTTTACATTGTTAATGAGATATTTCAAGTTATTTTTCATACTGAGTCGTGGAGAGCCAGCTCGTGTTTCACGCTCAGAGCACGTCTCATGTGCTCGGTAGCCACACGTGACCAGGGGCTGCCGTACTGGACAGCGAGGCTTTGAGGCAAGATGTGCCAACTATTCATCCCCCATTCCCAAGTGAGATGCCAGGCCACCTAAGGGAAGGGGAAAACTGCGTACCCTCCCCTCCTCTGATGAGACTTTTCCTTCCCAATGAAAAACCGTCTTTACAGCGCCGGGCAGACACACCGTGTTCAGTCTACCCAGCATGCACTGCTCTGCAACCCAGGCAGGGGTCTGTTTCCACCATCTGTTCTGGGAAGGCAAGCCCTGCAGAGGAGAGCCAGAGTCCACTTCAGGGTGTTTAGCCTCCCAGCACCTCTAGCCTTGAGCGCCACTGGGAACCTGTCCCCCAGCCCTTATCCCACCAGTGTGAACCCTGAAGGAGCCAGAGGCAGCTCTGAGTGGGAGGAGAAGAAACTTGAGATGCGGAAGAGAGAACACCCCCCACCGCACCTCCTTCCCAAAGCAGTCTCCCAGCCAGCAGCAACCCTGGATGGGAGTTCAGTTCAGTTCAATTCAGTCGCTCAGTTGTGTCTGACTCTTTGTGACCCCACGGACAGCAGCACACCAGGCTTCCCTGTCCATCACCAACTCCCAGAGCTTGCTCAAACTCATGTCCGTTGAGTCGGTGATGCCATCCAACCATCTCATCCTCTGTCATCCCTTTCTCCTCCTGCCTTCAATCTTTCCCAGCATCAGGGTCTTTTCCAAGGAGTCAGTTCTTCGCATCAGGTGGCCAAAGTATCGGAGTTTCAGCGTCAACATCAGTCTTTCCAATGAATATTCAGGTCTGATTTTCCCTTAGGATTGATAGGATAGGTGAGTGAGCTTGAAATTGAAATGGAGTTTTGAAGTCCTTGATTATTCCACTGCACAGGGTACTCTTTCCTGAATTAAGGCTACTTTTGTTTCTGAAAGTAATCAGAGGATTTGCTTTAACTATTTCAGCAAAGACAAAGTGTGTGTGTTGGCAGTGGGAGGGGTAGGGTGGGGAAATGGGAATTGATAAAGCAAGTAGGATTGTTGATAATTGTTGAAGCAGGGTGATTGGGTATATGGGGATTCATAATACCATTTTCCTTAGATTTGGAGGTGTGTGAAAATTTCCAAAATACAATTTTTAAAAAAGTATATATTTATTTGGTTGTATTGGGTCTTAGTTGCGGTGACGAGGGACCCTTTCATTGTGACTCACAATGATGCCGCACCTGGGCATCATTGCCCTGAAGCATATAGGATCTTAGTTCCCTGAACAGAGATCGAACCTGAGTTCCCTGCCTTGCAAGGCAGATTCTGAACCACTGGGCCACCAGGAAGTCCCTCCATAATATAAATTTTTAGAGGTGATCAGAGGACTTTTTGAAATTGGGAATGAACAGGATAGGCACAGAATCTACTGGAGACTCACTTATGGGGTCGGATCAGAGCAGGTTTCAATGGGTGAAAAATGTGAGCCAGAATTGTAAAATAATAAAATTGTTTCCTGGGCACATCTTACATCTCATGAGGTCCTCTTGTCCAGTGGGCTGGTGGAATTTATAGGTCCTCGCCCTCCAACCCACTCCTGAGGCTGTGCCTTCTGGCTGACTCCCCGAATGCTCACCCCAGCAGGCCTGGGCTCCCCAATTTTTGGATGGTTTTGTGACACAGTAGTTCCTGTGGCAGACACTCAAATGGATGTTCCTGAAGTGCAGAGGCCCTTAGGTCACGGAAGGACAACCTCTGTGAAGATATTGAGCACAGCAGGGACCATTAGTCACCGGGGAGCATTTGACATTTTGAAATGAACTCACGCTCTCCCATAAATAAGCTCAAACACCGACTCATGCCTGGAGCAGGGAGGTGGTGGCTAGAGGTCAGCTGGAGTGCTCTGGGATGCTTGGTAAAATGTCTAAATGTGTGTAAAGTGAGCACCCTGGTGCACAAAGGTCCCTCCGTTTGGAGTACCTGTCCCTGAAACCCACAGCCCGGGCCTCTGTGGACCTGTCTGCCTCTCTGAGAAAGAAGCTTTTTACTTAGTGTGTTTGACTTTTGTTCCTGAATGTTATAACTAATACTTTGTGAAGACATCCTGAGTGTTAGGGCTTGTCCAATGCTTTGTGTGAATTATTTCATCTGCAGAGAAACACTGTGAGGAGGGGATTATCATCCCCTGCTTCCCAGGCGGCACTAGTGGTAAAGAACCCACCTGCCAGTGCAGGAGATGTGAAAACCTCATGTTCGATCCCCGGGTCGGGAAGATCCCCTGGAGGAGGGCATGGCAACCCACTCCAGGATTCTCGCCTGGGTGAACCCATGGACAGAGGAGCCGGGCTGGCTGCAGTCCCTGGTGTCAGAAAGAGTCAGACACGACTGAAGTGACTTTGCATGCACGCACGCTGCCTAGATGACAAATAGCACCCAGAGGTTTCTGGTGAGTGACTTGTCCCAGGACAAAAAGGAGTGAGTTGTGGCCACACAGCCCAGCAGCTGCTGTGGAAGCCTGCCTTCCAGGGAGCGTCAGGAAACCAGGCTCATTACACAGACAAACCAAAAGCGCCGGATGCGTGGGAAGACTCTGGGGTGGAGGCTCCCAGCTGAGGTTGTGGAAGAGTTTAGCCGCAGGGCGTTCCTTATGGGACATTCCAATACATGTCCGGCGACGTGTGACCCCTGCCAATCAGGAGTTCTTCGGTGGCCTGGGAGAACTGATTAAGGATTAACTAACTGCTTTTTAAAATTGGTTATTTATCTGTGGCTGTGCTGGATCTTCGTTGCTGCGTGTGCCCTTCTCTGCAGAGAAGCTGTGCAGGAGAATAGCAGCAGCTTCTCTTGCTGTGGAGCCTGGACCCCGGGCAGCTGCAGCTCAGTAGCCTTTGCGCGTGGGCTCAGTTGCCCCATAGCATGCGGGGTTTTTGGCAGGTAGATTTTTTAACCACTGGAGGGAAGTCCTGAGTAAGAATGACTTGTGATGAGGTCAGATCTTTCAAAGTGGGAGAGGATGTTTTTCCGCGTAAGCCTTCTCTCCCTCTCGGCCCAGGTGGCCACACCCTTCGCTGGCTCAGCAAGCCTTTCCTTCGGTGGCCCTGCAGAGTCCGTCAGAGGCGTGAGCTTTGTTGTTCAGTCACTAAGCCACGTCTGACTCTGCGACCCCATGGACTGCAGCATGCCAGGCTTCCCCGTCTGACTATCTCCCGGAGTTTGCTCAAACTCATGTCCACTGAGTCGGTGATGCCATCCAGCCAGCTCATCCTCTGTCATCCCCTTCTCCTTTGGTCTTCAATTTTCCCAGCATCAGGGTCTTTTCCAGTGAATCGCTCTTCGAATCGGCTGGAGCTTCAACTTCAGCCTCAGTCCTTCCAATAAATATTCAAGGTTGATTTCCTTTCAGATTGGCTGGTTTGATCTCCTTGCTGTTCAAGAAATTCTCAAGAGTCATCTCCAGCACACCGTGGTTCAAAAGCATCAATTCTTTAGCAATCAGCTTTCGTTATGGACCAACTCTCACATCCGTACATAATTCCTGGAAAAACCGTAGCTTTGACTATAGGGACCTTTGTTGGCAAAGTGATGCTGTCTAGGTTTGTCATTGCTTTTCTTCCAAGGGGCACTTGGCTTTTAATTTCATAGCTTCAGTCACTGTCCTCAGTGATTGTGGAGCCCAATAACATGAAGTCTGATATGTGAACTAAGAATGTCTAACACTTTTTGGGTTTACAAAATGCTTTCTAACACTGTCTTGCCTCTCTCTCCGTGATACAGCCTTTCAGACCCTCTAGAGAGATTAGGAAGCAGAAGCCTGTGGTGGCCAGAGCTCCTGCCTGGCAACATAGCCGGGACTCAAACCACAAATTCAAAATCAGCTTTTCCAGTTTAAAAGAGAAGAAAAAGGAATGGGAAAGGAGATGCCAGACTGCTGGGATTGTGTACAACCACTCTGTGTGTCTTCAGGGTTTCTGGTCAAGCACACCTCTTCCCTCCCTCCTCCCAGGCCTTCTTGCTGATGAGTACACAAAACTCTTTATCATTAGTCACTTTGGAAAATGAGGGCAGTGTGAGAGCTGGATTTATCAGACTGTGCAAGCATCCATCTGGATGAGCAGGCTTCCAGGTCCAGATTTCAATACAGGCAGACAATGTCCGGCTGGATGATAATTTAGAGCTAATTAAACTGGAATTTTCTTGAAATACTTAGATCCATCACAGGAACACAGAATTCATTGCAGCCTCCTTCTTTAGAAGCTGAGGAAGATCAAAGTGGGGAGGTGGGTGGAGTGGGGAGGTGGGTAGAGTGGGGGAGGGCTTGTGACTTGCCAGCCACAAGATTATCTTGGCTCCCAGTGGGAGCCAGGGGCAAAGAGAAACCCCTTTCAAGAAGCAGGAAGCGCTGTCTGCTGCCTTCTGGGTTCTTTTGGTTCTTTGGCCTTTCTTCTCCTCCTCTGCTGGTCTCCATGGCCTCTGCCCCTCCCCTGCCCGCTGCCAGCTGCTTGGAAACTTGGCAGTCCTCTCTCAGGGGCCTGCTTTCCTGTTCACCAGGACCTTCAATGCAAACCTCCAAGTCTTGCTTTGCCAACCTGCTGCTGAGGATGCAGAAAAGAGGAACACACTTCTCCAAGGTCACACAGAGCAGGATGTGAACCTGAACTGTCCGAGTCCAGAGTCTTTCCACTCCAGTTGCCCACCCTCTGTAATTCTACTGCCAGTGTCTGTTTAAGATTCACCTGTCAGTGAGGAATTGTTAGATCTTTATTCACAAACATAATCCCCAACTGAACTCGGAGCCCTTTGAATCAGCTCAGCGTATTATAAAACAAACAAACTAATAAAACATGGCGAGCAGGCAGAGCCCCCAAACCAGAAAGTATATCCTGGCCTGGGTAGGGACCCTGTCCTTAAATCTCCTAATTCTTGCTGCTCCATTGCACCTGCCCTCCCCTAACAGTTAGGGTGGGGTCTAGGCTAAGGTTTCCGTTTCCAAAACGCCTTCTCACTGGTGCCTCATGTGGATTTGCTCATCAAGAGCTCCCCACATCTTGGGGTTGCTCATTTGTGTATATAAATTAGTGCTACTCAGAGGATAAAATCTAGTCGATGTGTTTCATCTATTAATTATTCTGAATGCTCACACTGTCCTGTATTTGGCCATTTGGAATTCTACTTGGCTCCTGAGTCTTTGCAGTTTCTTTTCCATCCCGTATGATAAGATAGCATCACTGACTGAATAGACATGAATTTGAGCAAACTCTGGGAGATAGTGGAGGACAGAGGAGCCTGGTGTGTTACCGTCTGTGGGGTCGCAAACAGTCAGACACAGCTTAGCAACTGAACAACAACGACAAATAGTTAATACATATTATACTCCTTTTATTTTCTCCTTTTTACTTTTAAAGTCCAATATTTTACGAGAATATGTCTTGGTATTGGTTATTTGGGGTCACTTAAGTGGTTATCCTTTTCATTCCTTTCAGACTTCTCCAAAATTTTGGGGAGAAATATGTTACCATCTCCTAACTGTAGTTAAAATTTTGGATTTGTGTTTTTTTTTTTAAACTTGTCAAATTTTCCTTCTACATTTTGACGCTATTTTATCATATGCATACAAATTTAGATTTGTTACTTATAGACCTTTCTGGTGAGTCAACATTTTTATTATTATGAAACACTGGGTCACTTGATTTTAAATCTGTTTTTTTTTCTGATATTAATATGGGTACTCTGACTTTCGTTAGGTTTTTTTGATTGCTTTATCTTTTATAGTACTTTCACTTTTAACCTTTCTATATCTTTTATTTTAGGTATGCTTATTAGCAGCTTTTATCTGGGTTTTGTTTTTATCAAGTCAGACTTCCTTTTAATTGGAGCATTTAGTCCATTTCCATTTAATATAATTACTGATTCACTTGGGCTTAAATGTTATTATTTGCTCTTGCTTTGTCCCAATTAGTCTCTATGTTTCCTTTTACTTTCTTGCCTTCTTTAGTTTTTATAAATTATTATTTTTTGTTCCTTTTTAGTTTGGTCGTAATAGTTTTTAAAAAAATACCTGGCTTTTAGTGGTCAAACTTAGAGATCACCATACTTTTTTGCATTATCAAATTCTAAAAGAAATTAGTACGTTTACCTTTTTTAGACAACATGAATACCTTAGAAAAACCTGAATTCCAGTTATTCCATTTCTGATATACACTGTTTTTCTGGGTCCCTGCCCTACAGTTTGTTCTGTCCATGGGATTCTCCAGGCCAGAAACCTGGAGTGGGTTTCCATGCCCTCCTCCAGGGGATCCCCCAGCACAGGATGGAACCTGGGTCTCCTGCACCCCCAGGAGTTTCTTTACTGTCTGAGCCCCCAGGGAGGCCTGCCCAGCAGCCTATAAGTTGTGAAAAGCTTTGTTCAGCCTCTCATCTGCTCTCTGTGGGTCAGCAGGTGCACCCAGACTCTGGGCGCCTCTCGCCCAGGGGGTTTCTGCTTTCCTGAGCTCTTGGCCCAGTAATTTTTCACTCTCATGTTAGCTGTCCGGTGCCTTCATTGGTTTTTATATCTAATCCTGCTTTTCTAGTTGTCCTTGATGAAACACCTGGTCTGATTTCCTTGTTTTGTCATTAACGGCTGTGGAGGTGGTACTGTTAACTATACTGTACTCAAAGAAGACCCACTGGGCAAGTATGAGGGCAGGTATTGCCTACAGAGAGGCGGGCATGGCAGCCCACTCCAGGATTCTCGCCTGGGTGAACCCATGGACAGAGGAGCCTGGCGGGGCTAAAGTCCATGGAGTCACAAAGAGTCGGACACGGCTGATTGACTAAGCACGCAGCTCACTGCCTGCAGAGCAGCTTTAAACACCTGTGGTGCTGGGAAAGGTGACTCACAGACCCAGCAGGGGACGCTGTTCCGGGGCAGGGTTGTGTGTCGGCTTGCCGGCCCTAGGAGCTGCACATAATGCTTATCTCCCTGAATAAACACAATCCAAAAGGGCACCCGGGGTGGCCGGCGCAGTCCTGAGCAGGTTTGGGCTCAGAGCCCAGGGCCCGGTGCCACGGGGGCCTCCCTGGCCTCTACAGGTCGATACAAAAATAGACTCTTTGTTCCACTTTCACAAAGATGGAAACAGCAAGCGCTCAGTGCATGTTCAAAGACCTGGGCCAAGGGTGAGAGTCAGGCTGTCCTTGCCGGAGCTGAGGCAAGGTGAGGGTCAGGCCGTTCCTGGAGCTGTGGCATCATCTTCTCAGGACTGAATGAAGTTGGGGGCTCTGCAGGGCTCTTGCTGGAAAGGGCACAGCTCGGGTCTGATTCCACACCTCACACAAAGCCATTTCCTGGTAGTCTGAACGGAATCTGTGTATGCTAAGCCACTTCAGTCGTGTCCAAATCTTTGTGACCCTATGGACTGAAGCCCGCCAGGCTCCACTGTCCGTGGGATTTCCCAGGCAAGAATACTGAAGCGGGTTGCCAGGCCCTCCTCCAGGGCATCTTCCCAACCCAGGGATCGAAGCTGTGTCTCCTGCCTTGCCAGGTGGGTTCTTTACTACTAGCACCATCTGGGAAGCCCACGAACTGAATGGTGTCCCCCAAAGTTTGAATGTTGAAGTCTGAACTCCAATACCTGAGAATGCAATTCTATTGGGAGATAAGGTGTAATTAAGTGAACGGGGTCAGATGGGTGGCCCCTCATCCAGTAGGACTGGGGTCCGTATGAGAAAGGAAGAGACAGCAGAGAGGCGGATGCGCAGAGGAAAGGCGGCATGAGGACAGGCGAGCCGACAGCCATCTGCAAGCCACAGGGGAGGGGCTTCAGGCCCAGACGTGCCCACGCCTCGATCTTGGACTTCCAGCCCCCAGGACTGGGAGCAAATTCCTATCAATCTTCCAGGCTGTGGGTCTTTGACATGGTGGCCTTAGCTAACAAATACCCTTGGGGTCACAGCCTCTCTTGGTTGATGAGAAGGTGATGCTGAGAAGCTCTGTTCTCCTGGGAAACACCCCCACCCCTTCCTGGTCCTGGGGTCTTGGGCCTCCTTCCCTCTACTTGTGTCTGGGTTTGTTTGCCAAGGCTTCTTTCATCTTCCTTTACCAACCACCCGCTTCCCAGTGAGGAGACTCCAGCAGGTTCTGGTCTCAGGGGCCAAGAGCCCAGATCGCTGGAGTTTCCGACCCGAGGGGACCTGGGTCTCAGATCGAGACCCTGGCTGTGCGGGAGCACCAGCAGGCCGCCGGTGGGATGCCCACGGGGTTGCCACACTGCTGTGGTCACGGCTCCTTCGCTAGCACCCCCTGCACGGCTGCATTTCTTGTTTTGCTCTTGCGAACACCAGGACTCTTGGGAGGTCTGAGAATGACCCGAACCAAGCTGTGGCCCTGGCTCTCCTGGCCCTGACAACCAGACCTGACCCGGTAACCCTCGACCCAGCAGTGGAGGAGGCGCAGGGAGCCCTTGAGGTTTCAGTTCCCAGGGCGGAGGCAAGGTGCTGGCTTCACCCCTGGGTGGTGACCTCACCTGCCTGCAACTGCTCTCCAGAGATTTGTGAGTGTTCAGATTGCATCGCACGTGCTTCATTTGGCAACAACACACACACACAGAATTCACTTTTTACTCATTAACCACAAAGTGTGAGAAACTAAGGTTTCAGGCCCGAGTCACAATGATGAAAATAAACAGCTCCTGCTTAAGCTGTGCTCCCAGGAAACTCACAGGTGATCACATACCTCCTGCAGGCTCATTCTCTTGGTCGGTCCTAAACCCTAAGAGACTGTTCTGGAACTCTCCCAGCATAAACCCTTGCTTTAGGTAATTCTGGATATCTGATTCGAACGCCAAAGTGGTGATTTTAAATTCTGAGTCAGGAACAAACTTCTTTCAAACAAATGAAACCAAAAGTCTTATGCTCCCCCAGGGCTGATTTAAATGATTTTGCTTATAATCTTACTTAAATAAGTCTGGACACAGAATTATTTAAACTCTGTATGCTTAATAGCTCTTACGTGACTTTCAAACCCAAGCCAGCATGCAAGTGAAATATAGAAAGTCCCTATGAGGCTGCCGCTGAAATTCCTCTTAGCTCACTTTTTTTTTTTTTTTTTTGGAAGTCTTTATTGAGTTTGTAACAGTATTACTTCTGTTTTAAGTTTTGGTTTTTGGGCCTTGGGATCTTAGCTTCCTGACCAGGGATCGAAGCTGTACCCCTGCACTGGAAGATGAAGTCTTCACCGCACAACTTTCCCTTGGGTAGGATGTCATGATGTTCGTGAGGAAAAGCCTCTCTGTTCTTTTTAGAAATAGTAATTGGTCCTGAAGTCTCCGGAAATATTTAGCCATGAGATCATCTTTCATGTGAGTGCGACATGGAACGTGTTGACATTAATTTTTAAGATTTTCATCCAGATGACGGAGAAGGCAATGGCACCCCACTCCAGTCCTCTTGCCTGGAAAATCCCATGGATGGAGGAGCCTGGAGGGCTGCAGTCCATGGGGTCGCTGAGGGTCGAACACAACTGAGCCGACTTCACTTTCACTTTTCACTTTCATGCATTGGAGAAGGAAATGGCAACCCACTCCAGTGTTCTTGCCTGGAGAATCCCAGGGACAGGGGAGCCTGGTGGGCTGCCGTCCATGGGGTCGCACAGAGTCACACGACTGATGTGACTTAGCAGTCATCCAGATGAAAGTCAAAATTCTCATGCTGGGGGTCATGGAAACCCTTGAATGGGGCAGGTGCTTCTCGGATGTTTGCAGACCCCAGTTTGAGAGCTCCTGGATCTGAGGATCTGGCTGTCATGTGAGAGGCTCTCTTGCCACTGTCCCCAGCTACTCTCGAGTCCTGTGGGACCCGGCTTTCCCTAAGGTGCAGGCCTGGCTTGTTTTTGTTTCGCCTTCCCTGGCTGGAGCCAGACGGCTTGCACATCTGAAATTCAACCAAAACGCAAAAGGCTCTTAACCACCCCGGTCAGACCGGCTCCCGCTCGGCTCCGCTGGGCCCCCAGCAGGCCCTGGAGGGTCCTCAGGTCTCTGGGAGGGGCTTTGCCACACAACTGACCCTGCCAGGGGGTGGGTGGTTGAAGGTGGGGGCTGGCTGCTCACTGTGCCCGCCCAGGGGGAAAATAGCACTTCGGTCCCTGAAAAAAAAAAAAAAAAAAACCCAACAAAAAACCGAGCGACCCACACAGACCGGAATAGCAACTGGAGACGGATTTAAAAACAGAAGCACCTGCCTCCCGAATTGTGACAGGAAATAAGATTTCAGAAACGCCCCAGCAGGGCTGTGGGGGCGGGGGCAGTGGCCCTCCTTGTGTCTCCCTGCTTTGAGCGGCCGTCCCCCAGGGAAAGCGGTGCCCACCCAGGCTGGCCAGCAGCGGATCCAGCCAGGCTGGTCCCGGGGAGACTCCCGGCTCCAGGAGGGTAACAGGGTTCTAGAGGGAAGGGGGGCGTTTGGCCCTGAGACCACCTGACCGACTTGCCCTTGGGGGCCTGGGCGGCTCCTGGCAGGCTCTCTTGACAGACGGTGCCTTGTTAGGGGCATCTGCAGGCTTTGGGGGTGAAGTGGAGAGTGCTATATTCAGTCTGGGGCCTCCAAAGTGGGGTACATGCACTCCAGAGGGCGTGGGAGATGATTTATGGGGTGGAGGAAAGAAAAGAACAGTCCCTCTTATTTGGACTGATGGTTTACTTCAAAAGCGAAAGAGAAAGTTTGGCAACAGTAGGAAGGCTGAGTGCTGATGAATTGTGGCCTCCTGGGTTGTCGTGGGGAGCAGCGAGGGGGTCCTGGAGGAGGGAGGAGGGGGCTCTGTGTGGGGAGGGGTATCTCAGCACATTGTAACTTACATGTGTCCACCGAGGGGAACTGAGAGATCCTGTTATTTCTTTCGGAGTAAACAAACTCTCATGAAAATAACAAGTGGCCTCTTTCCGGGCACCTCAGTTGATGAAGAACCCGCCTGTAATGCAGGAGACCCCAGTTCGATTCCTGGGTTGGAAAGTTCCCTGGAGAAGGGATAGGCTACCCACTCCAGTATTCTTGCCTGGAGAATCCCCATGGACAGAGGAGCCTGGCGGGCTACTGTCCACAGGGTCGCAGAGAGTTGGACACAACTGAGCACACCCTAGAAGGGGCAGACCTGGGCAAGAATAGTTGGGGAGGACCGCCTGGCTGCCAGGGCCATGGGGGGAGCAGGGCCCTGTAGCCCACCTACTGGCCTCATCCTGAGGACCTGGCCGGGGGGCTGTGCTGTCGGAGAGATGTGATGGGTTCTGTGAGGCCTCGCACTAGCTTTTGACCTCAGATCTTCACAGGACCCAAGCATCCTACCTCCCTCCCTCTGCTGCTGCCTTCTCAGAAGGGTGGGCCTCTCTGGCTGAAGGCTCGATGGGCTGAGCCGCCTGTGAGGAGGGGGGCTGGTGAGTCCCGATGGGCTGAGCTGACCCGTGAGGAGGGGGCCTGGGCAGAGGAGGCTGGGAGTTGGGGACGGGAGGAGGGAGTGCCGGACAGTGGGGGAGAGCGGGGAGAAGGGGGCCTGGTGGCTGGGGTGCAGGCCACTCGCTGCTCCCGTGTCCCCTCCACACCCTTAGTTAGCACTAGAGTCAGGGACAGGAGGCTGGGCCTGCACCCGCGCCCACGGCCGGCAGAAGGTGGGGCCCCTGGCCCTCTGTCCTGCACCTGCCCCTCCTACTCATACTCACATCCAGCTTTCTTTTCTTTTTCCCCCCACATTTTTGCCCCCATAGCAGTAACATACTCAGGGCAGGATTTCTAGCGCAGGCTGGACAGTCAGGAGTCAGGGTCTTTGACACTGGACCCCCATCATGCCCTTTGCTCGTGAGGGAAGGCCCACTGTGCGGTCACTTTTCTGCACCCGTCTACACGGGCTGCCAGTGAGAAGTGTCAACATCCCAGCCTCAGGTACCCAGGCTGTAAGGAAGGGAACAGGCTGCCCTCGGCCTCTGCCCAGCCCTGGCACTTCTGTGCAGGTGCTGCCCTGCTTGGGTGAGGGCGTAGGGGGCTGAGAGGGGTGGGGTCATGGGGAGCCCGGGATCCTTCCCTTTCCCAGCCCTCTTCCTCTTGGGGCCTGAACCTCAGGGTGCATCATGGAGCCTCCTTGACCTGCACTCTTGGTGCCCAGAATGGGCCGGTATGGAGACAGCCAGTGAGACCAGGGTCTAGACCCTTGGGCCCCACGCTGAGCCTCAGTTCCTTGATCTGTGAAATGGGGTGATGAGGGTGCATAGTGCAGATGGCCACGGGGATGAAGCAAATGTATGTGAAGTGCTGGGTCTTTCAACTGCTCCCTTGAATCCTTATTATGTGCTGATCCAAAATAAGTAAATTAAAAAAAATTCCTGTAGGTCATTGCACTGAGAGCTAATCATGGAGAATCTTATCCTGGCATTCCTGGGGTATCTGAAGGTGAGAGGTATTAACTCACTCACTCCTCCACATATTGAGTGCTGGTTGCATGTCAGGCAACAAAATAGAAAACAGATAAGAAGAAAATGCAGTGAAAGGGATATATGGCAGACCGGTCTTGGGGCTCCTATGGGCTGCCCTGGAGACTGTGGTGCTGGGTGGGGTAGGGGAGGGTCGAGGCAGGCAGCGGGCCCTCTAGGTGCATGGAAGCCCCGAGGCCACAGAAGAACCACAGAAGGGCCCAAGTGAGAGGCAGGCCAAGGCTGGAGGCTGTACCCAAGGTGGTTGGAATGGCACCTCCTTGCTCTGGGTCAGGGCGAGGCTGCTGGTCTGCACGCATCCCTCCTCAAGTCATCCTGGAAACTGGGTCAGGGCTTTGGATTCAGACCTGGATGCAAACCACGCGCCCCTGCTCTGCCTGGGGAAAGTCAGTTTAGTGCTCTGGGCCTCAGCTTTTCCATCTGTAAAATGGTGGTAATTACATCTCATTGTTCATTCCACTTAGGAGAACCAGATGGGATCGTAAGAGGACGCGCTTAAAGGACGATGGCATCTCATAGTTCATGTCTACCAGGGGGCAGGACAGTGTGTCAGCCCACAGCAGTGATCTCCGATGGACTTTTGTATTTTTTTTTTAATCAGTAACAAAAGCCCTCAAATGTAACAGTACCATGGAGCAATCTGACCTTTCAGCCTCCATGTGGTGGGGCACGGAGCCTACAGGTGGATGTGGGGAGAGGAGAAAAACCCCAAATATCTGTGCAGCTGTGCGCCAGAGACAGGAACAGCCAGCTCCCCCTCGGTGGCCAGCCAACCCCGGGCATCAAAACCACCACTCTCGTCAGCTCCCCGCAGCTTCAGCAGTGATCAAGATGCAGGGCTTGCTCAGACAAGCCGGTGGGCAGCCGCCTCCTTCTAGATGGGCCCAGGGGGCTGCACCAGGATAGACAGCAGACGGCAGCGGCCTGTCCACACCACCCTCTCCTTGCCTGAGGCACTTGGGGCCTCCTGCTCACTACCCACCCCCCTACCCCTCAATCCTTTCTGCAGAACCTAGACCCGCAAAGCACAGCCCTGACTGGGGGACACCTTAGAGCAAAGGTCTGGCTTTATTTTTTGCATACTTGTGAGCGAAGAATGGTTTTCACACTTTTAAACAGTGTAAAATGCTTCTCAAAAGAAGAATAACATTCTCTGACATGTGATAATCATATGAAATTCAAACATCAGTGTCCAGAAATAGTAATTGGTTCATTTGTTCTGTAGTCTGCAGCTGCTTTCCGTGCTGCTGTGGCAGAGTAGAGAAGTTGTGACCAAGACTGCGTGGCCTGCAAAACCTAAAATATTTCTACTCTGGCCCTTTCACAGAAGGTGTTTGATGATACCTGAGACCCCTTCCTTCCAGGAGCATTTGCACTTTAATTCACACTCATGCCTCAAGCTAAAGAAATGAAGCTCTAATGATGGAATTTAGGCGTCTCTGACAGGTAGCTTCCTGTGACTGAACTTTCCAGGGGACAGTGTGTCAGGGGGATTAGAGCCAGGTGCAATGAGTCAGACACGACTGAGACTAACACTTCCACAAACGCAGAGGCAGTGGGGTGTCAGACAGCAGACTGGAACTTCTAATTCCAGCTTCAACTAACTCCTAATTATGTGATTTTGAGCAAAAGGGCTTTTCACGTTCTGGTGCTTTTCTCATCCATCCAAGATCTGCCCTCTCCACCTCACGCAGGAAGGTAATAGCTGTGAAATGTTTCGAGAGCGTCACTCAAATACGAAGACTGGCCAATTCCAGTGCATCCTGAGAAGGTACATCACTTCCCTCCAAGGCAAGGGGAGCGGAGGTGTGTGCAGGTGTTGTTGTTAAGTTGCTAAGTCACGTCCAGTTCTTTTGCAACCCATTGAGTTATAGCCCACCAAGTTCCTCCATCCATGACATTTCCCAGACAAAAATACTGGAAGCGGGTTGCCATCTCCTCCTCCAGGGGCATCTTCCTGACCCAGGGATTGAACCTGCGTCTCCCGCGTGCAGGCAGACTGTGTGCAGCGTAGCCACCCTCTTCTCATCCCAGATTGAGACCCTTGGTTTGATGACAAGACTATTGTGGATCCTTGGCATTTGTACAGCTGGCCTTGTGGCCATTCCTGGAAGGTCCTCAACTGGTGTTGTAGCCATTCCTGGTCCCCAACTGGTGCATTTGCCATTTTGCAGGTTGGCCTTGTAGCCATTCCTGGAAGGTCCTCAACTGGTGCATTTGCCATTTTGCAGGGGCACAGATCTGAGTGACTCACTTGCTATGGAGTGAATCTAGTGGACGGTCCAGCGACCTAGTCCAGGATGGCTCACTATTCTCTTGTTATAACAGACAGAGTAACTAATAAAGTGATTAAAAACTGTTCTTTGTAAATAAGTGTTCTGTATTCATGATACTGGCCCTTTCAGAAGTCTCAGGAGAGATTATTCATGAGGAACATGTGTTTCCAGTAAACTGCAACCAGGAGACTGGCCTGTGACAGCCATCCCTAGAAGCTGTGCAACACAGTCTTGAAGAACAGCCCCAGGAAGTGGCTTCCTTTTATGGCTGTCATAGTTTCCGGTTTCCAGAAACAGCTGGTTCCAAGGGTACCCGATGACCACTCGTCACCTGAGGGGACCTGAGGCCAGGAGTGGGTGACAGCCGTGTTTTCCTTGGGCACCAAAGGGGGTTGCCGTCTGACTTGCAACCACATGCTGCAATGACCCCAGAGCCTGTAGCAGCATCTGCCCTGGTTTATTTCCATTCTACTTGGTGAACATGTGTGCTCTTAAAAATGCCGGCCACACCCGAGTCTGTGCCAGAGACAGTTGAGACAAATTGCATCACCTGGATTTTTTGGTTTGTGATGGCTGTCACAGGCCAGTCTCCTGGCTGCAGTTTACTGGACCCGTTGGCGAGTTGTGTGCTATTCTGAAGCCTTCCTACTCCTTTTCCCACTGTGCCAAGAGCGCACCAAGCTGCCCAGAAGGAAGGGATTCAATCAACATCAGAAGAATGCCCTGATGTCCTGTTTCCTGAATTCTAGGGGAGACTTGAGTGAGAGGGGAAGACCCAGCTAGCAGGACATGGTTTGCTTTCTGTGACTTTCCGCCAGGCCAAAGGCCAGGCCCAGCTGACACATGTTAGTGGGAGGGCCATGGGCACGGGGGAGGTTGTGGAGGCATTCTTCCTGAGGACTCATCCTGCCCAGAGTTTTCAGCTGCCACCTGTATAGCCCCGTCTGTCTGCCTGGCCTCGTCCAATGGGTCCCGGGAGCATGGCTGCAGGTGGGACCTGTCATCCCCTCTCGTTACCAGAACCCCCAGCTCGGGTCAGAAACCTGATCAAACCGAGCTGCCCTCTTTATCTGACCCTCCATCAAGATCCCTGGTGGCTCAGATGGTAAAGAATCTGCCTGCGATAGAGGAGACCCAGGTTTGATCCCTGGGTAGGGAAGATCCCCTGGAGAAGGAAATGGCAACCCACTCCAGTATTCTTGCCCAGAGAATCCCATGGACAGAGGAGCCTGGTGGGCTACGGTCCATAGTGTTGCAGAGTCAGACAAGGCTGAAGCGACTAACACTTGTGCTCTCTTTTTTAAAGAATTATTAGTTTGAAGGTGAAGTCGCTCAGCTGTGTCCGACTCTTTGCGACCCCATGGACTGCAGTCTACCAGGCTCCTCCCTCCATGGAATTTTCCAGGCAAGAATATTGGAATGGGTTGTCATTTCCTTCTCCAGGAGATCTTCCCAACCCAGGGATTGAACCCGGGTCTCCTGCATTATAGGCAGATGCTTTACCATCTGAGCCACCAGGGAAGTCTAATTTATTAGCTTAATTGGAGGCTGATTACTTTACAATGTTGTGGTGGTTTCTGCCCGTTGACATGAATCAGCCACGGGTGCACACGTGTCCCCCATCCTGACCCCCCTCCACCTCCCTCCCCACCCCATCCCTCAAGGTTGTCTCAGTGCCCCAGCTTTGAGTGCCCTGTCTCATGCATCGAACTGGGATTGGTCATCTATTTCACATGAGGTAATACACATGTTTCAATGCTATTCTCTCAAATCATCCCACTCTTGCCTTCTCCCACAGAGTCCAAAAGTCTGTTTTTACATCTGTGTCTCTTCTGCTGTCTCGCATATAGGTCATCATTACCATCTTTCTAAATTCCACACATATGTGTTAGTATACTGTATCGGTGTTTTTCTTTGTGACTTACTTCACTCTGTATAATAGGCTCCAGTTTCATCCACCTCATTAGAACGGATTCAAATGCATTCTTTTAATGGCTGAGTAATACTCCATTGTGTGTATGTACCACCGCTTTCTTATCCATTCATCTGCCGATGGACATCTAGGTTGCTTCCGTGTCCTGGCTGTTGTAAACAGTGCTGCGATGAACACTGGGGTACACCTAACAGTTGCACTTTCTTTCCATCGAGTAACTGGACTGTGGCGCTGAAGGTTGGCTTTTTCTCTGACGTCTCTGCCCGGGGAGGTTCAGAATGGAGACATTTTTCCTCTCCTCATGGCCTCCCCCTTTCGTGAAGTGGCGTGTGAGTCTCGCTCCGCACTCACGCAGGGCGTGGGCTGGCTGAGCTCCCTGTGTGCTGACAGCTGCACGTGCCCAGCCCCCTGCACCGCTTCACTCTGGGGGCAGAGGACCCCGCCCAGCCTGCCTCCCAGCTCTGAACAGTGCTGCATCTAGGTGGGACAGGGGGTCCCCTCCGGGCCCTAGTAGGCCTCCAGGATGTCAAAAAGCACAGGGTCTCTCGTGGGGCTGGTGGGAGGGCTGTGGTGTAGGATGGAGTCCGCCCTGAGCCTCCATATCCTTCTCCAGGGGCTCTTCCCCACCCAGGGATTGAACCTGGGTCTCCTCTAGTGCTTGAACCTGCCCAGGGGGCCAGCCCAACCCAGCAGGTGACAGAATGCCTGTCCTGTATGGCCTGCCCCATCCCTGCAGGGCTCAGTGACGTGGCATGACGGATGTCCGGATGTCCAGGAGAGTCTATTGCTATGAACACTGCAGAACAAGCAGGTTTTTTTTTTTTTTTTTTAATGAAGAAAACATTTCCGCCCAGGGGCTCTGTTTTACCATAATAATATAAGCTGTGAATCCAGGGAGTGTTTAGATGCTGCAAACGTCCCGAGGAGAGGAAGGCTCTGAGTTGGCACCGTGCTAGGTTGTTCCAACCAAATGTGCAGCCTGGTCTCGGCTTTCCCAAGCTTTGCTTCTGGCCTCGGAGCCTCCAGCTCTCCAGTTCTGGAAGCTTCGCTGAGTCTCATTTCCTTCTCTTCTGCAGAACTGGGTCTCCACCCTGCCTCTGGGACTGGCAGAAGGGTCAGAGATAATATATAAGGAACTCGTTCTGGAATGAATGGAAAGTGAGGCATTGAATGAGGCGCCAGAAGCCCCACGTGTGCGGACTATGGGGCAGGAAGCCTCTCTCCTGGCTTGGGGCTCAGATTCCCTGGCTGTATGGTCAGGGTTTTCCCATCTGTGTCATTTTTCTTGGTCAAAATATGTTGTTTGTCACTCAGGCAGAACTTCTTGTTCCTCTTTCACCTGTGCAGCCTCGGAAGCCCTCAAGAATCAAGAGCCTGGCCCTGGGGAAGTCCAGGCACTGGTTCAAATGAGGAAAGGGGCTCCCAGAGGCCCAAGGAAGGGGGCCAACAGTCATTCATTTATCTCATGATGCAACTTCTCACACCGTAAGAGTGTGAAGGGATCGTAAAGGCCCGGATCCCACCTGCCGCAGATGAAGGTATGTGATACGCGATAAAACAACTTCCAGGCTCATCGATTTTAGTCTTGGAAGTGTATGCGAGAAGTTTACTAATTTAAGATATTTTGATATTAAATATCTGGAGGAGGAAATGGCAACCCACTCCTGTATTCTTGCGTGGAAAACTCCATGGTCAGAGGAGCCTCGTGGGGCTACAGTCCATGGGGTTGCAAAGAGTTGGACGTGACTGAGCAACTGAGCCTCAGTTATCAAATAAAGATGTTTGTAAAATGTAGATTGTTCACGGATCAAGAGTAAACACAAAGCTTCAGGGAGGTTTCAGACTTGTGGTTTAACAAGGCTGGCACGGGAGGGTATGTGTAACATCCCCACCCCCCGGGAATACCCCCACTCCATCGCCTCCACACAGCCTCACTTGGCCCACCCCATAGCCACTGAATTGGGACCTTAAGAGGGAGTTGTGTCTAAAAGGGCTCCCAGGTGGCTCTAAGGTTCAGATAGAATTAGCAATGCCGGTTCAAGGGTGTTTGTTCTTTGATGGAAAGGTCTGGAAGGTACTCCCTCAGTGGTGGTTTCTGGTCTCTTTGCAGATGAGCTAGTGGTTTCTTCAAGATCTCAGTGATACACTGGTAAGTTTATTGGGAAGCTTTGCCGGATCAAAGTGGTGTGAACACCACACCCTTGAGGGTGAGGATGTCCTGAGAGGTCAGCTCCAGACGGCCTCGAAGCTGCACAGTGTGCCCGAGACGCTGGGTACAGGTCTGCTGAAGAGGACCCAGGTCTCACGCCTGGGTGACTTTTTCCATCTTTTGATAATGGGGAGCGAGTGATCTAAGGATACCTCTCAAAACCCTGGTAAAGAAAGGTAAGACAGCATCCCCCGAAGCACCCTCCTACCTCCCCCACCGAGGCCTGGAGGTGATGCTTCCTTCACGGGACCAGGGACAGATGGAAAAACCACAGAAAAAGGAGATTTTCCAGAGAGGTGCAGGTCCTAAATTTTCAAAAAAACTCTTGGCACCCAGAACAATGGATTCTTAGGCAGGCAGCTTAGCTCTTCATTGTTTGTTCCACAAAGAACATAGTGTCTTTCATCAGATTTCTGAGGCAGTTTTCTGACGAAGCTGCCAGGTTGATGGACAGCGTCTACTTGGTGGTGAGGGCCGTCCAGGGCCAACCTGGTTAGCTCTCAAGCCAGCCCTTGGGGAACAGTCCTCTGGGGCCTGGCTGCAGAGAGGCCTCCAGAGGACTGGGAAAGGGTGAGATAGCCCTGTAAGAAGGGGGCCTGAGGCTCAGGAAGGCTGGCCGACTGTGGCGTCTCAATTCGAATGTCAGCAAGGGCGCAGAACAAAGAGGGCTGAAGACCGCGGGCGTCAGAGTCCCACCAACCTGGGCCGAATGCCGGTTCTGGCCCTCGCCGTGTGACCTTGGGAAGTACATCCATCTGAGGTGGTCTTCTCTGTAAGGGGGGCATGATTTCTTCCCTGACAGAGTATAAGGATTAAATGCGACTGTGTATAAAATGGGGCTTCCCTGGTGGCTTGGTCAGTAAAGAATCTGCCTGCAGTGCGGGAGATTTGGGTTCAATTCCTGGGTTGGAAAGATCCCCTGGAGGAGGGCATGGCTACCCACTCTAGTATTCTGGCCTGGGACATTTGGTAGCACGCTTACCCTATGGAACTCAATGGGTATTTTAGCCATTTAAAAATGTTTTTTTATCACTTGCCCATAGAATGTCATGCTCAAGTTGACTGGCTAAATGAGGGCTTGGTTGAATGTTTATTTAATAAACTCAAATATTTTCCTAAAGTAGTGGTTCTCACTTTGCTGTACACCCAAAACTAACTCAGTGTTGTAAATCAACTATACTCCAATAGAATGAAATTATTAAAAGAAAAAAGCAGTGGCAATTTTGCACCCCAGAGTACCACTGGCAATGTGTGATTGCATTTTGGATTGTCACAACTCTGTGTGTGTGTGTGTGTGTGTGTGTGTGTGTGTGTGTGCGCGCGCGTGCTACTGGCATCTGACTGGCGGAGGGCAGGGCTGCTGCGCAACACTGCCTGGGACAGCACCTCCCACCCCCACGGCCTGCTCCCAGGTGCCTAGCCCCAAATATCAACCGTGCTGAGGCTGAAAGCCCCTGATGTGAAGGGTGAAGCTGAGGCTAGCCCACTCAGACGAGGAGAGTGGGGGAAGCAAATGGGATCCCCAAGTCTCGGATCTGGCAGCAAATGAAATCTTTTGAACACATCCCTGGAAATGGAACCCTCTTCTCAATTAGGACACTTTTAGTGGTTAGCACTCAAGGGGTTAAGTCAGACAAACTGGATGCAGAATTAAAACTCGGTGGACTGACTGAAATAGCTTTTTGGGAAGCTGAAAATTGTGAAAAAGCAGTAAAAATTAGAGGGTCAGAAAGGGAAAGCAGTTGGGGGTTGAAATGTGGTCCAGGGGGATAAAAGGCATTTCACAGTAGGAAAATAGGTGAGACCTCTCTCCCATTAAAACAATTTTTTTCTAGGACAAATTACATCCTAAGAGAATGTAAGTAAAGGAAAGTTTCCATGATTCTGGAAAGACTAATTCCTCAGAAGGTCAACAGTTACCTGATTGGGCCAGTATCTGCTCATGGCTATGGTCTTAAAGAAGAAATTAAAAACCTAAAGTGAAAATCCTGGTTTGACCACAGTTTCAGCCAATTTTGACATTCCATTTGCGTGTCAGAGCACTTTAGTGCCCAGCCTGAGTCCACAGATCAGTTTTGAAAGACGACATGGTGGGCTTCCCTGGTGCCTCACTGGTGAAGAATCCCCAGTGTAGGAAACACGGGTTCGATCCCTGGTCTGGGAAGATCCCACATGCTGTGGAGCAACTAAGCCTGTGTTCTAGAGCCCAGGACTCCTGAATCCACGTGCTGCGATGACTGAAGCCCCTGCAGCCCAGAGCCCATGTTCCAAAGCGCAGCCACGGCGATGAGCAGCCCTCACACCACAACTAGAGAGCAGAGCCCGCCTGCTGGTAAGAGGAAAGTCCAGGTAGCAACAAAGACCCAGCACAGCCAAAATACCCATAAATAAAGAAAATGTGGAGCCTTAATCCAGCCCAAGTCCTTCATGCTCATGATAGTTTGAGAATATTTACAAATGAACCCAATTATATTAAGAAGTGCTGCTGAAATTTTTTGATTGCCATGCCCAGGAATTAGAGGACCATTGCGTTCTGTGAAAAATGCTCCGGCTGCAGTTGTAAGAAACTCATGAGACATTTCCCACGAGATCTTCCTGAAAATGCCTTTAGATCTGGGTTTTTTTAACCTTTATCTTAAGTCAGTTACTTAGATTCTTAAGCTTCAGCTTTTTTTTTCCTCTGCAAAATGGAGATAATGGTTCCTACCCCTAGGGCTGTGGTCAAGATTAACTAAGATCATGCACCTGAGTTCACTCTGTACTAACTGGGTCACTCAGTTAAAGGTCGAACTTTTAAACCCGAAGGTTCTTTACTTCTACTTCACGTTGCTCTCAGCAGCACCTCAACATTTTCTTTCAGGGTCATGCTGGGTGTTACAAAGAGCCAAAAGAACAAGAAGGATGCTGCCAAGGAGGGAACATGGTTTCACAGTGTCTCCCGATCTTGGTTTCTTACTTGAATTTCATGTAGGTAAATCATTTCCATTTTACGGAAATAAGGAAAATGAGATTCAAAGTACATAAGCTGTCAAGCATAGCAGTAGATGCCCTTTATCGAAGCCAGATAATAAGAGAACTGGAATTGAAATAGAGCCCAAAGCTGGAAAATAGGCTGTGGAGGCCCAGTCCAGGAGCAGATCCCCATGGACCAGGAAAACATGGGAAATGACTGAAAGCCAGGCATGATCAGTCAAAAATCACCTCTAAAAGGGGGACACCCAGTCCCCTTCAGTACTTGAACTTGGATTAAAAGGCCTCTGAGGGAAACTCACAGTTCAATTGATTCCATGTTTTACCCCGAAGGGTTTACCTGTGTGTCTGTGTATTTACCTCTGTGTGTGTGTGTTTACCTGTGTGTGTGTGTTTACCTTTGCGTGTATGTGTGTGTGTGCGCACGCTCAGTCATGTCCAACTCTTGTGACTCCATGGTCTATAGCCCACCAGGCTCCTCTGTTCATGGAATTTTTTTCCAGGCAAGAATACTGGAGCGGGTTGCTATTTCCTCCTCCACAGGATCTTCCCGACCCTGGGATTGAAGCGAATTTCCCAGGTCTCTGGGACTGGCAGGCGGACTCTTCACTACTGAGCCGCTGGGCAGGGTTTACCTACAGGTGCCCAAACAGCAGGTGCAGTGGAAAGGATTGCAGAAGGATGCTGTTTCCTGGGGGAAGGTTAAAAAGGGAGGCACGAGGGCTGATGGGAGGTGACTGAGAAGGTTGAGGAAAATGGAATAGAAACTTCAGAAAGACCTGTCTACTAGTAAAGAGAGTGAAAGTAAAGGAAACATTTCTGTCATCTTTGACCACAAATAGAATCTTTGAGTGAGGGCATATTTTCCCCAAAGTACTAGGCATCTCTTGCTTGGGAAGAGAAACATAAAATATGATTCTGACTCAAGAGTGCTCACCACAGTCACATGAAAATAAGATCTCACTGGTTTTCATGCGGCTCAAGAAAAGCCACAGGGAACAGGCCAGGAAAATTAGACACATTTAGAGTTTGTTCTTTTCACTTCCAGTGAGATGGTGGCTCTGAGAACTTTCATCTGTGTCCTGAAAAGACAAACTTGGGAAGTTATGTCCGGCTTCAAGATAACTGCAACTACCAGAATTAAAAGAAACATTCTCAGCCATGCCATTGGCTGAGAATGTGCAGTTTCCAAGTTCATATTCAGCAATGTATAGAATAACAAAGGAAAGTTGCTTTTTAATCCATATACAACCAAAAACCCATTCACAGTCCATTCTTGGTTTTTATCAACATAAGGGGGAAAAAAGTCCTTAACTGAGGTGTTAAGTGTGCTAAGTTGCTTCAGTCATGTCGGACTCTTGGGGACCACCCCATGGACTGCAGCCCAACAGCTTCCTCTGTCTGTGGGATTTTTCAGGCAAGAATACTGGAGTGGGGGGGTGGGGTTTGCATTTTCTCCTTCAGGGGATCATCCCATTGAACCTGTGTCTCTTATGTCTCCTTCATTGGCTGATGGGTTCTTTACCACTAGCGAGAAAGTAGTTTTAAGAGCTACTTTAAAAGAAAACCCACCTAATTACTTTCACACACAAAATTTTTAAAATTTACAGTAAGGTCTTGTAGTAGACTCCACCAGTGTGGAAGAAATCAAACAGTCCAGTTTTTCTCTCCAGTTTTTCTCTGTGATCTTGCTTTCAGAAAATCTTACTTTACGAAGAGTTCCAATTACAATTTCTTATGAGTAGTAGGTTTGGCTCTCTTACTAGTTTTATTACCAATATTTAAAAAATTGTCACCCAATAGTGAACCTCAGAGGCTTTATATCTAGGTAATTTACAAACATTTAACATCAGTGAAGTCCATAAGCTATCAAGTATTCCCTCAACCTCTGTGGAAATCTTAGCTCTCAGTTTTAGATTTATCTTTAAAGTACAATGCCTAACTTCCATGTTAGCATTTTCCATCTACCACTCAAGTAGACTTGAAACCTCTACCCAAATCAGCTCTCTTGTTAAAATGCCTTTGGTAATTCCCTCGAAATTACAGTAACAGATCCTGTAAAAATTCCACTGTAATGTCATGGAATAGATATGAAACTCAGTGTTTTAAAATGGAGAAATACCTATAATTTATTTTCGTTTTAAATAATCATTATATTCATACAGTTCCAGGATCACATTAAAAAAAAACCCTCATATTTTCATTTTGAATAGAGGCTATTGTTGACTTCTCCAAGAATGTTCCACGGTTGCTTCAGCAGCGCATACACCAAGGAGAGTTTTGCACTTGGACAGAACTCAACCGTCCCGGCTTAGGCCATCTCTGCATTTTGAGGGTTTGCGCATCCCTGATGGTGATTTTTCCCAGCTTGGTGCTCAGAATTAATACTCGCAGTAAACTATGCATGACGCTGCGAGATGCTTTAGGTAAATACTGAAATGTTGCTGGTAGGCACTGAACAAAGATTTATACAATCTTGGCCTTTGTTGTCTTTTTTAGTTTATTGAAATACTGAAGTACGCTGATTTACAGTAGTTACTGTCTCTTCTTAAACGAGCAAGATTATTAAGCCAGTTCTTTTCAGTTTTTCACTGCTGTGTTTTCAGCTGAGTGTCATAGCTCTTAAGATTTTCATACTTAATAAGGTATTTTTTTTTGCATACGCTCTTGCAAAATCGTAGATTTATAATTTTAATCACAAAGGCAGCAAGGACTCGCTTAGGTGTCAGGTGACAGACATCTCCATTCCCCATGAATCCTCTAAAAACACCTTGAGGGCCTAAAAACGTTGTTTCTCTGCAACTGTTTTCCTCTTTTGCCTTCCAATCCTGATCTCTGATCACTGAGCTCTGTTTACTGTTAAACACACCGAGCCAAGAGATACGGAAGGACTCTTGCACTACTGTGAAAATGCTTATAAACCAGATAAAACATTAATACAGAAACAGCATAGAAAATCCCCAGATAGCAAGGAAATGTAACGTTCATAACTTTCAATTATTTCATGTGGTCAGCTGAAGACACGTACTGGGAATCATTACTCTGTGACACTCAAGCAGGAAGGCTGGCAGTTTAAAGAGAACTCTTAATTTTACTAAATGGAATCTCCTCATTAGGTTTCTCAGTGTCCTTTCCTATTTCATCAGTGCTCCACTGCCTATAGTTACTTGCCCGCTAATAGGAAACGGTTAAGGTATGGAATAGCCATAAAACAGTATTACTAGAACCACTCACTATGCTATGAAAGTAGACTTACAATGGAAGAGGCTCACAAGATACAGGCATACCTTATTTTATTGCGTCTTGCTTTTCTGCACTTTTTGAAAATAAACTCAGGGTTGGTAGGAATCCTGGGTTAAGCCCGTCAGCACCATTTTTCCAACAGCAGTTGCTCACTTTGCATGTCGCATTTTGGTAGTTCTTGCAGTACTTGTGTTTCATTATTTTATCCGTTATGACCTGCCATCCTTGATGTTACTACTCTAATTGTTTTGGGGTGCCATGGTCTGTGCCTATAAAAGATGGCAAACTTAACTCATGAATGTGTTCTGACTGTTCCACCAATAAGAATGCTTCTATCTCTCCCACTCTTTGGGCCTCCCTATTCCTGGAGACATAATTTTGGAATTGCACCAATTAGTAACACTACAGTGGCCTCTTAAGTGTTCAAGTGAAAGGAAGTCATTTGAACTTTAAATAAAAAGCTAGAAATGATGTAG